>CM046961.1:68421408-70856227 GCA_025698475.1 Gossypium anomalum
GTCAGAGCTATACCACACTATCCATCAACTCTTTTGGTACATTTAGTTTGTTTAATTTTGGTTATAATGGCATGTATAGGTTATTTTGGCTAATGTTAGCCTATGTGTTTTGGTTGTGGATATGACCATTTGGTTTGAATATGCATTTTGTTTAAGCATTGAATGGTTGTGAATTGGTACTTGTTTGAATGATTTATTTGGTGTTTTTAGTGCACAAGTTATATGTAAATTATATGACCATTTGGAGCTAGTTTTTGTATGTCATATCAAAGAGTGAATCAAGTAGCATAATATAGCTTAGCTTTGGTTAAGTCTTTGTTGGTTAAATGATCAAATTGTGTTTATATTTTCAGATGTTTATGAATTGTCATTTGAGGTGCCTAAGGGTATATTGGTTGTATGTGAATATACTACATGTTTAAGGCTTGATTTTGATTGTTTTGGATAAATTAATATGCCTTGTTTATATGCACAATGTTGAATGTAGGTTGATGCCAAATTGGGTGAGAAATATGGCTTGTAAAATAGACTATTTTTGTCCACACGGGCAAAGACACGGGCGTGTGTCTCAGCCATGTGTGACACTGTAACAGCCCGTTTTTTATGCAAATCGGAACAGTATTTTCGGGACCACAAATTTAAAGTTAAAATATTTATTTTATTATTATTTTATTGTTTACAGCATGAATATATGATGGTGTGAAATTTTCATTAAGAAATTTTAGCATTTGAATGATCAATTAGGTAAAAAGGACTAAATCGCGTAAAATACAAAAGTGTTGTTCTATCAGCTAAAGGTATTAAATAGCTATAGAACCTTAAAGTAAAGGTCCTTAAGTGGTAATTAACCCATTTGAGAGTTAATGGATGATAGTGGACTGGTATAGTTATTAGATAATTTTAAGGTTAGTTTGGTAAATTGGTTATTAAAATGATAATTTAATAAAATAAAAGCCATTTTTATTCATTGTCATCTTCATCTAACTGATTTTACAAAGGGAAGAAGTCATTTTCTTATCTCCAATATTTGTCCATGGTATCTATGCTTAATTAGGTATGGTTTTTGTCCCGTTTTTTATGATTTCTACGTTTTTAAGATCATTGCAGCTTAATCTAGCTAGCCCATATCTCTGATTTCAAAATTGTTAAAGTATTTGAATGTTTCCATTGTTGAATGCATGAGTATTTTGTTAGTTGATGATGGAAAATAAATCATTGTTGTTAGATGTACAAGTTTTGTAAAGTGAATTTTGGTAAAAATGTCAATTTTGGATTAAATTGTGAAATATGAAAATTTAGTGGTTGAATTTTAAAATAAATGAAAAATATGAGCTGATATGAGAATGGGTAATATTCAGCAGGATGAATTTGTATTAAATTGAATGAATTGTGATTTTATGTGATAAGGACTAAATTACAGAAATGTGAAATAATAGGGGCAAAAATGTAATTTTTCCAAAATGTGTAAATTGTGCTAAATTGAATGAAATGATGATTAAATAAGTAATTTTTGATATTATATAGATTGAGATAAACGAGATTTGATCTAGAACGGGGGAAAACAAAGTATCGGATTAGTCGACCTAATTCGTCGTTATAGCGAACGACGTAAGTTTGTATGTAATAAGCATTGTTATAATTATGCTTTTAATGTTTTGATATTGCATAAATTGAATATATGGGACTACAGTCATGTTTGACGTCAAATCAGCTGTATATGGCACTTAGTTTGCGAGATTGAGATAGCTTCGGCTATATATGGCACTTAGTGTGCAATTTGGGATAGCTTCGGCTATGTGCGGTACTTAGTGTGCAAGATATCGAGTATTCAACGGTATTCTAAATATGTATAAGCTTGTTATGGATTGGTATAGGTATGTACATGCATAGTATGAGCTTTAAATCGAAGAAGTTATGAAGTTTGCATATAAGCGTATGAATAAGCATGTGGAAGGTTTGATAGTAATCATGAATTTCATATGACGAGTAAGTGGAAAATTATGAGAATTCACCTGGTTCAATTGAATATATATAAATGTGGTAGCTATTGAATTGAATATAGTTTATTTCTATTTGCTTATGCTTATGTAAATGTGAATGAATTGATAAGAATTATTCAAATCATATAAGAATTGAAATGAATAAACCTGTAAAATTCTTGGTTAACTATGTGAACGGATACATGGCATGAAGGTGGAATTATACTAGTTATATTATAGTATTTATAAGGAGTTAAAATGTGTTTATTTGATGAGATGAGTTATTATCATACGAGCTTACTAAACTTTATAGCTTAGCTTGTTATCTTTTCTATGTTTATAGTGATTCGGAGGCTCCCTAGGGTTGGAAGTCATCGAAGATCATATCACACTATCCAGCTATGGTTTGGTACTTATAAGCTTTGTGATATTGGTTATATGGCAAGTCTAGGTTTTGTGGTTGTTCGTTGAGTATAAGTAATTTTGGTGATTGATGTATATGTGGTTGATATGTATTTAGCCATGAGATTTGGCTTGATAATGATGAAAAGTTTGATAAGTATACGTTATGGTTACTTTGGTTTGGTTGTTGGAAGTGTTTTTGGCTATTTGAAATGGAGTGATTAAGTTATGTGGTTTAAAATATATATATATTCCCAAGTGATATGGGTTATTTTGGTAAGTTTAATGATGGTTTAAGATATTCAAATGGCCATTTGGTATGTGTTGTGTAATAGCTTGAGATGTGCTTGGTTTCGGTTTGGTATTTGAATGCCAAATTGGTTAATAAAGTATGTTGATTTAGTATATGATATATATGTGAATTTTGGCTTATGAATCTTGTTGTTTGGTGTGTGATTTAGTTAAGTAAATGATTGTGATATAAGCTTTGAGCAGATTGGTATTGAAATGGTTTATAATGTGATGATTTGAGATTGATTTGGCTGATTAATTGTGTTGGAAATGGTATCATTTGTACTTGTATAGGTATGTTTCCTTTGGGTGAAAAAGGTGGCTTGTAACTAGCCTATTTTCGTCCACACAGGTAGAGCACATGGGTGTGTGACTCAACCATATGTGACACACGATCATAGTACACGGCTGTGTGTCCCCTGGTGTTGCAATTGAAAGCAAGTCAGTATGCTCCACATGGCCTTACACACGGGCGTGTGAATGGCCATGTGGCATAAGTCAGTATACCCTACAAGTTTGGTACGGCCTAGCATACGAGCTGGACACCAGCATGTGTGGCCATTTCGAATGGGCACACGGGGCTAGACACGCAGGCGTGTGGTTGGCTGTTTGACCCAAGTCAGTATGTACCCCTTATTTTCACACGGCCAGTGACTCGGGTGTGTCTCTCACACGGCCTACCCACACGGGCGTGTGTCCACTGTTTGAAGCAAAATTTTCTAAGTTTTCCCAAATTTGTTCTGAATTATCGATTTAGTCTCGAACCACTTCTAAAGCATGTTTAAGGCCTCATGGGCCCTTTTAAGGGATAAAGTGATTGTATTTGAATAAGATATGATTATGAATGTTGAATTATGTTATAAGTTCAGTAATGGTGTTACAATGAAATTCGCAAGATTTAGATTGAATAAGCTTACAAGTGTGGAATTACAGAGTTTCGTGATTAAGGGATTAATACTGTGGTCAGATAAGAGAACGAGTCAACAGTAAAGATAGTACTAGAAGAGATATCGGATCGTTTTGAAGGCTATTTGGATTATGCAAAGTTACTATTAAAGAAGAAATTGACTTCGATAAAACAAAACATTCAGGTATGATATCTAAAGAATGTATTAACTGGAAGTTCTACTTAATTGATTTATGTTAGTGATGGGATAAAGAGGAATCAATAATGACAGAATTAGACAGTGGAATAATGTTTGAATTGTAAAGATATCTGAGTACAGCAGTATAGTCGAATAGCTTATAATGATCTCTTCTAGGTATTCTATGTGATTAATTATTCTCAGAAGTATATGTGGCTATTTGTTTTCAAATGAAACTCTTATCATATGAGAATGCTAGCTAAACATACTAATAGATGAAAGCATTGTTGGTCTGTTTGGGTTATGATCGGCATTGCTCTATCTTTCCTTTGTATTCTAATCCATTATGTTGATAGAAAAGTTGACGGTAAAATCCGTATGATGCTAGTATTATGTTTCTACTGTTTATTGTTTTGATGAATATACATGAAGATTATATTACTTTTTTCACAGTTGATTTCAGTGCTTATGAGTGATGTTTTCTTCTGGAATTTCTATGGGATATCATTGATATCTTTACCAATCTATATGGGTTGTAATTTTCAAAAATTCTATATAGTTCCATACTTTGAGATTTCACTACCTCGATTTTATTATGATTCTATGTGATTATCTGCAAAAGATATTCTTTTGACGGAGATGCATATATCAATTATGATTATAATTTCTGGTTTGATCATGGGAGTACAGTGGTATTGTCATCAGATTTATAGAGGTTATGTTTCTGCATTTATTTCTGTAGAAACCATATTTGATATTCTTTTGTGTTCAAAATGCATTATTAATAGCTGGGATATTATCTATTTATACAGTTGAGATGTCGGTCTTATTATGGCATTATAATTTTTTATCTGATGGAGGTGGCTTCAGTATAGTACAACACTTTGATGATTAATAGTTGAGACAGCTTTATTACATAATCCTTTCTAGTTTTCTTGAAAGGGAATTGACATCGGCAAAAGCATAGACGATAGAAGATCAAGTTCAAATCTGTATAATAGTTATCACTTCCAAGTAAATCTTGATATATGTCAATGAGTAAAGACGAAATGTTATGTCATATTTGAGTTACGCAGTTTTTAAAAAGATCTTTGACTAGTATCCTGAAGAAATTGCGATAAATTGTATGTTTGAGTTATCTTGACAACAAGAAGAAAGGTTTTCTTTGAAAAGTTATTGTTTGACAGCCAAGATCAATTCAGTTGTTTAGTTTGATTAGGTTATTTGTTTGAAAGGTTAATTGACTTATATGTGTTTGAATTTATCCTTGGGTCCAAAAATAAATTTTGTGCATTCACGAGTAAATAGATGGATAGTCTGAATGAAGAATTTATATTTTAGAAGACATGATACAAAATTATATCTATTGGAATGGTTCTATTTAAGAAATATTATTGTAAATTAAAGTTGTTTCGATTGTTGAATTTTTCATTTCTGTGAAGTTTGATTTGGTTTAATATATGTTAATATAGTTATAAACAGTTGTGTAATGCCCCGAAATATCTATATTTGTTTCTATAAATAATTGACACAACTGTATATCTGCTTCAGTGGTTAAGTGTTCTGGGAGTGTTTGAGAGGTCCAAAGTTCGAGCCTTAGTTTGGGTAAATTTTGGCATTTTTTTATTGTATAAAGCCTGACCTTTGGTTAATAGGCTTAAAAGTATTTTTTTTCAGAATGTGTCAAAATGGGCCTGTTGGTCTGGTGGTTAAGTGGAGAGTTGTAGTGCTTGAGGTCTTGCATTCGAATCCCTGTATGGGAAAGGGGGATAATTTTTCCTATTTGTTCAGCAATAGTTGGTTTTGTCTAGGTTTCTGAGTAGTAGTGGTGTTGTGGGGGAGTGTTGGAGTGATTTTAGGAGGAAAATAAGGGATTTGAGATATCCCGATTTTTGGTGTAGCGAATTTCGGCCCTTTCTTCCCACTCTTTGAATTTCTGATGATTTTTCCTCTTCTATTATTTTCCATTTCTCTTCCGAAATTCTCCTAAATTCCTCCCTTTTTCTTTTTGTCCGTTTTCCTTTCTTGAGTATTGATTTCCTCTTGCGTCGAGGAGTGCATTGGTGTGGTTTCGGTAGGTGATTCTCTCCCTTTTTTTTGCTTGTGATTGCTTATCGTTAGAATAGGAATCTGAATTTTTCTGGAATTACTGGTTTAGGCGATAACTTTTGAGCAGTGGATTGGCGTCGTGGATCGAGAAATGGTTGCAAAAGTTCTCTGTTAGTGGTAAGGCAAGTTTGGGAAAATCTTTAATGGTGAATTCGCTAGTCTCAATTTCTAATTCGCTAAATCAATGTTGTATACACTGATTTTAGGTTTTGAGTTGCTCGGGGTTGTTTTAGCTTTGTTTTGTAACTAGATGTGTACCTGAAACACAAAAAAAATAAGAGTTGGCGAAAGTCAAAAATCAAAATTATTGACACGGGTGCACGGCCTGGTTCGTCATTCACACCTGGTTACTCTTAGCATGTGTATCTGAGTTATTGTATGATCTGTTAAGTTGCATTATAGCATGCCATATTTGTATGATGGATTGCATCGGGGTGGGGTTGGTGCAATGATGGGGAAAGTTTTCTGAAAGGCTCTTAAGCCTGATATCTGGCAGCACAGCTATAATTATCTGATTATGTGCCGTATTTTGGTACAGCACAGTGTGTTGGGATAGGTGGGTCGATTTTATCCCCACATGATGTGTTGGATTGGACGAAGTTGGTGTGCAGGGCTGGTGGGCATGATTCTGTTATTTTACTCTGTTATGCATATTATATCTAAGATGGGCTAAGGCCCAGATCATATATGATTCTGTATCTGAGTGGACTAAGGTTCACACCGATCTTGTAAAGGGCTCAAGCCCAAATTATCTGTTATTTGGATATATGACTGACTTCTGCTACTGTGTATATTTTTTCGTAAGGATTACACACTAAGTTTGTGAAAACTCACCCTTTTCTGTTTTATCTGTGTAGGTAATCCCCAGACTTGACAGATCGGTACAGTGGAGGTCTCAACGGTGACCACCACAATCGAACTACTTATTTATAGTTTTTGCGGTTACATCGCTTATTTTGTGTTAGTATTTTATGTATGATGGACTTCGGGACTGTTTCGTTTTAATTTGGGATTTTGTACTGTTGATTACGGATTTATAAACTGCAATGCAACAAATAATAGTTTTCCTAAAATAAACTAAGGTATTTCGTAAATGAGACGGTTTTTAAAAATTATTTGGGTTTCAAAAGTTCCGCGTAAAAGAAACATTTTAAATCAAATCTATTAGAACACAGTTTCTCGAACAAAGCAAAAGTTAATAATTGGAGCAATTTGAAGGTCAATGCGTTTTCAAAAACACTCTCATGTGACATTGCCAGATTCGGCCATAACGTCCAAGCCGAGTTTAGGGTGTTACATTTAGTGGTATTAGAGCCAAGTTGCAAAACTCGACTATGAATTTGGGTTTGAAACTTGGTTTTAAAGAAATGATTTGAAATATTTTTGATTAAGTATGTGGTACACCAAGTCTCCGACGCCGATCCTGTAAGTTTCTAAAACTCTATTTAGAATTGTCTGAAAGTATGATTAGAATATACTAAAACTACTTTAGGTAGTATATCACACTGAAAACACTCTAGGTAGTGTAAATTGAAAATTGTGGTAAGACTACTACTCGCGATAACTGACTCTGAACATTCTGATACTGTATTGCATAAAATATCTGTTAATAAAATATCAGAACTGTTAACTAATACATAAAACTGTTAATACAGATAAATTTCAAAATTTACGATGAGCGCACGTGGTACTCGTGGACGAGGTACTAGAGGCCGTGGCAGAGGCCGTAGAGTGGCTCAAGTGGGGTCCTCATCATTAGGGAATCTGCCTAACTTAGATACTAGTGAGACACCAGTATCACCTGTGACAGAGACTGGGTCTCGAGATCGTACGGTTTGGGACGACGCACTGTCCCAAGCCATGCTACAAATTTTAAAGAGGGTCGCTGGGCCCAACACTGGATCTAGGGGCCGAGGTCGATTATAGAATGACTCTGGTCCAATGGGGCTGAGTTATTCAGAGGTGTCGCTGGAGTCGCCCCTAACGTGGCTGAGTATTGGATAGAGGCCACGAAGAGAATTATGGACGACCTAGATTTTACAGCTAAGCAGAAGCTTAAGGGGGCTGTATCCCATGTCAGTCAGTCAGGCTGGGTGCCTTCCTTAACCGTCAATATCAAACATCGAATAAACAAGGAACAAAACATCCAACATCAAAACTAACTCCTAATGTCTAATAAAAAATATATCATTACCAAGCTTTAACTAATACTAATCTTCTCACCCCAGCAATAACCAATTATATTGACACTAGGAGGCAGGAGTTCCTTAATCTCACTCAGGGAGATCGTTCAGTGGCTGAGTATGAGGCCGAGGTCCTAAGATTAAGCCGTTATGCACGAGCCATGGTGGCAATCGAGTATGAGCGCTGTGTCCGATTTGAGGATAGTCTCCGGGACAGTTTGCGAATTTTGATAGCTCCGCAGAGGGAGCATGATTTCTCTGTTCTAGTTGAGAAGACAAAGATCACCGAAGAGGTAAAGCGCGCTAAGCACCAAAGCCGAGAGAAAGAAAAGAATAAGAGGGATTTGGAGCCCTCGAGTTTTGGGATGAAGCCTAAGAAAAAGGCCAAGTCTAGGGCCAGTGAGATTTGGGCCTCCTGTTGCATCTTCAGAGATGGCACTGTGTGGGCACTGTGGTAGACGCCATCCAGGAAAGTGTTGCAGGACTACTGGGGCATGTCTGATATGTGGGTCGACTCAGCATTGTGTTAGAGACTGTCTATTGAGAACTAGTCAGATGCAAGCTCCAGTTATTGAGACTGCACAGCCGTCAAGAGTAGTTCTGCAGCCACCTAGGGGTCGAGGTCAGGCCAAGGGTGGTAATGATATCGGCCTAGGACAAAGAGCACCGAGCAGAGGTGCTGGACCAACTGAGACGAGGCAACTTGCTTTGGTCTATGCTACTCGTCTTCGTGAGGGCAGAGATGCTCTGGATGTCATTACGGGTACGTTTTTAATTTATAATGTACCTTACCTTACACTAATAGACATAGGCTCCACACATTCCTACATTGCTAACACCGTTTCTAAAACTTTAGGGACTTCAGTTGAGAGTATTGATAGTGAGGTAATTGTATTGAGTCCATTAGGACAATCTGTCCATGTTAGTAGGCTATATAGAGACATCTCGTTAGAGGTTCAAGGGACAGTATTTTTGGCTGATCTGATGAAACTTTCGTTTGTGGAGTTTGACTTGATTCTGAGGATGGATTGGTTGGTCAAGCACTAAGTGAGTCTGGACTGTGCATCTAAGAGGGTTGTTTTGAGAACCGAGGGGGATGATGAGGTAGTTGTGATTGGGGAACAACGAGACTACTTGACTAATGTGATCTCAGCTTAGGTAGCAGAAAAGTTGGTTCAAAAAGGATGTAAGGCATTCTTAGCCTACATCAGTGTCTCGAATTCTAGGGACTCTTTGGTTAAGGACATCAGAATCGTGAGGGACTTTCCAGAGGTTTTTCGTGAGGAACTACAGGGTTGCCTCTGAGTCGTGAGGCAGAGTTTGGGATTGAGTTAATTCCAGGTTTGGCTCCGTTGTCTATCGCCCCTTACCGAATGGCACCGAAGGAGCTTATAGAGCTTAAGGCTCAGATTCAAGAACTCTGTTAGACCGTGGGTTCATTCCTCCCAGTGTGTCTCCATGGGGAGCACCTGTTGTATTTGTAAAATAGAAAGATGGAACAATGAGGATGTGTATCGACTACCAACAGCTGAACAAGCTAACGATCAAGAAGAAGTACCCACTTTCAAGAATAGAAGACTTATTCGATCAATTCAGAGGGGCTTCTGTGTTTTCTAAGATTGATCTATGATCGGGATATCATCAGTTGAGAGTAAAAGAGGCTAACGTGTATAAGACGACATTTAGGACTCAATATGGACATTACGAGTTCCTAGTTATGCCCTTTGGTTTGACTAATGCACCAGTAGCATTTATGGATTTGATGAACAGTGTGTTTCAGCTTTATCTCGACCAATTTGTGGTGGTATTTATTGATGACATTTTGGTGTATTCCAAGACAGAGGATGAGCACAATGAGTATCTCAGAGTGGTTCTATAGACTCTCCGTGAGAAATAGTTATTTGCGAAGTTCAATTCGTGTGAATTCTGGCTCCGAGAAGTGGCCATTTTGGGACATGTGGTTTCAGCTAAGGGGATTCATGTTGATCCTCGTAAGATTGAGGCTATGTTGAGTTGGAAACAGCCAAAGAATGTGTCTGAAATCCACAGATTTCTGGGGCTGGCGAGTGATAAACCATAATATATACATATTTTTATCCCATGTTTGGCATATTTATGGATGATTTATCATTAGTTTTATTGAATTTGATACTCCTAATCCTTTAATTTCATGCTTTATATCCAGATGAGCATAAGAAAGCAAAAGTACAAGAAAAAGGCCAAAAACGGACAAAATAGGTTTATTTCAATACTTCACACGGCATCGACATTTCCACAAGGATAATCCACAAACCCATGTGAGACATACGGGTAGGCCACACGCCCATGTGTCATGGCCGTGTCGACTAAAAAGCAACTCAGAATTACACACGGCTTGAGCACCTTCACACGGGCGTGGCATACGACCGTGTCCCTGCCGAGCCCAAGTCTAATTCTACTCGAAAAAGGCTAATTTGTAGGGTTTTGAAGCATTCCAAAGTATATATAAACACCCTAGAAGAGGATCAAGGTTGACAGGGAGGAGAATATAGAGAATACTCAAAGACAGCCATTGGAATCAGCTCGGAAGTAGATTTTACTTCAAGACTGAAGATCTCCATTCAATTTCTACCGAAGTTTTTGGGTTTCTTTATGTTTTGTTGTTTTCCCAATTTTGAGATGTTTTCCCCCATCATTACGAATTAAACTCCCTAAATACCTAAGGGAGATGAAACCTAAGATAGATCTTATTACTATTTGATTTATATGATAAATAATTGTTCTTATTCTTAATTATGTGTTCTTAATTCTATCTTTAATATTTCATGATATTAATTCAAGTCTGATGTGCTTATTCAGTGGAGCAAAAGTCCCTGTTTAAGAGTAGATCTAGCATAATTAAGCAGAGTTGAATGCAATCCTAGACATAGGATGACGTAGATATGCTGGATTAGAGTCAAATCTAATAAGGGAATCCATAGATTGGGTTAATGTGATAATAGAGGTTTTAATTAGAAAGAGATTTCAATTAATCAATCTAGAGTCAGTTGTTTTTAGTCTCGAGAGAGATATTAACATAAATCAGGGATTTCTACGGATTAAGTCAAGTGAATAAATTGTCTAATTTGGAATTAATAAGTGAATTCTAGGTGGATTCTTCCTTGGGTATTGTCTTCTCTATCGGTTTTCCAATAGTATTTTCCAACTTTTACCTCTGTCGTGTTCTTAAACAATTAGATAGTTAATCTTAGTTTAAAAACATCCCTTTAATTCTTAAGCTAGATAATAAAAAGATAGTAATTACTAGTACTTTTAGTCCTTGTGGATATAATATTTCCAGTCTCACCATAACTATACTACTGTTCGATAGGTGCGCTTGCCTTAGTCAAGTTTTTAGTCAGTGTAGCGACCATCAAGTTTTTGGCGCTATTGCCGGGGACTAATTTTTATTACTTTAGCCATTTTTATTTTTATTTCAAATTATTTTTATTTTTTATCACTAATTTTTCTTTTTCTTCTGGCAAGTTTTTATAGTTTATGACTAGAACAAACCCGTCAGGACCTCTACTTTTCGACAGCGAAATTGAAAGCACAGCTCGCAGAAATCGTAGAGAAATAAGTCAAATTCTACAGTATATAGAGGAAGAGCACGAGGACGACATCAATAATACTGAGGAGATGGCTGAAAATCAGAATAATCCGGTACCTCCTGTAGCTGCCGCAAATTCTGTTAATCAGAATCCTGCTCCTCGTACTATGTATGATTATGCTAAGCCTACTTTAACAGGAACTGAATCGAGTATTGTTCGGCCTGTTGTTGCTGCAAAGAATTTTGAACTGAAACCTAACACTATTCAAATGATACAACAGTTTCTTCAGTTTGATGGTTTGCAGGACGAGGATCCAAACACTCATTTAGCAAATTTTCTGGAATTCTACGACACCTTTAAGATCAATGGCATTTCTGATGATGCCATTCTCCTTCGATTATTTCCCTTTTCATTAAGGAATAAGGCTAAACAGTGGTTGAACTCATTACCACGAGGGTCAATCACTACTCGTGAACAAATAATAGAAAAATTTTTACTTAAATATTTTTCGCCGGCTAAAATGGCTAAATTGAGGAATGATGTCTCTTCTTTTGTGCAGATGGATTTAGAAACACTATATGATGCATGGGAGAGATACAAGGATTTATTGACAGCGAGTAAATTAATATGCAAATATTATATAGGTAAATTAATATGCAAATATTTACCCTTCAGCCCCAGCATGGAGAGCGAGTAAATAAATTATATGGGTAATAATCCTCGACCTCAAAATAATCCTTACAGTAACACTTACAATACAGGTTAGAGGAACCACCGAAATTTCTCATGAGGGCCAAGGAAATCAGAGACCACCACCACCTCCAGGCTTCCAACAACAACCTTACCAGCAAGAGAAAAAGCCAAACCTTAAAGAGATGATGACGAAGTTTATGTCAGTAGCAGAAACCCATTTCTAAAACACTGAAACTACACTTAAAAATCAACAGGCACCGATTCAAGGGCTTAAGAATCAAATAGGACAACTGGCTAAGATGATTTAAGAGAGACCACACGGGAGCCTGCCTAGTAACAGCGAACCAAACCCAAAAGAGCACGTGAAAGCAGTTACTCTAAGGAGTGGGAAAGTGTTAAGTGAATCTGAAAAGAAGTTGCCACAAGAAGCTGATAGGAAAGAGGATTAGGAGGTAAAACTCGAAATAAATGAAAAACTGGTGCTGAGGGAGTATAAACCTATAATACCCCGAAATTTTTACAGTAAAATATTATCAGTAATATAGTAAAATAAGGAAATAAAGTGACAAAAAGAGAAATTTTGAGTTATGTCAATATTGAGAAGTATATTATGATATATTAATTCAAGAAAGGACTAAATTGTAAAAGTGAGAAAAGTTTTGTGGCCCAAGAGTAAATACTCAAAATTTAAAGGATTAAAGTGTAAATATGAAATAAATATTTTAGGAGTGGAATGATCTAGAAACTAAGGAAAATGGATGAATTAGGACCAAATTGAATAGATGAAGAACTATAAGGGACTAAATTGCAATTTCACCAAATTAAATGATGACTCAAGGATGGAATTTTAAAAGATAATGAAGGGCAAAATGGTCAATTGGAAGAGAGAGAAATCTAGAAAGTAATAATGATGCTAGAGATATTGTAATGTACCTAATTTTCAAAGTGGTATCGGAATAGAGATTTGAGATCACCAAATCGACGGTGAGTTAAAAATTTAATAAATTAATACTTATGAGTCAAATGCGAATATAAAAGCATTTTTGAATTAGTGAATTTGGTGATTTAAAAGAATTAATTAGGTAAATTGGGTCGAGAGTGAGGTATCGAGACCTCAACTTCATAAATCGAGCCATAGATATTTTTAGAAATATTTATGGAGTGTTGGTGAGGTAGTATTAAAATTTAGTCGAGAAAATTTTGACGCTTTGGGTGGTTAATTAAATAAAAAGGACTAAATTGAAAAGGGTGTAAAAGTTGCTAGAAGGATTAAATAGCTCAATTGTCAAATGAGGAAGGACCTAAAGTGAAAATAATCCTAAAGGAGATATTTTGGGCGGCAATAGCTGAGAAAAATCAGAAATGGGTGAAATAAGGGCAAAATTGGAAAATTGCCAAAATTGGCTAAATAAAAATGGGACTAAATTGGAATATCTAGAATTCTCTTCATTTCTCTTCATATTCATCAGCTGAAAAATAGCCATGGAGGAGGGTTCAAGCTGGTTTTCATAATCTAGCTTCATGTAAGTTTAATTCTTTCTTTCTCCTTGAAATTTTTATGTTTTTGTGACTTTACAACTAGGTCCACTTGTTGAATTCATTAGTTTTTGATTCTATGAAAGAAATTGAAAGTTGCTATGAATATGTGCTGGAAGTATATAATGATTTGGCATGGAATTAGAGCTTTAAATTATTTATATGCTGATTTTATTGAAAGAATTGAATAGAAAGTGAATGTTTGCGACCTAATTGTAAAAGAGTTTGAAGTTAGAGTTCCATATGGAAATTCTGAATTTCAATAGTTATGAAATAACTTATAATGTCTAGAAAAAGTATTAATTGAGAAAATTATCTTAATTGAGGGGTTAATTGAGCAAGGACTGAATTGTATGAATTGTGAAATTTGGGGTAAAATGGAAATCAACATTTTGCACTAAAACTGTTTTAGACAGCAGCAGTAGTCTAACTTTTAAAAATCACCAAAAATTATATAAATCAAATTAGAGGATGAATAAAATATGAAATTAAAGCTTATTGAGTCTAGTTTCTTATAAAAGAAATTATGTAAGAAATAGAATTGTAAATCATGAGATATAATAACTTTTGTGAGACAAGGTCAGAATGATTTCGAGTTCCCCTGTTCTGACTTTGTAAAATCATAAAAAATTGGATAAAAATAATTAGGGGCTTAAATTTATATTTTTAGAATTCTGAATGAGTCTATTTTCAAAATAAACAAACGAGGACATGCATTTGAATCTTGTACAAGAAGATAATTAATTTTTAGTGAAGAAGGATCGGAACTGTCAGAGAGCAGAACAGGGGAGATTTTAATGAATAAACTGTATTAATTGGCCAAACAAAAAATTATGAAATTTTTATGGTAAGAAGGTATATGAGTCTAGTTTCAGGGAAAATTAGTGGATATTAATTTGGAGTTCTGTAGCTCAAGATAAAAATAATTTAGTGACTATGACACAGATGGACAGCTTGAATATTCACATAAGTAGATAGTGAAAATTATGGATAATGTTACCTACAAGTGTGTTTTTTATACTAAGGATGTGGAATGGAGAGGAGGAGGAGGAAAAATATGTATGAATATTCATCTAGCATGGCTAATTTGCATGTTTTAGGCTCGTGGACTAAATTGAATAAAAGTAAAAATTTACGGGCAATTTTGTAAAAATGTCGAAATGACTAAATTGCATGAAATAGATTATTTTATTATTTAAATTACAAAATTTAACTAAATTATCAATTTAGTTCAAGATCTGGGAAAACATGTTTTAAGGATTAAATTGAAAAGTGTTGAAATTATGGAAATTTTTGATATTTTATAGAATTCATGGATCATTATCAATATATATAAGAATAATAGTTGGAAATAAGGATTAAATTGCAAAAATTTTATTTTCCGACCCTAAGGATGAAATCGTCATTAATTAAAGGTTAGGGGCAAAATGGTAATTTTGCTTAGAGCATTAATTAAATGCATTAGAATATGAAATGAATGAAAATGATGATCAATTTATTTAAAAGAGATCCGGACGACTCAAATATGAGACTCGATAGTGAAAAAGAAAAGATATCGGATCAATGAAATTATAAACACAAACAAGCAATGAGGTAAGTTCATGTAACTTGAATTATATTCTTAAATACTTGAAATGTATGTTATTGATGTGAATATGATTTGAATGTTCATTGTATGAAAATTGATGAAACATTGATATATTTGATATAAAGGGAAGAAATCCCGGTTGAATGAAAGAAAAATTCGATGGATCTCTGAAAAGGAATTGACGGTAAAAAGGATCTAGCCCGGACGGGTGCCTATCCTGATATAGCCCTCCCGAAGAATATGTGGAAAATGGATTTAGCCCGGACGGGTAATCCGAATTGGGGTCTGAATTTAGCCTGGACTGGTAATTCAGATCCAAGCTCATTAGAGTAATTGTCGTTGCGGATTTAGCTGGACTGTAATCCCGACAATACTCTATGAGTTTATATTACAGGATTTAGCCGGACTGGTAATCCCACTATAAGGATGAGGTTAGCAGGAGTGTGCTCTCTGATATGAAATGTGTAAGACCATGGTTGAAAGATACCATGGCAACGTGATATGAAACGAGTAAGACCATGGTTGAAAGATACCATGGCAACCTGATATGAAATGTGTAAGACCATGGTTGAAAGATACCATGGCAACTGATATGAAATGTGTAAGACCATGGTTGAAAGATACCATGGCAACGCGACGGAAATGAATAAGACCATGGTTGAATGATACCATGGCAACATGACAGAAAATGAGTAAGACCATAGTTGAAAGACACTATGGCATCATGTCGAAGATAAATAAGATCGTGGAAGAGAAACGTCAAGATATCTTTTGAACAACTAATATTCAGGTAATATAACAAATGGTTAAATGAATTGGTTATACAAAATGGTAATGTGAAATATTTACAGAAATTGGTCATATGGAAATAAATGTACAAAATAGTTGTATGAAATAATTAATAAGATAGATAAATGAAATAAGTATAGGTACATGGAATTTAAATTATGTTAAGTTTAATACTAACTATTACCAAAATAAATATACCTAAGATAAAAGGAAATGATGGTGCATAAAATGATGATATAATAAAATAAATGATATATGTTATTAAAGAAACGGTAAGAGAATGATATGTATCATGACATGTACATATGAAATTATCTTTTATATGTTAACATAAGGAAAATATGTAAGTTAAGTCGAGTATTAAATTCATATATGAAATATTGAGAAAATAAGAATTTATATGAAATATGTGCAAGTACACTAACAACTGTTGATTGTTGATGCTTAGGCAAGTGCCAAGCCATTAATTGAATGGTAATATATTTATTGATGCATTGAATTGGTAAATATTTAAGTAAAAATTTTTTTAGTGATCTGCAAATGGTAGTAATGCTCCGAAACCCTATTCTGGCAGCGGATACGGGTTAGGGGTGTTACAAAACCACCAATTCCATATCCATCAAAGTTGAAGAAAGACCGCATGGATACACAATTCGGTAAATTTCTTGAACTTTTTAAACAGTTGCATATTAATTTACCTTTTATTGAAGCTATTTCGCAGATGCCTACATATGCAAAATTTTTGAAGGAGCTTCTAACAAATAAAAAGAAGTTTCAATAGTTGTCTACAGTAGAAATCAACGAGGAGTGCTCAGCCATACTCCAAAATAAACTGCCAACCAAACTGAAAGATCCAGGAAGTTTTACTATTCCCTGCTTAATTGGTAGTTTAAAAGTTGAGAAGGCACTAGCTAATTTAGGCACTAGTATTAATTTGATGCCTTACAAAATGTTCAAGCACCTTGGCCTTAGGGAACCAAAACCTACTAGGATGAGTATTCAACTAGCTGATAGATCTGTTAAATATCCTAGGGTTATTATTGAAGATGTGTGCTTGACATGGATGAGGAATGTTGAGGTGCCTTTAATTTTAGGTCACCCATTTTTAGCTACTACTAGGGCTGTTATTGATGTGAGTGACGGTAAACTTGTACTTAGGGTAGTTGATGAAGGGATTACCTTTAAAATCTATGATGCCATGCGATTCTCTATAAAGCAAGACGATTCTTGTTATTTTATTGATTCTATTGATCATTCTGTTCAAGATTCTTTTCAGGAAATTACCCTTAAAGACACATTGGAACTGTGTCTTATTCAAGGAAAGGGGGAAGATAACGCTACCACTGAGTTAGGAAAGATACAAACTAATGAACCCTCTCTAAGACAAGAAGAAGATGAGGGTATTGAAGTGAACAGTAAATTTAAGCAAAAACCCTTTATCGAAGAACCTCTTAAATTAGAACTAAAGCAATTGCCAAATCACTTAGAATACGCATTCCTTGGAGATAATTCTACATTACCAGTGATTATTGCTTCTAACTTGCAACCCAATGAGAAAGAAGAGTTACTCCAAGTATTAAGAGAACATAAAAGGGCCATAGCTTGAAAAATTTCTGACATAAGAAGGATCAGTCCTTCTTTTTGTACACATAAAATTTTAATGGAAGGTGAATATAAACCTTGTGTGCAAGCTCAAAGATGACTGAATCTTAACATGAAAGAAGTCGTAAAAGCTGAGGTAATTAAACTTCTAGATGCTACAGTTATTTATCCTATTTTTGACAGTTCTTGGGTGAGTCTTGTGCAGGTTGTCCCTAAGAAATGAGGCATGACTGTTGTGGCTAATGAGAAGAATGAATTGATCCCAACACGAACAGTCATGGGATGGAGAGTTTACATTGACTATAGGAAGTTGAATGATGCCATGAGAAAAGATCACTTTCCCTTACCATTCATTGCTCAAATGTTGGAAAGATTATCTGGGCATATGTATTATTGTTTCCTAGATGGACTCTTTGGTTACTTCCAAATCCCCATAGCCCTTGAGGACCAAGAGAAAATGACATTTACATGTCCATATGACGTTCGCTTATCAACGAATGTCTTTTGGATTATGTAATCCTCCTACTACTTTTCAGCAATGCATGTTGGCCATTTTTGATGAACTCGTAGAAGACATTATGGAGGTATTTATGGATGCTTCTCGATATTCGATAACTTTTTCCATCTTTGCCTTAAAAATTTAAAATGAGTTCTAATGAGATGTAAGGAAACGAAACTTGTACTGAATTGGGAAAAATGTCACTTCATGGTTCATGAAGGGATTGTGTTAGGCCACAAAATTTCTAGTAAATGGATCGAGGTTGACAGAGCAAAAATTGAAACTATTGAGAAATTACCTCCCTCTAGTTCAGTTAAGGCTATTTGAAGCTTTTTAGAACATGCTAGATTTTATAGAAGATTTATTAAGGATTTTTCTAAAATAGCTAAGCCTCTAACAAATTTACTAGGAAAAAATGTGCCTTTCGATTTCAATCAAGAATATTTAGAAGCATTTAATACTCTTAAAGATAAATTAATTAATGCTCTGATTGTAGTTGCACCTGATTGGAATTTACCCTTTGAACTAATGTGTGATGCAAGTGATTTTGCAGTAGGTGCGGTTCTTGGATAGCGAAGGGACAAGCACTTTCAATCGATCTATTATGCTAGCAAGACGTTAGCAGCCACACAAGAAAACTATACGACGACTGAGAAAGAATTATTGGCTGTGGTTTTTGCATTCGATAAATTTAGACCATATTTAATATTATCTAAAGTTATCGTATACACTGACCATTCAGCTCTTTGATATCTCCTTTCTAAGTCAGATGCAAAACCTCGACTAATAAGATGAATATTATTGTTGTAGGAATTCAATTTAGAAATTCAAGATAAAAGGGGAGCAAAAAATCTTGCAGCAGATCATCTGTCCAGATTAGAAAACCCACATCTTAAGGAGCTTGATGAACATGAGATAAATGACTCGTTCCCTGAATAACAACTTTTTGCTATATCTAACTCTAAGGTACCTTGGTTTGCAGACATTGCGAATTATTTAGCTACTAACGTTACACCAAAAGGGTTGACACATCAGCAAAAGAAGCGATTCTTTACTAATGCTAAAAACTACTTTTGGGAAGATCCTTTTCTTTTCCATATATGTACAGATCAAGTCATTAGAAGATGCGTTACAAAGTCAGAAGCAATTAAAATTTTGGAACACTGCCACTCAGGCCCAATAGGAGGGCATTACAGTGGAACTAGGACAGCACATAGAGTGCTTGAATTAGGTTTTTATTGGCCCACACTGTTCAAAGACGCTAACAGGTATATTACTTATTGTGATAAATGTCAAAGAATAGGTAATATCTTCAAATGTGATGAAATGCCTCAAACATATATGCTCTCTTGTGAAATATTTGATATCTAGGGTATCAATTTTATGGGCCCATTCCCTAGTTCATATGGCAATAAATACATCCTAGCAGCAGTCGATTATATGTCGAAATGGGTGGAAGCTCAGGCTTTACCTACTAATGATGCTAGAGTGGTAGTTAGGTTTCCTAAGAAACTCTTCTCTTAATTTGGAACACCTAGAGCAATTAACAGTGATAGGGGTACTCATTTTTGTAATGTTCAATTTGATAAAACCCTTAAGAAATATGGAGTTTACCACAGAACAGCTACCCCTTACCATCCTCAAATTAGTGGACAAGTTGAAGTAGCAAACCGAGAGCTTAAACGTATCCTAGAAAAGACTGTAGAGTCAAATAGGAAGGATTGATCAATGAAAGTAGATGATGCTTTATGGGCCTATAGAACGGCTTTTAAGACCCCCATAGGAACAACTCCTTATAGACTTATTTATGGGAAAAGTTGTCATTTACCGTTTAAACTAGAACACAAGGCATTCTGGGCTATAAAATTTCTAAACTTTGATTTCAAGCTTGCAGGTACGAAAAGGTTGATGCAGTTGAATGAGCAAAATGAGTGGCGAGCTAACACATATGAGACTTCACGATTATACAAGGAAGCAACGAAGCGTTGCCATGATGCTCGTTTGAAGCAACATAAGCAATTTGATGCTGGAGATCTTGTCCTGCTATACAACTCAAAGCTCAAATTGTTTCCTGGGAAGCTAAAATCATGATGGTTAGGTCCATTCGTAGTGCAAACCGTTTTTCCATATGGCACAGTAGAGGTAAGTCATCCAACCCACGGCCTTTTCAAGGTAAACAGACATCGTCTTAAACTTTATAACGGTGAGGATTTTAAAGACAATAGAGAGGAGTTACGGCTTCGCGAACCTGCCTAAATACGCCCACAAGGTAAAGTAGAGCTTAGAATTTAAATAAGAGCTCCTCGGGATGCAACCCGAGCACTAACCCCACTAAATAAGTTTATTTTTCTTTTATTTTTCATAGTTTAAATATAGGTATTTTTGACATAAACGGGCGTGTCCTAGGCCGTGTGCTCACCACGAGTTGGAGACATAGGCATGCCTTGAGGCGTGTAAACTCTTAAAGCCTTAGTATTGGCATTCGGCAGTGGCGAACACGGTCTGGACACACGGGTGTGCCCATTGCCATGTTAAAAATGGACACATATTGTCCCAAGTCAAAGTGACACACCGGCTATGGTAACTAGCCATGGCCATACGATACGGCCGTGAGAACCCCACGGCTAAGGGACACGAGCATGTTTCAGACCATGGTGAAACTGCACTTCAATTTTCTAAAAATTGGCATAGGCACGGAATGCGTTACATCACCACGACCGTGTGATTCGGCCATGAAACACGGGCGTGCCTTGGGCCGTGTGGGAACCTGAGCACACACTCTGAAATTTTCAACAAGTCAAAATGGAAAATGGGCATATCCCACGGCTATACTCAAAAGCTGTGGGCAATCCTAACTACAAACATGGGCGTGGTGGAACTCACACGGGCGTGGGAGAAGTGAATGAAAGAGCACACGGTTGTGCGATGCGGCCATGTGTGCCACACAGCCTGGACACACGGGCTTGTCCACAGGCCGTGGGCGACACTGACTGAAATCATCAGACCACAAGCACAAATTAAGACATAGGCATGGTGGAACTCACACAGGTGTGGGAAAAGTGAACGAAAGAGCACACGGCCATGCGATGTAGCCATGTGTACCACACGGCCTAGGTACACGGGCGTGGCTAAAAGGTCGTGTGCGATACTGACTTAAAATTTCATGAAAAACACGGGCTAGGAGCGAGACACACGGGCTTAGACCACGGCCGTGTGGTCCAAAATAGGGCGTGCACGATCATGGCCCTCCTTTTTACTTGAAACCTTAACCTTAAAATTTCCCATCCCTATTTGAACTTACTATTCACACCCTCTTTTCACTATTCACCCCTAGCCACCGCAATCAACAACCTTCCTATTCCGGCCACCATTTTCTGACGAGCCATCACATCCCTCTTCTTTTTCCCCCTTCTTTCCCTTTCCTTTCCTTCTCTTCTCTTTTTTCCCCTCTCTTCTTTCCCTCCGACCACCGCCTACCCACAGCCCCCGCACTCTCCGCCCCTTCCGCAGACTACCAAGCCTCCGACCACCACCAACCGTCGGTTCCCATGTTCTTCAACTCCTTTTATGCTCTATTTTATTCTTTTAATCTTGATTTTTATTCTGTTAATTTAGGCTTTTTTTTAGCATTCATTCTTATTGGAAATTTATGACTATTGTTATTGCATTCATTTTAACCATAGCATAGGATAACTTGATTTTTCTTCTATTATTTTGATTCTTGATTTTATTCACTGATTCTAAATAATAGGTTCTTTCGATAGTTTTTAGTTTGGTTAGTAGTTAAATATGATAGGATTCTCTTGCTTATTCCTCACCATTAGGTGCATTGGATGGTTTGAATTCGTTTGGTATACACTGAGTTCTGATTCACATACTGTGAGTTTTTGCTCTTGTGAACTTCAGTGCATATAGGAATAAATGTTACATGTTTTAGTTTTAACCTTCTTGATGTGGTTATTGGATGTTGTGTTTGTTTCTATTCTGCTAATATTGAAATATTTTATCTTTCAGACTCATTATGAAAAATCCATGCGGAAAGACCAAAGCCACAGTCCCCGCTTCTAAAAAGTGGAAGGGTCCAGGAGCGACATCCTCAAGTGCGACCACTTAGATACGCCATCCCTTTCTCCAATTCCCACCAGGACCTCAGGAGGAGTTGTTCCAGATTCTATGTGCCTGACCCCTTGGCGTGGGTCGATGCATCGGCTGGATTGCATTAGAACAAGTTCATCTTGCTGGCTCAATTCGGGCCCTCCTCTCTACTGCTCCTTGGGACCGTTTCTTTGACATTATTGAGCCTACGTACCTGGAGTTCACTTTGAAACTTTGTTCAACATTTCAGTTGCAGACAGTTATGTTAGAATTCGACGACCCAGGCACAGTCCAATTCCATCTTGGTGGTCTAGTGCGTCAATTGAATGTCCCAGAATTCGGAGTTGCCTTGGGAATTTATACAGACGAATTTATAGAGGCTAACGATTTTCCCTATCTTCACCATCACATTCATTACGCACCTTTCTCATGTTGGGCAGCCCTCATTCCTACTACAGGAATCTATGACCCTAGCCGCTTAAAGGCATCGACTCTCTCTCAAGCATTACGATATCTCCACGCCCTTTTGGCTCACATCTTAACAGGGCGATGAGAGAGCACTGGCATCGTTAATACTCATGATGCATACTTCTTATGGAACATGAGGCAAGGGCATGTTTTCGATCTCGTATACTTCACAGCCCTCACATTTTGCCATCAGATCGAACAACACAGAAAGGGAGCCATTTGCATTGGCCCTTACGTGACTCACATAGCTCGACACTTTGGGCTCCTGAACACATTGGCACAATCTTCATCACTCACACTCATCGGTCAAATGTCCCCACAGGGCATCTCAAGTATGCTCCACATGAGGATGATAGAGCATCATCGTGGGTTCGATCCTCCTTAATACCGACTAGCACGAGTCACCGATCAAGATGACCCCATGGATATTACTGATGATATCCCTTCCGTTCATGAGAACCCACCTTCTCGGCCACCGTCGAGTCACAGACCAGTTGATGCAGTTGCTTCATTGACAGAAATTTCTAACCACCTGACTCGATTCGAGCAATATTGCACTCAACAGTTTAATAGCAACACTCAGCGATTTGACAGTATAGAGGCGACTCTGCAGCAGATTTGCCAGCATTTTTACATTTCGCCTCTAGCACCACCACCTCACGATCCAGCTGCCGATGTGGACTTTTGAGTCCATTTTCACTTTGTTTTTCTTTTCCTTTTGTTTTTGTTTTTATTTTTATTTTTATTTATCATGTTCTAAAAGACTTTTATTAGTATATTTTGAACCCTTTATTTATATGGCTATTCCTTTATGAGTAACCATGACAACCCCATCGATATAACTCCCTAAAAAATTATTGGTGATATCATAGTTTCAAAAGGTTCAGTCCATTGGTGCTACTCAGGAATATACAAACAATCCTCTAGGGAAAGATAATCTATGACTGCCATGTCCTGCTCGACCACGACCATAGCCACCACAATAACCTCTTCGTTTGGCACTATGATTGTGGAACCCAACCTCTACCACCACCAGAATATCCTGCCCCACCTTCACCTCTACCTAGTTATGCATGCACTTTATTTCCAATATCTATAAATCCTCTTTCGCTATTCCAAGGATTACATCCAAATTTAGGGTAGTTTTGCTTCTCCCACTCTTTTATGATATTATGCTTATATTGTTATTATTTATCTTTATACATTCAGGACAATGTACATCTTAAGTGTGGGGAGGTTATTTATATGATTATTAGAAAATCCCTAAATTATATCTTATTCTCAAATAATTTTCTCATATTACTATCAGAATGAATTTTGATTGATTTATGATTTTCATTGATATGTTTTGGATTAAAACATAAGTAACTGTGTATTGATTATTTAAACTTTAGGACAGTTGTCAACCAAGCATAATAAGTTGAACTTTTGAGAATTAAAATTGTTAGGTTGTTTCCCTGAAATGAGGTATTATCTTAAAGTTCTAAATCTACAGGATTGACATCAAAATCCCATAATTTTTGTGAGATTTTGAGCCTTTAGAGCATATATCTTTCTTGCTCACTTTTATTGATGGTTATGAGTGTGTCAATACTGATTTGTTATTCTAGAACTTGCATCAATTATACATGTCGAGACCACACCTTTGAGTTGTATTGAGATAATGAAGGCACTTAGGTTTTAACCCACTCACTCCATAAAAAGCCTACCCACGTAATTAACCCTTAGTGAACCCCTTTGAGCCTTAAACACCATTTCTTGATATTTTCTCATTAAATGTTAACCCACAACTTAACCCTTTTTGATTCGTTAAGAATTTCTCTTTTTTTTGTTGACTCTCTTTTTATCGAGATTTGATTTGATTAGTTACCTAATTATTTTTGTCCATTTCAGTTGCTGAATTATTCCGTATTATGTACTTTCTATTATTGTTCTTATTCTTAAAAAAATCGTATATTTATTCATATAATTATATATTGTTATAAAAAGCTTGGATAAGTTAAAGTTATTTTATTGAGAAAAAGCTCACGTCATTAGTTTTGGATAGTTTGAATTCTTGCACTTGTTTGTAATTCAGCAATTAGCTTTACTTTTCTAAGTTTGGTAATTTATTAAATTAATCTCGATTTTAACCCTCTTTTTCAGCCTTATCCACACTTTTAACCCAAGCCCCATTAGAACCCTGTTAAAGACCTTTTGATTTGTGTATCATCTCATTCATAGTGGTGGAGATTTGATTTTCATGCAAGCCTATGGTAATAACTTTTCATGTTTGACTATTGAGTGCTTAATTATTGAACCTTAAACACTTTGAGTGATTTGAGTGAATCTTTAGTGAGGATGTCAACCCTTGTCGATTTGGAATTAAAAGTAATTACTTAGATAAAGGGGGATACCTATGATCTTATGATTAAAATGCTCAACTTGGATTGTTTGAAACTTTAATGTTCTTTTAGTTGAATTCTCAAGGTATAATTACTTTTGGATTACTTCGAAACATTTTTGATGATAATTATAAGTTGAGAAGAATTTATTTCAATTGTGAGTTGAGGATTTTGCTTGAGGACAAGCAAATGCTTAAGTGTGGGGATATTTGATAAACCATAATACATACATATTTTTATCCCATGCTTGGCATATTTATGGATGATTTATCATTATTTTTATTGAATTCGATGCTTCTAATCCTTTAATTTCATGTTTTATATCCAGATGAGCATAGGAAAGCAAAAACTACAAGAAAAATGCCAAAAATAGACAAAATAGGTTTATTTCACTGCTTCCCATGGCCTAGACATTTCCACACGGGTAATCCACACACCCGTGTGAGGCACACGGGTAGGCCACACGCCCGTGTGTCATGGCTGTGTCGACTAAAAACCAACTCAGAATTACACACGGCTTGAGCACCTTCACATGGGCGTGGACAAGACCGTGTCCCTGTCGAGCCCAAGTCTAATTCTACTCGAAAAAGGCTAATTTTTAGGGTTTTGAAGCATTCCAAAGTCTATATAAACACCCTAGAAGAGGATAAAGGGGGACAGAGAGGAGAACACAGGGAATACTCGAAGACAGCCATTGGAATCAGCTCGGAAGCAGGATTTACTTCAAGACTGAAGATCTCCATTCAATTTCTACTGAAGTTTTTGGGTTTCTTTATGTTTTGTTGTTTTCCCAATTTTCAGATGTTTTCCCCCATCGTTATGAATTAAACTCCCTAAATATCTAAAGGAGATGAAATCTAAGACAGATCTTATTACTATTTGAATTATATGATAAATACTTGTTCTTATTCTTAATTATGTCTTCTTAATTCTTGCTTTAATATTTTAGGATATTAATTCAAGTCTGATATGTTTATTCAGTAGAGCAAAAGTCCCTGTTTAAAGTAGATCTAGCATAATTAAGCGGAGTTGAATGCAATTCTAAACATAGGACAACGTAAATCTGCCGGATTAGAGTCAAATCTAATAAGGGAATCCATGGATCGAGTTAATGCGATAATAGGGGTTTTAATTAGAAAGAAATTTCAATTAATTAACCTAGAGTCAGTTGTTTTTAGTCTTGAGAGAGATATTAACATAAATCAGGGATTTCTACGGATTAAGTCATGTGAATAAATCGTCTAATTCGGAAGTAATAAGTGAAGTCTAGGTGGATTCTTCCTTGGGTATTGTCTTCTCCATCGGTTTTCCAACAGTCTTTTCTAGCTTTTAACTCTGTCGTGTTCTTAGATAATTAGATAGTTAATCTTAGTTTAAAACATCCCTTTAATTCTTAAGCTAGATAATAAAAAGATAGTAATTACTAGTACTTTTAGTCCTTGTGGATACGATATTTTCAATCTCACCATAACTATACTACTTGATAAACCGTAATATATGCATATCTTTACCCCATACTTGTCATATTTATGGATGATTTTTCCTTGATTTCATTGAATTCAATGCTCTTAATCCTTTGAATTCATGTTTTATACTTAGGTGAGCATAGGAAGGAGAAAAAAACAGGAAACGAGCCAAAAACGGACCAAATGGGCCTAAATCAGTGTTTCACAGGACCTAGGCACTCCCACACGGGTAAACCACACACCCGTGTTAGTCACACGGGAATTCCACACGCCCATGTTCCATGGCTTTGTCGACTAAAAACCAACTCAGAATTACACACGGCTTGAGCACCTTCACACGGGCGTGGCACACGGCCGTGTCCCTGTTAGACCCAAGTCTAATTCTATTCAGAAAAGGTTAATTTTGGACTATTTTGGGCATTCCAAAGTCTATATAAACACCCTAGAAGAGGATTGAAAGGGACATATAGAGTAGAAGGCAAAGAAAATACCTAAGGACAGCCATCAAAATCATCTCGGAAGCAAGGATCTACATCAAGACTGAAGGTCCCCATCCAATTTCCTAGAAATTCTTTGGGTTTCTTTATGTTTTATTGTTTTCCAAACTTTAAGATGTTTTCCATTATTATTATGAACTAAACTCCCTAAATACCTAAGGGAGATAAAACCTAAGACGAATCTTATTATTATTTGAGTTATATGATAAATACTTGTTTTTATTCTTAATTCTGAATTTAATCCTTGCTTTAATATTCCAGGTCAGGTTTTTGATGTGCTTATTCAGTGGAGCAAAAGTCCCTATTTAAGAGTAGATCATTCATAATTAAGCGAAGTTGCATGCAATCCTAGAGATAGGATGACATAAATCTGCCGGATTAGAGTCAAAACTAATAAGGGAATCCATAGATCGAGTTAATGCGACAATAGGGGTTTTAATTAGAAAGAAATTTCAATTAATCAACCTAGAGTTAGTTGTTTCTAGTCTCGAGAGAGATATTAACATAAACTAGGGATTTCTACGGATTAAGTCAAGTGAATAAATCGTCTAATTTGGAAGTAATAAGTGAAGTCTAGGTGGATTCTCCCTTGGGTATTGACTTGTCCATCGGTTTTCCTAAAGTATTTTCCAACTTTCATCTCTGTCGTAATCTTAGTTAACTAGATAATTAGTTTTAGTTTAAAAACACCCTTTAATTCTTAGTCTAGATAATAAAAAAATAGTAATTACTAGTACTTTTAGTCCTTTTGGATACGATATTTTCGGTCTCACCAGAACTATACTACTGTTCGATAGGTGCTCTTGCCTTAGTCAAATTTTTAGTTAGTTTAGCAACCATTAAGTTTTTGGCGCCGTTGCCAAGGACTAAGATATTAGGAACGCTTAATTTTATTACTTTAGCCACTATTTTTATTTTTATTTAACTTTGTTTTTATTTTCAATTACTAAATTTTCTTTTATTTACTTCTGACAGGTTTTTATAGTTTATGACTAGAAGAAACCCATTAGGACCTCTACTTTTCAATAGTGAGATTGAAAGCACAGCTCGCAGAAACCGAGGAGAAATAAGGCAAGGCCTACAATACATAGAGGAAGGGCAAGAGGACGATATTTATACTACAACCAAAGAGATGGCTGATAATCAGAACAATCCACTACCTCTTATGGTTGCTGTAAATCCAGTAGATCAGAATCCTGCTCCTCGTACTATGAATGATTATGCTAAACCTACTTTAACAGGAACTGAATCGAGTATAGTTAGACCTGCTGTTGCTGCAAATAATTTTGAACTGAAGCCTAACACGATTCAAATGATACAACAGTTTGTTCAGTTTGATGGTTTGCAAGACGAAGATCCAAACACTCATTTAGTGAATTTTCTAGAATTATGGGACACCTTTAAGATTAATGGCGTTTCTGACGAGGCCATTCACCTTCGGTTATTTCCCTTTTCATTGAGGAATAAAGCTAAACAGTGGCTAAACTCGTTACCACGAGGGTCGATCACTACTTGAAATTTTTTTACTTAAATATTTCCTGCTAACTAAGACAGCTAAATTGAGGAATGATATCTCTTCTTTCGTGTAGATGGATCTAGAAACTCTTTATGATGCATGGGAGAGATACAAGGACTTATTGAGAAGGTTCCCTCACCATGGGTTACCTCTATGGCTACAGGTTTAAACTTTTTACAATGGTGTGAACCCCTCAACAAGGCAACTTATCAATGCAGCCGCCGGTGGAACTTTAAACAATAAAACACTTGAAGAGGCTTACGAATTTATTGAAGAGATGTCACCGAATAACTATCAATGGCAAGTCATGAGAACGAAGTCGACAAAAGCAGCTGGTGTTTTAAACCTCGACGCGAGCACTATGCTATCTAACCAGGTAGAACTTCTGAATAAAAAGATTGATGGTTTGTATGGTTCTACTCAGGTACATCCAGTGATGAGGTGTGATTCAAATGGAGGAGGAATAGACAACACAGATTATCCATCCTTCAACCCTGGCACTGAGGAGGAACAAGTCCACTATATGGGTAATAATTCTAGACCTCAAAATAACCCATATAGTAACACTTATAATGCAGGTTGGAAGAACCATCCCAATTTCTCATGGGGTGGTCACGGAAATCAATGGCCACAACATCCCCCAGGCTTTCAACAACCACCTTACCAATAAGAGAAGAAACTGAACCTTGAAGAGATGCTTACAAAATTCATCTCGGTGTTAAAAATTCATTTTTAGAATACCGAAACAGCACTTAAGAATCAACAAGTGTCGATTCAAGGGCTCAAAACTCAAATAGGATAGCTCACTAAGTTGATCTCTGAACAACCACAAGGTGGCCTACCAAGTAACACTGAAAAAAACCTAAAGGAGCAACTTCATGCCATTACTGTGCACAATGATGAAGGGTTAGTTGAAGCTGAACTGAAACTGAGGCATGACAATATGGACGATAAAGGTAAGATTGATGCAAGCAATGGTACGCAGAAGCCGGTAAGTAAAGAGTATTAACCTCATGTGCCATATCCCAATGCGATAAGGAAAGACCACACAGACGAACAATTCGATAAATTCCTTAAATTATTAAAAAAATTACATATTAACTTACCGTTCATTGAAGCTCTTTCGTAGATGCCAAACGTAGTTAAATTTTTAAAGGAGCTTTTAGCAAATAAGTAGAAGTTGGCATGTGGAGTTGAACGCAGTTTGCTCAGCCATTCTACGGAATAGACTACCTAACAAAGTAAAGGATCCAGGGAGTTTTACTATTCCTTGCTTAGTTGGTAGTTTAAATGTTAACAATGCTTTGGCTGATTTAGGGGCAAGCATTAATGTCATGCCTTATAAAATGTTTAAGCAACTAGGTCTTGGGAAACCCAAACAAACTAGGATGAGCATTCAGTTGGCAGTTAAAACAATTAGATTTCCTAAGGGTATTATTGAAGACGTGTTGGTCAAAATTGATAAATTTATATTCCCAGTTGACTTTGTTGTCTTAGACATGGATGAGGATAATGACGTACCTTTAATTTTAGGAAGTCCTTTTTTAGCAACTGTTAAAACTATCATTGATGTTGGCACAGGTGAATTGATACTTCGTTTAGGAGATGACATGATTAAACTTCAAGCTCGTGATTCTGCTAATATATCTAGTAGTCGAGATGATTGTTTAAATTCTGTTAATTTAAGTAATGTTGCAACTCAAACTTCTTTGTAGGAATTTCTTTAGAAGAACGTGATGGAGCCTCATTCTAATCCATGCAACAAAAGCAGAGCGACCCACGAAGAACTAAGGCTTCAGATAGATGAACTAGACAAATGGCGAACACATGTCAAGGAGAAACCAAAAGTATGCAATGAATCAAAGCGACACCACGATAAGTGTAGGGATGAAAAAAAGCACTTTAAGGTCAGGGACAAAGTATTTTTAGATGAAAAGGACCCCCGAATTGCTACTTTAGAGTACAATACAGACAAAATGATTCCCTTTACAATAATGAACATCTTTCCACATGGTACAGTCGAGGTAACACATACTAAATTCAAAACTTTCAAGGTAAATAATACTCGACTCAGACCTTATTTTGATAAAATTGATAGCAGAAGTGAGGAGTTTCAACTCCTCGAACCACCATGACCGTGCAAATATGAGGTAAGTTGAGTTTAGACTTTAAATAAGCCCTTCTCGGGAGGCAACCTGAGCACTAACACCACTAACTAGTTTATTTTAGCCATTTTTAATATTTTTGTGTAGGTACAGTGACCCACACGGCCTGGACACACAGCATGTCCTTGGCCATGTGGAAACAGGGTAAAAATCCCCAAGTATCGAGCCAAACAGCCGTGCGACACAACCGTGTGAAGCACACAGCGTGGACACACGAGCATGTCTTAGGCCGTGTGAAAACTGGAGCTAAATTTTCAAATTATAAATAAGACAGGGAGTCACAGGGCAAGGCACACGACCATGTGTTCAGACACATGGGTGTGTGGGACACAGCACGGGCGTGGGAGAAGCGAACAACAGCGCACACAGCCGTACGGTACGACCATATGAACCACACGTGCGGGACACACGAGCGTGTCCCTAGGCCTTGTGACGAAAGGTTATTTAATTTTCGCGATAAACATCGGCTAAACTCGAGCCACACGGGCGTGTGACATGGCCGTGTGGCCTAACACGGGTCTCACACGGCCGTGCCCCTTTTTAAACCCCTCAAACCCTGACTTTTTATTTTGTCTTCTTCTCTAACTCCCCCAACCCTAGCGCCTCAGCCCCCTCCTCCAGCCACCATCGTCCACCACCGGTCACCCCCTCCCTTTCTCTTCCTTCTTTTCTTTTTCTTTCTTTTTCTCTTCTTTCCTTCTTCCCTTCTTCTTTCCTTTTTTTCCTTCTTTTTCCCTTTCACCCCCTTCTACCTTAGCGCCGCACCAACTACCCTCACCCCCAACGCCCGTGTCCATTTTGATCACCACCATCAACCCACACCAGCCCTCACACGGGCGTGGCCTCCTCAATCACACCAGCACCATCCACCGCCGGCAGCACCACCGTGGTTTCCTATCTTCCCCTTACCTCTATTTTTTATTTTAGTTCTCTTATTTGTTTATTTAATTCTTTTGTTATTTGTTTTTTTTTTAATTGTTAACCCATTATAATCTTAGAAAATTTGCCTTTATTTATTTTTCGTAGTCTTCATTATATTTGTTATTATTATCATTATTATTTTTTTTTTTACTTTTTCTATTTTGTTTCTCTGACTCTTTCAATTTTTATTCTTTGTTTAGCATATTTTATTACTTTTGTTAGTATTCATATTCTCATATATTTGCATTCATCTGTTTAGTTAAATATTTGTCATGAGTTTCTTTCTTATTCCTTAATGCTATTTCTATTTCCCCATTATACTAGTCTTTCCTTTAATTAGTGTTAGGAGATATTCTTTTTAAGGATATAGTTTTATTTTTACTTAGATTCTATTTTTTTCCTTTGACTTTTGATTAAATATTTGGTACTATTTGACTTCTGTTATTTTCGGGAATACCATAACAAATACACGAGGTAAGAAAACTGCTGTCCTCGCTTCGAAAAAGTGGAAGGGTCCTAGCACAACCTTCTCGAGTTTCTCGACCGAAACTCGCCACCCTCTACTTTGGTTCTCCTCCAGCCCACAGATGACTTGTTCCAGCTTCTTCGAGTACGACCATTGGGAGTGGGCCGATGTATTGACTAGGCCGCTTTGAAGCAGGTTCAACTTGCTCACCTTGTTCGATTCCATCTTGATACTGCCCCATGGGATGGATTCTTTACAATTATCGAGCCTACCTATTCAGAGTTGACATTGGAGTTTTGCACCACTTTCCATCTACAGCATGTGATGAATACAAATGACGAGGCTGGTACTATCATTTTTTGACTTGGTGGACTCGTCAGACAATGAGTGTACCAGAGTTTGGAGCTACTTTGGGCCCTTACACGGAGGAGTTCATGGCCTTTGAGAATTTTTTACAGCTTCACCATCACATACACTACTCGCCCTCTTATTGTTGGACCGACCTTACGGCGAGTACTGTTCCATATGATGCAAGTCGCTCAAAGGCGACTTCTCTTCCTCCAGCACTACGCTACATCCATGCTATCTTGGCTCATACCTTGACTAGGAGGTGAGAGAGCACCAGCGTCGTTAGCACCACCGATGCTTATTTCTGATGGAGCATGGCGACTGGTCATGTATTTGACTTTTCATATTTTATCGCCCTCACTTTTCGGCACCAAACTGATCGCCATAGGAGGGGCCCCGTTTGCCTTAGCCCTGACGTGACTCACCTTGCTCGACACTTTGGCCTTTTCAACACTCCAGAGATGTCATCGACACTCACACTAGTAGGCCAGATGTCTCCACAAGGAATATCTAGCATGATACACATGATAATGATAGAGCGACGCCGTGGATTTGACCCTCCACAGTACAGACTCGTTCAGTCTGATGACCAGGATGAGGTAGAGGACATTACTGATGATGTCCCTCCCCCTCCCGAGGACCCACCCCAACCACCACCGAGTCACCACCCTCCTGCTACCACTTTGACAGGTTTATTCGAGCGATTCACTCGCTTTGAGTAGCAGTATTTTGAGCGGTTCAACAGTATCGATGCCACTCTTCGATAGATTTGCCACCAACTCCACATCTCTCCGTCGGCACTGTCGACCCACGAGGCATTCGATGATGAGGACCTTTGAGTCCTTTTATTTTATTTTATTTTATTTTATTATTATTTTCAATTTTAATTTTAATTTTATTTTCCTTTTATTTATTTTTGAACACTTATGTTTTTGTATTTTTGAACTTTATTTATCTTTATATTATTATCGCGCACTCCCTTAATTCTCTTCTATGGTTATGTTTATTTTCTTATTGGTAACTCAGAATTATGTCTTTCATTGGCCTTACCTACAATTCTCACTTCCGCTATTCTAAGGATTTCATCAAAAAATTCAGGACAGTTTCGCTTCTCTCCCTCTTTTCTGATATTATGCTTATATTGTTATTATCTATCTTTGTACATTGAGGACAATGTACATCTTAAGTGTGGGGAGGTTATTTGTGTGATTATCAGAAAATACCTAATTTTTTTATTTTTTTCTTAGATAATTTTCTCATCTTATTATTAGAGTGAATTCTGATTGATTTATAATTTTTATTGATATGTTTTTGAATCAAATCATAGGTAATTGTGCATTGATTGTTTAAACTTTAAGATATTAGAGAATCAAGCATGATAAGTTGACTTTTGAGAATTAAAATTGTTAGGATGTTTCCCTGAATTGAGGTATTATCTTGAAGTTTTGAATTTACAGGATTGACATCAAAAACCCATAATTTTTGTGAGATTTTAAGCCTTTTAGAGCATATACCATTCTTGCTCACTGATATTTTTTTTATGAGTATGTCAACATTTAATTGCTATTCTAGAACTTGCATCGATTATACATGTCAAGATCACACCTTTGATTTGATATACAAAAATGATAAAGGTACTTAGGTTTTAACCCATTTACCCCCCCAAAAAAAGCCTACCCACATAATCGACCCCTAGTGAATCCTTTTGGGCCTTAACTATTATTTCTTGATTTTCCCCTTAATATTAACACACAACTTAACCCTTTTTGATTCGTTAAGAATTTCTCCCATTTTACTGACTCCCTTTTTATCGAGATTTAATTTGATAAGTTACCTAATTATATTCGTTCATCCCAATTGTTGAATTATTTCTTATTATGTATTTTCCATTATTATACTTGTTCTTATTCTTAAAAATAATAATAATAACGTGTATTTATATTCATTCAGTTACATATTATTCTAAAGAGCTTGGATAAGTTAAAGTTGTTATATTAAGAAAAAGCTCACATCATTTGCTTTAGATAGTTCAATTTCTAACACTTTCTTGTAATTCAGCACTTAGTTTTACTCTTCTAAGTTTGGTAATTTATTTAAATTAATCTAGATTCTAACCCTCTTTTTCAGTCTTTATCCACACCTTTAACCCAAGCCCCATTACAACCCTGTTAAAGACCTTTTGATTTGTGTATCATCTCATTTATAGTGGTGAAGATTTGATTTTCATGCAAGCTTATGGTAATAACTTTTCATATTTGACTATTGAGTGGTTAATTGTTAAACCTTAAACACTTTGAGTGAATTGAGTGAATATTTAGTGAGGATGTCAACCCTTGTCAATTTGGAATTAAAGGCAATTACTTAGATAAAGGGGGATACTTATGATTTTAGGATTAAAATGCTCAACTTGGATTGTTTGAAACTTTAATGTTCTTTTGGTTAAGCTTTCAATGTATGATTACTTAGGGACTACTTTGAAACATTATTAATGAGAATTATAAGTTGAGAAGGATTTATTTTAATTATGAGTTGAGGATTTTGCTTGAGGATAAGCAAATGTTTAAGTGTGGGGATATTTGATAAATCATAATATATGCATATTTTTACCCCATACTTCGCATATTTATGGATGATTTTTCCTTGATTTCATTGAATTCAATGCTCCTAATCCTTTAATTTCATGTTTTATACTTAGGTGAGCATAGGAAGGTGAAAAGAACAGGAAATGAGACAAAAACAGACCAAATAGGCCCAAATTAGTGTTTCACACGGCCTAGGCAGTCCCACACGGGTAAACCACACGCCCGTGTGAGTCACACGAGAATTCTACACACCCGTGTTCCATGGCCGTGTCGACTAAAAACCAACTCAGAATTATAGAAACACCCTTTAATTCTTAAGCTAGATAATAAAAAGATAGTAATTACTAGTACTTTTAGTCCTCGTTGATACGATATTTCCAGTCTTACCAGAACTATACTACTGTTCGATAGGTGCGCTTTCCTTAGTCGAATTTTTAGTTAGTTTAGCGACCATCACTACTGTTCGATAGGTGCGCTTGCCTTAGTCAAGTTTTAGTCAGTTTAGCGACCATTAGCGAGATATTTTCGACGTTTTGTAGAAGGGTTCTCCTTGATCGCAGCTCCGTTGACTAAACTTTTGCGTAAGGGAGTCCCTTTCGCTTGGACTAATGTACAGCAAGAGAGCTTTGATAAGCTCAAGACCGTTTTAACTCAAGCCCCTGTTCTGATACAGCCTGAGCCCGATAAAGACTTTGTGGTATACAGTGATGCGTCACATGTGGGTTTGGGTTTCGTACTGGTGCAAGACGAAAAGGTGGTTACTTATGCATCTCGTCAGCTCAAGACTCATGAGGCTAATTATCTGACGCATGATCTGGAATTGGCAGCGGTAGTCTTCACTTTAAAAATTTGGAGGCACTATCTATACGGTGAGAAATGTACTATTTACACTGATCACAAAAGCCTCAAATATCTCCTCACTCAGAAGGAGTTAAACCTTAGGCAGCATAGATGGGTTGAACTGTTTAAGGATTACGACTGTACTATCGAGTACCATCCTGGTAAGGCCAATGTGGTGGCCGATGCGTTAAGCCGTAGGGTTATGACCGATTTGAGATAGATGTTTGCTTGACTTAGTTTATTCGATGATGGGAGTCTGTTGGCAGAACATTAGGTAAAACCGACATGGATTGCTCAGATCAGAGGTAAACAGATGGGGGATAAGACTCTTGAGTTGCATTTCTGTCAGCTTGAGAGTGGTGTTACTACTGATTTTGATATTAACAGTGATGGGTAATTATGTTTCCACGGTTGGATTTGTGTGCCAAATGATGGGGATTTAAGGCAGTCGATTCTGAGGGAAGCGCATAGTAACCCTTATGCTATGCATCCCGACGGGAACAAAATGTACCGAGATCTATGAGATTTATACTGGTGGCCAGGGTTGAAGCGTGAGGTTACTGACTTCGTTGCTCGCTACTTAACTTGTCAGCAGGCTAAGGCCGAGCATCAATTACCTTCGGGTTTGCTGCAGCTGGTTAAGATACCGATACGAAAATGGGAGCGAGTAACAATGGACTTTGTTAGTGGGTTACCTCTAACACCCACTAAAAAGGATTCTATATGGGTCATCATGGATCAATTAGCCAAGTCTGCTCACTTCATTCCGGTCAAGACGGACTTCTCTCTACAAAAACTAGCTAAACTCTACATTTTCGAAATAGTGAGACGACATGGAGTACCGGTCTTGATCATCTCTGATAGGGATCCTCGCTTCACGTTTCGATTTTGGAAGAAGCTTCATGAGGCTCTAAGTTCGAGGTTAGACTTCAATACTACTTTTCATCCTCAGACAAACAGTCAATCGAAAAGAGTGATTCAGATATTGGAAGACATGTTGAGAGGTTGCATTATAGATTTCTGAGGCAACTGGCAGGAGTACATTCCATTTGCAAAGTTCGCCTAAATAATAGCTACCAGTCTAGTATACAGATGGCACCTTACGAGGCACTATATGGTCGTAAGTGTCGCACTCCCTTATGCTGGACTGAGTTGGGTGAGCGACATATTCTAGGTTCGGAGTTGGTTTTTGAGACTGAAGACAAGGTCCGTTTGATTCGAGATCGACTGAAAGCGACTTCTGATAGACAGAAGTCATATGCGGATCTGAAATGTCGAGACATAGAGTATTATGTGAGGGACTTTATTTTTCTCAATGTTTCGCCATAGAAGAAGCACTACAGCAAAACAGGTTTTTAGCGACATTTTTTTGGGCCTATAGCGGTGTTTATGAGCGTCGCTAAAACAATTTGCGGCACTTTTACAAGCGCTGCAAAAAAAGTCGCTAAAGATAACGCCGCTAACATTTTGCGGCGTTTATGTAAAAAAACGCCGCTATAGAACATGATCTTTAGCGACGCTTTTCCCACAAACGCCGCTAAAGAATATGACCTTTAGCAACGCTTTTTCCACAAACGCCACTAAAGAACATAACCTTTAAAAAAATATACTTTAATTAAATAATATTTATTTCTATGATAAATATTATATTATGTTTTATTTTTGAAATTTGAACTTTAAACTATATACTTTTTAAGGATAAATAAAAAATATTAATTAAATCAAATTTTCTATTAAAATTTTAACTTTAAAACTAAATATAAAAATTAATGAATTTAAATTTAATACATAAACATTGATTCAATATGTAATTTAATACATAAAAAAAAAAAAAACACAGACACTCACAAAGTATTACTATTTCTAAAACAAAATTCATCCTGGTGAGAAAAGAATGCCAAATCATCATCACCTCTCATTAATCAAAGGAAAAAGATCAGAAAAGAAGAAAAAACAATATAAACAGATGGATGGTTCAAGCTTAGATGAAGCCAAAGTATTGCAATGCCTACATATAACTTAGAGAAGTCCTCCGCAGTGTGAGCTATTTCGAGACTATCTCTAACCTCTATTGCCATTTGTAACCTCATATGAATTGCTGCTCATGGAACACACACAAGCAAAAAATTAAAAGAAATTGACAATTCTTTCAACGTTTATATTCATTTTACAAGAGAACCAAACAGAAAACCAAACAGAGAATAAAAACGTTTATATATTTGGCTTCATGAGTTGAAATCACAAACAAGTTACATCAACAAAGAAGCAAAAAAAGTCCAACTAGAGAATGGATGAAAACCTATTTTCCATAAGCAATTGGTAATTATTGCAGTGCACAAAATAAAAATTATTGCAATGCATTTCTTTTCTACTTTAACCATCCTTTCCACCCCATCAAACCTAAACATTTCCCCCATTTCCCAGGAATATATAGAACTATAAGATTCCACACAAGATAAGCTTAAATGCTATTTTACATGTCAAAACAGTTGTTTTAAACATTTTCACAACAGAAACCTACGCTTCGTGAGACTTCAAAAATGAACAAGAACAAGTTCGAACAGAGTTGCATATTTGAAGGATGAGACATGAAAAATAGAAGATTCATAAAGAGATTATATACTTTTAGTCAACTATTCACTCAAGTTCATTCAAACCTATATTATATTTCTATCTCGAATGTCATTAACACAAATGAAGGGCTGTGTTAAAGGATATCACTATATTGTAAACCATCATCACTGCATTATGTATAGTAGAAGAAAAGTTCCATAGAGATCGGTTCATTTTTCCTATCAGTGTTTATTAACCCCAACGTAATCACTCGCTTTGAAACAAAATTTGCTATTAAGAACAAAAGTACACTTGAAACAACCAACTTTCTATTATTTCCCCGCACACAATTGTTACATCTTCTTATTCACTTAGAATAAAATTTTAGAAGAATAAGTAGGCTAAACATTCATGCAAGCAAACTCAGAAAATTAAAGGTAGCAAATTCTCATTCATCTCTATTTTGAACAAAAACACAAAATTGGAATTTGGAATGATACCCTTCAAGGTCAATACTCAAAGCTTCTCAAATGACATAAGAAATGTAAAGCATAAATACTAGGGTCCAAAATTGATCTAAGCTTAAAAATTGAACATACCTGCATTTCAAATCTAGAAACTAATCAACATCCAATAAATTGAAACCAGAACACCCAGAGTAGCAAAAATAAATTTGCAGGATTCTTTTAAATATTAGCACTAGAAACAAATTTGCACCAACATTCAAAGAGGTAATAATCCACAAGTCTACAAATCAGCTAAGGTAATTATCTTTCACCCATAGTTTTTGCCTAATAAAATTATGCTCCCAAGCTAATAAGTAATCCGATTCAAACACATAATTTCACCTAAAATACAATAACTATAATATTCAAATCAGAATATTATTATACAAATTTAGAAAAATAAATGAGAAAAAGGATTAAAAATTTGAACCTACATTACCTTATATCTAAAAGGAAATCATGAACTCGTTTCTGATCCATTGATTTAAGGGCATCTTAAACGAAACAAAAACATTGATCAAGTTAAAAAAAAAAGACAATGAAGAAATTAATGGTCAAACATTAGCTCCAATAATTGTTCAAAATTTAAGACAGCTACATTCAAATAGAAGCTAAATAACAACTAAAGCTTCCAATGAAACATAATTTCACTCTTCATAACTAAATGTTTCCTTATAAAGATGGCTTCATCCAAAACAAAACCTCATACCATTACAATTTGCCTTTTAAGCTGAAGCTGCTACAACCTTCTTCCTTGGTGCTGCTTCAGTACCTATACATCACTCCCAATAAAAAATAAGAACATTTTGAAAGAAAAAAAAAACCCAAAATTTTGTATTAGATCCCAAATCCATTGAATACTACTTCAAAATTCATGCTTTTTTATGCATAATGCACATTTAAAAGTACAATTAGAAGCAGTAGATTAAAATTAAGTCGTAAAGTAATCCCTAGTAGTTATAAAGAAATATCACTGGCCATGGAACTAAAATGGCATTCATCACCTTCAACAGCCTGTGCCATAAATCTTTTATGGAGTGCAAGTGTATCATTTATCATAGATATGTTGACACACACAAATCAGAGTGTAAGTGCTGGAAAATTTTTTAAAACTTTACATTATCAAATTAGAACTAATTAAACAAATATGGAAAAGAAAATAAATGATCGTAAAAATACGGGGCTGACTTCATTAACTATCTCACCTTGATTCATGAGGGTGCACACATCACCTCATCATGAAAAATTATATATATTAAATAATATACCTTGTTTTATCTGATAGAACCATAGTTCGCAAAGTTAGTCACAGGTCAATTTCAGCAAATTAATTAAACTCGAACCAAAGAACGCTGCCACTATTTAACTAGCTGCTCCAACTGAAAATATTCTATATATCATATCACTAAATATCTATCTCACCCAAATAAGATCTAGAAGGACAAACATTATTTAACTAATGAAACTAACTTTGATTTCAGCTACCAGTGACATCTAGTACATAGCAATCAGTAATAGCAGTATTCCCATTTTAATTATTTCCTAATCAACATTGCTTTTCTGTTTCTCCCTTTTTTTGGGTAAGCCAGAGATAACATATACAATTGCATTCAACTTAACTTTCCTTACTTCAATCAAACCCAATCTAAAATTCAGTCACATAGCAATCCAAGAAAAAAATAATAATTCAGTGAAATTCCACAATATTGCTTCATTATTCAACTAATCAACAAAACCCAGCTTCATCAAATGAAAAATGCTCTATCTTACACAGTAAAAGCCACTCTAAACTAAAAAAAAAAATCAAAATCGAATCCTCTAAACTCTACGATTTTACATCTCAATCATACTTCATTAATCGAACCACAATAATTAGAAAAAAAAATCGCAGAAAAACCCCAAAAACTAAACCAAGATGAATATCATAAAATAAACTAAAATTTCAATCAAACAAAATTTAAAAAAAAAAACAGTGAACAATTTTTAAAAAAAGAAAACCCTAAAGCTTGTAATCAAAGAATGTGAGTATATAGAAATAATATACCTTCAATGAATCACAAACAAGATTCGATGATGAAGGCTATACTTTTTTTAAGCAAATAATTAAATTTTTTTCTTTAAATTAGGGATACGAAATTTGACTTTTTATTTACGTAATTTTAATTGAAAGCTCTAAATCGAAGAGTGGGAAAGTGAATTCAATGCAAAAATGAAAAGGAGTAGCTATAGTGGGTGAATTCAGTCCAGTGAAATGAAAAGGAAAAAGAAGTGTGATTGGTGTAGGTGTATAGACTTGGTGTTGCTGGAAATGGGGAATTTAGGGGCAAATTTTGAGAGTAGAAGGAGATGAGAACAAGAGGGAGTAACGAGTGGGTAACCAAAAATTATTTTTTGGCTGTGAGCGGGATTTTGATTTCCCGTGTTTGGTATAAAAAATAATGGTCTTTTGCGGCGTTTTTACAAAAAATGCCACTATTGCTCAACTTTTGGTGGCGTTTTATCCAAAAACATCACTATTGCTCAATTTTAATTTTTTTTCTTTTTTAACATATTTTTTTCTATTTTTTTCTTTTAAAATTTTTGTGCTGAGATTATCATTTTTTGGATTTTTTTTTAATTTTGAATATTGAATTTTTTAACTGAAATATGGACTAAAATATTAAATATTAAATATTTAAGTTTTTTTTATTTTTAAATTTTAAATTTTATTTTGAAGATTTTTATAATTTTTAAATTAACATATAAAATACAAAAGGAAACTTTAACAGAAATAAAATGGAATCGATGAATTAAAAAAATACAAAATGACATAGCAATACAAGCATTATTCTTTTAAGTATGGTCCGCATTAGTTGTTTAGATTTTTATATAAATGGCATTTAATTATATGTATACACCTAAATTTTGATAGAGATACATTTCAGAATTATATATGAATTTCGGTTTAATGTGTAATTGTAGACGTGAAATTCTAATTGTGGTTTAAAAGTATAGTTGAAACTTTAATTTTGATTTAATCATACATATTTTAAAAAATAAATACATCAATATATTTTTATATTGAATAAATATAAATAATTATGTATGCAATATATAAATATAAAATGATGTTATAACAATAATTGTGTTAATAATTTACAAGAACTAGATTAAATTAAAGTTCATGTATACAATTGCACACTAAACCATTGTTCATGTATGCTTTTGGGATTTAACCCATTTTGATATATATATTTTTTAAAAATAATAATTTATATTTATATTATTTAGATTTATATTTTAAAAAAATCCAAGATACACAAGTTAAGTAGTTACCTATCCATATCAATCTCTTACTCTTTTTTTATTATTTATCAATTTTTTTAAAATCTAATATTTAAATATATATGAAATGGTTTAGATTAAATATTTTTAAATATAAAAGTATTAATTGATTGTATAAAATTTAATCATTTAACAAATCTTAAGTAAACCTTTAATCTTAAACCATTTAATATATATATAATTTATCTATTATCTCTTAAATAATTTTAACTATAATCATAATTTTAATATATTAAAATTAAAACTATTTATTTTACAATTATATAAAAATTAATTAATATATAAATTAAAAAACACTAATTAATATAAACCCTAAACCCCTATCCCCTATCCCTATAAACCTTAAATCATAAACCCTAAACCCTTAACCCATATATAACCCTTAAATCTTAAACCCCAACCTTAAACTATAAACCATAATCCCTAAACCCATAATCCATAAACCCTAAAATAGTAACTCCTAAAACTTAAACCCTAAACCATATATCCTAAACTATAAACCCTAAACTATAATGATAATTAGTTCAATATTTTAAAATTAATACTATCTCTTTTACGATTATATAAGAAATTATTTAATATATAAATTAAAAAATAATCAGTCATATACCCGTTTTTACTTTCAAATTTTTTCTATGTTTCATTCTTTTTTTTTTTGAAGAATTTAAGTATTCAATTAAAAATAAATTATTCCAATTAATATAAATAAACTAGTTAAATAATAAATAGACAGATAAAACATTTTTTGCTGCGTTTTTGATAAAGCGACGCTAAAGCTCGATCTATAGTGGTGTTTTTCAAAAAGCGTCGCTAATGCCACTAAAGCTCAATATAAAACAACGGCGTTATGCTTAATTTTTTTGCGGCGTCTTTAAAAAAGCGCCGCTAATGGTCGACCTATAGCGGCGTTTTTTAAAAAGCGCTGCTAATGCTCAATTTATAGTGGCGTTATTCAAAAAGCACCGCTAATGCCACTACAGCTCAACATAAAATGACGACGTTGTGCTTATTTTTTTTGCGGTGTTTTTCAAAAAGCGTCGCTAATGGTAGACCTATAACGGCGTTTTTTTTTTAAAAGCGCCGCTAATGCTCGATCTATAGATGCGTTTTTCAAAAAGCATCATTAATGCTCGATCTATAGCGGCGTTTTTCAAAAAGCGCCGCTAATGCTCGATCTATAGCGACATTTTTTATCCAAACGCCGCTAAAAACCTATTTTACTATAGTGAAGGTACTGAGGTTCGGTCGCAAGGGCAAGCTAAGCCCTCGGTTTATTAGGCCATACTGGATTCTGAGGCAAGTGGGACAAGTCGCTTATTAGTTGGAACTACCTCTGGAGTTGGATCACATTTATGATGTTTTCCATGTCTCGATGTTGAGACGCTACCGCTCTGATCCCACGCATATAGTTCCTATAGAGGAAATTGAGGTTAGGCCAGATCTAACATTTGAGGAGGAGCCGGTTCAGATTCTAGATTGCAATGTTAAGGTTCTGCGAAAAAAGTCTATCCCCTTAGTAAAGGTGCTGTGGCGAAATCTTAGCACTGAGGAGGCCACTTGGGAGCCGGAAGATTCGATGCGTCAGCAGTATCCTCACCTTTTCTGATCAGGTAAAATTTTGAGGCCAAAATGTTCTTTTAGGGGGTAGAGTTGTAACGCCCCAAAATATTTGTATTTGTTTCTATAAATAATTGACACAACTGTGTATCTGCTTCAGTGGTTAAGTGTTCTGGGAGTGTTTGAGAGGTCCAAAGTTTGAGCCTTAGTTTGGGCAAATTTTGGCATTTTTTTTATTGTATAAAGCTTGACCTTTGGTTAATAGGCTTAAAAGTATTTATTTGTCAGAAAGTGTCAGAATGGGTCTGCTGGTCTAGTGGTTAAGTGGAGAGTTGTAGTGCTTGAAGTCCTGCGTTTGAATCCCTTTGTGGGAAAAAAGGGATTATTTTTTCTATTTGTTTAGCAAGAGTTGGTTTTGTCAAGGTTTCTGAGTATTAGTTGTAACAGTCCGATTTAGACCCTAATCGAAACGGTGGTTTCGGGACGACGAATCTGAGTCAAAAAATATTTAAATATTATTTTTCATGTTTATTATATGTGAATTTTCATGTGTGAAAATTTCGTATAAAAATTTGATTGCTTGTGTGCTTAATTCGATAAAAAGACTTAATCATGTAAGTTGAAAACTTGATAGTCTAAATCATAAAGGTTGAATTGATAGTGGCTTTTTAATATGGAGTATTTATGTTGCAAATAATCCCTTATTTTAGTGATGGCCAAATGTACCCATAAAGTATATGTTTATGTTATTATATTTATAAGGTTAAATAAGTAAAACATGTTAAAAGTTAACATAAAATAAATAAAATAAGAAAGCCATGCATTCATACCTTGTTGTTGCCGAAATAAAAGAAGAAAGAAAAGAAAAAAAAAACAAACAAGACATTCAGCCATTGTTGGTTCAATTTTAAGGTATGTTTTGTTACGATTTTTGATGATTTTTACATTTTTGAGATCGTTGCTTCGAATACTACCCGATTCATGCTTGAATTTTCTATTTCGATGAATATTTTGAGTTATTCCATTGATGAATATTTGTGTTTTGTGATGTTTGATGATGAAATATCAAAAATATGTTTTAGAGTAACATGTTTTGTATTGGAGTTTTTGAAGATTTTGAGTAATTAAGACTAAATTGCAAAAATAATAAATTAAGGGACTAAAATGTGAAATATATGAAATAAATGGATTAGTAAGAGTATATAGAAGATTCGGCTCAACTATGTTGTTGTGAGAATTTGTGTATTTTGTGTTTTATGCAATTAGGACTAATTTGTAAAAGTATGAAATATCAGGGGTACACTGGTAATTTACCCATGTATGTGTTGTTGGATTAAATTGAATAAAATTGTGTTTAAATGAGGTTAATTTTAAATTATATAGATCAAGAACAAAGGAAATCGGACTTGGATCGGGGAAAAACAAAAATAGTTGAATAGTCGATTTGTAACGTCCGTTGATATCCGAGGTAAGTCTTTAAGTAATTAAACATGGTTTATTTTGAACATAGAATAATTTACTATGATGATTGGAATTTTATAATGTATTGGTTTGATAGCCGAATGAGATATGTTAATGAATTAATGTGATTAAGTTGTATTTGAATGATATCAAAGCTTCTGAAAATGTGTATGTGTTACATGGAATATTATACGATTTGATATATGTGAAATGTTGTGGAATGATTTTATGTTTGTGATATTCAGGCTTTGAGCCTAGCAAGCTTTGTGCTGGTGACTTTGATTGGGTTTTGTGCCTAGCAGGCTTAGTGCCGGTGAATAAATATCAGACCTTGAGTCTAGCAAGCCTTGTGCCGGTGTGTAATTCAGGCTTATGCCTAGCAGGTTTTATACCGGTGATTTGTTTTCAAGTATACGATTATGAGAATTCAAGTTATTGAGGATATTGAGCAAGTGAAATTGAGCTAAATTGCATTGTATATGTTCGGCCAAAAAGGTAAGTACATGTGAGCTTATATTGAACTTGTATGTTCGGTTATATGTAAAGTTATCTGGTATGTGCATATTCAGCCATAAGTGTGGTTATATTGAATTTGAACTATAGGTTATATGTGATGTTTTATTTATCTCTTATATTTGGTCACAGGTGAATATATAATGAATCTTGTGTATTTGGCCATACATGTAAGTGATTATGTGATGAAATATTTGATCTTGTATAATCGGCTTATAGGAAATATTTATGTGATGTTATATTCTTCATTGTGGACATTCAGCCAAGGTATTTTATTAAGATGAAGTATAACATTATGGATATAATTTGGTTAGTTTTAATGTTTTGATTATTGATTGAGTTGTTTAATTTGCTTAAGGCTTACTAAGCTAAGTTGGCTTACTCTATGTGTTTTGTTACTTTATTTTATAGATTTTGGGTATAAGTTACGAGCTCGGGGACAGTTATCGAAGTCATCCACACTACTGTCAACTTTCAGTACTTTTAAAAGTCTATTTTCAAACTTTTAGCATGTATAGGCTAATATGTATTTTGTTTAACTTTGAATATGTATAAATTGAGCCATGCAAATATGGATTAAACTTAAAAGCTTGGTTTTGGTTATGTTTGGTAATGGTTTGTTTTATCTTGATTATAATATTATGTGAAAGGAATGAAAAGAAAATATGAATGGTGTTACATGTAAAGGAAATAGTTTAAAGTAATATGTGGATTTAATTATGGTTGATCATTCGGTCTTGGTATATATATAAATAATTAGAGTTTGACGACTTGATTTTTGTGTATGCTTATTCATTTATAAATATGAGTTCAAATGTTAAGCATGTTTAATGTATATTTGGTAATGCATGGTATGAGACATGCATATGTTCGAATATGCATAGGTTAATTTTTGTTCGGTTTGCATGGAAGTGTATGAGTACTATAATTAGTTATGAGATTAAATAATGGTTATTTATTGAAATTGTTTTTGTTTAATAAGACTTGCAAGTGAAACATTGATAATTGATAAATTTCACAGTGATTTTGTGTTATAATACACTATGGAAATTATTTGCATTTTTGTAAACATGTTAATTATATGCATATATATATATACATGTGCATGTTTGTGAATTCAAAGATGGCTTGATAAATTTTGAAAGTATATGAGAATATATTATTTGAAATCTGTTTGAATTTGTGAAAGTTCAAAATTTTGTTTTTGCTCAGTAATGCCTCGTAACCCTAGATTGGCGACGGATACGGGTTAGGGGTGTTACATTAGTGGTGTGGTGGAGGAGTGTTGGAGCGATTTTAGGAGGAAAATAAGGGATTTGAGATATCTCAATTTTTGGTGTAACGAATTTAGCCCTTTCTTCCCACTCTCTGAATTTCTGACGATTTTTCCTCTTCTATTCTTTTGTTTTTCTCGGCTGAAATTCTCCTAAATTCCTCCCTTTTTCTTTTTGTCCTTTTTACTTTCTTGAGTATTTATTTCTTCTTGCATCGAAGAGTGCGTTGGTGCAGTTTCGGTAGGTGATTCTCTCCCTTTTTTTGCTTATGATTGCTTATCGTTAGAATAGGAATCTGAATTTTTCTAGAATTACTGGTTTAGGCAATAACCTTTGAGTAGTGGATTCGCGTCGTGGACCGAGAAGTGGTTGCAAAAGTTCTCTATTAGCAGTAAGGCGAGTTTAGGAAAATCTTTAATGGTGAATTCGCTAGTCTCAGTTTCTAATTTGCTAAATCGATGTTGTATACACTGATTTTAGGTTCTTGTGTGCTCGGGGTTGTTTTAGCTTCGTTTTGTAACCAGGTATGTACCCGAAACACAAAAAAAATAAGAATCGACAAAAGCCAAAACTCGAAACTGTCGACTCCACAATGGCATGTGGTCGCCCGCGTGGTAGGCCGTGTGGCAGTACACAACCGTGTGAATGACAAATCAGGCTGTACACGCGTGACACGAGCGCATGACACGGCCGTGTGATGGTTGGCGAGGCCGTGTGCAAGACACAGGTGAACTTCCAAGGCCAAATTAGGTCGTGTGGGCCACCGTCGGGCCTACATGGGCAGGCCACATGGGCGTGTGAGCCCATTTTTATGGAATAATCTGTAAGGTTGCACGGGTTGCCCAAGTCAACTGTGACCTACCATAAGGTCGGTAAGCATTACTTGGACCCCTGATTCTATGATCTGATTAGGTGATGTATGTACTAAGCATGTTACTCTTAGCATGTGTATCTGACCGATTTTATGATCTAATAAGTTGCATTATAGCATGCCATATTTGTATGATGCATTGCATCAGGGTAGGGTTGGTGCTATGATGGAAGAAGTGTTCTAAAAGGCTCTTAAGCCTGATATCTGGCAGCACAACTGCAATTATCTAATTATGTGCCGCATTTCGGTACAGCACAGTGTGTTGGGATGGGTGGGTCGATTTTATCCCCACATGGTGTGTTGGGTTGGACGGAGTTAGTGTGCAGGGCTGGTAGGCATGATTCTGTTATTCTACTCTGTTATGTATGTTATATCTGAGATGGGCTAAGGCCTAGATCGTATCTGATTCTATATCTGAGTGGACAAAGGTTCACACCGATTCTGTAAAGGGCTCAGGCCCAAATTATTTGTTATTTGGATATATGACTGACTTCTGCTACTGTGTATATTTTTTTGTGGGGATTACACACTGAGTTTGCAAAAACTCACCCTTTTCTGTTTAATCTGTGTAGGTAATGCCCAGACTTGATGGATCGGTGCAGTGGAGGGCTCAATGATGACCACCACAATCGAACTGCTTATTTATAGTTTTTGCGGTTACATTGCTTATTTCGTGTTGGAATTTTATGTATGATGGACTTCGGGACTGTTTGGTTTTAATTTGGGATTTTGCACTGTTGATTATGGATTTATAAATTGCAACGCAATTCCTAAAATAAACTAAGGTTTTTTTTTAAATGAGACGGTTTTCAAAAATTATTTGGGTTTCAAAAGCTTCCGCATAAAAGAAACGTTTGAAATCAAATCTATTAGAACACAGTTTCCTAAACTAAGCAAACATTAATAATTGGAGCGATTTGAAGGTAAACGTGCTTTCAAAAACACTCTCATGTGACATTGCCAGATTAGGCCATAACGTCCAGGCCGGGTTTGGGGTGTTTCAAGTTGAAAACACTGTTAATTGAAGCATCAATTTTGGTTTAGCCTGAATCGGGTAAAGAGTTTATGATTTTCAGTCATGTGTCATTGAATCATTTGGAGTGTGTTTTAGTATAAGAATGTATAGTGATGGCTTATGCTTCCATACAGTTAAAGTTGCATGAAAAAAGTTATTCGATGCACGAATTAGAGATGGTTGACATTGTAATTCAATTGAATAGTTAGCGACATTAATTGTTTGGTGAGTAATGTAACCTATTTGATGACTACAAGAGTTTAAAATATTTGATGTTACAGAGAGATCTAAATTTGGGACAACAAAGATGGCTTGAACTGTCGAAAGATTTTGAGTCAGTAATTGTTTATCATCCTGGACAAACGATTATATTTACGGATATTTTGAACAAGAAATCTTTGTGTGCTTTACAAGCGATGAATACACGATTGGTCTTATCGGATGATGGATAGATACTAGCTGAGTTAATATATAAATTGATGCTTATTCCATGATTTTGTGAAGCTCAGAAATGTATCAGTGAATTGCAAGTTAAAAGAGTTCAACATGAATTGACTTCTGATTTAGAGCTTCAGATTGGAACAGATGATTATTTGTTGTTTCGAGACAGAGTTCGTCTACCGAGAAATCTAGAGATTATGCAACAATTGTTATGTCTAGCTCATAGTGGTAATTATCTATTCATTTAAGGAATACTAAGATGTAAAATAATTTGAGAGAGTTTTACTGGTGAATGAGTATGAAACGTGATACTTCTGACTTGTGTCCAAATGTCTGATTTATCAACAGGTTGAACCTGATTATCAAGTACCTTTGGGACTGTTTCAGTCTATGTTATTATCTGAGTGGAGATGAAATAGAATTTTGTTGAATTTTGTAAAAAGAAGACATTATATGAACTATTATTGATTGTTGACGAAGTCTGTACATTTTATCTCAATACGTATAATTTCTCTCTTGATTGATTAGCTAAGTTATACATTTCTGAATTTGTCAGTTTTTACAGAACGCCAGTCTCCTTATTTCGGATAGAGATCTGAGGTTTCTATTGTGTTTCTAAAGAAAAAATACAGTAAACTTTGGGTAGGAGGTTGCATTGTAACACCATATTTCATTCTCCTACTAATGGATAATATGAGAAAGTGATTTAGATTCTCGAAGATACGATTTGTTACTGTATTTTAGAATGTGAAAGCAATTAAGAAAGACAATTACTGTTGGTTGAATTTAAGCATATTAATAGTTACCATATTAATAGTTATCATATGAGTATAAAGATGGCATTGTATTAAGTATTGTATGATTGCAATTACCAAACTCCGTTGTTATTGGATCGAGCTTTGTGAGAAAAAGATTCACGGGATTAATTTCAATAGAGAAACTGAAGAGAAAGTTAAAGTAATTCGTAACAGTTAGAAAGTATTTTCAGATTGATAGAAAACGTATGCAGACCTGATACGTAGGAGCATTGAATTTCAATTAGCGAACTGAGTGTTTGTCAAAGTATTGCTGTGAGAATAGAATTTCTTGAATTAGCTATAAAGAGAAGTTGAGTTCGTGATTCATCGAGCCATATGAGATTATTGAGAAAATAAAGCCAGTGGCTTATTCAACTTATATTATTGTCAGAACTTGAGAGAATCCATAATTTGTTTCTTATATCTATGACACGATGATTCAAATAAGACCCTTTGTAGAAATATTTCTTTCAAAAGTTGAAATTTAGCTTGATATGACGTATAGCAAAGGACAGATCAAAATCTTAGCTCGTGAGATTAAAGAGTTGAGAAACCCAAGGCTATGTGAGAAATGGATAAGGTTATAAGAAAGCAAATCTCTAATTTATTCTCTGATAAGATTTTCGAGGACGAAAATCTCTAAGGGGGGAGAGTTGTAATAGCCCGTTTTTGGGTCAAATTAGAACAGTGGTTTTGGGACCACAAATCCAAAGTTGAAATATTTATTTTATTATTATTTTATTGTTTACAGCATGAATATAAGACGGTGTGAAATTTTCGTTAAGAAATTTTAGCATTTGAATGCTCAATTAGGTAAAAAGGACTAAATCGAGTAAAATGCAAAAGTGCTGTTCTATTAGCTAAAGGTATTAAATAGCTATAGAACATTAAATTAAAGGTCCTTAAGTGGTAATTAACCCATTTGAGAGTTAATGGATGATAGTGGAGTGGTATTTGGTGTAGTTATTAAATAATTTTAAGGTTAGCTTGGTAAATTGGTTATTAAAATGATAATTTAATAAAATAAAAGCCATTTTTATTCATTGTATCTTCATCTAGCCAATTTTACAAAGGGAAGAAGCAATTTTCTTAGCTCCAATATTTGACCACGCTATCTATGCTCAATTAGGTACAGTTTTTGTCCCTTTTTTATGATTTCTACGTTTTTGAGATCATTGCAGCTTAATCTAGCTATCCCATATCTCCGATTTCAAAACTGTTCAAGTATTTGAATGTTGCCATTTTTGAATGCATGAGTATTTTGTTAGTTGATGATGGAAAATAAATCATTGTTGTTAGATGTACAAGTTTTGTATAAAAATGTCAATTTTGGATTAAATTGTGACATATGAAAATTTAGTGGTTGAATTTTAAAATAAATGAAAAATATGGACTGATATAGGAATGGGTAATATTCGGCCAACATGAATTTGTATTAAATTGAATGAATTGTGAATTTACATGATAATGACTAAATTGTAAAAAATTAAAATAATAGGGGCAAAAATGTAATTTTCCAAAATGTGTAAATTGTGCTAAATTGAATGAAATGATGATTAAATAAGTAAACTTTGATATTATATAGATTGAGATAAATGAGATTTGGGTCTAGAACAGGGGAAAACAAAGTATCAAATTAGTCGACCTAATTCGTCGTTATAGCGAATGAGGTAAGTTCGTATGTGATATGCACTGTTATAATTATGCTTTTAATGCTTTGATATTGCATAAATTGAATATATGGGACTACAGTCATGTTTGACAACAAATCAGCTAAATATGGCACTTAGTGTGTGAGATTGAGTATGGCACTTAATGTGCGATTTGGGATAGCTTCAGCTATGTACGGCACTTAGTGTGTGAGATATCGAGTATTCAACTGTATTTTGAATATGTATAAGCTTTTTATGGATTGGTACAGGTATGTACATGCATAGTATGAGCTTTAAATCGAAGAAGTTATGAAGTTTGCATATAAGCATATGAATAAGCATGTGGAAGGTTTGTTAGTAATCATGAATTTCATATGACGAGTAAGTGGAAAATTATGAGAATCCATCTGATTCAATTGAATATATATATAAATGTGATAGCTATTAAATTGAATATATTTTTATTTCTATTTTCTTATGCTTATGTAAATGTGAATGAATTGATAAGAATTATTCAAATCATATAAGCATTGAAATGATTAAACCTATGAAATTCTTGGTTAACTATGTGAATGGATACATGATATGAAGGTGGAATTATACAAGTTATATTATAGTATTTATAATGGGTTAAAATGTGTTTATTTGATGAGATGAGTTATTATCATACGAGCTTACTAACCTTTATAGCTTAGCTTGTTATCTTTTCTATGTTTATAGTGATTCGGAGACTCGCTCGGGTTGGAGATCATATCACACTATCCAGCTATGGTTTGGTACTTATAAGCTTTGTGATATTGGTTGTATGGCATGTATAGGTTTTGTGGTTGTTTGTTGAGTATAAGTAATTTTGGTGATTGATGCATATGTGCTTGATATGTATTTAGCCATGAGATTTGGCCTGATAATTATGTAAAGTTTGATAAGTATAGGTTATGGTTACTTTGGTTTGGTTGTTGGAAGTGTTTTTGGCTATTTCAAATGGCACGATTAAGTTATGTGGTTTAAAGTATATATATTCCCAAGTGATATGGGATATTTTGGTAAGCTTAATGATGGTTTAAGATATTCAAATGGCCATTTGGTATGTGTTGTGTAATAGCTTGAGATGTGCTTGGTTTTGGTTTGGTATTTGAATGCCAAATTGGTTAATAAAGTATGTTGATTTAGTATATGATATATGTGTGAATTTTGGCTTATGAATCTTGTTGTTCGGTATGTGATTTAGTTAAGTAAATGATTGTGATATAAGCTTTGAACAGATTGGTATTGAAATGGTTTATAATGTAATGATTTGAGATTGATTTGGCTGTTTAATTGTGTATGGAAATGGTATCATTTGTACTTGTATAGGTGTGTTTCCTTTGGGTGAAAAAGGTGGCTTGTAACTAGCCTATTTTCGTCCACACGGGCGGAGCACACGGGTGTGTGACTCAATCGTATGTGACACACGGTCATAGTACACGGCTGTGTGTCCCCTGGTGTTGCAATTAGAAGTAAGTCAGTATGCTCCACATGGCCTCACACACGGGCGTGTGAATGGCCGTGTGGCATAAGTCAGTATACCCTACAGGTTTGGCACGGCATAGCATACAGGCTGGGCACGGGTTTGTGTGGCCATTTCGAATGGGCACACGGGCTAGACACGCGGTTGGCCGTTTGACCCTAGTCAGTATGTACCCCTTGTTTTCACATGGGCAGTGACTCGGGCGTCACACGGCCTGCCCACAAGGGCGTGTGTCCCCTGTTTGAAGCAAAATTTTCTAAGTTTTCCCAAATTTGTTCTAAATTATTAGTTTAGTCCCAAACCACTTTTAAGGCATGTTTAAGGCCACGTAGGCCCTTTTAAGGGATAAAGTGATTGTATTTGAATGAGATATAATTATGACTGTTGAATTATGTTATAAGTTTAGTAATGCCTCTTAACCCTATTTCAGCGATGATTGCGAGTTAAGGGTGTTACACACATGGCCAGGTGACACGGCTGTGTGTCCCCTATTGTTTTTAAAGGTTGCAAGTCAGGCTATTACACGACCTAGCACACGGGCATGTGAGGTTGCTTCGAAGGGTACATGGCTTAGCACACGAATGTGTAGCCCAAGTCAATAAGTTACATAGGCACGGACACAGACTGGGACAGGGTCATGTGTCCTTATTTTAAATGCCCATACAACCCAGCCACACAGTCGTGTGACCCCTGAAGCTTTCAAAAATTTTAACATTTTTCAGAAAATTCTCTAAGTTTTCAATTTAGTCCCGACTTGTTTCTAATGCATATTTTGGGCCTTAAGGGCTCGTATATGGGACAAAATGAACGATTTTGATTGGTTTTTGATATGTTATGAAATGTTTGATTTTTTATTTTTTTGTATTGTAAACTTTAATAATACTCCGTAACCTTGTTTCAGCGACAAATACAGGTTAAGAGTGTTACATTTATTGGTATCAGAGCTACGGTTTAATCGATTCTTAGACTAAATATAGTGTGTATGAGTCTAGCTATACATGTCATTATGTAACCTGTGATAGTGTGATGTCTCCTAACTGTTTTAAAACATGTTTTTATATAGCAATGACATCCAATTGAGCTAATTCCAATAAAGTTGAGAGCAATGCCTGTAACACCCCAAACTCGGCCCAGACGTTATGGCCGAATCTGACGTGTCACATTGAAGTGTTTTAGCGAAAATCGTGTTTTCATTGAAAACCCTTCTTAAACAAAAGAAACCTTAATTAACTTAAAAATAAACACACCTTTCAGTTGCGAAAGCCTTGTTTAAACATTTGATTTAAGAAAACTTTATCATTTAAAAATTAAGTTGCGAAAACGTAGAAAACATACTATAATTTAAGAAATCCATGTTCAACTTCTCGTGGTTACAGTGAAAGTAATAATAACAATTCGAGTAATAATAGCATAGTGAAAACCTTATTACAATCTAGTCTGAGCATACTTAAAAAGAAATAAAAATTAAATGCTTAAAAAAAAAAAGTCCGAATTATCTTGCTAGCCGGCCACCCAGAGTCCCTCCTAACATCGAACCTTCTACTGGGCATCACCTGAAAATAAAATAAACGAGGGGGTGAGTTTTCGCAAACTCAGTGTGTACAACCCTCGATGGAAACAAGCATTCAAGAAAAATCATCAAACATGCAATGCAATCCCATCTAAATTATCCATCCGCTACACACTAGCTTCGTCCCCCATCACACCATGTAGGGATATGAATATCGACCCACCCAGCCCACACACTAATGGTAGCCCGATTGCGGAACTACCCTCATTTACATATTGGGCTTTAAAAGCCGTCGGTGGATCCACGATTGTCAGGCAATCATGCGATCCTCATATACTTCTCCGTTCCATATTTCCCACCCCATATGCAACTTAAGCAGAACATCATATGTAACGCCCCTAACTCGAATCCGTTACCGAAATAGAGTTATGGAGCATTACTGGAGTTACCGATTTATTTATCAGATATTTCATTTTATCTAACGTTCATATTTGGAACCAATTAAAATCAAACATATTGTCCCTTAACGTATTTATTTTTCTCGATATGTTTTACTTGAATTTATTACTCGTCTCAATTTAATTAATTTCCTTGTATCAACGTATCAAAAATAATCACCTATTTACATGTCATGATAAATATCATTCTCTTGCCATTTCTTCGTAAACATAAAATCGGAGAATTCATTATATCGATATTTCATGCATTTAAAAATACAATTCAAGTTATACTAACTTACCTCGTTACTTGTACATGTTTATAATTTCATTAATCGATATCTTTTCTTTCCACGTTCAAGTCTCGTATTCGAGTTATCCGGATCTTTATAAAGAAATTTGATCGTCGCTTTCATTTATTTCATGTTGTAATACATTCAACTAATACTCTAAACAAAATTACCATTTTACCCCTAAACTTTTAATTAATGACGATTTCATCCTTAGGTTAAAATAAAATAAAATTATTGAAATTTAATCCTTATTTCCAGCCGTTATTCTCAAACAAATTGATAACGACCCATGAATTCTATAAAATACCAGAATTTTCGATAATTTCAACACTTTTCAATTTAATCCTTAAAACATGTTTTTCCCGATCTTGAGCTAAATTAATAATTTCATTCAATTTTGTAATTTTAAATAATAAAATAATTCATTTCATGCAATTTGGTTATTTCTGACATTTTTACAAAATTGCCCATAAATTTTTACTTTTATTCAATTTAGTCCATGAGCCTAAAACATGCAAATTAGCCATGCTAGCTGAATATTCATACATATTTTCCTCCTTCTCCTCTCCATTCCACATCCTTTATTTATATAACATGCAACAAGTAACATTATCAATAATTTCACTATTTACTTATATGTGTATTCAAAACTGTCCATTTGCGTCATAGTTACTAAATTATTCATATCTTAAGGTACAGAACTCGAAATTAAGATCCGCTAATTTTCCCTGAAACTAGACTTACATATCTTATTACCATAAAATTTTCACAATTTTGGTTTAGCCAATAAGTACAGTTTATTCTTTAAAGTTACCCCTGTTCTGCTGTCTGACAGTTCCGACCCTTCTTCACTAAGAATTAATTATCTCATCGTACGAGATTTGGATGATGTTCCCGCTTATTTCTATTGAAAATAGACTCATTAAGGATTCTAAACATATAAATTTAAGCCCATAATTATTTTTATCCAATTTTTTATGATTTTCCAAATTTAGAACAGGGAAACCTGAAATCATTCTGACCTTGTCTCACAAAAGTTATTGTAGCTCATGATTTACAATTCCATTGCTTACATAATTTCTTTTATAAGAAACTAGACTCAATAAGCTTTAATTTCATATTTTATTCATCCTATAATTCGATTTCTACAATTTTTGGTGATTTTTCAAAGTTAGGATACTGCTGCTGCCCAAAACAGTTTTAGTGAAAAATATTGATTTCCATTTAGCCCCAAATTTCATAGTTCATACAATTCAATCCTTGTTCAATTAACTCCTCAATTGAGATAATTTTTCTCATTTAATACTTTATTCCATCATTTTAAACTACTTCATAACCCTTGAAAACCAGAACTTTAACACTAGACCTTAATTCCAAACTCTTTCACAATTAGGTCCTAAACCAATTTTCATCAATTTTACTTGATAAAATCACCATATGTCAAAATTAAAACTTCAATTATATGTTTATTCATCATATTCTTCCAGTACTCATCCATAAAAACTTCAAAAATTAGCCATGGAATCAAAAACTAATGAAATAGTAAGTTGGACCCAATTGTAAAAGTCCAAAAACATAAAAATTTCAAGGAGAAAGCAAGAATTAAACTTACATGAAGCTAGAGCATGAAAACCAGCTTGAACCCTCATCCATGACTGTTTTTCAGCTGATGAATATGAAGAGAAATGAAGAGAATTCTAGATATTCCAATTTAGTCCCATTTTTATTTAGTTAATTTTGGCAATTTTCCAATTTTGCCCTTATTTCACCCATTTTCTGATTTTTCTCAGCTATTGCCGCCCAAAATATCTCCTTTGGGCTTATTTTCACTTTAGGTCCTTCCTCATTTGACAATTAAGCTATTTAATCATTTTAGCAACTTTTACACCTTTTTCAATTTAGTCCTTTTATTTAATTAGCTATCAAGATTTTTAAAATTTCTTGACGAAACTTTAATACTAACTTATTAACACTCCATAAATATTTATGGCTCGATTTAAAATTTTTGAGGTCTCGATACCTCGTTTTCGATTCTAATTATTTTAATATATATAAATTTTTGTACACTATTCATTATTTCAAAATTTTTCCTAACTTAACATTTAACTTATACTCACTAAATTAATAATATTTCCTACTCATTTGTCGGATTTAGTGATCTCGAATTATTGTTCCGACACCACTGAAATTAGGCTGTTACAACTCTCCCCCCCTTTAGGGATTTTCGTCCTCGAAAATCTTGAGGTAAGAAGTTACTTTCAACACTCATAAACACTTTTACTAACTTCTCGTAATCACAATTTGATTTAACCTCGAATATCTTTTTCTGTCACCTTTGAACTCTAGAACACAATGTTGGAACATACTTGTCAAAATTCTAAATTACCCTCTCGGGGACACATATACTCAATTTGATCACAAAGGAAAACTCAGACTTCATGAAATGATCATACAGATCTTTCTTTGTCAAATGAACAACCATAAACTAAATAACATTTTCTTTTCCGATGTTAATGACAATCCCAATTCAAATCTATAGTCATTCTATCTCATAACACACTAGTATTATCACCGATCGCAATAATCCTAAATGTTCTTAATGTTCAAACACTTGCTAACAAATAGACATCTGAATATGAACTCAAAAATATTATGCAACGCTCATACAATCACTAGTACATCTAACTCACAAAAAGATAATAAAGATCTTGATAATTTCTCAAAGAAAGCCAAAAGAAAAACATTGCTTACCGACTCTGGACTTCCATCATAACAGAGATAATATATTCCCCGCATGTATAAAACAAAATCATGATCAGTAGAAACATAAGAATAGTCTCACATAAATTTTTACCATTAACTTCATTTCCAACATATTAAAATAGAATTCCAAAAAGATGAAGAAATGACGATCATAAACCGACCAGACCAATAGAGCTTTCGTCTAACATCATAATTAACTAGCATTCTCAAAACATCAGAACTCTACCAGAGACTGAATAACCACACACATATCTCTGAGGATAAAAGAATATATAGAATACCCAGAAAAGATGATCATATTCGTTTCAACTGTAACTATCACGCACAATCATCTTTACTACTCAATTATCATTTTTCTGACTAATTCTGTCATCATGAACCCCGCATCATTCCATTCACTAACGAAAACCAATTCGGGAAAAATTTCAGTAAACACATACTTCAGATATCATATCTGAATAAGTCGACTAGCCGAGGTTAACTTTTTCTTTAACCGTGTCATTACGTAATCTGAATGATCTTTAGAGTAATCTGATATCTTTTTTCAAAACTGTATTTACTTGTCAAACTATTTTCAACTTCGACTACATTATTAATTATTCCATTATTGTACTCTTTAGTTTCCCATTTGTGAACTTATTCAACATTTTTTTTTTTTAAATTTTTGTTATAAAATACTACATTGGTAAGAGGGTGAGGTCGTAAGGCCTCTAACTGAGCTCTCATAAATACACACATATAACTTAGCATTTATCATCAACATCATATCATCACAATTACATAATTCACTTCAAACAAATTAACATACATAATCATGTTACACGAACTTTTCAGTTATCCATTTCAAACTAGTGTAATTAAACATACATTTCATGAATTTTGAGTAAATTTACTCATAGCATTTACTTAACCAAACAAGTCAGACACATAATATCATATGAATGCCATACAAACATAGATAAGCTTATCACAATTTAAACTTTCATTTCATTCACGTTTCATCATTTCTCAACTTTTGATTATCTCATTTCGTACATTATCACATACATATCATGAACTTCTATTCATACCTTTCTAAGTTCCTTCTCATCATAAACACATTTCAATTATCTCAATATCACTAACTCATACTTCTCTTACCATATACATAATTTAAATTTAACATTTAATAATAAATAATTTGAATTATAGTAATACAACCATACGCTGAGTACGCTTATACTCGATGGTATTGCCATAATTCAAATTATAAAAACTATAATAAATAATAAACATCAAACATGTAACAATATAAGTCATATGTGTTAATTATGCTTTAATTTCATATCTCGACAATAGTCTTTCATCAAATAGCATCATATATCATCCAGTACTATCTTTAATCAATTCATGAACCTTTGGTTCAAGCTTTCAATCTCATATCTCAATTTCAATTCACATTTCAATTTTTAATTCCACTTTTTTTTTTTTCATACTTTCAAAAGTTCAATCGATCAAATTCATTTGATTTTCTCATTTCATTTATTCAACTGATTTCAATATCAATAATTCAACATTTTAGTAAAATTCATGAACCTTTCCAAATCTCACATTTCATTTCAATTGAGAATTCAACTCATAATTTCTTTCTCATATATATATATATATTTTTAATGGTACGAGCAACCAAATTTATTTAATTTTCTCATTTCAGTTATTCACCCTATTAACAATCCGGACTTTGTCGGATACACGAATTCCAACCCAAACACACCAGTACGGCACATAGTGCCTCATCGGTCGGCCAAAAATGTAAAACAAAGAATAACGAGCAAAGATGCGGTACGAGTACCTCCTCGGAACAAATCCGAACGATGAATAAGAATAAAGATGCGGTAACAATATTCGACACACAAAGTGCCGAATCGTTAACGGTAACAGTAACCAGCACATAAGTGCCTGATCGGTAAAGCCAATAAATCCCGTACTCTTCCAATCCTATGGCATGCCAATTATATCCGACTAGCCCGACAAATTAATAGGGAATTTAATTCTTATTTCAATTTTACTTAATATTCATATTTACCCCTATTAACAAGACTCGGACTTTGGCGGATATGCGGATTTCACCCAAACACACCGAATATCCAGCCCAAACACACCCGGAATATTATAATCCTTCATAACACACCAAAGTATAATATAGCCTCCCAAACACACCAAAGATATCATATCCTCCCAAACACACGAATGTTCAACCCAAACACACCCGGAATATTATAAATCCTCCATAACACATCGAAAAGGCATTTAATGCCTCTTCGGATAAACCGGGTTATAATAACGAAACATCATCTCGGTCGAACTACAAATCTCCTCATCACATCACAAATCCAATGGCATGCCATTTGTATCCAATCTAGTCCGATCATCATTAATAGGGTATTTGATTCACTTTCTCAATTTAATAATTCCTTTATCAATATACCAATCTAATATTCATATATATTCACACATTTTCATAATTTCATACATTTTCATTTAATTCAACAAATATATTTCAATTATTCACATAAATTCATAATTCTATACAATTCAATTCACTTTTCAATAACAAATATTCAAATATCACAAATCTCGTATTTAAAATTTTCAAACAATTTATATTTCAATTCAAATAATCAAATATACTCATAATTCAATTCAATTCAAATAATCAATATATATTCAATATATATATATACACCAATTCAATCAATATAAATTCAATAAATTCATCACATACTATATCAATCCATTTCAATTGCAAAACACAATAATTTTTACTTACCATACATAACAATTAAAAATTCAGCAATCAATAATAATTAAAATTTGAATTATAGTAATACACACTTCAATTAATCATAATTCCATTCCATTCCATTCAATTCAATTCAAATTCACTTTTCCACTTTCTAATCAGTATACAATTCAATACCAATAAATATTTCAGATATTCACATATAATCATACTTCACATGTACTACATTCGGTCCGAGAACCGACTAAACCTTAGCTCGATACCACTAAATGTAACACCCTAACTCGAATCCGTTCAAATAGAGTTATGGAGCATTACATCGAGTTACTGATTTATTTACCAGATATTTCATTTTATCTAACGTTCATATTTGGAACCAATTAAAATCAAACATATTGTCCCTTAACGTACTTATTTTTCTCGATATGTTTTACTTGAATTTATTACTCGTCTCAATTTAATTAATTTCCTTGTATCAACGTATCAAAAATAATCACCTATTTACATGTCATGATAAATATCATTCTCTTGCCATTTCTTCGTAAACATAAAATCAGAGAATTCATTATATCGATATTTCATGCATTTAAAAATACAATTCAAGTTATACTAACTTACCTCGTTACTTGTACATGTTTATAATTTCATTAATCTGATATCTTTTCTTTTCCACGTTCAAGTCTCGTATTCGAGTTATCCGGATCTTTATAAAGAAATTTGATCGTCGTTTTCATTTATTTCATGTTGTAATACATTCAACTAATACTCTAAACAAAATTACCATTTTACCCCCTAAACTTTTAATTAATGACAATTTCATCCTTAGGTTAAAATAAAATAAAATTATTGAAATTTAATCCTTATTTCCAGCCGTTATTCTCAAACAAATTGATAACGACCCATGAATTCTATAAAATACCAGAATTTTCGATAATTTCAACACTTTTCAATTTAATCCTTAAAACATGTTTTTCCCTGATCTTGAGCTAAATTAATAATTTCATTCAATTTTGTAATTTTAAATAATAAAATAATTCATTTCATGCAATTTGGTTATTTCGACATTTTTACAAAATTGCCCATAAATTTTTACTTTTATTCAATTTAGTCCATGAGCCTAAAACATGCAAATTAGCCATGCTAGCTGAATATTCATACATATTTTCCTCCTTCTCCTCTCCATTCCACATCCTTTATTTATATAACATGCAACAAGTAACATTATCAATAATTTCACTATTTACTTATATGTGTATTCAAAACTGTCCATTTGCGTCATAGTTACTAAATTATTCATATCTTAAGGTACAGAACTCAAAATTAAGATCCGCTAATTTTCCCTGAAACTAGACTTACATATCTTATTACCATAAAATTTTCACAATTTTTGGTTTAGCCAATAAGTACAGTTTATTCTTTAAAGTTACCCCTGTTCTGCTGTCTGACAGTTCCGACCCTTCTTCACTAAGAATTAATTATCTCATCGTACGAGATTTGGATGATGTTCCCGCTTATTTCTATTGAAAATAGACTCATTAAGGATTCTAAACATATAAATTTAAGCCCATAATTATTTTTATCCAATTTTTATGATTTTCCAAATTTAGAACAGGGGAACCCGAAATCATTCTGACCTTGTCTCACAAAAGTTATTGTAGCTCATGATTTACAATTCCATTGCTTACATAATTTCTTTTATAAGAAACTAGACTCAATAAGCTTTAATTTCATATTTTATTCATCCTATAATTCGATTTCTACAATTTTTTGGTGATTTTTCAAAGTTAGGCTACTGCTGCTGCCCAAAACAGTTTTAGTGAAAATATTGATTTCCATTTAGCCCCAAATTTCATAGTTCATACAATTCAATCCTTGTTCAATTAACTCCTCAATTGAGATAATTTTTCTCATTTAATACTTTATTCCATCATTTTAAACTACTTCATAACCCTTGAAAACCAGAACTTTAACACTAGACCTTAATTCCAAACTCTTTCACAATTAGGTCCTAAACCAATTTTCATCAATTTTACTTGATAAAATCACCATATGTCAAAATTAAAACTTCAATTATATGTTTATTCATCATATTCTTCCAGTACTCATCCATAAAAACTTCAAAAATTAGCCATGGAATCAAAAACTAATGAAATAGTAAGTTGGACCCAATTGTAAAAGTCCAAAAACATAAAAATTTCAAGGAGAAAGCAAGAATTAAACTTACATGAAGCTAGAGCATGAAAACCAGCTTGAACCCTCATCCATGACTGTTTTTCAGCTGATGAATATGAAGAGAAATGAAGAGAATTCTAGATATTCCAATTTAGTCCCATTTTTATTTAGTTAATTTGGCAATTTTCCAATTTTGCCCTTATTTCACCCATTTTCTGATTTTTCTCAGCTATTGCCGCCCAAAATATCTCCTTTGGGCTTATTTTCACTTTAGGTCCTTCCTCATTTGACAATTAAGCTATTTAATCATTTTAGCAACTTTTACACCTTTTTCAATTTAGTCCTTTTTATTTAATTAGCTATCAGTACTTTAAAATTTCTTGACGAAACTTTAATACTAACTTATTAACACTCCATAAATATTTATGGCTCGATTTAAAATTTTTGAGGTCTCGATACCTCGTTTTCGATTCTAATTATTTTAATATATATAAATTTTTGTACACTATTCATTATTTCAAAATTTTTCCTAACTTAACATTTAACTTATACTCACTAAATTAATAATATTTCCTACTCATTTGTCGGATTTAGTGATCTCGAATTATTGTTCCGACACCACTGAAATTAGGCTGTTACATCATATGTATGCATGTCACATCCATAACCTAGGGGTATTTCGGTTATTTCCGCCTTTAGGGGTATTTCGGTAATTTTCCCTTAATTATGGTTTCCACTTACCTTGGCCCGTTAACAAATCCTGAGAGCTAAGATGAACAAATACTATGCACTAGGTAGGATTCCAGAGAAGAGGAGGTGAGTCATTAAGACTGCTTAAGTACCAAGCTCTCCCTAGATCCAATCCTAGACATGCATATACCCGTTGCCACATCTTAACCCTTTGAGTTGTCCACGGTCGCAAAATTTAATTAAGCCTTATGTAGTTGTCATATACTAGGCCCAAAACCCCTTACAAAGTCCAAACAAATTCACATACCTGTATCAGGCCCATTAAGCCCAATCATATTGATATGGACCATTAGGCCCAAATCACTTGTATATGGCCCATTAGGCCCAAATCACATTTATATGGCCCATTAGGCCCAGACACATTTATATGGCCCATTAAGCTCAGTCACATTCATATTCATGCTCACATACAAATTCCTATCACGTAGCATCAATATTCAGTTTTTGCTTATTGTGGGCCCAATAGCCCATCGGGCCCATTTAGCCTATTCTGACCTATATGGCCAAATCACAACCCAAGTCCACGGAATCGCCCGTGGGTCTTAGGAAACCTATCGGTCTCTCCCTTACGAGTGTTCGCGCACTCGCAAGACCACCGTAGCTAAACTTTTAGCTTTTCGACATTTTGGCATTTCGGTGTTTCGGTATTTCAGCATTTCGACTTTTGTCGATTCATAGTGTGTGTGCAGTGTATGTAACACCTGGTAAGCAAGCGTGATGCAATCTCCTTAGCCCAAACCTACAATCGATATCACTCAAAGATTAATCTTACATACTTATCGAATACTTTACCAAAAGTTGGAATCTCACCTTAACCTTACCTGAACACCAAGCCTTTACTAATTTTTACTTTGATCACTAAACACGCGTATTTCTCAGATCTAAAGAGCAAATCGATAGGAATCCAAAATTGAGATCTGGCACTAATTCCACTAGATTCGGTCAAAGAGTATTTAGCCCTTGAGAGATTCGGCTTTTCAGCTTTTCAAATTTAGTATGGTGAATAAGGTTTATTTGGTACAAATTAAAGAAGAAGAGTAGAAGAAGAAATCAGCTAAGTGAAACAAAGAAAATTGTGTAGAGAAGAATAGAAATCGGCAGGAAGAAAAGAAAGAAAAACAAAAGGTTTTCGGCTTTTTGGATCTTGAAAAAAAAAGGGTTTTCGACTTTTGAAGAAAGGGGTTTCTAGCAACAAGGTGAAGAAGAATTTTGGCAGTAGCATGGCAACCCTATATTTGGCCCCTGTCTATAGCCCTTATAGCTGAATTTTCCATGCTCAATTCCCAATTCGGCTCTATCACTTCTCCCTTCTCATCTCCTCGTTTTTCTCCTTGATAACCCATTGACCTTTTCCTTAATTTTCTCTCCTGAACACTTCCCTTGGAGTCCTCTTTCACGCCACTACCATCCTTCTAGAAGGCCAAAATTAAACTTCTAAAAATACTAAGCTAGGATTCGAACCTTGGATCTCCTTGCTAGCTACTAACGCCACCTCCCTGCTCTCTAAGTGGCATCACTTAGCCACTCCTCCACAAGGCTTTTTGATGCTATTTTTCCCCTATTTTTATTTAAAAGCACAACTACTTGCCAACCCTGATTCTTTTAATAATTAAACTATAATTTCATTTATTCCTAGGTTCGAACTCAAACCTTAACTAAGACCTACTATAATTATCACATGGCTAGGAACATAAAAAATAATTTTTATCAAAATCGAAAATAAAGAAATTTTAAGATTTTGAGATTTTTGGGTTTCGAGATTTTTGAGGTGTTACAATGCCTAATCCTCTATTCACGGAGTAGCTTCGGGCCGTACGAGGCTCGTATTTGAGGGCCGGAGAGGAAAGGCAAAGAAAGCCTTCTTCCAGATGATGAATGAATGGTTTATCGAGGTTGTACGGATGAACCCAGATGCTCAACAACCTCCACCCCTCCTCCTGCTTCCCAATCGGCTCCCGTTATTCCTCAAGGTTTGGAACCAATTCGAATTAGTAAGTCTTTTGTCGATAAGATTCGTAAGTATGGGGCTGAAGAATTTCGTGTAACACCCCAAACCCAGCCCAGACGTTACGGCCAAATTCAGCGTGCCACATGGAAATGTTGCTAACGTTTTATCAAGAATCTCTTTATTAAGGTTTAAAGAATGTTAACGTTTTAAGTTTAAGTGAATGGAAGTTGTGCACCAGGTAGGAAGCCAGAAAAGAGAAGGTGAGCCTATTGGACTGCTTAAGTACCAAGCTCTTCCCGGATCCAATCCTAGACATGCACACATCCATTGCCATACTTAAAGCATGCTACTTGTTCACGAACATCAACTTTAGCTTATGCCTATTTAAAATATTTATTTCTTGCTTTAAATATTTATGTTACGGAAGCTTAGTTTGGTTATCGTGTTGCTTTGAAAATAGGTAACTTTTATAAAATGCGCCTAGTGCTAACTAGTTTAATAATCCAAAAGTAAAAATAATTAAGAGCGGCCTTATTACAACTTTAGGAAAAACGAAAATAATCAAAAGTAAAAGAAATGCGAACTTATTTAAAAACCGGATATTAATCTTCATGGCCACTCTGAATCCCGCCCAGCTCCAAGTCCACCAATTAGGGCTCACCTGCAAGGATGGAAGAGAAAGGGGTGAGTTGGGGAAAACTCAGTGTGTACAAAAACCCATCCAAAGCCCAAGTCAGCTCAAGCCCATTGGGCCTAAGCCCATTCAGGACTATCGATGATACAAAGAGATCAAGCTCTTTTCGAATCACAAAGAATAAGGCCTTAGCCTCTTTCAACATATCGATGTGGCCCATAGGCCCAATACCAGAATAGAACAGATATAAATATACTTGTATGCAAACCCAACCAGCCTATAACCAACCGCTACACGCCACCCGATCTAGCCCTACACTCCATGTGGGGAATATCTCAACCCACCTAACCCTACACTCCACAGTTGCAGCATGGCTGCTCAAATATCAGTAAATTGAGGCAAAGCCTCTAGTACGTGGACAAGCCACTTTCAGTACTTCCTCCATCAATATCCCAATCCCATGCAGCGAATATAAACAATAACATGACATGCAAAATACCGTATCAGTCAATCATGCATTTTAGTCAATTTAAACCCTAAGGGTATATCAGTAATTTTGCTCTTAGGGGTAAATTCGTAAACTTGCCCGCTTATAAAAAAAATAGTTCATTATTTATCAGTTTTAAACAGCTTGATTCCACAGTCAACAGAGCATATTTTTTTGTCCATTTCTTTTTGTTCATCTTACCCATATGGTCCCGTAAGCCCATTGGGCCCAGTTTTAATCTATCGAGGCCCAATTACCGGGGTACACAAAATTTTACATGCGATTAACTTACCACTTTTCGATGCCAGATCTAATAATTTCTATATGTCTTGTGAGCACTCACACACTCACAAGCCCATGAAATGCCAGAATTTCGGCATTTCGGCTTTTGCCGAATTGAACCATGAAAGGGGTTCGATACACACCTGTTTTGTGACGTTCGCTAACAAAGTCTCCCACGACAACCTACAATTAATCACCATCATTCTTAGTTTACAGTTCATGCTTAATCAAACCCAACATCCACCTTACCATATTCGGCCAAAGAATTCGTAATAGCCATAGATCACTTACCTTCGCAAGGTCCGATAGTTCGATCCAAGTTTATCCAAACTGATACTCCAAGCCTTGCTGCTCCTCCAAAATTGTCTATATCACCAACATACATTCACAATCAAATCCGTCAACCACACAGTCCAAGTCAGTCACTTGCCCACAAGGGCAAAACAGTCATTTAACACCCTAAGGGTAAAATGGTAATTTTACCCACAAGGGTATCTCGATAATTCTACCCTACATGGGTATTTTGATAATTTTAACCTATAGGGGTATTTCGATAATTCTACCCTACAGGGGTATTTCAGTAACTCTACAAACCAGGGGTATTTTGGTAATTTTGTAAACCAGGGGTATTTTGGTAATTTTGTAAATTAAGGGTAAAACGGTAATTCTATAAATCAGGGGTACTTTGGTAATTTTACAAGTCAAGGGTATTTCAGTATTTTGGTAAACTAAAGTATTCTAAACAGGGACAACAATACGAGTGGGACTAAAGCCCTCTCTCAACCCAAATGGGCCCACATGCTCGTGTGGCCCTTTTAGCCCAAATCTAGCCACAGATACGAGATTCACCTAACCTAGTCCAATATTTACTACACAATCAAACAACTTATCCAATTGGGCTCGTAGGCCCATTGGGCCCACGTGGCCCCTTTCAGCCCATCGCGACCCTGAGTAGCCATCCTATAGCTAAAGTAGTGAGAAATACACACCTGATAGGAGACTGGAGTTAATCTATGCTTTGAGCACTCTTAGCCGACGCCCAACCCAAATGAGCACACCATAAAGCGAATGGGATCAGCCAAGAAAGGTACATTTACTCTCCTCATGGTTCTCTCTATTTAAAGCCAGCTTCACATCCACTCTTATGTTAGCTTCCCGATGTGGGATCCCTCTATCATCAGAGTTTAAATTCAACACCAACTCTTGCCGCTCCCTGTTAAGCAAAATAAATGCTCTTTGCTTGCCATGAGTTTCAACCCTGGACCTCCTTGCCAACTCCATGACGCCACCTTCCTGCCTCTTATGTGGCGCTACTTTGCCACTAGACCACAAGGCTTTTTGTGTCACAACTTCTCCAACAATATTCTTAAGGCCTGCCTACTACACCTGTGGTTTGATTCACCTTAAACCAAAATTTTTGCTAGAGTCCGTGTTTGAACCCAAGACTTCTCCAACACTTCTCAAAGACACTTAACCACTAAAACAAGCCTTCATTAATGAAATTTACATACACAATGAAATATTATAAACTGCCTTCAACCGCTCCCATGCTCAAGGCCCAAAACTTCTAGGCCCAAATTCAGGGTGTTACAACTATACCTCCCTTAAAGAAATTTCATCCCCGAAATTTCCATCTAGCAGGGTAGTCATGTAACATTTACCCACTACGCTACCGCTGCGCACTCTGATCCTACTATCACTATCACACTTCAACTAGAACTTAAACATTTCATACATACAACACTTATTCACTGAAAGCAGACACATTTGGGGCTACTCCAAATACACCCCTAAAAACCTCTGCTCCATTTGACCGAAGTCGTTCAAAGATGGATCCTCTAATCACTGTCCCGGTGCTAGCTCCAGCAACTCTTTGTAAGACCCTTAACATGGCTTGGGACAAAGCATCATCCCCGCATGCCTCTAATCATAAGACCCAGTCTCTCTTCATTGCTCGTGGCACGGATGCCTCCTCAACTGGCCTATGCCCTGAGGATGAAGATTCAGCTTGCACCCTTCCGCGACCACGTCTGCGGCCTCGTCCACGTGTTCCTCTTGTACTCATATCGACTTATCTGATAACGAATTTTATGATATTAGTATAATTGTTTATTACGAGATGTCTTATGGAAACAGTTCAAAGATTGTTTTCGCATCGTCGTAGCCTAGCTACAGTCTCGGTATTCTAGAGTTTTATAGCTCTACCCTATCTAAGTATCATAGTAGGGTCTCAGTTCTATTCATAGCATCACATCAATATCACATAATGTAAAGAGAATGTACTTACAGACTTGGTGCCGGGATTCATGCGCCACTTCTTTTTATCAATCCATTTAAAACTCAAAAACCATGTTTTTGATCACCGAAAATAGAAATTTAAAAAATTTTGATTTAAAAACACCTTTATTTTGAAACTCTTAATTTTAACCCCGTTTAAAAATAGAAAAAACTTGAACCATTTTAACATATATACCTTGTAAAACATCTTTGAAAAAACTTCCCAATACCATTTCCAAAAATACCCTTCTTAGGCCTAAGTTTTCGAAAAAAAATTTTAGACCCGATCCACAGCTTAGTTGTTGCAACCGGGCTCTGATACCACTAAATGTAACACCCCAAACTCGGCCCAGACGTTACAGCCATATTCAGCGTGCCACATGGAAAAGTTGCTAACGTTTTATCAAGAATCTCTTTATTAAGGTTTAAAGAATGTTAATGTTTTAAGTTTAAGTGAATGGAAGCTGTGCACCAGGTAGGAAGCCAGAAAAGAGGAGGTGAGTCTATTGGACTGCTTAAGTACCAAGCTCTTCCCGGATCCAATCCTAGACATGCACACATCTATTGCCATACTTAAAGCATGCTACTTGTTCACGAACATCAACTTTAGCTTATGCCTATTTAAAATATTTATTTCTTGCTTTAAATATTTATGTTGCAGAAGCTTAGTTTGGTTATCGTGTTGCTTTGAAAATAGGTAACTTTTATAAAACGTGCCCTAGTGCTAACCAGTTTAATAATCCAAAAGTAAAAATAATTAAGAGCGGTCTTATTACAACTTTAGGAAAAACGAAAATAATCTTCATGGCCACTCTGAATCCCGTCCAACTCCAAGTCCACCAATTAGGGCTCACCTGCAAGGATAGAAGAGAAAGGGGTGAGTTGGGGAAAACTCAGTGTGTACAAAAACCCATCCAAAGCCCAAGTCAGCTCAAGCCCATTGGGCCTAAGCCCATTCAGACTATCAGTATACAACAGACCGAAGCCCTTTTTCAGAATATAGTAACAAGGCCTTAGCCTCTTTCAACATATCAGTGTGGCCCATAGGCCCAATACCAGAATAGAACAGATATAAATATACATGTATGCAAACCCAACCAGCATATAACCAACCGCTACACTCCACCCGATCCAGCGCTATACTCCATGTGGGGAATATCTCAACCCACCTAACTCTACACTCCACAGTTGCAGCATGGCTGCTCAAATATCAGTAAATTGAGGCAAAGCCTCCAGTACATGGACAAGCCACTTTCAGTACTTCCTCCATCAATATCCCAATCCCATGCAGCGAATATAAACAATAACATGACATGCAAAATACCGTATCAGTCAATCATGCATTTTAGTCAATTTAAACCCCAAGGGTATATCAGTAATTTTGCCCTTAGGGGTAAATTCGTAAACTTGCCCACTTATAAAAAAATAGTTCATTATTTATCAGTTTTAAACAGCTTGATTCCACAGTCAACAGAGCATATTTGTTTGTCCATTTCTTTTTGGCCATCTTACCTATATGGTCCCGTAAGCCCATTGGGCCCAGTTTTAATCTATCGAGGCCCAATTACTGGGGTACAAAAAATTTCACATGCGATTAACTTACCACTTTTCGATGCCAGATCTAATTATTTCTATATGTCTTGTGAGCACTCGCACACTCACAAGCCCATGAAATGCCAGAATTTTGGCATTTTGGCTTTTACCGAATTGAACCATGAAAGGGGTTCGATACACACCTATTTTGTGACGTTCGCTAACAAAATTGTATATATCACTAACATACATTCACAATGAAATCCGTCAACCACACAGTCCAAGTCAGTCACTTGCCCACAAGGGTAAAACAGTCATTTAACACCCTAAGGGTAAAATGGTAATTTTACCCACAAGAGTATCTCGGTAATTCTACCCTACAGGGGTATTTCAGTAATTTTCACCTATAAGGGTATTTTGGTAATTCTACCCTACAGGGGTATTTCGGTAACTCTACAAACTAAGGGTATTTTGGTAATTTTGTAAACCAGGGGTATTTTGGTAATTTTGTAAATTGAGGGTAAAACGGTAATTCTATAAATCATGGGTACTTTGGTAATTTTACAAGTTAAGGGTATTTCAGTAATTTAGTGAACTAAAGTATTCTAAACAGGGATAACAATACGAGTGGGACTAAAGCCCTCTCTCGGCCCAAATGGGCCCACATGCTCGTGTGGCCCTTTTAGCCCAAATCTAGCCACAGATACGAGATTCACCTAACCTAGTCCAATATTTACTACACAATCAAACAACTTATCCAATTGGGCCCGTAGGCCCATTGGGCCCATATGGCCCCTTTCGGCCGATCGCGGCCCGAAGTAGCCATCCTATAGCTAGAGTAGTGAGAAATACACACCTGATAGGAGACTGGAGTTAATCCATGCTTTGAGCACTCTTAGCCGACGGCCAACCCAAACGAGCACGCCATAAAGCGAAAGGGATCAGCCAAGAAAATGGTTCTCTCTATTTAAAGCTAGCTTCACATCCACTCTTATGTTAGCTTCCCGACGTGGGATCCCTCCATCATCAGAGTTTAAATTCAACACCAACTTTTGCCGCCCCCTGTTAGCAAAATAATGCTCTTTGCTTGCCATGAGTTTCAAACCCTAGACCTCCTTGCCAACTCCATGACGCCACCTTCCTGCCTCTTATGTGGCGCTACTTTGCCACTAGACCATAAAGCTTTTTGTGTCACAACTTCTCCAACAATATTCTTAAGGCCTACCTACTACACCTAGGGTTTGATTCACCTTAAACCAAAATTTTTGCTAGAGTCCAGGTTTGAACCCAAGACTTCTCCAACACTTCTCAGCACACTTAACCACTAAAACAAGCCTTCATTAATGAAATTTACATACACAATGAAATATTATAAACTGCCTTCAACTGCTCCCATGCTCAAGGCCCAAAACTTCTAGGCCCAAATTCAGGGTGTTACATTTCGATCTACTGCTAAAGATGATCCTGACAGAGCTGGATTCTGGTTAAAGAATACAATTAGGATTTTTTATGAGCTACCCTGTACAATAGCTGAATGTGTCAAATGTACGGTATCGTTACTAAAAGATTCAACGTATCAGTGGTGGAACACGTTGACTTTAGTTGTGCCGAGAGAGCAGATTACCTAGGAATTTTTCCAAATTGAGTTCCGAAAGAAATATATTAGTCAGAGGTTTCTGGATTAGAAACGTAAAGAATTTCTAGAGCATAAACAGGGCCGTATAACTAGATCAGAGTATGAGCGAGAATTTGTCAGATTGAGAAAATATGCCCAAGAGTGTATTCTGACTAAGACCGCTATGTGTAAAAGATTTGAAAAAGGGTTAAATGAAAACATTCAACTTTTGGTTGGAATTCTTGAGCTGAAAGAGCTTGTTTTACTGGTTGACTAGACACATAAAGACGAAGAACTGAGTAAAGAGAAAAGACGTGCTGATCTTGAAGCTAGAAACTTGAGAAAGAGATCGACTGGGAAGTCCTATCAGTCAGTATCAAAGAAATCAAAAGAACAATCACAACTATTTTACTACTTGTGTGGGATATTCTAGTAGAGACAGAGGTACCCGACGCTCTAGTCTTAAACCTCAGGCTACATCTATGGCGAGTGTGGGTAGTGTCAGAGATGCCAGACCTGAGTGTAAACACTATAACAAACCACATTATGGTGAGATTCGAGTAAAGAGTGGAGCGTCTTTCAGGTGTGGATCCTTAGACCACTATCTTAGAGACTGCCCAAAGAAATCCAAGAAAGAAAAAGTTTAAACTACAAGATCGAGCAACATAGCTGTGAGAGGTAGACCACCTTGTAATCTTGGAAATGTGAGTGGTAACCGTGGAGTTACAAAAGATTCTGCTGTGAGATCCGAGGCACGAGCACCAGCTAGGGCTTATGCTATTCGCGCTCGTGAGGATGCTTCTGTGTCAGATGTTATTACCGATACTTTCTCTATTTATGATACTAATGTTACTGCTTTGATTGATCCTGGTTCAACTCATTCATATGTGTGCATGAATTTAGTCTCTAGTAAGAATTTACCTGTTGAGTCCACTGAATTCGTGGTTAGAGTATCGAACCCCCTAAGTCAGTATGTGCTAGTTAATAAAGTCTACAAGAATTGTCCTTTGATGACTCGGGGTTACAGTTTTCTAGCTGGTTTGATGTTACTACCGTTTGATGTGATTCTGGGTATGGATTGTGTAACACCCCTAACCCGTACCCGTCGCCGGAGTAAGGTTACGAGGTATTACCGATCAATTTACAACATATAGCATACATTTATCAAACATAAAGCATTCATTCTCATAAATCATTCAACACAATCACATTGTCCCTTATAAGAGCCTACAAGGCCTTGAACATGCTTTAGAAGTGGTTCGAGACTAAACCGATAACATATGAAATTTTTGGAGACCTAGGAAAATTTCAACCATACAGGGGTCACACACCCGTGTAAATAGGCCATGTACCTCACACGACTCTAGACACGCTGGTGTCTCAAGCCATGTGGAAATAAGACATACATACTGACTTGGGTCACACGACCAACCACACGCCTGTGCGTCTAGCCCGTGTGCCCTTCGAAGTGGCCACACACGCCCGCATGCCAGGCCGTGTGTAAGGCCGTGCCAAAATTGTAAAGTATACTGACTTGTGCAACAAGGTCAAGTCACACGCCCGTGTGCTAGGCCGTGTGCCAATTAGGGAGTATATTGACTTGTATCACACGGCCAGTCACATGCCCATATGTGAGACCGTGTGGAGCATACTAACTGGAAACACGAAAATTTACACACTTTTCCATCCCTTTTTAACTTAAATTCATGCAGTTTCGATAAAATTCTTGTCGAAAAATAATTAATTTTTATAAAACAATTAAAGTGCACTTAAAATATGAACATGTTGGATTTTAGTTAATTTCAGAATTAATTTTTATGAATTTTGGTTATTTTCGACAGATTTGCACAAAGGGCGAAAAATGGCTCGATAGACACTATTAAAAGCACAAAACTGAAAAGCAATTTGAAGTATCGAGCCAAACTAAATTTCAGCCTAAGTCAGTCGAAAATTATATGTATTTATTCATAAATAATTAATTTTAATTTATATCAAATTTAATTTGGGTTAATAAATTATGATTAATTCATTATGAAAAAGTGGTCCGATTGAATCGAACCGAGTAAACCGAATCGGCCAAGAAAAGGACAGCCCAAAACTGTCCAAGTGCTGATCCAATTCAGCCAATTAGCTGATTATTTAAGTTGCAAAGAAGCCCTTGAAGACTTGTTCAAATTGTAATTAAACCTGGCTTTGTAGATTTGCCCCAAGCCATATTTAGCAAAGTTGAAGCCATCAACTTTGCCACATAGGAGGCCGGCCAAGGGGTGGCTCTTTGGCTTCTATTTTTAGAAAATTTCAGCTGCCACATTCAACTATAAAACCCCCCTTGGCTGACATTCAACACATCCCTCATTCACATCTCTTCTCTCACAATTCTCCTCTCTTCTCTCAATTTTTCTCTCATTTTTCCCACTCAAAGTTTATTGCTCTTTTTCCGATTTCTTCCCTTGGAAAAGGGGTGTTATTCAGCCATTTTGGAACAACAATTGAATGTTCATAGCAGGCTTGATCAGTGAGGACAACAAAGAAGGAAGAACGGAGCAACCTAGTCAAGCCACAAAAAAATACCGGATATGATTCTTGTTCCATATCTCTTTAGTTTTTGTTTTTTTTGTGATGAACATATCTATGAATATTTATGTTGCTGGAATGGTTAATTTAATCATCTTAGCTTGAATTTAATTTGTGTTGGGTTGATTGCATTTCGTCCTTTTAAATTATTAAAATTGTGTTTATGTTGTTATAGGCCTCGGTAAAATGCTTGATTAAGTAAAATCATGACTAAGTCATTCTAGCATTACAATTTTTAGGTAACTAATGAATTAATTATTTAAACGGATTGAAATTGTAATTAATGGACACAGTACTTAATCAGTGCATGTTTATTCTTCTACTATAGCTGACTGTTAAATTAGCATTATATCTGGCGATATGTAACATCCCAAAATAGGGCCTAAATGAAACAGTGGTTGTGAAACCACGAATCTGAGATAGAAAATTTCATTTCGATTAATTTTTATAATTTACCGAGTGATTAGATGCATGTGTTAGAGTATCGATGGAAAATTTTATAGATAGCATGCTTAATTTGCCTACTAAGGCTTAAATGCAAAAGTTAATAAATATGAGTTTTAGATGCTAAAGGATTAAATTAAAGAATATAATTGAAGTGGAGGTCCTTAAATGGTAATTAGACCATTAGGTTTTCATGGACAAAAAAGGACATACATAGATAAAAATAACTAAAGTTTTAATGAAGGTATTTTAGTTATTTGGTAATTAAAAGATTTAAAATGGGAAAAGGATGGCAAAATGTGCCCATCTTCTTCATTAGGCCGAAATTTCAAGGGTTCTTTATAGCTAGGGTTTTTTCAAGCTTCCAAGCTTCATAGTAAGTGATTCCAAGCCCCGTTTTTAATGTTCTTTACGTTTTTGAAGTCCCGGTAACTTGATTTAGCTTATTCTAGCAATAATTTAACCTAGGGTTCATATTTGGAAAAATACCCATAGGTAAAATGTGTTTATTTTGATGTTTTATGGTAGAATATGAAGCTTGAAATTATGTTAAATGACTTGAGCTAAGCGATTTTAAGCGAAAACGAGTAAAACGACATAGTCGGTAAAAATACCTAATGGTCATAAGTACATGTTAGAGTGGGAATTTGATGTTGCTGTACGTAAATAAATGAACCAACATGTCATAAAACTTAAGAATTAGAGATAAAGTTTCATTTCCGAGCCTTGGGGCAAAAGTGTAAATATGCAAAAGTTTAAGGGCAAAATCATAATTTTGCCAAAGTTAGAGTTAAGGACTGTTTTGATAAATCTGAATATTAAATAAGTTAAATTTGGTATTATAGATCTAGAAGAATGAAATTCAGGGTTAGACCGAGGAAAGAAAAAGGTTAAGGACTAAATCAAAATATTTGATCGTATTTTGTATCGAGGTAAGTTTGAGGTAAATAAATGCAATGTTTTATTATTTATAATGAATGATGTTATTTTTCACCATCTATATATTTATTTTGTAAATTTATTCCTTGATGATTCAAGTAAGAATTAACGGAGAAATGATACTTAAAAGTTCCGGTTGAACCTTAGGAATGTGTAGGATACAAATGTCATGACATTAGGGTTTAAGGATACCAAGTAAGACCATGCCAAGGCATGGCATTGGTAAGTTTTACAAGGCAAGGAAATCATGTAAGACCATGTCAAGACACGGCATTGATAAACTACTATAAGGCAAAGATCCCATGTAAGACCATGCCAAGGCATGACAATGGTGAGTTCATAAGGCAAGGACACCACATAAGACCATGTCAAGACATGGCAATGGTAAGTTTAAAAAGGAAAGGTACCCATGTATCCTTAGTATTCCAAATGGTTCAACAGAAAATTCAAAGAGTATACCAAAGGGAAGGTAAAATAAGTCCATGTTCAAAAGGTTCAGGTTATCTTGATAATTCATTTAGAATGTTGTTATTTATTTACATGCAAACTTACTAAGCTTTATGCCTACTCCCTTTCTTTTCTCTCTTTTTTATAGTATCGCAAAGCCAACTCAGAAAATCGTAAGGACGTTGGAGATCGCCTCACACCATCAACAAGTTATCTCGGTATTTTGTGACTAGAAATACTTTAAGTTATGGCATGTATAGGGACTTGGCTATTTTGTGTATATGTCCTTATGATATGATTAAAGAATGGCATGTGAATACTTGGTAATGATTAGCTTATGATATAGCTAATTAAGAATAGGTTTTGGTATTATGTATGCCTAAATGAGGTTTGCTGCAAAGAAACTATGAAAGAGTAAGAGTTGGCCATGGAACAGTTAGGAAACAACAGCAGTGACGTGGTTTTAAAAAATCAGTAAAAATTGTATAAATGGAATTAAATGGGGAATAAGGCATATAATTAAATATTATTGAGTCTATTTTTATAGGAAAGAAACAGAGCAAGCAAAGGAAGTCTATATTCTGAGATATTTAAATTTCTGTAAGACTAGTTCAGAGTGACTTCAGTAATCCCCTATTTCAAATTTGGAAAATCACTATAAATTTTACAAAAATAATTATAAGTCAAAGTTTATATTTTTAGATTCCTTAGTGAGTCTATTTTTATTAGAAATGAACAAAAAACATTATCTGATTTCTGTAGAATGAGATAATTGATTTTTAGTGAAGAGAGGTTAGGTCTACTGAACTGCAAAATAGGGTAACATTTAATGAATAAAATGTACTAATTGGTCAAATCAAAAATTCTGGAAAAAATTATGGTAGGAAGATATATGAGTCTAGTTTTAGGGAATATTTACGGATTTAAATTTTGAGTTTTGTAACTTGAGTTATAATTAATTTAGTGACTGTTACGTAGATGGACAGTTTTATTATGAATAGTGAAATAAATTGTTTTGATTTGTGTAAGTAATCGAAAAATTTTTAATGTTCCCGGTTTGGTCTCGAACAGTTCCTATTGCACGTTTTAGGGCCTCGAGGATCCTTTTTAGGGATTTATTAGATGAATGTGAGTGAAATAATTTTTTTTTAAAAGTAAATTTTTTATGCCCCGAACATGTAAGATAAGTCTGGTAACGCCTTGTGCTCGACTCCAGCGACGGTCTCGGGTAAGGGGTGTTAAATGATATATTTTCCTTGCATAAATTGCAAGATTATTGTGATTAAACTGTTTCAAGGTAAGGATACCTTGTTACCTCATATAGTCTTTTATGTGCTTATTAGATTTAAGTAATCGTTTGAATTGACATAGAAATAGCAAAAGATTTGTTCAATTTAATGAGTATGTATGTGCAATAGCATGCTTGCTTATTAGAATATGTTTATCGATTGAATTGACATAGGGATATGTTAAGAGATGAATGGATTTGTGTAGGTGACTATGTTCATAAGTTAGCAAATTACCGAGTTGCCGTGAATTTATTCGTAACAATATAAACATGAGTTTAATAATTCAAAGTTCAAGAAATGTAATTAATCCAACACAATTATGTCATCTTGATTAAATCATATTTTGAAATCGTGCATTAGAACTTTTATTTTTATGTAGTTTAAAATCTTATTTTTTTAATCACCCTTGTCAAAACAAAATATTTTTTTGCCAAAGTGTTTTAAATTGCATTCATAAATAATTCTTTTCACAGTCCCTATGGGTACGATAACTCGTCATTTACTTGTCACTTTATTACTTGTTGCGATTGTGTACACTTGCACATTTTTGTCATTCCAGGTTTTTGGCGCCGTTGCCAGGGATTGTTTTAAAAGACATTATTTGTGAAATTGTTAATTTTGCATTTTTGTCTATTTTTTGTTAAATTTTAATTTCATTTTTTATTTTTGTGTTTGTTTCAGGTGTTTATGAGTATTTATCAAATCATTGACTTACTCCTTGTAAACCTTGAAATTGAAAGGACTTTCTGAAAAAAAAAAAGACAAGCAAACGAAAGAAGGACCGAAGATATGAATTTTGAAAATCCAAACCAAAATCCAAGAGGAACATTCGCTTATAGTACTCACAATCCGATCATTGTTGGCGATGACAGAAACTGTGCCATTCAACAATATGTCATTCCTTTATTCAACGAGCTCAATCCGAGTATTAGGAGACCAGAAATTGAGGCACAACAATTCGAGCTGAACTTGGTCATGTTCCAAATTTTGTGAAATATGGGTCAATTTAGTGGGATTCCTACTGAAAATCCACATCTTCATCTTCGGCTATTCATGGAAGTTAGTGCCTCATTTAAACTAGTCGGGGTGACTGAGGACGCCTTGAGACTGAGATTATTTCTGTACTCCTTAAGAGATAGAGCATGAGCGTGGTTGAACTCCCTACTGCCCGGTTCCATAACTACATGGCAAGAGTTGGTTGAACGTTTCTTAATGAAATATTTCCATCTATCTTTAACCGCCAAGATCTGAATGAAATCACTTCATTTCAGCAACTTGATGAAGAATCTTTATATGAGGCATGGGAGTGGTTCAAGGAGTTACTATGAAAGTGCCCTCATCACGGCATTCCTTGCTATATTCAAATAGAGACTTCCTATATTGGTCTCAATATTCATACTAGAATAATGGTGGATGCTTCGGCAAATGGAGCCCTTATTTCTAAGTCTTATAATGATGCTTACGAGATTATTGAAAGAATTGCCAACAATAACTATTAGTGGCCAACCAACCGAGCAGCCTCAAAAAGACAAGCAGCAGGAGTACATAAAGCGGACACACTTGCTTCTTTGGTATCCCAAGTATCCTCTATGTCTTCTATGCTTAAGAACATAACTGTTAATGGTTTCAATGGTAATCTGACAGGTCAGTAATTGAATCAGTTCGAGAATATTTCTTGTGAAAACTGTGGAGATGGCCATTTCTTTGAAAATTGCCCATCAAATTAAGAGTCAAATTATTATATGGGAAATTAGAATTGGAATGGTCCGCAATCAAATTTTTACAACTCTTCATGGCAGAACCATCCAATTTCTACATGGAGTAATCAATGGGTGGACCATAGCGACTCTGTTATGCCATTTCGACCAAATTACTCGTCGGAATATTCTCAACATGTGCAACAACCCCCACCAACTGAATCTTCAAGTGATCTTGAGAATCTGCTGAAGGCATACATAGCGAAGAATGATACAACTTTAAGAATTCTGGAGAATCAAATGGGTCAGCTAACCAATGAACTTTGAAATAAACCCTAAGGTATTTGGCCAAACGACACAGAAAATCCAAAAATTTTGGGCAAAGAACATTGCAAAACAGTCTCTTTGCCAAGTCGAAAGACATTGGAGCCCAATGTGGTTGAGGTTCAAGATGAGCCTGTTCTAGCTCAAGACAAAGAGGAAGTTCAACGAAGTGTTGAAACTCCTGTATCACAGAAGTTAGATTTAGCGATCCTTAATGAGGCAAACTCTAAACCAGTTAGTTCTGATTATCTAACACCGTTGTCAGATGTAGAAAAATTTCCACAAAAGAGCTGTCCAGTTAAAGCTAAGATTCCACTATTGCCATATCCTCAATGATTCCGGAAGCAGGAGCGAGATACTCAGTTGAAAGAAATTTTTGATGACGAGGTGACTTTTAATGACTTTGATGCTGCTAAATCCCAAGATATAGTTGAAGACTGCTCTACTATTTCGAAGATGGAATCGCTGGCTTCTACAGAATTAGAGCTCAATTCTTTAAATGATCCATTAGAACATATTCTACTGGAGGATTCACCAAGCGATGATGAAGACAAGGAATGTTTGGCTTTGTTAGAAGCTAAAACGAAGGGATTCACTCAGGAAGTTCCACTGGAGTCATTAGAGTTATTATCTCGGGAGTACACAACCAAAAGCGTTGATTGAAGAGCCAGCCAAATTGGAACTGAAGATTTTGTCTCCTCATTTAAAATATGACTATTTGGGTCTATCTTCGACTTTGCCTGTCATTATTTCAATTGAGTTCACCAAAGATCAAGAAGAAGAGACACTTGTGATTTTGGAAAGGCATAAGAAGGGTACTGGATGGATTATTTCACATATTCGAGTCACAGGTTGGAGGACTTGTAGGAATTACAGGAAGTTAAACAAGGCCACCAGGAACGCTCATTACGGGTTTTCTTTCCTTAATAAGATGTTAGACAGATTTGATGGGAAATAATATGATTACTTCCTAGATGATTATGGTTGGTATAAAAAAATGGCCATTTGACACCACCATGGTCAATGATGATCCTAAATAAAATGGAGGGAGTTCTCTTCACTTTCTTTATCATTATTTTATATTTTTAGTTTTTTTTCCTCATTTGAATAAAATGGTAGACTTAGATAAAATTTTCTTTAGTTCATTACATTAATTCAAACTCTATCTAGGAGATTGAGACTTAAGCGGGACCATCCATGACCCCTCAAGTCTTTCCTGGGAGTTTAATTTAATGTAATTTTTCAAAAAAAATATTTTTCTAAGTAGCCCAAAGAATTTAAGTATTTGTTCTATTAAATAAAGGGTCAACTTTTAACCCAAGGACTAATTTCTTTGAGTTTTTTTTTTTTTACTTTCAGTATAGGAGCTTAGGATCCAAAAAGGAGCTGCCATTAGGCTCAAGACACTACTAAGAAGGGAAATATTCAACCCTTTTTTGCACAAACCTACAACCCTTACCTTGCTCCTCCAGCACTCCCAAGTAGCCCAATAGTGCATCTCACTTAACCCCTTAATGTTAATATAATTAATTTTAATTTATAGCCAATTTAATTTGGATTAATAAATTATAATTTAACCAATTTAAAATATATATTTCATAACCCATTTATTTTTGTGCTTGAATTTTCAGACTTTATACTTGAACCATGGACTCCAATGTCGAGAAAGGAAAAAGATGAGTCAGATTCTGAGGGATCTGCAAATAAATAAAAAGGGGGGAACTTTACTTTATTTCATTTTCTTTTTTAGGTTATTTAATGTCTTAGGATTAGGTTCTATTATGATTTTTATTTTTCGCATAATAAAACAATATGTGGAAATCATAAATAAAAATGAACAAGTTGCAAAGTACAAAGTGTGGCAATAGATATATACATGTCTAGAAATGGATCTAGAAAAAGCTTGGTACTTAAGCAGTCAAATTGACTCACCTCTTCTTTTCTAGACTCCTACCTGGTGTATAGTATCTATTCACTTTTAACAATGAGGACATTGTTCATTTTAAGTAGGGGGGACCGAAAAATTGAAATTATTTCCACTCAGAATAAATTTTTCTTTCAGTTATGATTAGGTTATATTTTGTTCAATAATTTGAAATGTTGTTAAGTATGCTAAACTTCAGTATAAATAAAGTTTAATTATTTCAATAATTGTTTTGCTAGCTTAATAATGACATAAATGTATTTTTAATAAAGCATGCAAATCATAATATAATTAATTTTAATTTATAACCAATTTAATTTGGGTTAATAAATTATGATTAATTAATTATGAAAAACTGGTCCGATTGAGCCGAACCAAGTAAACCGAACCGGCCAAGAAAAGGACAGCCCAAAACCATCCAAGTGCTGACCCAATTCAGCTCATTAGCTAATTATTTAAGCTACAAAGAAGCCCTTAAAGACTTGTTCAATTTGCAATTAAACCCCTCCACAATTGGTGGCTTTGTAGATTTGCCCCAAGCCATATTTAGCAAAGTTGAAGCCATCAACTTTGCCATATAAGAGGTTGGCCAAGGGGTGGCTCTTTGGATGCTATTTTTATCAAATTTCAGCCACCACATTCAGCTATAAAGCCCCCCTTGGTTGATCATTCAATACATCCCTCATTCACATCTCTTCTCTCACAATTCTCCTCTCCTCTCTCACTTTTTCTCTCATTTTTCCCACTCAAAGTTCCTTGCTCTTTTTTCGATTTCTTCCCTTGGAAAAGGGGTGTTATTCAGCCATTTTGGAGCAGAAATTGAGTGTTCATAGCAGCCTTGATCAACGAGGACAACAAAGAAGGAAGAATGGAGCAACCTAGTCAAGCCACGGAAAAACACCGGATTTGATTCTTGTTCCCTATCTCTTTAGCTTTTGTTGTTTTTGTGATGAACATATCTATGAATATTTATGTTGTTGGAATGGTTAATTTAATCAGCTTAGCTCGAATTTAATTCGTGTTGGGTTGATTGCATTTCGTCCTCTTAAATTATTAAAATTGTGTTTATGTTGTTATAGGCCTCGGTAAAATGCTTGATTAAGTAAAATCATGACTAAGTTATTTTTGCATTACAATTGTTAGGTAACTAATGGATTAATTATTTAAACGGATTAAAATTGTAATTAATGAACACAGTACTTAATCAGTGCATGTTTATTCTTCTAAGGCAGCTGAAGGTTAAATTAGCATGGTATCTGACGATATATTTGCCTTGCATAACTTGCAAGATTATTGTGATTAAACTGTTTCAAGGTAAGGATACCTTGTTACCTCACATAGTCTTTTATGTGCTTATTAGATTTAATTAATCATTTGAATTGACATAGAAATATGCAATAGATTAGTTCAATTTAATGACTATGTATGTGCAATAGCATATCAATTGAATTGACATTGGGATATATGTTAAGAGATGAATGGATTTGTGTAGGTGAGTATGTTCATAAGTTAGCAAATTACCGAGTTGCCGTGAATTTATTCGTAACAATATAAATATGAGTTTAATAATTCTAAGTTAAAGAAATGTAATTAATCCAACACAATTATGTCATCTTGATTAAATCATATTTTGAAATCGTGCATTAGAACTTTTTTTTTTATTTATTTTAAAATCTTCTTTTTAATCACCCTTTTCAAAAAAATTTTTTTACCAAAGTGTTTTAAATTATAATTTATAAATAATTCTTTTCACAGTCCCTGTGGGTACGATAACTCGACATTTACTTGTCACTTTATTACTTGTTGCGATTGTGTACACTTGCACATTTTCGTCGTTCCACTAACCTCAATTAAATTTCATCACCAGGGGACACACGGCCGTATATCATGATCGTGTGTCACACACGGCAACACACACCCGTGTCTCTGCCCGAGTGGACAAAAATAGGTCATTTGCAAGGCCAATTTTCCACCCTTATTCATGCTCATCTAAACAACCAAAATGGTACCATTTTAAGACACAAATATGCAGCCAAAAGTCATCAACCAATACACAATCATACTATATCTGTTTCAACCAATTCAATACTCAATTCAATGCCATTTAACTATTCAATTACCTATCAATTCAACTTGCCTTACTAAACATAATTCACATATATAATTCATACGGTTAAATCATTCCAACATGCATTATTAATTCAACTTCATTCACTCCATATAGGTCAATTACCTAACTTAAAACAAAACCATTTACACAACTTACTACATTAACAAATTCATAATCACAAGCCAACTCAATTGGCCTAAAAACTCATGTTCATCAAACATACTCAAAATGACTCAAGCCTATACATGCCATATACCATATATACATAACTTCAAAAGTACCAAAATACATGTTTGATAGTGCGATGAAGTCTCCGACGATACCCGAATCCAAGCTAGCTTCGATATCACTATAAAACATAAAAAAATAACAGAAAGTAGCTTCATAGCTTAGTAAGCTCGTATGATATAAAATAAACTAATCACAATTTGAACATTCATCAATCTAAACATATTACCATGTACTTTGTGATCACTAACAAACCTTTCAACTACTTATTCATAAGCTTATAAACAACCTTTGTAACTTCTTCGATTTTAAGCTCATAATATATATGTACATACCTGTACCAATCCATAACAAGTTCATACATACATGGAATGTCGTTGAATACTTCATGTCTCGCACACTAAGTGCCATACTTAATATCTCTCACACTAAGTGCCGTACATAGCCGAAACAATCTCAAATCGCACACTAAGTGTTATATATAGCCGAGCTATGTCGAATCGCACACTAAGTGTCATATATAGCTGAAGCTATGTCAAATCGCACATTAAGTGCCATATATAACCGATTTATCGTCAAGCATATCTGTAGTCTCGTATATACAATTTATGCAATATCAAAGCACTAAAGCATAATTATTACAATGATTAATACATACGAACTTACCTCGAATGCTAAAACAGCGAATCGAGTTGATTAGTCAATAAGTTTATCTTTTCCCCGATCCAAGTCTGTATTTCGCTTTTCTTGATCTAAGTATATTCAAAATTAATTTATTCAACCATTTATTCATTCAATTTAGTCCAAAACATACATTTAGCCCTATTTACACATTAGGCCCTAAACTTACACACTTTTAACAATCCATTCCTTATTTCATAAAACACAAAATTCACATAATTCAACAAAACCCATGCTTGGCCAAATTATATATGGGTCCCTAGAAGCCCAAAACTTTCATTTATTTCACATTTCAACCACTCAATTTGTAAATTTCACAATTTAATCCCTATTATGCATTTTCATCAAAAATCACTTAACAAAACAAGTAAAACTATCATCAAGCCTTCATATTTCAACATTAAACATCAAAGAACTCATAAATTCAACAACAGAAACTCTCAAAGTCTTTAATAATTTTGAAATTAAAGGTACGGGCTATCTAGATTGAGCTGCAACAATTACAAAACATAGAAATCATCAAAAACTGAGCTAAAATCGTACCTTAATCAAGCTAAGAGTGTGCCAAATCTTCAAGAAATTTTTATGGCTTTTCTAAGCCCTAATTTTTGGCTAGGAAGATGAATATAAGGCTAATTTGGCTTTTGTTTTATTTAACATATAATAATTATGCTAATTACCATTTTAACCTTAATGAAAATCCATTTAAAACATCCATTAAATGTCCATATATGTCCACTTATACTATTAATGGTCTAAACATAAGGACCTTCACTTTAATAAACCATAGCTATTAAACACCTTTAACAAGTAGAATGCAACTTTTGCATTTTACGTGATTTAGTCCTTTTTATCAAATTAACCAACCAATCGATAAAGTTAACTCAGAAAATTTTCACACATATCAAATAACATGCTGTAAATACCGAAAATAATATTAAAATAATTTTTTGACATCAAATTTGTGGTCTCAAAACCACTATTCCAATTTGACTAAAAACCGGTTGTTACAGATTGGCTAACTATGCATGATGTTTTTCTAAATTGTAGACAAAAGCTTATCGTATTAAAATGTCAGAACGGTGAGACGTTTCATATTGAATCAGATAATCTGAGTGGATTGCCTATTGTTATATCAGCTATGTCAAAGCAGAAATATGTGAGAAAATGTTGTATTGCTTACCTTGCTTATGTATTGGATACTAAAGTGTCTGAATCGAAGCTTAAATCAGTGCCAGTGGTTTGTGAGTATCCCGATGTGTTTCCAGAGGAGTTACCTGCATTACCGCTGGTTAGAGAGGTTGAGTTTCCTATAGAATTTGTACCAAAAACATCATCAATATCGATAGCACCTTACAGAATGGCTCCTACCGAATTGAAAGAGTTGAAAGCAAAGTTGGAAGAGTTGATAGATAGGGGTTTTGCTCGACCCAATTTTTCACCTTGGGCTGCACCAATTCTTTTTGGTAAGAAAGAAGGACGGATCGATGAGATTGTGTATAGATTACCATCAGCTTTACAAAGTTACGATTAAGAATAAATATCCACTACCCCGCATTGGTGATTTATTCGATCAGTTGAAAGGTGCTATAGTATTCTCGAAGTTGATCTTCGTTCTGATTATCATCAGTTATGAGTGAAAGATTTAGATGCTTCAAAAACTACATTTAGAACCAGGTATAGACACAATAAATTTCTTGTGATGCTTTTGGTTTAACTAATGCGCCTGCAATATTTATGAATCTGATGAAAAGAATCTTCAGACCGTATTTAGACAGATTTGTTGTGGTAATTATTGATGACATTCTGATCTATGCTTGAGATGAGTCTGAACATGCTGACCATTTAAGAATTATTTTGCAAACTCTGCGAGATAAGCAATTGTTTGCCAAAATTAGCAAATGTGAGTTTTGGCTCCAAGAATTCAGTTTTCTGGGACATATAATATCACTAAAGGCATAAGAGTTTATCTGAGTAAAATTTCAGTAGTTGTTGATTGGAAACCACTGAAAAACGTATCTAAATTTAGAAGTTTTCTGGGATTAGCTGGCTATTATCGAAGATTTGTTAAAGGGTCCTCAACGATAGCTACACCGATAACGAAACTATTACAGAATGTAAAGTTTGAGCGGTCTGAAAAATGTCAGGACAGTTTTAATCAGTTGAAAGCACTGTTAACCGAAGAACCATTTTTGGTTCAGCCTGAATAGGGTAAAGAATTTATGATTTTCAGTGATGCATATTTAAATGGCTTAGGCTGTGTTTTTGATACAGGAAGGCAAAGTGATAGATTATACTTCCAAATAGTTAGAGCCATACAAAAAAAACTATCCGATGCATGACTTAGAGTTGGTAGCTATTGTGTTTGCATTGAAAATTTGGCGACACCATTTGTTCAACAAAAAATGTCACATATTTACCAATCACAAGAGTTTAAACTATCTAATGTCGTAGAAAGATCTGAATCTGAGACAGTGTAGAGGGCTTAAATTGTTAAAAGATAATGAGTTGATCATTGATTATAATCCAGGAAGAGTGAACGTAGTTGTTGATTTTTTGAGTAGAAAGTCCTTGTTTGCTATGAGCGCGATGAGTATACGACTAACATTATCTAATGATGAATCGATCTTAGCTGAATTGAAAGCTAGACCAATGCTTTTACAACAGATCTGTGAAGCTCAGAAATGTGATAATGAGTTGCTAGCTAAACAGGCACAGTGTGAGTCAACTTCTGATTTAGAATTTCAAATAGGACCTAATGATTGTTTATTGTTCAGAGGTAGAGTCTGTGTATCAAAGAACCCAGAGCTTATACAAGAAATTTTGCATGAAGCTCATAGTGGTAGCTTGTCTCTTCATCCAGTAAGTAATAAAATGTACAGTGATTTGATACAAATGTACTGGTGGCTGGGAATGAAACGCGAGATTTCTGATTTTGTGTCGAGATGTTTGATACATCAATAAGTTAAAGCCAAACACCAGGTAGCTTCAGGTCTACTATAGCCAGTGATGATATTAGAGTGCAAATAAGATAGAGTTATTCTGGACTTCGTATCAGGTTTACCCTTATCACTGAAAAAAAAGATGCTGTTTGGGTTGTAGTTGACCGTTTGATGAAGTTCGCACATTTTATTCCGGTACGTATAGATTTTTCCCTTGATAGATTAGAAGAGTTATATGTTTCTGAGATTGTTAGATTATATGGAGTGCCAGTCTCCATTATTTCAAATAGAGATCCACAGTTTACATCGCGATTTTGGAGAAAGTTATAGGAAGCTCTTAGTACACGATTGCATTTTAGCATTGTATTTCACCCTTAGACAGATGGCCAGTCCAAACGTATGATTCAGATTCTCAAAGATATGCTTCGTTGCTATGTATTAGAGTTCGAAGGCAACTGGGAAAAATATTTACCATTGGTTGTGTAACACCCCTTACCCGTATCCGACACCGGAATAGGGTTACAAGGCATTACCGGACAATACATCACATTCTCATACATTTATGTATTCAATATTATAAACCATTCACAAACATTCATATTGTCCCTTAAAAGGTTCTACGAGACCTTAAATCATGCTTAGAAGTGGTTCGGGACTAAACCGATCACATATAAAAATTTTCGAATACTTAGAAAAATTTCATGAAATCACATGTCACACACCCGTGTGAATAGGCCGTGTGCCTCACATGGATACCAAATACGCCCATGTCATAGGTCGTGGGAAAACAGGCATACATACTGACTTATACCACACGGCCAAGGACACGCTCGTGTGAAATCTAAGGGGGTTACTGACTTGGGTCACACAACTGACCACACACCTATGTGCCATCCCGTGTGCCACACACGCGGGCCTGTGTGTCTAAGCTGTGTCAAAACTGCAGGGTATACTAACTTTAAATTGAAGGGTACCCTAGGGGACACACGGCCGTGTAACATGACCGTGTTTGTAACAGCCCGGTTTAGACCCGATTCAGAATAGTGGTTTTGAGACCACAAATCTGAGTCAAAAAAATATTTTTATATTATTTTTCGTGCATATTATATGTGAATTAGCATGTGTGAAAATTCTGTATAAAAATTTGATCATTTGTGTGCTTAATTTGATAAAATGACCCAATCACGTAAAATGTAAAAGTTGCTAGAAATATGTTAAGTGTGCTATTTGTTATGTCTTTGTAAATAAGAGGTCCTTATGTGGTTAATATGCCATTTGCATGGTAAGTGGACATTTATAGCCTTATATGTTAATGTTTTATTAATATTTTCATTATGGGAAAAATTGGTAATTGTTAATTAAAGGTTAATTAACAAAACAAAAGCATGAAAATTGGCCATTATCATCCATGTTTGTTGAAATTTGAAGAACAAAAGAAAAGAAAATAGTCTTTAGGGTTTTGAAACTTTGAGTTTGAATTAAGGTATGTGTTTTTATTCCGTTTTTGATAATTTCTACGTTTTTGTGATTATTTCTTAGTAACCTATCAAGCCCATGTCTCAATTTTTGAAATTGTTGATGATTTTGAATTATGCCATTGATGCTTTTGTGAGCTTTGTGAAGTTAGTTGATAGAAAATGGAAGATATGTGTTAGGTTAGTATATTTTCTCTTTGAATTTTTAATGAATTTGTGTAATTTGGGCTAAATTGTGAAAATGAGAAATTGAGGGACTAAAATGTGAAATATATGAACACCATGTATATTCGGCTAAGCAAGTGTGTATGGTAATTTGGTGTATTTTGTTATTTTATGAATTAGGGATTAAAATGTGAAAATGTGAGGGCTAATTTGTAAAATGCCCTAAATATGCATATATGGATTGATTTGAATGGATGTGTGATTGAATAAGTTAAATTTGAATTTATATAGATCAAGAACTAAAGAAAACGGAATTAGATCAGGGGAAAATGAAAGTCGTTGGATAGTCGCTCATTTTTGTTCATTTTCGTACGAGGTAAGTCGATATACAAATAAATGTATTTTGAATTGAATTACTATTGATTATATGCTTTTGAACAATGTTGAATGATTATATGTGTTGAGAATGGGATATCCGAGAAAATATCGACAAAGTTTTGACATCCGAAAATCCCCGTACAAACCATAGGAATAGTTAGGATAGATATGTCATGACATAGGATCTGATATATGTTTTTGTGTAAGACCACATCTGGGGCGTTGGCATCGACTTATGATTTACGTGTAAGACCATGTCTGGGACATTGGCATTGTAATTGATTTCGTGTAAGACCCTGTCTGGGACAGTGGTATCCAAGTATTTGAGGAATTCGTAAGTTTAAGGCATGAAATTGAATTATTTGAGGAATTGGTAAGTTTATGGCATGAAATGAGGTTATGAAACATAAGTTTTGGTATGAATTTGAATTATGATTTGGCACGATTTTGGTATGGTTATAAGCATGAAATTGGTTGATAATAATATGGTATGATTGATGTATGTTTTGGTTGTGAATTGGCTGAGAATTTGGTATAAAATGTTTGGTTTTGGTGCTTGTAGGTTTGACCCAAAAAAGGTGGTAAAATTGGCTTTACAAATGGCCTATTTTTGCCCACACGGGCAGGGACACGGATGTGTTTCTCAGCCGTGTTGCTCAATGGCATTTCAAAGTGAGCCTGGGCAGACCACACGGTCGCACACACGGGCGTGTGCTAGATCGTGTGGCCAAGTCAGTTTCAAGCACGAGCTAGACACACGGCGTATGACTGGCCATGTGATACAAGTCAGTAGCCTCCTTAATTTTCACATGGCCTGGCACAGAGCGTGTCATGTGGTCGTGTGGACAAGTCAGTATGTATGCCCTATTTTTCCAAGGCCCAGACACACGAACGTGTACAATGTCATGTGAGGCACATGGCCTTGTCACACGGGTGTGTAACCTTTATAACTTTGAAAAATGTTTAAGTTTTGAAAAATTTTGTATGAGTTTGGTTTAGTCTCAACCCCTTTCTAAAGCATGTTTAAGGTCTCGTAGACCTATATAAGGGACAATTATGAATGATTATTATATTTTTTGATTATGTTATGCTTCAGTATATGTGAATGTTTTGATATGTCTGGTAACACCTTTAACCCTGTTTCGATGACGAATACGGGTTAGAGGTGTTACAGTCACATGCAGCTGAGACATACGCCCGTGTGGACAAAAATAGGCTATTTGCAAAGCCAATTTGCCACCCTATTCACAAGCACACATTGTAACCAATATAACACCATTTCAATACATCTTTAAGCAACCAAAAACCTATCAATTCATGCACATATCATGCTATCTATTCACAACCATTTCTACTACTCAATTTCCACAACCAAAACATACCATTTCACTACACCCAAATCATCAAACATACATAACTTCTAATTGCATTTATCCATCAACTCATCACCTATTTTATACTTCAACATTTACCATATAGTCATACACAACAACATTTACAAGCCAAATCACATGGCCAAAATCATAACTCAAAACATCTCAAATTAACACTAGTCTATACATGCCATATACCATATATACAAAGCTTCCAAAAATACCAACGAGATGATCGATAGTGCAATGACATTTCCTGACGATCCAGAGTCAGAGCTAGCTTCGATGATCTAAAAAAAACAAAGAATGAACACACAAAGTAAGCTTTAAAATCTGAGTAAGCCATATACAAATAAAGCTATCATATAAATCACCATATTTACATCACTAAGCCAAGTACAAGTAACATACATATATATATACACAAACCTTTCTCTTTGAATACATGTTCATTCTCTCATGTAACTCATCACTTACTTCACTATTCAATACTAATATAAACTTTGCACTTACCTGAGTCGTTTTTCTCATTAACACATTCTTTCTCAACTTATCTTTTCCCATTGAACTGTTCGGAATCATTAAGGATACTCGGAAATCACATAAATTCGTACAGTACCATATCCCAGATATGGTCTTACATGTTAACACATATCGATGCCACTGTCCCACACAGGGTCTTACACGAAATCGATTAATAATGCCAATGTCCCAGACATGGTCTTACACGTAATCTCAATACAATGCCAAAGTCCCAGACATGGTCTTACATGTAATCACATCTTGATAACCTAATGTAATGACATCTGTACCCTATGCTATTCCTAAGGTTCGTATAGGAATTCCGGATGTTAAAACTCTATCGATTCTTGCTCGTAAGTGCTCGTTCAACATTTATAACAATTCAATGGCAAGTAAACACATATAATTCAATTTAAATACATTTATTTGCATATGAACTTACCTCATAGTCGGAATAGACGAATTGGACCGATTACTCGATAACTTTTGATTTTCCCTGATCCAAATATGATTTCTTTCGTTCTTGATCTAAATACATTCAAAGTTAACTCTTTTATTCCTCCATTCATTCAATTTCATCCACAAACACATATTTAGACATTTTACACTTTATCCCTAAACTTTCACATTTATTATAATTTTGTCCTTATTTCATAACAACACAAATTACTCAAAATTTCCTTATACACATGCTTGGCCATGTAATGCCCCAAATTTTGGGCCTAGAAGTATTACGTCTTGAGTGGGTGCAGTTAGGAGACTGCACATAAATATTTAATTGTGCAAGGAAGTGACACAAATGAGTCTTTGCCACAGTGGTTAAGTGTTTTGAGAAGTGTTAGAGAAGTCTTGAGTTCAAGCCTTGGCTTTTGCAAAATTTTGTTCTTTGCTTGAACTAAATCTGTCTATGGTCAGCAGGACTCTTAAATAAAATTTGGTAAATTATGACATAAAGTCTACTAGTTCAGAGGGAGTGTGGCGTGTTGTTGAGGCTAGAGGACAGAGGTTCGAATATATGTAGGGGTGGTAGAGTGTTTTTATTTTGCTACAGGCGTGGTAGAGGTGTTTTAGTTTGGTCAAAACTCTGAGGAGTTTGAAAGAGATTCAAATCGGTAGGTTGAGAGATTGTAGGAGAGATTTGGGGAGTGGAACTTGGGGGTAGTAGTAGCTGGCCGAAAATGGGATTCCCCATTATGCAATTTCGGTCATAAGACTTTCACTCTTGTGCCGAAATAGTGTTTGAGTTTTGCTCTTCATTTCAGAAACGATTACCACTTGTTGTTAATTTTACCTTTTAAGTATTGTTTGATTGGTAGTCGAATACCTCTAGTGTCCATTCGGCTAGTTTGGTTTTGCTCCCCATTAACGTGCTTTGCTTGATCAACTTCTTCTCCCTCCCCCACTCTTTTCCTCTTGAATATTTTTGATATTTTGCCTTTACTCACATTCGATTTTGTGTAACCGAACTTTTCCACCCTTGAAGCCAAAAATGGTTTTGCTCTATCAATCCTTTCCCTAGTCCTTCTTTGCAGTTTCTCTTCTACTTTCCCACTCTTTGAAGCCGTGGTGGATTACCATCTCATCTCTCTCTCGATTCTAATCTCTCTTTCCTTCTACTCAATAGTTTTCGTTGGCTGAATATCGATTGGTAAGTCCCCGTATCTCTGCTCTTTTGGCTTTTCTCCTCTATTTCTTTAGATGTCGATTCTTATTTTCTTTTTCTTTTGTTATGGTGCTCTTTCGAGTTTAAGAACTTCACGAGGAGTGGGGAAGTTCTCTAGCACTGTGAAAACAATTGGAACCTTTTCATCTGTTCTTAACCGAAGGTAATACTGTTCGTAATGACTGATCTGAATTGGAATATGTTGGCTTGGGTTGGTATTGGCCGAATATGCTTTTCCCCTATTTGGGGTTTGCGTTTTCTATAGGCTAATATTCATGGATTCAACCCATATGTATAAGCAATCTTGAATAATAAATTCGCTTTATATGCAGGTAGCCATCAAGGAGGTTGTTAGCAATCTTTGTCAACGATTTGGGTGGGCTGAAACCACATTCATTATGTCAAGGCAAGTATCAGTATGTTTTAGAGATGAGTGTTAAAAAGAGGGTGCTTAATCTTGTTGATTATAAGACTAATCAAGGGTCTTTGTAACACCCCGAACCTGGCCTAGACGTTACGACCGGATCCGACGTGCCACATCAAAACGTTCAAACATTGTGTATTGCTTAGTCTAGAAAACTTACTTGGTGTTTTAAAAGATACTTTCAAAATAGGTTAAAGTGAATGGAAGCTGTGCACCAGGTACGAAACCAAAAAAGAGGAGGTGAGTCCGTCGGACTGCTTAAGTACCAAGCTCCCTTCGGATCCAATCCTAGACATGCACACCACCATTGCCATACTTTAACGTCGGGTATATTTTTAAGAAAACAATTTGATTAAGTCCATTTAAGAAAAAGTGACTAACTTTGGAAAGCACTTTTATAGCAGAAGTCTTGCTTGTAGTCGTGATATTTTGAAATCAATTATTATCTTTGAAATCGTGCCCTAAAGCAAATCAATTCGATGGTTAAAGTAAACCATATCCATCATAATAAAATATAAATCAAAACCATAAAAATAATAAAGCGGCCTTATTACAAGTAAAAACCCAAAACCTCAAACGCAAAATAAAATGAAGTCCAGTTCACCAAAAAGCAACCAAGTTTGCAGAAACATATGGCCACTCTGAATCCCTCACGATTCCAAGCCCACTATGGTTGGGGATCACCTGCGAGGATGAAAATAAAAGGGTGAGTTTGGGGAAACTCAGTGTGTAAATTAACCCAACCATAGCCTATATCAGCTCAAACCATAGAAACAGAATAAGTTGGCCTTAGCCCAGAATAGAATTCAGAATAAAGCCCATAGGCCCATAACAGTCGTAATGTATTACATGCTTATGCAAAAACCCAACCCAAATCCAACCATATGCACCCCCATACCAACCTTTCACCATGTAGGGAGACTACTCGACCCACCCAACCGCTACACACCACAGAAATATGCAGCATGGCTGCCAGATCAGATAGTGTGACAGAGTCACCAGAAACAGATAATCGTGGAGAGCCACCAGAACAGATAATTTGTGGCATAGCCACCAGGACGCTTCCTCCATAATATAACCCATGTCCCCATGCACAGATATTTATCCATGGTATACATCATACAGATTTGAGTCATCATGCTTTTCAGACAAAATTAACCCTAAGGGTATAAAGGTCATTTTACATCTATGGGTATCATGGTAATTTTCCATACAAAGGGGTATTCTATTAATTTAGCTATCTTAGGGTTTTCGTGCATATTTTTACCATTTATGTGCAATCAGAAACACTTACCGCGCATACTTACCGAATTGGGCCCATTGGCCCATTAAGCCCAAAATATCAATAATGCACGAAATCACGCGTATTGCAGTTTTATCACTTTAGATTACCAAAATTATTAACCCATTTATCTTACGAGCATTCGCACACTCGCAAGTTCCCAAAATACCGGCTTTTTGGTATTTTGGCTTTTCGACTTTTGCCGATCTAGTCTATGAGAGGGTGTCAGTTACACACCTGTTTTATGACGATTCGCTGATGAGATCTACGCACGAACTGCCTACAATTATATTACTACTATGTTAATTCTAACTACCGACATGAACTACATATTAACCACTTACCATATTCGGCCAACCACACCTTAGGCACTAGTGATCCTACCTTTGTCGAAAGTAGTGACTAGATCAAGATCTGATCGTTCCACTTGTCCAAGCCCTTGATCAGCAGCCTCTAAATCACACCATTATCAAATTAAAATAGTTACCACAACCCCTTAGGGCCACAAGTCCAAATCGACAGCCTCCCTAAACTTTAAGGGTTTCTGCTTTTTTAAACTACGAAAGAAAGACTAAGTTGGAAAGACTTACCACCAGTTCCTTCAGTCAATGATTCCAATTAACTTCTACTCAAATCTATTTCTGATCTAAACCCTCAAATGATGGCAAAAGTCGAGCCTTCAGTGATCTTTAGAATTCGGCTAAGTCCCTATGAGTGTGGGGTTTTCGGCTCTTTTTGCAACTGTGTAGAGAAAGATAGAATAAGAGGGTTTTGCTGTGGTCTTGTCGATAAAAACTTGGGGTTTAGATAACTAGAGAATCAGTCAAGGATGATGAAAAGAAGCAAGAGGATTGACTAGGAGAAATCGGCACAGAAGAAAATATAGCTTTTGGGATTTCGGCTTTTTATGGCAAATGGCTATGAAGTTTTAAAAATGTCTGAAGAAAAAGATGGAGATGAACAGGATGGTAGGAAGATTCAGCTATGGAGGAAAGAAGAAAAAGAAAAGGTTGATGAAGAGAGGAGAAAAGAAAAGAAGAGGAGAATAGTCAGGAAATGACACAAATTACCCTAAATGCCGAATTTATATTGGCACTTAACCTAGCCAAATTTTGCCCCTTAAAGCTCCCCTTGGCTGGCCAACTCTTGCTCCTCAAGAGTCCACCATTCGGCCAACACTGCTCTCCCTAATTAACTCCTAAATTCTCTCCCTTATCCCCTCCTTACTCAATCTCCTGAGCAACTCAAACTCCTCCTGCCAGACTTTTACTTAAGTTCCATCACTTCCCTTTTTTGTACATAAAAATTAATTCCCTTAATTTGCTGTCACTGTGACATTAACCTGGGTCCTCCCTAACATCCACACGCCACTTTTATAGCCTTCCCAATGGTGTCACATTCCACTATGCCACTTGCTTCCTTGTGTTTTATTTTACACAATTAGTACTTAAAAGCCTAGCTTACTAGAACCCCTTTTTCTTATGGAATTAAAATTAACTAAAACTACCGGGTTTTAACTCAAGCTTGGGCCTTCTAGAGGCCCACTAACATAATTAATCCTACGCCAAGTAGACAAAACACAGAATATTAAATTTTACCAACATTTTTAGAATTCCCAAAAATTGGGGCGTTACAACTCTACCCTCCTTAAAGAAATTTAGTCCTCGAAATTTACCTGATCCAAATAGATAAGGTATTGCTGTTGCATCACCTCTTCTGGCTCCCAAGTAGCTTCCTCTCTGCCATGGTTACACCAAAGCACTTTTACTAATGGAACAAATTTCCTTCTCAGAATCTTAACATCTCGATCCAATATTTGCACAGGCTCCTCTTCAAAGGTCAAATCAGTTTGCACCTCAATTATTGCAACCGGCACGACATGAGTAGGGTCAGAACGATAACGCCTTAACATGGAGACGTGAAAAACATCGTGAATTCTGTCTAACTCTGGATGCAATTCCAACTGATAAGCCACTAGGCCTACTCGCTTTAAAACCCGATAAGGCCCAATGAACCGCGGACTCAACTTGCCCTTCCTACCAAACCTTAGTATCTTCTTCCAAGGAGAAACCTTTAAGAAGACCATATCTCCTACCGAGTACTCAATCTCCTTACGTTTCAAATCTGCATATGACTTTTGCCTATCAGACGCTTCTTTCAACCGGTCTCTAATCAACTTGACCTTATCCTCAGTATCTGCCACCAATTCAGGTCCAAGAACCTGTCATTCTCCTAGTTCGGTCCAACAACTAGGTGTACGACACCTTCGTCCATGCAGTAGTTCATACGGTGCCATTCGAATACTTGCCTGGTAACTATTATTGTACGCAAATTCTTCCTCGGAAGCACAAAACTCCTTCGCTATTCAACCCAAACTCAGAAGTTTCCCCTTCCTCAACTTGTTGAAAACGAGCAACCAAAGACTCATCTTTCAACTGCTTTTCCTTAATCTGATCCACCCAGGTTGGCCTTACTTGCAATTCAGCCAACAGACTTCCATCATCATATAGACTTATGCGAGTAAACATTGCTCTCAGATCAGATACAGCTCTACGAGTTAGAGCATCGGCTACCACATTAGCCTTGCCTGGGTGATAATCGATCGAACAATCATAATCCTTAAGCAACTCGATCCATCTCCTTTGCCTAAGGTTCAGTTCCTTCTCAGTTAGCAAATACTTAAGACTCTTATGGTCTGTGTATATAATACACCTTTCTCCATAAAAGTAGTGTCTCCAAATCTTAAGTGCAAAGATCACTGCTGCTAACTCCAAATCATGAGTAGGATAGTTCCCTTTGTGAGGCTTAAGCTATTGTGATGCATAAGCAACCACCTTACCTTCTTGCATCAACACACAACCCAAACCTACATGTGACGCATCACTATACACGGTGAAATCCTTCCCTGACTCCGGTTAAATTAATATGGGTGCTTCCGTCAGAACTTTCTTCAACTTCTCAAAAGCTTCCTGCTGCTTCTCAGTCCACACAAACTGTACTCCTTTCCTTATGAGTTTCGTCAGAGGTGCTGCCATCACAGAAAAACCTTCCACAAACCTTCTATAGTATCCTGCCAAGCCTAGGAAACTTCAAATTTCTGACACCGACCTAGGTGGCTTCCATTCCAGAATTGCGTCAATCTTACGAGGGTCCACCTTAATCCCCTCAGCAGAGACCACATGTCCCAAGAAGGTTACTCCCTTAACCAGAATTCACACTTGCTAAACTTCGCATAGAGTTCCTTCTCCCTTAACACTTGCAGCACAATGAGAAGATGCTCATCACGTTTCACTTCGGTTTCAGAATATACCAGGATATCGTCAATAAAGACGACTACGAACTGATCCAAAAATGGTTGGAACACACGATTCATCAGATCCATAAATGCTGCAGGAGCATTTGTCAGTCCAAATGGCATAACCAGAAAATCGTAATGACCATACCGAGTCCTAAATGTCGTCTTATGAATATCTGCCTCTTTGACCCTTAACTGATCATATCTAGATCGAAGGTCAATCTTGGAAAATACAGAAGCTCCTCTAAGTTGGTCAAACAAATCGTCAATCCTTGGCAGTGGATACTCATTCTTAATCGTTAGTTTGTTCAATTGGCGGTAATTAATACACATCCGCATTGTCCCATCCTTCTTCTTCACGAATAGCACCAGTGCTCCCCATGGAGACACACTTGGCCTAATGAAACCACTATCCAACAACTCTTGAATTTGAGCTTTCAGCTCTACTAACTCCTTCAGTGCCATCCTATATGGTGCGATGGACACTGGCACTGTTCCAGGCAATAAGTCGATTCCAAACTCGACTTCTCGGTTTGGAGGCAAACCCGGAGGCTCCTCCGAAAAGACATCTTGGAACTCTTTTACGGTCCGAACATTATCCACCGTCACCTTTCGATTGACTTACAAATGCCAAATAGGCCTCACAACCTTTCTGAATCCACTTTTCGGCTCTCAAAGTTAACACCACATTGGACAAATAGTCCCTTCGTTCACCTATCATCATAACCTCCTCACCTTCTATGGTCCTTAGCACCATTCGCTTAGCAGCACAATCCAAAGTCGCCTTATGCTTAGCTAGCCAGTCCATTCCTAGAATGAGGTCAAACTCACTGAACAGCAACTCCATCAGATCTCTAGAAAAAATCCTATCTTGAATTTCTAAGGGCACATCCTTATATAGTTTGTCTACCCTAACCGAGTGACCCAAAGGACTTAGTACAGATACCCCACTCACAATCTTCTCAAAGTGCATACCCAACGACCCAGATATGGAACATGCAACATAGGAATGAGTAGATCCAATATCCACCAAAGCAGTATACGGCACGCTAGAAACCAAAAACATACAAGTTATGACATCAAGTGCGTCACCCTCCTCTCGACGATGAGCTACATACACCAATGTTGGCTGTCGAGCCTCAGCATTTCTGGCACCCCTGCCAGGCGCCCCTCGACCTCGGCCATTTTTATTTCCACCCTTACCTTGTCCACGTCCTCTCAGTGGTTGTGGTTCACCTCTCGCGGGTTGAGCAACCCTCTGTTCAGCAACCTGAACCTGATCAGCTCTGTGAGGACAGTCCTTAACTCTATGCTCCATAGATCCGCATCGAAAACAAGCACCAAAACATTTCCTACACTCACCCAAGTGTCCCTTACCACAGTCTCCATAGATTGGTGGTCTAACAACATTCACCGGAACTGCTTGAACTGCTCCTCCACTCTCGCCCTTTTGACATTCTTATTTGCTCCACCCGAGGGTCCAGAATCCCTCCGAAAATGGTTTCAATCCTTCTCACAGTTCTACCTCTCAGTACGTTTCACCTCCTCAGCTATCTTAGCTTTTTCCACCAGGACCGCGAAATCACGCTCTCTCTGCGGAGCAATCAGCACCTTAATTTCATCTCTGAGTCCATCCTCGAAGTGAACGTTACGCTTATACTCTGTAGTGACTATTCCCACAGCATACTGGCTTAGCCTCAGAAACTCAGCCTCGTACTCCGCAACTAACTTATTTCTTTGAACCAGATTCAAGAATTCCTTCCTACGGATGTCCACATAACTTGCCCCAACATACTCTCCTTTAAAGGCCGTCTTAAACAGCTTCCAAGTGACCCTATCAGCTAGGGTCCCATCCCTCACAGTGAGCCACCACTGAAAAGCCTCATCTCGCAGCAACGATACGTCTCCCTTCAGCTTCTGCTCCACAGAGCAGTCTAAGTCATCCATAATTCGCTCTGTGGCCTCCAACCAATCTTCTGCCACATTCGGGGCTACACCAGATAAGCCCTTAAAGACCTCCGCTCTGTTAGTCGGGAGTCGTTTAGAAATTGATCCTCGAATTTCATTACCGGTACTTGCCCCGGCCACCCTTTCCAGAACACGAAGCATAGCCTGCGACAGGGCGTCATCCCCGACACCACGATCATGAGACTCCACTTCCATTGCTGATGGTACTGGTGCCTCCGCTGTCGGCATATGCCCAGAAGACGCAGTTCCGACTCGAGCACTGCCTCGACCTCGTCCACGGCCTCTTCCACGAGCTCGCGTACTCATATCATATTATCTGTTTTATGAATTTTAGCATTCCAGTGATTATTACAGATGTTTTATGATTCAGACAGTAATTCAGAGTTGGTTTTCACAGAATCGATGTCTAGTTACAGTTTCAGTCTCCTATCAAGTTTTCCTATGGTTTCAGCATCCTATCTAGAGTAGTCTAGTAGGGTTGCAATACAGACAAATAGTTCAATAAAATAATCCAAAAAAAAATCAGAGTAGTACTTATAGGCTTGAGCCAGAGATTCGGAATGCCACTTAAAGATCCAGATTTTGAAAACAGATTTTTACAATCTTTATAAAACTTTTATTTTCGAAAACATTTATTTTTGTAAACCTATTCCACAGTCGAGTTGTTGCAACTGGGCTCTGATACCACTAAATGTAACACCCTAAAATCGGCTTAGACGTTACGACCGAATCCGACATGCCACATCAAAACGTTCAAACATTGTGTATTGCTTAGTTTAGAAAACTTACTTGGTGTTTTAAAAGATACTTTCAAAATAGGTTACAGTGAATGGAAGCTGTGCACCAGGTAGGAAACCAGAAAAGAGGAGGTGAGTCCGTCGGACTGCTTAAGTACCAAGCTTCCTTCGGATCCAATCCTAGACAAGAACACCGCCATTGCCACACTTTAACGTCGGGTATATTTTTAAGAAAACAATTTGATTAAGTCTGTTTAAGAAAAAGTGACTAACTTTGGAAAGCAATTTTGTAGCGGAAGTCTTGCTTGTAGTCGTGATATTTTGAAATCAATTATTATATTTGAAATCGCGCCCTAAAGCAAATCAATTCGATGGTTAAAGTAAACCATATCCATCATAATAAAATATAAATCAAAACCATAAAAATAATAAAGCGACCTTATTACAAGTAAAAACCCAAAACCTCAAACGCAAAATAAAATGAAGTCCAGTTCACCAGAAAGAAACCAAGTTTGCAGAAACATATGGCCACTCCGAAGCCCTCACGATTCCAAGCCCACTATGGTTGGGGATCACCTGCGAGGATGAAAATAAAAGGGTGAGTTTGAGGAAACTCAGTGTGTAAATTAACCCAACCATAGCCTATATCAGCTCAAACCATAGAAACAGAATAAGTTGGCCTTAGCCCAGAATAGAATTCAGAATAAAGCCCATAGGCCCATAACAGATCAGAACAGATATTACATGCTTATGCAAAAACCCAACCCAAATCCAACCATATGCACCCCCATACCAACCTTTCACCATGTGGGGAGACTACTCGACCCACCCAACCGCTACACACCACGAGAATATGCGGCATGGTTGCGGATCGAATAGTGTGTGAGTCACCGAAATGAGATAATCGTGGAGAGCCACCAGAACAGATATATGTGGCAGAGCCACCAGAACAGATAATTTGTGGCATAGCCACCAGGACGCTTCCTCCATAATATAACCCATGTCCCCATGCACAGATATTTATCCATGGTATACATCATACAGATTTGAGTCATCATGCTTTTCAGACAAAATTAACCTTAAGGGTATAAAGGTCATTTTACATCTATGGGTATCATGGTAATTTTCCATACAAAGGGGTATTCTATTAATTTAGCTATCTTAGGGTTTTCATGCATATTTATACCATTTACGTGAAATCAGAAACACTTACCGCGCATACTTACCGAATTGGGCCCGTTGGCCCATTAATCGATTTTTGGCCCATTAAGCCCAAAATATCAATAATGCACGAAATTGCGCGTACTGCAGATTTATTACTTCAGATTACCAGAATTATTAACCCATTTATCTTACGAGCATTCGCACACTCGCAAGTTCCCAAAATACTGGCTTTTCGGCATTTCAGCTTTTCGGCTTTTGCTGATCTAGTCTATGAGAGGGTGTCAGTTACACACCTGTTTTGTGACGATTCACTGACGAGATCCACGCATAAACTGCCTACAATTATATTACTACTATGTTAATTCTAACTACCGACATGAACTACATATTAACCACTTACCATATTCGGCCAACCACACCTTAGGCACTAGCGATCCTACCTTTGTCAAAAATAGTGACTAGATCAAGATCTGATCGTTCCACTTGTCCAAGCCCTTGATCAGCAGCCTCTAAATCACACCATTATCAAAGTAAAATAGTTAGCACAACCCCTTAGGGCCACAAGTCCAAATTGACAGCCTCCCTAACCTTTAGGGGTTTTGGCTTTTCTAAACAACGAAAGAAAGACTAAGTTGGAAAGACTTACCACTGGTTCCTTCGGTCAATGATTCCAATTAACTTCTACTCAAATCTGTTGCTGATCTAAGCCCTCAAAATGATAGCAAAATTTGAGCCTTCAGTGATCTTTAGAATTCGGCTAAGTCCCTATGAGTGTGGGGTTTTCGGCTCTTTTTGCAACTGTGTAAAGAAAGATAGAATAGGAGGGTTTTGCTGTGGTCTTATCGATAGAAACTTGGGGTTTAGAGAACTAGAGAATCGATCAATGATGATGAAAAGAAGTAAGAGGGTTGACTAGGAGAAATCGGCACAAAAGAAAGTATAGCTTTCGGGATTTCGGCTTTTTATGGCAAATGGCTATGAAGGTTTAGAAATGTCTGAAGAAAAAGATGGAGATGAACAGGATGGTAGGAAGATTCAGCTATAGAGGAAAGAAGAAAAAGAAAAGGTTGATAAAGATAGGAGAAAAGAAAAGAAGAGGAGAATAGTCAGGAAACGGCACAAGTTACCCTAAATGCCGAATTTATACTGGCACTTAACCTAGCCGAATTTTGCCCCCTAAAGCTCCCCTTGGCCGGCCAACTCTTGCTCCTCAAGAGTCCACCATTCGGCCAACACTGCTCTCCCTAATCAGCTCCTAAATTCTCTCCCTTATCCCCTCCTTGCTCAATCTCCTGAGCAACTCAAACTCCTCCTGCCAGACTTTTACTTGAGTTCCATCACTTCCCTTTTTTGTACATAAAAATTAATTCCCTTGTGTTTTATTTTACACAATTAGTACTTAAAAGCCCAGCTTACCAGAACCCCTTTTTCTTATCGAGTTAAAATTAACTAAAACTACCGGGTTTTAACTTAAGCTTGGGACTTCTAGAGGCCCACTAACATAATTAATCCTACGCCAAGCAGACAAAACACAGAATATTAAATTTTACCAACATTTTTAGAATTCCCGAAAATTGGAGCGTTACAGTCTTGATTGGATATAGGTTGGTGGTCATGGTTTTCAGTGCGTTCTCGTAAATAGGTGTGTGTAACACTGTCATTAGATGTAAAACTGCAAAGGTTGAAAAGTTAAAAATTTGAAAGGTTGAAAAGCCAAAAAGTGGGTTGTCAACACCACATGGGCGTGTGGCGCTCGTGTGGCAGGCCGTGTGGCAAAACATGGCTGTGTGGTGGATGAGATGGCCATGAGCGTTTTCATGGGCCGAATTGGTGTTGGGCCATTTTTGGCCAAACTGGGCCATGTAGGCCCAATGGGCCTATGGGCCCCGTACGGAAGCAATCACACAAAAGTGTGGTTACTTTTGAGCTAGGCTATGTGAACCACACGGGTAAGGCTAATTTGGGCTATGTGGGCCATACGAGCGTGTGGGCCCACATTGGTTCGCAATATAGGCCATGGGCCCATTATCACCGATTGACTATTAAGGTTGCACGGGTCACCCAAGACAAATGTGGACCTACTATTGGGCCAGTAAGCGTACCTGGACCCTTAGTTTGGTAAGATGGCTGTTTTACCCCTATGTGATGAATGTCTATTTAAGCATGCAATTTTTACTGTATGTACATTTATATTATGTTGCATTGCATGGGGTGGGATATATGATTTTGTAGGAAGTGTACTGAAAGGCTATAAGCTTATTTTCGGTAGCTCTGCTGCAAATACTATTTTAGTGCAGTAAATCGGTATGACTTGGTATGTAGGGTTGGGTGGGTTGATTTTATCCCAACATGGTGTTTAGGGCTGGTACAGAGATGGTGTGTAGCAGATGGATTAGGTAGGAATCTTTGTTTGCATACTGTACTGAAATGGGTTAAGGCCCGGACTGCCAGTAATACTGATATGGGCTTAGGCCTAGACTATTACTACTACTGAATGAGGGGCTAAGGCCCCTAACTGAAACTGAGGGCTTAGACCCAAATTGTGTTTACTCTGACTGTATGCTTTTATGGGATTTCACACACTGAGTTTTCGTAAAATCACCCATCTGTTAACTGTGCAGGAAATCCCCAGGCTTAGACAGATCGAGGCGACGGAGAACTCAAAGGTGGCCACTCGACGAAGTATTCTTTTAATATTATAGTTAAGATTTTATTTTGGGTTTTGCTATGTAATAAGGCCACTTTAATTTTTATTTAATTTGGGGATTTCTTTACTTGAATTTTTATCTGTTAGTTGCAGGTCTCGGGTTTTAAAATTAAAAAAAAAGTTATAAACCAATGTTTTTCTAAAAACACCAAGTTTACACAACGCATTATGAGAGTTTCTGACACAACTATTATTTAAAGAGCTTAATGACAACCTAATATGATTCCCTAAAATAACTTGAGTTTTCCTTATGAAAAGACATCCTAAGTTTTAATCAACTTCAAGGAACTTTTTAAGAAGAACGGATTTTCATCAACTTCCTGTTTTGGAAAAACACTTCAATGTGACATCACAGATTCAGGCATAACGTCTAGGCCGGGTCTGGGGCGTTACAAGCCAAATATTCCCTTAGTTCATATAAGCCCATATCTTTCATTTATTTCAGATTTTTACCCCTCAATTTGCAAATTTCCCAATTTAATCCTTAATAAACATTTTTGTCAAAAATCACTTAATTAAAAATAAAAATCTATCATCAAAGATTTATTTTTCATCATCAAACCACAAAAATCTCAAGCTATCAACAATGAAAAATCACAAAATCCACAATAAATTAAAAAATTCAAGCATGGGCTAGCTAGTATTCGAAGCAACGATCTCAAAAACGTAAAAATTATTAAAAACGGAACAAAAACGAGCCTGCAATTGAGCTTTAACATGGACAAACCCTAAAGCTTCCTATTTGTTTTCTTTTTTTTTTTTTTTCAATTAGGAAGTTTAAAAGATGATAGGAAATTTGATTTTGTTTTATTAATATTAACTTAATAACTAATTTACCAAATTAACCCTAATTAAAAGCCACCATATTCCATCTTATTAAACCCATTTATGTCAATTTCCACTTTCAATGGTCTAATAACAACATAAGGACCTTTTATTTAATAATCCATAGCAATTAGACACGTATATCAATTAGAATGTAACTTTTGCATTTTACGCGATTAAGTCTTTTTTTCTCAAATTGAGCTATTAAATGATAAAATTAGCTCATGAAATTTTCACACATACATAGTCACATGCTGTAAACACATAAAATACTATTAAAATAATTTTATGACCTCATATTTATGATTTCGAAACCACTATTTTGATTTAGCTAAAATCGAGTTGTTATAGGTTGAATTCGTGTATAATAACAGTTCTCAGTCGAGCATAAAGATGGCACCTTATAAGGCTCTATATGGTCGTAAATGTCGAACTCCATTATATTGAATTGAGCTTAGTGAGAAAAAGATACAAGGGGTTGATTTGATTCATGACACTAAAGAAAAAGTGAAAGTAATCCGAGATAGCTTGAAAGTAGCTTCAGATTATCAGAAATCATATGCGGATTTTAAACATAAAGATATAGAATTCCAATAGGACATTATTGTTGAGAAGGAAGTTGTTGCTGCAGAAGAGGAAGTTATCGTTGAAGAAGAAGAAGTTGCTAAAAATACGAAAGAAAAAGAAGAAGATTATGTTGAGAAGACTATCACCGCACCCGAGTTGGTGGGCACAAATATTGATAATTTGGAGTGAGCTGGAGTGAGACCAGTGAAAGTTTCTAAGTTAACCAGTAAGGAGCAACGAAATTCATAGGAAATAATGGTCTACACTAGACCACTCCAAGTGGCCTCTCTTACATAGGAAGCAGCTTATGATGCCATGGCAAAGCCGGGAACTGATGAGCAATATGAAGACCGTGCAAAGCCCAAAGAAAAGAAAAGGAAGATCTCTAAGGATAAAAAATGAAATGAGAAGAAAGAAACATCATGCAACCACAGAGACAGCTGCGGATAGCTGAGTTAGTTTATTTTAAGCTTTAGTTGTAGTATTCATAGATTGCATGTAGTTGTAAGTTTTATTTTGATAAGTATACATTGTCATTACATTTGGGCTTGGAAATGCACCCACATTTCAAAATATTTTTTTTCGAAAATGAAGCATGCAAGGTTTAATTATAGTTAATAAAAATTGTTCAAAAATTTTTGTTACATTACATGCTTAATTCTTGAATCATGTGAATTATCAATGAATGAGTTGGATAAACTTGACAGAAGGCTGTAGCTTCAATTCTTTGATGAATGGATTAGGTTGCATTAGTAATGGATGACTACTATCATTCCTTAAATCTTGAATGAATTTGCTTTTTATAGCTGCTTATATATGTATATATAGTTATTAATTAGAGACACTCCAAAGTGGGTGGAATATGGAATGTTAACAAGGAAACACTCTAATACAAGCATTAGAAAAATCAATCTGGCCAAAGGTTGTCGCTGCATGAGTGTGTGTTGGGGCAATTATGTACTCTCTAGGGGTTTGTTGCACCCCATCGTTACTTCTCAAAAACAAGGGTATAGTAATGCAATGATATCCCTTATTCTGAAAAAAAAATGTATATATATACTTAGTATTGTACAATAAATGCTACAATGGTAGATAGAACTTAAGGTTTGAATTATGATGCTAGCATTGATGAAGTTGCAACCTTATTTATTCATGCTTATGAATTGTCGATGCAATATTCTCTCATCTGAATGTGATTCATCCATTGGGAATTTAGAGAGTTCAAGTTGCTAGAATGATCATTTGCCTTAGTAAAATTTTTGTAGCCTTGCTAGTTTCTATTTTACTTGAGGACAAGTAAAAACTCAAGTTTGGGGGTGTGATAGCACTAGAAAGAACATAGGTTTTCCCCCCTTACTTATTGGTTAAATTGTTTCCATTTAGTTATGCTTAGTATACATTTTAGCATTTTCAGTTTAGTAAATTGCATTTAATAACTTAGTGAATCCTAGCCTATTTTATCCTTAATTTTGCTATCTTTTTGCATTAATGTCGTTGCATAAGTGAATTCCAGATTGCGTCCAGAATTGTCGCCGCACCTAACAGTTGTTCGAATAAGAACTAAAATTGCATGAGTTTTTCAGTCTGGTATAACCAACCTATACGTACAAGGATAGATTAATTTTTAAGAAAGGACACCTGTACTGTTAAAGGAGGACATAAAAGGTGGACGTGAGAATAAAAGGATAGCTCTTTTTTTCTAGATCATCAACTTCATCATCCTACCTTGAAGCTTGCAACCATGGCAGCTTAAGCCTCTCACAGGTGAGTCAATGTGAAAACCAGATATAGATTAGCTTCTAATGAGAAGACCTGACTGCGAGACAAGAAGGAATAGAGAGATCAATCGAGTTGTCTAGGAATAGTATTCTCCACTTGATTCTTCTCATTTCTCTAGTGATTATTCTCTGTTTTCTGTTTGTATGGAAGTACACATGAATTCTTGACTAAATTTTATCATATTCAATCTTACTTTTATTGTTTAATCTTAGGGTTTGATGTTTTTTAACACGAAAGTGGTATTGTAGTCACAGAAACTAGAAAGTGCAGTGACAGTTTGAGCCAACAAGCATTACAATAGAAGTTGAGTAAGGATTAGAGGAATTTAGTCCACTTGTTCTTAAAAGTGTTGTATTGCCATCATCGGAAGGTAAGGTTAGTATGCATGTTTAAGTCTCGATTAAATAGAGGAGTGACGCTGGATAACATATACATTGAACTTTATTGCTTCAACAATCACCTATCTTTTTATACCTTCTGAGCACTTAGTATTCTGCTGAAGATTCATGTTGGGGATCCCAGTTTACCTATGACAGCTCGATTTAGACCCTAATCAGAATGGTGGTTTCGCAACCACAAATTCGAGTCAGAAAAATATTTTAAATTTATTTTCTGTGTTTATTTTGTGTGAATTTATATCTGTGAAATTTTCGTGATTTAATTTTATCATTTGGGTGTCCGATTAAACAAAAGGGCTTAATTGCACAAATTAAAATTTTGATAGTTTTAATTGTAAGGACTGAATTAGTAATGGCTTTCTAAATGGAAGCCCTTAAGTTGTAAATAGCCCATGTCTTTATAAGTGGTACGGTGGTAGGTAAAAATTTAATAGTTTTTATATTATTTTATTTAAGTTATACATATATGTAAAATTAAGCTTTATTTTGTAATAAGATATTATGTGTATATATATATATATATATATTTATATTATAATGTATGAAATTGAAAGCCAATTCATGTCCATTAATTTATTTAAGAGACGAAAAAGGGGTTTATAACATAAAGCTTGGTTATATTTTTAAAAGGGGTAATTTAGGAACCAAGTTATAAATTATATAATATATGTTATATCATAAAATTATCCTAAGTGCTCATATACTTCCATTGCCGAAACCTAAGCAAGAAAAGAAAACAAAACAAAAAGATAGGGTTCGGTTATATTCAGGCTTGATTAAGGTATGTGTTTAGCTCAGTTTTCGATAATTTTTACGTTTTTGAGATCGTTACTTCGAGTACTACAAAACCCATGCTTAAATTTTGAATTTTGATGAATCTTTTAAGTTATGCCATTGATGAGAGCTTGTGATTTTTATTGTTTTATGATGAATTATGAAAGATAGGTGTTGGGTTAACATATTCTGTATTGGAATTTTTGATGATTTTGAGTAATTAGGACTTAATTACAAAAATAAAAAGTTGAGGGACTAAATTGTGAAATTGATGGAAAATATGGACTTGTATGTATATAGAGAGCATTCGGCCTAACTAGAGTATAGCCAAATTTTGTGTATTTTGTGTTTTATGCAATAGGGACTAAATTGTAAAATTTTCAAATGTTAGGGGCAAAATGGTAATTTTCCTATTCGTGTGTTTTTGGAAAAAAATGAATGAAAATATGTTTGAATGAGCTTAATTTGAATATGTTTAGATCAAGAACCAAAGAAATTAGATTTGGATCAGGAAAAAATGAAAGTTGTCGACTAGAAGCCCCGTCTCGTTTCATAATGTCCGAGGTAAGTTTATAAGCAAATAGACGTGTTTATTTGGTAATTAAATGTTATATTTATATGCTGTAATGAAATGTTAGAATTTAAATATGCTATGGCCGAACATGAATAAATTTGACTACTACACTTCCGAGTTCGATTCGACCGAGTTACGACATCCGAAAGCCCCATATGAACATGAGGAATAGTTAAGATACAAGTTTCATGACATAGGATTCCGATATATGTGTGCGAGTAAGACCATGGCATCGATATGTGGTTTTGATATGTGTTTACGAGTAAGACCCTGTCTGGGACAGTGGTATCGATATATGGCTACATGTAAGACCACGTCTGGAACGTTGGCGTTATACAATTTATGTGATTATCCGAGTGTTCTATCTGATTCTAAATGGTTCAACGGGCAATGATAAGTTTGTGATCGAGAGTGTAATTGAGCTAAAGTGAACAGGTATGTGATAGTTATTTGTTCTTGTGAAACAAGGTAAATTGGTCATTATATTTGTGATACAAATTATATGAGACGAAAATGAAAGTTTATGTATTTATAAAAAAATTTATTCGGCTAAATGGTATTATATGTGATTTCCTAGTTGAGATTTATGGGCATATGTATATATTTATGAATACATTCGGTCAAGAATGTGTTGTGACCTTAATAGTGGATGATAGCTATGCTAGCAATTACAAGTATATTCAGCTTAGATGAATTGATACATGGTTATATATTTGATATATTGAATTTTGATAAACCGAATGTATATATGTGAATGTGATGGTATAAGTTGATATTATTATAATGATCTATTAATGTTATTGAGTTGTTAAGTTGCTTATGACTTACTAAACTATGATAGCTTATTATGTGTATATGTTTGTCTCTGTTTTATAGATTTTTGGAGATCTGTTACGGGCTCAGGGATCGTCAGTGAAGTCAATCACACTATCATCTGTTTATCGGTACTTTTAAAAGTAAATTTCAAACTTATGGCATGTATAGGCTATACTATCCTTTGGACATGTTTGATTTTGGTATGTATATATTATAAGCCAAGCGAAAATGGCTTGTTCATTTTGCCAAATATGTTTTCATGTTTTGATTAAATGATGTAGTTGATATATTAATTATGGTTGGCATATTCAGCTATGATATATATTTAGATGTGAAATATGCTTGAGGTGGATAGATAAATTTTTTACATTAATTTTAGTGCATAATTAGATGGAAGTAATGATTATAAAATGTTTTGGTTTTGGGTGATTTGATTACGACTTGTATATATATGAGTAAATATAAAATTGGTTGATATGTTTGTTAAGACATGAATCTGTGAATTGGTTTTGGATGAATTCGATGTTGATATATAGGAGAAATGTGAAAATTTTAAGTTATATGTAAGTTTAAGTATTTAGCCGAATATGTGTCCATGGATATAGTTTTGGATATGACCATTGTGGCATTGCTTGATGAGCAATAAATAAAAATATGTTTGGATTCGATTCGGTAAGTTTAAGTGAAGGTCAAATAGTTGTTATGTATTATGCATGTATATGCATTTATGGTAGGAATATGAAAGGCAAAATTATGATTGATGTCTTGAATTGATTCTTTGAAATGTTTATGCGCATGGTATGATTGAATAGAAATGGAAGTGAATATTAGTTAATGATAAATATTAAGCATTATTTGCATCCAGCTAAGCTTAAGAAAATGATAAGATGAATAGTAACTTTTGTTACAAGTTGATAAAATGTCTATATGCGAATTTGATAAATTGTCTTGAGCATTTGTGAAATGATGAGTAATGATGCTATAAAGGAGTGTTACAGATTATGTGGATATGATTTTGGTGGGTTTTAATAATGTATAATAATGGTATGTTTTAGTACATGGTGTGATAATGATATGTATAAGTGTATGACTTCTAGAATGTATAAGTATACAATATTCCTTGGACATATATTTTAGTATAAACTAAAATACACTTGAATGAGTGGCTTGTTTACTAACCGAAATCGAATAAGTAAAATATTAATGTGGTTTTTGGTTAGATTCTAAATAGTACATTATTTTTTTTATTTTCATTTTTAATTAATTAATTTAATGATATACTTGTATGTATATAATATGGATTAAGTTAACATGTGAATATTCGAAACTATATTTATGTTCTGTAATGCTTCATTACCCTAGTCCGGCGATGGATACGGATTAAGGGTGTTACATTACCATTATCATATTTTATTGTTTTCAAGTTATTGCATCGACTACTATTGTCACAATTTATCTCGTTTCCATCTAGTTGTTGCCCCGATATTAATAGACAAAAGACTACCATCCCTGTGGGATCGTTATCTAACAGACTCACATCTGTCTACTATACTTGCATCGACAGTGTACGCTTGCATATTATTGCTATGACGTTAAACAGTCGATCAATTTCGGCCACAAATACTGGTTAGGGGTGTTACATTATAGATTATAGGAAGCTCAGTCGATTAAAAGTTCGTCGGAGATCTGTCACACTATCCAGTAGCCAATTTAGTAGATTTTGAGTAATTTGGCTAAGGTTATAATGGCATGTATAGGGTGATTTGCAATGGTATTATGATGCATGTGTTAATGGTATTTTAGTATGTGTAAGCTTTGGAAAGCTATGTTGGTTTGGTACACATTGATGCCTTACCATACGATACGGAGTTTTCAATTCTTTCAACTGAGTTTTCAATTCTTTCAATTCCGTTGGTGCCATACGATACGGAGCCATTGAAATTGGTGTGGTACCAGGTACTAGTTCGATGCCGAATTCAACTTCTCGAACGGGTGATAATCCTGGTAACTCCTCAGGAAAAACATTAGAATACTCACAAACCACTGGCACCGATTCAAGCTTCCTTTCTGGTTCTTTACTATCAAGTACGTACGCAAGATATGCCTCACACCCCTTTTTAACATATTTTTGGGCTAGCATCGAAGATATAACTGCTGGCAGCCCGTTCATATCAGTAGACTCAACTCGGATTATCTCGTTGTTTGCGCATCTCAAATCAATAGTCTTTCTTTTGCAATTCACAACTGCATCATGGACAGTCAACCAATCCATACCGAGGATAACATCCAATTCATCAAATGGTAAAAGCATCAAATCGGCCGGAAAATAGGAACCTCGGATTGCTAGGGGACATTTCTTACACACCTTATTAACAAATACATAATGACCCAAGGGATTTGACACTCGGATTACGAACTCGATGACTCAATAGGTAGAGTCTTACTGGATGCTAAAGTCTCACATACATATGAATGAGTAGAACCGGGTCTATCAAAGCAATCACATTAGTATCAAAGAGAGTAAAAGTACCCGTAATAACATCCGCGAAGAAGCATCCTCGCGTGCGTATAGCATAAGCTTTAGCAGAGCACGAGTCTCGAGATCTGGTTGTAGCATCTCTAGATCCTCTCGACCGCCGCTAGCATTCCCGCTTTTCTAGATGGTCTACCTTGAGCGAAAGAGTAGCACCCGTTTCCCACTCGCTTTACATTCTGCCTGACATCCTCGGGCAATCCTTAATAAAGTGGTCACCGATCCACACTTATAGCAGGAGCGATCATGGAATCTACAACTCCCCGAATGCTATTTACCACAATACTGACACTCTGTCCTGTCCCGACGATCATTTCCCACACTGGCAACTGAAGTGACTCGCGTACTCACAGGGGGTCGATCGCGATCTCGTCTGGAAAAACCCGAAGTGTCTTTGGATCGGCCAGAATCAGCTCTAAACTTCTTCGATGACTGTTGAAAGGGCTTTCCCGAAGATATCTTACAAAACTCTTTGGCTCCCATTTCAGCTTTTCATTTCTCCTTACTGAGCTCTTCGGCTTTGCAAGCTCGCTCGACAAGTACTACGAACTCTCTAATTTCTAGAACGCCAACATACAACTTTATATCTTCGTTCAAACCATCTTCAAAACGTTTACACATTACAGCTTCTGAAGAAACGCATTCTCGAGCATACCGACTAAGCCTCACAAACTTTCGTTCATAATCAGTAACCGTCATGGAACCTTGTTTAAGTTCAAGAAATTCTTTTCATTTTTGATCAATGAATCTCTGGCTGATATACTTTTTCCGAAACTAGGTTTGGAAAAACTCCCAAGTTACCCGCTCTTTGGGCACAACAGAAATCAACGTATTCCACCAATAGTAGGCAGAATCACGTAGCAGAGAGATAGTACACTTTAGCCATTCCTCGGGTGTGCAAGATAGTTCATCAAGTACCCGGATAGTGTTGTCCAACCAAAATTCAGCTTGCTCGGCATCGTCGCTATCTGTAGCTTTAAATTCAGTAGCCCCGCTTTCGATTCTCATCAACCGGGGCTTGTTTAACCTCATCCGTCGGTTATCGGAGTATCTGTGGTGCTGCGGCCGGGATGGGGTTGTGGAACAATACCGTATTAGTTCGGATGTATTGGTTAAACCAATCATTCATCACATTATAAAAGGCTTGTCTAGCCTCGCTGTTTTGATTGCTTGCAACAGTTGAGAGTCCATTGGCGCTGTCCCATGCGCGGGAGCAAAGCTACACTCTCCACATCGCCGCCTACCGCTCGATTGGGATCGGGATCCATTACTAACAAAAACACATTTTTAACTGTCAGAAATCATCACACTATCGTATTAACACTTAACGGCATGTATAGCTAGACTCACACATGCTACGTTAGTCCGACTCGACTAAACCGTAGCTCTGATACCAATAAAATTGTAACGCCCCGTACCCGCGACCGTTGCCGGAGTCAAACACGAGGTGTTAACGGACTCAATTCTTTTATTTACACAGTTCATTTGAAATTTCCAGACAAGCTGGCTAACTGCGTCATAGTCACTTCAAAAATCATATCTCGAGTTTCAAAACTCGAAAAATGATTCCGTAAATTTTTCCTGAAAATAGACTCATATATCCATATACATATTTTTTTCTAGAATTTTTGGTCAGGAAAATTAGTACAGTTTATTATTTAAAGTCTCCCCTGTTTCAGGGTTCGACTATTCTGACCTTCATGCATTACGACCTAGATATCTTCCTGTACAGGGCTTCAATACATATGCCGTTTGTTTCTAATGAAACTATACTCAGAAAGGAATCTGTACATATAAGGCATGACTTCTAATTATCTCTGGTTAATTTATGGTGAATTTCCAAAGTCAGAACAGGGGATCCAGTAATCGCTCTGGCCCTATTTCACGAAAACTTAAACATCTCATAAAATACGGCTCATATGGTTGTTTCGCTTCTTCCATATGAAAATAGACTCATCAAGATTTGATTACATAATTTATTCATTAATTAATTATGTTTCTAATATTTTTAGTGATTTTTCAAACTCATACCACTGCTGCTGTCAGCATCTATTTTAAGGCCAATTTCACCTATTTCCTAGTTTCCATAATTCAACTAGCTATTTGACATACATGGCACCAATTATGATCGGGATTAACCATTCCAATGGCTAACCATTACTAGGCATTTCCACACCTCTCTATAACCATATATATATATACAAAATGATTTTAACGCTATGCTCAAAATATATAAGCCATTTTCGCATGGCCAACCGAATATATATACATTACCAAAAAGGTACTTAGTTAACAACAAGGTTAATCCTATACATGCCGTCTTCGAAATAGAACTAAGAGAGTACCAAAAAGTGGCTTAGATAGTGTGGATGACTTCGACTTTGACCCTCCCGAATCCGATAGCTGACGAACAAAATCTATAAAACAGAGAATCAAAATAACAGAGTAAGCATTTTAATGCTTAGTAAGTTCAAGTAATGAAATTATTTACGATTACAGTATAGTGTTCATGTGACTAAATGAGTAGTTGCATATATGCATATTCCCAAAAATCATACTTACTTCACACATCAATCAGTATATTCATACACAGGGGATCAAACCTACTAAAGGTCGGAAGTTGTTAATCAATAGAGCGAATACTATCTAGAAAGGAATTAACTTTTCCGATGCATATACAAAACATACCTTATCGTTTGGATTTTTATGAGCGTATTAATTGAAATTATCACAGTAAGATCACTCATTTCCAAAATCCAAGTACCTTCGGAATTTAGCCGATATAGCAACTCGCACAAATGCCTTCCGGTCTTAGCCCGGATATAGTCAATAGCACAAAAACCTTCGGGTCTTAGCCCGGATATAGTCACTAGCACAAAGGCCTTCAAGACTTAGACCGGATATAGTCACTAGCACAAATGCCTTCGGGACTTAGCCCGGATGTAGTCACTAGCACAAATGCCTTCGGGTCTTAGCCCGGATATAGTCAATAGCACAAAAACCTTCGGGTCTTAGCCCGGATATAGTCACTAGCACAAAGGCCTTCGGGACTTAGCCCGGATATAGTCACTAGCACAAATGCCTTTGGGACTTAGCCCGGATGTAGTCACTAGCACAAATGCCTTCGGGACTTAGCCCGGATATAATTTGAATAATCATGCACATATTTCACAAATCATAACACATCTGGATTTCATTTTCATTAATAGAACTCAAACACAAGACACTTATCAACCATTTCCAATTTCGGCCCAATAGCCACATTCTAAGAGTATGATTTTGATTTGCTTCATAACATGATCTCTATTCACATTCGGCTGCCCGTCATAAGTATAAACTAATTACCTCAATATATACTCAAGTAGAATCATTATATCGCCGTTTATTTGTTATGCTTATATGTTATAACTTAAACAAATCATAAACTAAGTTCCATTACTCAAAGACTTTCCTTAAATCCTTCTGAACAAATCTCGGTTTAGCTATTCCATGACTTTAGCTTTTCCTCTATCCGATGTTGCCCCTTTATGCTCTTGAGCTATGTTAACAAGTTTAGTCACATTAAACCTTATCCAATTTATTTAAACATTAATTAACAAACTCCTTGATTATTAAACACTCATTCGGCAAGAACATTGGTAACTTATGCTACATTAATTCTAATTCATTAGCCGAATACTCATATATCTATAATAAGCACATATGACATCTTCTTCAAGACACATTCGTATTTCATGTTTCATTTACAAAGCCAAAATATCATTAAACAATCAATTACGCATATACTCATAATTACTACGCAAACATTTTAACTTATCATCCAAGATAGACACAAAAATCAAATGCATCACTCAAAATGCTAAAGTTCAACTAAGTTTACCATTATAGCATTATCCTATAAATGAACTCACATTGACCTAATATGCATGCTTGCCGAACCACAATTAAGGTACAACCCTAACATTTTAGTCCCCCCTCTATTTATTTTCTTATTAACGAATACAATAGCTAATTATTCCATTGTGAGATATAATCACATACATTGTTTAAACATCCATTTTAATAGACTTCATCCATCAAGACATCCAATACAAAAATGCAAAAATTTACTAGCACCTAAAATCTTTAGCCGAATGTTACTAAACTCAAGCCACCAAATTATTATTCCTTAAGCCAATTTCAAAAACTACATTCGGCATCTCTCATCCCCATCTTACCAATCTTCAAATTCACTTACAAGCTACACATATTGAACTTATAACACATTAAACAAATTTTTTTTTAAATCTAAATCCGCACCTCCTAATTTGAATTAATAACTTCAACTTTTATGCTAACATGACCAGCAACTTAACACATCCTACCTAACTAACCATGCTAAAATCATCAAAGCATCTACTAGAAAGTTTAAGCGCCTTAGCCGAATCTCAACTCTCCAAATAACTTAAATTCAAACAATGAGATAGGTAGAATTTTAGACTAATCATCCAAAAGGTGTATAAGCTTCCAAGAATAACATTGAACATACCTTAATTAAGCAAAACACCATAACCGAATTTAGCACAAGGATTTCTTCCTCTTCTCTTTTAATTACGGCAATGGAGGAGTAAAATGAGCCAACTTTGGTTTCTCCTCCCACTAACTATTAATTCCTTTTTCTTTAATCATTAATTCATTTTGTACCTTAAAATGTTAATAGATAATACTTATAATATGTATTAATTTCTATCATGGCCGGCCACTATCTTAAAAATGGTTATTTAAACATGCAAGTCCACCCTTTTAGCAACATGCATAAATAAGCCACCTTAACATTTATCCATTACATTTCACAAATGTCTCACTTAAGTCCTATTTAAAAATTTCACATACAAATAACAAAATTAAAGCATGAGACTTTTTTTTTTTTTTTTACACATGCATATTCACGTATAATAAGTATCAAATATGACGGTTAGTTATTAATACCACTTGGTTTTGTGGTCCCGAAACCACTTTCCGATTAGGGTCAAATTAGGGCTGTCACAATTCTCCCCCACTTAAGAAATTTTCGTCCCCGAAAATCTTTCCGGTAAATAGGTTTGGGTATCGTTCTTTCATAGAGTTCTCGGTTTCCCAAGTAGCTTCTTCGATCCCATGTTTGAGCCATAACACCTTTACTAACGGAACCCTTTTGTTTCGCAACTCTTTCACTTCACGAGCTAGGATACGAATCGGTTCTTCTTCATAACTCAAATCGGCTTGAATTTCAACCTCGGAGGGATTTATTATGTGTGAAGGATCAGATCTGTAACGTCGAAACATCGAAACATGAAAAACGTTATGAATCTTCTCGAGATCAGGGGGTAAAATCAATCTATATGCCACTGGACCAACTCGTTCGATATTTCATACGGCCCTATGAACCTCGGACTTAGTTTGCCCTTACGGCCAAATATGAGTATCTTTTTCCAAGGTGAAACTTTAAGAAATACTTTGTCTCCCACCTGATACTCAATATCTCTTCGTTTTAAATCCGTATACGACTTCTGACGATCTGACGCTGCCTTTAGACTTTCATGAATTATTTTTACTTTCTGCTCAGCATCTTTAATCAAATCAACTCCGAAAATTTTACTTTCACCAAGCTCGGTCCAAAACAATGGTGTACGGCATTTACGACCGTACAAAGCCTCGTAAGGTGCCATCTTAATACTTGATTGAAAACTATTGTTGTAAGCGAATTCAATCAAAGGTAAATACCGTTCCCATGAACCATTAAACTCAAGGATACAACATCTCAACATATCTTCGAGTATTTGAATTATCCGCTCAGATTGACCATCAGTCTGTGGATGAAAAGCGGTGCTAAAATGTAACTTGATACCCAAAGCTTCTTGCAGTTTCTTCCAAAATCGCGAGGTGAATCTCGGATCTCTATCCGACACAATAGAAATAGGTACCCCGTGTAATCTTACAATCTGAGAAACATACAATTCAGCTAGCTTGTCAAGAGAATAATCCGTACGTACAGGAATAAAATGAGCTGACTTCGTAAGTCTATCAACAACCACCCAGATCGCATCTTTCTTGTTTGATGACAATGGCAATCCAGATACAAAATCCATTGTGACTCGATCCCACTTCCACTCTGGTATCATGATCGGCTGAAGTAATCCCGAGGGCACTTGATGTTCCGCTTTCACTTGTTGACATATTAAACACTTCGAAATAAAATCAGAAATGTCTCGTTTCATACCATGCCACCAAAACTGACGTCTTAGGTCGTTGTACATTTTCGTACTTCCCGGGTGAATTGACATTCGACTACTATGAGCCTCATTCAAAATCATTGAAATAAGTTCAGAATTTCTTGGAACACATAATCGACTTTTGAACCTCAAACAATCGTCGTCATCAATTTGAAACTCTGATTCCGCATTCGAAACACATTCAGTTCGTTTAGCAACCAATTCGTCATCGACTTTCTGAGCTTCACGAATTTGAAGAATCCACAATGGTTTGGCCTTTAATTTTGCTACTAACTCACTATCGGATAAAACTGACAGGTGTACATTCATTGCTCGTAAAGCAAACAGTGATTTGCGACTTAAAGCATCCGCAACCACATTAGCTTTTCCCGGGTGATAGTCAATGACAAGCTCATAATCTTTTAACAACTCAAGCCAACGTCTTTGTCGCAGATTCAAATCTCTTTGAGTCATCAAATATTTGAGGCTTTTGTGATCCGAATATATATGGCACTTCTCACTAAACAAATAGTGACGCCATATTTTTAGAGTAAAAACAATGGCAGCTAGCTCGAGATCATGAGTCGGATAGTTTTTCTCATGCAGCTTCAATTGTCTTGATGCATAAGCTACCACTCGACCTTCTTGCATCAATACACAACCCAGCCCAAGCAAGGATGCATCACTGTAAATGACAAATTCTTTACCGGATACGGGTTGTACTAATACTGGGGCTTCCGTCAAATAAGTTTTCAATTGATCAAAACTTTTCTGACATTTCTCTGACCAATCGAACTTAACTTTCTGAAGTAATCTCGTCAATAGTGTGGATATCATCGAGAAACCTTTTACAAAGCGCCTGTAGTAACCGGCAAGTCCCAAAAAGCTCCGAACTTCAGTAATATTCCTTGGGGGCTTCCAATCGAGTATGGCTGAAATTTTTCCCGGATCAACTCTAATACCCGATGCAGATACCACGTCCCAAAAAGCTAACTTCTCTTAACCAGAACTCACATTTACTGAACTTAGCATACAACTGTTTATCCCGCAAAATCTGCAACACTAATCTCAGGTGCTCGGTATGTTAGATTTCATCGCGTGAATAAATCAAGATGTCGTCTATAAACACAACCACAAACTGGTCTAAATATTGTCTGAAAATTCAATTCATCAAATCCATAAATACTGCAGGGGCATTTGTAAGCCCAAATGGCATCACTAAGAACTCGTAGTGACCGTATCTTGTTCTGAAAGCAGTTTTGGGTATATCTGAGTCTTGAACTCGCAATTGATAATAACCCGATCTCAAATCTATCTTTGAAAACACTGGGGCTCCCTTCAACTGATCAAACAAATCATCAATACGTGGTAACGGATATTTATTCTTTATGGTCACTTTATTCAATCGACGATAGTCGATGCACATTCTCAAGTTTCCGTCCTTCTTTTTCACAAACAAAACTGGTGCACCCCAAGGTGAAAAACTCGGTCGAGCAAAACCTCTATCCGTCCACTCTTTCAACTGAGTTTTCAATTCTTTCAATTTCGTTGGTGCCATACGATACGGAGCCATTGAAATTGGTGTGGTACCAGGTACTAGTTCGATGCCGAATTCAACTTTTCGAACGGGTGGTAATCCTGGTAACTCCTCAGGAAAAACATCAGAATACTCACAAACCACTGGCACCGATTCAAGCTTCCTTTCTGGTTCTTTACTATCAAGTACGTACGCAAGATATGCCTCACACCCCTTTTTAACATATTTTTGGGCTAGCATCGAAGATATAACTGCTGGCAACCCGTTCATATCAGTAGACTCAACTCGGATTATCTCGTTGTTTGCGCATCTCAAATCAATAGTCTTTCTTTTGCAATTCACAACTACATCATGGACGGTCAACCAATCCATACCGAGGATAACATCAAATTCATCAAATGGTAAAAGCATCAAATCGGCCAGAAAATAGGAACCTCAGATTGCTAGGGGACATTTCTTACACACCTTATTAACAAATACATAATGGCCCAAGGGATTTGACACTCGGATTACGAACTCAGTAGACTCAATAGGTAGAGTCTTACTGGATGCTAAAGTCTCACATACATATGAATGAGTAGAACCGGGGTCTATCAAAGCAATCACATTAGTATCAAAGAGAGTAAAAGTACCCGTAATAACATCTGGCGAAGAAGCATCCTCACGTGCGCGTATAGCATAAGCTCTAGCAGGAGCACGAGCCTCAGATCTGGTTGTAGCATCTCTAGATCCTCTCTGACCGCTGCTAGCATTCCCCGCTTTTCTATATGGTCTACCTTGAGTAGTAGTAGCACCCGGTTTCCCACTCTACTTTACATTCTGCTCGATACCCTCGGGCAATCCTTAATAAAGTGGTCACCGATCCACACTTATAGCGGGAGCGATCATGGAATCTACAACTCCCGAATGCCATTTACCACAATCACCGACACTCATCCCTGTCCCGACGATCATTTCCCACACGGCAATCAAGTGACTCGCGTACTCACGGGGTCGATCGCGATCTTCTGCTGAAAAACCGAAGTGTCTTTGGATCGGCGAATCATCTCTAAACTTCTTCGATGACTGTTGAAAGGGCTTTCCCAAAGATCTCTTACGAAACTCTTTGGCTCCCATTTCAGCTTTTCTTTTCTCCTTACTGAGCTCTTCGGCTTTGCAAGCTCGCTCGACAAGTACTACGAACTCTTTGATTTCTAGAACGCCAACATACAACTTTATATCTTCGTTCAAACCATCTTCAAAACGTTTACACATTACAGCTTCGGAAGAAACGCATTCTCGAGCGTGCCGACTAAGCCTCACAAACTTTCGCTCATAATCGCGAATCCGTCATGGAACCTTGTTTAAGTTCAAGAAATTCTTTTCGCTTTTGATCAATGAATCTCTGGCTGATATACTTTTTCCGAAACTCCGTTTGGAAAAACTCCCAAGTTACCCGCTCTCTGGGCACAACAGAAATCAACGTATTCCACCAATAGTAGGCAGAATCACGTAGCAGAGAGATAGTACACTTTAGGCATTCCTCGGGTGTGCAAGATAGTTCATCAAGTACCCGGATAGTGTTGTCCAACCAAAATTCAGCTTGCTCGGCATCGTCGCTATCTGTAGCTTTAAATTCAGTAGCCCCATGCTTTCGGATTCTGTCAACTGGGGGCTTGTTTAACCTCATCTGGTCGGTTACCGGAGGTACTGTGGGTGCCGGGGATGGGGGTTGTGGAACAGCCGTATTAGTTCGGATGTATTGGTTAAACCAATCATTCATCACATTATAAAAGGCTTGTCTAGCCTCGTCGTTTTGATTGCTTGCAACAGGTTGAGAGTCCATTGGCGCTGTCCCATGCGCGAGCAGCGCTACACTCTCCACATCGCCGCCTACCGCTTCGATTGGGATCGGGATCCATTACTAACAAAAACACATTTTTAACTGTCAGAAATCATCACACTATCGTATTAACACTTAACGGCATGTATAGCTAGACTCACACATGCTACGTTAATTCGAGAATTGACTAAACCGTAGCTCTAATACTAATAAAATTGTAACGCCCCGTACCCGAGACCGTTTCCGGAGTCAAACACGAGGTGTTAACGGACTCAATTCTTTTATTTACACAGTTCATTTGAAAGTTCCAGACAAGCTGGCTAACTGCGTCACAGTCACTTCAAAAATCATATCTCGAGTTTCAAAACTCAAAAACTGATTCCGTAAATTTTTCCTGAAACTAGACTCATATATCCATATACATATTTTTTTCTAGAATTTTTGGTCAGGCCAATTAGTACAGTTTATTATTTAAAGTCTCCCCCGTTTCAGGGTTCGACTATTCTGACCTTCATGCATTACGACCTAGATATCTTCCTGTACAGGGCTCCAATACATATGCCGTTTGTTTCTAATGAAACTAGACTCAGAAAGGAATCTGTACATATAATGAATGACTTCTAATTATCTCTGGTTAATTTATGGTGAATTTCCAAAATCAGAACAGGGGATCCAGTAATCGCTCTGGCCCTGTTTCACGAAAACTTAAACATCTCATAAAATACGGCTCATATGGTCATTTCGCTTCTTCCATATGAAAATATACTCATCAAGATTTGATTACATAATTTATTCATTAATTAATTATGTTTCTAATATTTTTAGTGATTTTTCAAACTCATACCACTGCTGCTGTCAGCATCTATTTTAAGGCCAATTTCACCTATTTCCTAGTTTCCATAATTCAACTAGCTATTTGACATACATGGCACCAATTATGATCGGGATTAACCATTCCAATGGCTAACCATTACAAGGCATTTCCACACCTCTCTATAACCATATATATATAAAAAATGATTTTAACGCTATGCTCAAAATATATAAGCCATTTTCGCATGGCCAACCGAATATATATACATTACCAAAAAGGTACTTAGTTAACAACAAGGTTAATCCTATACATGCCGTTTTCGAAATAGAACTAAGAGAGTACCAAAAAGTGGCTTAGATAGTGTGGATGACTTCGACTTTGACCCTCCCGAATCCGATAGCTGACGAACAAAATCTATAAAACAGAGAATCAAAATAACAGAGTAAGCATTTTAATGCTTAGTAAGTTCAAGTAATGAAATTATTTACGATTACAGTATAGTGTTCATGTGACTAAATGAGTAGTTGCATATATGCATATTCCCAAAAATCATACTTACTTCACACATCAATCAGTATATTCATACACAGGGGATCAAACCTACTAAAGGTCGGAAGTTGTTAATCAATAGAGCGAATACTATCTAGAAAGGAATTAACTTTTCCGATGCATATACAAAACATACCTTATCGTTTGGATTTTTATGAGCGTATTAATTGAAATTATCACAGTAAGATCACTCATTTCCAAAATCCAAGTACCTTCGGAATTTAGCCGGATATAGCAACTCGCACAAATGCCTTCGGGTCTTAGCCCGGATATAGTCAATAGCACAAAAACCTTCGGGTCTTAGCCCGGATATAGTCACTAGCACAAAGGCCTTCGGGACTTAGCCCGGATATAGTCACTAGCACAAATGCCTTCAGGACTTAGCCCGAATGTAGTCACTAGCACAAATGCCTTCGGGTCTTAGCCCGGATATAGTCAATAGCTCAAAAACCTTTGGGTCTTAGCCCGGGTATAGTCACTAGCACAAAGGCCTTCGGGACTTAGCCTGGATATAGTCACTAGCACAAATGCCTTCGGGACTTAGCCCAGATGTAGTCACTAGCACAAATGCCTTCGGGACTTAGCCCGAATATAATTTGAATAATCATGCACATATATCATAAATCATAACACATCTAGATTTCATTTTCATTAATAGAACTCAAACACAAGACACTTATCAACCATTGCCAATTTCGGCCCAATAGCCACATTCTAAGAGTATGATTTTGATTTGCTTCATAACATGATCTCTATTCGCATTCGGCTGCCCGTCATAAGTATAAACTAATTACCTCAATATATACTCAAGTAGAATCATTATATCGCCGTTTATTTGTTATGCTTATATGTTATAACTTAAACAAATCATAAACTAAGTTCCATTACTCGAAGACTTACCTTAAATCCTTCCAACAAATCTCGGTTTAGCTATTCCGTGACTTTAGCTTTTCCTCTATCCGATGTTGCCCCTTTATGCTCTTGAGCTATGTTAACAAGTTTAGTCACATTAAACCTTATCCAATTTATTTAAACATTAATTAACAAACTCCTTGATTATTAAACACTCATTCGGCAAGAACATTGGTAACTTATGCTACATTAATTCTAATTCATTAGCCGAATACTCATATATCTATAATAAGCACATATGACATCTTCTTCAAGACACATTCGTATTTCATGTTTCATTTACAAAGCCAAAATATCATTAAATAATCAATTACGCATATACTCATAATTACTACGCAAACATTTTAACTTATCATCCAAGATAGACACAAAAATCAAATGCATCACTCAAAATGCTAAAGTTCAACTAAGTTTACCATTATAGCATTATCCTATAAATGAACTCACATTGACCTAATATGCATGCTTGCCGAACCACAATTAAGGTACAACCCTAACATTTTAGTCCCCCCTCTATTTATTTTCTTATTAATGAATACAATAGCTAATTATTCCATTGTGAGATATAATCACATATATTGTTTAAACATCCATTTTAATAGACTTCATCCATCAAGACATCCAATACAAAAATGCAAAAATTTACTAGCACCTAAAATCTTTAGCCGAATGTTACTAAACTCAAGCCACCAAATTATTATTCCTTAAGCCAATTTCAAAAACTACATTCGGCATCTCTCATCCCCATCTTACCAATCTTCAAATTCACTTACAAGCTCACATATTGAACTTATAACACATTTAACAAATTTTTTTTTTTTTAAAATCTAAATTCGGCACCTCCTAATTTGAATTAATAAGTTCAACTTTTATGCTAACGTGACCAGCAACTTAGCACATCCTACCTAACTAACCATGCTAAAATCATCAAAGCATCTACTAGAAAGTTTAAGCTCCTTAGCCGAATCTCAACTCTCCAAATAACTTAAATTCAAACAATGAGATAGGTAGAATTTTAGACTAATCATCCAAAAGGTGTATAAGCTTCCAAGAATAACATTGAACATACCTTAACTAAGCAAAACACCATAACCGAATTTAGCACAAGGATTTCTTCCTCTTCTCTTTTAATTACGGCAATGGAGGAGTAAAATGAGCCAACTTTGGTTTCTCCTCCCACTAACTATTAATTCCTTTTTCTTTAATCATTAATTCATTTTGTACCTTAAAATGTTAATAGATAATACTTATAATATGTATTAATTTCTATCATGGCCGGCCACTATCTTAAAAATGGTTATTTAGACATGCAAGTCCACCCTTTTAGCAACATGCATAAATAAGCCACCTTAACATTTATCCATGACATTTCACAAATGTCTCACTTAAGTCCTATTTAAAAATTTCACATACAAATAACAAAATTAAAGCATGAGACTTTTTTTTTTTTACACATGTATATTCACGTATAATAAGTATCAAATATGACGGTTAGTTATTAATACCACTTGGTTTTGTGGTCCCGAAACCACTTTTCGATTAGGGTCAAATTAAGGCTGTCACAGCCAAGCCCACGAGTTTTGGGGGTAAGACTATAGAGGCCGTCGTGAGCATTTTCACGGGTTTGGGCCATTCTGGGTTACGATGGGCCAAAATGGGCCATGTGGGCCCAATGGGCTTGTGGGCTCCATACAGATTAATTCCACAATATATGGTAATCACTAAAATAGGCTGTGTAGTTTGCATGGCCATGGTAATTTTTGGGCTTGATGGGCCACAAGAGCGTGTGGGCCTACTTGGGCCCATATACACGGTAGGAATATTAAGGTTACATGGGGCGGCTGTAGACCTTTTGATTGGTCGATAAGAGTGCCTGGACCCCAAGGCAGGTAAAATGACCAAAACACCCCTATAGGGAAAAATGACTATTTTACCCCTCGAGGGTAAATGACTGATTTGAGCTGAGGTTTGACTATTCTTTCTGAGCATGACATTCTGTATACACATATTTATGACATGACATGAAATTCTGCATAGGTTTGGGGTTTTGTTAAGGAGGAAGTGTACTGTACTAGTGGCTTTACCACATATACTGCTACGGGCTATGCCACATACACTGATTTTGGCAGCTTTGCTGCGTTAGTGTTACTGGCAGCTTTGCTGCAATGTTGGTGTGTTGGCTGGGTGGGTCGACTTTGTCCCCACATGGTGTGTTGGTGGTACGAAGTGGTGTGTTGGCTGGATTAGGATGGGTTGCATTATTGTTTTGTATTGCTACTGTATTGGGCTAAGGCCCACACTGTACTATTTCTCAATAGGGCTCAAGCCTAGACTGTTACTGTATGCTGTGTATCGATCGACTGATAAGGGATTACAAACTGAGTTTTCGTAAACTAACCTTTTCTTTTTGACTGTGCAGGTAATCCCCAGCTTTAGGCGATTTGGTGCTGCGAGGAACTCGGAGGCGGCCACACGACTGTAATTAATTTACATTTGGTTTTATTTGCTATTAGATTTTTGTTTTGGGTTTAAATTATGTAATAAAGCCTCTCTAATGTTCTAGCTTTTAATTTGGGATTTTTGTTGATTATGGTTGATATCTGCTAGATGTAGAGCGCGGTTTTCCAAAACGATAACTGTTTTTAAAACACTATGCTTTCGCAATACTTTTGAAATGCTTCCACAACAAACAATGTTTAATAACAATGACAAATTAAAATGAATAACAAATGGCTAGAATGATTTGAGTTCTAAAAAGAGGTTTTAAATTTCCAAATGTGTTTTCTTCAACAAGAGAAAATCTTTGAAAAACACTTTTATGTGACACGCCGGATTTAGCCATAACGTCTGGGCCAGATTAGGGGTGTTACAAGAAAGGGCAAAACCATTAATAGGTCTCTTTCAAAAGAACTTTACCCATCCAATCCTTGCGTTCCCTATTTTTCTAATGGAACTGTTGATAGAACCAAACGATGAAAAACCTACCACAGCAGAAAAAGAGGAAGAAGAAAAGTGAACTAAATCTGTACATATCAAGTCTGACAAAAGAGGAAAACGAGCGACAACATACTTTTACACCACCTTTTACTGCCACCATACCAAGATCAAAAGCCTCTATGACTACACAAGAACGTGTAGTTCATCAACTGATTGATGAATTCACGAAATCATATTCTGATGATGAAGAAGAGATGTCTATTAATCAACTTAAAAGGAAGCGTTACAAAACAGTTGCTGGAAAAGTAGTTCAAGCTAATGGTGAAATAGAGAGGCAGTAACGTTACAAATGTGCAGCAAAAAAGTCAATCAAACCAAATTAAGAGTAACAAATATTCTGTCCAAGCTTTTATTTCTAATCCATGCATTCATTTTTGTCAGTCATTGCATTTCCGTATTTGTAATTATGTGTTTTGTTTTCTGACATTTTTCTTTTTTTATGCATTGAGGACAATGCATCCCTTAGGTTTGGGTATGTGTTGTGCATGTAGGTTGCATTAGATATGTATATTAATATTTTTTGTTTTGTAATTTATTTTGCCATGATATAAAATTGTCAAATAATTGCCAAAATTTGCTAAGTATATTTTTGTCTGTGATATTCGATAAGGATAATAACTCTTTGATAAATTTAGAAAATTGTTCGAGTAATTAGGTCTGTTTAGCTTAGGATAGCTGTTTGAAAATTAATCCTTAAGAGTACAATTTTCTGCACCTCACTTGCGAAACATGACTATAAAATTTGAACCAATTTTCTGAATACAAGATTGCTAAAAAACTTGTTGCATACTTAACAAGTGAGGTGCAAAGAATATTACCAAAAGAAATAAAAAAAAATCCTAAAAATTTCATGTAATTCTGATTATAGCAAGCATTTCTTCACATACTTAGTATAATTATCCTCTAAATTTAGTTTCTCTATTTACAACAAACTCTATTCTCTGCATATTAACAAAAAAATTTCTAATGAATTCATCTTGTCACATGATTTTTGTACTTGAAAACCTCAATAGAGTAAACACTAGATTTCTACATATTACATCATGCCACAATTTGAATGGAATTCACTAATAAAGCTAAGACTTTTAACTAAAAAGATGGATGGAGCAAACAGCTACCGCTTTAGGTACTCAGCCTAACACTATCGTGGAGTGTCCCTACTTTTTTTTTAATCACTCTTATTTGAAATTATCTTTCTAATCAATAATGTAATGGAGCAGACAAAACATTACTAACCTACTCACCAGCTCCCAAACATTAGATTGTTCAATGTATTTTATCATGATAAACATTATTTGTTACTGCCAGCTTACCGAATTTAGGTTCAAGAAATCCTAAGTGTATTAAAAGAAACCTACTATAAACTAATTGCACTTATAAGTAGGACATTCTACTCTTAAGGATCAATTTTCAAACAGTTATCCTAAGCTAAATAGACCTAATTATTTGAACAATTTTCTAAATTTATCAAAGAGTTATTATCCTCATCAAATATCATAGACAAAAATATACTTAGCAAAGTCTGGCAATTATTAGGCAATTATATGTTATGGAAAAATAAATAACAAAACAACAAATAGTAACATACATATCTAATGCACCCTATATGCACAACACACCCCCAAACCTAAGGGATGCATTGTCCTCAATGCATAAAAAAATGAAAAATGTCAAAAAACAAAACACATCTACAAATAGGGAATGCAATGACAGACAAAAATGAATGCATGAATTAGAAATAAAGGCTTGGACAGAATATTTATTACTCTTAATTTGGTTTGGTTGACTTATTGGCTGCACGTTTGTAATGCTTCTACCTCTCTGTTTTACCACTATCAACTTGAATTGCTTTTCTGGCAGTTGTCTTGTAACGCTTCCTTTTAAGTTGATTAATAGGAAACTCTTCTTCATCATCAGAATTTGATTTCGTGAATTCATCAATCAGTTGATGAACTGCATGTTCTTGTATGGTCATAGGTACGTTCAATCTTGGTGTGGTGGCAGTGGTACGTGGTGCAGAAGTATGTTGTCACTCATCTCCCTCTTTGTCAGACTTGATATGTACAGATTCAGTTCGCTATTTTCCTCCCTCTTTTTTTGTTGTGGTAGGTTCTTCATCGTCATCTTCATCATCTGATTCTAACAACAGTTCCTTCGAAATAATAGGGAATATGGGCATTGGACAGGTAAAGTTCTTTTAAAGAGACTTCTTAATGGCTTTTTCCCTTCTTCTAACATAGCCCCATCTTAGTCATCTTCACCAGCATTTGTTGTTTTTCCAATTTCTGAAATTGTTGCAGTAAGACCTCTACAGTCTCGACCACCTTTTGCTCAAATGCAGTTTTAAAGGTTGATAAACTAACATCATTAGGCCTAGGTGGAGAAGATGTTGGGGAAGGATCTGAATGTCGAGGCAGTTCTTGGCCAAAAAATTTTAGAGCAATGTGCTTAGTGATAGCACCCTTCTTAGGGATTCAGTCTTCATTGGCTTAAAGAGGAATGTTGACTTCCTAAAAAAGGGGAGTGATAAACGACGAAAAGTTCATTGTACCAGTATTTTTCTAAACAAGGTGGTGGACATTTCGAAAGATTATGTTCTCAACATTTATCTTTCGTCCCACCATAATCGAATGGAGTAGCAGCAGACGGCACTTTGAGATTGTAGAATTGTGGGTGGATGGAATGAGATGATCTTTTAGGAAATGATACCAAACCCTGCTGTGGGGCTTCAAAGTTACCCTATCAATGGTGTAGCAATCATTCCTTGAGACCATCAATTTTGTGCCCTCAACACAGACATCAGTAAACACATGGTTTAATCTTTCTATTGTTATTGTCTTGAAAAAATCAGCGTGTTCAATAGGACCATTAGACAACCTATATTGTGCATTTATCGAGTTGGCATCGAACAATACTGAAGCATCCCGCACATATAGAAAAGCATTTTTAGGGGAAGTAAGGTGAGCGTAGAAATCCTTTACTACTTTAGGAAAACATCGTTAGGATGGAGACAGAACATCTACCATCCATGTTGCTCCATGACTGAGGAAATGGCTTCAATATAGCCCATAAAATAGGCATACTGAAAAAGGAATCCTTTTTCTATGCACAGAGGACATTTGGAGATGTTTTTGTGGCATTTGATTTCTGTTGTCTTATTGAAGAATGTACGCGACTATGCAGCAGTAGAAGTAGATGGTGCTTGACGAGCCATTGCAAAAAAGATGGTAACTGTGAGAGTGAAAAAAATGAGATCTTTAAAAGTTTGAGATGAAAACAGAGAGCAAAATAACATAGAAATAAAGTGAAGGTAACGGTGAAAAGGAAACTGAATCAGCTAGGGTAAAAACTTGAAGGGAAAGAATCTATTACGTGGGTAATAAGATTTGGCTTTAATCATGATCTGACATAAGTAACAGTAAATATTTAAGCGGGAAAAATGAAATACTATGTAAATAAAAGCGGCTAATGGAATGAGTAGGCTGAGGCCTACAAACTTGAGCCGCAACGTACCTACAAAAAAAAGAAAATAAAAATTAAATAAATTTATTGATTCAATTGAAGCAAATAAATAAAATAATTGAATAAATAGTAGAGGAGAGAAATATTAATTACTTTGAAAAATGATGGAAGTTTTATCACGAATTATAGGAGCTCCAAAGTAATGTTTTAACTGTTAGCTATTGACTTTGAAAGTTGATCCATTTTGTTTGTCTTTGACATCTATTGCTTCATAAGGATATACTTTAACAACTTCGAATGGACCCAACTACTGAGACTTTAATTTTCCAGAAAACAATTTAAGCCTGGAATTGAAAAGCAAGACTTCTGTCCACGAACAAATTGTCATGGCAAAATTTTGTTGTCATGTCATCGTTTGGTCTTTTCATTGTACATCTTGGCATTTTCATAAGCTTGAGTTTGAAATTCGTCCATTCATTTAGCTCCAGTAAGTGATTATTTCCAGTAAATTTTCAATCGATATGCAATTTCTTAATTACCCAAAATGCCTTCTATTGTAACATCCCGAAATAGGGCATAGTCGAAATAGTGGTTTTGAGACCATAAATCTGAAATAAAAATAATTATTTTATGGTTGTTTAATGATTCATGATATGATTGCATGCTTGTGTGAAATTTTCATGAAGAAATTCTATGCCTAAGATGTCCAATTTGACTCTAGGGACTAAATTGAATAAGTTGCAAAACTTGTGTTCTAGAAGCTTCAAGCATGAAATTGCATTGGATTATTAATTAGAGGTCCTTAAATAGAAATTAAACCAAGTTATAAAGTTTTGGACAAAAATGGGCATGAATAGGAAAAATTTGAAAGAAATGCCTTAAGGGCATTTTGTCATTTGGTTAATAAAAGAATAAAATGGGAAAATCAAGTCAAAAATGGTGTCCATCTTCTCCAAGTGGTGCTGAAAATTTCATGCTCTTCATAGCTAGGGTTTTGAACATTTCAAGCTTGATTGTAAGTACTCCCAAGCCCCGTTTTTGATTTTTTTTTCTAATTTTGAGATCCTTAAAGCATGATCTATCCATTTCTAGCCATATTTTGAGCCAGGGTTCATGCATGAAATTTGACGCATGTGTGACATGTTTGTATTTTGATGATTAATGAAGGAATATGAAAGTTTGATGTGTAATGAACATCTTTTACTAAGTGGTTTGTAGTGAAAACTCCTAAAAAGGGTTTATTTGTAAAAGGTGTAAAAATGAGTAGTACAAATATGAAATAGAGAAAAATATTGGTCGATAGGACCATGGTATAGGTTCGCTAGGCTTGGGTAACCAAGAAAATGCATGCATTTCATTTTACGAGCCTAGGGACCAATTTGTAAATAAGTGAAAAGTTAGGGGTAAAATTGTAATTTTACCAAAGTATATATTATGGGTTGATTTGACCAATATATATATTGAACAAGTTAATTTTACATTATAGATCAAGAAAAACGTGATTCGGGTCTTGATCGGGGGGAAAACAAAGTTTACGAGGATTAGGCTCGTTTCTATCATTTTGTACTGAGGTAAGTTCATCTGCAAATAATGCAGCATGTACCATACTTTAAATACTTTAATATTGCATGTATGGTCAGTATATACATATTTAATGTGATGTTGTATCATGTGTTTAAATGCTTACACTTTTATCATGAAATATGCTTGATTATTCCATGAGTATGTGAATGGTGCTATGGATATTGAAATCGACATTACGAGCAAGCTCAACAAAAATGTGGTATCGAAGAATCCCGTTTGAACCTTAGGAATAGTTTAGGATACAAGTGACATGTCACTAGGAACTATGTGATCTGAACTCATTGAGTTGTGGCCTGAGATCTTAATTTATGTGATTTAAACTCATGAGTGGTGGTCTGAGTTCATAATTATGAGACACATGTTACGGCAGTCCAGGTACTAGTCTCGTACATACTATGGATGGCGAGGTAGTTTGGCATTTGTTGCAGATACATGAGAGCCTGTATGAGCAGACCCGTAAGTAGCTCGAAAGCGACCAACATGCGATATGAGATATGAAGTAGCATTGGCTGCATATGGGGCACTTAGGTGCCAGATTCTGATTTATCCGATAGTATTTTGAGTGTTAAATGGGTAGTTCAAGAGAAGCTCAATGAGTAATCTTAATGATTGCATCAAGATGAAAAAGTAAATCATTATGTGCAAGTGGCACAGGTATGTACATCGAACTCATGAGAATGACATAAGACATGATGAACTTGTGGTAAGAATATGTATATATATGTATATGAAGAATAAGTTTGAGAGATTCGATAACATGCAAGATTATGTTTATTATGTTAAATGTATGACTAATGCTTGTTTAAGTTGCATTTTATTTGCATGTGAACTTACTTGTAACACCCCGAATTTGGGCCTAGAAGTATTAGGCCTTGAGTATGGGTCTGTAAGGAGGTTGTACATAAATAATTAATTGTGCAAGGAAATGTCAGAATTAAATGTCTACTTTGGTGGTTAATGGCCCTGAGAAGTGTTGGAGAAATCTTGGGTTCAAACCTGGGCTTTAGTAAAATTTTGGTTTTAAGTGAGTAAAACCCTCGATGCTTGGAAGTAGGCCTTTTATAATATTGTGGGAAATAAATGACACAAGGAAGCATGTGGTCTAGTGGTTGTGGCGTCCTTAGGGTTGTAAGGGAGCCTGGGTTCAAGTCTTTGCTCTTACAATTCATTTTGGTTTTTCTCTTAAATGAATCTAGACGCTGGCACATATGTCTTAAAGTCAATTATGGACATTTTTATCACACAAAAAGCCTTGTGGTGGAGTGGCAAGGTGGCGTGTTGTGTAACTATGAGGTCTGAGGTTCAAGTCTTGGGTTGTGCAGTGGAGTATTTATTTTGCTATTTGAGCTGTGTAGGAGGTGGAGTTGGACTGAAACTCTGTGGTTGAAGTGGTCATAAGAATGAGGAATTTTCTGAATGGTTGAAAGTAATCCCACATCGGGACGCTAACATGAGAATTGGTGAGAAGTGGCTCTAAATAGAGCGAACCAGATGAGTTGAGGAGTAAGACTGAATGCAGGATGTGCCAAGGTTGGTGATCGTAGACTTCGGCGCGTTCTCATAAGCAGGTGTGTATTCACGCCCTTCTTTGTTAGAAGTTGGCAAAAGTCGAAAAGCTGAAACTTTGGCATTTGAGGCCTCACGAGCGTGCGATCACTCGCGTGGTAAACTGAACCCACAAACCCAGGACGATAGGTTGTAGAGGCCGCCACGAGCATTCTTGTGTGCTGGAGCCGTATAGGCCCGTGGGCCCGTATGGGTAAACTTTACTGTTAAGTGGGACGTAGATAGACTTGTCATGTAGTGCACACGACTTGGGTAATTCTGGGCCACGTTGGGCCTAGATGGGCCGTGTGGGCGCAATGGGCTCGTGGGCCCCATACAGATTAAATCTGCAGTTTATGATAATTATTGGATTCGGCTATGGAGCTCGCATAGCCGTGACAAAATTTGGGCCAAATGGGCCACACGAGCGGGTGGGCCAATTGGGCCGAGAAATGGACCTTAAGCCCATTTGCACTGTTATGTCTGTTTAGGTTACTTAAGTCGCTTGGGGCGACGATGGCCTTCGGTTGGGTCGCTAAGGCCCTGATTTGTAAAATTACTAAAATGCCCTCGATTGTAAAATTACCAAAATGCCCCCGATTGTAGAATGATCGTAATATCCTTACAAAGCAGAATGACCGTAATACCCTTGTAGTGCTAAATTACTAAAATACCTTTGCAGTGTAAAATTACCGAAATACCCATGTAAGGATAAATGACTGTTTTGGCCTTGTGGGTAAATAATTGACTTGGACTATGAATCTAACTAATTTGACTGTGCTTTACGACTGTGTTTTAACTGACTTGACGGTGGTTGTTCGACCGATATATTTTTAATGTATGTTTAAATGATTGTTACTAAGCATGGTCATTTTGCATACACGTGTGATGATTGAGCATGACATACACGACATATTGCATTGGGGTTGGGATTCTGATTTGGAGGAAGTTCTGTACTAATGGCTTTGCCATGTATTCTGATATTAGTGGCTACGCCACGTTTACCGCTATTAACAGCTCTGCTGCGTTACTATTAATAGCTTCGCTGCGATATTGGTGTGCTGGTTGGGTGGGTCGATTTAATCCCCACATGGAGTGATGGTTGGTACGGGAGGTGTGATGGTTGGATTGGGTTGGGTTGCATACCTATTATACTATTTTGGGCATAGGCCCACTGTCACTGCATAGGGCTTAGGGCTAGGCCGTTACTGTTACTGTAATGGGCTTTAGCCCAGGCTGATTCTGAATTCTATTGGTTTCCTAACTGTTTTAGTTTAAGAGGGGATTACACACTGAGTTTTTATAAACTCACCCCATTTATTAATTGTGCAGGTTATCCCTAGCTTTAAGAGGATCGGTGTTGCAAGGGGCTCGAAGGTGGCCACGCAACTGCTGTTGTCTTCGGTTTTCTTTTAAATTACCTATTTGCAAGTACTTATATTTGATCTGGGTTGTAATAAGGCCTCTTTTAATTTTCAGTTCTAAATTTGAAATTTTATATATCATTTTTATAGCTATTGGAGTAGAACGTGTTTTTTCCAAAGCAATAACTGATTTTTTAAATATCACAATTTCGCAACTGTTAAATTAAGCTTTCACGGGAAACAAAGTTTTAAAGGTAAAAATGTTTTGCAAGAGAATGACTTTTAATAAACCAACGTAAACTGAGATTTTCACAAGTTTTAAAATGGCCAGAGGTTTTAAATAGTAAGAAAGGTTTTCAATGAGAACATGGTTTTCGAAAAACAATTCAATGTGACACACCAGATTTGGGCCTAACTTCTAGGCCAGGTTTGGGGTGGTACATTACTAAACTTTAAAGCTTACCCTCATTTCTTTCCCTTTTCTTATATTGCGCCAAGCTAGCTCGGGGATCATGGAATGTCAGAGACTCGATCACACTATCAATTGGACATTTGGGTATAGTTAGTCTCATCATTTGAGTTTGGCATGTATAGGGACCTGGTCTTTTGTTATATGTCATATTGATTAGCCAAATGTGTTGGCCTATGACGGTATTGTGATTCATTTTGTATATGGCCAGGAGAGGTGGCTCATATTTATTATTGGGTTGTAGCCCTAATCATTTATGCATGCATGCAAATGTGTTTATGTTTTGATGTGGTTTTGGTTGCTTGTGAATGATATGTGAGATGAATAGCATATGTATTTAATGGATGAACGAGGACCAAAAGGTATGATCATATTTATGGTGTAATTGAGTAACTTGAAAAAAGAATTATAAAGATGAATAAGTATGAAATTGGTGTGGAATGTTATGTGGAAGTATGATGGTGTGTGCTTGTGTAGCCAAATGTGCCATGTTGCATGCTATGAAATAGGATTACGTATGTGAGAGTTTATGGGTGATAAATGGCTTGCAAAGTAGCCTATAAATTGTCCATACAGTTAGACCCACGGGCATGTGTCTAGGCTATGTGTGACACACGATCTGCCCCATGGGCGTGTGATCTGGCCGTGTGTCCCCTGCACTCTATTTATTGCAAACAGAATGCTTAGTAGTAAACACACGGGCAGAGACACAGCCGTGTGTCTCAACCGTGTAAAGGACACGGCCTCAAGACATGGTCGTGTGCCCAGGCCGTGTGAAGTCTGCACTTAATTTTTGGAATTTAATTCGCCACACGGCCTAATCACACGGGTGTGTGACTTGGCCGTGTGACCTTATTTGGTGATGACGTCATAATCAGAGAGTTACACGGGCTGAGGACACGGGCATGTCCCAAGTCATACGGGCGTGTGTGACCCCACGGCCTACCCACACCAGCGTGTGACTCCCTAAAACATCAAAATTTTCTAAGTGTTGCAAAAGTTTTGAAAGTTCTCGGTTTAGTCCCGAACCATCATCAATGTATGTTTTGGGCCTCGCAGGCCTGTATAAGGGACGTTATGCATGTATATGAATGGTTTTAAATTGAATGAAATTTTATGGGCCGATTTTATATGCATGTGTATATTTAAGTCCGATAATGCCTCAAACCCTGCCCTGGTGTCAGATATAGGTAAGGGGTGTTACATCTATTCCAGTTTAACAAGCAAGTGACATGGTTTACAAAAACAAAGTGGAAAGGTGACATACACAATGGTGTTTTGAAATCTGTTCGATATGCCCACAAAGTTTCGCCCAGTCTTGCTGACCAATCTTTTCGGTTGGGATTGACTACCTTCTCCAGAATTTATTTAATCTCTCTATTAGAGATTTCTGTTTGTTCATTCGTCTGAGGATGACATGTCATGACAATTTTATGTCACACCCCATATCTATTAAGAGCATTGGTAACTAACTTGCAATCAAAGTGTGAACCTTCATTATTGATTAGAGCACGATGGGTATCAAATCGCGTAGAAGTATTTTTATAAAAAAAAATTCTAATACCAATTTGACATCATTTGCTAATAGAGCAGCCGCTTCAACCCACTTAAACACGTAATCAACAACGACCAGTATATAGATATGGCCCCAAGAGGGTCAAAATGACCCCATAAAATCAATTCCCTAAACATCAAATAGTTCCACTTCTAAAAAATTTTGTAACGACATTTCATATCTCCTAGATAGATTTTCAATTATTTGACAACAATCACAGGCCTTACAGAATTCATGAGCGTCTTTAAACACGCTCAGCTAATAAAAATCATACTGGAGAACTTTTGTAGTAGTTCGTATACCCCCAAAATGGACTCCATACAGTGCTGAATGATAGTGTTGTAGAACACTCTAAATTTCATCATCTAAAATTCATCTTCGAATGATTTGGTCTGCACACTACTTTAATAAGAGTAGTTCATCCCCGTAGTACTACTTAACTTTGTAGAGGAATTTTCTTCCTCCTTGACTAGAGAGCTTAGGTGGCAGCAATCCACTGACCAGAAAATGAAAAATATCAACATACCATGGTAATGTCATGGCAACCATTAACTACTCATTAGGAAATTCGCCTTTAATCATCTAAATATTACCATATTCATTTCCTATTCCAGGCAGGATAAATGATCAACCACTTCATTTTTTGTGCCCTTCTTATCGCTAACTCTAGGTTAAATTCCTACAGCAACAATATCCATCAAATTAATCTGGGTTTGGCATCTTTCTTGGTCACCTAGTACTTAATAGCAAAGTGATTCGTATACACCGTGACTTTAGTGCCCACGAGATAAGCTCTGAATATGTTGAAGGAAAATACTATAGCTAACAGCTCTTTCTCAGTGGTGTATGTTGCGTGTAAATAACTAATGCAATTGTGCAAGAGTACATGTCATTCATGTAATAAAGTGATACGTAAGTATCATCTCCACAAGGATCAGAAATTGGTAAGAAATTGATTAGGTTATTATAATCCTATTAACTATACTAAATAGCAAGAAATACTCTTAAGTTGAGTAAGATGTTGGTATAATGAATTAACGTAATTTAACGCTAAAAATAAAGAATTGATCTGGCAAATAAAATGTAGTGGCAAATTACAAATAAAAGCAAGGATAATTATGTTGTTAAATAAATAGGACTGGAATTATTCAGGTAAAATGCTTATATCAAAATAGTGCAATGGCAAAATATTGTCTAATCAATTGCTCAGAGAATTACTACTGTAACCCACCTCTTCCGATAGCTAGATTTAAGCTAAAAATCTAAGTTATTGTATGTCTACAGAACTCTGAATTAATAACTGCAATGAGCGTTCTTCTCTCCACAATTCGCAACGTCTATGTCTAGAGTGCTACAAATATTCTGTCGAGTATTGCTTGCATCAAACGATTCTAGATCCACATTTAATTCAAAATTAAAAATACATCTATGAACACAACATACAATCAGCTATGGTAAAGCTTGCATGCATGTATCTAAAATAGGTATAAATTGAATGAACTAATTATATAGGCAATCTCAAATCATGAACATTCAAGATGATAACATCCACCCAAATAACTCCAACCCAGAAAAGATTATGTTCATGTGTGGAAAAGTAGACACCGAATTTAAATCATTCATCAACATTTAAAGAATTTTAAATCACAAAAATCGGGAAAACTAAAGGCAAAACTGCAGGATTTCTCGCCACACTCCATCTTCTTTTCTATCTTCCGATAGTATGTGAATCTAGGATAGATGTCTCCTCCCCTTCTTCACATTTATATTCTGCTCTCTGTATTCGCTACCCTTTCTTTCTCTAAAATTCTCCAATAGAGTTTTTCTCTGTATAGAGAGAGGATTGTTGTCACAATTTGTAATATCCTGATTTTGGGCTTAGTCGGAATAGTAGTTTCATGACCACAAAATTTGAGATAGAAATAATTATTTTATGATTATTTTGAGGTCTATGATATGATTGCATGATTGTGTGAAAATTTCGTGAAGAAATTTTATGCTTAAAGTGTTTAAATTGAAAGTAGGGACTAAATCGAATAAGTTGCAAAATTTGCATTCTAGAAGTTTTTAGTATGAAATTGCATTGAAATATTAATTAGGAGTTCTTAAATAGAAATTTGACCAATTTTGAGTTCATGGACAAAATTAGGACATGGAAGGAATTTTTGAAAGTTTAGTAGTAAGGGCATTTTGTTCATTTAAGGGTAAAATGAATTAAAATACAAAATTAAAAGCCAATTTTGCTCATCTTCTTCATGGAGGCCGAAATTAGCATGGGAGAAGCCATGGCTAGGGTTTTCAAGCTTTCCAAGCTCAATAGTAAGTGATTCCAAGCCCCGTTTTTAATGTTCTTTACGTTTTTAGAATACGGGTTGCTCGATTAAGCTTATTCTAGCAATAATTTAAGCTAGGGTTCATATTTGGAAAAATACCCATAGGTGAAATGTGTTTATTTTGATGTTTTATGGTAGAATATGAAGCTTAAAATTTAGTTAAACAACTTTTGCTAAGTGATTTTATGTAAAAACGAGTAAAACGACATAATCGGTAAAAATACCTAATGTTCATAAGTACATGTTAGAGTGAGAATTTGATGTTGCTATAGAAGGGAAAAATGATTAGAATGTCATAAAACATAATAAAATAGGCTGAAGTTTAATTTACGAGCTTTGGGGCAAAAGTGTAAATATGCAAAAGTTTAGGGGTAAAATTTTAATTTTACCAAAATATGATTTTGGGTCAATTTGAATAATGTGAGCCCTAATTAGACTATATTTTAAATGATAGAGCAAGGAAAACTGAAATTCGGGCTAAAATGGGGAAAATACCAAGTTATGGACGAAATGGTAAAAGTAGCCATTTTCGCATACGAGGTAAGTTCATGTGTAAATAATGTAGCATAATTGTTATTTTTAAGTTATTGATGTTAATTATATGATATGCTGATTTTTTTTTATCATTAAATATTATGCTTTGTGGTTAATGTTGAGTAATATGCAAATTATGTTTACTACTTGAAAAATATGAATTGCTACCGAGTATCAGTTCTGATATTCCGTGGAAGACGGCTAATGTCAGATCGAGGGAAAAACCCCGTTTGAACCTTAGGAATAGATTAGGATACAAGTGACATGTCACTAGGATGGTTGAGCATCCAAACTCGTTGAGTTCAGTCCGAGTTCACTTATGGATGCGAATGTTCGAACTCGTTGAGTTGAGTCCGAGTTCGTGAGATGTAACTAGGCATCCGAACTAGTTGAGTTGAGTCCGAGTTCACTTATGGATGCGAATGTTCGAACTCGTTGAGTTGAGTCCGAGTTCAAGAGATGTAACTAGGCATCTGAGCTCGTTGAGTTGAGTCCGAGTTCACTTATGGATGCGAACGCCCGAGCTCGTTGAGTTGAGTCCGAGTTCACTTATGGGCGGGTTACATGATTGCTTGATTACATATATGGCACTTATGAGCAAATTATCCGTGTATCCGAATTATATTCCGATGTGTTCAACGGGTAAAGTTCTACTCAAATGGAGGAATACTAGAGATGAAAGGGACATATTGGTAAGTGTTGTGAGATGGATACTTTGAACAGGTATGTACTTAACCCTCGGGTTGAAAACTCGATATATCAACAATGTGGTAAGATGATAAATGAAAATATGACATGAATGTCTTGATGATGATTATGCAAATGATATTTTATGTTTGCTTATATGGTAATGTTACTTGCTATTTGCATGTGAACTTACTAAGCATTTATGCTTACTCCCTCCTTTCATTCCTTGTAGTTTTGACAAGTCAGCTCGGAAATCGGGAACGGTCGGAGGCTCGCTCACACTATCCGTATACCATCTTGGCATAATGGCTTGTATATTTTGAGTATGGCATGTATAGCATTATAATCATTTTGTATATATGGTCTTATGATATGGTTAGTGAGTGGTATGAAAATTTTTGGTAATGATTAGCCATTGGAATGGCTAATCATGATCATATTTGGTGTTATGTATGTCAAATTGCTAGCTAATCCATGGAAATCATGAAATAGGTAAAATTTACCATAAAATAGATTCAGACAGCAGTAGTGACGTAAATTTGAAAAATCACTAAAAATAGTAGAAATGGAATTAAATAATGAATAAGTTATGGAATCGAAGCTTGATGAGTCTATTTTCATATGGAATGAACAAAACAGGCATATAAATTATATTTTATGAGATATTTAAACTTTTGTGAAATAGGGCCAGAGTGATTTCTGGATCCCCTGTTCTGACTTTAAAAATTCATAATAAATTTTACAAAAATAATTAGAAGTTTTTCTTTATATGTACAGATTCCTTATTGAGTATAGTTTTAAGAGAAACAACCTCATAGTCATTGAAATTTTGTATAGAGAGATATCCGATTCGTAATACACAGAGGTTAGAGTAGTCGAACCCTGATATAGGGGAGATTTTAACTAATAAACTGTACTATTTGGCTCAACCAAAAATTTTAGAAAAAAATTAGTAGATAGAAATATGAGTTTAGTTTCATAGAAAATTTATGGATCTTAATTTCGAGTTCCTTAACTCGAGATATGAATTTTTAAGCGACTGTGACGCAAATTTTCAGCTTGTCTGAAAATTTTAAAATTAAATTGTTTGAGCTGTTTAAGTAATGAATTAAGTCTGTTAACACCTCGTGTTCGACTCCGGTGACGATCTCGGCTACGGGGAGTTACATTTAGTGGTATCAGAGCAGGTTTAGTCGGTTCTCGGACTAACCTAGCATGTGTAAAAGTTTAGCTATACATGCCACTGATCTGTAATAGTGTGATGTCTTCCGACGCGTATGAGTACCGTCTTATTTAGACAGGGTACTCTCCAATCGAGCTGCGCTCGGAATAAATAGAAAGTAGTAGAGGTATGAATAAAGGTCATAATATCATGATACGAATGAAAATGTCCTTGTCTTGATTTGGACGTCGAATGTTGATAAATGTTAATGATATATAATTTTAATGAGATAAAGGATTATAATGAAATGAACTTATCTATATTAAATTGTTGGACTGAATTATATGATTGTAATGATATGTACATGATGATGCACGAAATGAAAGTTGTAATTGTGGTGCAAATATCTATGTTTGTTTGGCCTTATATAATGTCATGAGCATGACTTAATTAAATGAATCGATAAGTAAAGCTATCTAGAAAACATAGAATGTATGCATAAGTATATTGTCTAAATGGGACAATAGGAAAATTTGTGTAAGCCAACATGAATGTTGCCGTTGCATTGCCTGAATGAATGACATGATTTTGATGATGTTGCTATGATGATGGAAATTGTGTCATATGTGTATGTATAAGAAAGTCGAGTGAGAGGTCCTACAACCCCTCCCCCTTACCGAAGTGGTACTTATAATGGAATTTCATGAGATCTGTATTGAATAAGTCTCTGGTTGAGAACCCAAAGAGTTCACTGATAGAATAATTATAAGTATGATCAGAGATTGAAAATGAGCTGATAAGTAAAGTCAGAGACAGTAAAGTATCGGATTGACGTAAAGATTATTGGAGTTATGTACTATCCCAATTAGAGAAGGAATTCTCTTTGGTAAATCGAATTACTCAGGTGCAAGGTTGAGAAAAGTGTAAATCAAAATTTATTCAGAATTGGCCTTCTTTAGTGAATGGTTTAATATGAAATTTGTAACGGCAGAACTAGTTGGGGAAATGATATTTGAAATGTGAACTATCTGAGTGTGACAGTTATGACTGGACAGATTTAGCAGTCTCTTTTGAGATGTTCTATGTGTTTACCCGTTCTCAGAAATATTTCTATGGCTATTGATCTTCTAAAGAAATTTTGTTATAAGGGAATGTCTTCTAATTCTGGTGTTGGATGAAAGCATTGGTAATCTGATCGTTTATAATTTATATTGCTCTATTTCATCTGGTATTCTATTTCATTTCAATCTGATAAGAATTGATGAGAGAATACATATGATATTATAATTCTGCTTTCTTCTACTTGATGCTTCATCCGATATATATGTATGGGAAGATATATTGATCTTGTTATATTTGATTTCAAAGGATTAAATGATGTTTTCTTTTGGACTTTCTTTCTTTGAAGAATTATCGGGGTATTCTATATTTTCTCTATGAGTTTAGTTTTTGATTCTCCTAAGCATAGTATTGTATCTTGGTTTTTTTTATCCCGGATCTTTTTATTCGGATTTTCTTTATTCCGGTTTCTCTATCTTGGATTTCTTTATTCAGTTTTCTTGTTATCTTTGTTCCATAATTTGTCAATTACGACTCATTTTCGAAGTGCGTTCTTCAGCTCGTGATAATCATGTCAAATATGACTATACTTCTAATTTGATCTTTGTAATGTGGTGATTTTAGTATTGGGATTTTTTTTTCTAATTTTTGTGCAAGGATTTGACATCAATAAAGGCATAGGTGATAAAAGCGCGAGTTTCAGTCGGTATGGTGAATTATTTATTTGAAAGATTTCATGTGACAATTATGTCAGGATTATTTTTCTCAAGTCTGATAATAGAATTTAATTTTTGTACTGATAAAAGAGTAAATAGTCTGAACGAGAAGTATATATTTATTAGAAAGAGTTGGATATTAGTTAAAGTCACTACGAATGATAAGGTTTTCATCTTATGAAAGCTGAAAAGTTTATTACATGTTGACAGAGTTTGGATAGATGAGAATATTGGTAACCGAAGCGTCTGAACTAGACTAGTCTACATTGAGTAAAAACTTCTTGACTTTCAGTAATGTACTACTGTATGGATTGTGATGTGTTTCAAGACAGTGAGATAATGTGATAGTTTAGAGCATCGATGTTACATAAAATATGAGTTGTTAAAGAGGTTAAAGCCGAGCATTGGGATCTATCAAAATTATCCCTGTCAATGTTGATATTGGGATGGAAATGAGAAGGATTATTCTTGAGGCCATATCAGAATTATTTCTATGGCAGAAAAAGGAAAATGTGATGTATCCTATTATTAAATGTTTGGCGAGATCCATAAATCATATCTATATTGAATGAATTACTACTCATCAGATTCATGGAATTTTAGGTCTCTTTGATTGTTGGATTTCTTCGAATTCCGGTCTCCATTAATCAAGTTGAGATCCGGGTTTTATGTCATGATATCATGGGAAACTGAGAAGGGTTGAAAATTTAAGAACAGTTGAGAGTTGAGACTGTAAGCTTTCAGATCATATAAGAAATTAAAGAGATGTATTGGAGTTACAGCCTAAGTGAAAGTTCTTCGGCACCGAATATGAGATTAAAAGTGAAGACCACTTTTCCGGTAAGATTTTCGAGGACGAAAATCCTTAAAAGGGGGGGAGAGTTGTAATATCCTGATTTTGGGCTTAGTCGGAATAGTAGTTTCGTGACCACAAAATTTGAGATAGAAATAATTATTTTATGATTATTTTGAGGTCTATGATATGATTGCATGATTGTGTGAAAATTTCGTGAAGAAATTTTATGCTTAAAGTGTTTAAATTGAAAGTAGGGACTAAATCGAATAAGTTGTAAAATTTGCATTCTAGAAGTTTTTAGTATGAAATTGCATTGAAATATTAATTAGGAGGTCTTAAATAGCAATTTGACAATTTTGAGTTCATGGACAAAATTAGGACATGGAAGGAAATTTTGAAAGTTTAGTAGTAAGGGCATTTTGGTCATTTAAGGGTAAAATGAATTAAAATACAAAATTAAAAGCCAATTTTGCTCATCTTCTTCATGGAGGCCGAAATTAGCATGGGAGAAGCCATGGCTAGGGTTTTCAAGCTTTCCAAGCTCAATAGTAAGTGATTCCAAGCCCCGTTTTTAATGTTCTTTACGTTTTTGGAATCCCGGTAGCTCGATTGAGCTTATTCTAGCAATAATTTAAGCTAGGGTTCATATTTGGAAAAATACCCATAGGTGAAATGTGTTTATTTTGATGTTTTATGGTAGAATATGAAGCTTGAAATTGTGTTAAACAACTTTTGCTAAGTGATTTTATGTAAAAACGAGTAAAACGACATAATCGGTAAAAATACCTAATGTTCATAAGTACATGTTAGAGTGAGAATTTGATGTTGCTATAGAAGGGAAAAATGATTATAATGTCATAAAACATAAGAAAATAGGCTGAAGTTTAATTTACGAGCTTTGGGGCAAAAGTGTAAATATGCAAAAGTTTAGGGGTAAAATTGTAATTTTTCCAAAATATGATTTTGGGTCAATTTGAATAACGTGAGCCCTAATTAGACTATATTTTAAATGATAGAGCAAGGAAAACTGAAATTCGGGCTAAAATGGGGAAAATACCAAGTTATGGACGAAATGGTAAAAGTAGTCATTTTCGCATATGAGGTAAGTTCATGTGTAAATAATGTAGCATAATTGTTATTTTTAAGTTATTGATGTTAATTATATGATATGCTGATTTTTTTATCATTAAATATTATGCTTTGTGGTTAATGTTGAGTAATATGCAAATTATGTTTACTACTTGATAAATATGAATTGCTACCGAGTATCAGTTCCGATATTCCGTGGAAGACGGCTAATGTCGATCGAGGAAAAACCCGCTTGAACCTTAGGAATAGATTAGGATACAAGTGACATGTCACTAGGATGGTTGAGCATCCGAACTCGTTGAGTTGAGTCCGAGTTCACTTATGGATGCGAATGTTCGAACTCGTTGAGTTGAGTCCGAGTTTGTGAGATGTAACTAGGCATCCGAACTCGTTGAGTTGAGTCTGAGTTCACTTATGGATGCGAATGTTCGAACTCGTTGAGTTGAGTCCGAGTTCGAGAGATGTAACTAGGCATCTGAGCTCGTTGAGTTGAGTCCGAGTTCACTTATGGATGCGAACGCCCGAGCTCATTGAGTTGAGTCCGAGTTCACTTATGGGCGGGTTACATGATTGCTTGATTACATATATGGCACTTATGTGCAAATTATCCGTGTATCCGAATTATATTCCGATGTGTTCAACGGGTAAAGTTCTACTCAAATGGAGGAATACTAGAGATGAAAGGGACATATTGGTAAGTGTTGTGAGATGGATACTTTGAAATGTATGTACTTAACCCTCGGGTTGAAAACTCGATATATCAACAATGTGGTAAGATGATAAATGAAAATATGACATGAATGTCTTGATGATGATTATGCAAATGATATTTTATGTTTGCTTATATGGTAATGTTACTTGCTATTTGCATGTGAACTTACTAAGCATTTATGCTTACTCCCTCCTTTTCATTCCTTGTAGTTTTGACAAGTCAGCTCGGAAATCGGGAACGGTCGGAGGCTCGCTCACACTATCCGTATACCATCTTGGCATAATGGCTTGTATATTTTGAGTATGGCATGTATAGCATTATAATCATTTTGTATATATGGTCTTATGATATGGTTAATGAGTGGTATGAAAATTCTTGGTAATGATTAGCCATTGGAATGGCTAATCATGATCATATTTGGTGTTATGTATGTCAAATTGCTAGCTAATCCATGAAAATCATGAAATAGGTAAAATTTACCATAAAATAGATTCAGACAGCAGTAGTGACGTGAATTTGAAAAATCACTAAAAATAGTAGAAATGGAATTAAATAATGAATAAGTTATGGAATCAAAGCTTGATGAGTCTATTTTCATATGGAATGAACAAAATAAGCATATAAATTATATTTTATGAGATATTTAAACTTTTGTGAAACAGGGCCAGAGTGATTTCTGGATCCCCTGTTCTGACTTTAAAAATTCATAATAAATTTTAAAAAAATAATTAGAAGTTTTTCTTTATATGTACAGATTCCTTATTGAATCTAGTTTTAATAGAAACAAACCTCATAGTCATTGAAATTTTTTATAGAGATATATCTGATTCGTAATACACAGAGGTCAGAGTAGTCGAACCCTGATACAGGGGAGATTTTAACTAATAAACTGTACTATTTGGCTCAACCAAAAATTTTAGAAAAAAATTAATAGATAGAAATGTGAGTCTAGTTTCATAGAAAATTTACGGATCTTAATTTCGAGTTCCTTAACTCAAGATATGAATTTTTAAGCGACTGTGACGCAGATTTTCAGCTTGTCTGAAAATTTTAAAATTAAATTGTTTGAGCTGGTTATGTAATGAATTAAGTCTGTTAACGCCTCGTGTTCGACTCCGGCGACGGTCTCGGCTACGGGGCGTTACACAATTCAGTCTCACACAAATTCTCCTCCATTTTTTCTTCTTATCTCTCCTTTTATTGGGTAGATCCGTCTCACCTCAGCACACATTTTTATTCCTATTTTCACGTTGGTTTTTCTGGTACACATTCAGTTGGCCAATAGTGACGTGGATAGAGTGCTGAGTCATTTTCTCAAAATTACCATGGCAATTCTGTTGGCAATCAATCTTGCCAATTGTCACGGTAATATTACACTTCCTTTATTTCTCTCTTCATCTTCTTGCTCTTCCTACACTTGTATTCACACAAAACCACACATTTCCTCCCCAAGTGATGAAAGCAACAAATAATTATCATTATATCACAATCCAAGCTTTGTTATATAATGTTCTAAAAATATCCTAAAAATGTCAATGTATTCACTTAATTACAACCAATTAATTCTATGTAGAGGCCTTAAATATAACTCTTTTCAAGAGTTATCACACCCCCAAACCTGAATTATTGATGTTTGAATATGCATGAATGTACGGAATTGCCAAAAAAATCTGTCACCAAATGTACTGCCAAATCATAATAAGTATACTATGTACCTCTATTCTCAGCAATCTTCTACTAAAACAAAGAAAATTTTGCTTACAATTGTTGTAAACCTATTTAGCAAATACAGTGCAGAAAATGGTTCTTAAAGGTGTGAAAACTCTTTCAGTTCTTCATCTCTCGCGGGCTCTTTAGTATGCTCGTATGTAGTGGCAAGTTTTTCATCGTCTTCTTCATCATTAGATAAAAACTCTTTAAGAAACAAAGGAAATAAAGGCAATGCCTTGGTGAAGTTGTTTTAAAGAGCTTCCTGAGTGCAGCATCATATTTCTTCACATACTCCCAATATAAAGTTGTTTTGGCTTTTGCCGTGGAAAAATCAGTGGAGATTCGATTTTGCTATTTTGCCACCATATCTAATTGATGTTAGAGTTGTTTGAGAGTATTCATTACTTGTTGTTCCAACATGTCAGGAAAAGTGTGTGAGGCTTTGGGTGGGGCCAATGATGTAGATGTTAACCCAGACGGTCGTGATATATCCTTGCCCAAAAAACGTAGGATAATTGATTTTGTTATGATGCCTTTGTTGCTTATGGTCTCCTCGTTGTTATGGACAAGGACATTGGCAGGCTAGCAAAGAGCCGTGAGAAGAGACGAGAAATTTAAACTGTCAGCATACTTTTACGTGCAACGATAAACTTCCTAAAAATTATTCTTCCAACCGTGATTCTTCTACCAAACATAATCGAATGTAGTAATTACATCCATTCTTTGGGAATAGTAGAATTGTAAGTGGATGGACTCAGTCAGAATTTCAAAAAGTGATACCATACTCTGTAATGAGGCTTCAAGGCAACTCTATCAACCATTGAAGAATGTTTGCGAAAGATTGATAGCTTGTTTGAGGATGGTATTTTTGTTGATCAAAAAGACACTGTTGTTGAGAAAGAAGTTGATGCTGCAGAAGCAAAAGTTGTTGTAGAAGAGGAAGTTGCTGAAAATGGGAAAGAAAACGAAGAAGAAGATTTTGTTGAGAAGATTGTCATCACACCCGGTCTATGGGTGCAAATATTGATAATTTGAAGCGAACTGGAGCGAAATCAGGGGAAGTTGCTGAGGTCACCAGTGAAGAGCAATGCAATTCATTGGCAATAGTGGTCTACACTTGACCACTCCAACTGGCCTCTCCTACACAAATAGCAGTCGATGATGCCGAGGCTAAGCCAAAAACTAAGGAGTAATCTGACGACCGCGCAAAGGCCAAACAAAAGAAAAGGAAGTGTTCTAAGGATTAAAAAAACGAAGGAAATAGAAGGAAATGAGGAGAAAGAAATATCATGTAGCCATATCGACGGCTACAAATAACTGAATTAATTTGTTTTAAGTTGTAGTTATAATATTCATGCATTGCATGTAGCTGTAGGTTTTATTTTGATAAGTAAATATTGCCATTGCATTTTCATTGTCATTACATTTTAGTGTTAGTGCATTAGAGACAATGCATACTTTAAGTTTGGGGGAATGCACATGGAGCTTGGAAATGCACCCACATTTCAAAATTTTTTTTTTCGAAAATGAAGCATGCAAGGTTGTAGCTTAATTCTTGAATCCTGTATTTAACAAAAGGTTGTAGCTTCAATTTTTTGATGAATGGATTAAGTTGCATTAGTAATGGATGACTGCTCTCACTCTTTAACTCTTGAATGAATCTGCTTTGTAGAGTTGCGTATATATGTATATATAGCTATAAAGTACAGACACTCCAAAGTGAGTGTAGTATGGAATGTTAAAAAGGGAACACTCCAATACAAGTGTCAGAAAAATCAATCTGGCCAAAGGCTGTCGCTGCATGAGTGTGTATCGGTGCAATTACGTACTCCTTAGGTGTTTGTTGCACCCCATCGTTACTTCTCCGGAATAAGGGTACAATAATGTAACGATATCCCTTATTCCAAAAAAAATGTATATATATACTTAGTATTGTACAATAAATGTTGTAATGGTAGATAGAACTTAGGGTTCAAAGCATAATGCTAGCATTGATAAAGTTGCACCCTTATTCATTCATGCTTATGAATTGTCGACACATATTTTTTCATCTGAATGTGAATCATCCATTGAGAATTTAGAAGGTTCAAGACGCTAGAATGATTATTTTCCTTAGTAAATTTTTTTGTAGCCTAAGTAGTTTCTGTTTTACTTGAGGACAAGTAAAAACTAAATTTTGGGGATGTTATTGCTCTAGAAAGAACATAAGTTTCCCCCCCTTATTGGTTAAATTGTTCCCATTTAGTTATCTTTAGCATAAATTTTAACATTTTCAATTTAGTAAATTGCATTTATAACTCAGTGAATCCTAGCCTATTTTATCCTTAATTTGCTATCTTATTGCATTAATGTCATTGCATGAGTTAATTCCAAGTTGCGTCCAGAATTATCACCACACCCGACTACTGTCCAGATAATAACCAAATTTGCGTGAGCTATCCAGTCTGGTATAACCAACCTATACAAACAAGTACAGAATAATTTTAAGAAAAAGACACTTGTACTGTGAAGGAGACATGAGAAGAAAAATAGGCATTCTTGAGTTTTTTTTCTCTCTCCATCATTTTCATAATTCGACCTTAGAGCTTGCAGTCATGGCAGCTTAAACCTCTCACGGGTGAGCCAACGTGAAAACCAGATGCAGCCTAGCTCCTGACAAGAAGACCTAAGTGCATGACTGGAAGGAATAGAGAAATTCAGTCGAGTTGTCTAGGAATAGTATTCTCCATTCGATTCTTTCTTATTTCTTTCTAAATGTTGGTGATTACTCTCTAATTTCTAATTGTATGGAAGTACTGATGAATTCTTGGTGAGTTGTTATCTTATTTAATCTTGTTTTTATAGTATAATCTTGGGGTTTGAATATTTTTAACACGAAAGTGTTATTGCAGTCACTGACACTGGAAAGTGTAGTGACAATTTGAGCCAACAAAAATTACAACGGAAGTTGAGTAAGGATTAGAGGAATTTGGTCCATTTGTTCTTAATAGTGTCATACTGCCATCATCAGAAGATGAGGTCAATATGTATGGTTAAGTTTGAGATTAAATAGAGGAGTAACGTTGAGTAAGATATACATTGAATTTTATTGCATCGACAATCACCTATACTTTTATACTTTTTGAGCACTTAGCATTCTGCTAAAGATTCATGTTGGGGATCTCAATTTATCATTATCATATTTTATTTTATTGTTCTCAAGTTATTACATTGACAACTATCCTTACAATTTATCTCATTATTATCAAGTTATTGCATCAACATTAATAGACAAAAGACACCCATCCTTGTAGGATCGATATCCGACAGTCACATCTGTCTACTATACTTGCATATCAGTGTACGCTTATACATTATTGCTTTCACATTAAATAGCAGATCAGTGGTACACCAATCGCATTCTGTCTATTAACAGTGCTGGCATTTCTCATTCCCTTATTACTCCAACTGAAATGTGGATGCTACTTCCACTCTAGATTGTAAGTATTGGAGTAGGGATTGTTGTTGCTACGATTAAAATTTCCCATGTAATATGTAGAGGCTGGATTGGATGAGCATTCATCAAAAACATAATCTCCCCAGTATACACATGCTAGTTCTGTAACCTTCGTCTCCTACACTGCAGAGGGTCTTTCCAAAGTTTTAATCATATTCATTAAAAATGATACCCGAGCTGTTAACGATACAATCTCATCAAGTTCCATTGCTCCAACAACTCTTCTACCAGTACCAACTCTGGTAGTAGGGTACTGATAATCATTATTTGTTATTTTTTCAGAATTTTGCATACTTCATTGTAGGATTTTTCAAGCAACATCCCATTAGCAGATGCATCCACCACCATTCGCGTATGAGCATTTAATCCATTGTAGAACATTTTTGCTTGTGTCCAATGCTAAAAACCATACATTAGGCATTTTCTAATTAATTCCTTGAAACGCTCTCATGCTTCGTATAGTGTCTTATCTTTAGATTACCTAAACAATGTAATGTCATTTGTAACGCACCAAAAATCTCGAAATCCTAAATTTTTTTTCGCTTCTAATAAAAAAATGTGTGCTTAGTATTTCCGGTTAAGTGTTAATTATGTGTTAGTAGGTCTCGGTTAGTTTTGAAATTAGACTAAAAAGTGAAGGAAATTAGAGTTTAATTATTAAAATAACCCTGATGGCAAGTAGGTGGACTTTTGAATAAATGAAGGAAGAATTGGACAGAAAAGAGCTTGCTGGCCCAGTGGATAAGTGGCGTGTTGCTAATGTCAGAGGTCTGGGGTTCAAATCCCTCCTTGCTCAAAAGAGGGATTTATTTTTGCTTGAAGAATGGACAGAGGTGGCGTTGGATATGAACTCTGTAGGGAGTGATAAGAGGAGAAATTTGAGGAGGGGATTAAGAAGTTATCAAGGAGAAAAACTAGGAGATGAGGAGTAGAGAAAAGGTGGAGCCAAATTGGGAATTTAGGCATGGGAAATTCAGCTATAGAGGCTATATATATGTGCCGAATGTGAGGTTGTCAGGCTAATGTCGAATTCTGCTTCACCTTATTCCCAGAAACCCTTTTTTTAAAAGCCGAAAACCACTGTTCTTCTTTCCTTCTCTTTGTGCCAATTTTCCATCCTTCCTCTACTCAATTTTTTTTTATTCACTTTTGGTTTAGCCAACTTCTTCTTCCCTTTTTCCTTGGTGCCGAATAATCTTTTGTTTTCCATACAAAACTCAGGGGCCGAACACCACTTTGGCCGAATACCCTTGGTGCCACCACTACCCTTTCCACTCAGTCGATTCTAGTGTAAGTGTTTGCTCTCCCAATTGGTTTTTGCTAAGTATCGAGTATTCAGTTCCTCACTTCTTCTAATCAGTTTTGGTAGGATTAGGCATCGAATCTCAATCTTTTGGATCCCTGCCGATTTGCTCCTCAAGTGAGAGACTTTGGTAAGTGTTCTTGATCTTAGTTGGCCGAATGGTCATAGTAAGGGAAGGGGGACTTGTGTTGGATACAAGTCACCTGTTATTCTGGTTTTAATAATTAAGATTGGTGCAGATCTAGGATTTGATCATGGTTAGTGATTAAAGAAGGGACTCTTATAACTTGTTGCACAAGGTAAGGTGAAGGGTGAGGTTTCAGTTTTGGTAAAGATATGTATTAAGCATGCGATTAATTGAAAGGTGATATTGATTATAGGTTCGGGGCTAAAGAAATCGCAGCAAGCTTTATTATCAAGGGTGTACATACACTGCATACATAAGTAGATCGACAAAAGCTGAAATATCGAAAAGCCAAAATACCAAAAAGTTGAAAAGTCAAAAAGCCAAAAGTTTGGCTACGGTAGTCTTGCGAGTGCGCGAACACTCGTAAGGGGGAAACCGATAGGTTGTCTAAGGGCCCATGGGCGATTCCATAGACTTGGGCTGTGAATTGGCCAACCAGGCCAAAATGGGCTAAATGGGCCAGATGGGCTGTTGGGCCCATAATAGGCAAAAAATTATAATTGATGCTATGTAATGGAAAATTGTATGTGAGCATGACTGTAAGTGTGATTTGGGCCTAATGGGCCACATAAATGTGATTGGGCCTAATAGGCCATATGAAAGAGATTGGGCCTAGTGGGCCATATACAGGTATGTAGATTTATTTGGGCTTCGTAAAAGATTTTAGGCCTAGTGTATGATGACTACATAAAACTTAATTAATTTATTGAGACCGTGGACAAGTCATAGGGTTAAGGTGTGGCAACGGGTATATGCATGTCTAAGATTGGATCTAGGGAGAGCTTGGTACTTAAGCGGTCTTGATGACTCACCTCCTCTTATCTGAAATCCTACCTGGTGCATAGTATTCATTCATCTTAGCTCACAGGATTTGTTAACGGGCCAAGGTAAGTAAAAACCCGTAATAAAAGAAAATTACCGAAATGCCCCTAAGGGCGAAAATGACTAAAATACCCTTATGTGTGGAATCTAAGATTTATGGATGTTACATGTATACCTGCTGCATTCATATGATATCCTGTTTAGGTTGCATATGGGTTGGGAATTATGGAATGGAGGAAGTATATGAGGGTCGCATGGTTGCTTGACAACCGTGGATCCACCGACGGCTTTTAAGCCCAATATGTGATTGGCAACTTACTGCAATGAAGGTAGTTCCGCAACCGGGCTACCATTGATGTGTATCGGTTAGGTGGGTCGATATTTATATCCCCACAGGATGTGTATTAGGGGACGGAGCTGAAGTATACCAGTCAAATTATTGGGGTGGGTTGCACTGCATTGCATTGCATGTATGTTGTATGGTGATTGATGTATGTTTGTATCTCATCGAGGGTTGTACACACTGAGTTTTCGAAAACTCACCCTCTTTTATTTTCCTCAAGTGATGCTCAGTAGGAGGTTCGATGTCTAGAGGGACTCTGGGTGGCCAACTAGCAGGACAACTTGGATTTGTTTTAGAAAGCATATAAGTTATTAGTTTATTAAGTAATTTAGTTTGGATTGTAATAAGGCCTCCCCTTTTTGTTATTATTTGGATTATTAATTTTATGTGTTGTAATTATGAGAAGTTGAACATGGATTTTCTAAACCATAGTTTTTATATACTACGTTTCCGCAACTAAATTTTTAAATGATAAGTTTTCTTAAATCAAATGTTTTAAACAAAGCTTTCGCAACTAAAAAGAGATTTTACAAAGTAACTGAGATGTATCATTTTAAGGAAGGATTTTCAATGAAAACAAGGTTTTCGCTAAAACACTTCAATGTGACACGCCGGATTCGACCATAACGTCCGGGCCAGGTTTAGGGTGTTACATCATTCCTCAGCTTGGATCTTCCCTTTCATTCTAGAGTAACTGATCTTCTCTGTTTGGATCATTAGCAACATCTATGCCTAGAGTACTACGAATATTTTGTCGAGTATTCATTTGCATAAAACGATTTTAGATCAAGTATATTTAACCTTTTCAGAATTAAAAATACATTTATGAACACAACATACAATCAGTTATATCTAAAACTTGCATGCATGTATTTAAAATAGGCATAAATTGAATGAAACAGTGATATAGACAATCTTAAATCATGAACATTCAAGATGATAACATTCACCCAAATAACTCCAACCCAGAAAAGATTTAGTTTATGAGTGGAAAACTAAACACCGAATTTAAATCATCCATCAACATTTAAAGAAGTTTCAATCACAAAAATCAAGAAAACTAAAGACAGAACTGCATGATTTCTTGCCACACTCCAGCTTCCCTTCTATTTTCTGATCATATGTCAATTTAGGATAAATGTCTCTTCCCCTTCTTCACATCTATATTCTACTCTCTGTTGTTACTATCCTTTCTTTCTCTGATATTCTCCAATAAAGATTTTTCTGTGCAAATAGAGGATCACCAATCACTTTCTCACACAAATTCTCCTCCCTTTTTTCTTCTCTCCTTTTATTGGGTAGATCCATCCCACCTCAGCACACATTTTTCATTCCACTTTTCAAGTTGGTTTTTCTGGTACACATCCAGCTGGCTAAGAGTGACATGGATAGAGTGCCCAGTCATTTTCTTGAAATTGCCATGACAATTCTGTTGGCAATCAATCTTGGCAATTGTCACAACAATGTTTCACTTCTTTTATTTCTTTTTTCATCTTCTTGCTCTTCCTACACCTGTATTCACACAAAACCACACATTTCCTCCCCAAGTGATGAAAGTAACAAGTAATTACTATTATATCACAATCCAAGTTTTGTTATGTAATGTTCTAAAAATATCATAAAAATGCAAATGTATTCACTTAATTACAACCAGTTGATTCTATTTACAGGCATTAAATACAACTCTTTTTAAAAGTTATCAATGTAATTTAGTTATGAATATGTTAACGTACTGTTGGCATAGTATATAACATGATATACCTCGACTTTTTTTTTGTCCTAGGACTACTCCTACGGCAAAGTCACTAGCACCACACATCAGTTCGAACAGTAATGTCTATTCTGGTGCAGTGACCAATAGGTTCTTCAATTCCTCAAATGCTTGCAAGCATAGCCTGTAACACCTTGAATAATTTATTCTGATTCTATAAATATCTAACATAATTGTGTATCTGCTTCAGTGGTTAAGTGTGCTGGGTATGTGTGTGAGGTATTAGGTTCAAGTCCCATCTTTGATAATTTTATTATTATTTTTGGATCCAAGCCTTATCCTTATTTAGTGGGCTTATATTAAATTGCCTGTGAATTCATATTAGAATTAGTTTGTTGGTTCGAGTGGTAAGGGAGCTAGTGTGTTGGAGGTCTTGTGTTCGAATCCTTACGTTAGCATGGGTGTTAATTTTTGCTCCGTTAACTGATAGAGTTTCGATTGAGCTAAAAGTTTGATGAGGTGGTGAATTAGTGGGTTAGTGGGAGAAAAACAATGGATTTGGGATATTTTTATTCATTTTTTTCAAAAATTTCTCTCTTCCCAGAAAAAAAACTGACGTTAATTCCAATTTTGTCTTCCTCAACGCTGTAGTTTTTCCTTTTCTTTTAATTCTTCCTGCTGTTGTGTTTCGATCTTTCGGCAATCACGTTATCTTGCTTTTTCGTTTCTCCTTGGGTATTTGAAAATCGAGTAGAACGAGACTCTCCTCTCGCAAAATCATAGTCAGAATTGCTTGGGGTAATAGGGTACAGTATGGCTTGGAAATGGTTTCGAATCAAATCGATATCAAGTGTGTTCCCAAATCGCGAAAAAATAAAGTTTCGGCAACAGCCAAAAATTGGCTACTATCGACGCCATACGGACGTGTGGTCACCCATGTGGTTGGTCGTGTACAAGACACGATCGTGTGGTTGACGAAGGGATGGTCGTGCGCAAGACACGACCGTACAGGCTACACAGGCAAAGCCAAGTTAGGCGTGTGTGCCTACACGAACATGCCACACTGGCATGTGGATTCTGGGTTAAACCGTGTAGGCCACACGGGCAAGGCCAATCTGGACATGTAGGCCCACACGGGCCCATATTTCTAAAGTTTTCCCTAAGGTTGCATAAGTCTTTCCAATTGACTGTGGGTCGACCGTAGGGTCGGTAAGGGCTAACCAAACCCTAAAATTGTAGATATGATAATTTAATATTCTGTTCTGAATATGATAATGCTATGCATGTCTGATTGTTCCGTTATCTGTATATAAGCATGTTGGGTATGTTTAATCTGTTATTTCCGTATCTATTTTCTGTACCTATTATGGGGTGGGATTTGTATATGCGGATAAAGTATTCTGTATGGCGATCATTGCCTATGTTCTGGCAGTCTGGCTGCACATTATCTGATATGTGTTGTAATGGCACAATATAGTGTGTAAGTGAGTGTTTTTAACCCCATATGGTATGATGGGATGGTCAGAATTGGTATGTACAAGATGGGAGTAGGATTCTGATTTTTTGATCTGTATATCTAACTCTGTTATCTGTATCTGAAATGGGCATGAGCCCGAATCTGTATCTGATTGTGTGTGATTTATTCTGCATGTTTCCATGTCTATTTCTGTTAGGTTACACATTGAGTTTACGTAAACTCACATCTGTTTGTCTGTTTTATTCAGGTAATCCACAGACTTAAACGAATCGGTGCGGCGGAGTCTTGCAGTGACCACTAGTCTACGAACTGACTTGAAGGATATTTCTGGGAGTTTTGTATTAATTGGACTCTCCAAACTGTTGATTAAATTTTTGAGATTTGGATTTTTGTTTAATATTTTGTTTGGACAACTCGCTAAAAACACGATTCTTACTAAAACAAAGGTTTTTTACAATACGAACTACCTATTTGAAATACAATAGTTTTTGTAAACTTCGCTATAAAACACGTTTTAAGGCAAATTAATCAAATAAACGTTTTGACAATGGATATAAGCAAATAAGAGTTGAAAAACTAAAATGGTTTTATCATATAGACTTCGATATCAAAACCTATTCTTTGTGACACCTCCAAAATGTGCAAAAAGGTTTGGATGTTTTGGAAAAGTGCCTGATAAATCGATGATAGATTCCTACGTAATCGAGGAAGCTTCGAATACCCTTTACTGAAGTAGGTGGTGGCAATTTCTCAATCCCTCAATTTTTGCTTTGCTAACGGTAATTCTTTGCTGTGAAACCTTATGTCGGAGAATAATGCCCTTACAGACCATGAAGTGACATTTTTTCCAATTTAGCACAAGATTGATTTCTTGACATCGACAAAAAACTAACTCCAGATTTTGCAAACAGTCTTCAAATGTATCGCCAAACACCGAGAAATCATTCATAAAGATTTTTAAGAATTTCTCCACCGTGTCTGAAAATATTGCCATCATGCAACGTTGAAAAGTTGTAAAGGCATTACATAATCCAAATTGCATTTTTCGAAATGCAAAAGTTCTATACGGACATATGAATTTGGTCTTCTCTTAATCAGCAGGAGCTATGGCAATCTGATTGTACCCTGAGTATCCATCTAGAAAGCAGAAGAAGGCTTTCCCCGCTAGTCTATCCAACATTTGATTGATAAATGACGATCGATAAATGACAGAGGGAAATGGTCATTCCTTGTTGCTTTGTTAAGTTTCTGATAATCCATACAAACCCTCTATCCCGTAACAGTACAGGGGGAATAAATTCGTTGCTATCATTGCTTACCACAGTGACACCTAATTTTTAAGTAAACACTAAACAGGGCTAACCCAATAACTATCAAAAATTGGATCTATGATTCCAACATCCAACCATTTGATAATCTCTTTTTTCACAACTTCATGATAGGATTCAATTTTCTCTACTACTCAATAGAGTTGCATGGCAATCCTCTAGTATTATCTTATGCATGCAAATTGTTCGACTGAATCCCTTAATATCCACAATTAACCACCTCAAGGCTTTTTAAATTTCCTTAAAACTTCCAATAGAACCTCTTGATTGGTTGTTAACTCAATAGAGATAACTACTAGCAATGTGTTGTTCTCTCCCAAGTATGCGTACTTCAAATGTACTGGAAAGGGCTTTAATTCAAACCTAGGAGGGTCTTCTATGAATGATCGAAGAGGTTTAAAAGAATGGTCGGATAAATTTAATGATTCGAAACTTCTCCTTAATCCATTTCCAATTTGCTGAACTTTCATTAGTTTATCAAGATCTGTAATCATGTCTGTGTCAATTAACTCACATACAACTGCATCATTTTCTGAATTTTCAGAACAAAATTCTTCAATTTTTTCTTATACTGTTGTATCAATAATCTCAATAACATGGTATTCTTCATCAGTATCTATGTACTTCATAACATCCAAGAATTACAAGTTAATTGTTGATCATTAACTCTCATAGTTAATTTATCTTTTTGGACATCAATTAATGTTCTACCCTTTGCTAAGAAATGTCTCCCAAGTATGATTGATGCATTTTTATTAGCCTCAGATTCCAGAATAATAAAATCTGCTGAAAAAATAAATTTGTCAACTCTTACCAGCACGTTTTCGATTTTACCTTTTAGATATGCATAGTTAACTAACTGTAGTGTGACAGTTGCGTATCTCGCCTTTTCTATTCCAAGCTTCCTGAAAATAATCATAGGCATTAGATTTATACTTGCACCTCATACACAATGCTTTGCCTACATAATGATTGTCAATAGAGTAAGGTCTAGTAAAATCCCCTAGATCGTTCAGTTTTGGTGGCAATTTGTTTCTAAGGATTATTATGCACCCTTCAATGAGAGCAACAGTTTCAAATTCTCTTAACCTTCGCTGCTTTGATAAAATATATTTCATGAACTTCAAGTAATTAGGCATTTGTTCCGATGCTTCTATTAATAGTATATTAATATGTACTTATTTTAAGACCTCTAGAAATTTCTTGAATTTAACATCTTGCTTGGATTTTTGGAACTGTTGAGAAAAAAGTGGAGGTGGCCTTCCTATTTGTCTAAATTGTTTTACCGTGGCATTTTTATCAACAATACAAGTTATATCTGCTTCAACATTTTTTCGATTGATCTTTTCCTTTATAACTTGCTCCCCTACTAATTCTGAATTCTTTTCATTAAGTTTAAATTCTTTCTTCAGTAATGGTGTCATTCACAACTCCTATTAGTTGAGTATCACTTCGAAGTGTAATGGCTTTGCAATGTTCCTTCTCTTGAGATCGAGAACTATCAATGTCACTAGACAATGCTCTTTGCTGTCTAGAATTCAATATAGTGGCAATTTGCCCTACTTGATTTTCCAAAGCTCTTAAAGATGTTGTCTGGCTCTAAATGATATCATAACTCTTGGTCATATACTCCTTCAATAAACCTTCCATAAATGAAAAACTTGAAGCTGAATTTTGTTGGGCATTTTGCTATGGCAAAGATTGATTGTACCCAGGTAATTTTAATCAAAATCATATAATGCCATTACAAATAATTCAATATTCACCCAAAATATTCCAACCCAAAGATAATTAGCTCATGGGTTGGGCAATAAAATCCAAAATTAAATCATTCATCAACATTCTTGAAGTTTTATGAATCATAGAAATTAAAATCAAGAAAAAAAAACAAAGGCAGAACTATAAGAAGTTCTCGCTACACTTCAGCTTCTTCTCAAAATTTTATGCAAAACCTAGGACAGATTTCTCTTTCCCTTTTCCTCGTATGTATTTAGCTGGTAACTTCTATTCTAAATTTCCCACGCAATTTCTCCACAGGATTCTGTTGTAGAGAGAGAAACTACTTTCTTTCTTTTGTTTTCTCCTCACAATCCATGTGTCCTCTTTTCTCCTCCTTTTATAGGATAGATATATCACTTTCAGGATAATTTTTTAAGATAATTTATCTAGTATATACGTTGACTGAAAGTGACGTGGATCAAGTGTTGCGTCATCTTCTTAGAATTTCCATGACATTTCTGTTAGCAATCTATCCCACTATTTGTCATGGCAATGTTTCACCTCCCTCATTCTCATTTCCTTTTCCTCTTTTCCTTCTTCTTGCCTCTTTCAACCTACCTGCACCTACTGCCAAACCTCTTTTCAACAATTAAAAGTAACATAAATTTACAGTTAAAACATAAACAAAGCTTTAATATATAATGCTCTAGTAATAAGTCTAAAATGTAAACATATTTTCTCAACTACCATCAAATATTTCAGTTTAGAGGCTTGAAATATAACTCTTGAAATATCTATCCAAGAAACAGTAGAATGCCTTCCAAGAAACAGTTCGAGAACAAAGCGGACTATCAAGTGGCTCAATGTTAGTATTATCTATCCTATATTTGACAGTTCTTGGGTGAGTCCTGTACAATGTGTACCCAAGAAAAGAGGTGTCACAGTAGTCAACAATGATAACTATAAGCTCATACCAACTCGCACTGTCACGGATAGAGAGTACATTGATTATCACAAACTCAATAAGGCAACTAGGAATGACTACTTTCCCTTACCGTTTATTGATCATATGGAGAGTGTGCATGAATTATCTGGTGATATCGACGATAAAGGCATTGATTGGAATTAGTAATTGGAAGAGTTTCAACATCATCGATACCGCCCGAAACCTCATCCAGATTAGGGCCACTATAATTTTCAACATCGTGATAAGAATCTTCATCATTATCGAACTCTTCTTCACTGTATGCTTTGATGCCTATTACCTCCAAATGTATCTATAGACGAAGACTCGACATAGGGTTATTATACAAACTCCTACCACAATTTGGATTTTCAGGCATTTGCGATGTCCCTACACATCTTGACTAACCTAGTCATCCGATATTAAGATTAAAGTCAAACCTATGATGTTGACTTATTGAAGTGATATTCTCAACAAACTCTAAATCGGCTATCTCAGTACAACTCAACTAGTTAGGAATTCTCATTCCCAATCAAACACCATATTGCCATCATAATGCCCAAGTCATCATCATCTAACAGATACATATTTGTACATTTCCACGAATCTGTAAAAATTAAATACTTGTAAAATAATCTTAACATCACTCTTCCTCAATAAAGAACTATTTTTACACTGATCTTTCTTTTCATTTCTTCTAGTTTTACAATTTTATTGAATCACATCCTAGAAATATACAACCAACACCACCTTCTACAATTTCTTCATAAAAAAGAACGTAAACTAAAACACTAGGTTATTCATCTTCAAAATAATTTTTGGGCTCTCTTCTACTAAACACAACAATCTTTCTTTCTCTTTTCTTCTTTTTTGGTTGAACAATTACACCAATGTTAGAAAAATATTAGTATATCTAAAGCTGGTGACGCCATTTTCTAAGGCACCACCAAGGTAGGTCACACCATTCCCTATGGCACCACCGGGGTGGCCACGCTATTCACTATGGCACCATACCAAAAAAATTTACCAAATTCCCTTACACTGGTGACGCCAAATGTTATAGCATGACAAAAAAAAATTTCTATTACCTACAACCAATGATTAGGTGACAATGATAGACGGTATGGCGTGACCGGCGTTTACTATTCAAAACAAGTCATTTACGCACATGATTTTTAAAATGGGTCATTTTCAAAAATTAATAAAAAAATTTAGATATTTTTATAAAAAAAACCAGAGATATAAACTTATCGATAGTTCTGACATAAATTGCCTTCTTTGCATATCTTCCCTCAATGATATATGTGATGCAAGCATGTCCGTAACAGAAAGATGCTATTTGATCCCCTATTCAAGAGTCTTTCAAAATGATAAAGGCCATTCAAGTAATCAATACAATAATGCAATAAAAAGGTAATGAAATTGCTTGTTTTAAAAGCAAAACAACTATAAATTATTTTAAAACACATATATGTCTATACATGATTCAACAAATAGTAACGTAGGTATAAATCAAGTATACGAGTTGGCTGGTTTGCAATTAGATTTGGGTATTAGATTACATATATTGGCCTAAATAATGGTACTTAGCTTTAATTACATTCTAGTTTATATTCAGATTCCAAGTCCATATTCTTCGCACTCTCATATTTGATATCTAATCATCAAAATATAACGCCATGATGCCTAAAAATAACATAAAAACAAAAAGAGTGATGTTTCATGGTTATTCTATTATTTCTTTTTTCTATATTAAAAATTAAAAATTCCAGCACAATGTTAAAAGAATCCAAGACAAAATTAAAACTTTATATAAGCTGAAAGGGAAAGGGCATGGCTCAAACAAAAAGTATAATTACATTTAAATAACAACAGGAATAATAATACCATATACTAAATATAAACAAAACAAAAAGAGGGACTTAATTCATATTCTTTTCATTTTCATTTTGTTGTTTATTTCCCATTGTAGAACTCTCTCCCTGGCAAGCTCCCACAAGTCTTCTGAATAATGATTTTATGATTTTTTTAAAATTCATAATGTTATAAAATTTGATGTATTTATACAGCACTTGGTATACTCGTCTTTGTTATTTCTTACAGGTTTCTACATCTAAATATATTAAGTTGACTTCATATTTACCCATTGAAACAATATTATTATTTTAATTATTATAGTTCTTTTCCTCCCTATACTCTAAAAGTTTATGCCACTTTCGGCTAATAGGTGTTAACAATAACGAGTTTAGCACCAATAAAGGTCCATTTTCGAAATTGGTTACTGAAATGAGTCGTTCTAAAAATAATGACAGGTATGGACTGAAAACTCAAAAATGCGCTGACGTGGACGCATTTTCAAGGGATATCCTAGGAAAATGCTTCCACGTCAGAACTTTTTTCCTTGTGTCAGGCAAAAGCGCGCTGACGTTGACGCATTTTAATAAAAAGCACTAATGAGGACGCGTTTTTGACCATGTAATCTCCAGTGGATTATTTACAAATTAAGACCTAGGTTTAGGGTATTGGGTTTGATTAGGGTTTAGGAATAATTAAATTAGGGTATTAAGTTTTTAATTGTTTAGGGTTTTAGAGTTTAATTTTATTTAATTGCTAAGTATTGTTTTGAAAAAATAAACTTAGCAAGATGAGTTCTGAAAAAATAAATTTGACGTGATACGTTCTGTAAAAATTATTTTTACGAGATATATTTTTTTTAAAACGCTTTAAGTAGGATGCACAGTCAGTAATATTACAGAAAAAGCTTCCAACTAGACTTTTTTTTGTACTGATGATTTTGAAAAAATAAATTTAAGGAAATAGTTCTAAAAAAATATCCCTAAAATCTTGGGAAATCTGATAGTTGGGGCTGAAAAGGCTCCAGGCAAGATATACTGTCAGCAAAAGTACTAAAAAACCTCCAAGTTGAACGCCTTTTCAGTAGTGCTAGTGACAACGCATCCTCCTTGGAGCGTTTTTCCCTACAAATTTCAACTCCCACTATTCGCGAAATTATATATAAATGAACATCCCACTATCCCTTAGGCTATAAATAACTCAAATTTCATTCTCTAATTGCATAATTTACAACAAGAGAAATTAAATAAGATTAGAAGAATAGAAATTGAATAGGTTGAAAAGGTATAAATTAATTTTTAATGTTAATATTTATACGAATCATTATATTTTTCCCTAATGTTTTTTGTTTTTAATTTCTTTCGACAGATAATTTGGTTGAAAATGAGTGGACGTATTAGTGTTATTATTTACTACGACAGAAAGGTCCGTCACACCGAGAACGATATTTTTTTATCGAAGAACACAAGACTGGTTTTTAACTAGAATATAGAATTGACAAAACTTCGTCAAAAAATTAGGCGCAAAACCTTCAAAATAACGCCAATAAGAATTTCATCTATTAAGTATCGATTTATGCTTCGACTGATCTCATGACATGTGACTCATTTGATATCAAAGGTGCTCGTAGCTTGAAAGCGATGGGGCGGATGCACCTTGCTAGTGGATCACTCTATCTTGAGTTATATGAAATTTTCAAGGCCAGATAAAGCACTTGCGACTTCAACATCTACTACTGTCTAAGAAGAATATATGACCCTTGCCCCACACTCCATATTTTGTGGCAGGACGAAATACACGATTGCTGCACAACACTCCGTTAATGGATGAGACATGCATCTTAGTAGGTCAATGCCAATGCTAGAAATATATTAATTTCTAGTGATTAGCAATCCACATCTAATTGGTAACATTTTGAAGCGTACACGAGAAAGGATGATATACTCCCTGCAATGTCCACGGACGAAGAGACCTCCTACATGGCAGATGTTAGTGAGTCAAATGATGAGTTCAATGTGGATCCACCACAGGAGCCCGATGCGGATAGTGCATTATTTTCTGAACTAGAACCTATTCTAACCAAACCTGAAGACGGTGAAAGGGGCTTAGATAAAGATCTGCAATTCACAGCGTACTCGCCTCCAGCCCGCATGCACAAAGTCAATCTATCAACATGTGATATGTTTGAGTTTCTAAATCTGCCACACAAGAAGTGTTGCCACATAAGTTCGTCATTAGATTCAGGTGACTTGTAAGTTGGTAAGAAGTTTTCTAATAATGATGGTTTTCTTAGTGCATTAAAACAATACATCATCAAGAACAAGGTTAACTACCATATGGTTAAATCCTAACAAAAAAAAGTTTGATACCAAGTGTGTAGTGCGAGACGATACATGTTAATGAAAAATATTAGCTTCGGTAAAGATGACAGGGTTATAAAAGATAAACAAGTTCATCGATCCGCATACGTGTGCTATCTCTAGCACAAAATCACTAGGTGTCTAGGGTTTTTTAATTCTATGATTATTATTTAATGTTGCATTATTTAACGTGCTCATGGAGTGGTAGGTGTTTCACAAAATCTTCCAAAGTTGGATTCAGAAATAATAACGGGCTTAATAATACCAATGGTGAAAGTAGATCTCAAAACTACTGCTTCAATCTTAATTGTCAATATTCGTAGCTAATTCAACTACACATCTTCTTACCACAAAATTTGGTTAGTTAAGTAAAAGGAGTTGGAGAATATGCACAGTACGTCGGACACTTCATACAATGAGGTGTGGCACGTCTCAGGTTACCTAACAGACCTTGAAATGAGCCCTACATATTACAATGGGGGATTGCTCCGTGGATGCGAAGCGTTTAAAGATCTATTTTGAAGCTTTAAAAAATATCGAAACGCATTTCAGTACTGTAAGTTATTGGTACAAATTGACGGTACCTTTATGTTTGGTAAATATACCCATCAGCTATTACTAGTTGTGTCATATGATAGTGATGGAAGGATCCTTCCAATTGCATTTGCAATAACACCAAGGGAGTTAAGTGACAACTGTAATTTCTTTCTTTCGAGGTTAAGGAGACATATCTGCCCCAAACCTTATATCTTCGTCATATCGGATCGGGGCCCTAAAATACTAACCGTAATTTAACGACAAGGAAGCCTCTGAGATTGCACACACCATTACGTCCAACTACTACAGGTATAATCGGTCTATCGTTGAACGACAACAAGTGACCAACATGGATATTATTTAGTTTGTAATATTCAATTTGTTCTAAATGAAAAAATGATATGTAATTATCACTATCCACTTATATTAACAGGGTACAAGATAAATAATGAAACATACTTTCGTTTAGCAGCACTGTTCCCCAATCATATAGCGAGTTATAAAGGCAAAATGCAAGGAAGTCATTTATGGTGTCGGAAGGTACTACAAGAAATTAACAAGGCTAAGACACGAGCCAACTTCATGCACGTAGTGTGTCGCAATCGTGACAATCTATTATTTCGGGTGACGAAGTTCGACAAACCAAATTAAGGTATTGCCAACGAACAATATCATGTATACATTAGAAATATGACATGCAACTATAGGAGGTTTGATGCATTTCATTATCCATGCGCTTATATAATTGCAATTTGTCAAAATCTTCGTTTGAATCCCATTAGGTATGTCGACAAGATGTATAAATTAAAACACATGTACAACATGTGGAGACACGTATTCCAGTCAATCCTAGATGAACGTAAGTGGTTGTCTATATCGCTTGCTCTGTTTAAGTTGTTATCGTATAGAAAATTACGTTGCAAACTAAAAGATCGATCGTTCTCGACTAAAATACATGATAATATGGATATCCAAAAAAATACGAGCCAACAAAAGTTATCCGATCATTCAATGTCAACATGTCCACATCGAAAGAACTAATTTATTAAATGAGAATATTATTCGATTTCTACAAAAATATTTTTAATTTTTTTTTTTATTAAATGAAACAATATAAAAAATAATTTGTACAAAAATATTCAAAAATAAATCAATGCATGTATCGGTCAGAATCATGCCACATAGAGGTGGCCGATGGTTACGCGCTGGATTCCTCCTTGGTTCAACTTTTGACAGATGATGTGGTTGTTCAAGATCAACTTCTAGTTGTGGGTGTTGGGAAGATAACCTACCTTAATAAAACAAATATCACAAAGTTGTTTGCATCACCCGCGACAAATGAGCGTAACTAGTTTAAATCTAATAAAGTGATGGGGATTGGAAATGAGTTAAAGTAAATGGTTCCACCTATTTATTTCATTTTGAACTACATCTACATAACATAATTGATTTCGTATTTAGTATTTAGTAGTATACATATGACTAATATTTTTATTACGTTTATATAGTTTCAATGGATACCATACGAGGATCCGGCAATTCAAGTAATAATTCTGAATGAATTCCTACAAAATCTGAATATTTAGCACTTTAGGGTCCCATTAGTCAGCTACGCTACAGTCAATATGCACCAAACAAATAGATTGTTGCAGCGACCGAATACACATTGGTCGATCTTCCACTTAAAATATATCGAAATATGAGAAAATTTGTAAGATAATATACCTATTTGTAAGCCGATTATCGTTCTAGAGTTAGCGTACGATCCGAATTACATAATAGGTAATAGGATCCATGACAAACCATATTTACTCTTGGAAGAAGAGAGGCATCAACAAATCCGTATAGAAAGATGACAACAAATCCAAGGACAAGAGATGGCGATATGAGCCCATCAATAGCTCCAACGCAATCACCGACCCCAACAAAGCATCGACGATGCCCACACCACAGTCCCTTCAAATTATGCAAAATGCGTATCCTAATCCTTATATGTATCTTTTTATCACTCATATGTTAGGTTGAAATGTATGGTCCGGAACATCTCATTTCTCAATAACTCCTAGTCAACCGACAATATATGTCATTATCACAAGAGGGACCATACGGCACCGTCAAAGAGCTCAACTTATTTCTAATCTTCATCATCTTATGGGATTCAAGCCGATTAAGCTCATTCACTGCGAGTGATGCAAATACTTTCGCGATCTTTGTTCTATCAAGGTAGGTCATCTTCTAACACTCGCAACCAGAAGTTAATCCTGAACAACCACAACCTCAACCGGAAGTTAAACCAAGAAGGAATCCAGCGCGTAACTATTGACCACCCCCATGTGGCACTAATTCTGACCAGCACATGTATTGATTTATTTTTTGAATATTTTTATACAAATTATTTTTATATTATTCCATTTAATAAAATAAAAATTCTTTTCAATATTTTTGTACAAACCAAATAACATCATTTCATTTATTAAATTAATTCATTCGATGTGGACATGTTGGCATTGTATGATCTGGGTTCCTACACCATCTGCATAACTTCTGTTGGCTCATTCTTTCATGAATATCCATATTATCACGTATTCTAATCGAGAATGGCCGACCTAATTTTTTACACAATTCTCTATTCGATAACTTAAACAGAGCAAACGATACAGACCACCTATATTCATCTAGGATTTGTGAGAATACATGTCTCCACATGTTATACATATATTTTAATTTGTACATTTCGTCAACATAACTCATGTGATCTAAACAAAAATATTGACAAGATGCAATTACATGAGCACATGGATAACGAAATGTGTCAAACCTTCCACAATCGCAAGTCTTATTTTTGAGGTATACACATTATACATCGACAATACCTTAATTTGATCTGTCAAACTCCGTCACCTAAAATAATAGGTTGTCGCGATCATGACACAATACATGCACTGAGTTAACTCACGCCTTAGCTTTATTAATTCTTGTACCTTCTACCATCATATATGGCCTCCCTACGTTTGGCGTTTATAACTCACTACTCGCTTTAGGAACAGTGTCGCCAAACAGAAGTATATCTCATTTACAATCGAGGTTATCGGCTAATGACGCGTTAATTTTAAAATAGAATTGATGCATTCCATCAAGTTTGAGATCTGATTATATCGTAGGTCATCGTATGATTATGTCCAATGATTAAAAGGTATGTTACAGAGGTAGTTTACGTCTTGATCATTAATTGACTACAAAATCGTCAACATCTCATGTAAACGATTTGTGATTTATCTCGTACCTTGTCAATATAAATGGACAGCGATAATTACATACCACTTTCATCCAAAACAAATTGAATATTACAAACTAAATAATACCCATGTTGGTTACTTGTCGTTGTTCAGCAATAGACAGATTTTGCCTGTAATAGTTGGACGAAACGTGCCTTAGACAATATCGATTGTGTGTGCGATCTCAGAGGCTTCCTTGCCATTTAATTGCGACTAGTATTCTAGAACCCTGATCCAATAAGACGTAGATATCAGGTTTTAGGGCAAATTTGCCTCTTCAATCTAAAAAGAAAAAAATCATAATCGTCACCTAACTCCCTTAATGTCATTAAAAACGCAATTAGAAAGATCCTCCCATCACCATCCTATGCCACAAGTAGCAATAGCTGATGGATATATCTACCATACATAAAGGTATCGTCAATTTGTATCAATGATTTACAATACTGAAATGCATCTCGACATTTCTTAAAGCTCCAAAATAGATGCTTGAACGCTTGACATCCACGGAGCAAGCGCTTGTTATAGTACACAGGACCCGTTTTAATATTTGTTACACAACCTGAAACATACATCTCCAGCAATTAACACCACTACCACACCTTATTATATGAAATGTCCTACAAAATGTGCATCTTCTCCAATATCTTCTGCTTAACTATCTAGGCCTTTAGATAAAAAGACGAGTAGTTAAATTCGTTACAAATATTGACAATTAATATCAACATAGTAATTTTAGGATTCGCTTTCACCATCGACAATATTAAGCCTGCTATTATCTCTGAATCCAACTTGGGATTATCTTATGAAACACATATCACCCTACAAGTACGTTAAATAATACATTAAATAATAACTGTAAAATTCAAAAACTTTAAACACCCAGTGATACTATAGCAGATCAATAAACTTCTTTATCTCCCACAAACTATCTTCTTCTTTACCGAAGCCAAGATTTTTCATGAGCATGTACCTTCTCCCATTACATACTTGGCCTCAAACTTCTAAAATTTAGATTTAACCACGTGATAGTTAACTTCATTCTTAATGTTATACTATTTTAATGCACCGAGAAAACAATCATTACTGAAAAACTTCTTACCAACTTACAAGTCACTCGAATCCAACGACGAACTTTGTGGCCAAGCCTTCTATGTGGTAGATTTAAAAACTCCAACGCATAATCTGCCGATAAATTGACATTATGTACGTCGGTTGGAGACAAGTACACTGTGAATTACAAATTTTCATCTAAACCCCTTTCACCGTCTTCAAGTTTAGTTGGAATAAGCTCTGGTTCAAAAATTAATGCAACTTCTGCACCATCCGTACCAAGTTCAAAGAATGGATCCACATCGGATTCATCATTCGACCTACCAACATCTATCATGTAAAAGGTCCCCTCACGGGTGAACGTCATAGGGAGTATATCCCACCTCGTGTACGTTTTAGAACAGCCCCAATTAGATATGAATTACCGACCGCTAGAAATTGATGTCATTCCCCAGTAAATATTTCCAGCATTGAACATCGACACACTGATATGCATGTCTCATCCACTAATAGAATGTCATGTAGGAATCATGTATTCTGTCCTGCCACCAAAAACGAACAGTTTCATGTTGTCACCCACTAACAGAGTGTCGGGCAAAGATTATATATTCCTTTCAAACAGTTGTATATGTTAAAGTCGTAAGTGTTTCATCTGGCCTTGAAAATTCCACATATAACTTAAGATAAAGTGATCCACTAATAAGCTGCGTTTGCACTATCGCCTTCAAACCACGAGCACCTTTGATATCAAATGAATTATATGTCACGAGATCAACCAAAGCACAAAATAAATACTTAATAGACGACACCTCATAGGCATCACTCCAAAGATTTTACACCTAATTCGTTTACAAAATTCTATCAATTTTATGTTCTAGTTAAAAACCAAATGCGTTATGTTCTTTAACAAAAAAAAAGTTATTCTTAGTGTCACAAACCTCACCGTCGTAGTAAATAATGGTACTAATACGTCCACTCATTTTCAACTAAATTATCTATCAAAAAAATTCAAAACAAAAAACGTTATGCAAAAATATAATGATTCGTATAAATATTAACACGAAAAATCAACTTATACCATCTCAACTTTTTTAATTTCTATTTTTTAAAATTTTTTTAATTTCTCTTACTGTAACTTATGCTACCAGAAAATGAAATTTAGGTCATTTATAGCCTAAGGAATAGTGGGATGTTCATTTCTGTATAATTCCCCGGATAATGGGGGTTGAAGCACTATCACCAGAACTACTGAAAAGGGCATCCAACTAGAAGCTTTTTCAATACTTTTGCTGACAGTGCATCCTGCTTGAAGCGCTTTTCAACCCCAACTATCAGATTTCTCGATATTTCCATGATATTTTTAGAATAACTTTTAATTTTTTTTTTTTAGAATCATTAGTACAAAAAAAGTCCAGTTGGAAACTTTTTTTATACTATTATTTACTGTGCATCTTACTTAAAAGTATTTTTTTAATTAAAAAAATAAAATCTATCTCATCAAAATAATTTTTTCAAAACATATAACGTTAAATTTTTTTTTAGAACCCATCTTGTTAAAATTATTTTTTCCGGAACAATACTTAACAATTAAAAAAAATTAAATCCTAAAACCTTAAACAATTAAAAACCTAATACCCTAATTTAATTTTTTCTAAACCTTAATTAAACACAAATATCTTAAACATAGGACCTAATTTACAAATAACCCACTAAAAATTACACGGCAAAAACCATGTCCTCGTCAATGTTTTTTACTAAAGCGCGTCCCCGTCAGTGTGCTTTTGTTTGACAAGGAAAAAAGCTCCGACGTGAAAGCCTTTTTTTTTTTTGGAATATCCCCTAAAAATGCATACACATCAGCACATTTTTAGATTTTCAATTCATACCCGTCATTATTTTAAAAAACAGCCCATTTTCGTAAGTATTTTCAAAAAATAGGCCTGTATTGGTACTAAACCCTAAAAAATGGGTGAGGGTTTTATACTTTTTTTTTCTTCACCAATGGGCTCAACGATCAAATTTTTAAACGACCGTTACAGGTGATCGTGAGGGTATTACACAGCTAAAATCACGTTCTCGTCAATGTTTTTTACTAAAGTGTGTCCACATCAGAGCGCTCTTACCTAACACAAAAAAAAAAACTTTGACATGGAAGGTTTTTTTGGATATCCCCTAAAAATGCGTCCACATCAGCGCGTTTTTAAATTTTCAGTCAATGTCTATCATTATTTTTAAAAACGACCATTTTCGTAAATAATTTCATAAATGAGCCTTTATTGGTACTAAACCCAACAATTACAGTATAAATAACAAATCAATATTAAGAAACAAGTTCTGTAATAAACAACTAAAATAGAAACACAAACAAGCACTCAGGCCACGCTTAACAACTTCATAGAACTAAAAAGAACAGAAAATATTTGTTTATAAACGCAAGAAAAATGCTAAAAAATGGAAGAGAAAAAAGCACCTGATAGTAGAGACGAATATGATCTTAGAAAGAGAAGGATAATCATTAAAACCCCTGGTTAATCTCGCGAAGAAGTTGAAGTTCCTCATCTTCGTGCTCTTTAGATCTGTCCTTTTACTTGTTTAGCCTATATGAACCAAGAAAACTGGAGGAAAAAAATTACGCCATTCAATAACTTAAAAAAATGGACTATGGAGAGAGGGTGATAATTTTACCTTTTCAGTTCAGAGCCTCCAAACAACAAAGCTTTTAAATTTCAGAAAAGGATATGCATTCAGTATATTTGATTGAGGTCAACGGCGCGAATGGAGAAATCCAGGAGGCGGCGTTCGACGGCTGCAAGGAAAGGCTAGGGTTTTTTGAATTTTTCATGTTCGTAGCCTCCATCCTAGCATCAGAACCGTCGAGGTAGCCCGAATCGGGTGAAACGATAGATCTTGAACTCATCCTAATCGTACCGTCTATGGAGGAAATCGGAGCGTGAGAAGTTCGAAAGTCGGTTGCTATTATTGGAAATTTCTAGCGGCTTTCGAAGTAAAATAATCGGAGACAGTGAAAGAGGAGAATGAGAGGGGTCGTTCAACGGTAGATTGGCTGGAGAAGACACCGATTGGCCTTTGACAGCGGCGGCGGCGGCTTGTGGTTGAAGAGAGATTCTTCGGGTTATTATTAAAATATTCAACTTTGTTAACCGTCCTGTAAAATCAGCCCATTCTCATTTGTTTTAACTTGGGAAAATCGATTTTAGATTTAGTGAATTTTTAAATTTTAACTTTATTAGAATTTTAAAAATGGTTTTAAGGTTTATTAAAATTTTATGTTTATTTTTTATATTTTAAAGATAAATTATTAATTCATTCAATAAATAAAATTATGTAATTTAGAAAAAAAATAACAAGTACTCGTCGTAGATAACGAAGGACAAGCTCCATCAATACAAAAATAGTTTTAGCCTCAGCATCAATAGAATATTATGACACATTGACAATTAGTTTTGTCATAACTCAAGCACGACATATCTGTAGTAATTACAAGCACTTAATATGATAAGGAAACTAGCCCCAGATGGTCCAAAACATTGAGCAAAAATCGACAAAAGAATCAAGTATTTACTAAACTAGAGAAGACAATAACAAAATCATTCCTAAATTAACTTGTAAAACTAATATTATATGTATAAGTAAGACTAAAAAAAGTAGTATAAGAGCAGACAAAAACTCTTTTAATTAATAAAATAAATTTAACTTTTTTTAGTCAATTTATATTAACGGGAAAACTAAAAACTCGACAGTATAAGGTGTTTTATTAAAATTAATTTTAGCATAAAAGAAAATGAAATTATTATAGCTCATTTTAAAAAAAAAGTATAATCGGTTTCTAAAAAGTCATCTTATACCGACATTACAAATAAAACCATTGCTAGATACAAAATTGATACTGATGAATAAATTTAATGTGTGGATATAAGTAGTTTTACCAATGGTAACAAGATATATGGGTATACTGTAAATCATGTATATATCTATGGTTTTATTTGTAATGTGGGTATAAGTTTTCCAGATAATTAATTCGTCGATATAGATTTATTTATATTAGTCCTATGTGATGGCCTGATGATTTGATGGTTAAGAGTGTTCACTGTCTCAGTTGTGGCTTAAGTTCGAGTTGCGCCAATCGCGTTTGTTTTTCAGGCTTTACTCTGTTAATTGTAATTCACTAATTCACAAAAAAAAAAAAATCATAAGTGGCCTTTTGAGAAATAATTCGTAAACTAACCCCAATTGACAAAAGATTTCAAAACTTTTAATTAAAGTAGCATAATTATTATTTTTTTCTATCAGACCAAAAATTTTCAAGGATGTTTATTATAGGTTAGTTTAAAGTAAGTCCCTTAATTTGAAATTGTAACAGCCTGTTCTTCAGTGATGTCGAAAATAGTTGTTTCGGGGCCATAAATCGAACGAGTAAATTTATAAATATTATTATTTAATAATTACGAGTCAAATATGATTTTAAAAGGGTTTTTGATATGGTAATTTACGTTATATGAATGATTAATTAAGTTCAAGTGGTAAGACCTTAAAGTCAAGTGGTTCTAGAAAATGAGGTATCAGAACCTCGTTTCTATAAACCGAGCTATAAACATTTATAAAATTATTTAAAGAGTGTTATTAAAGTTGTATTAAATTTTCGTTAAGAAATTTTAATATTTAGATAGTTAATAAATTAAAAAGGACTAAATCGTAAAGGATGTAAAATTTGATCACTAATTAGATTTGAGTGATTAAATGGCTTAATGAATAAAGGTAAATGGACTTAAATGGTAATTAAACCATTTAAGGAGTTAGTGGACAAATATGGATATGGATTTGGTGTTTTATTTAATTATTAACAAAGGTTAAAATGGTAATTTGATAAATTAAATAAAATTAAAACAAAACAATTAGGCTATCATCTTGTTCCATAGTGTTTGTCGAAATTGGAGAAAGAAGGAAGCCGTGGATATTAGCTTGAGCATTTGGTCAAAGTCCTCTTTTGCATGTAAGTTAAATTTGAGCTTATTTCTCATAATTTTTATGTTTTTGAGATCGTTGAAACTAGGTCCAGCTAGCTCGTACTTTCATTTTTGAAATTGTTAAAGATTTTGAATGTTGCCATTGATGAATCTATGTGATTTTAGATGTTAAATGATGAATTTGAAATATTAGTTGTTACTTATGAGTATTTTGTTAAATGATTTTTGATGAATTTAATGATTAGGGATTAAATTGTTGAAATAGTCAAAATACAATGACTTGATGTGAAATTTTTACAAATAGAGGCTGTAATGAAAGCTATGAACAATCGGTTGGCATGGGTTTTCAATAAAAAAAAAGGTTAATTTGCATGTTTTAGACTTAGGGACTGAATTGACTAAAAGTAAACTGTTGGAGGTAATTTTGTAAAAATGTTAAAAATGACTAAATTGCATAAAATGAATTAGTTTTACTATCTAAATTAATGAATTGAATGAAATTATTAATTTAGATCAATAACGAGTGGAAAATCGTGGAGAAGAGAAAATTATCAAATAGGCCATATACTTAGTTAATTCTACAATTTAGTCAGGAAAGTTCATATGAACTATGATCTCTTAAATGTTGATTAAATTAAATGTTTAATGTGTTGTTCTAATGTAAATGAATCAATATATATATGTTATTATGCAATTTATCATGTAAAGAAATGATGGAAATCTAACGACATTTCGACGATTATCAAGTCCCGTTTGAACCTTAGGAATATATAAGATACAAATGACATGTCATTAGGGTTTCATGTTTCGAGTGCTAGTCCTAAATGTTCTACCGATGGTTGAGGTCCAACATTTGTTGTGGATACTCATTAGCTTGTGTGAGCAGCATCGTGTAGCTTGCATTTCGACCGTCAGCTTGTGTAAGTAGACCCAGGTTACTATGTTTTGGGTGTTGGTCTTAAATTTCTTACCAATGACTAAGTTCCGGCATTTGTTGTGGATACTCATTAGCTTGTATGAGCGGCATCATGTAGCTACATTCCGACCATCAGCTTGTGTGAGTAGACCCATTTATGGCTCAAGTGAGCAATGATGACAAGGAATGATTTAGACCATATGTTTAGCACATTTTGTGTGAGCTTTCTTGCATATCCAATATTATTCTAAGTAATTTAACGGACATTAAAAGGAAAGGAACGGTAAGTATTCAAATGACTTATATTATGAAAACTATGAAAATGAATGAAAAGGAAATGTTAAATGAAAGTATGCCTATGTTAATGAAATTGATGATTTCAAGTGAGGTTATTTATGTTTAATTACTTATCTTAATTCAAGTAAATTATGAATTGATGCACTAACTTGTGTTGTTGATGATACTTAGGCTTATGCCAAGCTATTGGTTGGATTGTATTATGTTTACTTTTAAAGTTATGCATTGAAATGGTAAGTGTTCAAATGAAAATATGTTTATATTTATGAAAGGGTGGTAAGAATCAAAGTATGTAACAGTCCGGTTTTGACCCTAGTCGAAATAGTGATTTCGAGACCACAAATTCGAGTGTGAAAAATATTTTAAAATTATTTTCTGTGACTGTGATATGTGAATTTACATCTGTGAAATTTCTATGATTTAATTTGTCTGTTTCTGTGTTTAATTACGAAAAAGGACCAAATCGAGTAAGTTGTAAAAGTTGCCTACTGGTTGCTAAAGTGCTTAATTGCTATGGTTTGTTAAATTTGAAGTCCTTGTATGTCAATAAGACCATTATGTGATAGTGGGAGACATGGCTTGGCATTTTGGCAAATAAATAAATTTTTAAAGGATGGTTAGGTAATTAAGTAATTTATGTTAATATAATTAAAATAAAATATCAAATTGGTTCTTATTTGGTGGTTCTTGCCGAAAAACATAAGAAAAAGAAAAGGAGAAAGCCATCTTAGGGTTTCAACACTTTGATCCTTGATTAAGGTATAATTTTTCGTCGGTTTTTAATAATTTCTACGTTTCTGTGATCGTTGCTTCGTGTTCTTCAAAACCCGTGTTTAAATTTCTGTTTTTGTTGAAGATTATAAATTGTGCCATTGATGATTATATGAGCCTTGTAGTGCTCTTATATGGATTAAGAAAGATATATGTTAGATTATTATGTTTTGTTCTTGAATATTTGATGAAATAAGCCATTTGGGCTAATTTGTGAAAATGAGGTTTTGAAGGACTAAATTATGAATTAAACATGTTGTATGGGCTTATATAGAAGCCATGAAAATTCGACTAGCCTTTGTTGCAAAGAAATTTTACATATTGATGATTTTGTGAAAAATAGATTAAATTGTCAAAATGTGAAAATGTAAGGGCTAAAATAAAAAGTGCTCAAAATATGTGTGTATGGATTAAATTGAATGAAATGAATGATCTAATGGTTGAATTTGTATTGTATTAGATCAGGAACAAAGAAAATCGGACTTAGATCGGGGGAAGTCCAAAATAGTTGAATAGTAGACTTGTTTTATCCGAAATCCACCCGAGGCAAGTCAAACTACACTTATGTGTTAGGTTGATTAACTTCTGTGTTTATAAACTGTTATCTGCATTGGACGGCCTTGAGAGCCTGATAAAAGAACGTTGGTATTAATCTGAATTATAGTGTAAGACCGTGTCTGGGACACAGGCTTCGATTTTAAATTTACGTGTAAGACCATATTCGGGATATCGTCATCGTATCTGATTTCATATAAGACCCTATTTGAGACAGAGACATCGATACTGAATTACATGTAAGACCACGTCCGGGACGTTGGCATTGTACCCGTTTATGAATATCTGTATTGTTTCTGAACCATCTGATGACAAGGTATGAGTTATGAAAATGAATATGTGAAATGCATAATCTATATAGGTACGTTTGTATCATACTTAATTTCTGAATATGAAAGACTCAGTTCTATGAAATAGCGAATACAAAGTAGGTTCGGAATCATGGAAATGAAAATGATATACATACAAGCAAAAGAGCATGGTTAAGTTTATGAACTACTATGAGAAATAGCTATGAATTCTTATGGTTGTTTTGTACTATATATGCTTTAATAATTAGACCAATTGTGTTTGGCTTACTAAGCTCTTTGTAGCTTACTCTGTATGAATTCTGTCTGTTTTACAGTTATCGTAGCCACTGAAGGCTCAAGATAGTCAAGGATTGTCATCACACCATTGAACTCTTTTTGGTACTTTGAAATGTACATATTCTTAAGTATGGCATGTATAGGCTAGATTGGGTTAGTTGATATGTATGTAAATGTTATGCCATTTGAATTTGGCTAACAAATGATATGTTTGTGCTTTGTTTTGATGTATGTTTTGAAATGTGTTATATTCTAAGGTATTTTTGTCATCTTTGAGCATAGAATTGGCTATAAATATTGGTGTAATTGTTGCTTAATAATGCTTGCAAGATTGGACCCTTAATGGGTGGCAAATTGGCTTAAACCAAGCCTGCATTGTGCCACACGGTCAAAGAACACAGGCGAGCCTTGTGGCCGTGTGAAAAAATCAGTAGCTAGCTAAATTTTGCACGGTCATGGCACACGGCCGTGTCTGTTGGCCGTGTTAAAAAGTCAGTATGGGACCTATTTTTGGCACGATTGGACCACATGGGCGTGTCTTTTGCTCGTGTGAGTCACACGGCCTAGTCACACGGGCATGTGACTTTGTCAGTTTTAAAAAGTTTGTTTGAGTTCTGAAAATCTTGAATGGGTTCGGTTTAGTTTTGACCTTCCCTAAATGTATGTTTTAGGTCTCGTAGACTATCTTAATGGATGAATTTTGGATAAATGTAAATGTATTAATGTTATGATATCGGTGAATCTGTGTTGTTCTGTAATACTTTGTCTGTCCGGTGACTCCCCTTACCTATTCCGATATCGGTTACGGGATAGGGTGGTTACATTTATATTGGTATCAGAGCTATGGTTTAGTCGGTTCTAGGACTACCATAGCGTGTGTGAGTCTAGCTGTACATGCCATATGTCTGAAACTGTGATAGTGTGACGAATCCTGACAATTGAAATGTGCTTTTATATAGCAATGGATCCCAATAGAGCCGTAGCTGATGATATTGAGAGTAATGCGCCTGCTCCCGCGCAAGGGACGGTGCAAGATGATTCTCGACCGGCTACGAGTAGCCGTGATAGCGAGGCTAAGCAAACCTTCTATCAGATGATGAATGATTGGTTCACCCAATATATTAGAACCAATCCGGCTGTTCAACAACCTCCGCCCTCGGTTAATCCTTCCCAAATTCCTGTCATGACTTCTGTGAATCCAGTTTAGTTAAGTAGACCACCAGTTGATAAGATTAGAAAGTATGGGGCTGAAGAGTTCTGAGCTACAACGAATGATGATGCTGAAAGAGCCGAATTCTTGTTAGAAAATACGATACGGGTATTTGATAAAAAGTCTCTGAATCCAGAAGAATATGTTAAATGTGTCGTTTCACTTCTGAGAGATACGGCATACCATTGGTGAAAAACTTTAATATCTGTGGTTCTGAGTGAACGGGTTACTTGGGATTTCTTCCAAGCTGAATTTCAGAAGAAATACATTAGTCAGAGATTCATTGATTAGAAACGTAAAGAGTTTCTCGAGCTTAAATTGTGACGGCCCTAAATTGACCTTAGTCGGAAAGTGGTTTCGGGACCACAAAACCGAAGTATAAAAATAAAGAACCGTTAGTTTCTATGTTTAATGTGCATGAATATGCATGTGTGAAAATTTCAATCTTTAATTTATTCATTTGAGTGTGAATCTTTTTAATAGGACTTATATGAGACAAATGTGAAATATGATAGGTAATTCTAGAAGTGATTCAATAATGCATGAAATAAAAAGGGTGGACTTGCATGTCAATTTCCCCACTTAATTAATAGTGGCCGGCCATGACATGATGATAAGCAATATGTGTTTGTAATAATAATAAAATAATGTATTAATGGCATAAAATAATAATAATAATAATAAAAGGGGTTAAACTAATTAGATGAATAAAACAAAGAAAAGAAAATTTGTGTTCATCTTTTAGCAATCCTTAATAAACTCTAAGAAGAAAGGGGAAGGGGAAACAAGCATTTGGTCACTCCTAGCCTTGATTAAGGTATGAAATTCATAATAGCTTTTGAAATTGTTGAATGTATTGAGTTAGTTACTAAGTCCCTTAGTTAGCCCATGTCCAAATCTTGAATTTTGGTTGGTATCATGAGTAATTGGTTAAGAGAAAAATGTTCAAGAAATGGTTGTTGTTCATGTTATTTGGATGAAAATGGTACATAGGTGAATTAGAGTCTAACAAATGAGCACATTTGGGCATTAGTTGCTAAATGGAAAAGAATCGGCTAACAAGTTGTGTTCTTTGGCCGAATATGGTTTTAGGTATTTGGGTAATGTATGCATTTTTAATTGATGGAATGAAGAGGATGCTTTAATTGTGTTAAGGACAATTGTAGGTTAAAATAAGGTTTGCTAAGCTAGCTATTAAGGTGAAATACAAATGTTAACAATTGATTTCTAGTGTATATATATATGTGTATTAGCCGAATTTTGAACTTGAATAATGGTTTGAACACCATGTATTGTATTGAGAATGTTGAAGTGAATTTTATAGATAATTGTTTGATAAATTCGATTGTTAATATACATACTTGAATAAAATGTATACTAGGAATGTTTGAAAGAGTGATTTAGTATTAAACTGTTTGAGGACAGCTGCAGTAAGGTGATTTTGGAAAATCACCATAATTTGTAGGAGTTGAGTTAGAAGCTGGATAAATTATGTAAGTAAAGCTTGAAGAGTCTAGTTTCTTACAAAAGAAACTATAGAAAAAAAGAGTTACCGATCTTGAGATATTTGCAGTATTGTGGGGTTGAGTCGAAATGACTACTAGATGTCCTGTTCCGTTTTTATAAAATCAGTATAAATTGTACAAAAATGGCCTTAAGATAAAATTTATATTCTTAGATTCCTTAATGAGTCTAGTTTCAAATGAAATAAGTGAGAACACATTTTGAGTTCTGTACAATGAGAAATTTGATTCGTAGTGAAGAGTGGTCAGTTTAGTCAAGCAGTGAAACAAGGTGAAATTTAAGAAAAATCTGGTATTGTTGGGCTAAACTAAAATTTATGAAAATTTTATGGATAATAGATAAATGAGTCTTCTGTCAAGAAAAATTTACGGCAATCGATTTGGAGTTTCATAACTCCAATTATAAATACTTTACTGGCTGTTGCTCAGGAAGTTAGTTTATAGGGAAATTGTAATTATATTGTAAACATTAAAGAAAATTTGTTAATAAATAAATTTTCAATTTTTATAAAGCTTACTATAATCTATATGTGTGAAAGCCGAATCTATATGTAGTACATCCTTAAAGTAATGCTTTAATAGTCGATTAATGACTAGTTTAAATTTGTTGAACTTAAGCTCAAGAGCATAGGGGGACAATTTCTGATAAGGGGAAAGAAAAAGTAGCCGAGTAGCCACTTTGCCACCGTTCAAGTATATCCGAGGTAAGTCTTCGAGTAATGGAACTTAGTCTATGAATTGATAAATCTTGATCATATTTAAGCATAACAATTAGTCTATAACATAATGGTTCTACTTGATTTATGTAGTGAGATAAATAGCTTGTACTTATGAATTGTAATTGAATAGTTATTGAAATTGTGTTGAATGGCAAATCGAAATCGTGCCCTCATATGGGTCTATTGAGCCGAAAGTGGAATGGTTATTAAGCTTGTTGTGCTTGTGTTCTAGTAATGTGAATGAAATACCGATGTATTAAGATGATAAGACATATGCATGATAAATTGAGACTATATCCGGGCTAAGACCCGCAGACCTTGCGTGAGTGTTATATCCGGGTCAATTCCCGAAGGCATACGTGCTGGTCGATTATATCCGGGTCAATTCCCGAAGGCATACGTGCTAGTCGATTATATCCGGGTTAAGTCCCGAAGGCATACGTGCTAATTTTCATATCCGGGCTAAGTCCCGAAGGCATTCGTGCTAGTTGCTATATCCGGTTAAATCCACGAAGACATTCGTGTTGATTCTAATTGGTGATACAAATTGTAATAATTCCAATAAGTACGTTCAAATTCTAAGATGATAAGGTATGTTTTATATATATACATTGTAAAGGTTGATTTGGTTTTAAATGTATTCGTTCAATTGAATAGTGAACTCCGAGTCGAATCTTAGGGTTGCATGAAATATTTAGCTTATTCAAGGTACGAAAATTTTTGACTACAATGAAATTTAGTCGTTTTGACTCTGTGCGTATGAATATAATGATTGAAGTGTGAGGTAACATAATCATGGAGTTTTATGTTATGTATTTATTTATCTTATAAACGTTATGTTTTAGTTGTAAATGATCTCATTACTTAAACTTACTAAGCATCGAAATGCTTACTCTGTCGCTTAAATTCTCTGTTTTTTTTTAGATCTCGTTCGTTAGCTATCGATCTCGGGGATTTCAAAGACGAAGTCATTCACACTATCCAAGCCCACTTGGTACCTTGTAGTTGAACTTTAAAAATGGCATGTATAGGATGGACTTTTGATGTTAATATGTATCTTTTGGTGTGTATATATATATAGCCATGCGAAAATGGCTTGTTAAGTTATTATATAATTTCCACTTAGTTAATATGTATGTGTAGTTGATATATAATTAATCTTTTAAATATTTTGATCGAATTGAACTTATGAATGAATCAAGATAATTATTAAATTAATGTGACTCCTTGTCTGTTGTATGAATGGAATTATCCGATTATAATTAAAAGAAACTTCTTGCATATTTGGTAATACTTCTTAAATCCTTCCGGCGACGGATGCGAGATTAGGGGTGTTACATAAATAGAGCCGTATTTCTGTTACTGAATATGAACGGGAATTTGTGAAATTGAGTCAGTATGCTAGGGAATGTATATCTAATGAAGCAATAATGTGTAAAAGGTTTGAGGATGGACTAAATGAAGATATTCATCTGCTAGTCGATTTTAGAGATTAAAGAAATGGTGGTGCTCGTTAAGCGAGCTTGTAAGGCTGAAGAATTAAGTAAAGAGAAAAGAAAAGCTAATTTTGAAGCGCGAGATGCTAGAAAGAGATCTTCGAGTAAATCATTTCAGCCTGGGTCAAAGAAATTCCATGATAATCAGAACCGTTCAAATACTAATATGAGACATTCGAACCGAGATCGAGCACCAGAGCTCTTGTTACTTCTGTTGCAAGTGTTGGAAATGTCCGATGTAAGAGACCTGAATGTAAACAATGTGGTAAAAGACATCCGGGAAATTGTAGATTGAATGATCGAGCCTGTTTTCGATGTGGATCCCTGGATCATTTTATAAAAGATTATTCTAAACCTGCTGAACAAGAGAATGTGCAGAATCCGAGATCGAGTAACATCTCAGCTAGAGGTAGATCTTCTAGAAACATGAGAAATACAAGTGGTGATCAAAGAACTACTAGAGACACTGCTATTAGATCTGAGGCCAGAGCACCTGCCAAAGCCTATGCTATCCGAGCTCGTGAGGAAGCTTCGTCTCTAGACGTGATTACTGGTATTTTTACTCTTTATGATACTTCTGTGATTGCATTGATAGACCCTGGATCAACGCATTCTTATATCTCTATGAATTTAGTGCACAAGAAGAAGACTTTGCTGTAGAGTCTCATCGAATTTGTAGTTAAAGTATCGAACCCTTTAGGCAAAAGTGTTTTAGTTGATAAAGTCTGCAAAAACTGCCTGTTATTGATTAGAGATATCTGTTTTCCTGCTGATCTGATGCTATTGCCTTTCGACGAATTTGATATAATTCTGGGAATGGATTGGTTAACTTTGCACGATGCTATTGTGAACTGCAAGTGAAAAGTCATTGACTTAAGGTGTAAGAATGATGAGATAATTCGAATTGAGTCTAGTGATCTGAATGGACTGCCGGCTGTGATATTTGTAATGAAAGCACATAACTATGTAAAGAAAGGTTGTGAAGCCTATTTAACTTATGTGTTAGACTCGAAAGTGGGTGATAAGAAAATTGAATTAGTGCCTGTTGCCTGTGAATTTTCTGATGTGTTTCCTGAAGAACTACCTAGTTTGCCTCCGATTCGAGAAGTCGAGTTTGGTATTAAATTGGTACCTGGTACTACTCCGATATCGATAATTCCGTACAGAATGGATCCGACTGAACTAAAAGAATTGAAATCTCAGTTGCAAGAATTGACAGATAGGGGATTTGCTAGACCGAGTTTTTCACCATGGGGTGCTCCTGTTCTATTTGTGAAAAAGAAAGATGGCACAATGAGAACGTGTATTGATTACCGCCAGCTTAACAAAGTAACCGTAAAGAACAAATACCCTCTGCTTAGGATCGATGACTTATTCGATCAGTTGAAAGGTGCTACTGTGTTTTCAAAGATAGATTTGAGATCAGGATACTATCAGTTGCGAATAAAGGACTCTGACATTCCGAAAACTATTTTTAGAACAAGGTACGGGAATTATGAATTTTTAGTTATGCCTTTTGGATTAACGAATGCACCTGCTATTTCTATGGATTTAATGAATAGAATTTTTAGACGTATTTAGATCAATTTATTGTTGTATTTATTGATGACATATTGATTTATTCACGAGATGAATCTGAATATGCCGAGCATTTGAGAATAGTGTTACAGACATTGTGAGATAAATAGTTGTATACCAAGTTCAGTAAGTGTGAATTCTGGTTGCGAGAAGTTAGTTTTTTGGGCCATATTGTATCAGCCTCTGGAATCCGAGTTGATCCGAGCAAAATTTCAGCTATTATGGATTGGAAACCCCCGAGAAATGTATCTGAAGTCCGTAGTTTTCTGGGCCTTACTGGTTACTATAGAAGGTTTGTAAAAGGTTTCTCGATGATTGCGACTCCGTTGACAAAGTTACTTCAGAAAGATGTGAAGTTTGGGTGGTCAGAAAAGTGTCAGAACAGTTTCGATCAGTTGAAAGCCTTGTTGACCGAAGCTCCAGTATTAGTACAATTTGAATCAGGAAAAGAATTTGTAATTTACAGCGATGCTTCGTTGATTGGTTTAGGATGTGTTCTGATGCAAGAAGGTAAAGTCATTGCTTATACTTCGAGACAGCTGAAGCCACATGAAAAGAACTATCCGACACACGATCTTGAGTTGGCTGCTATTGTGTTTGCCTTGAAAATCTGGCGTCACTACCTTTTTGATGAGAAATGTTATGTGTTTTCTGATCATAAAAGTCTGAAGTTTTTAATGACACAAAAAGATTTGAATCTGAGGCAGAGAAGATAGTTCAAATTGTTAAAAGACTACGAGCTAGTTATTGATTTTCATCCGGGCAAAGCAAATGTAGTAGCGGATGCTTTGAATCTGAAATCTGTGTCTGCATTACGTGCGATGAATGCTCATTTAGCATTTTCTGATAATACGTTGGTTTGTGCCGAACTGAAAGCAAAACCCTTTTTTATAAAACAGATCTGCGAGGCTCAGAAATCTGACAATGAAATGATAGCAAAACGAGCTCTATATGATTCTAAATTCTAGGTTGATAATAATGATTGTTTGAGATTCAGGAATAGACTTTGTGTTCCGAGGAATACAGAGTTAATTCAGATGATTTTGAGTGAGACTCACAGTAGTAAATTTTCAGTACATCCGGGGAGCACCAAAATGTATAAAGACTTGAAACAACTATACTGGTGGCCGAGAATGAAAAGAGATATTTCTGATTTTACTTCTAAATGTTTGGTCTGTCAGCAAATTAAAACTGAACATCAGGTACCATCAGGTCTGGTGCAACCGATTATGATTCCGGAGTGGAAATGGGATCGTGTGACTATGGATTTTGTTTCAGGTTTGCCCCTGTCTCCGAGAAAGAAAGATTAGATTTGGGTTGCAGTTGACAGATTAACGAAATCAGCTCACTTTATTCAGGTACGATCTGATTTCTCACTTGATAAGTTAGCTGAGCTTTATATTTCTGATATTGTTAGACTACATGGTGTACCATTGTCGATTGTGTTAGACCGAGATCCGAGATTTACATCGCGATTCTGGAAGAGTTTGCAAGATGCTTTAGGTACTAAATTGCATTTCAGTACTACTTTTCATCCTCAAACAGATGGTCAATCTGAGTGGATTATTCAGATACTCGAGGATATGTTGAGATGTTGCATTGTTGAGTTCGAAGGTACGTGGGAACAATATCTACCTTTGATTGAATTTACCTATAATAATAGCTTTCAATCCAGCATAAAAATGGCACCGTATGAAGTCTTATATGGTAGAAAGTGTAGAACTCTGTTATACTGGTCTGAGCTCAGTGAGAAAAAGATTTACGGTGTTAATCAGATAAAAGAAACAGATTAGAAAGTGAGAATAATTTGAGATAGTTTGAAAGCTGCTTCTGATCGTCAGAAATCTTATGTGGATTTAAAACGAAAGGATATCGAATATGAGATCGGTGATAAAGTATTTTTGAAGGTATCCTTGTGGAAGAAACTATTTTGATTTGGTAAAAGGGCAAGTTGAGCCCGAGATTTATCAGACCATATGAAATCATTGAACGAGTTGGGCCGGTTGCTTATAGATTGAGACTACCATTTGAGTTAGAAAAGATTCACAATGTATTTCACGTATCGATGCTTCAACGATACAGATCTGATCCTTCGCATGTAATTTCTCCATCTGATATTGAAATTCATTCAGATATGACGTATGAAGAAAAATCGATTCGTATTTTGTCTCATGAGATTAAAGAATTATGAAATAAGGTAATTCCGTTAGTGAAAGTACTGTGGCATAGACACAGAGTAGAAGAGGCTACATGGGAGCCTGAAGATGCAATGAAACATCAATATCCGAATCTGTTTAATGGTAAGATTTTCGGGGACGAAAATTCCTAAGGGGGAGAATTGTAACAGTCCGGTTTTGACCCTAGTCAGAATAGTGGTTTCAGGACCACAAATCCGAGTGTGAAAAATATTTTAAAATTATTTTTTGTGTTTGTGATATGTGAATTTACATCTGTGAAATTTCTGTGATTTAATTTGTCTGTTTCTATGTTTAATTACGAAAAAGAACCAAATCGAGTAAGTTGAAAAAGTTACCTACTGGTTGCTAAAGTGCTTAATTGCTATGGTTTGTTAAAGTTGAAGTCCTTGCATGTCAATAAGACCATTATGTGATAGTGGGAGACATGGCTTGGCATTTTAGCAAATAAATAAATTTTTAAAGGATGGTTAGGTAATTAAGTAATTTATGTTAATATAATTAAAATAAAGCATCAAATTGATTCTTATTTGGTGGTTCTTGCTGAAAAACATAAGAAAAAGAAAAGAAGAAAGCCATCTTAGGGTTTCGGCACTTTGATCCTTCATTAAGATATGATTTTTTGTCGATTTTTTATAATTTCTACGTTTCTATGATCGTTGCTTCGTGTTCTTCAAAACCCGTGTTTAAATTTCTATTTTTGTTGAAGATTATAAATTGTGCCATTGATGATTATATGAGCCTTGTAGTGCTCTTATATGGATTAAGAAAGATATATGTTAGATTATTATGTTTTGTTCTTGAATATTTGATGAAATAAGCCATTTGGGCTATTTGTGAAAATGAGGTTTTGAAGGACTAAATTATGAATTAAACATGTTGTATGAGCTTATATAAAAGCCATGAAAATTCGGCTAGCCTTTGTTGCAAAGAAATTTTACATATTGATGATTTTGTGAAAAATGGATTAAATTGTCAAAGTGTGAAAATGTAAGGGCTAAAATGAAAAGTGCTCAAAATATGTGTATATTGATTAAATTGAATGAAATGAATGGTTGAATGGTTGAATTTGTATTGTATTAGATCAAGAACAAAGAAAATCAGACTTAGATCGGGGGAAGTCCAAAATAGTTGAATAGTCGACTAGTTTTATCTGAAATCCGTCTGAGGTAAGTCAAACTACACTTATGTATTAGGTTGATTAACTTCTGTGTTTATAAACTGTTATCTGCATTGGACGACCTTGAGAGCCTGATAAAAGAACGTTGGTATTGATCTGAATATAGTGTAAGACCGTGTCTGGGACACAGGCTTCGATTTTAAATTTACGTGTAAGACCATATTCGGGACATCGGCATCGTATCTGATTTCATATAAGACCCTATTTGAGACAAAGGCATCGATACTGAATTACATGTAAGACCACATCCGGGATAGGGGTGTTACAAAGTATGTATTTTCTAATGAAATGGTTTATCATGTGGGTGATGTTTATGGTTATGTCTTGTATTGTGCAAATGAAACAAGTAAGAAAAGGTAATGAAACAGTAGTTTAGAGCTAAAATGTAATATGATGAAAAAAGGATTGATGAGTTGAATGATGTACTTATATGAGAGAAATTTACGTATACTATGGATGAATTTACCTAGTTCATGAACAAATATACTAATTAGTGAATTGATGTTGTTATTTAAGTTTATGCTAAGTAAATGAAATGGAACGTAAGTAAATGGAATGGTAAGAAAGTAAATAGAGTGGTTCTTAATGAAAAGGTTAATGATTGTGTAATATGTTTTATAAATCCTATTATATTAGGAATGAAAAATATATGTGATATTGATGAACTTACTTATTTATGAGTTGATGGTATAAAGTTTGATAAATTTTGTAGTATTGGTATAGGTTTAAAATTACCCCATAAAGTTCATTATTGAAATGAAATGTTGTGTTTAAATTTTATACGAGCTTATTAAGCATTCATTGCTTACATAGTTATTTTTCCTTTACTTTAAAGATTATCAGAAGCTCGATCGATTTGGAAGCTCGTCGGAGACCTATCACACTATCCAGTGAATATTGGTAGATTTTGATGTTTTGGTCAAGGTTATAATGACATGTATAGGTGGATTTGTGGTTTATGTTAGTTGATGAGTTTGGAATGTATATGTCATTTTGGTTTATGTAACATTGGTACGGTTGATGCCTTATTGATGTGCATTATTTTGACAATGTGTTAATACATGTTTGAATGGCCAAAATGGTAGGTGATGAATTGACCTCAACATGGTCAAGTTATGGTATGCTTTGGAAAGGTTTTGAATAGATGTGCATGATTGAAATATGGTATGTATATATGTTGGTTGTTGGTACCATTTGGAAATGGCTAGATTTGTGTCATTTAGATGGTTTTGGTGCATGTGAGAAATGGTCCACATGGTAAGGTTATTTTGATATGGCATGAATTTAGTATGGTATGGTTGAAATGTGTCAATTGTGATAGGTTTTGGTATGGAAATAAGTCAGTTGATGAATGGTTAAATATGCACATGTTTAGGTATGTTTGATGTATGTGTTTGAGGTGCCTACATGGCATATTGGTTGTATGGTGTAACATCCCAAAAATCGGGGGTTAGTAGAATCAGGTTTGGAAACCGAGAGAGAGTGGTCATGCCTTAATTTTTAAGATTATCTATGCATTTTTAAGAAATAAATGAGGTATTGGTTTGTTGGTTAAGTGTTAATGAAACGTTCCTTAAAACCCAAGTTCAAATCCCTTCTCTCTCACCATTTTTATTATTTTGCAAATTTTCCCTTAAACCCTAGTATGTGACATGTCTTGTTTTTAAAATAAATATTGTAAAATTATTTCACGAATGAGGAAAAAGCCTAATGGTTAAAAGAAATATGAGAAAGTATGGAAATTAAATGAGGTCCCAAGTTCGAATCCCTTCCCTTGCGAAATAATTAAATTTTGTAAAATCCCTTTTTTTTAATGTGTGTGTCATCCATACCCTTGAACCCTAAGTATAAATATAAATTTTTATTGTATTTTTCAGCCTTTAATTTAACTTTTACCCACCCAAGTCGTTCACCCTCTTCCTCTCCTATTTTCTCTTCAATTTTCTTTCTTTCTCCCATTGTTGTTGTCGGCTATACCTAGTTTTACCATCTCCTTCTTCTATTTGCCACAAGATTTGTTAACATATTATCTAACATATTGCTGTCATTTTTCCTAATTAAAATTAGCCCCAAATCTGAAATTTTGAACTCCAAGATCAATCTCGAACATTGCCAAGAAAGTGTCATTGTCGTTTCTTTCGACTAGCTCGGGTAAGGTCTCTTCTCTCTTCAATTTCTTAATTAATCTTGTCCATTAAAAACATAACTTTCCAGATTTGAAATTTGGCGGATTTTAAATGATTTCAAAGGTATTTTTCCATATTTTAATGAGATCTCAAACTATTTTAAAATTCAGCCCCAATTTTGGCCACCATGGGTGATGGTGCGTGTGGCTATGTGCAAGAAAGGGGGTTGTTTTGGTTCTTGGTTATATATTTCCAGCATTAATTTAGTTCTTGAACCCTCTTAATCAGCTTTTAAACCCATTTCAATTAGGGAAAATGTTCTTCATTGATTGGCCATTCGGATCCCACAAATCGTGAAGCGTAAGTGCAATTAAGGGTAACTAGTTTGTTATTTCGACATACTTGTTGGGTAAAGTTTATGATTTGATTAAATGAAAAAATTTAATGATTAATTAGTTACTTATTTTCCAGTATATTATTGAATTAGGTGCTAACTCAAATGCCCCAAATCATCCTTAAAGGCGAAGAACGATTGTATGTACGGTTTGCATCGATACAGTGTAAGGAACCTAACTAGTTTGGATTCATAAAATAGTTATAATTTCAACGATTGGTTTGAACTCATAAGTGGGTTTTTGGGGGCTGGTTTAATGGTAAATTAATTGAATTCATACTTAATTTTGGTTTAGGTTCGTTTAAAGAATTATTAAGGAAAATTGGAAGATTCGCTAGTATGCTGTGAGGAAGCAAAAAATAAGGTATGGGTCTTAAACTCATAAAATTGTTTGAAAATGTTAAATATCATGTTATATTTGATAAATTAGATTACTGATTGGATTGGCCTAACAGCCAAATTATTGATTTTGTGAGTGGCCGAACCAGGTATGTTTCGAGCCTTAAAAGATTGACATGTTGGCAAAATTGCTAGTTTGATAGTATGGATGTTTGATTGATTTGTCATTGCATATTTGAGTTATGAGATATGAGAATGTTTGACTGAATGATATAATGTGTTGAGATATTAAGCTTATGTATGATTTAAACACATGAGATATTTGTTATATTGTGTATTGAAAAGGGTGCTATTTATGCACAATGAAAATCTGTAAAGTATGTAAAATTGAACGATATTGATTGATGCCAACTCAATGGTAATTTGAAAGATTGGAACACTATTTCCATTTACTGAAAGTATGTGATTATTGAGAACATGCTCAGCATGTCAAATCAGCATGTCAAATGAATGTGAAAAGTATTGAGATATAATTATGTATGAGATTGTATGACATATTACATATGCATTGGGTTGAGATTTTGTTGTAGACGGAGGAGTTCCATGGAGTACTGACAACATATTAAGTCCGCATTATTCGTAGTCAGTGCACTACACCCGGAGTACCGAAGGTGTAACACCCTTAACCCGTATCTGTCGTTGGAATAGGGTTACGAGGCTTTACCGGATAAAACACATTAATCATATACATTTACACATTCATAATCAAAATACATTCAATTCATTCACATTGTCCCTTATAAGGTCTTACGGGACCTTAAAATATGATTAGAAGTGGTTCGAGACTAAACCGATAACAATTACAAACTTTGAGAAACTTAAAAAATTTTCCAACATTTAAGGGTCACATGCCCGTGTGAACAGGCCGTGTGCCTCACACGGCTATCAGACACGCCCATGTCACAGACCGTGTGAATACAGGGCATACATACTGACTTGCACCACACGGTCAACCACACACCTGTGTGTCAAACCCGTGTACTTTTCGAAATAGCCATACACGCCCATGTGCCAAGGCAGTGTGACTCACACGGCCATTAGACATACCCGTGTGTCTAGGTCGTGCTCAAAACTGACTTGAATTTCTAATTCTTCACCAGGGGACACACGGCCACGTAACATGACCGTGTGTTGCACACGGTTGAGACACATGCCCGTGTCTCTGCCCGTGTGGACAAAAATAGGCCATTTGCAAAGTCAATTTGCGACCCTTTTCACAAGCACATATAGAAACCAAAATAGCACCATTTCCAAACATCTTTAACAACCAAAAACATGACAATTTATACTCATATCATGTCATTTACTCACAACCAATTCAACTACTCAATTCCACAACTAAAACATAACAAATAATTAAGCCAAAATCATCACAACTTATATAGCTACTAAATGCATTTACTCATCAAATTATCATCTATATCATGACACATTTTGCACCATATCATCATCTCAAAATCAAACCACCATAATCTTAAAAGCTTTAATATACCAACTTACAACTATCCAAAATAACCAACACATAACTCATTTATCAAACATATAATTGAAGCTAACTTAAATGGCCATACACACCAACATTTACAAGCCAAATCTCATGGCTATTCCATATCTTAAAACATATCATCAACACAATAGCCTATACATGTCATATACTAAATTTACAAGCATCCAAAAATACCAACAAGTAGTCGATAGTGTGATGATGGTTCCCGATGATCCCCGATGTCCGAGTTAGCTTCGATAATCTATAAAACATAAAAAGAACACACAAAGTAAGATTTAAAAGCTTAGTAAGCCATATACAAATAAAGCTATCAATAAACCTTTGCATATCAATTCAAATATGCTAAACATAGCTAATCACATTCAAAATTTACAAACCTTTCTTATTGAACTTATTTCAATGTCTTAAACTAATTCATCAATTACTTTATCTTCTCAAATCTCGTATGAATTTCATACATATCTGAATCACTTAAATCATTCACATATTCTTTCTTGACTTGACTTTGCCCGTTGAATCGTTCAGAATCAATAAGGATACGCAGAAATCACATAAGCTCATACAATGCCATATCCCAGATATGGTCTTACATGCTAACACATATCGATGCCACTGTCCCAGACAAGGTCTTACACAAAATCGATTAATGATGCCAATGTCCCAGACATGGTCTTTCACGTAATCTCAATACAATTCCAATGTCCCAGACATGATCTTACATGAAATCACATCTCGATAACCTAATGTCATGACATTTATATCTTATGTTATTCCTAAAGTTCGTACGGGACTTTCGGATGTCGTAACTCTGTCGATTCATGCTCGTATTTACTCGTTTGATATTCATAGTAGTTCAATGATAATAAAACATATATAACTCAATTCAAAGACATTTATTTGCATATGAACTTACCTCGTAGTCGGGATAGACGAATCGGATCGATTACTCGATAAGTTTCGATTTCCCTCGATCTAAATCCGATTTCTTTCGTTCTTGATCTATATAAAGTCAAAATTAACTCTTTTATTCATCAACACATTCAATTTATTCCAAAAGCACATATTTGGGCATTTTTTCACTTTAGCCCTTAAATTCCACATTTTTACAATTTAGTCCCTATTCCAAAAATACACAAAATTCAATATAACCCATGCTTAGATGAATTCTCTATAGCTTCATAACAACCTGTATTTTCATTTATTTCACACTTTTAATCACAACATTTCACATTTTCTCAATTTAATCCCTTTTATGCAATTTCACTAAAAATCACTTTACAAAACAAGATAATCTATCAACAAATACTCATTTTCCATCATCAAACATTCAAAAACTCAAGCACCCATCAATGGCAACTCACAAATTCATCAAAAATTTTAGAAATTAGGGTACGGTCTAGCTAGCACTCAAAGCAACGATCACAAAAACATAAAAATCACAAAAAACATAGAAATCATCAAAAACCGAGCTCGAAACATACCTTAATTAAACCACACAAGTGTTGAACCCTAAATGAGCTTCAAGCTTCCATTCTTTTCTTTATTTTCGGTTATGGATGATGAAAATAAAGATGATAATGCTTTTATTTTTAATTATTTAAGCGTTAATTATCAATTTCCAATTTTAACCCTTATTGTAAAACATAAATATTAACTAATACATGTCCATAATGGTCCACTCAAGCTATCAATGGTATAATAACAACATAAGGACCTCCAATTTAGAAAACCATAGCCATTTGGCACTTTTAACTTATAGCATGTTACTTTTGCATTTTACGCGATTTAGTCCTTTTTCTCAAATTGAGCTATTAAATGATAAAATTAGCTCACGAAATTTTCAAACATATATATTCACATGCTGTAAACATCAAAAATAATATTAAAATAATTTTACAACCTCATATTTGTGGTTCCAAAACTACTGTTCTGATTTAGCTAAAATCGGGCTGTTATAGAAGGGATTGGCGATTTCATCGCATATTATATGTTCTTGGTGATTGTATCACACTATTTGATATCTGACATATTTTTTGCATTATTGATTATTTGGTGGTTTTACCACATCAAGCTATGCTCATAATGTTTTGGAGTTTGGCAGATGGGTTATCGGGAAACTCGTGGTGTGTAGCGGATGGTATGGGTAGGAACCTTTTTGCATTGCATCATGTGCATGACATATCCGAATGTTATTGATTTATGCTACATATTGTATTTTTTTTGTATTGGATGGTATCGAAATTAATAATTGTTACTTGAATGAATGATGACCTATGCTCATACACCGTTTGACATCAATTTGATAATGACTATGTAACAATATAAAATTCCTATGATGGTTCTGTTTTCTTCTATTAAAGATAATCTATTTCATTGTATTCGATTTTTATGTTTGTTTAAATAATTGTTTGACTCACACTAAGCTTTTCATAAGCTCACCCCCAATAGTGTTTAACTTTTCAGGTAAACCTCAAAATTAGGACCGGACTCGGCATTTGGAGAATCAACTTGGACCTCAGATTATTATTTAATTAAGTATTATTAAGTCTTTATTGGTTTTGGCTTGTAATTTTTAATTATTTCTGGTCTGTGGCTTGGTAACTTTTCTTTTGGGAATTTTTGCATGTATGAATTACTCAAGCATAATAACCGAATAATGCATTATATCAGGCTTAAGTAAAATTTGATATTGTTCCTTAGTTTCCACTACATTGCAAATGAATTATTTTTGAAAAACAAATCGATAGGGCAACTAATTTTACAAAATGACTTGAAAAATGGTTTTTCCGCTGCAATAGTTTAACATCGAGTTTTTTTTTAAAGAAGAGCAACAAGCAAACGATTTTTCTAAAACAACTCTATCAATAATAAAATGAATCCTAAGCATACACGACCTAATGAATGAATACTTTTAAGCTAACTCAAAGTATGACTACATTTTTCTCTTAAATGAGTTTATTTAAAGTCTTCAAAAGTAACGTAAGTTAGCTTAGCCATTTCGGTGGCTAATGTTGCCTTCTCAATCTAGCCATAACGTCTAGGTTGGGTTTGAGAGGTTACATATGGATTATTTGCCTATTGTATGGGTTTTTTTTATAAAGGTTTTCACATTTTTTAAAGGCTTGGTCATGTGTTCAAGTGTACTTAGGTATATGCTTGAAATGGGTGAATGAAAGGGCTTATTTTTTGCCTATTTCTTGTCCACATGGCCTAAGATACGAACGTGTGTCTTAGTCGTGTGTGACACACGACCATGCGACACAACCGTGTGTCCCTTGTAGGTTTTAAAGGGTTACAAGTCAGGCAGTTACACGACCTAGAACACGCCCTGACACACAAGCGTGTGATGCCATTTATGAGAGTTACACGGCTTGGCACACAGGCGTGTGGCTTGGCTGTATAACCTAAGTTAGAGAGTTACACGGGCACGAACACCTACTGGGACACGGCCATGTGACCCTATTTCTAATGTTACACTGCCTGAGACACGGGTGTGTGTCTCAGCCGTGTTGAGTCACACAGCCTAGCCGCACTGGCGTGTGACCCCTGCAGTATAAAATTTTCTATCTTTTTCTTTAAAGTTTTATATGTTCTCGATGTAGTCCCGAATCATTTCTAAATTGTTTTTAAGGCTTCGAGGGCTCGAATAAGGGACGATATGCATGTGTTTGAATGAATTATGCTATGATTTATGAAATGTTTGGAAATGAATGATTTTAAATTACGGTTTTATGATAATGCTCCGTAACCCTATTTCGGTGACGGATACGTGTTAGGGGTATTATAGAAACATTTGTTTACATTCTTTTAAGTTGTAAATAACCATTTAGGGTTCATTTATTTATATGTAAAAGGTTTTATGGAAAATATTTTTTGTATTTTCCTGTATTTGTTTAATAGAAAACAATTTGGTCAACGAAAAATAACTTATAGGTCAACAAAAAATAAACCCTTTTTCTTGTAAAATGATTTATCCATTTGAAAGCGTAAGTTATTTTTTGGAAAAAAAGCTCCTCTATAGGTATTTTTATTTTTATATAAAAATTAACTTAAATCAAGCTTAATATTATTATATTGATAATAAATTTTTATTTTTATTTTTTAAAAATATTTAAAATTATTAATATATTAATATAAAATATTATATTTTTTAATATTATTAAACATAAATATTTAATTATTTATATTTAGTCATATAATAAATAATTAATATAATGTATTATTTTAATAAATTATTTAACATTTCAATTTTATTTTAATAATAAATTTTAAAAATAATAATTTTCAATAATATTCTTCATATATTATTGAAAACATTCAATATTAATATTAATATTTTAATAATAGATATTTATTACAATTATAAATGTATTAATAATAAATATTTTGTAGTATAAAGGTTAAAATGTGTCATAAGTCTATGTACTCTTTACAAATTTGTAATTTAGTCTTCATACTTTTATTTTCAAGAATTTAATCTCTTTACTTTTTAGATTTGAAAATTAAGTCCAATTGTTGACGTTGTTATTTTTTTTTTGTCAATTTTGTTGATTTTTAAATAAAAGATAATCACTTGGTAGTCATGTAACTAAAAAATATGATGTTGTGATTAAACTGAATTTAACAAAATATTTTTAATATATGCAAAAACAATGTAAAATATAAAGTTATAGATATAAAATAAACTCAATTAAAAAATGAAAAGATAAGAAAATCTCATGTTTGTTTCATTGAAAATAACTTTTATGAAATATTTTTAAGAAATTTGTCAAACAACAGAAAATATTTTATACAAATTCATCCAAACACTGAAAAATATTAACTTTTTTAAGAAAATAAATCATTTTCTAAAAGCTATTTTCTGTAAAAGAAACATACCCTTAATATCAAATTCTGAATTTTCTTATTTACATATAAGCTACTCTTCAATATGTTGACATTTGATTTTGATGAAATCCAGTAAAATTGTTTCCATTTCCATTTTCTTTTGTCATCATCATCATCATCAATGTAATTGCTAATCTTTGGTTGACAAAGAAGAAAGCAAATAACTTTCCACATTGAAAGAAGACCGAAAGTTAAAATGATGTAATTTCCTGTATTTTTTATTACTGAAAATGGTGTAATTACTTTTATTCTCTTTATTGCTTCCAACTAGGTAAAAATAGTGATGATATTTTATTTATAAAAATAACGTCAAATTAAGCAATTACAAAAATGAAACATCATATTTTAAAAACTATTTTGAAACGGATAGAATCCGTAATCTTCTGTTTCAAAACCATGTTTTCAGTAAAAAAAAAGTTTGAATTCCAATTCTTTGTTTTGATAACAAATAAAAAGTTAGATTTAAATTTACTTACAATTTTATAAAAATTAAATTTTGAATTTTAAAATCCAAAGTTATTAAAAAAAGCATGAGATTTTTAAAAAAATAAAACATGAGAAATTTTTTGTTTACTCTTCTTTCACACTTCCTTCAAAATCCAAACAAAAAATAATTTATTTTATTTATAATAATTAATTTTTAAGCTATCAGTTCAACCAGTTCAATTGATTCGAGTGAAAAATGATTAGAAATAAAAATATTCAAAAATAGATAAAACTAGTTCCATTAGTGGTTCGCCCAATCCAATTGATTCAATCAGTTCACAAGTCAACTAATCTTACCTCTTATTCCAAATTAGTACCCTAGTCGGTTTTTATGCAATCGACCAGACTAACTGGTCTAGTTTGATTATGAAAATAGTGACGGAGGTTCACGCATTTAGTTCAAGTTGAGAGTTCTTTCTAAAATTTTAATTCAAAAAAAATATATAAAAATAAAAAGTTACGTTTTGTTGGCCAATGCACAATTAAAAAAAAAAAGACTTCTGTGAACTAATATATATGGAAACAATCAATCTTATCTTAAATTGTTCATAACAAAGTGGAAAAGATAATTTTTTTCATTCAAAATCAAAGTTTTCATAACCGAACTGGCGATCAAATTGATTAGGCCATCGATTTGCTGGTCCAATCGATTCGATCAGTTTGACTGGTACAATCCGCTCGATCTACCCGTCCGATTCTATTAAATAAATCATTAGAAAATTCATAATAATGAAAATATTAAAAAATAAAAAAAATTAGTTGAACCGCTCAATCAACCAATCCATACTAATTATTGAGTCAAACAATCTAAAGCCTTTCTCCAGACTGGTACTCTGGTCAATTCTCGATTCAACTGGCTAGTCCAGTCTAGTTCAAACAATAATGTTCAAAATCCTCTTAAGTATTTAAATTAAAAAAAATGTTTCCAAGAGAATTAGTTAAAATCTAAATCTAAATTTCAATTATCCAAATAATGAGTTTGGATTAATTTAAAATCTTGAATTTCAAATATTTTAATTTCCAAACAAAGAAGTTTGAACTGATGAATTTATAAATCATATAATTCCCAAACGCTACCTAAAAGAATTTGAAATAAAAGTAAAATGATTTGATTAAATGGAAAGCAAAACTGAAGGACTTGAATACTAGAATCTCCAAATAGCAAAAGGGCTTAAATATAGAATTGGCCATGTAAATGAATGTTAGCTTAATGTGTAAATCAAAATACAAATTTTATTTCAAATGTTGTTTACATAGTTAAGAAGAAATAATTTGATACAACATAAATATTAAAAAGAACAAGGACTTGAAGGACAAATATATCATATTTCGAAAGGGTCCTTTATAGGAATTAAAAAAAATCTAATCACCTTAACATGTAATATTTCAAAACATTAAAACAACGGAATATACAGAATTTAATTAATGAAATACAGAAAAGTGGGCGTGGATGATTCATAATTTCATGTCTAGCTTTATTTAAAATTTTCTTTATTATTTCCTTCCCTCTTTTCTTCTATTCATACTCTTAAATAAATGTGTCATTTGTATTTCTAATTGTTGTGCTATTACAGAATATACAATGTTGTGTTCTATAACAACACAGTCATATTTCATTGATATAAAAATAGTGAAAAAAAATCAAGTGATTGTTATTTGCTGACGTGTCAAATCATGAAGTTGCCACTTGTCAGAATTTTATGAAGACACATAATATTGTTTTAATAATTAATTGTGTACTTTGTAATATAATATATATTAATATTAGTTTACGTATTCGCGCGGTGCTTGAGATTATTGCATTTAATAATTGATTTTTATTAAATTAACTTATATAAAACAATTTTCAAATTCTTAAGATTTCACAAACAATAAATTTAAATATATATATATAATAATTGATAAATTAAATTTTGAGAAAACCATAGTTGATATTAGAATAAATAAAAATTCATAATATTTGGTAAATGAATTAGCCTTAAAATAATAAGTAATATTAATATTCACTAATCTTTTTTTTTTTTTTTTTTAAATGTTGAGTACTACGTTGCCTACTGTGGAGTTCACGGTGGGTGCAAATCCTTTGGGTTCTAATAGTGGTGTCAGTCGAGCTACGAAGAAGGTCCGTACCAAGACGGAGTTATTACCGGACACGGATGACTCGACAATGGATGGGAATGGACAAAAGGTTCAGGGATCGGAGGTACCTAGAGCGTCGTATAAATTAGCACTATTAGGGGCCTCGCCGCCGGCGCAGAACACTTTAATGGAGCAAGGTTTCGCTCTAACGGAAGGCGATGTGATCACGGAGGTTGTCGAGGGTGTCCTATTGATCACGTTTTTTGATCGGGTACAAGAGTACATTGAACGGAGAATGTCTAGAAAAATCATTGTGAAAATGTTAGGGGGAAGAATTGGATTCAATGCGTCGTTGAATAAGATTTCATTGTTGTGGAGTCCAAGATGCCCGATCCAATTGATGGATCTTAAGAATGATTTCTTTCTGGTTAGGTTTTAGGATGATGATGATTACAATAGGGTTTTGGTTGGAGAGTCGTGGGTAATATTTGGTCGTTACTTGATCATCCGGCCATGGTCGTCGGATTTTTCAATGGCTTAAAATGAGATTGAATCACAAGTTGTTTGGATACGTCTTCCGGGTCTACCATAGGGGTATGTATTATTCGAACCACCTTTTTAAGGCGATTGGCCAAACTGTCGGTCCAGTGGTGAATTTGGATGTTCATACGGATTGTGTTCACAGGGGACGCTTTACGTGGCTGGCGGTTTGTGTTGATTTGAGGAAGTCGCTAGTGTCGAAGATGAAGATTAACGACCGTCTTCAACGCGTTGAGTATTGAGTCCCTGCCAAACATTTGTTTCAAATGCGGACATTGTGGTCATGGAGTGGACCTTTGCACGGGGTTTAAGTTGGCATTGTTGGAGGGAGAAACAAAGGGTTTTGATTGGGTTGTGGAGAAGTCAAGAATTCAACAGAGAGTGAAGGAGGAGCCCTTTGGCCCTTGGATGTTGGTGGAACGGCGGAAGGGAAGAGGTCATTTCACAGGAGTGGTTAGGAACGATGGTTTTGGAAATTTTGTGGGGGTTCGTGATTTGCAGTGCTTGGAGTGGTTGAAGAAGACAACCACACTATTGTTAATGCCGAGATTGATTGTAAGCAGGAAGTGAGGAAGATGGAGCAGAATCAGGGGTTGGGTTCTATTTGGGGATTTAGGGTTTCAAGTGACTAAAAGCCAACCTAAAGAAGTTAAGGTGGGATAGTGAGCTAAAGGGAAAGTCTTGATGGTAGGCGCTGGGCCAAAGGTTGGTGCTAAGGTTTTGAGGCCCAATAATGGCAAGGTTAGTTTTAAAGCCGAAAAAAGGGATTGAGACCTTTGATGATGGGTCTAAGATGGGACCAAAGGAGGCTGAGGGCCGTGGGGGAAATTTTGTGGTACAACTTATTAATGTGTCACTAAATTTGAATCAAGGAAAGCATAAAGCAATGCATATAATGGAAAAGAAAATGTCTGATTTGGCTACAATGAAGGCAAATAAGATTTTTAATTTTGGTGAATCAAGTAATGCTTCTCTAGTTTCATACTCGAAAGTCAGAGATGTGGTGAGTGGGCAACAAGATAAGCCATCAGATGAGATGATGGGTAGTCAGTTGAATGACTTGATGGAGTTGAAAGCGGCTATGGAGGGTTAGGTTCGTGACTTTGAGCGGGTTCCCAAGAAAGCTCCGATGGTAGAAATTTTATATTTCGTTATAGTTTTTTTAGTTTTCTTACAATTATGGTAGAAATTTTCTCTAAATAAATTTGTCAAAACTTATGTTTTTAAAATTTTTAATTTTTTTATTTAGAAAAAATCTTGTTAATTTTTTTTGAAAAAAATAATTATTTTCATAAATTTATTAGTATTCCTTTTATTAAGAATCTTATTTTCTAATACATAGGATCTTATATTTTAAATTTTTTACAAACATTTTAAATACAAGTACAAGAAAGAATATTATATATGTTAGAGATATTGAGTGGAGACAATAGATCTAGGGACTATATGGAATTTAACAGTAGACTTCGAGGTGCGGGTGACGTTTTCCAAAGAGAACCATTTGCCCCCACACAAAATTGCTAGAGGGTTAAGACAAATGCCTCTCGGGATACAATGAAGTTTTTGAATTTTCTTTAATTAGCAAACTCTAGGAATTCCCTAACCCTTACTCTAATTTCTGAAATTGGATTGTTTGTAATGTACTTTGTAAGCACCATAGTCCTTCTATTTATATGCATTCAATGGATACTATTTTGAAAAGCCACAACCCTTCATGTTGGACATACTTCTTAGAAGAAACATGTCTCATGGAAATGTATCCATTGGATGATAAATCATCACTTTTTAATTTGAATACTACTCTTGAATAATTAATTTGCAAAGTACAATTTCCAACAATCCCCCACTAAATTGCTAATTCCAGAAAATAAGTACACAACGATTATGCATAAAGAAGGGTATCCATAGATTGAACCTTCCTTCAGTGCAAACTCTCAAAGTATCAACAAAGTGAATAGTGGCTAGTCGCTTGAACCATCACTCTTAAAGTCAATACTGGAAAAAATTCACATATAATCATAACGATTTAGCACCACTACGGCAATGTGCTCATCCTATTTCATGAACATGTACGAGAGAAACCATAAAGAAAATCTTGTTGAAGCGACACCAGTTCATGTCCATATAGGTGGATTTCATGACAATCGATGTCCGTCCATTAAGAGCAAAACTTATCCTTCTAAAAACATAAACACTAAATCTTGATTCTTAGTGCATGTTATCATTCGATAACTTGTTATTACCTTTAGAACCTCGAAACTAACTTTTGGCTAGAACAAGGTAGGGTTTCCATTATCAATGACGTGATTAGAATGGTTTTAATCCCATATTAATGGTGGTACTCTTAACCAAATCCCTTGACAAACCTTTTGTCAATTGATTCGCTAAATTGTTAATTATTTAACATAAGTAACAATTATCACACCGTCTTTAATCAAATGTTTCATATACTCATGTATCAAACTTATATGTCTAGACTTTCCATTGTACATCTTATTGTATGCTTGAGACATGGTCGATTCACTATCACAATATATGAAAATGGCAAACCTACGTTGTGGTCACAACTTTATATCTAGCAAGAGATCTCTTAGCCATTTCGCTTCATTGCTAGTAGCTGCCAAGGCTATAAATTCAGCTTCCATAATTGACTGTGAGATGCAAGTTTGTTTCTTGGAGGCCCAACTAATGACTCCACCTCTGATTGTAAAAATCCATCCTAATGTGGACTTATTGTCACTTAGACTTGTAATCTAACTTGCATCCGAGTAACCTTTTAGTACCACAGGATAATCACTATAGAATAATCCCATTTTTTTTTTTAGATAGCCAAAAATCCTACAAATTCTTTTCCAATAATCGATACTAGGAAAATTTGTAAATCTCGCCAATTTCACACAACAAATGCTATATCGAGTCTAGTGCAATGCATTGTATACATTAGACTTCCAATTGCGCTGGCGTACTCAAGATGCGTTATAGCCTTGCTATTATTCTTACTTAACTTGAAGTTCGAATCGTATGGAGTGTTCAAATCCTTGATATTTAAGTGTTTAAATTTTTCCAATACTTTCTCGATGTAGTGAGATTGGCTTAGTGCAAAGCCCCTTTCATGCTTTTGCACCTTTATACCTAGAATTGTATCTACCTCGTTAAGATCTTTCATATTAAAATTCAAGGCCAGATACTCTTTGGTCTCACTAACACCTTCCATATTCATCCCATAAATCAACAAATTGTCTACATACAGACAAATAATTACAATGTACCTATCGGTGAATTTAGTGTAAGTACATTTATCCGCACCGTTATGTAAAAGACTATATTACAAGATAACCGAGTCAATTTTCTCATGCCACTATTTAGGCGCTTGTTTTAAACCATGTTCATTCTTAGGAAGCACAAAGCCTTCTGGTTGCTCCATATAGAATTCTTCTTTGAGATCATCATTTAAAAAAGTCGTCTTAACATCCATTTTATATACATATAATGTATGGATAGATGCAAGTGCCATAAGAATTCGAATGGAGGTCATCCTAGACACTAGTGCATAGGTGTCAAAATAATCTAGACCTTCATTTTGCCTAAATCCTTTAGCTACCAACCTAGCCTTAAAGGTTGGAGAACCCTTTGTTGGAGTATTCTTCCTTTTAAACACCCATTTACCCTCAATAGGCTTCGATCCTTGAGGAAGATCAACTAGAATTCAATTATTGTTGGACAATATTAAATTTGTTTCATCATTGATCGCCTTTTTCCAAAATTCCACATCTCTAAAGTCATGGCTTCACCATAGGATTGTGGATTACCATCCACATTAAACATTATGAGGATCTTCATAATTACGGATTCTCTATTTCCCTCAACAAGGAATGCTAGAGATTGTGATGAAATGAAATCGGTACCAAAGTCCTTTACTTTTCTCACTCTTTGACTTTCCTTCGGGTCCATATCCTTATTGTCACAAAGACTTCTCTTGGTTTGATCACTTGAGATCATTGGTTGATATTATTTTTTTGAATCCGTTGAATCATTGAAAACTTTATTTTTAATGAATACATCTCTTGTTTCAATTATCGTATTTGACACTAAGTTAAGAACACGATAAGCCTTAGAGTGTTGGGCATATCCAACAAATACACCATTGATGGCTCTTGGTCCTAACTTTATTCCCTGTTGGTTGAGAACTCTATAGTAAGCTAAGCACCCCCACACTTTGAAATAATCTAAGCTTGGCATCTGTCCCTTTCATAACTCATATGGAGATACTTTGAATTTTCTCGATGGTATTCTATTAAGGATATAACATGTAGTCAATAATGCTTCACCCCATAAATTATAAGGAAGTTTAGCATTTAACAATATCGAGTTAACCATATCCATTAAAGTATGATTCTTTCTTTTCACTAAACCATTTTGTTGCGGAGTATAAGGCGCAGAACATTCATGTACCACACTTTGTTCCTCACAAAATACATTAAATTCATTTAAAAATATTCACCACCTCTATCAGTACGAAACACTTTAATTTTCTTACTAAATAAATTCTCAACATCATTTTTAAAACGTTTAAACATATCAAAAGTAAACGTATTCATAAGGCCAAAGGCCAACCCGAAAGCTGAGAAGGTTTGGGTAAAAATATAGGCCAAAAAATGGACTTGGGCAAGAAAATAAGGCCCGTTTAAAAAACGAGCCAGGCCCCGGGTAAGGCATTAAAAAATTGTTATTTTTGTTGTTTTCTCCCTATTTTGCTACCACTTCACTATTATGTTACTACTGTTTTATTGTTATTGTTTGGATATTGTATAACACTTGTTTTATTGTTAATTATATTATTATTTTAGAGGCATTTGCTTGTTAAGTTGCATCTATCTTAGTGTTATTTATTTTAAAATTTATTTTCAATTTGTTGGAAAATATTTATTTTAATGTTTTAGTATTTTTAATGTATTATATATATTTAAAAATTATATAAAAAATAATATAAAAAATTAGTACAGACGGGCCGAGCCTAGGAAAAATTTTAGGCCTATTTTTCGGGCCGAGCCTAGCAAACAGGCCTAAAATTTTTGTTAGGCCTAGCCTGAACCCAACTCATGAGCACCTCTAATCAAAAGCCTCATCTTTACTTCTCATGAGATACCCATAAGTAAATATAGAGAAGTCATCAATAAAAGTGATAAAATATCATTTTACACTTCTTATTAGAGTTCCATTTAATTCATAAACATCTGAATGGATAAAATCTAACACTTGCGAATTCCTTTCACACTTATTAGGAAACAACTTCTTGGTAATTTTTGATTGAATATAAAATTCACATTTATCCACAAACTTATCATTACTTAGACTGATATAACCACTCTTTTTCATATATTGTAATGTTTTAAAATTAAAATGTGTTAAACTCGTATGCCACAAATGATAAGATTCAATAATATAAGTAGAATAATTAACTTTATTCATATCAATGCTCAATTTGAACATGCCCTCGTTACAATATCTTTTTCCTACATATATATCACTCTTAAGCAAGACTAATTAGATTCCAAGATTACCTTAAACCTCGTGTTACACAGAAGGCTCGTGGACACTAAATTCTTTCTCACATCGGGAACATGCAACACATTGGTCAAAGTCAATTTCTTTCTAGATGTGAAGTTGAGTTCCACCATCCCTTGACTGAGCACCTTAATCGATTGATAGTTGTCCATAAGTACTTCACGGTTTGGCATTAGTTCATAACTATTGAATTGTTGTCGATCATTATACACATGGACAGTAGCTCTGGAGTCGAGTCACCAATTATAAGACTTATCGATCATTGCTATGTTGAGTTCGGTAATTATACCAATCTCCAAACTCTCGATCCCTTATGTAACCATGGCCACTAAATCCATGTCCTCCACCATATCAGCTTTGGAAGTTGTAACATCTTACTTCTTTTTGAGAAGTTTGCAATCTTTAATGTAGTGTCCTTTCTTTTTGAAATTATTACAATTGTAAGATTTTTTCTTCTTGTCTTGCACGTCCTTAGTCTCAGATGTGGCCTTTCGCTTACTATTTCGAGAGTTCTTGGACTTGTTTACATGGTTCACTTTAGAACTTTGGGGAAGATACGCCGTATCACGTTTTCGAGTTTCCTCTTCAATTCACAAATGCCTAAGTATTTTCTCCACAGTAAAGTCCTCTACCATATTTAGAAGTTTCTTTCGATAATTGTTCCAAGATGACGGCAACTTCAAGATGATAGCCTCTGACTTGTAACAATTTTGGAATAACAACTTTCAAGTCACAAAGCCTGCTTACAAGGACTTATAGTTTATGGACTTAGTCCATAATCGGGATACTATTGAACATTTTGAATTCGAAATACTTTATCATTAAAAATTTATCAGTACTTTGTCACTCAGTGTTGTATTTCCCTTCAAGAGTTTTCCATATTTGCATCGGGGATTACATCAACATGTAGAGATCATACAATTGGTCAGACAAGGTGTTGAGGATGTGTCCTCGACATGTGAAATTGTCTTCTTCACGCTTTTTCTTGAGTTTGGCCACTTTCATAATTTCCTCGGGGTTTGCATTAGGGGCAGGATCCTCCACAAGTTGTATGTTTGGGTCCAGAATACACGCCACATTTAAAACGGTAAAAAGGAACAACATCTTGTCCTTTCAGTGATTGAAGTTCGAGCCATCAAATCGGTCAAGTTTCACAAACTCTTGGTTCATCACTTTGAATATGGTGGTAGCCTCTGTCACCATCTCCACAATAGTTCTCTTTGATTGTTGGATATATTGAGTGGAGATGATAGATCTGAAGACTATATGAAATTAAACAGTAGATTTCGAGGCACAAGCGACACTTTTCAAAAAGAACTATTTACCCTACACAAAGTTGCTAGAGGGTTAAGATAAAGGTCCTCTCAGGATACAATGAAGCTTTTGAATTTCCTTTAATTAGCAAAATCGAGGAATTCCCTAACTTTTACTCTAATTTCTGAAACTGAATTGTTTGTAATGTACTTTATGAGCACCATAGTCCCTCTATTTATATGCACTTAATGGATACTATTTTGAAGAGCCACAACCCTTCATGTTGGACATACTTCTTAGAAGAAACATGTCCCATGAAAATGTATCCATTGGATGATAAATCATCACTTTTTAATTTAAATAGTTCTAATGAATAATTAATTTGTAATTTACAATTTCCAACAATATATAATCAATATCTTTACCATATTATTTACATCATCTATGAAAAACTAAAACAAAATGGTTTAATATAATTTTATGAATAGATTCAATCAAACACGGGAGAAAAACTAGTTATATGTATATAGATGATTTACTTTTACCTTTTATTAAATTTGTGTTAAACAAAAATATAAATTAATATGCTGTTTGATTTGTACTTAAACCAATTTATTTGGTCTTTTATATGCTTTTTAATTAATTTACTTTTTTTTTTATCTTTGTATTTACTTGTAGAAATAATAATTTCAACAAACCCTAAAACTAATGTTTTAAAATTACTATTTTAATTATTTTTTCATCCAGTTTCTTTTTTTTGTTTATTAAATTATTTTTATTATTTTCAAGAAACACTTGTTTAACCTTTTTTTTTCTAGAGATGTCATTTTAAACATTATTCACAAACGAAATTTATTATTTACTTAGTGTCTGATTGTTTGGTGTAAAAAAAATTACAGAAAATAATTTCTAAAAAGTGTATTGATTTTTTTTAAATTAATATAATTTATATTTGAATGATTTTATATAAAATATTTTCTAATGTTTAGTAAATTTACTTGAAATCATTTTTGAAAATTTGTTTCCAGTGCAATAAATACAATATTAATAGTGTTATAAAATAAAAGACAGATAATAAAGAACAAAGAGAATGAGAGAACAAAGAGAGAGCGTACTTTTATTGATCAATTAAGATATCTACAAAGCTTCTCCAACGTCTCCATTTATAAGCATAAGAAGTATAAATGAAGTAGAGATCTATTTCTAATGATTATTAGAATTTAAAGTACATAAAAAATTATCTTGATCTTGATGAACATCCACTTGACAAGATGTTCATAACACTTTCCCTTAGATGTCTATTCGTATATAATGTGTCTTGTTAAAACCTTACTAAGATGAAAATCCTGCGGGAAAAAAAATTTCCTGGTGAAGAAAAAAGAGTACATTATCTATAATACGCATAATATGTTGTCTTATTAAAAACCTTACTAGGAAATCTCAATTGGACAAAACTTCAGTTAAGGGAAAAAGAGTACACTGCGTATTTACTCCCCCTCATGAAAACATCACATAATATATCATATTCTATGTATTCAATTTTGAATACTAGCTTTTCAAATGACCATTTAAACGTATTTGCTAAACATTTATATCAACATTCTTTTGAAAGTCATGAGTGAGAGAAAATTTTGGAGGAAATATATTTTGATCCCTTCAGGAGTTTCAACAATAATCATAACAAACTTTAATCATGATCCCTCTATAAATATACAAATATGTATTTTGGATAATTTTATAATCCTCTTTCAACTACTATTGACTAAGTCAAATTTACCACATATGTTCAATTATTTCAATTCATATAAATGAAAAATTTCCGAATAATTTCAATATGCTTCTGGCATTCTAAATCCTTCAAGAATTTTAATATAAACTTTACTAAATAGTGATTCATAAAATGTTGTAACAACAACCATTAGATACAAGTTAAATCTTTTATGAACTGTTAGTTTAATAATATATTTAAAGGCTATTACATCCACCACAAAAGAATATTATATCTTTTCATAATCAATGCCAAGACTAAGCGAAAACTACATATTTTTTTGTTTCGCAAAACCTTTAGGTATTTGGACTACTAGTCCAAAAACTCCACAAATTTAATTGTACTTGAGTTGCGTCTTTCTATTTTGACCAATTTATTCCATATTTATATTTCTCAATAGATTTATTCAAGATCCTCCTTTTATTTCATTATTTCAACAATAATATTGCATGCAAAACCATTGTCGACCACTTTTATTATCGGTTTGACATTTTCTCAAATTGAGATAACTTATCGAGATCTCTTATTTTCACTGTTTTAATCTTCAGTTTCAAGTACTTGAATCTCTTCTGGAATTTTAATTATTAGTAATGTCTTGGGTCTCTTCTAGAGCACCCACCTTCACTATATGACCATCTAGATTTATTATTTTCATTTATGAGAATTTTCATATTTGGAACTTGTAATGAGTTATCCTTGTTGAACTTCTGGTTCAAATTACTCTACCCCCTAACTCATTACAAGTTATTATTTCTCTCCCCCTAATGTTGGGAAAACTATCAAATCAAAATAGTAATCACAAATCATGTCATAATTGAATATTTAAAAATATTTAAAATATACAATAATACAAGGAGACTAATAATTAATATATATTCCCAACTTTTTTTGAGGATTCACTCATCTTTGTGCGTTGTGGTGGATTAATTGGAATATATACGCATATACAAAAGTTCAAAGATGGGGAATATTTAGCTCTTTACCAAAAACCAATTGTAATGGGGAGTATTTATAATTTATTGGCTTGATGCGTACAACACATAAATCAACATAATCTCATGTTGAAATAGGGAGTTTAGTTCTTATAAGTAATGGTTTAGATATTAATTAGAGGCATTCAATCAATAATTTATCTACAAAACCTACTATAACGACATAAATAAATCAGTTAATATTCATTTTATGAACAAATGAGATGCTTAAAACAATATGTAACACATGTAATAAAAACTTAAAAAGAAGACCATATCAAAATATTTAAATCATATATGAAGTTAATTTAATATTTAAAGGCGTACCTTTTTTGTTCTACGTTGAGTCATGACCATAAGAAGTAAGCAAATTAAACTTCAGTAGTAGACTTTGACTCTAATCAAAATCTATTAATAGCAAACTTTGAGAGTAGATTTTATTTTCCAAGTGTACAATAGGTACATAACCAATGACTCTTCATAAATAATCTTTTCTTGCTTTCTACATTTTTCCACTTCTGGTGGTGAGAAAATTTATTATGAGCATTCCCCATGACTATTATTATAGTTCAATTTACTACATCCACGTCAAAGATTATGTCTTTTGAATTTATTAGATATTATTACATTCTCTTCAGGGAATGGTTAGGTTTTATGGTAAAAACCTTTTTTCAATCATAAATATTTTTTTCATGATATTGCTATCGTAAGAGCACATTTGAATCATGAAAAATTGAAAAAGTTCTCTCTTGCAAGGTTTTCATCAGTAATATTTTTCCACGTAACTTTAATTGTGAACTTATTCTGAATACTGTAGAGTTATACTCACAGTTTTAAAAACTTGCAACTTCAGGTGCATCCAACCAGAACGAGCTTTAGATAGATTTACCGTATTCTATTACTCATAAGTATATCTTTCACAGTCAAATATTTTGCTTCCAACCTTTTAACGGGGATGATGACAAAAGAATATCATAAAGATAGTCTCTGTAACAGCCCGTTTTCAGTAAAATTGGAATAGTGATTTTGAGACCACAAATTCGAAGTTAGAAAATTTATTTTATTATTATTTTATTGCCTACAGCATGATAGTAGTACCGTATAAAAATTTCTTTAAGAAATTTTACTGTTTACATGCTTAATTTGATAAAAAAGACTAAATCGCATAAAGTGCAAAAGTTGAGTTTTAATAGCTAAAAGTATTAAATAGCTATAGAAGTTTAAAGTAATAGCCCTTAAATGGTAATTAGACCACTAATGAAGATAGTGGAATGTGATGGTTTGGTAATTGTGTAATTAGTAATGGCTTTTAAAGGTTAATTAAGTAATTTGTAAATAATGTTAATATTAAATAAAACAAAAGTTAAAGTTATCATCTTTAACCTTTGTTCAATCGAAACTTCAAAGAGAAAAAAAGAACCATGGAAGCTTAACATTAGACCGTCCTTGTTTGCTTGATTAGGTATGCATTTTTGTCTTGTTCTTAATGACTTCTACGTTTTCGGGATCGTTGTACCTTAATCTAACTGGTCCGAGGACTAATTTGTGAAAATGTTAAACTATTAGGGACTAAATTGAAAAGTAGAAAATTATACATGGTGAAATTTTGAAATAAATGAAATATAGGGCATGCTAGTGACCTAATTGATATTCGACCATAGTGGGTTGTTGTGGAATTTCATGAATTTCCATTTTTATGAGATATGAACTAAATTGTAAAGAAATTAAAAGTATAGGGGCAAAATAGTAATTTTCTTAAAATATGATTTTGAGTTAAATTGAATGAAATATATTTTGAATTGAGCTAAATTTATCTGTATAGATTAAGGCAGACCTCGTATAGCTTTAGATCAGGGTAAAGAGAAAATCTCGGATTAATCGCCTTCGTATCTATGTATATTCATTGAGGTAAGTTCGTGTGATTAAATTGTGATTATATGTTTTATTTTGAAATATGTATGAATTGTAAATTTGCTACATGTATACATAGTTGCATATCCAACTACTTACGATTACCAAGCCCCGTTTGAACCTTAGGAATTCATAGGATACAAATGACATGTCATTAAGGTTTACATGATTCATGTGCTGGTCTTGAATGTCCTACCGATGGCTGAGGTCTAACATGTGTTGCGGATACTCCACAGCTCATGTGAGCAGCAGCGTATAGCTATGTTCTGACCTACAGCTCATGTGAGCATACCCATTTTGACAGCTCGTGTGAACATACAGATTTACAGCTCGTATAAGCATACCGATTCAAAGCTCGTGTGAGCATACATGTACAGGATTTGATGGATTATAGTATATGAGTTAGCACATTATGTGCGAGATATCCTGGGTATCCAACAGTATTCTAAATGGTTCAATGGGCAATATTTTGATACTAATTGGTAAGAGTTCGGTACAGACTATTACAGGGACACATATGAATTATATAGAAATGTTGTTATATGGTATATGGATAATTAAATTGGATGATACATGTATATGAAACTTAACCAATTGTTGCGCTTATCCATGATTATTGGCTTATATATGTATTTACATGGCTAACATGGTTGATATATATGTGCTTAGGCATTTGGCCAAATTATGTTAGGATATGCTATGTTTACTCACTATTATGTGACTAAATGGTAAGTTTTATTCTTTGATATACGAACTTACAAAGCTTAAATGCTTACTTTGTGTTATTTTTGTGTTTTATAGTGAATCAGAAGCTCGTTCGGGTTGGAAGCTTATCGGAGCTATATCACACTATCCATCGGCTCTTTTGGTACTTTTGGTTGTTTAATGTTGGTTATAATGGCATGTATAGGTATTTTGGCTAATGTTGGCCTATATGTTTTGTTGTGAATATGGCCATTTGATTTGGCTTGTGTTTTGACATATTTTGGTATGTATATAAGTAGCATTGACATGGTTGATATGTGAATTGTTTTGTGTTTGAATAGTGAAAGGTAAAATGATAGTTAAATGTGTTTTGTGATATGATGAAATTATGGTGAATTGGTACTTTAGTATGTATGACTTATATGGTGATTTGGTGTTAGTTTAGAATGTCATATTTGGTACCAATTGAGAAGTTTTGGTATGTTTTGGTAAGTAAAATAAATGGCATGAATTGATGCAATTGTGTTTAGTAGTTAGTTGATTATTTTTCCAAATAGAGTACATGTTTATATATGTTTTAATGTTGTCATTTTAGGTGCCTAAGGGCATATTGGTTGTGTAACAACTCTTTCTCGTATTCAACGCCAGAACAGGGCCCGAGGCATTACCAGCTTTTTTATCACAAACAAACATACAAATCGAGTCATAAATTTTGCATTCAAATTTAAACCATTTTTATTCAATCATAACGTCCATGATACGAGCCTACGAGGCCCAAAAACATACTTTGGAAGTGTTCCAGTATTAAACCGCGAACTTTAGAAATTTTTACAAAACTTAAGAAATTTTTGTTATAAACAAGGGTCACACACCCGTGTGGTTTTGGGACACGCCCGTGTGGTCACACACGCTCGTGTCCCTAACCCGCATAACTCTCTGTTTTGCAATTCAGGAACAAATTAATATCACACGGCCAAGTCACATGCCCGTGTGCTAGGCCATATGGTTAATTTAATTTTCATAAAATAGGTGCAGACTTCACACGCTCGGGACACACGCCCATGCTTGAGGCCGTGTCCGTCACACGGCCAAGACACATGCTCGTGTCTTTGCTCGTGTGCTCAATTTTGAGCATTTTGTTTCTCAAAATTAAGTTGCGGGAGACACACGGCTGAAACACATGCCCGTGTGGACAAAATAGAGGCTATTTACCAAGCCATTTGCCACCCTCATTTACACCTACACTTACAAAAATTAAATAGCACAATTCATGGCATACTTAGCAACCAAAACATTCACAATTATAGCTGAAACATGTTAATGAGAAACCATCATTTACAATATACATGACCTTTCATTATGTTAAATCAAACATACCAATTTCATATTCAAAGGCATCCATACACACACATACTTTCATCATGTATAATTCTACTTGGATTCTTCTAACATCCCAATGAGCCATACTTAACCATTCATCAACAACCCATTAAGCCACACTCAACCATTTGGCAAGCATTAATAAACTACATCACCAACAAGGCATTAGCACATGTATGCATATATATATAATATATATATATATAAATAAGCTTACAACAATTTCAACCAAAATAAGCCAAGTTACATGGCTAAAGGCCACATCAAACCTTTGACAATTACAAGCCAATACATTTGGCCAAATTCATAATGACACATATAACAAAATGACCAAGTCCCTGTACATGCCATATACTCAAAATGCTAAATTTCATCAATACCCAAAATGATAGTTTTGATAGTGTGAGGTAAATCTCTGACATTCCCCAATCCGAGCTAGCTTGGCGACACTATAAAACACTGAAAAATAAATGGAGTAAGCTATATAGCTTAGTAAGTCCGTATGAAAGAAATGAGCAAACCTTATCATACAATAATCATGCAAGTAACATAACATAATATACCATGAGTTTCACAATCATAATTCATTTCTTTACCAACTTATCTTGAATTCATCATTTTTTGAGATTTAATAAATCTAAACTTTATGTACATACATGTACCATCTCGAAATAAACTTACACGTATTCTTATCTTTGGCATACCCATGAACCAATCAGAATAATAATGTCGGATACTTAGGAATTTTGCACACTAAGTGCCACATGTGTAGCCAATGCTACCTAAGTCTCATATCTCATAATTGCTCACTCTCAAGCAATTGACGGGCCTGCTCACACAAGCTGTCAGTCCAGACGTAGCTGTACAGTGCTGCTCACACAAGCTGTCAAGTAACCGCAACATATACAGGTATACTTAGCCGCCGGTAGAACGTACAAGACCAGCACCCGGACTACATAATCACATAACACATGGTAACCCTAACGACATGTCACTTGTATCCTATTCTATTCCTAAGCTTCAAACGAGATTTCTTACTTGTCGAATCGTCGTCGAACTCGTTCGTAGAATTAAACTCTTTCACATAGTCAATCATACAATTCATGCAATATTAAAATATTTAAATACAATTATATTAAAGCTTATTTAACATACAAACTTACCTCGATTAAAAAAATAGCTATTAGTTTGATTTAGTCCACAACCTTATTCTTTCCCTGGTCTAAACTCGAACTTCGTTTTTCTTGATCTATAATATCAAATTTAACTTATTTAATCATCACATTTTAGTCCCTAGGCTCGTAAAATGAGTTTCATTCAATTTCTTCTCAACCCAAGCTTAGCCGAACCTTACTCATCCTCATACCAGCCCACAATTTTCACTTATTTACACTTTTTTACACATTTTACAACTTTTTACAAATAAGTCCCTAGTCGACGTTTTTACTGAAAAATCACTTTGTAAAATTCGTTTAACAAACAATAAATATGCATTTTCTACCATCAAACATCAAAATACAAACATATTCATCATGGGTGAAATTTTATACTTTAGTTTTCTTTCAAATTAGTCCTTGAAATAGCTAAATCAAGTTACAACAATATTAAAAATAAAAAAATCGTTAAAAACGGGACAATAACGGACTTACAATCGAGCTTGAAAGTGGCCAAAACCCTAGCTATGTCTTCTTTCTCAAATTTTTGGCTAAAGGACTAATTTGATGAAGATGAACATATTTTATTAGTTAATTTTGTCTTTATTTACTAGATTACCAAAATGCCCTTCATTTAAACTTTGAAAATTTTTCCTAACCATGTCCATTTTTGTCCATATTAAAGTATAATGGTCTAATTACCATTTAAAGATCTCTAATTTAGAATTTCATAACAATTTACTACCTTTAGCCTATAGAACTCAAATTTTGCACCTATTACAATTTAGTCCTTCTAGACAAATTGAGCACTCAATCGATAAAATTCCTAAACGAAATTTTCACACAATTATTCTATCATGCTGTAGACCTTAAAGAAATAATAAAATAAATATTCCTACTTCAGATTTGTGGTCCCAAAATCACTGTTCTGATTTGACCCAAAAACAGGCTGTTACAAGTTGTATGTGATTATACCATATGTATGTAGCTAGAATATGCATGATTTTGATGCCTTGTTATGGCTTGTATAAATGTGCATTTTTGGTTGTAGGTACATGCCTAGTTGGGTGAGAAAAATGGCTTGTAAAATGGCTTATTTTTGTCCACACGGGTAGAGACATGAGCGTGTGTCTCAGCCATGTGTGACACACAGCCAGGCGACACAGTCGCGTATCCCTTGTAGCTTTGAAAGGGTTGCAAGTTAGACTGTTACACAGCCTAGCACATGGCCTGGCACATGGGCATGTGGCTTGGTCGTGTGACCCAAGTCAGTGAGTTACACGAGCACGAACAGGGTTGGGACACGACCGTGTGTCTCTATTTCGAATGCCCATACGAATTAAGACACGAGCGTGTCTCTTGGACGTGTGAGTCACATGGCATGGTCACATGATTGTGTGACCCCTGCAGTGTTGAAAATTTTCATTATTTTTTGAAAAATTCTCTGAGTTTCTGATTTAGTCCTGACTTGTTTCTAACGCGTATTTAGGGCATAGAGGGCTCGTATAAGGGATAATATGTATGTTGTGAATTGATTTTAATATGTTTATTGATATGATTTAAAAATTTTGAAATTTAGGTCTGTTTGATTTGAAAACTCCAATAATGCTTCGTAACCTTGTTCTGGCGACAGATACGGGTTAGAGGGTGTAACAATCATGATCAATTCAATTTATAACAATAGTAATAAATATAAACCAATAACTCAATACTCTTTTGATTCATATGAAATATAATATTTTCTTCATTCACAATCCCAATATGATATTCATTATAATGAATATATTTTAAAACTAATGCATTAAACATCACAAATTTTCAGCTTTTTAGATATTGATATATTAGCTCTTCTAGAGTTTTTAACTAATTTTTTACTATCAAATATTGAAATAATATTTGTTTGTTTTAGTACTAAATAAGATAAATATTTTCTATTTGTAATGATAGAACTCGTTACTACATTATCATATCCTTCCTCAAAGAATATTAACATAAACAAAATATTTGGGCATACATATTTGGCCAATAATCTTTCATATCCCATTGATAACATAGGTTATCTTTACTCTTTGAAGAGTTATCTTGAGAAATTTTATTACTATATTCCCACTTTTAGTGGTCCATGATTATATCTTTTATTTTCTTTATGTTTGCATTCACTTCGGGGAATGCAACAAATCTAGTAGGAATGGCTTCTAAACGCCTCCATTGATTCTTTATTTCATAATCACCACCGTAAGACATGCATGGATTTCAAATCAAAATCTATCTATTCATGTTTTCATGATTAGTCTCCAATTATAATAAACATGATATAATAAATAAATCATAGTAAAATATAGATGGGATTCTTTAACATCATTGTTATCACCTTGACTATTATCACGAGTACTATTACAAGTAGTAAAACAGCTTTGTTTTTGTAATAACATTTATAATCTAATAGTAAGAAAAACCATTTAATAAACAAAATCAAAGTTTTCATGTGCGATGCTTGAAAGTTATCCAATACACATTGTACCAAATTTCAATACCGCATATATGTTATAAAATCTTATATTGCTCGAATTAAATATTTATAGATTCAATTTTAAAAGATATAATACAATAATTTCAAGCATATTTAATAATAATAATTTAATCATCAAAAATTTTAATCATCCAAATATCATACAAATTATAATTTAATAAAAGAATCTTAGTTTAAAGAAAATATTTTTCATAAAATAATTTTACTAAAAATCAATCAACAAAGGAGAAAAACATACTACATAGGGATTATATAAATTTCTTTGCATAATGATTACCCGTAATGCGCAAGCCTTATTTGAAGACTGAAATAGCAGTAGCTCTAGAAGACAATCTACAACAGCTTGAGTAACACATTTGAGTGGCCGGATATTGCATTGGATGTTGATTGAAAGGGGTAAGGCATGGTGAAAGGGAAAAAAAATGAGAAAATAAATGGTTACGGACCCTTGCTCAAGTGGCTACCGGCTAAGGATAAGTCTCTGCGTGATTTGGGGATATTTTTGTATGTGTGATCTTGGTAAATAAAACTTATGGAGAAAAACAATTAAAAAAGAATCGTGCTGATAATGTGTTATAAAATAAAAGACAGAGAATAAAGACTAAAAAGAAAAAGAGAGCGTATTTTTATTTATCAATCTGGATACCAACAAAGCTTCTCCAAAGTCTCTATTTATAGGCATAAGATTATAAATGTACTAGAGATCTAATTCTAATGACTATTAGAATTTAAAGTATATAAAACCTTATCTTGATCTTGATGGACATCCACTTAATAAGGTACTCATAACAAATAGAAACTTTTTTAATAATTAATTTAAAGAATGAAGTTTTATTATTAATTAAGTTAATAAATAACATTGATTTTAAATGATATTTTCTATATTAATATAAAAAAAATTTAAGTTTAAGTAATATGTGTAAAATTCTTAGCATAATTAAAAAAAGAACCAAAATGTATAGGAAATGAAAAAGGTAAAATGAAGCAATGAGAAGGCTTTGACGCAAAAAAATTACCTAATTTACTTTAATTATATTTTTTATATGACAATAACCTGAGACCCGAGTCCTAGAAAGGGTTCGAGCCTTTGACCCCTAACCCGACCACGAGAAGACAACAAGGCAAACGAGCTCGCAAGGCAATGCTACAAATCCAGCACGTGAGAACCTTGTGCGAACCCACAGGGCAAGGTCGTAGGACCAACTTATAGATCTAGCTCGCAAGGCAAAGTTATAGACCCAACTTGTAGGAACCTAGGGAAGATCGTAGTCTCACTTCGCATCTGCCCAAAGAACTCATTGAAAGGGGCGTGTACTCTGCAAGCCATCCGAACTGTAATAACCCAATTTTCAGTAGTGACGGGATAGTGGTTTGTGACCACAAATTTCCATTGTGTTGACTCATAATAATTATTTTTAGAATATTTATGGAGTCATTAGAGTCGCATTAAAATTTGGTTTGGAAATATTAACGTTTAGATATCTAATTAAAGAAAAAGGACTAAATTGTAAAAGGTGCAAAACTTAATAATTATTGCATTTAGATGATTAAATAGTTTAAAGGTTAACGATGAAGGATCTAAGTGGTAAATTAGCCTTTATGAGCTTGTTTGGACGGTTAATTAAAAGAAAATGATAAAAAAATAATGTAATTAATGGCAAAATTGAAATTTAGTTGAAATTATAATAAAACAAATGAAAAGAATTAGCTTTCTTCTTCATTTTTCTTTTGGGAGAAGCGAATATTCATGGAAATATAGCTAGGGAGAATTGGTCAAGCTCAAGTTCTTGCATGTAATGAAATTTTCCCCGTTTCTTGTAATTTTTATGTTTTTGAGATCGTTGCAACTAGGTCCAGCTAGCCCGTACCTTCTTTTTGATTCTATTAAATTTTTTTTGAATTTTCCATTGATGAATCTTGAATTTTTATGATGAATAGCATATATTTTGAACTTTTATTGTGTTGTTTATGATTTTATAAAATGATTTTTGTTAGATTTCGATTTTAGGATTAAATTGTGAAAATGTCAAAAAATTAGGATTTGATAGTGAATGTAATATTCATTAGGGACTTTTTAAGGGCCTAGTATATTTGGATGGAATATTGACTTGAGAGATATGGTTAATTTGATGAATTTTAGGTTAAGAGACTAAATTGCAATAATTGTAAAAGTTTAGGGTAATTGTGTAAATTTAAAAAATAAAAGGGTATTAATTGTAAAAGAGATTGAAATGCGAAATGTAAGCTGATAATTGTGAAATTTTATATTTTAGATCATGATTCCGTAGATACTCGCAGAAAAGGAAAAATTATAGAATAGTCCTTGAACTTATACAACTACTACAATTCAGTCCAGGTAAGTTCGTACGGTTGAAAATTTAACATCTATATGATTTATTGAATAATATAACATGGTACAATATATATGTTCAATTTTTGATAACGAAAGATTGTTTGAGATATGTTATTAAAATTGATGTTCAGATTAGATTGAACGTGGGATAGAGTATAGTCGTGAATTGGTGTGTTATAGGGGATTGGAGTGGATATGATTTTGGAGTGATGCATATAGATATTACCCGAGTAAACCGAGGTTCAATATTTGTTGCGAACTCTTGTGTTATACTCTTTGTTTGGTGTGTTTCGGTTGGACTAGCTCTTATGAGCATTGTTGTGTTTAGAGGGATTGGCTCGTGTGAGCATATGGTGTGTTTTGGAGGGATTGACTCGTATGAGCATCTAGTGTGTTTTGGTTGGACTGACGATGTACTCTTATCTATAAGTCATTCTTCAAATTGAAATCTCGATAAGGTAATTTATTTGATGAATTTGATGAATTTGCTATACATTTGAGTATTAAATTGAATGTATGTGATTTATTAGTTGAGATTGTAGATGACAGGGAACCTTCGTGGTTGAATTATTATTGTTTGAAGTTCTATATTTAATTCGATAAGATTTATTGTTTTAATACGTCAAACTTACTAAGCTTCATTGAGCTTACTTGTGTTAATCTTTGATTTTGTAGACACTCAGAAGGTTGGACGACCGGATCGGCACTCAAGTCACACTATCTATAAATTTTGGTAGTTTTTGGAACGTTCCTTTTGGTTTATAGGCATGTATTAGGTTTATATGTCATTATAAATGTTTTGGATGTGTATAATGTTAAGTATGATATTATATGTAATTTGCCATCTTATATAATGTATGTGAATAAGGTAGATGTTTCAATTCAAATAGAAATGGTATGTATTAATGATATGTGTATTTTAGGTACCTATGATAGGTACTTTGGTTAGGTGTTGATTTGATGAATTGATAAGTTGAGTTTGAGGTTCTAATTTTGATGTGCAATTGTATACACCTGTGGTACGAATGAGGGTACATTGGTTAGGCACTTAATAGATTGATTATGGTATGTTTTTGGCTTGGTTAATGTCATTTTGATTTGGTATTTTAGTTGGTATTTGAGTTTCTTAAGGTCCAAGTAAGCTTGAAATGGTAAACTTCTTGTTTAAGGTTTATTTTAGGTCCACACGGCCTGAGACATGGGGCCTTTGTCTCAGCCGTATGTGATATATGACCATGTGACACGGTCGTGTGTCCCCTGTAGGTTTAAAAGCATGCAAGTCAGGCAATTACACGACCTAGCACATGGCTTGGCACACGGGCATGTGTCTTAGTCGTGTGACCGAACTCATAGAGTTACACGGGAGAGCACATGGGCTAGGACACGACCGTGTGCTCCTATTTCGAAGGTTACATGGCTGAGACACACGCCCTGGCCATACGGCTATGTGACCCCTACAGTCCAATTTTTCTGACTTTTTCTTAAACTTTCCATATGTTTCCAATTTAGTCTCGGATTGTTTCTAAAGTATTTTTAGGGCTTTGAGGGCTCGATTAAAGGATGCTATGATTGTAATTGAATGCAATTAGACTAAGTTTACATTGATGTATGAATTGAAAGGTTTACTATTTTGTTTGTACGGTAATGCTCTGTAACCCTATTCTAGTGACGGATACGAGTTAGAGGTGTTACATGGACATATGTCCAGTAAGTACGAAGCCTGCCTAGAGCACCAGTCCCAAAAGCAGAAAAGACTGCGTGTTCTATGGACATGTGCTCAACAGACTTAGAGTTCGCAGAGAATGTCAATAATAGGCACCCCCAATAGCTTCTGGACATCCAAGAACAAGTAAAGCTCATGAGGGAACAAATGATCACTCAAAAGGCATGATTCGTGGAGTAGCAGGACTTCCAGCAGGAGTTATTGAAACAGTATATGGAGTTGCGAAGGAAGATGTACACTGATAACTTTGATTCCTAGGGAAACATAAACACATATGATGAAGCCTCGGTGAAAGAATGACAAAGCGAGATAGATGAACTATACAAGGATGTCTAGACGTTACATCTTGGATCACAATACATGAATTGGTTATTCTGTTCCAATAACCCACTAGCCACTAAGATCACGGTAGCAAGCTTACCACGTTACTTCAAGGTCTCGAAAGATATGCTCGAAAGAAGAAGGGACTCGCAAGCTCATTTGATGTAATACAACGACTATGAACGTGCTGGGAGCATAAGATGCAGTAAAGTGTAAAAATTTTTCCACAACACTCAAAGGAAGTGTCAAGGACTGGTACCTCTCCCTTCCACAAGGTTCGGTCTGAAACTTCTCACAGTTGGGTCAAATGTTCTTAGGAAGATTTAGGGCCCATAGGGCTATCATGAACATGCCTATGGGCTTGATGTCGGTGAAGCAGAGGGAAGGCGAGTCCCTTTAGGATTATGTAAAAAGATTCTATGTGGCTACCTTAAACACAAAAAACTTGGATGACCAGTGGGCCATAGATGCCTTTATCATGGGAGTGCAGAATGACCACATCCAATATTCTTTCACAGATAACAGATCGTAGAGGCTGGCTGATTTGTATGAGCGAGCTCACAAATTTGGAGAAATAGAAGAAATCAAGAGAGCATCACATGTATATTTCAAAGGGAAGACAGGCAGTTCCAGAATAGAGAAAGAGCTTGTAGCTGACAAGGACCCTCTAGCCAATCATTGCGAGTAAGAAATCATAGGCTGCAAAGAAGTTAGACCCAAAGTGATACCTTTAGGATCCCTAAAGACCCCAGCAAGAGGAAACTAGAAGATACGCTCTCTAAGGAAGGTTTGAAACTTATACCCCTTGAACGCTACGTGAACTTACATCATCAACCAGGTTAAGAGCCTCGACATCTTGCCTAAGCCTGTAACACCCCTAACCCGTACCCGTCACCAGATTAGGGTTACAAGGCATTACTGAGCAAAAATAAAATTCCAAACATTCACATATTCATACAATTCATACTCATAAATATATAAAGCACATGGCTAATTAAATATTAAACATGCTTTATTTATCATATTGCATTTACGAATCATACCTCAAAATTTAACCGAATCTATACCTTTCAAATAATCACATTTTTATTAACAAATATAAAGGTACGCATATACTTTCATTATATACCCAAACCATCATTCGGATTAACAATCAAAGTACATGTATATACGTACATATAATTATCAATTTTGCAAAAATGCATATAATGCTCATGGTGTACTATTGCATAAAATCACTATTTAAATGGTCATTTACCAATGTCTCACTTACAAACATTATTGAACAATACAATCTCAATAATTCACCATTAATAAACTCATAACTAATTATAGTACTTATACATTTTTTTTCATGCAAACCGAACTAAACTAATCTTTGCATATTCGAATATAAGCATGCCTCATGTCATGCATTTCTAGTATACATTAAACATGCTAACACCTGAGCTCACGTTTATAAATGAATAAACATACATCAAATTCAAACCATCAAACCATATTTATTTATGTTTAAACATATCAAAACCAAGCGACCAACCACAGCCAATTCCATTTATCATTTCAAGCTATTACCAGCACATATAATACCATTCACATTTACTTTTCATTCACTTCACATATCATTATAGTCAAAATGAGATAAACCATTGCCGAACATAACCATATCCAAACTCTAAAGATAAGCCATGTTCGCATAGCTCAATATATATACATATTCAAAGTTGAACAAAATACATATTAGCCTATACATTGCATAAGTTCAAAAATAAACTTTTAATAGTACCGAAAGTTGACGATAGTGTGGATGACTTCAATAACGATCCCCGAGCTTGTGACTTACAACCAAAATCTATAAAACAAAATAAACAAACACACAGAGCAAGCTAACTTAGCTTAGTAAGCTTTAAGCACAATAAACAACTCAATGAATAATCAAAACATTCAACTAACCTAATTATATCAATAATATTACACATTAACACATTAAGATACCTTAGCCGAATATTCAAAATCGAATATATATCACCATATATATATTTCCTATATAGCCAATTATACAAGAACAAATATATTATCACATTGGCACTTACATGTATGGCCGAATACAGAAAATTCTTAATGGACTTACATGTGGCCGAATATATAAAAGTTAAATAAAACATCATAGTAACCTATAGTTCAAATTCAATAGAACATCACATATAGCCGAATATGCACATTCAAGATAAATTCACATATGACCGAATACACAAATTCAATATAAACTCACATGTAATCGAATATTCAAGTTTAATATAAGCTCACATATACTTACCTATGTGGCCAAACATATACAATGTCATTGAACTCAATTTCACTTGCTCAATATCCATAGTAACTTGAACTCTTATAATCATAGATTTGAGAACAAATCACCAGTATAAAACCTGCTAGGCATAAGCCTGGATTACACACCGGCACAAAGCCTGTTAGACCCAAGGTATGATATTTATTCACCGGCAATAAGCTTGCTAGGCACAAAGCCCTATCAATGTCACCAGAACAAAGCTTGCTAGGCTCAAAGCCTGAATATCCAAATTATAGAATCATTCCACAACATTTCACATATCGAGTAGTTCAATATTCCATGTAACACGTACACACTTTCATGGTTTTTAAATCAATCGAATAAAACTCAATTACATTAAATCATTTATATATATCACATTCGAACTAACATAATAATAGATTATAAAATTTGAATCATCATAGTGAAACATTCTATGTTCCAAATAAACCATGTTTAATTGCTTAAAAACTTACCTCGGATATCGACGGATGTTACGAATCGGCTATTCGACTATTTTTGTTTTTCCCCGATCCAAGTCTGATTTCCTTTGTTCTTGATCTATATGATTTCAAATTAACCTCATTTAAAAACAATTTCATTCAATTTAATCCAACAACACATAAATGGAAAAATTACCATTTTACCCCTGATATTTCATACTTTTACAATTTAGTCCAAATTGCACAAAACGCAAAATACACCAAATCTCACAATAACATAGTTGAGCCAACATACTCATACTAGTCATATATTTCATTTATTTTTCATTTTAGTCCTTCAATTTATTATTTTTGCAATATAATCCTAATAACTCAAAATCATCAAAAACTCCAATACAAAATATGTTAATCTAAAATATATTTTTGATATTTCATCATCAAACATCACAAAGCACAAATATTCATCAATGGCATAACACAAAATATTCACCAAAATAAAAAATTCAAGCATGGGTCGGGTAGTATTCGAAGCAACGATCTCAAAAACGTAAAAATCATCAAAAACCGAAACAAAACATACCTTAAAATTGAACCAACAATGGCCGAATGCCTTGTTTCTTTTTTATTTTCTTTCTTCTTTATTTTCGGTAATAACAAAGTATGAATGCATGGCTTTATTATTTTTTTATGTTTTAATATATTATATGTTAACATTTAACATATTTTACTTATTTAACCTTATAAAAATAATATCATAAACATATGCATTAATGGTACATTCGGCCATTACAAAAATAAAGGATTATTTGCAACATAAATACTCTATATTAAAATGCCACTACCAAATTAACCTTTATGATTTAAACTATCAAGTTTTCAACTTACGCGATTAAGTCCTTTTATCAAATTAATCACACAAACAATCAAATTTTCGTACGAAATTTTCACACATGCAAATTCACATATAATAAACACAAGTAATAATATTTAAATATTTTTCTAACTCAAATTCGAGGTCTCAAAACCACCGCTTCAATTAGAGTCTAAATCGGACTGTTACAAAGCCACCCCCAATGAGGAGCATGGGGAGAATGGTGAACTCGAGAGATTGATGTGCTTTCCATGACGATATGGGACACAAGACTAAAGTTTGCTTCACACTAAAATATGTCATAGAGGAAGCAGTCCAAAATGGCGAACTCATAGAATATGTGAATTAGAGTGGTTCACAGTAGAGTCAGAGCTCACGTGGTGATCCTAAAGGCAAGCAAAAGGTTTGAGGCACCATCCATGTGATCATAGGAATAGACCACGAATGGGTAGGTTCCAACACAAAAAGAAGGGCACACATGAGGAGTGTGATGTTGGTTAGTACTCCCAAGAGGCCACTCCGATAGGAAAAATAGAGTATCGAGTTTGGTGGCGACGACGAGAAGTCGGTATGCCACGAAGAGGGAAATGACCCGATGGTGGTCTCAAAAATGGTAATCGATTTTTAGGTCAAAAGATAGAAAAACACTTTAGAAACGATTCGGGACAAAATCGAAAATATTTAGAACTTCATGAAAAAAGGTGGAAAAATTCATACTACATGGGTCATATGGCCATGTGACTTACACAGCTGAGACTCATGCCCTTGTCTCAGGCCGTGTGGGTATTCGAAGTAGGGACACACGGTTGTGTCCCAGCCCGTGCCTGTGCTCGTGTAGCTCTCTGACTTGGGTCACACGGCCAAGCCATATGCCCGTGTGCCAGGCCGTGTAATGCTCGAAATGTAACTTATAAAAACCTACAGGGGACACACGGCCGTGTCGCGTGACTGTATGTCACACACGGCTGAGACAGACACTCGTGTCTTAGGCTGTGTGGACGAGAAATAGGCCATTTTCAAGCCATTTCATTCACTCTGAACATGATCAGACATACAAACCATTTGTACCTATTTCAAACATTCAAAAAAATGTACCTAAAACATGCATAATGTAGTTAAATCAAAATGACAACTATCCATACAACCAATATGCCAAAAGGCACCTAACATATGCCTAATTTAGCCATTCATCAACCATACATTTCTAACCTAATTCAATACCAATCTTACCACAATGACCACATGCCAAATTCACATTCAAACATACCAAGTTGGTCATTCAAACTTGCATTAACCCCTTATCAAAATAACACACAACAAATAGGCATCAAAGGTACCAAGGTTACATCAACCAAAATGACATATACATGCCAAACTCATCAACTAACATAAAAAATAAGTCGACCTATACATGCCATTATAACCTTAATTGTAACGCCCCAATTTTTAGGCCTAAAAGGTATTGGGCCTTGAGTGTGGGTTCGGGTAGAAGACGGCCCGAATAATTTGGATGTTCTAATTAATTATTATTATTATTTAGTTAGTAATTAAATAAATTACGAAGGATTTATGGTGTGGGAAAAATTCCAAGGCTCGGCCCATAGCTGTAGCAAAATTCTTAAATTTTGCCTCTTAAGAGAATCTGGGCAGTAGGCCTTATTAATAAATTGGGCTGAGTTTTAGCATAAAGGAGCACCGGGTCCAGTGGCTAAGTACGCTAGGAAGGCATGGGAGGTGCTTAGGTTCAAGGCACGGTGTGTGCAAACGGTTGTTTTTTTTTTTTTACAATCAGGGATTGCCGCAAGGAGGCCTTATAATTATCTTGGGAGGAAAGGTGACACAATCGAGCAAGTGGCGTGGTGGTAAGGTACGGGTGGTGTAGCTGAAGGGTAGGGGTTCGAGTCTGGTAAGTAGCGATGTTTTGTTTTATTTTTAAACAAATCGGGACTACAGCAGATAAGTCTTAAAATTAATTGTGAGTAGATTATATCATGAGAAGAGCTTCAGTGCAGTGGTAGCAGCGTGCTAGGCCTGTCGAGAGATTATGGGTTCGATTCCAGGGGAAGGCGAATTCTGTTTTATTTTTAATGGGCCAGAACTAAAGCGGGTAAAGGTTAAGATTAATTGTGACCATATATTAGTAAAAGAAGAAGCATGGTGTAGTGGCCAGCAGCTCGGGCGAAGGCGCAAGGGCGTAAGGCAGATGGAGGTCTGGGGTTCGAGCCTCATCTCGCGCACGTAAGGTTGGGATTTTTGCTACACACGTGGGGAAGGAGTTAGGGTCTGATCAAGACTCTTGGCAGCGTGCTGAAATAGTGCAAGCAGTGGGCTGATCGGTTAGGAGTTTTAATGAAATTCAAACTTTGAATTTGGCCAAAAATCAAGGAGCAATTCAGGGAATTGGAATTTAAGAAGAATTCCTATGCCGAAATACACTTATTCAGCCGTGCCGTATATCTTTGGCCATTAGGAGTCTTTTTTTCTTTTTTTAGTTTTGGGTATTTTTAAGTGATTAGTCAATTTAGGTTGGGGCCATTCACATCTACTAGTATTTTTGAGATAGACCTTTATTTTTTTTTCCATCTTTTCTTCATCAAGAACCGAACCTATCTTCTTTTCTCTTTTCTTCTCTTGTCGACTTTCACCTTTGCTAATAGCCGAACCCATACTCTTCTTTCTCTGTCTCTTCTTTTATTTTTCTATCTTCATTGCCCCTCAATAGCCGAATCCTGTTGTAGCTGAACCTTTTTCTTTTTCTTCTTTAAAAAAAATCGAAACCTACATACCTATGGTGAAGGAGGTCGAATCATTGGCTATTTGAATCTGTTTCGTCTCGTGACTACAGTGGATTGGAGATAAGATCATAGATGGGAACATTCTTCTGGGCCGAACGACGATAGGTAAGTCTTTCGAACAAACTTTCGTCAGTATTATTGCTTTTAGGAAGAAAAAGCCGAAACCCTTAAGGGTGGCTGGCGTATGGACTAAGGGCTTTTGTGCCTCTTTCTGTTTGGTTGTGTAAAGAGTTAGCGTGGACAAGGGGACGTACAGTGAAGGGCATGAAGACTAATTTGGTTGGCTCTCTAAATCTAATCCATATTTCGGCAGAAAGGTAAGAACTCTAAGGCCTAAGGCATTATTGGCCGAATATGGTAGGGGGATAAATACGTAGCTATTTTTGATATTTAGACTGACGTGTTAGCAATCCAAGTGTAGGCAGTTCGTGTGTGGATCTCACCAACGTACCGTTATTAATCAGGTGTGTAAACGACACCCACTTATAGACTAGATCGGTAAAAGCCGAAAAGCTGAAAAGCCGAATAGCCGGTATTTTAGTGGACTTGCGAGCGTACGAACGCTCGTGAGATAGTTGTTTGTTAATTTTGGTAATCTCAAGTGGTAATATTACAGAGTGCGCAATTTCGTGCACTTCGATATATTTGGGCTTAATAGGCCAACAGGCCCAAAACGGTAAAAACGCTTGGTAAGTGTTTCTGTTAATACGTTAGTAATTGTAATAAGCATTAAACCCTAAAAAGACTGATAAAATTACTGAAATACCTCTGTAAGGTAGAATTACCGTAATACCCCTTATGGGGTAAGTTTACGATTACGCCCCTTGAGGGTAAATAACTGTTCTTACTCTATAATCTGACTGTCTTTCTGAAGCATCCCTTGTTAATTATATATATTCTGCATACATGTCATACTGCATGGGGTTGGGTTTTGTTATGGAGGAAGAACCCGTTCTGGTGGCTGTGCCACATAATATGATATAAGCAGCTTTGCTGCTGATTATAGTTAGTGCCGTAACTGGTGCTAACACTGTAAGTGTAGAGATGGCGTGGGTGATTTATTCCCCACAGGAAGTGTGGGGATGGACGGAGGCAAGTGCCGGGTTGGATGGGGTTATCATGCATTAATCATATGAGACTATTTTTTTATGGGCCAACTGCATTGAAATGGGCCCAACTGTGTTAATATGGGCAAGGCCCAATATATCTCGACTTGTAATAGGGCTGCGGCCCAGATTGATATTGATATGGGCTAGGCCCAGTATACTCTAATACTGTAAGGGGCTATGGCCCAGATTAATATTGATATGGGCCAGGGCCCAGTTAACACTGATTTCTGGATAGGGCTCAGGCCCAATAAAGCTTGAACCGATATAGGATCTAGTAGGGTTTATTTTACACACTGAGTTTTCCAAACTCACCCCCTTTTTCCCATCTTTGCAGGTGAGGCTTAGATCGGTGGACTTGGAGCTGGAGGGATTCAGAGTGGCCACATGTTCTGCAAATTTAGTTTTCTTCTTGCGATTTGATCAGCTTTCATTTACTTTAATAGTTTGGGTTTAAGTTGTAATAAGGCCGCTTTAATTATTTTTAATTGTTTTTAGTATGTTTTGTTAGCTTAGATATGATATTGTTTTAATCGTTTGAAATTGAATGGCTTTAGGGCGCGTTTTAAAAAGGTTACTTGATTTCAAAATATCACGATAACAAAGCAAAACTTTCGCAGCGAAAATATTTTCAAAATTAATACCCTTTTTAAATGGTTTTAAACGAATTGGTTTTCCATGAACAATCACTCAGTTAAAGTGTGGCAATGGTTGTGTGCATGTCTAGGAGTGGATCTGCGGAGAGCTGGGTACTTAAGTGGTCTAATTGACTCACGTCCTTTTTTCTGGCATCCTACTTGGTGCATAGCTTCCATTCACTTTAATTAATAACGAAGATATTCTTTAACAAATAAGAAAGACTTTAGGTAAAACATGACTTTTCTAGTAACGTATCATTGTGACACACCGGATTCAGTCGTAACGTCTGGGCCGGGTTTGGGGTGTTACATTTAGTGGTATCAGAGCCAGGTTGCAACAACTCTGTTGTGGATCAGATCCGAATGTTTCTCATAAAATTTTGAAATCTAGTTCCATGGAAAAACACCGAAATCAATTTTATAGAAATGTTAGAAAATTCTTTTAAATTTTGTTTTCAAAGTGCACAAAGAATAAATTTGAATTTCTAATTTCTGAAGAAGTGGCACACTAAATTCCCGGTACCAAGTCTGTAAGTACCTTTCCTGAACCTTACTAAGTATCTGTTATATTACTGAGACTCTGCTATGACATTGTAGTTGTGCTATATTGATACTATAAGATTGAGACTGTAGCTAGGCTGAGATTTGCGAAAGCGAACTCTGAAACTCTATCTATGCGTAAAACTCTTAATATAGACAATTCGATAGATACGATGAGCACACATAGTACTCGTAGATGGGGTACTAGGGGCCGTGGTAGAGGCCGTAGAGGGGCTCGAGCTGAGTCCCTTGCTTCTGATACTATACCTGTGGTGGACGCTAGTGAGACACCGGTATCACCGACGATGGATAGTGGGACAGGACCGTATGATCGTATGGCTAGGGATGACGCACTGTCTCAAGCCATGCTTCGTATTCTGGAGAGGGTCACTAGACCCAACACTGGTACCGGAGGCCGTGGGTCAATTTCAAAATTTCTCCGATCGAATGGAGCAGAAGTCTTTAGGGGCATTTCTAGGGTAGCCCCGAATGTGGCTAAGTACTGGTTGGAAGCCACGGAGAGAATAATGGACGACCTGGATTGCACGGCTGAGCAAAAGCTGAAAGGGGCGATATCACTACTTAGGGAGGAAGCTTACCAGTGGTGGTTGATTGTGAAAGAGGGCACCCAACTTAAGTGGATTACCTGGGAATTCTTTAAATCTGCATTTCAAGGGAAGTACGTTGGGGCAAGCTATGTAGATGCCCGAAGGAAGGAATTCTTAAACTTAACTCAAGGGGATCGGTCTATGGCTGAGTATGAGGCAGAGTTTTTACGACTTAGTCAATATGTCCATGGAATAGTAGCAACAGAGTACGAACGTTGTGTTCAGTTTGAGGATGGCCTCCGGGATAGTCTACGAGTATTAATAACTCCACAGAGGGAGCGAGATTTTGCAGCATTGGTAGAGAAAGCTAAGATAGCTGAGGATGTGATGCGCGCTGAGCGCCAGAGCTGGGAAAAGAAATGGAGTAAAAATAAAATAGATTTAGGGCCCTCCAATTCTGACCAGAGGCATAGGAAAAGTGCCAGGGTAGATAGGCCGGTCCGAGCTGTAGCCCCTGTTGCTGCTGTTAGATTGCAACCTTGTGTTGATTGCAGGAAAAGCCATTATGGCGAATGCTGGAAAAAGATTGGAGCCTATTTAAGATGCGGATCGATGGAGCATCGCTTCAGAGAGTGTCTCAGAGACCAGCTTATGGACAAACTACTAGTATGGGTAATATACAGCAACCGAGGGGTGGTCAGCAGCCAGCAAGAGGCCGTAGAATGGAATAGGTCATGGTTATGGAGCAGTAGACAGGAGTATGGGACATGCTGAGGCGAGACAGCCAGCTTTGGTCGATGCAGCATGTCACCGTAAGGACGGAGACGCTCTGGAAGCAGATGCTGGTATGTACTTCTCTCTTGGTGTATTATTTACTTAATTTATAATTAGAGCTAGAGTGCGCAAAGAAGCATAGTGGTTTGACTTGAGTAATACGGTTAGTTGATAGTTTGAAATTTTGAGGACAAAATTTCTTTAAGGGAGTAGAGTTGTAACGCCCCAATTTTTAGGCCTAAAAGGTATTGAGCATTGAGTGTGGGTTCGGGTAGAAGACGACCTGAATAATTTGGATGTTCTAATTAATTATTATCATTATTATTTAGTTAATAATTAAATAAATTACGAATGATTTATGGTGTGGGAAAAAGTCCAGGGCTCAGCCCATAGCTTTAGCAAAATTCTTAAATTTTGCCTCTTAAGAGAATCTGGGCAGTAGGCCTTATTAATAAATTGGGCTGAGTTTTAGCATAAAGGAGCACCTGGCCTAGTGGCTAAGTACGCTAGGAAGGCGTGGGAGGTGCCTGGGTTCAAGGCACGGCGTGCGCAAATGGTTGTTTCTTTTTTACAATCAGGGATTGCCGCAAGGAGGCCTTATAATTATCTCAGGAGGAAAAGTGACACAATCGAGCAAGTGGCGTGGTGGTAAGGTACGGGTGGTGTAGTTGAAGGGTAGGGGCTCGAGTCTGGTAAGTAGAGATGTTTTGTTTTATTTTTAAACGAACCGAGACTACAGCAGGTAAGTCTTAAAATTAATTGTGAGTAGATTATATCATGAGAAGAGCTTCAGTGCAGTGGCAGTAGCGTGCTAGGCCTGCTGAGAGGTTATGGGTTCGATTCTAGGGGAAGGAGAATTCTGTTTTATTTTTAACGGGCCAGAACTGAAGCGGGTAAAGGTTAAGATTAATTGTAACCATATATTAGTAAAGGAAGAAGCATGGTGCAGTGGCCAGCAGCTCGGGTGAAGGCGCAAGGGCGCAAGGCAGACGGAGGTCTGGGGTTCGAGCCTCATCTCGCACACGTAAGGTTGGAATTTTTGCTGAACGCATGGGGAAGGAGTTGGGGTCTGATCAGGACTCTTGGCAGTGTGCTGAAATGGTGCAAGCGGTGGGCTGATCGGTTAGGAGTTTGAATGAAATTCAAACTTTGAATTTGGCCAAAAATCAAGGAGCAATTCGGGAAATTAGAATTTAGGAAGATTTCCTATGCCGAAATACACTCATTCAGCCGTGTCGTATATCTTTGGCCTTTAGGAGTCTTTTTTCTTTTTTTAGTTTTGGGTATTTTTAAGTGATTAGTTGATTTAGGTTGGGGCCATTCACATCTACTAGTATTTTTGAGATCAACCTTCATTTTTTTTTTCCATCTCTTCTTCATCAAGAACTGAACCTATCTTCTTTTCTCTTTTCTTCTCTTGTCGACTTTCACCTTTGCTAATAGCCGAACCCATACTCTTCTTTCTCTGTCTCTTCTTTTATTTTTCTATCATCATTGTCCCTCGATAGCCAAATCCTGTGGTAGCCGAACCTTTTTCTTTTTTTTTCTTTAAAAAAAATCGAAACCTACATACCTATGGTGAAGGAGGCCGAATCTTTGGCTATTTGAATCTGCTTCTTCTCGTGACTATAGTGGATTGGAGATAAGATCATAGATAGGAACATTCTTCTGGGCCGAACGATGATAGGTAAGTCTTTCGAACAAACATTCGTTAGTATTATTGCTTTTAGGAAGAAAAAGCAGAAACCCTTAAGGGTGGCTGGCGTTTGGACTAAGGGCTTTTGTTCCTCTTTATGTTTGGTTGTGTGAAGCGTTAGCATGGACAAGGGGACGTACAGCGAAGGGCTTGAAGACTAATTTGTTTGGCTCTCTAGATCTAATCCATATTTCGGCAGAAAGGTAAGAACTCTAAGGCCTAAGGCATTATTGGCCGAATATGGTAGGGGGATAAATATGTAGTTGTTTTCGATATTTAGACTGACGTGTTAGCAATTCAATTGTAGGTAGTTCGTGTGTGGATCTCGCCAATGTACCGTTATTAATCAGGTGTGTAAACGACACCCACTTATAGACTAGAACGGCAAAAGCCGAAAAGCTGAAAAGCCGAAGAGCTGGTATTTTGGTGGACTTGCGAGCGTGCGAGCGCTCGTGAGATAGTTGTTTGTTAATTTTGGTAATCTCAAGCGGTAAGATTGTAGAGTGCGCACTTTTGTGCACTTCGGTATATTTGGGCTAAATAGGCCAAAATCGGGTTAATGGGCCAACAGGCCCAAATCGGTAAAAACGCTCGGTAAGTGTTTCTTTTAATACGTTAATAACTGTAATTAGCATCAAACCCTAAAAAGACTGATAAAATTATTGAAATACCTCTGTAAGGTAGAATTATCATAATACCCCTGAAGGGGTAAGTTTACGATTACGCCCTTTGAGGGTAAATAACTGTTCTTACGCTATAATCTGACTGTCTTTCTAAAGCATGCCTTGTTAATTATACATATTCTGCATACATGTCATACTGCATGGGGTTGGGTTTTGTTATGGAGGAAGAACCCGTTCTGGTGGCTGTGCCACATATTTTGATATAAGCGACTTTGCTTGCGGATTATAGTTAGTGCCATGGCCGGTGCTAACACTGTAAGTGTAGGGATGGCGTGGGTGATTTATTCCCCACAGGAAGTGTAGGGATGGACGGAGGCAAGTGCAGGGTTGGATGGGTTATCATGCATTAATCATATGAGACTGTTTTGTTATGGGCCAACTGTATTAAAATGGGCCCAACTGTGTTGACATGTACAAGGCCCAATATATCTCGACTTGTAATAGGGCTACGGCCCAGATTGATACTGATATGGGCTAGGCCTAGTATACTCTGATACTGTAAGGGGCTATGGCCCAGATTTATATTGATATGGGCTAGGGCCCAGTTAACACTGATTTCTGGATAGGGCTTAGGCCAGTAAAGCTTGAACCGCTATAGGATCTAGTTGGGTTTATTTTACACACTGAGTTTTCCAAACTCACCCCCTTTTCCCCATCTTTGCAAGTGAGCCTTAGATCGGTGGACTCGGAGCTGGAGGGATTCGGAGTGGCCACATGTTCTGCAAATTCAGTTTTTCTTCTTGCGATTTGATCAGCTTTCATTTACTTTAATAGTTTGGGTTTAAGTTGTAATAAGGCCGCTTTAATTATTGTTAATTGTTTTTAGTATGTTTTGTTAGCTTAGATATGATATTGTTTTATTCGTTTGAAATTGAATAGCTTTAGGGAGCATTTTAAAAAGGTTACTTGATTTCAAAATATCACGATAACAAAGAAAAACTTTCGCAATGAAAATGTTTTCAAAATTAATACCCTTTTTAAATGGTTTTAAACGAATTGGTTTTCCATGAACAATCACTCAGTTAAAGTGTGGCAATGGTTGTGTGCATGTCTAGGAGTGGATCCGCGGAGAGCTGGGTACTTAAGCAGTCTAATTGACTCACTTCCTCTTTTCTGGCATCTTACCTGGTGCACAGTTTCCATTCACTTTAATCTATAACGAAGATATTCTTTAACAACTAAGAAAGACTGTAGGTAAAGCATGACTTTTCTAGTAATGTATCAATGTGACACGCCGGATTCGGTCATAACGTCTGGGCCAGGTTTGGGGTGTTACACTGATCTGTGACAGCCCTAATTTGACCCTAGTCGAAAAGTGGTTTCGGGACCATAAAACCAAATCATAAAATATAATTAATCGTTATATTATATGCTTATTATAAGTGTAAATGCATGTGTGGAAGTTTCATGCTTTGATTTTGTCATTTGTGTGTGGAATTTATTAATTAGGACTTATGTGAAACATTTTTGAAATGTGATAGGTTAATTTAAAAATGGTCTATTAATACATGATATAAAAAGGATGGACTTGCATGTCAAATATCCATTTTTTTATGTAGTGGCCGGCCATGATGATGTTTTATATAAAATATATGTATTATTTATTAGTTAAATGGCTTTATATTTTATAATATAGATGAATAAAATCATAATAATAATAGAAATAAGGGTGAAGAAAACAAAGGTTCATCTTTGTTCTTCTTGGCCGAACTTAAAGAAAGAAAAAGAGGGGCAAGACATTCGGCCAGTTGAAATTGGAGGAAGGTTAGTAAATTATGTTAGATTTTTTCTAAATTCTAGCTTGTTTTAAGTTAATTATCATGTTTCTTACTTAATCCATGCCAAAACTTTGAATTTTGAGTGATGAATTGAGCATTCGGTTATGATAGATAAGGAAGGGATTAGATTATTGCCTTTATGTTTTGAAGAAGAATTGTTGATGAAAGAAGTTGATCTTGTTAAAAATATAAATTGCTAATACTCATATGTGTAATAGCCGAACATGGATTTGCTTAATGACTTGAACAAATGTCGTTTGGGTGTTTTGAAATGAATAAATTAGATGTTTGAATGATTTTTAAGAGTATGATTTTGAATAATATGAGTATTGGAATGTGAGAAATGTTATGCATAGGTAAAATTATTATGTTCGGCTTTGATAGTATATATGTATAATTAATCCATTTTGCTAATAATATATAAGGTGATAAATAATAAGATTATTGATGACTTGTGTTTAATGACATTCGGCCAAGGACTATCTGTGCTTGCTAATTCGGTATAAGTGTATAGGTACTAATTACCTTGTATTTGAGGTTTTGAAGAATAAGTAGTAGTTAATTAAAGTAATGAAAGCTAAATTTTGAGTTTGATTAAGTTTGGACATTCGGCATTGCCTATAAAATTGAATATGAAGGTTAAGTTGAGTTGTTAGGGCTGAATGGGTTATATATTAATCATAAATGGATTGCATGCATATGAGTATGTATGTATTTGTGTGTGCGTTGTTAATGATAAATGGCAAGTGGAAATGTGATAAATGTTTAATAAGTTGATATTCGTATATATATATATGGTTGAACTCATGTATAAGGTAGCATAATAAGTTATGTAAATCTTAGTTTGTGCATGCAAATTAGATAGAGATTAAATAAGCATGAAATTGAATCATGGCATATTTTATAAAATATAATATGTATTGGAGTTATATATGATTGTCAAATGTGACTACTAAGAAGTAAAGTTGAGTAAGTAATTAAATAAATCTATTTGTTTAAATTAAGCTCAAGAGCAAAGAGGGTCGAAATCAGATAGGGGAAAAGAGAAAGCAATCGAGTAGCCTATCCGCAACTGTTCAAAAATATCCGAGGTAAGTTTTGAATAGTCACCTTTAGTATATACTTGATGATGCCTTGATACATGTAAATTGGATGAATTGGGATCTTTTGGTTTTACTTGAATTAAGTCGTATGATAAATAACCTATTTATATGCATTAAAGACGAATGGTCACTATAGGGTAAGTTTGAATGGTAAAAGAGATATGTGAGATTTATCTATGATGCTTGAACCGTAATGTAAACGATGGTGCTCATATAGAGCTTAATTTCGAATGTGGCAATGACTACTAATGTGATATGTTGAATGAGGTGTATTAATATGCGATTTAATACGCATGATATTTGATAATTATATCTGAACTTAAAGTCCGCAGGCTATATACGAGAATGATATCTGAACTTAAAGTCCGCAGGCTATATGCGAGAATTATATCCGGACTTAAAGTCCGCAGGCTATATGCGAGAATTATATTCGGACTTAAGGTCAGCAGGGTACGTGCTGGAAGTATATCCAGGCTTAAAGTCCCGAAGGCTTTGTGCTAGTGACTGGACTTGGGTTTTAAACCTAGCAGGCTTAACGCCGTTGATCCGAGTAAGATTTTGAATTCGAATGTTTGAGGTAACTATTATTGATTATGTATGATACAGCATGATGGCCAGGTACGTATTATGTACTCATATGTGAATCGATTTTTTTAAGTGAATTAGTATTAACTAAAGAACGATATATATATAGATAGATATATGGGTGGGTGATTACAATATCTACTAATAAGAAAATGGCCTATTCGGATGATGTCTATCATTATGTGAAAGTAAATGACTTAAATAAATTGTATGAGCTATGTAGTTGATTGAAGTATGTGCTAAAAATTTCCTTGTGTATTCATATATATGTACAATCGACCAAGTGATATATGTTTAGAATACGAGTTTGGTGATGCATAATGTCGGTTTAAATGACAAGTGTTATTTGTTTGAAATGCTTAAAACTTACTAAGCCTTGAAAGCTTACTCTGTTTCTTATCTCTCTGTTTTATAGATTGTTGATTTTGGCCACCGACTCGGGGATCGTCAGTAGTTCATCATACTATTGATCTTTGTGGTACAGTTATATTTTGCCCTTGGTATGGATGTATAGGTTAGGCCGATGATGGCTATGTTTTGTATTGTAAATATTTTGGCCATATGAAAATGGCATTCATAACTTAAAAATCAATATGTATTCAGCTCGATCTCTGTTTATGTTGTTTGATAATGTGCATGAAAAATTTAATGTTTAGCTTGGTAATATCTCTTAGCCTAAACCGGCGATCGGATTCGGGCTAGGGGTGTTACATGATCAGGACATCAAAATCTACTATTATAATTATTGGATAGTATGATAGACTTCTGACTAGCTTCCAAACCGATTGAACTTCCAATAATCTATAAAGTAAGATAAAGACAACCACATAAGCAATGAATGCTAGTAAGTTCGTATAAATTTTAATCATAACATTCCATTTTTAAATATGAACTTTATAAGTCATAAATAAACCTATACCAATGCTTCAAGAATTATCAAACTATATAACAATCAACTCACAAATGAATAGGTTCATTAACATCCTGAATACTTTCCATTTATACCATAATGAAGTCGTATAAGTTGAATTACATAAGCATCAAACTTTTCTTAAAATAGTGAACCATTTCATTTACTTAGCATAAGCTTAGTTATGTATCAATTCACGAATCAATATATCTATTCATGACATAAGTAAATTCACATATATCATAAGTAAATTCCTTCCTTACAAGTAAGTCCTTTAACTCGACAATCCTTTTTATTTCATCATATTTTGTCACATCTATTAACTTATCATTTCCATATCTAATCTCACCCGTTTCATTTGCATAACCCACAAGATATAAGCATAAACATCTACCATAACCACAAGCTAGTGCACTTAAACATAAATATTTCACATTTAACTAATAATCATTCTATAATTCATCATTCGTCTCAAACTTTCTTATAAACATGTCATTCTGGAACCACTTACCTTTACTAAACAAGATTAAATCTAAATGAATAAATTAATCATACCTACATTTACGAAGCACTTATAGGCTTATTATCGAAAATGATTTATCTTATGCTTCCTGTACTATAATAATTCAACCCAAAATCATTTATATATGTATATAAACATATATCTTTAACTAAATAATCATCAATATAACAATACTCACATATGATCAAGTAATTCATTGAACATTGAACATTGAACATTTAGCACTTACTCTTTAACATTAAAATAATTTTATAATTTCCATTCACATAGTTAGCCCAACGAACTAGTAACTTGACTCGGATACTCGGGTAACTACACTACACCAAAGGTATCATAGATGCATAACAGGGGCACTGAAGTGCAGACAGGGGCATCGAAGTGCAAATCCCGTACAAGTGTGCATTTTAAACCTATTGGCATGCCAATCGTATCCTAGTGATTACTACGTTCAACCGAGCATTTCATGTAATTCATTTCTTTTAAACATATTTATCATTCAAGGGCACTTCATCGTTTCCATACACATGATATAATATCAATACATATATTCACACTGTCAATGTGCCATCATCAAAGATTAACATCATCTATTAATCACTTTCATATTTCTCGATACACATGCTATAACAATTCATAATCATGTTGAAAATCGCATATATATCATATCTCATAATATTCAATAGTTTTCTAATAAATCCTTTCTCACCTTATATTCAATTATAATATTTCGATTTTCAGCTCACATTTTAAACATCATATATAAGTATATACATTCATGAATCAACATTAACATTATTTACATATATAGGTATGTGCAATTCTATACCTACAAGCTTACCTGGATAAATTGTAGAAATGTCAAAGTATAAGGGTATTTTTCATAATTTTCCATTCTCCTCGATTTTCCACTCGATCTTGATCTAAATTAATGATTTCATTCAATCTATTAATTTAGACAGTAAAATAATAAATTTTGTGCAATTTAGCCATTTTTGATATTTTTACAAAATTATCCTTAAAGTTTCACTTTTATTCAATTAGTCCCTGAGCCTAAAACATGCAAATTAACCATTTTTACCCAAAATTGAGCCCATCCAAATACTTATGCTATCCAATACAGCCCATTCATGCAAAAAATTTCACAACACATCCTTTTATTTTTACTATTTTAACAATTTAGTCCCTAATTGACAAATTCATAAAAAATCACTTAATAAAATACTTTTAAATAACAACTAAAATTGCAAATTCATCATTTAACATCTAAAATCACAAGTTTCATCAATGAAAACATTCAAAATCTTTAACAATTTCAAAATCGAAGGTACGGGCTAACTGGACCTAGTTGTAATGATTTAAAAAACATAAATATTATGAAAAATGGAGCCAAAATCACATACCATACAGTAGGAAACCACCATGGCTGAACTTAGCTTAAAACCTCCATGGACATTCGATTTTTTGAAGAAGAAACTAAAAAGATGATAACCAATTAACTTTTATTTTTATTTTATTTTAATTTAATATACCAAATTACCATTTTAACCTTAGTTAATAATTAAACAAAACATCAAATTCATGTCCATTATTGTCCAATAACACCTTGAGTGGTTTAATTACCATTTAAGTCCTTTTTCCTTTATTCAATTAACCATTTAGTCAGTCATATCAAATAATGATCAAATTTTACATCTTTTACTATTTAGTCCTTTTTAATTAATTAATTATCGAAATGTTAAAATTTTACAATGAAACTTTAATACCACCTTAATAACACTTTGTAAATATTTATAAAAATATTTATAGCTTGGTTTATGGAAACGAGGTCTCGATACCTTATTTTCTAAACCCACTTGACCTTGGGGTCTTACTACTTGGACTTATTAAATCATTTATATAACAAAAATCACTATATCAAAAACCTTTTTAAAACCATGTTTGACTTGTAAATATTAAATAATAATATTTACAAACTTACTCGTCGAATTTGGTGGCCTTGAAACCGCTATTTTTGACACCACTAAAAAACGGACTGTTATAACTTATTGACAGTGGAAGTGCAGTGGAAGTGTTATCTTGGGAAACATACCAAAAAATGGGATTGAAAGAGCAAGCATTGTCCAGAGCAGGCCCATTGTATGGTTTTGCAAACCACCTAGTCGAGGTAAAAGGTTCAATCACCCTACCTGTCACCTTGTGGGATGGCAAGTACATTACCATAGAGTATGTTACGTTCTATATGGTGGACCACCCGATGCCATACAACGCCATTTTCGGAAGACTGATAATGAGGATGGCAAGGATGATAATTGCAACATTCTATATGAAAATTAAGTTCCCGACAAAGACTAGGGTTGGATTCCTGTGATATGATAAGCGTACTGTGAGGTAGTGTTACATGTTATCTATCAAGCAAGCGGGGGAACCTACGACCGAGGGGCAGAGTTCACAAAAGGCTGAGTTAGCAGGTCAGGATCTAGATTTGGATATTCTGGATGTAAGAGACAAGCGCAAGAGTAAAAAACTCGAAGTTACAGAGCATACTAAGACCTTGCAGCTATTTTGTGACAACGAAGAGAGAACTGTCAAAAATTCTTTAGCATTGAAAGAGGAAGAGAAGAACATACTGGTCAAATGTTTGAGAAAAATGAGGATGTTTTTGCTTGGTCTGTAGCAGGCATGTCGGGCATAGACCCGTAAGTGGTTGTGGAAAGCTAAACGTTCTCTTAGATGCGAAGCTAGTAAAGTAGAAGAGAAAAAAGTTTGCGCCTCAAGTGGTAGAAGTAGTGAAGCAGAAGGTCGCTAAGCTGTTGTTAGCAGGATTGATTCGAGAGGTAGAATATCCAGATTGGGTCTCGATTGTAGTAATGGTGAGGAAAGTGAACGATCAATGGAGGATGTATATCGACTTCACCAAGCTTAATAAGGCATGTCCCAAAGAAATTTTCCACCTACCCTCGATCAATCACTTGGTTGACGCTTCAGTAGGCCATAAATTCATGAGCTTTATGGATTTCTTCTCGTGTTACAATCAGATCCTATTGGAAAGAGACGACCAAGAAAAAATAACCTTCATTACAGAATACCCTTTGGCCTTAAGAACGCGGGCTCGACCTATCAGAGATTGGTACATAGGATATTCAAGGACTAGATAGGCTGCGGTCTCGAGGTCTACATCGTTGATATGTTAGCGAAGAGCACGTCCATGAGCGAGCATGTATGTATTTTACTAGAAACAGTCGCAATCCTCAGAGATCACAACATGAAACTGAATCTGGAAAAGTATGCTTTTGAGGTGCGAGCCAGTAGATTCTTAGGCTTTATGATTTCAAAAAGGGTAATAGAGGTAAACCCAAAAAAATACAAGAAATCATGTAAATTTCCCCTTTGGGGACAATAACAGATATACAACATCTCACAAGAAATGTAGTAGCACTGAACAGATTTATCTTGAGGATGGCGGACAAGTGCCTCCCATTCTTCAAAGCTTTAAGAGCCTCTTTCTCATAGACAGAAGAGTGCTAGACAGCTTTGAAGGAACTAAAGCTATACCTCCCCTCCCCTCCCCTGTTGAAATTGCCTTAGATTGGAGAGATACTCTACTTATACTTGGCTACCTCAGAAGAGACAGTTCTGTAGTATTGGTTAAGTCAAAAGGTATCCACCAGTTCCCGGTATACTATGTCAGAAAGGTACTCTAAAATGGAAAATTGAGGTACTCAAAAATAGAAAAATGCATTTATGTTCTGATTATTGTAGCTTACAAATTACGACCTTACTTCCAAGCTCATCCGATTGTTGTGTTCACCAATCAGCCTATGAAAGAAGTATTATTCAAGGCAGATACTTCAGGAAGGGTAACGAAGTGGAGTATTAAGATTTTTGAATACGGGATCGACTTCACCTCGTGAATTGCAATGAAGGGGCATGTGCTGATTAATTTCATAATGGAATGTTCCTTCGAAAGAACTGTTGACGCAACGTCTTGTAAAAATTGTACGCTATATGAGCTTTGATGAATGTTAACAACTTGATCTATTGATATTATGACAAAACACGACATGCTAATAGTTCAATGAGTTATATTTTATGATGAGGCACCGTATGTCCCACTTTTTATGTAACAGCCCAATTTAGGGCCGAGTCAGAATAGTGGTCTTAGGACCACAAATATGGAGTTGAATAAATTATTTTTTTATTATTTAGATGTTATATCATGTTTTTAAGAGTGCATGAAAAATTTGGTGAGTTAATTGTGACGTTTGTAAGCCCAATTGTGAAAAAGGACTAAATCATATAAAATGCAAAAGTCCTATTTTGATACCTAAAAGTGCCAAATAGCTACAGAACCTAAATTGGGGATCTTTAAAGGGCAATTAAACCCTTTAGGGAGGCATGGCCAACCATAAGAGACAAAGGTGGTCAAATTTTCAAAATTTGGTAAGTTAGGTGGCTTATTTTGACTAAAATAGGAGTAAATAAAGGAAAGATGATATCATCCCTTTTTCATCTTCTTTCTCCACTGGAAATTAGCCATTTAAGGGGGTTTGAAAGCTGAAAAATTTCAACAACTTGTAATCCTCACAAGCAAGTGATTTTGATAGTTTTTCTTGATGATTTTTACATTTTTGAGACCCTTGAAGCATGAGCTTTTAAATGAGGGTACTATTTTGAAAAATGATTAAGAGTTTATGGTTTTTCCATGAAAATATTTGTAATGTTTGCTGAATTTTTAAAGAAGAAAGTGAGACTTGGGTGTCTTATAAGCAACTTTTGTGAAAGGTGTTAGCATGAAAACACCTAAAAGGACTATTTTGCATAAGTTGTAAAATAGATGATAAGTGTGTGATATAGTGGGAATTTGGAGTTGCTATAAGAGTAAAAAGGGTTCGGCTAGATTTAAGATAAGAAGAAATTCGATAAAAATCGATTTTTGAGACTAGGGACAAAATGGTCATTTTGTCAAAGTCTAAGGGCAAAATGGTCGTTTTACCAAAGACATGAATTTTTGATTGCCTAATTTTAATTAGTGACTAAATAAGTACATTTTGCTATTATAGATCAAGAAATACCGAATCTGAACCTAGACAGAGGGAAAGCCAAGCAAATCGTCTGAGTCGACTAGTCGCCACATTTTGTAATCCGAGGTAAGTTGTATGTAAATAGTACAACTGCATTAATAATATAAGTATTTAAATTGTATTGAAATTATTATAGCATAAATTGCTTGATTTTCGAAATGAGAAAATGTGATGAGAATAGAGATAGTAGAATTCCCGATTGAACCTTAGGAAATAAATCGGATATTCATGCCATGACATTTGGGTCACTTGTGTGAGCTAGTGTAAGACATGTCTGGGACATGCATTGGCCACATTATGAGAGCTAGTGTAAGACCATGTCTGGGACATGGCATCGGCGTTGAGACGAGTGCTAGTGTAAGACATGTCTAGGACATACATCGGCCTTGAGACGTAAGCCAGTGTAAGACCATGTCTAGGACATGGCATCGACACAGATATGCTAGAGCTTGTGTAAGACCATGTTTGAGACATGGCATCGGCACTTGACCCCATGTTTGAGGCTAAATGAGTATCCGATAATGTTCCAAATGGTTCAACGGTGAAAGTATGATTTCAAGTTAACAAGGAAAGTATAACCGTCTTGTGAGTGGTACAAGTACCTATATGATATGTATGAAATGTGAGCTCAATATATGCTATATGAGGTGTATTGAATATTGATGAGTAAGTTTTGCTTATGCCACTTGTGTATTATGATACTTGTTGATGAATGGTAAAGTTATGTTGTATATTTATTTATGTGCAACTTACTAAGCTTTATGCTTACTCCTTGTCCTTTTTCATTTCCTTATAGTGCCGCCTATCTAGCTCAAGGACCAAAGGAAGTCAGAGATATCGATCACACTATCAATCGAAGCATTCAGTGTAGTTTGATTTATATTTTTGAATATGGCATGTATAGGGCTTAGACTTTACTGTTTTTGTGTCATTGAGAACTAGCCAAATGTGTTAGCTTGGGTTAGAAACCCTTTATTTTGTATTAAGCCTTGGATGATGGCAAATATTCATTTTGATATATGCAAATGAAGTTACTTTCATGAATGAGTAATTGTTTAATTGATATGTAGTCTATTGTGGCTGATTGGTTTAAATAAGTTATTCTTGTATTGGTTTGGTTGCTTTTGTGTAGGTTGTGTAGGTAAGGGTGGCAAAGAGGCTTGGTAAATAGCCTTATATAGTCCACACGGGTAGACACACGGGCGTGTGTATAGGCCGTGTGTGACACACGTTTTGTCCCATTGGCGTGTGGTTCGACCGTGTATCCCCTACACGTAAATATTTCAAGTCAGTATGCATGGTAGTAAACACAGGGGCAAAGACACGGTTGTGTGTCTCATCTGTACGATGGACACGACCTAGCACACGGGCGTGTGCCTTTGGCATGTGACATTTTAGGGATGCTGACGTTAGAAATAGAATGTCCATGTTTTTACACAGGGCTAGGACAGGGCGTGCCATGGCTGTGTGAAGGACACGGGCCAGGGACACGGGCGTCTGCCAGGCCGTGTGAAAACCCCTGTAGGTGTGCATTTAAAATTAATTCCACACGGGTGGAGGACACGGGGTGTTCCAGTATTGCTTAGGCTGTGTGAGCCACACGCGCCACCAATACGACCATGTCGAAATGGCCACACGAGCGTGTGCCCTGTTTCAAATTCAAATTTTCTATAGATGGTGTAAGGACCTGGGTTGATCCCGAATAGTTTTTAATGGTCGATTTGGGGCTCATAGGCCCAAAATGAGAAGTTTAAAGTAGAAATTGAAAAAGTTCTAAATTGGACCAAGTCTTGGTGACTTGGGAAACGTTTGTGTGCATGAGATCGAGTTAGGTAATGCCTCGTATTCTACTCCGGCGTGGGTGACAGGTATGGGGTGTTACATTTTATACTAAAATTGCTATTTAATTTGTTGAATGTCGTTTAATAGCTAACCTTTCCTCAGAAAGTACATATGCAACAGAAAATCCAAAAGGTTGGTTAGTTTACGTTGATGGCTCCGCAGCCAAAATAGGATCAAGGGCAAGAGCACGAGCACTCATTATTGACCTTAGTGGCAACGAGTGGCAGTAGGGATTGTCGTTTGGGTTCCAGAAATTGAATAACATCGCTGAGTATGACGCATTGTATCAAGATTACAATTAGTACGCCAATTAAGAGCAAATGAACTAATTGTCCACACAGATTCACAATTGGTGGCAAAATAAATGAATGGTGAATACGATGTGAAGGAAGCAGTGCTGAAAAAATATCATACAATGGCAAATCAATTTCTCGTAGGATTGAACAGAGCCTAAATTAAACAACTCACGAGAAATGACAACACACACGCTGACGCCTTATCAAAATTAGCATCCTCTGTCATCATCGAAGAAAGAGGAAAAATCCTGCTAAAGCATGGGGAAACCTCGAGCTATGACGTGCCCCAGATATTCTGCATCACTCAGGAGGAGACTTGGATGACAAAAATAATCTGCACACTCCAAGGTGAGCAAGACAACCAAAACAGGAAAGAGCTCACAAAACTACAATGCAAGGTTGCGAGGTATGCGATCATCACAAATCACAAATATTTGTTAAAATCTTAATATATGAATTGCATATTTGAATGTTGCGAGCTCATTAGATGATAAATTAAGACAATGTGTTTTATCTTATAATTTGTACTGTATAAAAAAGGTTTTTCGTATCCACTATTACGGTGTCTATCTCCATCTGAAGCAAAGTATGTTATGAGAGAGATCCACGAAGAAATTTGTGGAGATCACTTAGGAGGTTGATTACTTGCACATAAAATCTTTAAGCAATGATACTACTAGCCTACAACCTAGGAGGACACCTATAAGTTAGTTTTGCATGTGCGATTCCTGCCAGAGAAATACCAAAGTCTAGCGACAATTAGCAGTGGCTATAGACTACTTCAACAAATGGATTGGAGCGGAAGCTTTGGCAACCATCACAGAAAAACAAGTAGAGTTTTTCCATTAGAAATCGATTGTCTGTAGGATTGGGATACCTTGCACGATCATCATGGACAATGGCACACAGTTTTAGGAAAAATTTAAAAAATATTGTATTGACCTCCAAATAGTTTTGGCTTAAAACTCAGTAAAAACGGCACAAACCAAATGGGCAAGTCAAAGCGATGAACAAAAAAAATGCTAACAACCTTCAAGAAAAAAGTAGGTGAGGCTAAGAGCGCTTGGTTGAAAGAGCTACCTAGAATTTTATGGGCCTTGTGAACTACTGGAATTTTATCTTCAACATTCGACCACTATTTATGTAACATCCTAGTTTCGACAGGTAAAAGGTTTGGCGTGTTGTTCTAAAATAGTTTGTTTGGCAAGGTGGTATTTGCCCAAGTACATTTTTAGTGCATAGAGCGCGTGTATTCTATTATGTGTGTGTAAGATAATAGTGGTTTGATATTAGATCTCCATGTTTGTTGGAGTAGGATGTCAGACAAGTAAAAAGGTATTGTGGAATGAGTTCACACTTGAGGGGTAGTGCGCCCTTTTATCTGTGGCATTGTGCAAGTTAAGTTGCAAGGTAAGCTGGTTAGGAACCAACTAGATGTAAATCAGGGTACTCAATTAGGTTTCTTGGAAGTTGTAGACCTTATTCAGTAAGGATGTGATGTATGTTAGGTTCCAATATGAGAACATGAGTCATAAATATATACTATGACATGGACCTGAGAAAAATGGGAGTTTCTTTCTTCTTTCTTCCATTTAAGAAAATAAATATACTATTGTGATTTCCTTGGAGATGAATATAATTCTCTCTTGTTAAGTTGAAACTAAGGATCTGAGTTCATTCAGAAGGTTGTTTCATATCCTAGGTAAGCATTATAGTCTTGCATGTTAATCTCTAAAATAGTAAGCCTGTTTTATGTGATCGAAGAATAAAATGAAGAAATAAGGTTTTGCATGGGGGTCATCGGTTCTTAAGATGATGATAGATAATATTTGGATAAGTTTCAATAGTGTTCCTATGTTTTATAAGCAGTGATGGTTACAATTACTTGTTGGAAGTTGAATCTAAAGTTTAAGTTACTGTCTATGGTGGTCAGGTGAGTCTCTAAACTCACTCTTACGTGGATATTGTTCATACCATGATAACTGCAAAAAAGTGATTGAATGGTGATGATGAGATCATAAAATATATAGTATGATATGGATGATGTACGAGTAATGTAGTATGAAGTGTGGTTGTATCTAAATGTTTGGAATGTATGATATGAGATGTGTGTTATGTTGGTTGTATATTGGTAGATTCAGATGATTGTGTTTAGTTTGTTTTGATGCATAAAGAGTCTGTAAAGTGAGTCTGTGTCTGTTCTTCGTAGAGTTGTCTAAAAGGGGTCTGTTAGGACTTTAAACATAAACTATGAAATGAAACTCTAAAGGAAAAGTTCATGGACATGACATCCTCTGAAAAGAACTAAGGAATGGTGATTATCCAATAGGGTTCTCGGTGTATACTAAGACGATGATGGGCAAACCTAACGTATTGTGAGTTTGGGAAAATCCATATAGTAAACATGACATGAAAGAATAAGCCTTTGTGGTGAACTATGAAAGAATAAACGTTTATGGCGAACTATGAAAGAATAAGCCTTTGGGGAGAATAATGAAAGAATAAACCTTTGTGGCAAACTATGAAAGAATAAACCTTTTTGGTGGACTTCGTATGAAGTAATATGGCGTATCCTATATGACCTTTAATCATGATCAGAAAGACTAGAATAAGATAGAGTGTTTGATGGTTTCAAGTTAAGAACCAAGTAAACTCAAGAAACAATTGAATATGATAGTTGGAAGATATAACGAAATGGATGAGCTTTCATTGAAAGAACAAATCTGAATAAGGGTTGTGTAACAACCCGTTTTTTAATGGTGTCTGAAATAATGATTTTGGGACCACAAATCTGACGAGTAAGTCTGTAAATATTATTATTTAATATTTATGAGTAAAATATAATACTATATTGAATTTTGATTTTATAAATTTTGTTAATTAAACGAATAGTTAAGTTCAAATGGGTTGTCCCTAAAGTTAAGTGGTTTTGAAAAATAAGGTATTGAGACTTGGTTTTCGTAAATTGAGCCCGTAAATATTTTTAGTAAATATTTGCAGAGTGTTTATATAGGTGTATTCAAGTTTGGTCCAAAAATTTTAATATTTAGATAGTTAATTAAAGAAGAAGAATTAAATCGTAGAAGTTGCAAAAGTTAATCGCTATTGAGTTATAAGTGTTTAATGACCATAACATCTAAAGAAAAAGGTTTTAAAAGGTAATTAAACCTTATTACAACCTAGTGGATGGTTTATGTAACACCCCTAACCCGTACCCGTCGCCAGAATAGGGTTACAGAGCATTACTAGAGTTTACAAAGTGATTTCATATAATTCATGTTATTTACTTTTCATATTTCAAAATTAATCATATTGTCCCTTGAATAGACCCTCGAGGCCCAATTTAAACATTAGAATCAATTTGGGACTAACTCGGGCACTCAAAATTTTTTTACAAAATTTCAAAATTTTTCTTATATACAGGGGTCACACGTCCATGTGGGTAGTGTAACATCCTGATTTTGGGCCTAGTCGGAATAGTGGTTGTGGGACCACAAATCTGACATTAAAAAAATTATTTTATTTTTATTATTTTAATGTCTACAATATGATACTAAAGTTGTGTGAAATTTTCATAAAGAAGTTTCCTTGTTTGGGCACTCAATTTAGTCAAAAGGACTAAACCGTAAAAAAGTGCAAAACTTTAGTTCTAGAAGCTATAGGTATTAAATAGATATAGAATTTTTAGTGGAGGCCCTTATGTGATAATTAGCCCATTAATAAGTTAGTGGAAGATATTTGTTTGGTATTTTTGAAATTAGTTTGAAAAGAGAAGGGAAAATAAGACAAAATAGCAAAAGCTATCATCTTTATTTCTTACCTCTTCCATCGAAATGAAAAAAAATGGCAGCCATGGATGAGAAAACATTCGGCCAAGCTTTGGAGCTTGATAGGTGAGTGGTTTTTGCCTCGTTTTTAATCATTTCTATGTTTTCGGAGTCGTGGTAACTCGATTTAGCTATCTCATACCTTCGTTTTCAAAACTGTTAAAATTTGTGAATTTTTCCATTGTTGATAACATCCTTGTTAGATAAACAATATTTGTAAAGTGATTTTTGATAGAAATGTTGATTAGGGACTGAATTGAGAAATGTGATAAATATTGTGGTAAAAGTGTGAATATGTGAAAAATATGGGCTGCTTTAAGTATGATAAATATTCGACTAGGCTTGGGTAATAAGAAAATTTGATTAAAATCGATTTACGAGCCTAGGGGTAAAATCGTATTTTTTGTGAAAATCTAAGGGCAAAATGGTCATTTTGCCAAAGTATAAATTATGGAATGTATTGGTTAATGTGATGATTTAAAGTAGTGAATTTTACCATTTTAGATCAAGAAACTGAGATTCGGGGTTAAATAAAAAAGTACGAGATTATGGACTAAAATGACGTAATTTGCCGAAATTGCATTCGAGGTAAGTCCGTGTGACTAAATAAGCATATTATCCATGTTATTGTTAATATACTTGAGATCTATCTTGCTATAATTGTATTGAATTATATGTTAATGGAGCTAGGTATGAGAAAGTGATGCTAAGAGTTAATAACACTTATGTGATGATAGAATACATTAAAAATTTGATGGAATATAATATTCCATTGAAAAGAGTAAGTTGTACGTAAATAATGCAAATATAATGTTACCATGTATTGTACAATTAATATGGTCTGAATTGTTGACATGCATTGTGAATGTAAATTATGAGAATTTACGTAGCAATCACTCCCTATTGAACCTTAGGAATAGATTGAGACATTCATGCCATGACGTTGGGTGATATGTGTGCTAGTGTAAGACATCTCTGGGACATGCATCGACCACATTATGAGAGCCAGTGTAAGACATGTCTGAGACATGCATCGGCCTCGAGATATACAAGCTAGTGTAAGATCTGTTTGGGACATGGCGTCAGCTTGTTATGTGTCAATGTAAGACTTGTCTGGGACATGGCATCGACACCGATAGATGAGAGCTAGTGTAAGACCTGTCTGGGATACGACATTGGCCTCGATATATAAAAGTTAGTCTAAGACCTGTCTGGGACATGGCATCGACTTTGATGTGCTAACCAGTGTAAGACCATGTCTGGGACATGGTGTCGGCATCTTATTCCATGTTTGGGGCTATTGAATATCCTGTAGTATTCCAAATGGTTCAACGGGAGATGTATGGTTTATATCGAATAATAGAGCTTATGGCTATGTTGTAAGTGGTACAGACACTTACATGAAATTGATGAGATGTGAATTCAATTCATGTTGTATGATTAATAAGGAATGACTATGAGTAAGTATATGAGCATGTTGAGTAACACAGGTATGTATGCCAAACTCATGAGAAATGATTTCGATTTATGATGCACATTTGGTGAGGATGTAAATAGGTAAGTCATGCCTATGAGAATGATTTTGTAATGACCTTATGACTATAGATCTATACTTATTATGTATAAACATGTATTTTTACCAATGTGGTGAAAATGAATTAATAAGGTTTGAATTTGAAAATCCATCAAAAATTGGGGAAATTGAGTTAGAGGCTGAATAAAATATGAAATTAAATCTTAACGAGTTTAGTTTCACATAGAAGAAACGGTGTAAGCAAAAAAGTTTCATACTATGAAATATTTAAATTGTTGTGAGACAGAGTTAGAATGATTTTGAAATCCCCTGTTCTGATTTGAGAAATTCATTAAAAATTATAAAATAATATTTATGGGTTATAATTTATATTCTTCGAATTCTTAATGAGTCTATTTTCAATATAAATAGACGATAACATCATCTTAGTCCCGTATTATGAGATAATTAATTTTTAGTGAAGAAGGGTCGGAACTGTCAGATAGAGTAAATGGGGTAACTTTAAAGAACAAACAGTACTTATTGGCTAGACCAAAAATTCTAAAAATTTTATAATAAGAGGATATATGAATCTGGTTTCAAATAAAATTAACAGATCTTAATTTGGAGTTCCATAGCTCTAGATATAAATAAATTGGTAACTATGACTCGAGAAAACACCATGACTAGAATATAAGTAAAAGTGTAATTATGGTTGTATTACCTTGAGAAGCATGTTGACATATTGCTTATTATTTTCATACGGTCTTACTGAGCTATAAAGCTTACTCCATTCCTTTCCTTTTCTTTAGTATTATCAGGTTGGCTCGGGATTGGAGATCGTCGAATGCAGCATCACACTATCAAGCCATCGCCCTTGGAATATTGATATATGTTAAGCGTGTTCAAGTGAGTGGCATGTATAGGGATTAGGTTTTAGCCAAATGAATTGGCTTATATTGAGTCAATTGTATATGGCCAAGAGGTGTGTCTTATTTTGATTATGGTGTGTAAACCTATCTATCTATGGTATATCTTCATGCCTATGATGTGATTGTGGTTGTTTGCCATGCTTGGTTGGTATTATGTCATGTATGTTGGATGCATGCTTTGTGACCATTTGAGGTGGTCATAGCCATGTAGTAATTTCACGTTATAAAAACAACGTGGTAATGGTTGAACATGAGTGCTTGATGGATAAGTTGGTAACCATAGTATAATGGTAAAAGTGATCGTCAAAAGGGCGTCTTATGAATGTGGATTAATGAATCTAGACTTGGTATTGCATGAGTAGATGCATAGCTTGTAAGAGGACATGATAATGTTATGAAACTATCTTAATAAAGGTTGTTTAATCACTAAAATGATGCCATGATTTGTGATTTTAATGTGTATAAGGTTGTAAGGGTTTATGGGTAACATGAAGGCTTAGAAAATAGCCTAAGTGTTGACTACACGAGCCGAGACACGGTCGTGTGCCTCAACCGTGTGAGGGACACAACTTGGAGACACGGGCGTCTGGCCTGGCCATGTGGTTCGATTTGCATGCTGACATCATAAACAGTGAGTTACACGGCCTGAGGACATGGGCGTGTCAAAGACACACGGGCGTGTTCCTATGTCCACATGGGCATGTAACCCTGTTTCATGGAAATAAATTTTCTAAGTTTTCCTTCTAAGGTTCTTGGTTTAGTCCCTAACTACTTTTAATTAGGGCTTCGTAGGCCCGTGTATGGGACGTTATGCATGTGTATGAAAAGTTTTGAATTAAAAGAAATTTTGTAGCTCGATTTTTGCATGTTTGTAAACGATTAAGTCCGGTAATGCCTCGTACCCTATTCCAACGTCGGACACGGGTAACGGGTGTTACAGGTAGGCTGTGTGGCTCACACAAACATGTGACATTGTAAAACCCCTTACCCGTATCCAGCGTCGGGATAGGGTACGAGGTATTATCGGGCTTATACACAAGCAGTCATACAAAACTGAGACGTAAATTTCCATCCAAATTTAAAGCTTTTCATAATCATTCATATCGTCCCTAAAACAAGCCTACGAGGCCCAAAACATGCATTGGAAGCGGTTCGGGACTAAACCGAGAACTTTAGAAAATTTCACAACACTTAGAAAATTTTCATGTTTTAAGAGCCAGACGCCTGTGTGGCTTGGGACATGCCCGTGTAGACAGGCCATGTGGTCACACATGCCCGTGTCCCTAACCCGTGTAACTCTCTGTTTTTCACCCATAAACAAATTGAAGTCACACAGCCAAGTCACACGCCCGTCTGTTAGGCAATGTGGTCGATTTAAAATTTATGATTTTTCATAAAATAGGTACAGACTTCACACGCCTAGGGCACACACCCGTTCATGAGGCCGTGTCATCCACACGGTTGAGGCACATGCCCGTGTCTCAATTTCTGAGCATTCTGTTTTGTAACAATTAAGGTGCAGGGGACACACAGCCGGAACACATGGCCGGAACACATGCCTATGGGGCAAGTTGTGTGTGTGTCTACCCGTGTGGACAAAAACAAGGCTATTTACCAAGCCATTTTGTCACCTTTCCATGCACAAACCTATACAACAAAACATAGCACCATTCCAAGTATATACATTCAACCAATTCAGCCACAACCAACACATGCTATCATTGATCATACACAAACATTACATATATCTCAACTCTAATGAAGCAACTTTCTACATCCATGAAAACATCATCATATGCATATATATACTCAAGCCAATATTGGTCACATTCAATGGCCAATTACAAAATGAATTAACAATCAACATAAGCCAACACATTTGGCCAAATAAATCATGACACATAACAAAATGACCAAGTCCTTATACATGCCATAACTCAAAATGTTAAAATCATTGGTACCCAAAATAATAAGTTGATAGTGTGACTGGATCTTCGACAATCTCTGATCCCCGAGCTGGCTTGGTGACACTGTAACACCCCTAACCCGTATCTATCACCAGATTAAAGTTATGAGGCATTACCAAATCATACACAGCATAAGAAAGTCAACCGTTACTATTCATATTTGAAATAATATAAACTTATGATAAACCATAGTTTATACATATTATTATCCCATGCTTAACACATTTATGAATGATTTCTCCTTAGATTTGGTGAATTTGATGCTTCTAATCCTTTAATTTCATGTTTTATACTTAGGTGAGCACAAGAGAGCAAGAAGAACAAGAAACGGGTCGAAAACAGAGAAAATGGGCCGACGTGGGAAATCAACACGGCTTGGACTTCCTCACACGGGTAGCACACACGCCCGTGCCATTCTAACAGGCTCGAACACGGCCTAAAACAACCTCAACAAGGGCGTGTCTATTTCTCAGTCTTGACCACGGCCTGAAGTAATTGCACACAGGCATGTCTCTGTCGAGCCCAAGTTAAGTTCTATTCGAAAAAGGGCGATTTAGAGGGCTAAGACAAATCTTGTTAATGTTTTCTAAACTGTATGATAAATATTTGATTTGTTCTTAATTATGACTTTAACCCTTGTTTGAATATTCCAGGATATTGATTCAAGTATTGATGTGCTTATTCGGAGGATGAATAGTCCCTGTCTAAGAGTAGATCACTCATAATTAAGCAGAGTTGCATGCAATCCTAAAGATAGGACGACATAAATATGCCGGATTAGAGTCAAATCTAATAAGGGAATCCATAGATCTAGTTAATGCAAAACTAGGGGTTTTAATTAGAAAGAGATTTCAATTAATCAGCCTAGGGTTAGACGTTATTGGTCTTGAATAGGGATAATAACATAACTTAGGGATTCTTACGGATCAAGTCAAGTGAATAAATCGTCTGGTTCAGAGTCAGTTAACAAGAGAAGTCTAGGTGGATTCTTCCTTGGGTGTTGTCTTAAATCAATCAGTTTTCCAAAAGCATTTTCCCCAATCTATTTTCTGTGCATTCTTAGATTAGTTAATTAGTTAATTAAAACAACCTTCGTTATTCTTAGGCTAGATAATAAAAAGAAAGTTAATACTAGTACTTTTGGTTCCTTTGGGTTCGACATCCGGTCTTGCTAAAACTGTACTATTGTTCGATAGGTGCGCTTGCCTTCATCGTGATAATAGTTAGTTCGAGTACGATCATTTATAAATTTTAAAACTTATCGCGAGTGACAATCAAGTTTTTGGCGCCGCTGCCGGGGAAATAAGATATTAGGAACACTCAATTTTTATTACTTTAGCCATTTACTTTTATTGCAATTTAAATTTTGTTTTGATTTTCTTTACTAAATTCTCTTTTTCTTTCTTCTGGTAGGTTCTGATAGTTTATTACTAGAAGAAACCCATCCGGACCATTACTTTTTGATGAAGAAATTGATCGCGCAGCTTGCAGAAATCGAAGAGAAATAAGGCGAAGCCTAAGTTACACAGAGGAAGAGTAAGAGGGCGATATCCCAACTACAACCAAGGAGATGACTGAAAATCAGGAAAATTCGGTACCTCCTGCGATTGCTGCTGACCTAGTAAATCACAATCCTACTCCTCGTAATATGTATGACTATGTTAAACCTACTTTAATAGGAACTGAATCGAGTATAGTTAGGCCTGCTATCACTGCAAATAATTTTTAATTGAAACCTAACACAATTCAAATGATACAACAGTTTGTTTAGTTTGATGGTTTGCAAGATGAAAACCCAAATACTCATTTAGCAAATTTTCTGGAATTTTCCGACACATTAAAGATCAATGGCATTTTTGACGATGCCATTCGCCTTCGGCTATTTTCGTTTTCATTGAGGAATAAAGCTAAACAGTGGTTGAGCTCGTTACCACGAGGATCAATCACTACTTGGGAACAAATGATCGAAAAGTTCTTACTAAAATACTTTCCACTTGCTAAAACAGCCAAACTAAGGAATGATATTTTTTCTTTTGTGCAGATGGATTTAGAAACACTTTACGATGCATGGGAGAGGTACAAGGACCTACTGCGAAGGTGCCCTCACCATGGGTTACCTCTATGGCTGCAAGTTTAAACGTTTTATAATGGTGTGAACCTCTCGACAAGATAGATGATTGATGTAGCAGCTGGTGGAACAATCAACAACAAAACACCTGAAGTAGCTTACGAATTTATTGAGGAGATGTCCCTGAATAACTATCAGTGGCAAGTCATGAGGACTAAGACAACCAAAATAGCAGGCGTTTATAATGTCGATGCGGTTAATATGTTATCAAATCAGGTGGAGCTTCTAAATAAAAGGATTGATGGTTTACTTTGTTCTACGCAGGTACATCTAGTGATGAGGTGTGATTCAAGTGGAGGAGGTGTACGTACAAAATATCAACCCTTCAATCCTACAACTGAAGAGGAACAAGTCCACTATATGGGTAACAATAACTCTAGACCTCAAAATAACCCATACAGTAATACTTATAATGCAGGTTGGAGGAACCACCAAAATTTCTCATGGGGTGGTCAAGGAAATCAAAGGCCACAAAATCCTCTGGGTTTTCAACAACACCTTATCAACAGCAAAAGAAATCGAACCTTGAGGAAATGTTAACAAAATTCATCTCGGTGTCAGAAACTCATTTTCAAAATACCAAGACAACACTTTAAAATCAACAAGCGTTGATCCAATGGCTCGAAACTCAGATAGGCCAGCTGTCCAAATTAATTTCTGAACGACCACAAGGTAGCTTGCCAAGTAACACTGAACCTAACCCAAGGGAGCAACTCAATGCGATTAACATTAGCAATGAGGAAGGGTTAGTTGCATCTGAACCAGAACCGAAACAAGAAACTGTGGAAAGCAAAGGTAAAGGTGAGGTAGGCTACAATAAACAAAAATCGGTAAGTGTAGAATATAAACCTCGTGTACCATACCCTAATGCGACAAGGAAAGACCTCTCAAACGAACAATTTGGTAAATTCTTTAAACTTTTAAAGAAATTACATATCAACTTACCATTTATTGAAGCTCTTTCGCAGATGCCGAACGTAATGAAGTTTTTAAAGGAGCTTTTAGCAAATAAGCGGAAGTTGGATTAGGCGTCGCATGTGGAGTTAAATGCAGTTTGCTCAGCTATTTTACAAAATAAGCTGCCCAATAAATTAAAAGATCTAGGGAGTTTTACAATTCCTTGTTTAATTAGTAGTCTTGATGTGAACAATGCGTTAGCTGATTTAGGGGCTAGTATCAATGTCATGCCTTACAAAATGTTTAAGCAACACAGTCTTGGGAAACTCAAACAAACTAGGATGAGTATTCAATTAGCAGATAAAACTATCAGATTTCCTAGGGATATTGTTGAAGATGTACTCGTTAAAATTGACAAATTTATATACCCAGTGGATTTCTTTGTTCTAGACATAGGGAAGGACAGTAACATTCCTTTAATTTTAGGAAGGCTCTTTTTAGCGACTGCTAGAACAATTATTGATGTTGGTACAGGCGAACTCACACTTCGTATGGGAGACGAAACAATCACCCTTCAAGCTCGCAATTCGAGCAACACATCAAAACTTGAAGGTGGTTGTATAAAACATTCTACCAAGACTAACCATATGTTGCAACCTACTTTGCAGGAAATAAGTTTGAAAGACATACATGAGCCATGTTCAAGCAACAACAAAGGACCTATCCATGAAGAACGAAGGCTACAAATCGAGGAGCTAGATGAATGGCGAATAGATAAACTGAAAACACGCTATGATGAGCTAAATTTTTCCCCGAATCAACTTAAGGTTAGAGACAAAGTACTATTAGATGCCGCAGATCCTCGTATTACCACTTCTGAACCGAATGGAGCAATCCTTCTTACGGTACTTAACATCTTCCCATACGGTACAGTCGAGATAAATCATTTCAAATTCGGCACGTTTAAGGTAAATATTAGTCGCTTAAAACCTTATTTTGATGAAACTGATAGTAGGAATGAGGAGTGTAAACTCCTCGAACCACCATGACGCGTGAAACCTATGTAAGTCGAGCTTAGACTATAAATAAGCGCTTCTCGGGAGGCAACCTAAGCACTAATGATATTAACTTCTTTAAATTCTAGTGTTTGACACACTAACCGAGCTCTTGAATATAGGTTTTCCACACTTAAACGGCCAGGCACATGGGCGTGTTGTAGACCATGTGAAAATAGGGCAAAAATTTTTCCCCAACACGGGATGCGACAAGTTGCCACGGCCGTGCGACATGGCCGTGGGTGATTCTGCCAAAACAACATGGGCATGCGACATGCCTGTGTCATAGAACCATGGTTGAACCTGAGAAAATAACATGGGCGTGCAACACGCCCATGCCTAGCACCCGTGGTCAAACCTGTCAAATTAACACGGGCGTAGACCTACACACACGAGCGTGGGAGAAGCGAACGAAGCAGGACATGATCGTACAACACGGCCGTGTGCACCAACACACCCAAGGAACTTGGGCGTGGGCTGAATGTCAGATGCGCCGAAATTTGAAAAAACGCGAAACACATGGGCTAAAATTAGGGCACACGAGCGTGTCCCATGGCCGTGTACCCTAAAATCTATAAAAACCCCTCACTATTCATCATCTTCTTCCCCCAAAATCCCTAATCCTAGCCGCTGCAATTCCACACGCCCTCTCTACCACGCCCGTGCGCCGCCTTCAACTTTATTTTTGATGCCCAAGCTCCTCCCTTTTGCGTTTGTTTACCCTTTTCTCTATATTTTCTCTAAATATTTTGCTTATTTCATGATTTCTCAAGCTCCATTTACCTATTTTAAGTGAATATTCATAGTAGAAAAATAGAAATACTCATGCTTGTTATTAAAGAATTTTGCCATTTTTCATACATACATTATGCTTCATTCATCCACTTTCCTTGTTTCTATAGATTTTCATGCTTACCCACATACATTCATAGTTTCGTAGCATTATTTTCATGGTCGTATAACTTGCTTTATTTGCTTTTGTTGTTCTAGTCTAGTTTTTTTCATCTAATATGTAAGTCCAATAAAATACTCTTATTTAGTTTTAACATGCTTGCATTCTTTTCCACGCTATTCTTAGAAAGTATTGGTTGATTTTCAATTTTTCTTCTTGCAGGTATACAATATCGTCTTCACGTGGTAAAAAGGCCGCCGTCCCCTCTTTGAAGAAAAGGAATACCGCAGAGATTAACTACCCCTTCTCTGCAGTTTCCCGTTGGACCCCAGGAAGAACTCTTCCAGATACTTCGGGCTCGACCTTTAGTTGCTGGCCGCTGCATTGACTGGACCGCACTCGAACAAGTCCAACTGGCTGACGCGGTCAGAGCTCTTCTGACAACCGATCCATGGGAACTCTTCGTCGCGATCATCGAGCTGACGTACCTTGAGCTCAGAGTCAAACTTTGCTCGACCTTCCACATTCAAGATGTCATGACCAACTTTGATGATCCCGGTACGATTCAATTTTCCCTCGGTGGTTTAGTCCACCAGTTGTGCGTCCTAGAGTTCGGTACAGCATTGGGCCTATACACGGAGGAATTCATGGAAAAGAATGACCTCCACGCTCTCAACCACTACATTTATCGTTCTCTTTCACGGTGCTGGAATGCCTTAGTACCTGTCTCGGCCACCTACGACCCTAGCCGCTCCAAGGCATCAGCTCTCGCCTATCCTTGAGGTACCCACATTCTATTTTAGCTCACACTTTGACAGGAAAGCGAGAGAGCACCGGCGTCATCAACACTCACGACGTCTACTTTCTATGGTGTATGTCGTATGGGCACGTCTTGAACCTCGCCTATTTCATCGCCTTCGCCATTTGCCATCAGATAGAGCGACATCAAAAGGAGGTCATCTCCATTGGCCCCTATGTGACTCGACTGGCTCAGCACTTCAGGCTCCTCAACACAGCAGCACAAGCATCCTCCCTTACTCTCATTGGCCAGATGTCTTCACAAGGCATCTTGAGCATGCTAAGTATGAGGATGATCGAAAAATGCCTTGGAACCTACCCTCCTCAGTATCGTCTTGCCCAATCAACTGAGGAGGAGGCCCCCGAGGACATTACTGATGATGTCCCTCCACGACACGAGGTCCCACCGTCTCAGCCACCATCCATCCATCGTCCAGTTCATACAATGGCTTCATATTCTGACATCTCTGAGCGCCTCACTCGATTTGAGCAACAGTGTTTTTAGCGCTTTGATAACATTAATGCTATTCTACACCAGATTGGTCAGCATGTAACATCCCGAAATAGGGCCTAAACGGAACAGTGGTTGCGAAACCACAAATTCGAGGTAGAAAAATTTATTTTATTATTATTTTGAGGTCTATGATATGTTTGCATGATTGTATGAAAAGTTCGTGAAGAAATTCTATGCATAAAGTACTTAATTTGAAATTAGGGACTAAATTGAATAAATTGCAAAACTTGTGTTCTAGAAGTATTTTTCATAAAATTGAATTAGAATATTAATTAGGAGGTCTTAAATAGCAATTTTACCAATTTTAAGTTCATGGACAAAATTAGGACATGGAAGGAATTTTGAAAGTTTAGTAGTAAGGGCATTTTGGTCATTTAGGGTAAAATGAATTAAAATACAAAATTAAAAGCCAATTTTGCTCATCTTCTTCATGGAGGCCAGAAATTAGCATGGGGAAGCCATGGCTAGGGTTTTCAAGCTTTCCAAGCTCAATAGTAAGTGATTCCAAGCCCCGTTTTTAATGTTCTTTACGTTTTTGGAATCCCAGTAGCTCGATTAAGCTTATGCTAGTAATAAGTCAACCTAGGGTTCATATTTGGAAAAATACCCATAGGTGAAATTTGTGTATTTTGGTGTTTTATGATAGAATATGAGGTTTTAAATTATGTTAGACAATTTGTACTACTCGGTTTTAAGCAAAAAGCAGTAAAAGGACTTAACTTAGGTAAAAATACCTAATAGTCATAAGTGCATGTTAGAGTATGAATTTGATGCTGCCATAGAAGGGGAAAATGACCAGCATGTCATAAAACATAAGAAAATAGGCTGAAGTTTAATTTACGAGCTTTGGGACAAAAGTGTAAATATGCAAAAGTTTAGGGGCAAAAATGTAATTTTTTCAAAGTTTGAGTAAAGAACTGTTTTGATAAATTTTGATATTAAATAAGTTAAATTTGCTATTATAGATCAAGAAGAGCGAAATTCGGGAGTAGATCGGGAAAAGAAAAAGTAAAGGACTAAATTGTAAAGTTTAGTCACATTTTATATCGAGGTAAGTTTACATAAATAAATGCAATGTTCTTTTATTTTACATTATTATTGTTAATTTCAGAATTTATATACTTATTTTATGAGGATATTTAAAGTCGAATTAAAGTAGTGTGAGAGAAAAAGCATTAGGAAGCCCCGTTTGAACCTTAGGAATGTTAGGATATTGGGGTTGATAGGACGGACAGGACAGAATGAGCCATGTAAGTCCATATCGAGATATATGGCTTTGGAGACAGGAATGAGCCATGTAAACCCATATTATATATATATGGCATTGGAGGCAGAATAATTCATGTAAGTCCATGTCGAAGACATGGCATTGGCGAGATATTGATAGACGAAACGACCTAATATCCTTAGTATTCCGAGTGGTTCAACGGGTCAGGATACGAGTTAGATTATAGTGAATTAACAGCAAAGGAAAAGTAGATTATATTTATGAAAAGGAAAGGTCGGATAAGAAAGAAGGTAAAGGAATAAAGAAGAAGATAGAAATTGAGAAGTAAAGAAATTTATGATGTTAGATGATATTATGCATAATTATCCAATATGTTGAATGTTGTGATTTAATTGCTTGTAAGCTTACTAAGCCTAGTGCTTAATCTCTTTATTTTCTTCTTCTTATAGTACTTATCTAGCCACTCGGGGATCGAAGGAAATGTCGGAGGCCGATCACACTATCCAAGAAATAACTCGGTATAATTAGACGTTTTGTTTTGTGTATGGCATGTATAGAAACTTAGCTATCTTTAGTATAATATGAACAATGAATGATGTGTAAATGCTTGCTAGAGACTAGCTAATAAAAATGGCCGATGATATGCATGTTTATTAATATGTATGATTGAATGGTGGTTATCACATGAAATTATGAAAAAATGTGAAAGTAACCTAAAAACAGATTCAAATAACAGAAATGACGTGACTTTGAAAAATCACTAAAAATTGTGTAAACATATTTTTAAGATGAATAATATATGAAATTAAAGCTTATTATGTCTATTTTCTTATGGAATAAGGAAAATAGGTAAACGTATTATATTCTATGAGATATCTGAGTTTTAGTGAAACAGGGTCAGAGCAATTTCTAGATCCCCTGTTTCATCTTTGGAAATTCACCATAAATTGTAAAAAAATAATTAGGTGGTGTAATTTATATGGTTAGAATTCCTATTGGATATAGTTTTAATATAAACAAACGGTATAGTTATATTAATTTTTTATAGGGAGAAAAGTGGTTCGTAGTAAGTAGAGGTCAGTGCAGTCAAATTCTGAAACAGGGGTAACTTTAACTAATAAACTGTACTAATTGGCTAAGTCAAAAATTCTAGAAAAAAATTAGCAGATAGATATATGAGTCTAGTTTCAGGAAAAATTTACGGATCTTAATTTCGAGTTTTGAAACTCAAGAAATGAATTTTTAGGCGACTACGACGCAGAATGACAGCACATTCCGAAAAGTTTAAATAAAAAAAATTTTAAAACTATTTAAGTGATAGATTAAGTTTAGTAATGCCTCGTGCTCGATTTTGGCAACAGTCTCGGGTAAGGGGTGTTACATTTATTGGTATCAGAGTAGGTTTAGTCGGTTCTCGGAGCAGTTAGTGTGAGTAAATGTCTAGCTATACATGCCATACACTGTATTTTGATAGTGTGACGACTCACGACGATTTTTAAATATTTTGTTTTATTGTAATGGATCCCGGCGAGCTGGTGATGATGATGTAGAAAGTAATGCACTCTCGGAAGGGGTAGCGCCATCCGAGAATAGGCGATGCGATTAATCGGGGAGGAGTGACTCGAGCTCTCTTCCAAGCTTTGAATAATTGGTTTGCCGAGTTCGTTTGTGCGAATCCGGTAGTTAGACCTCCACCCCCTCATGACTCTCGGGCTACCCATGTAGCTCAAGCTTCCCAGATCCACAGTACAATGATAAGAGAAAAGCCACCAGTTGATAGAATCGGGAAACAAGGGCGAAGAGTTCCGAGCAACAAAACATGATGATGCAGAAGAGCAAAATTTTGGTTAGAAAATACTATCGAGTCTTTGATGAATTATCTTGTACACCCGAGGAATGTATGAAATGTGTAATATCACTTCTTAGAGACTCACCTACTACTAGTGGAAGACACTTGTATCAGTTGTACCAAAGGAGAGGATCACTTGGGATTTCTTTCAGGGAGGAATTTCGTAAAAAGTACATCGATCGGGGTTTATTGACCGAAGAGAAAGGAATTCTGGAATTGAAACAAGGGAGCTCTTGTGTTCTCCAAGATAGATTTGAGATCCAGATACTATCACCGCGAAAAAGAGTCGATGTCACAAGATCTGTTTTCCGGGACTAGGTGAAGGTATTAAGGTTGATCCGAGCAAGATTTCACCATTGTTGATTGGAAGCCTCCTAGAAATGTATCGAAGTTAGAAGTTTTCTTGGTCTTGCCGGATATTGTAGAGGATTTTCCATGATAGCTACCCGTTGACAAGATTTCTGCGAAAGGATATCAAGTTTGAATGGATGAGAAGTGTCAGCGAGTTTTGACAAGTTAAAAGCATCGTTGACTAAAGCTCTGTTTTAGTACAACCAGAACCAGGTAAGGAGTTTGTGATTTACAGTGATGCGTCCATGAATGGACTTGGTTGTGTACTTATGCAGGAAGGGAAGGTAATTGCTTATGCCTCTAGACAGCTAAAGCCACATGAGAAGAACTATCCGACACATGATTTAGAGCTAGCTGCCATTATTTTTGCGTTGAAAATTTGGAGACATCATTTGTATGGTGAAAGGTGCCGAATATTTACCGATCATAAAAGCTTGAAATACTTGATGACTCAAAAAGATTTGAATTTGAGGCAAAGAAGATGGTTGGAATTGCTTAAAGATTACGAGTTCTTGATTGATTATCACCTGTAAGGCAAATATAGTTCTTGGACGCTCTAGCGAGAAACTTTTATTTACTTTGCGAGCTTTGAATACCAATTTAGCCATGTCAAATGATGGTTCTATTTTAGCTGAATTTAGAGCTAAACCAGTATTTTTTGAAGAGATTTGTGAAGCTCAGAAAGATGATAATGAGTTACAAGCTAAAAGAGTTCAATGCGAGTCAGGCATAGAATCAGATTTCTGGATTGGTTTTGATGGTTGTTTGATGTTTAGAGACAGAATTTGTGTACCAAAGAATGATGAGCTTATTCGAAAGATTTTACAGGAAGCACATAGCAGTTCTTTATCTATTCATCCAGCAAGTACAAAAATGTATAATGATTTGAAGAAATTGTATTGGTGGGTAGGAATGAAAAGAGACATTTGAGTTTGTTTCTAGATGCTTGATTTGTCAACAGGTAAAGGCTGAACATCAGTACCCTCGGGATTATTGCAACTGTGCTAGTTCCGAATGGAAATGGGACAGAGTTACTATGGATTTTGTGACAGGTTGCCGTTAACACCGAAAAAAAGAAAGATGCAATATGGGTTGTGATTGATAAGCTAACTAAGTCGGCTCATTTTATCCCAATCCGTATGGATTACTCACTTGACAAGTTGGTGAGTTATACATTTCGAGATAGTTAGACTACATGGAGTGCCATTATCGATCATTTCGATGAGAGATCCAAGATTTACTTCACGGTTACGGAAGAAGTTACAAGAGGCTTTAGGTACGAAATTGAGTTTTAGTACAACTTTCCATCCTCAAACCGACGGTCAGTCAGAGAGAGTTATTCAGGTACTTGAAGATATGCTTAGATGTTGTGTATTGGAATTTTAAGGCAGTTGGGAAAAATATTTACCATTAGTAGAGTTTGCCTACAATAATAGTTATCAATCGAGTTTGAAGATGGCACCTTATGAAGCTTTGTATGGGCGTAAATGTCGTACACCTTTGTATTGGACAGAGCTTAAGGAAAATCAGTTTACTGAGTTGATCTAGTTAAGGAAACAGAAGAAAGTAAAAATCATCGAGATTGCTTAAAAGCGACCTCGAGATGGACAAAAGTCGTATGCGATTTGAAGAGAAAAGAGATTGAGTATCAAGTTGGTGACAAAGTTTTTTTGAAAGTATCCCGTGGAAGAAAGTTCTTAGATTTGGCAAGAAAGGCAAACTAAGTCCACGTTTTATTGGACCGTTTGAAGTGATTGAGAGAGTCGGACCATTAGCATATCGGTTAGCTTTGCCGATTGAGTTAGAGAAGATTCATAATGTATTTCATGTGTCTATGCTACGTCGTTATCGTTCGATCCGTCACATGTGATTTCTCGACAGAGGTTGAAATTCACCGGACATGACTTACGGTGAAGAACCGGTAAAGATTCTAGCTCGAGAGGTAAAGCAATTAAGGAACAAAAGTATTGCACTTGTGAAAGTACTATGGAATAGACATGGGGTAGACGAGGCTACATGGGAACCCGAAGAGGCTATGTGAAAATAGTACCCAAATCTCTTCACAGGTAAGATTTTCGGGGACGAAAATCACTAAAGGGGGGGAGAAATGTAACATCCCGAAATAGGGCCTAAACAGAATAGTGGTTACGAAACCACAAATTCGAGGTAGAAAAATTTATTTTATTATTATTTTGAGGTCTATGGTATGTTTGCATGATTGTGTGAAAAGTTCGTGAAGAAATTCTATGCATAAAGTACTTAATTTGAAATTAGGGACTAAATTGAATAAATTGCAAAACTTGTGTTCTAGAAGTATTTTGCATAAAATTGAATTAGAATATTAATTAGGAGGTCTTAAATAGCAATTTGACCAATTTTAAGTTCATGGACAAAATTAGGACATGGAAGGAATTTTTGAAAGTTTAGTAGTAAGGGCATTTTGGTCATTTAGGGGTAAAATGAATTAAAATACAAAATTAAAAGCCAATTTTGCTCATCTTCTTCATGGAGGCCGAAATTAGCATGGGGAAGCCATGGCTAGGGTTTTCAAGCTTTCCAAGCTCAATAGTAAGTGATTCCAAGCCCCGTTTTTAATGTTCTTTACGTTTTTGGAATCGAGTGGCTCGATTAAGCTTATGCTAGTAATAAGTCAACCTAGGGTTCATATTTGGAAAAATACCCATAGGTGAAATTTGTGTATTTTGGTGTTTTATGATAGAATATGAGGTTTTAAATTATGTTAGACAATTTGTACTACTCGGTTTTAAGCAAAAAGCGAGTAAAAGGACTTAACCTAGTAAAATACCTAATAGTCATAAGTGCATGTTAGAGTATGAATTTGATGCTGCCATAAAAGGGGAAAATGACCAGCATGTCATAAAACATAAGAAAATAGGCTGAAGTTTAATTTACGAGCTTTGGGACAAAAGTGTAAATATGCAAAAGTTTAGGGGCAAAAATGTAATTTTTGCAAAGTTTGAGTAAAGGACTGTTTTGATAAATTTTGATATTAAATAAGTTAAATTTGCTATTATAGATCAAGAAGAGCGAAATTCGGGAGTAGATCGGGGAAAAGAAAAAGTAAAGGACTAAATTGTAAAGTTTAGTCACATTTTGTATCGAGGTAAGTTTATAGTAAATAAATGCAATGTTCTTTTATTTTACATTATTATTGTTAATTTCCAGAATTTATATACTTATTTTATGAGGATATTTAAAGTCGAATTAAAGTAGTGTGAGAGAAAAAGCATTAGGAAGCCCCGTTTGAACCTTAGGAATGTTAGGATATTGGGGTTGTGGGACGGAGACAGAGACAGGAATGAGCCATGTAAGTCCATATCAGATATATGGCTTTGGAGACAGGAATGAGCCATGTAAGCTCATATTATATATATATGGCATTGGAGACAGGAATAATTCATGTAAGTCCATGTCGAAGACATGGCATTGGCAAGATATTGATAGATAGAAAGCGACCTAATATCCTTAGTATTCCGAGTGGTTCAACGGGTCGGGGATACGAGTTAGATTACAGTGAATTAACAGCAAAGGAAAAGTAGATTATATTTATGAAAAAGGAAAGGTCAGATAAGAAAGAAGGTAAAGGAATAAAGAAGAAGATAGAAATTGAGAAGTAAAGAAATTTATGATGTTAGATGATATTATGCATAATTATCCAATATGTTGAATGTTGTGATTTAATTGCTTGTAAGCTTACTAAGCCTAGTGCTTAATCTCTTTATTTTCTTCTTCTTATAGTACTTATCTAGCCACTCGGGGATCGAAGGAAACATCGGAGGCCGATCACACTATCCAAGAAATAACTCGGTATAATTAGACGTTTTGTTTTGTGTATGGCATGTATAGAAACTTAGCTATCTTTAGTATAATATGAACAATGAATGATGTGTAAATGCTTGCTAGAGACTAGCTAATAAAAATGGCCGATAATATGCATGTTTATTAATATGTATGATTGAATGGTGGTTATCACATGAAATTATGAAAAAATGTGAAAGTAACCTAAAAACAGATTCAAATAACAGAAATGATGTGACTTTGAAAAATCACTAAAAATTGTGTAAACATATTTTTAAGATGAATAATATATGAAATTAAATCTTATTATGTCTATTTTCTTATGGAATAAGCAAAACAGGTAAAGGTATTATATTTTATGAGATATCTGAGTTTTAGTGAAACAGAGTCAGAGCAATTTCTAGATCCCCTGTTTCAACTTTGGAAATTCACCATAAATTATAAACAAATAATTAGGTGGTGTAATTTATATGGTTAGAATTCCTATTGAATATAGTTTTAATATAAACAAACGGTATAGTTATATTAATTTTGTATAGGGAGAAAAGTGGTTCGTAGTAAGTAGAGGTCAGTGCAGTCGAATTCTGAAACAGGGGTAACTTTAACTAATAAACTGTACTAATTGGCTAAGTAAAAAATTATAGAAAAAAATTAGCAGATAGATATATGAGTCTATTTTCAGGAAAAATTTACGGATCTTAATTTCGAGTTTTGAAACTCGAGAAATGAATTTTTAGGCGACTATGACGCAGAATGACAGCACATTCCGAAAAGTTTAAATAAAAAAAATTTTAAAACTATTTAAGTGATAGATTAAGTTTAGTAATGCCTCGTGCTCGATTTTGGCAGCAGTCTCGGGTAAGGGGTGTTACACAGCATCTCCACATTTCATCGCCACCCCCACCTCGCGAACCATCCAGCGATGATGATGTTTAAAGATTTTCTTTTTATTTTCATTTATATTTATTTCTATTTCTACTTATCATTTTTCTTATTATTTTCACTTTTCACTTTTCATTTTTATTTCCTTTTGATACTATTTTATTTTTATGTTTTATAAACAAATTTTAATTTCGGCTATTTCATTATAAGTAATTATTCTTCTTTATATTCCCTAAAGAGTTCCTGATTTCATCACAGTTATAAAGAGCTTCAAAGCTCACTATCACTTAGGAACTTCAAACTCCACTGGAAAAGGTTCTCCACGACTGTCATGCCCTACTCGACCACGATCATAGCCACCACGAGATATAATATTCTTTTGGCAAAGCACTTGTGGAACCCAACCTCTACCACTACCAGAGTGTTCTCTTCCACTCTACATAACTCTAAACTAGGGAGTTCATTCATTTAACATTTAGGAAGTTTCACTTCTCTCCCTATCTTATGATCTTGTATCTATAATTGCCACTAACTTTATCTTTATACATTGAGGGCAATGTACATCTTAAGTGTGGGGGTGGTCAATTATATCACTAATAGAAAAATCCCTGAATTTTGTCTTGGTTCTCTCGTAAATCCATCATATCATTATTAGAATGAATTTTGATTAATTTATGATTTTTATTGATATATCTTGAATTAAAACATAGGCATTCATGCATCGACTATTTAAACTTTAAGACATTAGAGAATCAAGCATGATAAGTTGATTTTTGAGAATTTAAAATTTTAGGATTGTTTTCCTCAAGTTTAGGTTTTATCTTGAATTGAAATCCACAAGTTTAAACATCAAAAAGCCATAATTTTTGTGAGATTTTCAGCCTTTAGAGAATCTATTTTTTCTTTCATGCTCACTTTTATTGTTGCTTTGAGTGCATCAATATCGAATTGTTATTCTAGAACTTGCTTGATTATGCATGTCAAGACCACACCATTTGATTTGATATGTGAAGATGATAGAGGCACTTAGGTTTAACCCACTCATGCCATGAAAAGCATACCTTCACAATTAACCCTTAGTAAACCCCTTTGAGCCTAACATCCCGTTCATTGATTTACCCTCTATATTAACCCATAACTCATTATTGTTGAAATTCCCTCAATTAATTTTACCCCTATTTTTGTCAAGATTTGATTTGAATAAATCGCTTAGTTATGTCTTATTCTTGATAGTTAGTCTATGTTATTTGATTTGTTCTTAAATAAAAAAACATATCTATTTATTTGCAGTAAGTCTTATTTTTGAAGCTTGAGTGTTTAATTCCATATTCTGAGAAGAAGCTCTTTTGTATGCAATTGATGATTAAATATCTTTCTAGTTAAGTAATTCTTCAATTCAATCTCGATTCTAACTTTCTCTTTCAGCTTGTGACCACACCCCCTAACCAAAGCCTCATTACAACCCTTTAAAGACCTTTTGATTAATATATCATCTCAATATATAGTGGTGGAGATTTGATTTTCATGCAAGCCTATGGTAATAACTTTTCATATTGACTGTTGAGTGCTTCATTTTCCTTAAACACCTTGAGTGATTTGAGTGAATCTTTAGTGAGGATGTTAAACTCTGTGAGATTTTGAATCAAAGGTGATTACTTAGATGAGGGGAGATGCCTATGTTTTTTGTAATAAGATGCTCAACTTGGAATGTTTGAAACTTTAATGTTCTTCTAGTTGAATTATCAATGTATGATTACTTATGGATTAGTTTGAGATATTATTGATAGGAATTATAAGTTGAGAGAAAGGAATTCTTAATTATGAATTGAGGATTTTTCTTGAGGACAAACAAACGCTTAAGTGTAAGGGTATTTGATAAACCGTAAATTATACATATTATTATCCCATGCTTAACACATTTATGAATGATTTCTCCTTAGGTTTGGTGAATTTGATGCTCCTAATCCTTTAATTTCATGTTTTATACTTAGGTGAGCACATGAGAGTAAAAAGAACCAGAAACGGGCGGAAAGCGGGGAAAATGGGCCGACGTGGGAAATCAACACGGCTTGGACTTCCTCACACGGGTAGTACACACGCCCGTGCCATTCTAACAGGATCGAACATGGCCTAAAACAACCTCAACAAGGGCGTGTCTATTTCTCAGTCTTGACCACGGCTTGAAGTAATCGCACACGGGCGTGTCCCTATCGAGCCCAAGCTAAAATCTATTCAGAAAAGGGCGATTTGGAGGGCTTTTAGGCATTCTAAAGCCTATTTAAACGCCCTAGAGGAGAATTAAAAGGGGACACAGAGAGTACGAGGCAAGGAATTACTCGAAGGAAGCTGATTGATCCATCTCAGAAGCCGGATTCACCTACAAGACTGAAGATCTCCCTTCAATTTCCTTTAGGGGTTTTTGGGTTTTCTTTATGTTTTGTTATCATTCTTCTGAGATGTTTTCTTTTCTAGTTATGAACTAAATCCCCTAAATACCTAAGGGGGATGAAACCTAAGACGGATCCTGTTAATGTTTTCTGAACTGTATGATAAATATTTGATTTGTTCTTAATTATAACTTTAACTCTTGTTTGAATATTCCAGGATATTGATTCAAGTATTGATGTGCTTATTCGGAGGATGAATAGTCCCTGTCTAAGAGTAGATCACTCATAATTAAGCAGAGTTGCATGCAATCCTAAAGATAGGATGACATAAATATGCCGGATTAGAGTCAAATCTAATAAGGGAATCCATAGATCTAGTTAATGCAAAACTAGGGGTTTTAATTAGAAAGAGATTTCAGTTAATCAGCCTAGGGTTAGACGTTATTGGTCTTGAATAGGGACAATAACATAACTTAGGGATTCCTACGGATCAAGTCAAGTGAATAAATCGTCTGGTTCAGAGTCAGTTAACAAGAGAAGTCTAGGTGGATTCTTCCTTGGGTGTTGTCTTAAATCAATCAGTTTTCCAAAAGTATTTTCCCCAATCTATTTTCTGTGCATTCTTAGATTAGTTAATTAGTTAATTAAAACAACCTTCATTATTCTTAGCCTAGGTAATAAAAAGAAAGTTAATACTAGTACTTTTGGTTCCTTTGGGTTCGACATCCGGTCTTGCTAAAACTATACTATTGTTCGATAGGTGCGCTTGCCTGCATCATGATAATAGTTAGTTCGAGTACAATCATTTATAAAATTTAAAACTTATCGCGAGTGACAATCAACTTAATTATACGAAGCATATGTACATCTCTTTTATAAAATTCAAATAATTGAATTATAACATAATTAAATACATTACAAATTCCATACGCACACCTTAATACACTCATTCATGTATATCAATTGCGTGCCAATATATTCATTTAATTTAATAAATAGCAGCAAGCCATTACTTTAGCTCTACATGTATGCATATTAGAAACCAAACATTTCATTACACACCAAGTATTTGTCCAAACACATATGCCAATTTAATGTCATTGCCATATGGTAGAACTTGACTTTAATGCAATATATACATATATATTATGCACATTTTAACATACTAAAATGAACCATTAAAAGAGTGCAAAATACAGACCATCAAATACCTTGTTTACATGCTAATTATCATACATAAATAGCAATCACATAGCCAAGTAACATACTTATACCAATGGATATTTACAATCATTTTAATTATAACTATCCGATTGTAAACATTAACTTATCATTTTAATAAATCAAATGGTCATAATTTCAATCATCAATATATAACAATCTTACTATTTTATCACATAAATTATATCATACAATGCCAACGTCCCAGACGTGGTCTTACATGTAATCACATATCGATCCCACTATGCCAGACAGAGTCTTACTCACACACATATATCAGAGTCACATATTGATGCCAACGTATAAAACGTGGTCTTACTCGCACACATATATCGATGCCATGGTCTTACTCGTACATCACATATCGGAATCCGATGTCATGACATATGTATCCTGTAACGCCCTGAATTTTGGGTCTAAAAGTATTAGGGCTTGAGCATGGGAACCGTTAGGAGGCTGCACATAAATGTTTAGTTGCGCAAGAAAATGACACAAATAATTGATTGCTTGAGTGGTTATGTGTCCTGAGAAGTGTGGGAAGTCCTGGGTTCAAACTTAGGCTTTAGCAAAAAAAATTATTTTAAGTGAATAAAACCCTTGGTTCTAGATAGTAGGTCTTTAAATTATTGTGGGTAAAACATGACACAAGATAAAATGACCGAAATACCCCCATAGGGTAAAATGATCGAAATACCCCTATAAGGTAAAATGACTGTAATACCACTGTAAGGTAAAATGATTGATTTGCCCTACGATGTGTATGATTGTATTTGAGCATGCCACGTTATATGTATGTTGCATCCATGTAAGATATTATGATACGATGCCTGACATGTTGCATGGGGTTGGGATTGTTATTTTGGAGGAAGTGTACTGTACTGATATGGTCGCATGGGTCGCCCAAGACGACTGTGGACCTAAGGTTGCACGAGTTGCCTAAGACGACTGTGGACCTATTGATGGCTTTAAGCCGTTCATATTCTTGCGACTTTCTTTGCATATCATTTAGTGCCGCATAGCAGGTGCTAATCTTGGTGTGTTTGGCTGGGTGGGTCGATTTTATCCCTATATGGTATGTTTGGTGGGACGGAGTGGTGTGTAGAGGCTGGATTGGGTAGGACTTCTGATTGCATTCTTTGACCGATCTCATTCTTCAGTAATGGGCTAAGGCCCACATTGATCTTGATCATCAGAATGGATCGAGCCCAAACTGCATCTATCTATTGAATGATTGACTGCTTGTTTGTTAGGGGATTACACACTGAGTTTTTGTAAACTCACCCCTCTGTTTATCTGTACAGGAAATCCCCAGCCTTAGATGGATCGGTGCTGCGAGGGATTCGGAGGTGGCCACACTACTGCTCCTGCTTTATATTTGAATTTTGTTTACTATTAAATTTCGAATTGGGTATTTATTTATGTAATAAGGCTTCTCCAAGGTTTTAACTTTTAATTTGGGATTTTTACTTGCTTTGATATAAACAGCTAGTTGTAGGAAGAAGACGTGTTTTCAAAAGATAACTATTTTTCAAAAACACCACGTCTTATTAATATAATTTTAAAGCTTCTGCAACAAACATGGTTTAAAGTGTAATAACAATCTAATATGATTTACAAATTTTTGTAAATGATATAATAAGGTTTTAGTATATAATGGGCTTTCCAATGAAATTATGGTTTCGAAAAACACTTCAATGTGACACCGCCAGATTCGACCATAAAGTCTAGGCCGATTTTGGGGTGTTACATATCCTAGCTATTCTTAAGGTTCATATGGGGCTTTCGGACGTAGTAACTCTATCGAATCGAACTCGTAAACTTAATTCTCAAGCATATATACATTCAGTCATTAAGTATATATAATCATAAAATTTGATTCAGCATTTAAAACCTATATATATTCAAAATTATTAACACTTATTTGCTTATAAACTTACCTTGGACGATGAAAATCGGAACGAGACGACTAATTGACAACTTTAGTTATCCCTTGATCCAAATCTGATTTCTTTGGTTCTTGATCTAAACATATTCAAATTAAACTCATTCAAACATATTTTCACTCAATTTAATTCAAACATATTTTCACTCAATTTAGTCCAAAAACACATAAATGGGCAAATTACCATTTTACCCCTAACATTTCACACTTTTTACAATTTAGTCCAAATTGCACAAAACACAAAACATGCAAAATTTGCACACATCATGCTTAGGCCAAATGTTCCATGTGTTCATACAATCCATACATTTCATTTATTTCACATTTTAGTCCCTCAATTTATCATTTTTGTAATTTAGTCTTAATTACTCAAAATCATTAAAAATTCCAATACAAAACATGTTAATCCAAAACATATCTTTCATATTTCATCAACTAACATCACAAAGCTCAAATATTCATCATTGGCATAACTCAAAATATTCATCAAAATAAAAAATTCAAGCATGGGCTTTGTAGATAACATAGCAACGATCTCAAAACGTAAAAATTATAAAAAATCGAGCTAGTTAAATACCTTGATTAAGCTCCAACAATGGCTGAACCTATGGAACCCTTATTCTTTTTCTTTTCTTTTATGTTTCGGTAATAACTAAGTATTACGAAAGCTTATTTTAATTTTTATGTTTATTATTACAAATATTATTACATGTTTTACTAAATTAACCTTTATAATAATATATAAAACCATTATGATTCATGGTCATTACCGTCCACTCAAATTTTTAATGGTTTAATTGCATTATAAGTGCTTCAGATTACAAAGACAACAATAATTAAGCACTTTCACATTTAACCTTCAAATTTTCATTTTACGCGATTAAGTCCTTTTATTTAATCGGGCACTCAAACGACAAAATTAAATCACGAAATTTTCACACATATAAATTCACTCATAATAAACACAAAAAATAATTTTAAAATATTTTTCTGACTTAGATTCGTGGTCCTGAAACCACTATTCCAAATAGAGTCTAAATGGGGCTGTTATAACTCTTCCCCTTAGGGATTTTCATCCTCGAAAATCTTACCGGTGAATAGGTTTGGATAATGTTCTTTTATTGTATCATCTGGTTCCCACTTTGTCTCTTCAACTCCATGTTTATGCCACAGTACTTTTACTAACGGAATTTTCTTATTTCGCAACTCTTTAACGTCACGAGCCAGAATACGAATCGGTTCAAATCAAACTTAATTTCGATCTCTGATGGATTAATCACATGTGAGGGATCAGATCTATATCTACAAAGCATCAGACATGAAATACATTATGGATCTTTTCTAACTCAGGTGGCAACAATAGTCTATAAGTAACCGGCCCGATACGTCCAATAATCTCATACGAGTCGATAAATCTCAGACTCAATTTCCCCTTATGACCGAATCTGAGTATTTTCTTCCACGGTGAGACTTTCAAAAATACTTTGTCCCCGATCTGAAACTCCATATCTTTTCGTTTCAAATTCGCATACAATTTCTAACGATCTGACGTTTTTTTTAGACTTTCGCGAATCACCTTTACTTTCTGTTCAGTCTTTCTGATAAATCGACCCCGTATATCTTATTTTCACTGAGCTCGATCCAATACAATGGTGTACGACATTTTCGACTGTACAAAGCCTCGTAAGGTTCCATTTTGATACTCGATTGAAAGCTATTATTGTACACAAATTCAATCAGAGGTATCGTTCCCACGTACCTTCAAACTCGAGAGTGCAACATCTCAACATATCCTCAAGTATCTGAATGATTCATTCGGATTGACCATCTGTTTGCAGACGGAAAGCAATGCTGAAATGTAATTTCGTACCTAGAGCATCTTGCTGTTTCTTCCAAAACCGCGATGTTACCTCGGATCTCTATCCGAAATAATTGAAATAGGTACTCCCTATAATCTCACAATTTGAGAAACATACAATTCAGCTAGCTTATCAAGCGAGTAATCTATGTGAACCGGAATAAAATGAGTTGATTTAGTCAATCTATCCACAATAACCCAGATTTCATCTTTCTTGCTCAGTGTCAATGGTAAACCGAATACAAAATCCATAGTGACTCGGTCCCATTTCCATTCAGGTATCATGATCTACTGAACTAGTCCAGAAGATACCTGATGCTCAGCTTTTACTTGCTGACAGACTAAACATTTTGAAACAAAGTAAAAAATGTCTCGTTTCATACCATGCCACCAGTAAAGTTGTTTCAGATCATTATACATCTTCGTACTACCCGTGTGATCAGATAACTGACTGCTGTGAGCTTCGTTCAAAATCATCTAAATCAACTCTGAATTTCTCGGGACACATATTCAGTTACTGAACCTTAGACAGCCCTCAACATCAACTCTGAACTCTGAATCCACATTTAAATCACATTGACTCCACTTTTCTAACAATTCATTATCACTTTTCTGAGCATCACAAATTTGTTGAATAAATAATGGTCTTTCTTTTAATTCAGCTGTTATCGAACCATCATTAGACATAGCCATATACGCATTCGTTACATGTAAAGTAAATAGTGATTATCAGCTTATAGCATTAGCAACAACATTAGCTTTTCCCGGATGGTCGTTGATCACAAGCTCATAGTCTTTTAATAGCTCTAACCATCGACGGTGTCTCAAATTTAGATCTTTCTGTGTCATCAAATATTTTAGGCTTTTGTGATTAGAATAAACATGACATTTCTCACCGAACAGGTAGTGACGCCATATCTTCAATGCAAACACAATAGTTGCTAACTCTAGGTCGTGTGTCGGATAGTTCTTTTCATGCGACTTTAACTGTCTCGAGGCATAAGCTATGACTTTGCCTTCCTGTATTAACACATAGCCCAAACCATTTAAAGATGCATCACTATAAATAAGAAATTCTTTACCCAATTCTGGCTAAACTAGAACTAGAGCTTCGATCAAAAGGGCTTTCAACTGATCAAAACTTTCCTGACACTTTTTTGACCACTCAAACTTAACATCTTTCAGTAATAGCTTCGTCATCGGTGTTGCAATCATAGAGAAACCTTTCACAAACTGTCTATAGTAACCAGCAAGTCCCAGAAAAATTCAAACTTCAGAAACATTTATCAGAGGTTTCCAATCAAGTATAGCTGAAATTTTACTCGAATCAACCCAAATACCCGATACTGATACAACATTTCCCAGAAAACTTACTTCACGTAACCAAAACTAGCATTTACTGAACTTCGTATACAACTGTTTATCTCACAAAGTTTGTAAGACAACTCTCAAATGTTCGGCATGCTCAATTTCATCATGGGAATAGATCAATATATCATCTATAAACACAACCACAAGTCGATCCAGATACTGTCTGAAGATTCAGTTCATCAAATCCATAAAAGCAGTAGGTACATTGGTGAGTCCAAAAGGCATAACCAGAAATTCATAGTGTCCGTACCTCGTTCAGAAAGCAGTCTTTGGCACATCGGAGTCTTTAACTCGTAATTGATCGTAGGCAGATCTCAAATCTATTTTTTAGAACACTATAACCCCTTTCAGCTGATCAAATAGGTCATCAATACATGCAACGGATATTTATTCTTTATAGTCACCTTATTGAGCTGTCTATAGTCGATACACATTCTCATAGTTTCATCTTTCTTTTTCACAAATAAAATTGGTGCACCCTAGGGAGAGAAACTCGATCGCGCAAAACCCCTATCTATCAACTCTTGCAACTGAGCTTTCAATTCTTTTAATTCAATAGGTGCCATTCTGTACAAAGCTATTGAAATCGGAGTTGTCCCCGGCACTAACTCAATACCAAACTTTACTTCTCGAATAGGTGGCAAACCCGACAATTCTTCAGGAAACACATCCGGATACTCGCACACAACTGGTACATATTTAATTTTTCTTTCTGCCACTTTACTATCAAGCACATATGCAAAGTAAGCTTCATAACCCTTTCTCACATACTTTTGAGCTAACATCAAAGATATCACTGCCGGTAAACCATTCAAATCATTAGATTCAATCTGAATAATCTCATCATTCTGGCACCGTAAATCAATAATCTTTCTTTTGCAATTAACGACAGCGTCATGCGAAGTCAACCAGTCCATACCTAGAATTATATCGAACTTGTCGAATGGCAACAACATCAAATCAGCCAGAAAACACGAATCTCGTATTATCAAAGGACATCTCTTACACACTTTGTCAACCATAACATACTAGCCCAAGGGGTTCGATACTCTAATAACAAGCTCAGTAGACTCAACAGGCAAAGTCTTACTGAATACTAAAGTCTCACACACATAAGAATGAGTCGAACCAGGGTCAATCAATACAATTACACTAGTATCATAGAGAGTGAATGTACTAGTAATAACATCTGGGGATGAAGCCTCCTCGCGTGCACGTATAGCATAAGCTTTGGCAGGTGCGTGAGCCTCAGATCGAACTGCTGTGTCTTTAGTTCCTCTTTGACTGCTACTCACATTACCAGTATTTCTGGGTGGTCTACCTCGAGTTGCAGTATTACCTGATCTTGTGTTTTTCACTGTATCTTGCTCGACCAACTCAGGACATTCACGGATGATGTGATCCATCGATCCACATTTAAAATAGGCCCGATCATACAATCTACAACTGCTGAGATGTCGTTTACCACAATATTTGCACTCCAGTTGATTTGATTTAACGTTACCAACACTAGCTACTGAGGTAGCTTTCGAATTCACAAGTGGTCTATCCCGATCACGTTTAGTATAACCCACAGTAGCCTTTAAACGGCTAGAATCATCCCGAAATCTCTTTGATGTCGACTGAAAAGACTTACTCTATGATCTCTTATGTGAATCTCTAGCTTCAAAGTCAGCTTTTCTTTTCTCTTTCCCGAGCTATTCGGCTTTGCATGCTTGCTCAACTAGTACTACAAACTCTTTTATTTCAAGTATGCCAACAAGTAGTTTAATGTCTTCATTCAACCCGTCTTCAAATCTTTTACACATTATAGCTTCTGTCGAAACACACTCTCGGGATATAGACTAAGTCTCATGAATTTCCGTTCATATTCTGTCACAGTCATGCGACCCTGTTTCAATTCTAGAAATTCTTTGCGCTTCTGGTCGATAAATCGTTGGCTGATGTATTTCTTACAGAACTCAGTCTGAAAGAAGTCCCAGGTCACCCGTTCTTTCAGAACCACCGATACTAGTGTATTCCACCTGTGATATACAGTGTCTCATAGCAAAGATATGGCACATTTTAAACACTCATCCAGGGTACAAGATAGCTCATCAAACACGCAAATAGTATTATCAAGCCAGAATTTAGCTCGCTCAGCATCATCATCATTAGTAGCTCTGAATTATTCAGCCCCGTGTTTTCTGATTTTATCAACAGGAGGCTTATGTAATCTCAATGGATCACTCACTTGAGGTATAGCAAGTATCCGAGAAGGATTAATTAGGGGTGGAGGTTGTTGTATAGCCAGATTAGTCCGAATATACTAAGTAAACCAGTCATTCATCATCTGGTAAAAGGCTTACTTAGCCTCTCCCTCATAGTTACTCGAGGTCGGTCGAGAATCAATCGGCGTTGTCCCTTACGCGGGAGTAGGCATTATACTCTCGACATCATCAGCTACGGCTCTGTCGGGATCCATTTACTATACGAAAACACATTTTTAAATGTCAGAAGTCATCACACTATCACAGTATATAATATGACATGTATAGCTAGACTCACACGCGCTACGATAGTCCTAGAATCGACTAAACCATAGCTCTGATCTCAAAAAAATATAACACCCCTAACCCGTATCCATCGCCAAATTAGGGTTATGAGGTATTACCAAATCATACATAGCTTAAGAAAGTCAATCGTGACTATTCATGTTTGAAATAATATAAACTTAATTATACGAAACATATGTACATCTCTTTTATAGCATTCAAATAACTAAATTATGACATAATTAAATACATTACAAATTCCATACGCACACCTTAAGACACTCATTCATGTTTATCAATTACGTGCCAATATATTCATTTAATTTAATAAATAGCAACAAGTCATTACTTTAGCTCTACATGTATGCATAATAGAAACCAAACATATCATTACACACCAAGTATTTGTCCAAACACATATGCCAACTTAATATCATTACCATATGGCAGAACTTGACTTTAATGCAATATATACATATATATTGTGCACATTTTAACATACTACAATAAACCATTAAAAGAGTACAAAATACAGACCATCGAATACCTTGTTTACATGCTAATTATCATATATAAATAGCAATCACATAGCCAAGTACACATACTTATACCAATGGATATGTACAATCATTTTACTTATAACTATCCAATTATAAACATTAACTTATCATTTTAACAAATCAAATGGTCATAATTTCAATCATCAATATATAACAATCGTACTATTTTATCACATAAATTAGATCATAGAAACACTTCTAAATAGTTTAGTCACATATCCGAATATACCATATGCTTATCAATACCTCTTTACCAAAACATATAACCAATATAACAAACATATGTACTTTGTATTAAACTTACTAAATTGAACTAATTCATAATACAAATCGTGTACTTCAAATAAGCCAATATTAATCCATAATTGGAATATTTTTATATAAATATATATATCTCCATCAACATGCTTACTTCATTTAAGCTAATTCGTAAAAATGTGCATATACAAAACATACCATTATAACAAGCTTGCCAAAATGAATGGTCATAAGTTAACCATATCATTACTTTAAATAATAGGCATATACCAAGCACAATAATATATATATAACATACATATTTATTTAATAAGGAAATTTATCCACGAAATTTCATATCATACCTAATTTACCTTTTCAATATATCATGAAACATATTTACCTTAATATATACTGTTAACATTCCTATGCTAAAACTGAATGCATGAAAGTAATAATATTAAATCACATAACAAAACCTTATCAAAGCATATCAACCAAGATTCACATATATATATATATATGCATATATTTACATATAAGCAACAGCTGAACACCCAAAATCAATCATGACCATCATCCAAACTAAGTATTAAATCCAAACTTAGCAAAGTATTAAGCCATTTTCGCATGGCTTATATTTACATAAACCAAAATCCAACATTTCAAAATATAATCCAGCCTATACATGCCATAGGTTCTAAAATTCAGCTTATAAAATACTGAAGATAGTCGATAGTGTGATAAACTTTGCTGACGATCCCCGAGCTCGTAACTAAACTCCAAAATCTATAAAACAACGGAAAACATGTACACACACACACCGTAAGCTATCATAGCTTAGTAAGTCATAAGCAAGTAATAATCAAATGAACATTTGTATTTAATCAACTAAACCAAATCAAATAATCTTTAATCAAATACATATTTTTTTCATGCTTAAAACTCATATACCATCATATGAACGATATTTAATTATGTTAACTTGGCCGAATACACATAAGTTCATAAGTATATATAATTCTCACTTTCATGATGTATATTTCATTTGTTCATCTCAAGTAGATATATATACCTTATCTTTCAAATCAACTAACTTAGCATATAACTGACATTTTAGTTCGATTTCCACATTCGATCACAACTTATCGTTGCCCGATAAACCATTCGAAATTGGATAGGACACTCGGATAATAACATATATCGTACAATACCAACATCCCAAACGTGGTCTTACATGTAATCACATATCGAAGCCACTGTCCCAGACAGGGTCTTACTCGTACACATATATCGGAGTCACATATCAATGCCAACGTATAAAACATGGTCTTACTCGCACACATATATCGATGCCATGGTCTTACTTGCACATCACATATCGGAATCCTATGTCATGACATATGTATCCTGTAACGGCCCAAATTTTGGGCCTAGAAGTATTAGGTCTTGAGCATGGGAACCGTTAGGAGGCTACACATAAATGTTTAGTTGTGCAAGAAAATGACACAAATAATTGACTTCTTGAGTGGTTATATGTCCTGAGAAGTGTGGGAAGTCCTGGGTTCAAGCCTAGGCTTTAGCAAAAAAAATATTTTAAGTGAATAAAACCCTGAGATCCGAAGTTCGAGTCCTTTTTTGAGAAATAAAGGGGTCACTTTTTGATACTTTTGGACGGCCAGTGTTTGTGTTGCTTTAAAAGTATGATAGGTGAGAAGTTGGAGTGATTTGAGGAGGATTTTGAGGACTGGATCAAGGTGGTGGGAGTGTTAGCCGAATTTTGAGAGGATATTGTGGAGAGTCTTAAGGCTTGTTTAGAGTTTGAATTGAAATTGGAACTATCTTGGACTCAAATTTCGGTAGGGGTGTGTTAGCTCCTCATTTTTGTTTTTTTTTCCTCTCCACTTTGGTTTTGTCTGTTGGAACACCGATGCCTCCAAGGCGCAGTGAAAAATTAAAAAAAAATTTCAGTGATCCAAACCAAGGATCCATGTGTAAGGAACAAATCAGGGTGATAAAAAGGTTTCAAAATTACCGAAATTTCAATCTGAGTAGACAGCGACGCCTAAGCAACAGTAATGCTGAGCCACTATCGAACCAAGCCGCAACCTTTTCCGATGTTGGCCTCTACGTAGTCCACCAAATTGACAATGAACGGTAGAAATCTCAGAAAACTATTTTTAGAGAGTATTTTGCTAAACGGCTGCTAGACCACTTTGCATATTTTCGGGCTAGTTTTTATATATACTTTTTAGGGTTTTTACCCTTGCTATATATAACTCCCTCTTAATTGGTATATATTTATAACAAATTTTAATTCATTAAAATTAATCCGAACATAATAATTATCATTCAAATAAATATAATAATGTTTAACCGAAAAATTATAATTACATTAATTATAATAAAGATTTCGGTAAGCTATATTTATTTAAACTTATATACGAACTAAATTCATATATCAATAAAATTATGTTCTGATTATGTGTACAACATCCTTGTACATATAGTATGTTGAACAATTTGATTGCCTAATTAAATTAATTCTATAATTAATTTAATTCATGTGACAACCAAGCAATATACCAACTATGTTTGACCTCGTTCATTTCAACCATAGGGTGTGACCCTATAGGTTCTTGTAACGTTAGCAGTAATATTAGAACGATTCTAATGTTACAAACAATGAGTGGCATCTAGAAATGCATCAATGCTACCTAAGTTACAAGGAGTCATGATTCGACATAACCTTTTGTGATTAACCTTTCATGCATTAATCCTTAAGTCCTATATCTTTGGAATGGACACAAGTCATGGAATAGTCACACTTGCATAGTCCATCCCATGTTTCTTGATACCTTGAGTAAACTATGAGACACAAATAAGCATGACATCTCATATCAACTTATTTGAGCGTGGCCATGCATTTCTAACCTCACGTAATCATGTGGCCTGAGATATTACTCCCATTATGTAGGAGGGACTTATCCTATACTGATAAACTATATCCCTCAACATAGATTGTGGTATATCCAACATCAGTCTTTATAGAACAACCAGTTACGGTGTTTGTTTGACTGTATTAAAATATACAACTCATGATGTTGGGATAAAGATGATCTCAAGTATGAGGATCATATACATATTAATCACTATGAGTAATGTTGTGACAATTACATAATAATCCAAGAAACATACTCATAGCGGGTCAATCTAATATGTTGTTCTCTAACACACATATTCATGCATTGATTCTGACACTCTATATCAATGACAACTCTTTATCATCAATCAACTACATGTTAGTTTTAATGCATTATTATTGTCTTAGCCAACAACAATACTTGACTAAGGATCTTTTAAGAATAATCATATTATTCTCAGGACATTATTATAAAACAATTTATTGATGTACACAGAAAAGAAACTGGAATAATAATGGCAACGCCTTATATTAATAAACATGATAAACCAAGTATGTTATTACAACCATCTCGTGATTGATCTTTGGGCATACTCTTACAATCTCCCACTAGCACTAAGACCAATCACTTATATATCTAATACCAAGTGACTTAGTGTGACGATCATGCTTCTGCTGTGTCAGAGGCTTGGTCAGGGGATCAACAATGTTATCATCTGTAGGTACTCTACATATCTCTACATCTCCTCGATCGATAATCTCTCGAATAAGATGGTAGCGCCTAAGTATATGTTTGGATCGTTGGTGAGATCTGGGTTCTTTTGCTTGTGCAATGGCTCCATTGTTATCACATAGAAGTCCTATAGCATCTGATATGCTAGGCACAACCCCTAGTTCAGTAATGGACTTCTTGATCCAAACCGCTTCTTTTGCTGCCTCACTAGCTGCAATATACTCAGCCTCTGTTGTAGAATCAACATCTTTGTACTTTGCTTTGAACTCTTCCACTTCACAAAGACCACCATTAAGGCAAAACAAAAAACCTGATTGCGATCGAGAATCATCCTTGTCGGTTTGGAAGCTGGCATCAGTGTAACCTTTTACACTTAACTCTTCCTCACTTCCATATATTAGGAACGTATCCTTAGTTCTTTTTAAGTACTTAAGGATATTCTTGAAAGTGGTCCAGTGACCTTCACCGGGATCTACTTGGTACCTGCTCGTCATACTTAAGGCATATGAGACATCTGGACGGGTACATAACATGGCATACATGATAGATCCAATAGCAGAAGCATATGGAATTTTACTCATGCGTTCTCTCTCTTGTGGAGTTGAAGAACACATTTCCTTCGAGAGTGAAATACCATGTCTCATAGGTAGGAATCCTCTCTTAGATTCTTCCATATTGAGCCTTTTCAATACTTTATCTATATATGTACCTTAACTTAGACCTAGTAGTCGTCTTGATCTATCTCTATAAATCTTGACTCCTAAGATGTAAGTGGCTTCGTCCAAGTCCTTCATAGAAAAATAACTTCCTAACCAAGTCTTAATAGATTGTAAAGTAGGTATGCCATTGCCCATGATAAGTATGTCATCCACATACAGTACCAAGAATGTGATTGTGTTCCCACTAACTTTCTTGTAAACACATGGCTCATCTTCATTTTTGATAAAACCAAACTCTTTGATTGCATCGTTAAAATGAAGATTCCAACTTCAAGAAGCTTGCTTTAATCCATAAATGGATCTTTGTAACTTACATATCTTTCCAGCATCTTTTGGATCGACAAAACCTTCAGGTTGTGTCATATACATATCCTCTTCAAGTTTCCCATTAAGGAAAGCTGTTTTGACATCCATCTGCCAGATTTCATAATCATGAAATGCAGCTATGGCGAGCAAGATCTTGATGGATTTAAACATAGCTATAGAAGAAAAAGGTTTCATCATAGTCAACACCATGAATTTGGCGAAAACCTTTAGTGACTAATCGCCCCTTGTATGTTTGTACATTACCATCCATGTCGGTTTTCTTTTTGAAAACCCACTTACACCCTATAGGTTTAACCCCTTCGGGTGGGTCAACCAAAGTCCAAACTTGGTTTTCATACATGGAATCCATCTCAGATCTCATGGCCTCAAGCCATTTCTCGAGTCCGGCTCGCACACGCTTCTTGATAAGTCCTAGGCTCATCTTGATCTATAAGAAGAATGTCACCATGCGTTGTAATGAGAAATCCATATCTCTCAGGTGCATGGCGTTCTCTTAAAGATCTACGCGGTGGTTGTGTTTCTACAGCAGTTACTTGTTCCTCAATTTCTTGTGGAATTTACTATTGTTCTATCTCTGGTTTCGGTGGTATCTTGTGATTCTCAAATTTCTTCAAGTTTAATCTTTCTCCCACTTCCTTTTCTAGAAATAAATTCTCTCTCTAGGAAGACACCAGTCCGAGCAACAAACACTTTGTTCTCAGTGGGATTAAAGAAATAATATCCTTTGGTGTTTTTCGGATACCCCACAAAGATACACCTTTCAGATTTGGGTTCAAGCTTAGTAGACGTCTGACGTTTAACATAAGCTTTGTAATCCCAAATTTTCATAAAAGACATACTGAGACATTTCCCAGTCCATATATCATATGACGTCTTTTGAACCGATTTAGATGGAACATGATTTAGTGTGAAAATAGCTGTTTTAAGTGCATGTCCCCAAAAGAAAGTCGGTAGATCAGCATGACTCATCATGGACCGAACCATGTCTAATAGAGTTCGATTTCTTCTCTCAGAAACTCCATTCCATTGAGGAGTACTAGGAGGAGTAAGTTGTGAGACAATCCCACATTCCTTCAAAAGATCATCAAACTCTAGGCTCAAATACTCTCCACCTCGATCAGATCGAAGTGTCTTAATAGTTTTGCCTAGTTGATTTTATACTTCATTTTTGAATTCCTTAAACTTTTCCTGGGACTCATATTTATGGCGCATGAGGTAAACATACCCATATCTACTGAAATCATCAGTGAAAGTAATGAAGTAGTGAAATCCACCTCTGGCTTGTGTATTTATTGGTCCACATACATCTAAGTGTATTAAGCCCAATAAGTCACTAGCTCGTTCACTTTTACCAGTAAAAGGAGATTTAGTCATTTTTCCTAATAAGCAAGATTCACATACTTCAAATTGTTCAAAAATAAATGAATCCAAGAAACCATCTTTTTAGAGTTTGGATATGCGTTTCTCACTTATGTGGTCCAAACGACAATGCCAAAGATAAGTTTGATTTGAGTAATTTATTTTAGATCTTTTAGTATTTATGTTGTAAATGGGATTCATTTGATCTAAAATATAGAGGCCATTAATCAATTGTGCTGAACCATAGAAAACATTATTGAGATAAAAGGAACAACAATTATTCTTAATTATTATCTCAAAACCAATTTTGTTTAAACAAGAAATTGAAATAATGTTTTTAGTCAAACTGGGCACAAAATAGCAATCCTCTAAAATTAAACCAAGTCCACTAGGCAAAGATAAAGTATATGTTCCCACAGCTAATGCAACAACTCTTGCTCCATTTCCAACTCGCAGGTCTACATCTCCTCTAGCCAAAGTCCTACTCCTTTATAGTCCCTGTACAGAAGTACAAATATGAGAACCACAACCAGTATCTAATACCCAAGAAGTAGTAGTTGATAAATTAATATCAATAACATAAATACCTGAAGCAGACGTTCCACTTGCTTTGGCCTTCTTGATTTCCTCAAGATAGACAGGGCAGTTCCGCTTCCAATGTCCAGTCACACCACAATGAAAATAGTTTCCTTCCTTAGACACCTTACCTTTAGGTGTCAGTGTAGCCTTTCCCTTTCCAAGATTGGACTTACCTTTGCCTTTAGGCTTTGTCGGGACTTTAGCCTTTCCCTTGCCCTTGTTGTTAAGGACCATCAGTATGGGCTTGGGTCCAAGCTTTTTCATGTTGCCTTCAGCAGTTCGTAACATACTGAGAAACTATGGCAGAGTCTTGTCAATTTCATTCATATTGAAATTGAGGACAAAATGGCTGTAACTATCTGGCAACGATTGTAGAATAATATCAGTGGCCAGCTCTTGGCTCAATGGAAACCCAAGCTTAGATAGGATTTCAATATAACCAATCATCTTAAGAACATGAGGTCCTACTGGGCTTCCTTCAGCCAGCTTACATTAGAATAGGGCCTTAGAGATATCGAACCTCTCTTGCCTTACTTACCCTTGATATAGTTCTTTCAGGTGCTCGATCATATCGTAAGCAACCATATCCTCATGTTACTTTTGAAGCTCAGGATTCATAGTGGCAAGCATAAGGCATCCAACGTCTACCATTTCATTGAGATGCTTCTTGTAAGCATCTTTATCAGCCCTCGAGGCATTAGCTAGTGGTTCATCAGGAAGTGGTTTTTCAATGACATATAATTTCCGTTCTTGTTTAGGACATTCCTCAAGTTACGAAACCAGTCAAGAAAATTCAAACCATTCAATTTGTCCTTCTCAAAGACCGATCGTAATGAGAGTTTATTAGTGTTGGCAGCCATAATATATCTAGAACAAAAAAATATGCGTGTGAAGAAATTTACCAAGTTTATATCAATCATTAAAAGGACTTTATTAAATGATGTTCCCACTATTTTATTTCAAAATTAATAACCCTCATATATTAATTTCAGAAAGACTTTCTTGAAAGTATTTCTAGTGGGTTAAGGATCCATATTTCACCTCCTCTTAAGTCAGCTTTGGCTTTACTCTCAAGATTATGGTTATTTAGGTAAGCAACACTTGCTAATTACATCATATGTAACTCCTACAATTTGGTGAACAACTCTTGTTCTAATCATCTTATGATTTATCCAAATTACTTGCCTCTAGGTTTCTAATCCTATTAGAGTAACCTAGTTAAGTCATTAACCAATTTTTAACCGGCGAATATCACTTGTTTATTCTTCGCGTTTAACCAAGATAAATACTAGTACTTCACTTTGGCAAAACCTACATAGTATTGATCGAGGCCTTAACGAGGGCATAAATTGGAAGGCCATGTTGACTTAATATTTTAATAGAGGGATTTTATTAGAGTGTTACATCTTACCTATTATGGTCTATTTTAGTCTATTTAATCTTTTAATTGATCTCATCAAGTAATGGGGTTTATTATTACCAAATTTGCATGCTTTATACATCCATAGCATCTCATACATGAATAAGTAAAATAATAAATAAATGCAATAGTTATAGCCCATAAACTATGGTGGTTCAACCCAAGCCAATAGGAGAACCAAAAGGGAACCTAAACGTGTAAGCCGTTTCACAAGATGTCGATCCACACTGGTCTGGCTATCTTCCTTCTTGTCTAGTCCACAGTAACTTTTACAAATTACAAAATTCAGAAACTCGTTTTACATACGAGGGAGTATGATGAGAAGAGAAATACAAAAGAATAGTAGTAAGGCACAATACGCAAGTCGTATTTATAAAATTACAACCTTTTATCAAATGGGTCATCGAGCTATAACTATGCACTTCAAACACCGTGCATTTCAAAAAATAGCATACTTTATATGTAACGTCCCAATTTTTGGGAATTTTAAAAATGTTGTTTGTTTGTCGTAGGATTAAGTACGTTAGTGGGCCTCTAGAAGGTCCAAGCTTAAGGTAAAACCCAGTAGTTTTAATTAATTTAATTCCATAAGAAAAAGGGGTTCGGGTTAATTGAGCTTTTAGGTATTAATTGTGTAAAATAAATTACAAGGAAGCATGTGGTAAAGTGGCTGAGAGACGCCACTGGAAATACTGTAAGTGGCGTGTAGATGATTGGGAGGACCCAGGTTCAAGTCACAATGACAGCAAATTAAGGGATTAATTTTTATGAATGAAAAAGGTAAGTAATTGAACTGAAGTGAAAGACTGTTAGGAAGAGTTGGAGTTGCTCAGGAGATTGAGTAAGGAGGGGATAAGGGAGAGAATTTAGGAACTGATTAGGGAGAGTTGTGTTGGCTGAGTAATGGACTCTTGAGGAGCAAGTGTTGGCCGGCCAAGGGGAGCTTTAGGGAGGCAAAATTCGGCTAGGGTTAAGGTCAGTATAAATTCGGTATTAAGGGGAAGTTGTGCCGTTTCCTGACCATTCCCCTCTTTATTCTTCTCCTCTCTCTTCATCAACCTTTTTTTTATTCTCCTTTTTCCTTCATAGCCGAACCCTTCTAACCACTTGTTCAGCTCCATCCTTCCCTTCAGACGTTTCAAAACCTTCATATCCTTTGGCCATAAAAAGCCGAAATCCCGAAAGCTACACTTTTTTTTCTGTGCCGACTTCTCCTAGCAAAATTCTCTTATTTTGCTTATCATCTTTGGCTGATTCTTTTCTCCTTTAAACCTCCAGCTTTTCTCGACAAGACCACAGTAAAACCCTATTAATTCATCTTTTTCTACACAGTTGCAAAAAAGCCGAAAACCCCACTTTCATAGGGACTTAGCCGAATATTGAAAACATTGAAGGCTTGACTTTGGTGATCATTTGAGGGTAGAGCGGTATTAGATTTAAGTAGGCATCAATTGGATACATTGATCAAAGGAATCGGTGGTAAGTAGTTTCAAAACTTAGTCTTCTTTCGTATTTTAGGAAAAGCCAAAATCCCTAAATGTTAGGGAGGCTGTCGATTTGGACTTGTAGCCCTAAGGGTTGTGATAACTGTTCTGCTTTGGTAAATGGTGTGATTTAGAGGCTACTGATCAAGGGCTTGGATAAGTGGAACGATCAGATCTTTGGATTTAAGACATAGTTCGGCAACAAGGTAAGAGCAAGAAGGTTCTAAACATGTTTGGCCGAATATGGTAAGGGGCTATTTACATAGTGTTAATTCGATATCTAGAGTAATGTGTTAGTAAGTTAATTGTAGGCAATTCGTGCGTGGATCTCGACATCGAATCGTCGTAAAACAGGTGTGTAACTGACACCCTCTCGTAGACTAGATCGGCAAGAGCCGAAAAACTAAAATACTGAAAAACTAGAATTTTGGGAACTTATGAGTGTGCGAATGCTCGTAAGATAAATGGGTTAATAATTCTGGTAATCCGTGGAGGTAAGACTGCAAAGTGCACTATTCCGTGCGTTTCGACATTTTTGGGCTTAGTGGGCCTAAATCAGGAAAATGGGCCAATGGGCCCAATTCGGTAAGTACGCGCGGTAAGTGTTTTTGATAGTATGTAATGGTAGAATATGCATGAAAACTCTAAGATAGTTAATTTACTAGAGTACCCCTATGTATGAAAATTACTGTTATACCTCTAGGAGTAAAATGACCTTTATACCCCTAGTGTAATTTTGTCTGAAAGGTATGATGATTTAAATCTGTATGATGTATGACATGAATGAATATCTGTTGCATGGGGACATTGGTTACATTATGGAGGAAGCGTCCTGGTGGCTATGCCACAAATTATCTGTTCTGGTGGCTCTACCACATATATTTATTCTGGTGGTTCAGCCACAATTATCTGTTTCTGGTGACTCGGTCACATTATCTGTTCTGGCAACCATGCTGCATATTTCTGTGGCATGTAGCGGTTGGGTGGGTCGAGTAGTCTCCCCACATAGTGAAAGGATGGTATGGGGGTGTACATGGTTGGATATGGGTTGGGTTTCTGTATAAGCATGATATCTATGTTCTGATCTGTTCTGGGCCTATGGGCTTTATTCTGAAATCTGCTCTGGGCTAAGGCCAACTTATTCTTTTTCTGTGGTTTGAATTGATTTAGGCTATGGTTGGGTTAATTTACACACTGAGTTTCCCCAAATTCACCCCTTTATTTTCATCCTTGCAGGCAACCTCCAACCATAGTGGGCTTGGAGCTATGAGGGATTCGGAGTGGCCACATGTTTCTGCAAATTCGGTTTCTTTCTGATGAACTGGATGTCTTTCTATTTTTGTTTACAGTTTTGGGTTTTAAAATGTAATAAAGCCACTTAATTATTTTTATGGTTTTGATTTATATTTTATCATGATGGAAATGATTTATTTTAATTAACAAAATGGATTAGTTCTAGGGTGCGTTTTCCAAAACAATAATTGATTTAAAAAATAACACTATTACAAGTAAGACTTCCGCTAAGCAAATGATTTTCAAAAGACTAATCACTTTTCTAAAATTGACTTAATCCATTGGGTTTTCTTATAAATAAACGCGATGTTAGAGTGTGGCAATGGCGGTGTGCATGTCTAGGATTGGATCCGAAGGGAGCTTGGTACTTAAGCAGTCCGATGGACTCACCTCCTCTTTTCCGGTTTCCTACCTGGTGCACAGCTTCCATTCACTTTAATCCATTTAAAAGGTATCTTTTAAAACATCAACTAAGTTTTCTAAACTAAGTAACACGGAATGTTTTGAACGCTTTGATGTGACACGTCGGATTCGGTCATAATGTCTAGGCCAGGTTTGGGGTGTTACATTTAGTGGTATCAGAGCTAAGTTGCAACAACTCGGCTGTGGAATGGGTTTGCAAAAACAAGGATTTTCAAAAATAAGATTTTATAAGGTTACAAAACTCAGTTTTCGAAAGTTAGATCATTAGAAGGTGGCAATCTGAATCTCCGGCCCAAGTCTATAAGTATTCTGAATTTTTCTAAATATATTCTGAATTATCTGTCTGTACTAAAACTTTACTATAATACTCTAGAAAAGATGCTATTGAAACCCTAGAAAAGCTTGCTAAAAGACTGAAATTGTAGCTAGATATCGATGCTGCGAAAACCAACTCTGAATTACTGTTTGAATCATAAAACATTTTTAATAATCACTGGAATGCTAAAATTAATGCATAAAATTCGTAAAATAGATAATACGATATGGGTACGCGAGCAGCTCATGGAAGAGGCCGTGGACGAGGCCGAGGTAGTGCTCGGGTAGGAACTGCGTCTTCTGGGCATACACCGACAGCAGAGGCACCGGTACCACCGGCAACTGAAGTAGAGTCTCATGATCGTGGTGCTGGGGATGACGCTCTGTCGCAGGCTATGCTTCGAGTTCTGGAAAGGGTTGTCGGGGTAAGTTCGGGTAATGAAATTCGAGGATCAGTTTCTGAACGACTCTGGGCTAACGGAGCGGAGATCTTTAGGGGTGTATCTGGTGTAGCCTCGAATGTGGCAGAATATTAGTTGGAGGCCACAGAACGAATTATGGATGACTTGGACTGGAAATTGTTTCGAAAAGCTTCAAAAGAAACAAAAAAATGGATCACTCAAAGCATTCTATTTCTAAAGGGAATAATAAAAGAATTTTCAAAAAGAAATCCAATTCCATTTTTTGGGTTGAGAGAACCATATGAATTGGGCGAAACTAAAAAAGATTCGATAATCAGTAATAAGATGATTCACAAATCATCCCTTCAAATTCAATCTATGGCGTGGACAAATTATTCATTAACAGAAAAAAAAATAAAAGATCTGACTAAGAGAACAAACACAATAAAAAATAAAATACAAAAAATTCTAATTATAAAAGACAAGAAAAATGAATTTCTAACTCAAGAAATAAACATCAGGAGAGGTTGGGGAAGACTTGGCAGCGGCAAGTCAAGGAGAGGTTAGGTCAAGGGATTTCAAACAGCCCCGATCCATGAACCCATAAAATCCTTCAAATTGTATCTGATTCAACCCAGGTATTGTAGACATTTCCCCATTTTCATCCCCGAGCATTTTGAATTTCCCATTTCTCAAAAAAATCCCATTCTTTTGTCATTCTTCATCGAATCCTGTAATTATTGGAATAATTGTTGGAGACTCAAATGGTGGATATGCGAGCATGATAACTTATATGCTGTTCTATATCTCCATGAATCTAGGAACTTTTGCTTGCATTGTATTATTTGGTCTACGTACCGGAACTGATAACATTCGAGATTATGCAGGATTATACACAAAAGATCCTTTTTTGGCTCTCTCTTTTCTTTTTTTTTCTGGATAGTGTATAGAATATAAATAAAACACTTCAAGCGCACCTCTGTATCGACTGAATCACTTTAAGAGTCTAGTCGGTGGGCCGTGAACCACGCGAAATGTTAGATACGTGGGGCGAGGGGCTCAGAGTACCCCTTTTCTTAATCCAGCCTTTTCTTCGCTTCGGTAGTGAATCACCTACTAAAAAAAGAGGCAGACCTGCACGCCCTATTTGATAGGTCAACCTCTTTCAAATATACAACATGGATTCTGGCAATGCAATGGAGTTGGGCTTTCATGCGGATCCGAATGAATCATCTTTTCCACGGAGGTAAATCCTTGCCCGCTAGGCAAGAGGATAGCAAGTTACAAATGCTGAAGGGGGCCGTATTGCTGCTGCGAGATGAGGCTTATCAGTAGTGGCTCAGCGTGAGGGATGGAACCCTAGCTGATAGGGTTACTTAGGAACTGTTTAAGACAGCCTTTAAAGGAAAGTACATCGAGGAAAGTTATGTAGATGCCTACAGGAAGGAATTCCTAGATCTGGTCCAAGGAGGTAAAACTGTTACTGAGTATGAGGCTAAGTTTCTGAGGCTAAGTCGGTATACTGTGAGTATAGTCGCTACGAAGTATAAGCGTAGCGTGCGCTTCGAGGATGGACTCAGAGATGATCTTAAGGTGCTGATTGCTCTACAGAGGGAGCGAGATTTCACGGTTCTAGTAGAAAAAGCTAAGATAGCTGATGAGGTAAAGCGTACTGAGAGGCAAAACCATGAGAAAGATCAGAACCATTTTCGGAGGGATTCTGGACCTTCGGGTGGAGCAAATAAGAATGTCAAAAGGGCGAGAGTGGAGGAGCCAGTTCGAGCAGCTCCGATGAATGTTAGACTGCCAATTTGTGGAGACTGTGTAAGGTACACTTGGGTGAGTGTAGGAAACGTTCTGGTGCTTGTTTTCGATGCGGATCTATGGAGCACAGAGTTAAGGACTATCCTCAAAGAGCTGATCAGGTTCAAGTTGCTGAACAGAGGGTTGTTCAACCCGTGATTGGTAGACCGCAACAACCGAGAGGACGTGGACAAGGTAGGGGCGGTAATAGAAATGGAAATGGACGAGGTCGAGGGGCGCCTGGCAGAGGAGCCAGAAATGCTGAGGCTCGACAGCCAGTGTTGGTGTATGCGGCTCGTCGTCGAGAGGAGGGCGACGCACCTGACGTCATAACTGGTACATTTTTGGTTTCTAGCATGCCGTATACTGCTTTGGTGGATATTGGATCTACTTATTCCTATGTTGCATGTGCCATATTTGGGTCATTGGGAGTGCATTCTGAGAATATAGTGAGTGGGGTATCTGTGTTAAGTCCTTTGGGCCACTCGGTTAGGGTAGACAAACTGTATAGGGATGTACCCCTAGAAACTCAAGGTAGGATCTTTCCTGGAGATCTAATGGAGTTACCGTTCGGAGAGTTTTATCTTATTCAGGGAATGGACTGGCTTGTTAAGCATAAGGCGACTTTGGATTGTGCTGTTAAGCGAATGGTGCTAAGGACCACGGAAGGTGATGAGGTTATGATGATAGGTGAACGAAGGGACTATTTGTCTAATGTGGTGTCAGCATTGAGGGCTGAAAAGTGGATTCGAAAAGGCTGTGAGGCCTATTTGGCATTCGTAAGTCAGTCGTAAGAGGAGGGGCTGACAGTGGATGAGGTTAGGACTGTAAAAGAGTTCCAAGATGTTTTTTCGGAAGAGCTTTCGGGATTACCTCCAAACCAAGAAGTCGAGTTTGGAATCGATTTGTTGCCTAGGACAGCACCAGTGTCCATTGCACCGTATAGGATGGCACCGAAAGAGTTAGTGGAGTTAAAGGCGCAAATTCAAGAGTTGTTGGATAGGGGCTTTATTAGGCCAAGTGTGTCTCCATGGGGAGCACCGGTGCTATTCGTGAAGAAGAAGGTTGGGACAATGCGCATGTGCATTGATTATCGCCAGTTGAACAAACTGACGATTAAGAATAAGTATCCACTACCGAGGATTGACGATCTGTTCGACTAGCTTAGAGGAGCTTCTGTATTTTTCAAGATCGATCTTCGATCTGGATATCATCAGTTAAGGGTCAAAGAGGTAGATATCCATAAGACAGCATTCAGGACTCGGTATGGTCATTACGAGTTTCTGGTTATGCCTTTTGGACTAACGAACGCTCCTGCAGCGTTTATGGATCTGATGAATCGTGTGTTCCAACTTTTTTGGATCAGTTCGTAGTCGTCTTTATTGATGATATCCTAGTGTATTCTGAAACGGAAGCGAAACATGATGAGCATCTTCGCACTGTGTTGCAAGTGCTAAGGGAGAAGGAACTGTATGCGAAGTTCAGCAAGTGTGAATTCTGGTTGAGAGAGGTAACTTTCTTAGGACATGTTGTCTCTGCTGAGGGAATTAAGGTGGACCCTCATAAGATTGAAGCAATTCTGGAATGGAAGCCACCTAGGTCAGTGTCAGAAATTCGAAGTTTCCTAGGCTTGGCAAGATACTATAGAAGGTTTGTGGAAGGTTTTTCTGTGATGGCAGCACCTTTGATGAAACTTATAAGGAAAGGAGTACCGTTTGTATGGACTGAGAAGCAGCAGGAAGCCTTTGAGAAGTTGAAGAAAGTTCTGACGGAAGCACATGTATTAATTCAACCAGAATCTGGGAAGGATTTTACTGTGTACAGTGATGCATCACATGTAGGTTTGGGTTGTGTGTTGATGCAAGAGGGTAAGGTTGTTGCTTATGCATCACGACAGCTTAAGCCTCACGAAGGGAACTATCCTACTCATGATTTGGAGTTAGCAGCAGTGATTTTCGCACTTAATATTTGGCGACATTACTTGTACTGAGAAAGGTGTATTATATACACAAACCATAAGAGTCTGAAGTATTTGCTGACTTAGAAGGAACTGAACCTTAGGCAAAGGAGGTGGATCGAGTTGCTTAAGGATTATGATTGTTCGATTGAATATCACCCAGGCAAGGCTAATGTGGTAGCCGATGCTCTAAGTCGTAAGTCAGATTCGATCGATCGAGAGCAATGTTTGCTCGTCTAAGTTTGTATGATGATGGAAGTCTGTTGGCTGAATTACAAGTAAGACCAACCTATGTGGGTCAGATTAAGGAAAAGTAGTTGAAAGATGAGTCCTTGATCGCTCGTTTTCAACAAGTTGAGGAAGGAGGAACTTCTGAGTTTGGGTTAAATAACGAATGAGTTCTATGCTTTCGAGGAAGAATTTGTGTTTCGAAGGACTCTGACTTGAGACAGTCAATACTTAAAGAAGCTCATGGGGGACTTTGTGCCATGCATCCTGGAGAGAATAAGTTGTATCACGACTTGCGAGAACTGTATTGGTGGCACAGGCTGAAACGCTGGCAATGTGAAATTTGTAGGGAAATGTTTGACATGCCAACAAGTGAAAGCTGAGCATCAATTACCTTCTGGATTGTTGCAGCCAGTAAAGATACCACTTTGGAAGTGGGAGAGGGTAACCATGGACTTTGTGAGTGGGTTACCCTTGGCACCATCGAAGAAAGACTCGATATGGGTGATTGTGGATAGGTTGACCAAATCGGCTCATTTCATACCTGTTCGCACAGACTTTTCACTGTAGAAGTTAGCCAAGTTGTATGTGGCAGAGATTGTGCAACTGCATGGAGTTCCAGTTTTGATTATCTCTGATCGAGATCCAAGATTCACATCTCGATTTTGGCAAAAGCTGCATGAGGCGTTGGGAACGCGACTGAACTTTAGTACGGCCTTCCATCCCCAAATTGATGGTCAGTCAGAAAGAGTTATTCAGATTCTGGAAGACATGTTGAGGGGATGTGTTATCGACTTCCGAGGTAGTTGGGAGGATTACTTGCCATTGGCAGAATTTGCGTACAATAATAGTTATCAGGCGAGTATTCGAATGGCACCATATGAAGCACTGTATGGGCGAAGGTGTCGAACACCTAGTTATTGGACCGAAGTAGGAGAGCGACAAGTTCTTGGACCAGAGTTGCTAGCTGATACTGAGGAAAAGGTCAGAATAATTAGAGATCGGTTAAAAGAAGCGTCTGATAGGCAAAAGTCGTATGCAGATTTGAAGCGTAAAGAGATTGAATACTCAGTGGGTGATATGGTCTTCTTGAAGGTCTCTCCTTGGAAGAAGATATTAAGGTTTGGTAAGAAGGGCAAGTTGAGTCTGCAGTTCATTGGGCCTTATCGGGTTTTGAAGCGAGTAGGCTCAGTGGCTTATCAGTTGAAATTGCCTCCAGAGTTAGGCAGGATTCACGATGTTTTCCATGTCTCCATGTTAAGGCGTTATCGTTCTGACCCTACTCATGTCATGCCGGTTGCAGAGATTAAGGTGCAAACTGATTTGACTTTTGAGGAAGAGCCTATGCAAATACTGGATCAAGAGGTTAAAGTTCTAAGAAGAAAATCTGTCCCATTAGTAAAGGTGCTTTGGCGTAATCATGGCAGAGAGGAAGCTACTTGGGAGCCAGAGGAGGCGGTGCAGCAACAATACCCTCATCTGTTCGGACTAGGTAAATTTCGAGGACGAAATTTCTTTAAGGAGGGTAGAGTTGTAACGCCCCAATTTTCGGGAATTTTAAAAATGTTGGAAAAATTTAAAATTCTGTGCTCTGTTTGTTTGTTGTAGGATTAAATACGTTAGTGGGCCTCTAGAAGGCCCAAGCTTAAGGTAAAACCCAATAGTTTTAATTAATTTTAATTCCATAAGAAAAAGGGGTTCTGGTTAATTGGGCTTTTAGGTATTAATTGTGTAAAATAAATCACAAGGAAGCATGTGGTAAAGTGGCTGAGTGACGCCACTGGGAATGCTATAAGTGGCGTGTGGATGATTGGGAGGACCCAGGTTCAAGTCACAATGTGAGCAAATTAAGGGATTAATTTTTATGAACGGAAAAGGTAAGTAATGGAACTGAAGTGAAAGACTGTTAGGAAGAGTTGGAGTTGCTCAAGAGATTGAGTAAGGAAAGAATAAGGGAGAGAATTTAGGAGCTGATTAGGGAGAGTTGTGTTGGCCGAATAATGGACTCTTGAGGAGCAAGAGTTGGCCGGCCAAGGGGAGCTTTAGGGAGGCAAAATTCGGCTAGGGTTAAGGTCAGTATAAATTCAGCATTAAGGGGAAGTTGTGCCGTTTGCTGACCATTCCCCTCTTCATTCTTCTCCCTCTCTTCATCAACCTTTTTCTTATTCTTCTTTTTCCTTCATAGCCGAACCCTTCTAAACTCTTGTTCATCTCCATCCTTCCCTTCAGACGTTTCAAAACCTTCATAGCCTTTGGCCATAAAAAGCCGAAATCCCGAAAGCTACACTTTTTATTTTCTCTGCCGATTTCTCCTAGCAAAATTCTCTTATTTTTCTTATCATCTTTGGCCGATTCTTTCCTCCTTTCAACCTCAAGCTTTTGTCGATGAGACCACAGTAAAACCCTATTAATTCATCTTTTTCTACACAGTTGCAAAAAAGCCGAAAACCCCACTTTCAGAGGGACTTAGCCGAATATTGAAAACATTGAAGGCTTGACTTTGGTGATCGTTTGAGGGTAGAGCGGTATTAGATTTAAGTAGGCATCAATTGGAAACATTGATCAAAGGAATCGGTGGTAAGTAGTTTCAAAACTTAGTATTCTTTCGTATTTTAGGAAAAGCCAAAATCCCTAAATGTTAGGGAGGCTGTCGATTTGGACTTGTAGCCCTAAGGGGTTGTGATAACTGTTCTGCTTTGGTAAATGGTGTGATTTAGAGGCTGCTGATCAAGGGCTTGGACAAGTGGAACGATCAGATCTTTGGATTTAAGACATAGTTCGGCAACAAGGTAAGAGCAAGAAGGTTCTAAGCATGTTTGGCTGAATATGGTAAGGGGCTATTTACTCAGTGTTAATTCGATATCTAGAGTAATGTGTTAGTAATTTAATTGTAGGCAATTCGTGCGTGGATCTAGACATCAAATCGTCGTAAAACAGGTGTGTAACTGACACCCTCTCGTAGACTAGATTGGCAAGAGCCGCAAAGCTAAAATACTGAAAAACTGGTATTTTGGGAACTTATGAGTGTGCGAATGCTCGTAAGATAAATGGGTTAATAATTCTGGTAATCCGTGGAGGTAAGACTGCAAAGTGCACTATTCCGTGCGTTTTGACATTTTTGGGCTTAGTGGGCCTGAATAAGGAAAATGGGCCAATGAGCCCAATTCGGTTAGTACGCGCGGTAAGTGTTTTTGATAGTATGTAATGGTAGAATATGCATGAAAACTCTAAGACAGTTAATTTACTAGAGTACCCCTATGTATGAAAATTACTATTATACCCTCTAGGAGTAAAATGACCTTTATACCCCTAGTGTAATTTTGTCTGAAAGGTATGATGATTTAAATCTGTATGATGTATGACATGAATGAATATCTGTTGCATGAGGACATTGGTTATATTATGGAGGAAGCGTCCTGGTGGCTATGCCACAAATTATCTGTTCTGGTGGCTCTACCACATATATCTATTCTGGTGGCTCAGCCACAATTATCTATTTCTGGTGACTCGGTCACATTATCTGTTCTGGCAGCCATGCTGCATATTTCTGTGGCGTGTAGCGGTTGGGTGGGTCGAGTAGTCTCCCTACATGGTGAAAGGATGGTATAGGGGTGTACATGGTTGGATATGGGTTGGGTTTCTGCATAAGCATGATATCTCTGTTCTGATCTGTTCTGGGCCTATGGGCTTTATTCTGAAATCTGCTCTGGGCTAAGGCCAACTTATTCTTTTTCTGTGGTTTGAACTGATTTAGGCTATGGTTGGGTTAATTTACACACTAAGTTTCCCCAAACTCACCCCTTTATTTTCATCCTTGCAGGCAATCTCCAACCATAGAGGGCTTGGAGCTGTGAGGGATTCGGAGTGGCCACATGTTTCTGCAAATTTGGTTTCTTTCTGATAAACTGGACGTCCTTCTATTTTTGTTTACAGTTTTGGGTTTTAAAATGTTATAAGGTCGCTTAATTATTTTTATGGTCTTGATTTATATTTTATCATGATGGAAATGATTTATTTTAATTAAGAAAATGGATTAGTTTTAGGGCGCGTTTTCCAAAACAATAATTGATTTCAAAAATAACACTATTACAAGTAAGACTTCCGCTAAGCAAATGATTTTCAAAAGACTGATCACTTTTCTAAAATGGACTTAATCCATTGGGTTTTCTTATAAATAAACGCGATGTTAGAGTGTGGCAATGGCGGTGTGCATGTCTAGGATTGGATCTGAAGGGAGCTTGGTACTTAAGCAGTCCGACGGAGTCACCTCCTCTTTTCCGGTTTCCTACCTGGTGCATAGCTTCCATTCACTTTAATCTATTTAAAAGGTATCTTTCAAAACATCAACTAAGTTTTCTAAACTAAGTAACACGGAATGTTTTGAACGCTTCGATGTGGCACGTCGGATCCGGTCATAACGTCTAGGCCAGGTTTGGGGTGTTACATTATACAACGTTTTACTAAGTGAATTATAAAATATCCTTTCAACCTTTTATGGCCCATTAAGTTTATTTATTACAAAATCCCAGTCAAATGAAACCTCACGATTTGATAACTTTTATCAACAGAATCGTGTTTTTTTTTTAAGATTTTAATCCTTGCGGTTTCATATCGGAACAACCCTTGTTCCATCACGCATGTCTATTCGAAATCGTAAATGCCACCCCTGCTTCATCATAGATTTCTTAAAGTTAACAGAAAAAACATAAAACCGAATAGGCCATAACATCATAATTAACATTTAATCGCTTATCGAAAGGAACAATTAGCATATTTTATTTAAACGATTTAAATAGGAATAACATAATAAAATTGAAACATGCATCTCATACAATTGCATCATCCAAGTATTTAAGCCCGAGTCCGTATTACACAAGTGGCTCTGATACCACTGTTGGAACACTGGTGCCTCTAAGGCGCAGCGAAAAATAAAAAAAAAATTTCAGCGATCCAAACCAAGGATCCTTGTGTAAGGAATGAATCGGGGTGATAAAAAGGTTTCAAAATTACCGAAACTTCAATCTGAGTAGACAGCGACGCCTAGGCAATAGTAATGCTGAACCACTATCGAACCAAGCCGCAACCTTTTCCGATGTCGGCCTCTACGTAGTCCACCCGATTGACAATGAACGGTAGAAATCTTATAAAACTATTTTCAGAGAGTATTTTGCTAAACGGCTGCTAGACCACTTTGCATATTTTCGGGCTAGTTTTTATATATACTTTTTAGGGTTTTTACCCTTGCTATATATAACTCCCTCTTAATTGGTATATATTTATAACGAATTTTAATTCATTAAAATTAATCCAAACATAATAATTATCATTCAAATAAATATAATAATTTTAACCGAAAAATTATAATTACATTAATTATAATAAAGATTTCGGTAAACTATATTTATTTAAACTTATATACGAACTAAATTCATATATCAATAAAATTATGTTCTGATTATGTGTACAACATCCTTGTACATATAGTATGTTCAACAATTTGATTGCCCAATTAAATTATTTCTATAATTAATTTAATTCATGTGACAACCAAGCAATATACCAACTATGTTTTACCTCGTTCATTTCAACCATAGGGTGTGACCCTATAGGTTCTTGTAACGTTAGCAGTAATATTAGAACAATTCTAATGTTACAAACAATGAGTGGCATTTAGCAATGCATCAATGCTACCTAAGTTACAAGGAGTCATGATTCGACATAACCTTTTGTGATTAACCTTTCATGCATTAATCCTTAAGTCCTATATCTTTGGAATGGACACAAGTCATGGAATAGTCACAATTGCATAGTCCATCCCATGTTTCTTGATACCTTGAGTAGACTATGAGACACAAATAAGCATGACATCTCATATCAACTTATTTGAGCGTGGCCATGCATTTCTAGCCTCACTCAATCAAGTGGCCTGAGATATTACTCCCATTATGTAAGAGGGACTTATCCTATATTGATCAACTATATCCCTCAACATAGATTGTGGTATATCCAACATCAGTCTTTATAGAACAACCGATTCTGATGTTTGTTTGATCAGATTAAAATATACAACTCACGATGTTGGGATAAAGATGATCTCAAGTATGAGGATCATATACATATTAATCACTATGAGTAATGTTGTGACAATTACATAATAATCCAAGAAACATACTCATAGCGGGTCAGTCCAATATGTTGTTCTCTAACACACATATTCATGCATTGATTCTAACACTCCATATCAATGACAACTCTTTATCATCAATCAACTACATGTTAGTCTTAATGCATTATTATTTTCCTAGCCAACAACAATACTTAACTAAGGATCTTTTTAGAATAATCATATTATTCTCAGAACATTATTATAAAACAATTTATTTATGCACACAGAAAAGAAACTGGAATAATAATGGCAACGCCTTATATTAATAAACATGATAAACCAAGTATGTTATTACAACCATCTCGTGATTGATCATTAGGCATACTCTTACATTGTCAACATTCTTTGTTGCCTTTTTGCTACTGTACCAAATACTGCTAGGGACTTTAGGCTTTCGATTTTACTTTTTCCTCCAATCCCCTGTCTATCTATTTTTTTTTCTTCTCTTTTTTGCTCTCTCTCCATTTACTCAATTTTTTCCCCTTTTCATATTGCTCTTTTAGGCCGAATACTGTTGTCTCTTATTACCGAATCTTCGCTAGCCTTCTCTATCTGTTTTGAGCCCTCACCATTTCTTTTTAGTGTATTGGCCGAATACTCTTGTTTCATCCCCTCTCTATTTTTCGGCTTTCGTCGAGTTGTCCTTGCTGGATTCTCTTGTAGCCGAACCTCTTTCTGCATTTAATTAAGGTAAGCCACCATGTCTGTTTTGGTTCACGGTTGTTTTCTTCTCCTTCCTTTCTTCAGTTGATATAATCTCCCTATTAACATTTTCTCTTCTCTGCCGACACTACTAGGAGTGGTTGTACCACTTCTTGGTTTGGGTTTGGGAGGTACCTTTGTAGGCCGATTACTGTTTTCCATCATTTTTAGCACTTTGTTTCGATAAGTGGTTAATCGCTTGGTTCAGGTTGTTTTATGCTTTTGGTAATGGTTAATGAGAGTGAGGTAATCTTGGTCAGCGGTTTAGGGGGGGCTAGATCACTCTCGTTCAAGTAAGGCAAGTATCAATATTATTTTAGGATTTTGTAATAAAAGAGGGTGATTAACCCTATTGATTAAAGGACTGATAGGCAAGTATCAATATAGGTTGGTGCTCGTTGGCTTCTACGCCTTTTCGCAATCAGGTGTGTAATCACTGTCTTGACCGTAAATTGGCAAAAGCCAAAAAATAAGACCGTTGATGCCACATAGGTGTGCGATCGCTCGTGTGGTAACCCTAAACGCATAAACGTGGGTACTAGATTACGAGAGGCCACCATGGGCGATCTTATGGGCTTAGGCTGTTTTGGGCCATGTTGGGCCGAAATGGTGACCGAAATACCCCTATAGGGTAAAATGATTGAAATACCCCCATAGGGTAAAATGACCGAAATATCCCTAGAAGGTAAAATGACTGCAATACCCTGTAAGGTAAAGTGACTGGTTTTCCCTACGATGTGTATGACTGTATTTTAGCATGCCACGTTATATGTATGTTGCATCCATATAAGATATTATGATATGATGCATGACATGTTGCATGGGGTTGGGATTGTTATTTTGGAGGAAGTGTACTGTACTGCTATGGTCGCACAGGTCGCCCAAGACGACTGTGGACCTAAGGTTGCACGGGTCGCCCGAGACAACTGTGGACCTACTGATGGCTTTAAGTCGTTCATATTACTGGCAACTTTGCTGCAATACTGTATAGTGCCGCAACCGGTGCTAATCTTGGTGTGCTTGGCTGGGTGGGTTGATTTTATCCCTACATGGTGTGTTTGGCAGGACGATGTGGTGTGTAGAGGCTGGATTGGGTGGGATTTCTGATTGCATTATTGCATTGATACCGTTACTGTAATGGGCTAAGGCCCACATTGATACTGATACTGTAAAGGGCTTAGGCCCAAACTGCATCCATCTATTGAATGATTGACTGCTTGTTTGTTAGGGGATTACACACTGAGTTTTCGTAAACTCACCCTTCTATTTATCTGTACAAGAAATCCCCATCCTTAGATGGATCGGTGCTGCGAGGGATTCGGAGGTGGCCACACTACTGCTCCTGCTTTATATTTGACTTGTATTTACTATTAAATTTTGAATTGGGTATTTATTTATGTAATAAGGCCTTTCTAAGGTTTTAACTTTTAATTTGGGATTTTTACTTGCTTTGATATAAACTGCTAGTTGTAGGAAGAAGACATGTTTTCAAAAGATAACTATTTTTCAAAAACACCACGTCTTCGTAATATAATTTTAAAGCTTCCGCAACAAACATAGTTTTAAAGTGTAATAACAATCTAATATGATTTACAAATTTTCGTTAATGATATAATAAGTTTTTAATATATAACGGGCTTTCCAATGAAATTATGGTTTCAAAAAAAACTTCAATGTGACACCGCCAGATTTGACCATAACGTCTAGGCCGGGTTTGGGGTGTTACATATCCTAGCTATTCCTAAGGTTCATACGGGGCTTTCGGACGTAGTAACTCGATCGAATCGAACTCGTAAACTTAATTCTCAAGCATATACACATTCGGTCATTGAGTATATATAATTATAAAATTTGATTTATCATTTAAAACTTATATATATTCAAAATTATTAACACTTATTTGCTTATAAACTTACCTCGGACGATGAAAATCGGAACGGGACAGCTAATCGACAACTTTAGTTTCCCCCGATCCAAATCTGATTTCTTTGGTTCTTGATCTAAACATATTCAAATTAAACTCATTCAAACATATTTTCAGTCAATTTAGTCCAAAAACACATAAATGAGCAAATTACCATTTTACCCCTGAGATTTCACACTTTTTACAATTTAGTCCAAATTGCACAAAACACAAAACATGCAAAATTTGTACACATTATGCTTAGGCCGATTGTTCCATGTGTTCATAAAAGTCCATAAATTTCATTTATTTCACATTTTAGTCCCTCAATTTATTATTTTTGCAATTTAGTCCTAATTACTCAAAATCATCAAAAATTCCAATACAAAACATGTTATCCAAAACATATCTTTCATATTTCAACAATTAACATCACAAAGCTCAAATATTCATCAATGGTATAACTTAAAATATTTATCAAAATAAAAAATTCAAGCATGGGCTTTGTAGATAACATAGCAACGATATCAAAAACGTAAAAATTATCAAAAACTGAGCTAGTTACATACCTTGATTAAGCTCCAACAATGGTCGAACCTATGGAACCCTTATTCTTTTTCTTTTCTTTTATGTTTCGGAAATAACTAAGTATTATGAGAGCTTATTTTAACTTTTATGTTTATTATTGCATATATTATTACATGTTTTACTAAGTTAACCTTTATAATAATATATAAAACCATTTTAATTCATGGTCATTATCGTCCACTCAAATTGTCAATGGTTTAATTGCATTATAAGTGCTTCACATTACAAAGACAACAACAATTAAGCACTTTCACATTTAACCTTCAAATTTTCATTTTACGTGATTAAGTCCTTTTATTTAATCGGACACTCAAATGATAAAATTAAATCACGAAAATTTCACACATATAAATTCACACATAATAAACACAGAAAATAATTTTAAAATATTTTTCTGACTCAGATTTGTGGTCCCGAAACCATCATTCTAGATAGGGTCTAAATCGGGTTGTTACAGACACTATAAGACAAGGGAAAAGAAAAGGGAGTAGGCTTTAAAGCTTAGTAAGTTCCCATGGAAATAATAGGCATCATAAACACACATTTAACATATAATTAATATGATGATAATTAGCATAAATATCACTAAAATCTTATATCATAACTTACTCAATCAAAATCTTACCGAGGGTTCATCATATAACGAGCTCATTTCATATGAGTTTTACTTACATACCTAAATCATCTCGAATTAGATTTACATACAATTCATCTTTGAAACACTCATTAAGTTACCCGTTGAACCACTTGGAATACTAAGGGATACTTAGGAGTCTCGTACATTCGGTACCATACCAATGCCATATCCCAAATATGGTCTTACATGTAATCTCATATCGATGCCAATAGCCTAGCTATGGTCTTACACAAAATCTCATATTGATGCCCTATCCCAGGTATGGTCTTACACGAAGTCTCATACTGATGCCATATCCCAGATATGGTCTTCCACAAAAACTTAGTAACCCTAATGTCATGACATTTGTATCATATCTATTCCTCAGGTTCAACCGGGATTTCACGCTTGTCATAACTTTGTCGATTACATCCATGAGTCAATCACAATTTGTACAATAATAAAGCATTTAAAACATAATTAAAATAATGCATTATTTACACAAGAACTTACCTCAGTACAAAAATAGTAGAAAATGGACCTAATCGTCAAATACTTTATTTTTCCCCTGTCTAGGTCTGAACCTCGTTTCTCTTGATCTATAATAGCAAATTTAACTCATTTATTAATCACAATACTCAATTTAGTCCAAAACTTACATTATGGTAAAATTATATTTTTGTCCCTAAACTTTGACAAATTTACATTTTAGTCCCTAGGCTCGTAAAATGAAATTTATTCAATTTTATCAAGACCTAAGCTTAGCCGAACCTCTTTCATGCTCATAACAGCTCACATTTTTCTTTTAAACACACTTTTATACACATTTTGAAATCTTTTTACAATAGGTCATTTTGACATTTTCATCAAAAATCACCCAGTAAAAGTTGTTTATCTAACATTAAACTTGCATAATCTACTATTAGACATGAAAATACACAAATATCTAACATGGGTCAAACCCTAGACCTCAATCATCTCTCAAATTAATAGTAGAAATAGATCGATCGGGTGATAACGACTTCAAAAATGTAAAGAGTATTAAAAACGGGGCAAGAACGGACTTACAATCAAGCTTGGAAAGTGGCAAAACCCTAGCTATGTCTCCCTTGCAAATTTCGGCCGAGCATGAAGAAGATGGACTAAACTTTGGCTTGATTTTTGGTTTTCAATTCATTTAATTACCAAATGACCAAAATGCCTTTTTCTCAAAACACTAAAATTCTCTTACCTTATGCCTATTTTTGTCCAACTTAAAGTAAAATGGTTTAATTATCATCTAAGGACCTTCATTTTAATATTTCATAACAATTAGACACCTCTAGCATGTAGAACTCAACTTTTGCACTTTTTACAATTTAGTCCTTTTGACCAAATTGAGTGCCCAAACGTCAAAATTTTCAAGCAAAATTTTCTTGGAAACATTTCGTAAAACTGTAAACCATAAAAATGTAATAAAAATAAGTTTTCCTACATCAGATTCATGGTCCCGAAACCATTGTTCCAACTAGGCCCAAAATTAGGCTATTACAACTCTCCCCCTTTTTAGGGACCTTCGCCCCTGAAAATCTTACCAGAAAATAGGTTTGGGTACTATTTTCTCATGGCTTCCTCGGGTTACCACGTAGCCTCTTCAACCCCATGTCGTTGCCATAACACTTTCACTAGGGCTATACTATTATTTCTCAATTATTTAACTTCCCGAGCTAGGATCTTGATCAGTTCTTCACCATACGTCATATCTGGTCGAATCTCAATCTCTGATAGAGAAATCACATGTGAGGGATCAGAACAATATCGTCGCAACATCAACATATGAAACACATTGTGTATCCTTTCCAACTCTATCGGTAAATCTAACCGATATGCCACTGGCCCTATTCTTTCAATGATCTCATATGGCCCAATGAAACGTGGACTCAACTTGCCCTTACGGCCAAATCCCAAAATCTTCTTCCACGGAGATACTTTCAGAAATACTTTATCACCGATCTGAAATTCAATCTCTTTTTTTTTTCCAAATCCACATATGACTTCTATCGATTTGAAACTGCTTTCAAGCAATCACGAATTACCTTTACTTTTTCTTTGGTTTTCCTGACCAAGTCAACCCCGAGAATCCGTTTCTCACTAAGTTCAGTCCAATACAAGGGCGTTCGGCACTTGCAGCCATACAATGCCTCATAAAGTGCTATCTTAATACTCGACTGAAAATTATTGTTATAAGCAAACTCAACTAATAGTAGATACTTTTCACAACTTTCTTCGAATTCTAAAACACAACAACGGAGCATATCTTTGAGTACTTGAATTGTGCTCTCAGACTGACCGTCGATTTGTGGATGAAATGCGGTACTAAAATTCAACTTTGTACCCAAAACCTCTAGTATCTTCTTCCAAAATCTCAAAGTGAACCTCGGATCTCTATCCAAAATAATAGACATAGGCACCCCGTGCAATCTCATAATCTCCGAAATGTACAATTCGGCTAACTTATCAAGTGAGTAGTCAGTACGTACCGAAATAAATTGAGCCAATTTTGTCAATCTATCAACAATGACCCAAATGGCATCTTTCTTTTTTGGAGTCAAAGGTAACCCAGTTACGAAGTCCATCGTAATCTTATCCCATTTCCACTCGGGTACCATCTATAACACCCCTTACCCATATTTGACGTCGGAACAGGGTAGGAGACATTACTGGATGTAAACACAAGCAAACATACATTTCGAGTTGTAAATTTGGCACCAAATTAAAACTTCTTAACAACCAATCACATCGTCCCAAAAACAAGCCTACGAGACCCAAAACATGCTTTGGAAGCGGTTCGGGACTAAATCGAGAACTTTAGAAAATTTTATGACACTTAGAGAATTTTTGCTAAAACAGGGATCACATGCCCGTGTGGCTTGGGACACGCCCGTGTGGTTACACACCCTGGTGCCCCTAACCCGTGTAACTCTCCGTTTGTCACCCAAGAATAAATTTAAGTCACACGGCTAAGACACATGCCCGTGTCCCGAGGTCATGTCCTTCACACGGCTGAGACACACAGCCGTGTCTCGTACCCGTGTGCTCGATACAGAGCATTCTATTTTGCAACAATTTAGGTGCAGGGGACACACGGCCAGATCACATGCCCATAAGGCTGACTGTGTGTCACACACGGCCCAGACACACGCCCATATGTCTACCCGTATGGACAATAATAAGGCTATTTACCAAGCCATTAGTCACCCTCACTTGCACACGTCTACACAACCTCACATGGCACAAATTCAAGCATGTAAGATCAACCAAAGCATTCAAAATTGTGAACCTCACATACAAATACCATATCAAAATTTATCATACACACAACATTTATCATGCCATAAATCATTCATGTCAATTTCACATTCATTAGGCTTCATTTAACTACTCTCTAGTTACCTTATTGTACACACAAATTTATCATCTCATCATTAGACCATATTACCAAACATTTCACATTCATGCCATAAATCACATTTCCAAGCAATTCACATTCACCAAGCATACCATGATCATATCACCATAGCCATTGACACATATATGAATATTCTTAGGTTTACAACCATGTTGCCACTATAAGCCAACTTACATGGCCAAATAGCAAAACAAGCCTTTGATGATTACAAGCCATTACATTGGCTAAAATCATATGACGCATATAACAAAATGACCAAGTCCCTATACATGCCATCACTCAAAATGCTTGAATTTTATCAATACCCAAAATGATAACTTGATAGTGTGATAGGATCTCCGGTGATCTCCAACCCAAGCTAGCTTGACGGCACTATAAAACATCGAAAAGGAAAAGGGGTAAGCTATATAGCTTAGTAAGTCCGTACGAACATAATAAGCAACTCTTACCAATCATTCACTAAGTTTACAATATAAACACAAAACAAAATAGTATAAATTGCTATAAACCTCATAGTTATAAATTATTCAGTCACATCGTTTGCTATATCAATTTGCAAGCATAATTTAACATGTATTGACTTTAGCCTAACAACCGTAATCTCTCCATTATAATCGATTACCACAATCAACCAATCATATCAAACCTCATAATAAACATACACATTAATTATGGGTATTCACTTTTCAAGCATATATATATTTTAACATCTTTCAATTGTTAAAGCTCATATCTTCCCATACTTCCATAGTCATTTTAATAGGCAATTATGCCAATCATTCCTTTTTCTCATATCCGATAAATCACAATTTGTGTGAATAAAACATATTATATCATAACTCAATTTGGCCCTGAAGCCAATCACGTGATCCTCAACCAAATTTATCAAGAATTTCATACGTCACAAGTAGAGGCCAAAAATCACAAGGCTTTCACAAAAATATTCTCATGGAAACCATGAACTCACAATATCATGAAGTTAATGCTTATAAACTTATGAACATAACTATACCAATTCATAATACTTACATGCTCTTTCTCTTCTTTGGCATACCCATTGAATTTTCTGTTGAACCACTTGGAATACTAAAGGATACTCGGGAATCTTATATTCACAGTACCGTACCAATGCCATATCCCAGATATGGTCTTACATGTAATAACATATCAATGCCAATAGCCCAGCTATGGTCTTACATGAAGTCTCATATCGATGCCATATCCCAGATATGGTCTTACACGTAATCTCAGTAACCCTAATGTCATGACATTTGTATCCTATCTATTCTTAAGGTTCAACCGAGACTTTTGCTGTATCGAACCTCCACTAGTTATTTTCGTAGTGTCGTAATCAATAACATTCACATTTTATTTCAATAACATAGCATTTAACACAATCACATCAATTAAGCAATTATACATATATAAGTTAATGCTTATTAAACATACGAACTTACCTCAACATAAAAATGGCAAGTAGGACCTAACCATCAACTACTCATTTTCCCTCGTTCTACTTTTGAACCTCATTTTTCTTGATCTATAATATAACATTTAACTTATCTAGTCATTATACTATTCAAATCAGTCCAAAATCACACTATAGAAAAATTATATTTTTGCCCTTAAAGTTTCACATTTTACATTTTAGTCCCTAGGCTCGTAAAATAAAATGTACTCAATTTCTTCAATACCCATGCCTAGTCAAACCTTATACATGCTTATAACAGCCCACATTTTTCTGTTATTCGCATTTTAACACTCATTTTACAAGTTTTTACAAATAAGTCATTTTTAGGCATTTTTATGAAAAACACTTAGCAAAAGTCGCTTATCAAGCAACTAACATGCATTTTCTACCATTAAACATCAAAATACACAATATCCATCATGGTTAAAATTTTAGACTTTTATTGTGCCTTAAATTAGCGGTAGAAATAGATAGATCATGTTACAAGGATTTCAAAAACATAAAAATCATTAAAAACAGGGCTAGAACGGACTTACAATCGAGGTTGGAAGCTTGAAAATAGCCATGGTTTCTTCTTGTAAAATTCGGCCATGGGAGGAAGATGGACAAAATTTGGCTTTTAAATTGGCTTTTTAATTCATTTAATCACCAAATTACTAAAATGCCCTTAATGAAAAACTTTAGAAACATACCTAACCATGTCCATCTTTTTCCACCAACTTAACCAATGGTCTAATTACCATTTAAGTACCTTCAATTTAAAATTTCATAACAATTAGACACCTCTAGCTTATAGAACTCAAGTTTTGTACTTTTTACAATTTAGTCCTTTTGACCAAATTGAGTGCCCAAACGTCAAAATTTTTGAACAAAATTTTCACGAAATCATTTCATAAAATTGTAGACCATAAAAATATAATAAAAATAAATTTTTCTGCGTCAGGTTTGTGGTTTCAAAACCACGGTTTTGACTAGACCCAAAATCGGGCTGTTATAACTCTCTTCCTTTATGGATTTTCGTCCCTGAAATTCTTACCAGAAAAGAGATTAGGGTAATGTTCTCATATTTTTCTCTATCTCATGAAAGAGTCCTCTCCGAGGGCAATACTTCCAGAAGCACTCTGTCATCGATCTAGAATCCAATATCTTAAATTTTTAAATCTGTATACTACTTATGTCAGTCTAAAGTTGCTTTCAACTTTCATGAATCACTTTCACCTTTTTCCTTAGAATCACGAATCAATTCTAGCTCGTATATCTTTTTCCAATCACGTTTGAACTCTAAAACACAGTGTCAGAGTATATCGTCAAAGATCTAAATTACTCTCTAAATGAACAAATGAGCTACTACTAAGTCTCGTACAATGTGACAGCCCTAATTTGACCCTAGTCAAAATGTGGTTTCGGGACCAGAAAACCGAGTCATAAAATTTATTTAAAATTAAATTTGCATATCCCTATGTGTGATGGTCCATGTGTAAAAAATTTGAGGTTTTAATTTTGTCTTATGAATGTGAATTTCACTTGAAAGGACTTAGTTGAGAACTTAGAAAAATATGATAGGTAAATATGTAAAGACCAAATAATTTTAAAGTAGGAAAGTTTGGGTTTGCATGTCAAAATACCAAATTTGTACTAAGTGGCCGGCCAAGTAATGATTTTCCTCTACTAAGTTTATATTAATTATAATTTTATATTGGTAAGTGATTAAAATATTCAAAATAAAGATGAATAAAAGAAGAAATGGAAGAAGAGTGTTCATCTTCTTCTCCTCCTTGCCAAAACCGAAACAAAAAGGAAAGAAATAGGAAAATTTACACTAAGGCAATTCGGCAACCCTTTTACTAGTTGGAGGTAAGTTTTGAAATGTTGTTTAAACTTCTTTTTATATATGTTAAGCTAATTGTTAAATGCATTTTGGCAATGTAAAGAAAATCAAACTTTTATGGTGATTTGGGCATTAAGCTGTATATCAAGAGGTTAGGAGTAGAGGTTGTTTTCATGTTGTATTGAATAAGTAGAGGTTATTATGAGGTTGAATTCGTTGAATTATTAGTTGGGTAATACTTGGTGCATTTGGCCATATGGGGTTTAATGGAATGTTTATTTTATTTGTTATTTCCTTTTATGAGAAATGGGTCAACGTTAAAGCCGAATGAGTCATGCTGGATAGGAGAGTGCAAAATTCATGTTATGTGGTAAATTGAGTAGTTGACCGAGACATGGAAGAAGAAATAAGATTGATATTTTTATGTGTTGGGAGTGAAAGGCATAATGAAAACATAGTAAGTTTAAGTGCATATTTTAGTTTAAGTGTTAAGTAGAATTTGGTTAAAATAGCTTGATATATGTGTGTTTGTTTTATTTTTAAATCAAGATAGCTTGAGTGACTTAATTTATGTATTTGAAATTTGTTTGAGTAATTACAATGGGCATTAAGATGTTGAACCCATGAAATTAGAAGTATATGAGCTTGATAGATTTTAAATGAATACTAACCGAAAATGAACTTAGCTAATAAAATATGGAAATGTGAGTTGCCGAAATTGATCTTGCAATGTATCGAATTGTTGGAATAGATGAAAAGTATGTTTGGATATGCATTAAGTTTAAAGGTTAAATTTTAAATTATGTATGGGCAAATACCGAATCTCTGTGTGTGTGTCTATGAGGAAGAAGTATAAATTGGGGCTATGATGATTGAGTTATTTTATTTGCTTAGCTGGAGTTGAAGTTCAAGATCAAAGGGAGCCAAGTTCGGCCAAAGGGAAAGCGAAAGTGGTGGAATACTCGATCGGAGTTGTTCATCCGATTAAAAAGGTAAGTCCTTAGGTAATTTAAGTTATAGTTAATATTGAACATAGAGGACACAAAATAAGTTAGATAAGAAATCATAGTATGTATGAGTTCTTGGAAATCGAATGTGAAATTATTGATCAATTTATGATAATGTGATGGTTAAAGATAAGAAAATTACAGCACTATGTGTGCGAGGCTATGCGGCACTATGTGTGTGAGAAAACATGGCACTATGCGTGCGAATGCGTAAGAGCACTATGTGTGCGGACTTTCAAATCGAGCACTAAGTGTGCAATGTCGATTATGGAGTACTACTTGTTGCAAATGAGAATGCAATTAAACATTAAATTGGAGATTTGATTAATGGATGGAGTGGCGTGGTTTATGCATTAAATAAAATTTAGGCTTGTATATTATTTATATATAAATATGTCAATGGTCTGGACATGACATTTGCCATGGTATTTTAATTGTGAATATTTGGAGTAGGAGTACATAGTGAATTCGGGTAAGTATGTACCAAATGCATAAGGGACGTTTGTGACTTAAGATTTCTTTGTGATATCATGGTTGAATTCGAATAGTATTGAGGTAATTATTTACTTTGTAGATAACTGGATTATTATTATATTATTGAAATTCCTTAGGACTTATTGAGTTAATAACTCACTCGGTGTGTTTATTGCTTTGGTATAGATCATCTTGTCAAGGAAAGCTTGGAACCATCACGAAGTCATCGCAACTTTTGACAACCTATTGGTACTTTTTTTTTAAAACTTTAGTAGACATTATGGCATGTATAGGATAATATTTTGGGAGGTTGCTATTTTGATAGAATTGTATATAAAGCCATGCGAATATTGCTAAATTTCTATGTATGGATTTGAAAATGTTTTGGTTATAAATCTCAAAATGTTAATCAACTTGACTTAGAACTTCATATTTGTGATATGATTGAAGTATATATTATGTATGTGTATTCGGTTAAGAGGGGAAAAATCACTAAATTAATAGAAAGTTTAAATCGGGTGATGTCATGCATTAAGTTCAAGGCTTCACACTTTAATAAATTTTTTTTATGTACTTCAAGTGTTCTATTCAAGAGTTGAGCAGGTTATGTTATCTGAATCTACTCCAGTAATAGACACGAATATTTGGGTGTTGCATTTTATTGGTATCATAGCTATGGTTTAGTCGATTCTAGGATTACCGTAGCACGTGTGAGTCTAGCTATACATGTCATAATGCTAGTATATGATAGTGCGATGACTTCTGACGGCTAAAATTGTTGTTTTGATTAGTAAATGGAATCCAATCCAGTGAGAGCCATAGCAAATGACGTTGAGAGTGTAGCGGCCGCTCCCGTGCAAGGGACAGCACCTGTTGAACCTCAACCATCTGCAAGTAATTAAGATGATGGGGCTAAGCAAGCCTTCTTTACCATGATGAATGAGTGGGTTGCGCAATATGCCCGAGCAAACCCGGCTGCTCAACAATTTCTGAATTTAAATAATCCTTCTCCGGTGCCTATAATACCATCAACTACTGATCCTTTGAGGCCGAGTAAACCTCCTGTTTATTTGATTATGAAGCGCGAGGTTGAGGAATTTCAAACCACAGCGATTGATGACACTGAAAGGGCCGAGTTTTGGCTCGATAATACCATCCGTATTTTCGATGAGCTGTCTTGCACACCCGATGAATGCCTAAAGTGTGCCATATCCTTATTACGAGATTCAGCCTACTATTGGTGGAGAACCCTGATTTCGATTGTTTCGAATGAACGAGTCACTTGGGATTTCTTTCAGACAGAGTTTCGTAAAAAGCATATTAGCCAACGGTTCACCGATCAAAAGCGTAAAGAATTTTTGGAGCTTAAACAAGGCCGTATGACGGTATCCGAATATGAACGTGAGTTTGTAGGACTCAGTCGATATGCTCAGGAGTGTGTAGCTGATGAAGTTGCCATGTGTAAAAGATTTGAAAAGGGGTTTAAAGTTACTGGTGGGTATTTTAGAAATAAAAGAATTCGGAACACTGGTTGAACGAGCTTGCAAGGCTGAAGAGCTTGGAAAGGAGAAAAAGAAAGCTGAATCTGAAGCTAGAGACTTTTGTAAAAGATCGTCGGGTAAAACTTTATTCTTGACTGCAAAGAAGTTCAGAGACGATTCTAACAGATCAAAGTCAACCGCAGGAATTTCTATAAAGGAGCGACAATCAACGGACTCTCAAGTTACTTCGGTTGCTAGTGTTGGCAACAATCGGTAAGAAAAACCCGAATGTCCACAGCGTGGAAGACGGCATGTAGGCAAATGTTGGGATAAGTCTATTAACAGAGCTTGTTATAGATGCGGATCGTGGGATCATTTTATTCGAGATTGCACGGAATCTGATGAAAAGAATAGGATACAAGGTGCGAGATCGAGTGGCGCAACAACTAGAGGTAGACCACCTAGAAATTTAGGAAGCAGAGGTGGTAACCAGAGAGGGACTTCTAATGTGGCTGTTCGATCCGGGACTCGTGCCCCCGCCAGAGCTTATGCTATCCGTGCACGAGAGGAGGCATCCTCCCCTGACGTTATCACTGGTACCTTCACTCTCTATAATACTAGTGTGATTTCTTTAATTGATCCTGGTTCGACCCATTCTTACGTGTGTGAAACATTAGCGTCCAGTAAGACTCTACCTGTTGAGTCTACTGAGTTTGTAGTACGAGTGTCAAACCCTTTGGGTCGGTATGTGTTAGTGGATAAGGTATGCAAGAGATGTTCTTTAATAATCAAAGATTTCTGTTTTTCGGCAGATTTGATGCTGTTACCCTTCGATGAATTCGATATTATTCTCAGGATGGATTGGTTAACCGAGCATGACACTGTGGTAAATTGCAAGCGAAAGACTATAGACTTGCGATGTTCGAGTGGTGAAATGATACGAGTTGAGTCTAGTGATCTGAGTGGGCTACTGGCAGTGATATCTTTTGTGTTAGCTCAAAAATATGTGAGAAAGGGTTATGAAGCTTATCTTGCATATGTACTGGATAGCAAGGTATCAGAACGAAAGCTCGAGAATGTGCCTGTAGTTTGTGAGTATCCAGAAGTGTTTCCTGAGGAACTACTGGGATTACCACCTGTTAGAGAAGTAGAGTTTGGCGTAGAATTGGTCCCGGGTATGACCCCAATTTCAATTACTCCGTATCATTTGGCACCGGCTGAGTTAAAAGAATTGAAAGCTCAATTACAAGAGTTGACCGATAGAGGTTTTGCGCGACCCAGCTTTTCACCCTAGGGTGCTCCAGTACTATTCGTGAAAAAGAAAGATGGAACTATGCGAATGTGTATTGATTATCGTCAGCTCAATAAAGTGACGATAAAGAATAAATATCTGCTGCCACGAATAGATGACTTATTTGACAAGTTGAAAGGAGCTTCCATGTTTTTGAAGATTGATTTACGATCTGGCTATTATCAGTTACAAGTTAGAGATTCTGACGTTCTTAAGACTGCTTTCAGAACGAGATACGGACACTATGAGTTTTTAGTGATGCCGTTTGGGCTCACTAATGCCCCGGTGGTTTTCATGGATTTAATGAATCAGGTATTCAGATAGTATCTAGATCGATTTGTGGTGGTGTTCATAGATGATATTCTGATTATTCTCACAATGAGTCCGAACACGCCGAACACTTAAGGCTAGTACTTCAGATTCTGCGAGATAAACAATTGTATGCAAAATTCAGTAAATGTGAATTCTGGTTAAGGGAAGTCAGCTTTCTGGGACATGTTGTATCCTCTTCGGGTATTAGAGTTAACCCGAACAAAATTTCAGCCATTCTTGATTGGAAACCTCCGAGGAATGTTTCTGAAGTTCAGAGCTTTTCGGGACTCGTTGGGTACTATCGACGATTCGTTAAAGGTTTCTCGATGATCGTAACACCGTTGACGAAACTACTTCGGAAAGATGTCAAGTTTGAGTGGTTAGAGAAGTGTCAAACAAGTTTTGACCAGCTGAAGACTCTTTTGACGGAAGCTCCCATGTTAGTTCAACCAAAGTCTGGTAAAGAGTTCGTAGTCTACAGTGACGCCTCTTTGAATGGTTTGGGTTGTGTGTTGATGCAGGAGGGTAGAGTTGTTGCGTATGCTTCAAGACAACTAAAGCCTCACGAGAAAATTTATCCAACTCATGATATCAAACTAGCTGCGATAGTATTTACTCTTAAAATTTGGCGTCATTACCTGTTTGGAGAGAAATGCCATGTTTTTACTGACCATAAAAGCCTAAAATATTTAATGACTCAGAGAGACTTGAATCTGAGACAACGACGGTGGCTTGAATTATTAAAGGATTATGAAATTGTCATTGATTATCATCCAGGAAAGGCAAACGTGGTGGCTGATGCCCTAAGTCAAAAATCTCTATTTGCTCTTCAAGCAATGAATGTACATTTGTCTATTTCCGTTGATGATGTGCTAGTGGCAGAATTAAAAGCAGAACCAGTGTTAATTCGGCAAATTTGTGAAGCACAGAAAATTGATAGCGAATTGGTTGCTAAACGAGCTCAATGTGATTCCAACACAGGTTCAGAGTTTCAAATTGACAATAATAATTATTTAAGGTTCAGAGAGAGATTATGTGTCCCGAGAAATTCAGAACTTACTTCGATGATTTTGAGTAATGTCGGTCCTTCCTGGTAGCAAAAAAATGTACAACGATTTAAAAAGACAATATTGGTGGCATGGCATGAAAAGAGACATTTCTGACTTTGTTTCTAAATGTTTGATATGTCAACAAGTGAAAGCGGAGCATCAGGTGCCTTCGGGATTATTACAACTGATCATGATACCTGAGTGGAAATGGGATCGAGTAACGATGGACTTTGTATCTGGTTTACCGTTGACGTAGAGCAAGAAAGACTCAATCTGGGTTATTGTTGATAGATTGACTAAGTTCGCTCATTTTATCCCCGTTCGTATAGATTTCTCACTCGGTAAATTGGCAGAGTTATATGTTTCTCAAATTGTTCGATTGCATGGAGTACCTACTTCTATTGTTTCTGATAGAGACCCCAGATTTACCTCTCGATTTTGGAGAAAATTGAATGAAGAGTTGGGTACTAAATTACATTTTAGCACTGCTTTCCATCCCCAAACAGATGGTCAATCTGAACGAGTTATTCAGGTACTCGAAGATATGTTGAGATGTTGTATTCTTGAGTTCAGTGGTTCGTGGGAACGATATTTACCTCTGATTGAATTTGCGTACAACAATCGCTTCCAATCAAGTATTAAGATGGCACCTTACAAAGCTTTGTACAGTCATAAATGCCGCACGCCACTGTATTGGACCGAGCTCAGTGAAAATAAGATATACGGGGTTGATCTGATTAGAGAAGCTGAAGAAAAAGTGAAAGTGAATAGTGATAGTTTGAAAGCAGCATCGGATCGTCAGAAATCATATGCAGATTTCAAACGCAAAGATATCAAGTATCAAATTGGTGATAAATTATTTTTGAAAGTCTCACCCTGGAAAAAAGTACTCCGATTTGGCCGTAAGGGCAAATTAAGCCCAAGATTTATTGGACCGTACGAAATAGCCGAACGGATAGGACCGGTTGCTTATAGATTGGTTCTGCTACCCGAACTCGCAAAGATTCATAATGTATTCCATGTATCAATGCTTAGACGGTATAGATCTGATCCTTCTCATGTGGTTAATCCATCCGAAATTGAGATTCAATCAGATTTGAGCTATGAAGAAGAACTGATCCGTATCTTAGCTCAAGAAGTGAAAGAATTACGGAATAAGAAGATTTATTTAGTAAAAGTACTATGGGTCAAACACGGAGTAGAAGAGGCTACTTGGGAGCTTGAAGACTCTATGAAAGAATGTTATCCGAATTTATTTGACGGTAAGATTTTTGAGGACGAAAATTTTTAAGTGGGGGAGAATTGTGACAGCCCTAATTTGACCCTAGTCGAAATGTGGTTTCGAGACCACAAAATCGAGTCATAAATTTATTTAAAATTAAATTTGCATATCCCTATGTGTGATGGTGCATGTGTGAAAAATTTGAGGTTTTAATTTAGTCTTATGAATGTGAATTTCAATTGAAAGGACTTACTTGAGAACTTAGAAAAATATGATAGGAAAATATGTAAGGACCAAATAATTTTAAAGTAGGAAAGTTTGGGTTTGCATGTCAAAATGCCAAATTTGTACTAAGTGGCCGGCCAAGTAATGATGTTCCTCCACTAAGTTTATATTAATTATAATTTTATATTGGTAAGTGATTAAAATATTCAAAATAAAGATGAATAAAAGAAGAAATGGAAGAAGAGTGTTCATCTTCTTCTCCTTCTTGCCAAAACTGAAACAAAAAGGAAAGAAATAGGGAAATTTACACTAAGGCAATTCGGCAACCCTTTTACTAGTTGGAGGTAAGTTTTGAAAAGTTGCTTAAACTTTTTTTTATATATGTTAAGCTAATTGTTAAATGCATTTTGGCAATGTCAAGAAAATTAAACTTTTATGGTGATTTGGGCATTAAGCCGTATATCAAGAGGTTAGGAGTAGAGGTTGTTTTCATGTTGTATTGAATAAGTAGAGGTTATTATGAGGTTGAATTTGTTTGGGTAATACTTGGTGCATTCGGCCATATGGGGTTTAATGGAATGTTCATTTTATTTGTTATTTCCTTTTATGAGAAATGGGTCAACGTTAAAGCCGAATGAGTCATGATGGATAGGAGAGTGCAAAATTCATGTTATGTGGTAAATTGAGTAGTTGACCGAGACATGGAAGAAGAAATAAGATTGATATTTTTATGTTTTGGGAGTGAAAGGCATAATGAAAACATAGTAAGTTTAAGTGCATATTTTAGTTTAAGTGTTAAGTAGAATTTGGTTAAAATAGCTTGATATAAGTGCGTTTGCCAATTTTTAAATCAAGATAGCTTGAGTGACTTAATTTATGTATTTGAAATTTGTTTGAGTAATTACAATGGGCATTAAGATGTTGAACTCATGAAATTAGAAGTATATGAGCTTGATAGATTTTAAATGAATACTAACCGAAAATGAACTTAGCTAATAAAATATGGAAATGTAAGTTGCCGAAATTGATCTTGTAATGTATCGAATTATTGGAATAGATGAAAAGTATGTTTGGATATGCATTAAGTTTAAAGGTTAAATTTTAAATTATGTATGGGCAAATACCGAATCTCTGTGTGTGTGTCTATGAGGAAGAAGTATAAATTGGGGCTATGATGATTGAGTTATTTTATTTGCTTAGCTGGAGTTGAAGTTCAAGATCAAAGGGAGCCAAGTTTGGCCAAAGGGAAAGGGAAAGCGGTGGAGTAGCCGATCGGAGTTGTTCATCCGATTAAAAAGGTAAGTCCTTAGGTAATTTAAGTTATAGTTAATATTGAACATAGAGGACACAAAATAAGTTAGATAAGAAATCATAGTATGTATGAGTTCTTAGAAATCGAATGTGAAATTATTGATCAATCTATGATAATGTGATGGTTAAAGATAAGAAAATTACAGCACTATGTGTGCGAGGCTATGCAGCACTATGCGTGCGAATACGTAAGAGAACTATGTGTGCGGACTTTCAAATCGAGCACTAAGTCTGTAATGTCGATTATGGAGTACTACTTGTTGCAAATGAGAATGCAATTAAACATTAAATTGGAGATTTGATTGATGGATGGAGTGGCGTGGTTTATGCATTAAATAAAATTTAGGCTTGTATATTATTTATATATGAATATGTCAATGTCTGGACATGACATTTGCCATGGTATTTTAATTGTGAATATTTGGAGTAGGAGTACATAGTGAATTCGGGTAAGTATGTACCAAATGCATAAGGGACGTTTGTGACTTAAGATTTCTTTGTGATATCATGGTTGAATTCGAATAGTATTGAGGTAATTATTTACTTTGTAGATAATTGGATTATTATTATATTATTGAAATTCTTTAGGACTTACTGAGTTAATAACTCACTCGGTATGTTTATTGCTTTAGTATAGATCATCTTGTCAATGAAAGCTTGGAACCATCACGAAGTCATCGCAACTTTTGACAACCTATTGGTACTTTTGTTTTAAAACTTTAGTAGACGTTATGGCATGTATAGGATAATATTTTGGGAGGTTGCTATTTTGATGGAATTGTATATAAAGCCATGCGAATATGGCTAAATTTCTATGTATGGATTTGAAAATGTTTTGGTTATAAATCTCAAAATGTTAATCAACTTGACTTAGAACTTCATATTTGTGATATGATTGAAATTTATATTATGTATGTGTATTCGGTCAAGAGGGGAAAAATCACTAAATTAATAGAAAGGTTTAAATCGGGTGATGTCATGCATTAAGCTCAAGGCTTCACACTTTAATAATTTTTTTTATGTACTTCAAGTGTTCTATTCAAGAGTTGAGCAGGTTATGTTATATGAATCTACTCCAGTAATAGACACGGATATTTGGGTGTTACATACAATATTTTCTGCATAAGCTTTGGATAATTCATTGCGCGAATTCTATCTCAAAGTAATAATAACAGAAATCAGAATCAAGAGTCGTCTCACACCGTACTTGTTTAGTTTACCACTCATTTAGCTAGATTCAGAGTTCTATCAAATAAGATTAATCATGTAACCAACACTCACAAATTGAACAAAGGCTTTCCTTTCAAGCATTTATAACTATACTTGGTTTCCCAAAAGATTAATCGTTAACTATTCAAAATCTATTAATAGTTCAAGCCATCAATGTTGTCTTAATTTCAGATTTTTCTGTAACATTAGATACTTTAAACTCTTGTAATCAAGAAGCATATGACGTTTTTTGTTGAACAAACGATGTCATCAACTCTCAACACAGACATAATAGTTGCTAACTCTAAATCACCGATTGGATAATTCTTTTAATGAGATTTTAATCATCAGAAAGCATAAACTGCCACTTCACATTCTTGTATTAAAACACATTCCAATCCGTTCGATAGTGTATTACTGAAAAATCAAGAATTCTTTACTCAATTTAGACAAAACCCAGAACCAGTGCTTCGGTTAATAAAACCTTCAACTGTTTTCAACTTTACTAACATGCAACAGACCATTCAAACTTTCACAAATGTGATAACTTTATCAATCGGAATAGCTTTAACTCATAACAACATCATTCAATTAGAACAAATCTAATAGGTATACCTCTATATCATACTTTCTAGAATATGAACTCTTCCTTCAAACTGTCCGTCTATTCACCCATAAATGTACAAGATTTTATTTTTTTACCTGAGGATAAACTTAAATGCATATGACTCAAATTACCTTTCAACTAACCAGCTCGCTCAGATAAAAACAACTGAGTCATCCTCAATTATCAAATAATAACTTATGAAAATAATCCTTTCTTCATGCTGTTAAATAACTCAAACATACAATCTTTTATAATTCCCTTAACATGCTAATCAAAGATCTTTACAACTGCATTAGTTCAAGAAAGCAAAATATCCTTATTGAACTCATTGACCTTAATCAAACTTACCTGAGAAAAAAAAAACCATCATACAATTTGAGCTTGAGCTTCCACTATCTATACCTTTTCCGATTTCAATTTTCTTCACAAAAATTAGAGAAACCTGATACTAGAATCACCACATTTCTATGATCGAACCAGAAATACACCCATAATAGACATAGTTATCATAAGCCAAAAGAACACACTTTAAAGATAAGCCATACTTGATAATTTACAAAATAAGGATGATAAGAAAATCGAGATAAGAAATCCAAGATGCGATACCATACTGGAAGTCTGAGAGCATAACTTATATGAAATTAATAAAGATCTTGATGATTCCTTAGAGAAAACCAGAAGAAAAACAATGCTTACACACCCTGGAATCAATTGTGATAGAGATAATATATTTTCCAAATATACATATAAACCAAAACAACATCCAGTAAAAATAGAAGAATAGCCTCACTTAAATTTTCACCATCAACTTTTATCCTAAACACAATAGGATAAAACCCCAAAGAGAGAGATAAGATATGCTGATCATCAACCAACCAGACCAGCAGTGCTTTCATCTAACATTATAATTAGCTAGCATTCTCATACGATAAGAATTTCATCAGAAAACGAAAAATCACATATATCTCTAAGGATAAATGAATATATAAAACACCCAAGAAAGATCATCATAATCTATTCAATTTCAACTGTTACACTCAAACATCTTTGCGATTCAAATATAATTTCTTTAACTAATTCTGTCATCACTAATCCCATATTATTCCATTCACTAACAAAAATCACTCCGGAAGAAATTCCAGCAAATACATACTTTAGTAATCATACCTGAATGAGTCGATTAGCTGAGATTAACTTTTTCTTTAACCGTGACATTGCGAAAGTCGAATGATCTTTAGAATAACTTGGCATCTTTTCCAAAGCTGTATTCACTTGCCAAACTATTCTCAACTCTGACCACATTATTAGTTATTTCGCTACTGAACTCTTTAGTCTCTCACTTGTGAGCTAATTCAACATAAATCTTGTGAAATTTCGTTATAAAATACCACATTGGTAAGGGAGTGAGGTCGTAAAGCCTCTAACTCGACTCTCATATATGCAGACATGTGACTTAACATTCATTATCATCATAATATTATCACAGTTATATAATTCACTTCAGGCAAATTAACATACATATTTATGTTACACGAACTTTCCGAGTATATTATTCAAACAAACAAATTAACATACATATTTATGTTACACGAACTTTCCGAATATATTATTCAAACAAGTGCACTTATACATACATTCTATAAATTTTGAGTAAATTTACTCATCGCATTCACTTAATCAAACAAGTTAGGCACATAACATCTTATGAATGAAAAACAAACATGGATGAGCTTATCACAATATAAACTTTCATTTTGTTTCATAAAATTACCATAATCCATTGAAACATAACGTTTAACCGGAACAATGACATTTTACCCATATTTCTCAACTTATGGTTATTTCATTTTGTACATCATCACATACATATCATGAACTCTTATTCATACCTTTCCAATTTTCAACTCATCACAAACATTTTCAAATATCTTAGAATCACTTTCAGCGTTTTCGAAAGTAGCTCGGTTGGAAAGCATCTTTGTCTCAACAAAACAATTTCATCAGAATAGGGAGATATCACACTATCACAGGTTATATATGGCATGTATAGCTAGACTCTCAAACATGCTAGGTTAGTCCAAGAATCGACTAAACCATAGCTCTGATACCACTAAATGTAACACCCCTTACCCGTATCCGACACCAGAACAGGGTACAAGGCATTACTGGACGTAAACGCAAGCAAACATACATTTCGAGTTGTAAATTTGCAACCAAATTAAAAATTTTTAACAATAAATCACATCATGCCAAAAACGAGCCTGCGAGACCCAAAACATGCTTTGGAAGCGGTTCGGGACTAAATCGAGAACTTTAAAAAATTTTATGACACTTTGAGAATTTTTGCTAAAACAGGGGTCACACGCCCTTGTCCCTAAACTGTGTAACACTCTGTTTGTCACCCAAGAACAAATTTAAGTCACACAGCCAAGACACATGCCTATGTCCCGAGGTCGCGTCCTTCACACGGTTGAGACACATGGCCGTGTCTCGTGCCCGTATGCTAGATACTGAGCATTCTGTTTTACAACAATTTAGGTGCAGGGGACACACGACCGAATCACACACCCAAGGGGCTGACCGTGTGTCACACACGGCCAAGACACATGCCCGTGTGTCTACCCGTGTGGACAATAATAAGGCTATTTACCAAGTCATTTGCCACCCTCACTTGCACACATCTACACAACCTCACCTGGTACAAATTCAAGCATGTAAGATCAACCAAAGCATTCAAAATTATGAACCTCACATACCAATACCATATAAACATTTATCATACACACAACATTTACATGCCATAAATCATTCATGTCAATTTCACCTTCATTAGGCTTCATTTAACTACTCTCTATTTACCTTTTTGTACACACAAATTTATCATCTCATCATTAGACCATATTACCAAACATTTTACATTCATGCCATAAATCACATTTCCAAACAATTCACATTCACCAAGCATACCATAATCATATTACCCATTGACACATTTATGAATATTCTTAAGCTTACAACCATGTTGCCACTATAAGCCAACTTACATGGCCAAATAGCAAAACAAGCCTTTGACGATTACAAGCCATTACATTGGCTAAAATCATATGACGCATATAACAAATGACAAAGTCCCTATACATGCCATAACTCAAAATACTTGAAATTATCAATACCCAAAATGATAGCTTGATCGTGTGATAGGATCTCCGGCGATCTCCAACCCGAGCTAGCTTGACGGTACTATAAATGTAACACCCTAAACTCGGCCTGGACGTTATGGCCGAATCTGGCACATCACATTGAAGTGTTTTAATAAAAATGATGTTCTCATTGAAAACCCTTCTTAAAATAAAAGAAACCTTAACTATCCTAAAAAAAAAAACTCCTTTCAATCACTTGTTTAAAATATATGATTTTATGAAAACATGTTATTTTAAAAGGTAGTAGCGGAAACGTAGAAAAGTCATACTATAGTCTAAGAAACCGTGTTCAACTTTTTATAATTACGTCGCATAAAAAATAATAATTCAAATAATAATAAATTGGAAGCCCTATTACAAACTGATTTGAAAAGTACTTAATAGCATAGAAACTGATAAGCTTTAAAAAGAAAAACAAGTCCAAATTATTTTGCTAGCTGGCCACCCAGAGTCCCTCTAAACATCGAACCTTCTACTGAGCATCACCTGAAAATAAAATAAAAGAGGGGGTGAGTTTTCGCAAACTTAGTGTATACAACCCTCGACAAAAACAAGCATTCAAAAGTCATCATACATCAAACATGCAATGCAATGCAGTGCAACCCACCCCAATAATCTAACCAGTACACTTCTACTCCTCCCTCTTTTCACAACCTATAGGGATATAAATATCGACCCACCCAACCGATACACATCAATGGTAGCCCGGTTGTGGAACTACCCAAGTTGCAGCAAGCTGTCAATCACATATTGGGCTTAGAAGCCGTCGGTGGATCCACGGTTGTCAAGTAACCATTCGACCCTCATATACTCCCTCCGTTCCATAATTCCCAACCCATATGCAACCTAAACAGGATATCATATGAATACGTATGAATGCATGTAACAAGCATAAATCTTACACACAACACTTGGGGGTATTTTAGTCATTTTTGCCCTTAGGGGCATTTCGATAATTTTTTTTTATTACGGGTGTTTACTTACGTTGGCCCGTTAACAAATCCCGTGAGCTAAGATGAACGAACATTATGCACCAGGTAGGATTCCAGAAAAGAGGAGGTGAGTCATTAAGACTGCTTAAGTACCAAGCTCTTCCTAGATCCAGTCCTAGACATGCATATACCCGTTGCCACACCTTAACTCTATGACTTGTCCACGGTCGCAATATATTAATTAAGTTTTATGTAGTTATCATATACTAGGCCCAAAACCCCTACATACATGCATATGGCCCTCTTGGCCCAATCTCATACATCTGGCTCATCAGGCCCAATTCACGTTCATATGGCCCATTCGACCCAATCTCATTTATATGGTCCATCTGGCCCAACTCACATTATATTCATGCTCACATACAAATTTCCTATCACATAGCATCTCTTATCAAATTTTGCCTATTATGGGCCCAACAGCCCTTCGGGCCCATTTAGCCCATTTTTGGCCCACTTGGCCTATTCACAACCCAAGTCCATGGAATCGCCTATGGGCCTCAGGCAACCTATCGGTCTCCCCCTTACGAGTAATCGCACACTCGCAAGACTGCCGTAGCCACACTTTCAGCTTTTCGGCATTTTGGCATTTCGGCATTTCGGCTTTTGCTGATTCATAGTGTGTGTGCAGTGTATGTACACACCTGGTAAGCAAGCGTGATGCGATCTCCTTAGCCCCAAACCTTGCACGATAATTATAACAACCCCTTCTTAAATCCCTAACCACGACCAACTCCCAGATCTGCACCAATCTTAACTATTAAAACAGAATAATAGGTGACCCGTATCCAACACAAGTCCCCTTACCTTAACTATGAACAATCGACCACCTTAATCAATGGGAGAGGAATACTTACCAAGATCGTGAACACCTAAAGAGCATTTTCGGCAGAGAGCTAAGATCCAAGATCTGATACTAATTCCCTACCACAGTCGATTAGAAAGAGTAAAGGACAATATTCGATACTTAGCAAAGAAAACCGATTGGAAGAGTAACACTTACACTAGATTCGGTCAAAGAGTATTCGGCTCTAGAGATCTGAATGGCACAATTGCTTATTCGGCATCAAGGGAGAGAGGAAGAAGAATCGGCTAAACCCAAAAGTGAAACAAAGAAATCGACACAAGAAAAATAAAAAGAGAACAAGGGTTTTCGACTTTTGGAGAAATCGGCAGAAAGAAAAGAAAGAGAACAAAAGGGTTTTTGGCTTTTAGGGAAAAAGGTTTTCGGTAATAGGAAGAAGAAAATTTGGCACTAGCCTGGCAACCTTGCATTCAGAACTTATTTATAGCCCTATAGCCCAATTGTCTGGCCCTCAGATCCCCATTCAGCTCCATCACTTCCCCCTCTCATCTCCTCGTTTTTCTCCCTGATAACCCCTTGATCATTTCCTTAATTTTCTCTCCTGAACACTCCCCTTAGAGTCCATCTTCACCCTACTTCCAACCTTCTAGAAGGCCAAAATTAAACTCCTAAAAATACTAAGCTAGGATTTGAACCTTGGACCTCCTTGCTAGCTATTAACGCCACCTCCCTACACTCTAAGTGGCTTCACTTAGCCATTCCTCCACAAGGCTTTTTGATGTTATTTTCCCCAATCTTTATTTAAAACCCCAACTACTTGCCAACCCTGATTCTTTTAATAATTAAGTTATAATTTCTTCTACCTCCTAATTCGAACTCAAACCTTGTCCAAGACCCTACCTTTGCGTAATTAACACTTAACCAGAATTGCTAAGCACAAAAAGAAAAATTCACGATTTTAGGATTTTTGGGTTTTGGAATTTTTGGGGCGTTACAATAAAACATAGGAAAGGAAGGGGGTAAGCTATATAGCTTAGTAAGTCCGTATGAACATAATAAGCAACTCTTACCAATCATTTACCAAGTCTACAATATAAACACAAAACAAAATAGTATAAATGGCTATAAACCTCGTAGTTATAAATTATTCAATCACATTGTTTGTTATATCAATTTGCAACAATAATTTAACATGTCTTGACTTTATCCTAACAACCGTAATCTCTCCATTAAAATCGATTGCCACAATCAACCAATCATATCAAACCTCATAATAAACATACACATTAATTATGAGTATTCACTTTTCAAGCATATATATATATATATTTTAACATCTTTCAATTGTTAAAGCTCATATCTTTCCATACTTCCATAGTAATGTTAATAGGCAATTATGCCAATCATTCCTTTTTCTCATATCCAATAAATCACAATTTGTGTGAATAAAACATATTATATCATAACTCAATTTGGCCCTGAAGCCAATCACATGATCCTCAACCAAATTTATCAAGAATTTCATACATCACAAGTATAGGCCAATAATCACAAGGCTTTTATAAAAATATTCTCATGGAAACCATGAACTCACAATATCATGAAGTCAATGCTTATAAACTTATGTACATACCTGTACCAATTTGTAATACTTACATGCTCTTTCTCTTCTTTGACATACCCATCGAATTTCTCGTTGAACCACTTAGAATACTAAAGGATACTCTGGAATTTCATACTCACAGTACCGTACTAATGCCATATCCCAGATATAGCCTTACATGTAATGTCGTATCAATGCCAATAGCCCAACTATGGTCTTACACAAAGTCTCATATCGATGCCATATCCCAAATATGGTCTTACAGGAAGTCTCGTATTGTAATATCCTGATTTTGGGCCTAGTCGAAATAGTGGTTTCGTGACCACAAAATCCAAGATAGAAATAATTATTTTATGATTATTTTGAGGTCTATGATATGATTTCATGATTGTGTGAAAATTTCGTGGAGAAATTTTATGCATGAAGTGCTTAAATTGAAATTAGGGACTAAATCGAATAATTTGCAAAAATTGCATTCTAGAAGTTTCTAGTATGAAATTGTTTTGAAATATTAATTAGGAGATCTAAAATAGAAATTTCACCAATTTCTAAGTCTATGGACAAAAATTGGACATGGATGGAATTTTTGGAAAGTTTAGTAGTAAAGGCATTTTGGTTATTTAGGGGTAAAATGAATTAAAATACAAAATTAAAAGCCAGTTTTGCTCATGTTCAACCCCATGGCCGAATATAGCAAGGATAAACCATGGCTAGGGTTTTTCAAGTTCCAAGCTCGATTGTAAGTTCGTTCTAGCCCCATTTTTCAAGTTCTTTATGTTTTTGGAATCCCGGTAACTTGATTAAGCTTATTCTAGCAATAATTTAAGCTAGGGTTAATATTTGGAAAAATACCCATAGGTGAAATGTGTTTATTTTGATGTTTTATGGTAGAATATGAAGGCTGAAATTATGTTAAACAACTTTTGCTAAGCGATTTTAAGCAAAAATGAGTAAAACGGCTTAATCGGTAAAAATTGTTATTATTCATAACTATGTGTTAGAGTGAGAATTTGATGTTGTCATAGAAGGGAAAAATGTTCAGCACGTCAAAAAACATAAGAAAATAGGCTGAAGTTTAATTTACGAGCTTTGGGGCAAAAGTGTAAATATGTAAAAGTTTAGGGGCAAAATTGTAATTTTTCCAAAATATGATTTTGGGTAAATTTGAATAATGTAAGTCCTAATTAGACTATATTTTAAATGATAGAGCAAGGAAAACTAAAATTTGGGCTAAAATAGGGAAAAAACCAAGTTGTGGACGAAATGGTAAAAGTAGCCATTTTCACATACGAGGTAAGTTCATATGTAAATGTTGGTAACATAGTTATTATTTTAAATGTTTTTTATGTTATTTAAATGATATGATAATTATTATGAAATATTATACTCGTGATAATTGTTTGATAATATGTCAAATTATGTGATATACTTGGAAAATGTGAAATACTACCGAGTATCGGTATTGGTATTCCGTAGAAGATGGTTGAGACACATGATTGGGAAAATGGTCCCGTTGAACCTTAGGAATGGATTAGGATACAAGTGACATGTCACTGGGATATTTGGGCATCCGAACTCGTTGAGTTGAGTCCGAGTTCGCTTATGAATGCGAATGTCCGAACTCGTTGAGTTGAGTCCGAGTTCGTGAGATGTAACTAGGCATCTGAGCTCGTTGAGTTGAGTCCGAGTTCACTTATGGATGCGAACCCCCGAGCTCGTTGAGTTGAGTCTGAGTTCACTTATGGGCGGGTTACATGGTAGCTTGGCTACATATGTGGCACTTATGTGCAAACTTTTCGTGTATTCGAATTATATTCCAATGTGTTCAATGGGTAAAATTCTACTCAAATGGAGGAATACTCGCGATGAAAGGGATGTATTGGTAAGTGTTGTGAAATGGATACTTCGAACAGGTATGTACTTAACCCTCAGGTTGAAAACTAGATATAACAACAATATGGTAAGATGATAAATGAAAATGTGATATGAATGTCTCGGTGATGATCATGCAAATGATGTTTATGTTTTCTTATATAGTTGTGTTACTTGCTATTTGCATGTGAACTTACTAAGCATTTGTGCTTACTCCCTCCTTTTCATTCCTTGTAGTGTTGACAAGCCAGCTCAGAAATCGAAAACGGTCAGAGGCACGCTCACACTATCCATATACCATCTTGGCATAATGGCTTGTATATTTTGAGTATAGCACGTATAGCATTATAATCATTTTGTATATATGGTCTTATGATATGGTTATTGAGTGGTATGGAAATGCTTGGTAATGATTAGCCATTGGAATGGCTAATCATGATCATATTTGGTGTTATGTATGCTAAATTGCTAGCTAATCCATGGGAACCATGAAATGGGTAAATTTTACCATAAAATAGATTCAGACAGCAGTAGTGATGTGAATTTGAAAAATCACTAAAAATAGTGGAAATGGAATTAAATAATGAATTAAGTATGGAATTGAAGCTTGATGAGTCTATTTTCATATGGATGGAACAAAATAGGTATATGAGTTATATTTTATGAGATGTTTAAATTGTGTGAAACAGGGCAGAGCAATTTCTGGATCCCCTGTTCTGGCTTTGAAAGTTCACCATAAATTTTTCAAAGATAATTAGAAGTCATGATTTATATGTACATATTCCTTATTGAGTCTAGTTTTATTAGAAATAAACAGCATAGTCAGTGAAACTCACATGCAGGAGATATCTCGATTCGTAATACACAGAGGTCGAGCAGTCAGACCACAAACAGGGGATACTTTAACTAATAAACTGTACTAATTTTCCTAACCAAAAATTCTATAAAAAAATTAGTAAATAGATATATGAGTCTAGTTTCAGGAAAAATTTACGGAATTCAATTTCAAGTTTCGAAACTCGAGATATGAATTTTTAAGCGACTGTGACGCAGATTGCTAGCTTGACTGAAAATTTTAAAAATAAATTGTTTGAGCTGTTTAAAGTAATGAATTAAGTCTGTTAACACCTCGTGTTCGACTCCGTGTGACGGTCTCGGAGTGCAGGCGTTACATTTGGTGGTATCGTGAGCAGGTTTAGTCGGTTCTCAGACTAACTTAGCATGCGTAAAAATTTAGCTATACATGCCACTAATCTGTGATAGTGTGATGTCTTCCGACGCATATGAGTACCGTCTTATTTAGAGAGGGTACTCTCCAACCGAGCTGCGCTGACCATGTTCAATGTTATGTGAAGGTATTTGAGTAAAATTATGATTATGATAAGTCTCGGTTTAGAAAAGTATGAATAAAAGTTTATGATACAGATGTGATAAATATCCATATTTGCTTAATGCTCATATGATGTAGTATATATGGCTTACTTGATAAGATGAACGGAATAAATAGAAAGTAGTAGAGGTATGAATAAAAGTCATAATATTATGATATGAATGAAAATGTCCTTGTCTTGATTTGGACGTCGAATGTTGATGAATGCTAATGATATATAATTTTTATGGGGTAAAGGATTATAATGAAATGAACTTATCTATGGTAAATTGTTGGACTAAATTATATGATTGTAATGACATGTACATGATGCACGGAATGAAAGTTGTGATTGTGATGTCTATGTTTGTTTGGCCCTATATGATGTCATGAGCATGAATTAATTTAATTAAATGAATGGATAAGTAAAGCTATCTAGAAAACATAGAATGTATGCATAAGTATATTGTCTAAATGGGACAAGGGAAAAATTTGTGTAAGCCAACATGAATGTTGTATTGCTGAATGAATGACATGATTTTGATGATGTTGCTATGATGATGGAAGTTGTGTCATATGTGTATGTATAAGAAAGTCGAGTCAGAGGTCCTACAACCCCTCCCCACCAAAGTGGTACTTATAATGGAATTTCATGAGATTTGTATAGAATAATTATAAGTATGATCAGAGATTGAAAATGAGCTGATAAGTAAAGTTAGAGCTAGTAAAGTTTCGGATTGACGTAAAGATTATTGGAGTTATGCACTGTCCCAATTAGAGAAGGAATTCTCTTTGGTAAATCGAATTACTCAGGTGCAAGGTCGAGAAAAGTGTAAATCAAAATTTATTCAGAAATGACCTTCTTTAGTGAATGGTTTAATATGAAATTTGTGGCCTTGAACTAGTTGGGGAAATGATATTTGAAATGTGAACTATCTCGAGTGTGACAGATATGATCGACAGATTTAGTGATCTCTTTTGAGATGTTCTATGTGTTTACCCATTCTCGTAAATATTTCTATGGCTATTGATCTTCAAAGAAATTCTTGTTATATGGGAATGTCTTCTAATTACAGTGTTGGATGAAAGCATTGGTAGTCCGACTGGTTTATAATTTATATTGCTCTATTTCATCGGGTATTCTATTTCATTTAAATCTCGATAAGAATTGATGAGAGAATACATATGATATTATAATTTTGTTTCTTCTACTTGATGCTTCATCCGATATATATGTATGGGAAGATATATTGATCTTGTTATATTTGATTTCAAAGGGGATTAAATGATGTTTTCTTTTGGACTTTCTTTCTTTGAAGAATTATCGGGTATTCCGTATTTTCTCTATGAGTTTGGTTTTCGATTCTCCTAAGCATAGTATCGTATCTTGGGTTTCTTTATCCTGGATCTTTTATTCGGATTTCTTTATTCCGGTTTCTCTATCTTGGATTTCTTCATTTGTTTTTCTTGTTATCTTTGTTCCATAATTTGTCAATTATGACTCATGTTCGAAGTCGTTTCTTCACTGTGATAATCATGTCAAATATGACTACTTCTAATTTGATCTTGGTAATGTGGTGATTTTAGTATTGGGATTTTTTCTAATTTACGTAAAGGATTTGACATCGATAAAGGCATAGGTGATAAAAGCGCGAGTTTCAGGTCGGTATGGTGAATTATTTATTTGAAAGATTTCATGTGACAATTATGTCGGGATTATTTTTCTCAAGTCCGAATAGAATTTCATTTTTTTACCGATAAAAGAGTAAATAGTCTGAACGAGAAGTGTATATTTATTAGAAAGAGTTGGATATTAGTTAAAGTCACTACGAATGATAAGGTTTTCATCTTATGAAAGCTGAAAAGTTTATTACATGTTGACAAAGTTTGGATAGATGAGAATATTGGTAACCGAAGCGTCTGAACTAGACTAGTCTACATTGAGCAAAGACTTCCTGACTTTCAGTAATGTACTGTTGTATGAATTGTGATGTGTTTCAAGACAGTGAGGTAATGTGATAGTTTAGAGCATTCGATGTTACATAAAATCTGAGTTGTTAAAGAGGTTAAAGCTGAGCATTGGGATCTATCAAAATTATCCTTGTCAATGTTGATATTGGGATGGAAATGAGAAGGATTATTCTTGAGGCCATATCAGAATTATTTCTATGGCAGAAAGAGGAAAATGTGATGTATCCTATTCTTAAATGTTTGTAGAAATCTATAAATCATATCGGTATTGAATGAATTCCTACTCATCAGATTCATGGAATTTTAGGTCTCTTTGATTGTTGGATTTCTTGGAATTTCGGTCTCCATTAATCAATTAAGATCCTGGTTTTATGTCATGATATCATGGGAAACCAGAGAAGGGTTGAAAATTTAAGAGCGGTTGAGAGTTGAGGCGTAAGCTTTTAGACCATATGAGAAATTAAAGAGATGTATTGGAGGTACAGCCTAAGTGAAAGTTCTTCAAAGACCGAATATGAGATTAAAAGTGAAGACCACTTTTCCTGGTAAGATTTTCAGGGACGAAAATCCCTAAAAGGGGGGAGAGTTGTAATATCCTGATTTTGGGCCTAGTCGAGATAGTGGTTTCGTGACCACAAAATCCAAGATAGAAATAATTATTTTATGATTATTTTGAGGTCTATGATATGATTGCATGATTGAGTGAAAATTTCGTGAAGAAATTTTATGCATAAAGTGCTTAAATTGAAATTAGGGACTAAATCGAATAATTTGCAAAACTTGCATTCTAGAAGTTTCTAGTATGAAATTGTTTTGAAATATTAATTAGGAGGTCTAAAATAGAAATTTTACCAATTTCTAAGTCTATCGACAAAAATTGGACATGGATGGAATTTTTGAAAAGTTTAGTAGTGAGGGCATTTTGGTCATTTAAGGGTAAAATGAATTAAAATACAAAATTAAAAGCCAATTTTGCTCATGTTCAACCCCATGGCCGAATATAGCAAGGAGAAACCATGGCTAGGGTTTTTCAAGCTTCCAAGCTCGATTGTAAGTCCGTTCTAGCCCCGTTTTTCAAGTTCTTTACGTTTTTGGAATCCCGGTAACTTGATTAAGCTTATTCTAGCAATAATTTAAGCTAGGGTTCATATTTGGAAAAATACCCATATGTGAAATGTGTTTATTTTGATGTTTTATGGTAGAATATGAAGGCTGAAATTATGTTAAACAACTTTTGCTAAGCGATTTTAAGCAAAAATGAGTAAAACGGCTTAATCGGTAAAAATTGTTATTGCTCATAACTATGTGTTAGAGTGAGAATTTGATGTTTTCATGAAGGGAAAAATGTTATTTAAATGATATGATAATTATTATGAAATATTATACTCGTGATAATTGTTTGATAATATGTCAAATTATGTGATATACTTGGAAAATGTGAAATACTATCGAGTATCGGTATCGGTATTCCGTAGAAGATGGTTGAGACACATGATTGGGAAAATGGTCCCGTTGAACCTTAGGAATGGATTAGGATACAAGTGACGTGTCACTGGGATATTTGGGCATCCGAACTCGTTGAGTTGAGTCCGAGTTCGCTTATGGATGCGAATGTCCGAACTCGTTGAGTTGAGTCCGAGTTCGTGAGATGTAACTAGGCATCCGAGCTCGTTGAGTTGAGTCCGAGTTCACTTATGGATGCGAATGCCTGAGCTCGTTGAGTTGAGTCCGAGTTCACTTATGGGCGGGTTACGTGGTAGCTTGGCTACATATGTGGCACTTATGTGCAAACTTTTCGTGTATCCGAATTATATTCTGATGTGTTCAACGGGTAATTCTACTCAAATGGAGGAATACTCGAGATGAAAGGGACTTATTGGTAAGTGTTGTGAAATGGATACTTTGAACAGGTATGTACTTAACCCTCGGGTTGAAAACTCGATATAACAACAATATGGTAAGATGATAAATGAAAATGTGATATGAATGTCTCTTGATGATCATGCAAATGATGTTTATGTTTGCTTATATAGTTACGTTACTTGCTATTTGCATGTGAACTTACTAAGCATTTGTGCTTACTCCTCCTTTTCATTCCTTGTAGTGTTGACAAGCCAGCTCAGAAATCAGAAATGGTCGGAGGCACGCTCACACTATCCGTATACCATCTTGCCATAATGGCTTGTATATTTTGAGCATGGCATGTATAGCATTATAATCATTTTGTATATATGGTCTTATGATATGGTTATTGAGTGGTATGGAAATGCTTGGTAATGATTAGCCATTGGAATGGCTAATCATGTTCATATTTGGTGTTACGTATGCTAAATTGCTAGCTAATCCATGGGAACCATGAAATGGGTAAAATTTACCATAAAATAGATTCAGACAGCAGTAGTAACGTGAATTTGAAAAATCACTAAAAATAGTAGAAATGGAATTAAATAATGAATAAGTTATGGAATTGAATCTTGATGAGTCTATTTTCATATGGATGGAACAAAACAGGTATATGAGTTATATTTTATGAGATGTTTAAATTTTTGTGAAACAGGGTCAGAGCAATTTCTGGATCCCCTGTTCTGACTTTGGAAGTTCACCATAAATTTTTCAAAGATAATTAGAAGTCATTATTTATATGTACAGATTCCTTGTTTAGTCTAGTTTTATTATAAATAAACGGCATAGTCATTGAAACTCTGTACAGGGAGATATCTTATTCGTAATACACAGAGGTCAGAGCAGTCAAACCCTGAAACAGGGGAGACTTTAACTAATAAACTGTACTAATTTGCTTGACCAAAAATTCAATAAAAAAATTAGTAAATATATATACGAGTCTAGTTTCAGGAAAAATTAACGGAATTAGATTTTGATGTTCGGAACTCGAGATATGAATTTTTAAGCGACTGTGACGCAGATTGCTAGCTTGACTGAAAATTTTAAAAATAAATTGTTTGAGCTGTTTAAAGTAATGAATTAAGTCTGTTAACACCTCGTGTTCGACTCCGGAGACGGTCTCGGGTACGGGGCATTACACGTATAGATTCCATATCCTAGATATTGTCTTACACATAATCTCAGTAACCCTAATGTCATGACATTTGTATCCTATCTATTCTTTCGCTATATCGAAGCTCTACCGGTCATTTCCGTAGTGTCGTACTCAATAACATTCACATTTTATTTTAATAATAAAGCATTTACCACAATCGTATCAATTAAGCAATTATACATATATAATTTAATGCTTATTAAACATAAGAACTTACCTCGACATAAAAATGGCGAGTAGGACCTAACCGTCAGATACTCATTTTTCCCCTGTTCTACTTTCGAACCTCGTTTTTCTTGATCTATAATATTACATTTAACTTATTTAATCATTACACTATTAAAATCAGCCCAAAATCACACTATAAAAAAATTACATTTTTGCCCCTAAAGTTTCACATTTTTACATTTTAGTCCCCAAGCTCATAAAATGAAATGTACTCAATTTCTTCAACACCCATGCCTAGCCGAACCTTATACATGCTTATAGCAGCCCACATTTTTCTTTTATTCACATTTTAACACCCATTTTATAACTTTTTACAAATAAGTCTGTTTTAGGTATTTTCATCGAAAATCACTTTAGCAAAAGTCGTTTTTCAAACAACTCGCAGACATTTTCTACCATTAAACAACAAAATACAAAAATATCCATCATGGGTAAAATTTTAGACTTTGATTGTATATTAAATTAGTGCTAGAAATATATAGATCATGTTTCAAAGATTTCAAAAACATAAAAATCAATAAAAACGTGGCTCGAACGGACTTACAATCGAGCTTAGAAGCTTGCAAAACCCTACCCATGGTTTCTTCTTATAAAATTTGGCCATGGGAGGAAGATGGACAAAATTTGGCTTTTAAATTGGCTTTTTAATTCATTTGATTACCAAATTACTAAAATGTCCCTAATGAAAAATTTAGAAACATACCTAACCATGTCTATTTTTGTCCACCAACTTAACCAATGGTCTAATTATGATTTAAGGACCTTGAATTTAAAATTTCATAACAATTAGACACCTCTAGCTTATAGAACTCAAGTTTTTCACTTTTTGCAATTTAGTCCTTTTAACCAAATTGAGTTCCCAAACGTCAAAATTTTTGAACGAAATTTTCAAGAAATCATTCCATAAAATTGTAGACCATAAAAATATAATAAAAATAAAATTTTTTGCATCGAATTTGTGGTCCCGAAACTACTGTTCCGACTAGACTCAAAATCGAGCTGTTACACCATCACTGGTTGAAGTAAACCCGAAGGCACTTGGTGTTCAGCTTTCACTTGTTGACAAATCAAACATATCGAAACAAATTCTGAAATATCTCGTTTCATGCCTGACCACCAATACAATTTTTTCAAATCATTATACATTTTTGTACTACCCGGATGCACAGATAAGCAACCGTTATGTGCTTCATGAATAATTTTCTGAATAAGTTCATTATTTTTCGGTACACAAATTCTACCTCAGAACATCAAACAATTATCGGATCTGATAAAAATTTGAGTCACTACCCGATTCACAATGAACTGTTTTGGCTTGCAAATCACTGTCACATTTCTGAGCTTTAGAAATCTGTTGAAGAAACAACGATCTAGCTCTCAACTCGGCTAGGATCGAACCGTTATCGGACAAATTCAGTCGTGTATTTATCGCTCTCAAAGCAAACAAAATCTTTCTACTCAACGCATCTGCGACTACATTTGCCTTACCCGGGTGATAATCAATTCTAGCTTGTAATCCTTCAGTAACTCAACCATTTGTAACATCCCAAAATAGGGCCTAGTCAGAATAGTGGTTTCGGGACCACAAACATGACGTTAAAATATTTATTTTATGATTTTTATGGGGTTTAAAATATGAGAATATGTTTACATTAGAGTTTCATGAAGAAATTTTAAGTATAAGATGTTCAATTAGGAATTAAGGACCAAATTGAATAAGTTTCAAAACATGGATTTTAAAAGCAATTTGTATGAAATTGCTTTGGATTATGAATTAGAGGTCCTTAAATAGTAATTTGACCAAGTTTAAAAAATTTGGACAAAAAAATGGGCTTGCATGGATGAATTTTAAAGAAAGGGTTTAAGGGCATTTTGGTCATTTACCATTTTAATGAATTAAAAAGGGGTAAAAGAAGCAAAAATCAGCCATCTTCTTCCCCATAGCTGCCAAAATTTTGAGCTCTCCATAGTTAGGGTTTCTTCAATTTCCAAGTTTAATAGTAAGTGCTCTCAAGCCCCGTTTTTAATCTCAAGCCCCGTTTTTAATGTTCTTCGTATTTTTGAGATCCCGTTAACTTGTTCTTTCCATTTCTACCCATATTTCATTCTAGGGTTTATGTTTAAAAATTTACCCATGCATGACATGCTTGTATTTTGAGGGTTTATGGAGGAATATGAAAGGATGTTGTATGTTAAACATCTTTTTCTAAGTGATTTTCATGAAAAACCCTTATAGGGACTATTTTGTGAAAGTTATAAAATGTGTGGTAGAAATGTGAAACTAATGGAAAATGAGAGTTATCATAGGAGAGAAAAATGTTTGACTAGGCTTGGGTAAGGTAGAAATTGCATGAGTTTCATTATACGAGCCTAGAGACTAAATCGTAAAAACGTGAAAGGCTAGGGGCAAAATGGTCATTTTTATCGAGGGTGGAATTTGGACTTGAAATGGATTAAATGAATGGTTAATGATCTATTCTTATTGTTATAGGCCCCAAGGAACAAATTCTGGAGGTCGATCGAGGGAAACGGAAGGTTTCGAAGTGACCGAAACATTAAACAAACGAATACCAGGTAAGTTCGGATAACCCTAAGTAAACATATATTATGCTCAATTGTATATGTTAATAAATGCATGATGATGAATTGCATTTATTCAAAATATGTAATTGTATAAAATACAATTGTATAATGAAATGATGAAAAATGTCTCAGTCGAGGTTGAATGGGAAATCTGATGGAGGAACCCTAATTTACATGAAAAATGAGATCCTGCATGTGTTGCAGTAAGGATCTAGCCCGGACGGGTGTTCCTTTCGAATGATTGAGCCTCCCGAAGAATAAGCGTGCATTGTGGATTTAGCCCGGACGGGTAATCCAAATAGGGTCTGAATTTAGCTGGGTGTGTAATTCGATCCTAGCTCATTAAGGATGTTTGCCATGAATGGGATTTAGCCTGGACTAGTAATCCCGGCATCACCTTATGAGTTTTTTGAATGGAGGATTTAGCTTGGACTGGTAATTCCACCATAAGAATGTGAGGTTCACGAGAGTGCATATATGATATGATCATTCACACGAATTGACGGATAATGGGTATTTTTATCGAGATTGCCTATAAACTCAACGAGACTAATATGATACACTTCTATAAGATGAATTGTAAAGTGATGAGCTCATCTAAGTTAAATTTCATGGTGTTATTGATATATATATATATGTATCTAACACATTGATTGAGTGCATGATTAGGAAAAGCATTTCATCCTAATTGAGTTTACTAATCAAATATGGTTGAATGCTAAATTATCTGGTAAGTTTACTTTCTGGTTAATCAAGCTTACTAAGCACGTAAATGCTTACACCTCTCTTTTCTCCTACTTTTCAGAGCTTGTGGACTCATAAGGCTTGGAGGATGGTTGGAGATTGCAACACACTATCAACTAGGCCCGCTTTGGTATATGAATACTTTTATTTTGTTAATTTGGCATGTATAGGTGCTTTTGAGTTATTTTGTTAAAAGCCATTTGGCTAACCAATGTAAAGGCTTGGATGCCTTGTTTATACATTTTGTAATGGCTTTGATATATGGTCTTTTGTGTTATGTTACCCCACCATCATGGTAAATGAATTGTTAAATGCTTATGTATATGTCATAATATAGACATATTTGTGTAATGTGACCAATTCATCAGAATTGGGAGGATCATAATTGGCAATGAGTAAATAACGAGCCAAAATCCAATGTTGAGGCAAATATTGCTATCATCCCTCAGACTACTAAGGAACATTATGGCATGCGTAAACCAATGATATGAGGTTTCCATGCAATAAGGTTTTATGGAGACCATTCATAAGTATTAAGTGAATATTGTTTGTTAATTGACATCCAATAAGTATAAGTGTGATAAAGGGGTGACCTAGGGCTTGAAAAATAGCCTAATATAGTCCACATGGTGAGACACACAGGCATGTGTCTAGGCCGTGTGTGACACACGGGCCACTCATATTGGCGTGCGGTATGGTCGTGCGTCCCCTACACCTAAAATTTTAAGTTAGCATCAAGCACGGGCTAGAGACACGGGCGTGTGTCTTGGCCATGTTAATTTAACAGGATGCTCAAGTTATGGACGCGGGGTGAACCCACTAGCGTGTGCCATGGCCATGTCCATAAGTCAGTATAGCCCCACGGCTTGGGGGCATGGGCGTGTTCCCCTACCCACGGGCGTGTGTAAACCCCTACACGGGCGTATGGGGTATTGTTCAAGGAATTCATGCTGAAGATTCGATTTTGTTCTGATTAATTCTTGGTATTAAATAAAGGCCTCGTAGGTCCACGCAAATAAATCGACTTAAGGTTGAAAAGAAATTTTATGACCCGTATTTTCTAGTTCTGCCTATATGTCAGTCTGGTAATGCCTCGTAATTATCCCTAGGCATGGGTATGTGTAAGGGGTGTTACACCATCTCCGTTGCCGCAAGTTCTAAACTTTCTGAGTCATCAAGTATTTTAAACTCTTATGATCAGTAAAGATATGGCTTTTCTCACCGTACAAATGATGTCTCCAAATTTTTAAAGCAAGCACAATGGCGGCTAATCCCAAATCTTGCATCGGATAATTTTCTCGTGCGAATTCAACTGTCTCGAGGCAAAAGCTATCACTTTTCCCTCTTGCATCAACACACATCCTAATCCATTTAGTGACGTGTCACTATAAATTACGAATTCTTTTCCCGATTCAGGTTGTACTAAAATAGGTGCCTAAGTCAATAATGCTTTCAACTTCTCAAAACTTTGCTGACATTTTTCAGACCATTCAAACTTAACATCTTTTTGCAACAGGTTGGTCACAGGAGAAGCTATCATCGAGAATCCTTTGACAAATCGTTGATAATAATCGGCTAAGCCCAAAAAGTTTCTAAGTTCAGATACATTTCTCGGTGGTTTCCAATCGACAATAGCCAAAATCTTACTTGGATCAACTTGAATACCATCACCTGAAACTATATCTCCCAAAAATCTGACTTCTCGAAGCCAAAACTCATTTTTATTGCATTTAGCAAACAATTGCTTATCTCTCAAAGTCTATAATACAGTCCTCAACTGCTCGACATGCTCGGACTCGTCTCGAGAATAAATTAGAATGTCGTCGATAAACACAACCATAAATTTGTCCAAATACGGTCTAAATATCTAATTCATCAAGTTCATAAAAACAGCAGGTGCATTTGTTAATCCAAAAGGCATAACAAGAAATTCATGTTGCCCATACCTAGTCCTGAAAGAGGTTTTCAGCACATCCGCCTCTTTAACTCTCAACTGATAGTAGCCAGATCTTAAATTGATCTTCGAGAATACTGTTGTTCCTTTCAACTGATTAAACAAGTCATCTATCTTTGGTAAAGGATACTTGTTCTTTATAGTCACCTTGTTGAGCTGTCAGTAGTCGATACAGAGTCTCGTAGATCCATCTTTCTTCTTTACAAATAATACAGGAGCACCCAAGGGAGAAAAACTCGGTCTCACAAAACCCTTACCTGTCAATTCTTGCAACTAAGCCTTTAATTCTTTCAATTCAATCGGAGCCATTCTATACGGAGCAATAGATATCAGCGAGGTCCCTGGTACTAAATCAATACCAAACTCGACTTCTCTAACTTGTGGTAACCCAGGCAACTTTTCTAGAAACACATCCGGATATTCACAAGCTATCGGCATTGACTTAATTTTCAATTCAGACATCTTTGTATTCAACACATAAGCAAGATAAGCTTCACAACCTTTCCTTACATATTTCTAGGCAAACATCGAAGAAATCACAACAGGTAACTCACTCGGCTCATCTGAATCAATCTGAAGAGTTTCACCATTTTTACATTTCAGTTTAATAATCTTTCTTTTACAGTTCACTACAACATCATGTAGTGTCGACCAATCCATACCCAAAATAACATCGAATTCATCAAATGGCAACAACATTAAAGTAGCCGAAAAATAGTGACCTCGAATCATCAAGGGACAATTCTTGCAAACTCTATCAACTAATACATGTTTGCCTAAAGGATTTGACACTCTAATCACAAATTCAGTAAACTCAACAGGCAAGCTCTTACTAGTCACCAATTTCACACAAACATAAAAATAGGTCGATCCAGGATCAATCAATGCAACTACATTAGTATTATAAAGAGAAAAAATACCAGTGATAACATCGGGAGCTATCGCTTCTTTGCGAGCACGAATGGCATATGCTCTAGTAGGTGTTTGAGCTTCGGATCTCATAGTTGTATCCTTTGTCACACCTTTACTATTAGCTCCATTTTCGGTATTCCTCGGTGGCCTACCCCTATTAGTAGTATTACTCGGCCTTTCACTCTGAAATTTTCCTTTCACAGCCACTTCAGGACAATCTCGGATAAAATGCTCTTGGGAGCCACACTTGAAACAAGCCTAGTCATTCATTCTACACTCACTGGGATGGTGTCTGCCACAATATTAACATTCAGGTCTATTAGGCCTCACATTACCCACACTTGCCATTGAAGTGGCTTGAGATTTAAAACTCGAGTGTTGCTTCTCGCGGTCCCTGTGGGAATACCCAGTGATACATTCGAATGAGAATACATTTCTTTAGATTTCTTTGAATGAGATGGAAATGACTTACTCATTGGTCTTTTCCTCGAATCTTGATCTTCACATTCAGCTTTCCTATTTTCTTTACTCAACTCTTCGGCATTATAGGCTCGCTTGACCAATACCACAAATTCTTTCAGTTCTAAAATCCCAACTAACACATGAATATCCTCATTCAATCCATCCTCAAACCTTTTACACATAATGGCCTCAGTGGAAACACATCCTCAAGCTTATTTACTAAGCCTGACAACAAGTTCCGATGGAGTTTTCATGTTATTTGATATTGATAAAATTTGCATTCCTGTAAACAAGTCCCATCTAGAAGATTTTTCTTAAAAAGTGAAAGAACGTCTCCCATATGAGTTTAAGCATTATGAACTTGATGTATTTAAGCATTTTGATTTGAAAAAAAAAATATCAGCTCTTTTTGGACTTTGTATAAGCTTAGTTGAGAGTGGAAACTCAGTCGTGTACCCACTCGTTGATAGATTGATTCGTCTTATATTGACTCTTCTAGTTTCAACTACATTCTCAAAATGTGCTTTTTCTGCTATGAAGATTGTAACACCGCAAACCCGGCCTAAAAGTTAGGCTAGAATCTAACGTGTCATATTGAAGTGTTTTTTGAAAATGATGTTTTCAATGAAAACCCTTCTTACTTGAAAACTTGAGTAAAATCCCACTTACGCTAGTTTATTTTATAAAGTGGTACATTGAAAAGTTATTTATTCTATTCCCAAAATTTCTTTTAAGTTGAGGAAGCTAATTTTAGAAGTAACTGATTTACGAAAACATGATGTTAAAAACTAAGTTACGAAACTGTTCCGAGAATGTTGCGAAAATGTAATGTTGTTTAAAAATAGTTATAAATCGAGATAATTAAAACCCAAAGTTAAGATCCAGAAACTTTAAGAGGCCTTATTACAAAATTTGAAAACCCAAAACGGAATCTAAAACATAAATAAAGCCTAAAGGCAGTCGCGTGGCCATCTCCGAGTCCCTTGCGATCAGATCCTCCTAATGTTTGGGATTACATGCATTAATTAATAAACAGGTGAGTTTATGAAAACTTCGATGTGTAATCCACTTACTAGAGTAACAATCGATTATACTAAAGCGAAGCGATGCAGGGCTAGAGCCCTTTACTTGATAACGAGAATAGTCCAATTCATAATTTATGTGGGCCAAAGCCCAATTCATTAACATTTGGGTCTCAACCCATCACAGTATCAATTGGGCCTAGCCCATCTCAGAATCAATATCAGTTCGGCCTAGCCCAGTTCAATTTCAAACCCATATGAATAATGCATGATAATCCATCCAACCCTGCACTTGCCTCTGTCCAACCCTGCACTACCTGTAGGGAATAAATCACCTACGCCATCCCTACACTTATAGTGTTAGCACCGGTTGCGGCACTAACTAGCATCGCAGCAAAGCTACTAATATCAAAATATCTGGCACAGCCACCAATACGGTTTCTTCCTCCATAACAATATCCCAATCCCAAGCAGTATGCCATGTATGCAGAATGTCATGCATAAAGTCAGTCATACAAATCACAGACAAATCAGTCATTTACCCTCGAAGGACAAAACAGTCATTTTACCCTTTAGGGGTATTTTGGTTATTTTACTAATTTTGGGGTCCCAGTATAGATTATGACCTCATAGATGGTTTGCCGTTGCCTCGAGCGACTCAAGTAACCTAGATGGTCAAAACAGTGTAAATGGGCCCATGGCCTATTACTTGCCCCAAGTGGGCCCATACACTCGTGTGGCCCATTTAGCCCAATTTCAGTCACGGCTATGCCAACACAGCAGCCCTGTTCATTATTTGTCACTTACCTCAGATTTTTTCTGTGTGGGGCCCACGAGCTTATTAGGCCCAAACGGCCCATTTCGGACCAATGTGGCCCAGAACGGCCTATGCCATGTACACGACATGACAAGCCCAACTGCTTCTCACCTACAGTTAAATTTACACAAGTAGGCCCACGGTCCCATCGAGGCCCATCGAGGCCCTAGTCCACAAGAGCACTCGTGGTGGCCTCTACAGCCTATCGCCCATGCTTTATGGGTTCGGATCACCCTACGTGCATTCGTACACTCATGAGGCCTCAAATGCCGGTATTTCAGCATTTCGGCTTTTTGACTTTTGCCTATTTCAATAAAGAGGGGTGTGAATACACACCTTTATCCAACGTTTTGACAGTAGCATATTGGGTGTACGATTACACACACACTTTCAGCTTTTCAGCTGCTTAGCGAACATGATATATGGTTACACACCTGTTAATGAGAACGCACCGAAAAGTCCACAAGTACCCTAACCTACACTCATTCACAAGATCCAGTTATTCTCATACCAACTGATCTATCCAAAACTCCCACCAAGATAACTTACTCAGAAACTTACCCCCCACTGGAACCAATCAACTCCGCTGAAAAAGACCAATCAAAAGGCCTTAGAACTATCTGCAATCCAAACCACACTTATCAATTATTGGTCTTTAAACAGTTTGTACTAGCTGAGAGATCACTTACCGATAACGTAACGTCTGGATACGAGAGAAGGTACAATTGGCCACCCTCACCCAAAGCCGAAACCATAAAGGGTAAATAGTAAACAACCGTTTTCCCTATCAACAATCGGTAGAAAGAAAGAGATGTTCAAAATAAAAGAAATATGAGCACTTATCGATCGTCAGAAAGCACAGAAACAACGGCACAGAGGGGAAAGAATGAGTAGTATTAATAATATAGAAAAGAGAGAGGATCCATTAATACAGAAAGAATTGAATGAGAGGGAAATAAGAGAAGAGAAGAAGAGAGCAATTGGTAGTATGGTAAGAAGTTGTCAAAAGAACTGAGAGGTAGTAAGCCCGGTCTTCCGGTTAAAAAGGAAAACCAAAAGAGAGAAGGAGAGGAGAAAACAATCGGTCAACCAAATGAATTTTAGAGAAAAGAAACCAATTCGGGAATAGACCAAAACAAGCAAAAACCCGAAGGAAGAAGTATTTCGGCACCAATGAATGAAAGAAAAGAACTAAAATGCCAGAGTCAATAACCGAAAGTGAGAAGAAAGGAATCACTAGCCATTAGCTGAATTTCTGAGTGCTTAAGGTTCAATTTTGGCACAACTCTTCCTCTCCATTCAAATTTGAATCTTCCTCGATTTTCTCCTTAAATCTCTCCATGATTTCCTCCCCAATCTTCTCCTTGATTTTCTCCATAATCTATTGCTTGACCAGTTCATATTCCAATCACCCTTGTAGTGTTTTATTCAAACTCTACCACTCACATAGCAAATTAGTAAAATAAACACTCCTTTGTGCATAGAGTGACTAGAACTCAAGCTCCCTTGCCACCTTAATATCGCCACAACCACTGGACCACAAGCTCATCTTGTGTCACATTTTAATCTTAATTATTTAAAAGCCTTACTTCTAAGTACCAAGGGTTTTATTCACTTAAATTAGAAATTTCGCTAAAGCCTAGGTTTGAACCAAGGACTTCTCCAACACTCCCAAATATGCCCAAATACTTAGCCACTAAATCCAACATGCAATTTTTGATATTTCTCGCACACATAAACTTTTATGTGCTCCCACGCTCAAGGCCCATTCCTTCTAGGCCCAAATTTGGGGCGTTACAACTCTACCCCCTTAAAGAAACTTCGTCCTTGAAATTTCCAACTATCAAAACTGTTGCAAATCCTAGCCTACCACACTACGCTCTCATTGCGCACTCTAATCCTAATAATACAAGCACGCACCAAACCATCTATCCATCGAAGCGGATAGATATCACATGTATACCATTTCCAGAACACACATAGAATAAATACAAACTCTAACTTTAAGTGTAACAATACAGTCTAATATCTAAGAAATCACAGTACTTCTATCTACTACTTTCCAATGAAAACAAACATTAGATTTAGAAACTTACGGATTCGGCGTCGGAGACTTGGTGTGCCACACTTTTCAGATGAAATATTTGAAACATATCACATATGTGGAAACAACTTTTTGAAATTCAAATTTTGAAAACCCATTCAACAGCCGAGTTTTGAAACCCGGGCTTTGATACCACTAAATGTAACACCCCAAACCCAGCCTAGAAGTTAGGCCTGAATCTAACGTGTCACATTGAAGTGTTTTTCAAAAATGATGTTTTCATTAAAAACCCTTCTTACTTGAAAACTTAAGTAAAATCCTAGTTACGCTAGTTTATTTTATAAAGTGGTAAATTGAAAAGTTATTAATTCTATTCCCAAAATTTCATTTAAGTTGCGGAAACTAATTTTAAAAGTAACTGATTTACAAAAACATGATGTTAAAAACTAAGTTGCGAAACCGTTTCGAGAATGTTGCGGAAGCGTAGTGTTGTTTACATCGAAGTAAATAAAACCCAAAGTTAAGATCTAGAAACTTTAAGAGGCCTTATTACAAAAGTTGAAAACCTAAAATGAAATCTAAAACATAAATAAAGCCCAAAGGCAGTCGTGTGGCCATCTTTGAGTCCCTCGCAGCACCGATCCTCCTAATGCTGGGGATTACTTGCATAGTTAATAAACGGGGTGAGTTTATGAAAACTCAGTGTGTAATCCCCTTACTAGAGTAACAATCAAGATACAAAAAAAGCGAAGCTTGCCTAGGCTAGAGCCCTTTTTAATAACAAAAACAGTCCAACTCAGAATATATGTGGGCCAAAGCCCGATTCATTGACATTTGGGTCTCAACCCATCACAGTATCAATTGGGCCTAGCCCATCTCAGAATCAATATCAGTTGGGCCTAGCCCATTTCAATTTCAAACCCATATGAATAATGCATGATAACCCATCCAACCCTGTACTTGCCTCCATCCAACCCTGCACTACCTGTAGGAAATAAATCACCCACGCCATCCCTACACTTACTGTGTTAGCACCGGTTGCGGCACTAACTAGAATCGCAGCAAAGCTACTAATATCAGAATATGTGGCACAACCACCAATACGGTTTCTTCCTCCAAAACAATATCCCAATCCCAAGCAGTATGTCATGCATGCAAAATATCATGCACAAAATCGGTCATGCAAATCACAGACAAATCAGTCATTTACCCTCGAAGGGCAAAACAGTCATTTTACCCTTTAAGGGTATTTTGGTTATTTTACTAATTTTGGGGTCCCAGTATAGATTACGACCTCATAGATGGTCTGTCGTCACCTTGAGTGACTCAGGTAACCTAGATGGTCAAAACAGTGTAAATGGGCCCATGGCCCATTACTCTGCCCAAGTGGGCCCATACACTCGTGTGGCCCATTTAGCCCAATTTCAGTCACGACTATACGAACACCGTAGCCCAGTTTCTTATTTGTCACCTACCGCATATTTTGTCCGTGTGGGGCTAACGAGCCCATTGGGCCCACACAGCCCATTTTGGCCCAACGTGGCCTAGAACGGCCTATGCCATGTACACGACAAGCCCAATTACTTCTTACCTACAGTTAAATTTACACAAGCGAGCTCACAGGCCCATCGAGCCCATTCTACCCATCGAGGCCCAAGTTCACGAGAGCGCTCGTGGTGGCCTCTACAGCCTATTGCCCATGCTTTGTGGGTTCGGATCGCCCCACGTGCATTCGTACGCTTGTGAGGCCTCGAATGCCAGCATTTCGGCATTTCAGCTTTTCGACTTTTTGAATTTTGCCTATTTCAATAAAGAGGGGTGTGAATACACTCCTTGATCCAAATTTTTGACAGTAGCAAAATTGGGTGTACGATTACACACACACTTTCGGCTTTTCAGCCGCTTAGCGAACATGATATACGGTTACACACCTGTTAACGAGGGGCCACCGAAAAGTCCACAAGTACCCCAACCTACACTCATTCACAAGATCCAGTTATTCTCATACCAACAGGTCTATCCAAAACTCCCACCAAGATAACTTACTCAGAAACTTACCCCTTACCGGAACCGATCAACTCCGCTGAAAAAGACCAATCAAAAGGCCTTAGAACTATCTGCAATCCAAACCACACTTATCAATTATCGGTCTTTAAACAGTTTGTACTAAACGAGAGATCACTTACCGATAACACAACGTTTGGTTATGAGAGAAGGTACAATCGGCGACCCTCACCCAAAGTCGAAACTACAAAAGGTAAATAGTGAACAATCGTTTTCCCCTATCAACAATCGGCAGAAAGAAAGAGATGTTCAAAAGAAAGGAAATATGAGCACTTACCGATCATTAGAGAGCACAGAAACAACGGCACAGAGGGGAAATAATGAGTAATATTAACAATATAGAAAAGAGAGAGGATTCGTTAATACAGAAAGAATCAAAGGAGAGGGAAATAAGAGAAGAGAAGAAGAGAGCAATTGGTAGTACGGTAAGAAGTTGTCAAAAGAACTGAGAGGTAGTAAGCCCGGTCTTTCGGTCAAAAAGGAAAACCAAAAGAGAGAAGGAGAGGAGCAAACAATCGGTCAACTAAAAGAATTTTAAAGAAAAGAAACCAATTCGGGAATAGACCAAAACAAGCAAAAACCCCAAGGAAGAAGTATTTTGGCACCAATGAATGAAAGAAAAGAACGAAAATGCCAGAGTCAGTAATCGAAAGTAAGAAGAAAGGAATCACTAGCCTTTAACCAAATTTCTGAATGCCTAAGGGTCAATTTCGGTACAACTCTTCCACTCCATTCAAATTCGAATCTTCCTCGATTTTCTCCTTAAATCTCTCCATCATTTCCTCCCTAATCTTCTCCTTATTTTCTCCATAATCCATTCCTTGACCAGTTCAAATTCCAACATGCAATTTTTGATATTTCTCGCACACATAAACTTTTATGTGTTCCCACGCTCAAGGCCCATTCCTTCTAGGCCCAAATTCGGGGCATTACAAAGATTGTGAAGACTTGACTTCGTAGCAAGATGGAAGATGATTTTTTGAGAAGTTATTAGTTATGTACATTGAGAAAGAAACCACAGAAAAATTTAATGTAAACAAAATAATTGGTAATTTTAATGGGATTAAGGATCGAAGAGTGCAATTCAAATAAATTTTAAAATTTCTTTCTAGCTTATTTTAATTTATTAAGTTAGTTTTCTTTAATTAGTGTTTATTTTTAAAATATTATTATTGTTCATTATCTTGACCCCTCTTGAAATTTTCTAGTTTCACCCCTAATTAATACATTATTATCATTATATTTCTAATAAACTATGTAAATTAATATTATTTTGTGAAAATCTCGATATATTAAAAGAAAAGCAAATATTTACAATTAAAAATAAAATTTTATTTTCTCATAAATATAAAAATTAATTTGTGCAAAACTATAATGCAATTTTTTCCTTACTAACCCAACTTTGTAGAATCATTACTTATCAAATTAGATTTTCTTTTACTAGTTTAGGTTTTTCTAGTGGTTTAGGATTTTTTTTTAAGGTTTTTGAATGGTTTAGGGTTTCAAAATTGGGGGTGAGGTTTTTTTCAATTGCTTTGGTCTTTTTTTTTATAGGATTTATATAGTGGGATCCAAGATATTTAAGATTGCAGGGTTTTGTTGGGGTAGAGAATCTCTATCCAAATTGTAACAAATTAGACTGATTTGGTAAAGATTCTTGAAAAAATAGGCACAAATGATCCTAATTTGACTTAGAATCTCTACACAATTAACGTTTGAATAATAAAAAGGACGTCTCAAATCATTGCAAACTTTGTTGATTTGGGTCTTGGGAAGCAACCCTTCTTTTTACTGTTCAATACGTATCATTTTGGTAAATAAAACCCAATCCGCGTAGTTTTGTTAAAAACATTATTTTAATATTATTTAAGTAAAAATATCTTACAATTTCACTTAATTCCCTAAGTCAACACTCAGTAAACTAATATGTTAATTATCAGTCTAATATGATAAAATATCTTTTCCTAATTTCGATAACCAAAATCAATGAAATCAAATTTTTTTTGGTGAAAGAAAAGGAAACAAAACAAACTAAATCCTCAAAGGAGGGTCCTCAAACAGTCTTAATCCTAGACTCCTAATACGAACAATCTTGGCCAAGCTATCCGCATTTATATTACTTCCCCTGAGAACATGCTAAAATTTCCACAGCTCCATCTTTTTAAGCATCTAATGAATTCTTCTAATAATGGTAGAATTGGAGATTCCCATATCATCTTCCATGATAGCGTTAATAGCTTTAATACTATCAATTTGACTAAAGACCTTCTGATCTACCGTCAGACTCAGCCCATCCAAAATCCCCCAAAGCTCTACCTCTAAAACTGAAACATTACCCAAATATCTCACGAACCCTATAATCCACTCTCCCTTGTGATCTCTCACACAGCCTCCAGCAGCTGCAAAGCCCTTGTCAATCCTAACTGAACCATCAATGTTCAGACAAACCCAACTGTTAGATATAGGCCAATTAGGAAGATTGCTCCGAGCTTCAAACTTTAAGATCAAGGAAACTAAAGAATATTGCTTAGCCTAACTAAAGGAGATTTTAAGAATTTCCTTAACACTCCACGAATTTCCTTAGAAAACAAACATGTTGCAATTCTTCCAAATACGCCACGCAATAATCCTGTAGAGACAGGGCCAATCGATTCCCCCCATTGAAAAAGTCATCTGATTTTGCAATTTGCAATCCATTCAAGTAGATACCTAGAGCAAAAACCAGAAAGAATTTGATGAGGAATGATTTTATCCCAATTGCCTCTAGCTGCAAGATAATCTCTGAGTATATGTATCACATCCTCCAAAACATGCCCACAAATACTGCAAGTGTTGCTACTCCGCAACCTCGCCTTACTCTTTCTACATTTGTAAGCAGCCTTTGCTCTAAGACAAGCCAAATAAAGAAGCGGATCCGATGAAGGCCTTTAAATATGCAAGGTATCCTCCAAAACCCTTCTTTGGAATTCAAAGTGCCTTCGCGAACCTTTTCATATGCACTTTTGAGAGAGAAGGTGCAGGTTGAGGTGGCTCCCAATATAATTCGGTCTGAACCAAAGGAAAGATGCGGTGGGGGAACACTCAAAATCTGATCAATTATTCCCTCTAGCACCTACAGTCTAAAAAGATCTAAGTTCCACGAGCCATTACTTGCAATCAAATCACGGAGAGAACAATCCAAATTAAGGTTAGCAGATGAAGGAATAAAATTCAGTAAAAGACTACTATTAGGGATCCAAGAGTCTTGCTAGCATTTGATACTCTTCCCATCACCGACTGACCAAACCAGATCTTCCTAAAGGAGTGGTCACACCTTAAAAATGGACCTCCAAAGAAAAGAACACCGACTTCTAGATAATTCTTCAGGCATACCACTAGGAACTCTATATTTTGATCGAAGAACCTGAATCCAAATGGCATCGGCGTTCGAAACGATGTTAAAACTCATTTTCACCATGAAGGCAATATTATGATCTTTCAACTATCTAAGGCCTAGCTCCCCATGAGCCTTAGGCGGGCACACTGAATCCCAACTAACCAATGCTATCTTGGAGCTACCATTATGAGATCCCCACACAAATTTCCTTACTATTCACCCAATTTCATCACTAACTCCTTTAGGAACCATCATCATCTGCATGAAGTAACTAGGAATCGACAGCAGAATGAATTGCACTAAGGTGACCCTACCAGGAAAGGAGAGCTGATGTGCATCCTAGCTAGACAATTTACTACACACTCTATCCATCACAAAGTGCAAAGTGGTACTAGTAACCTTATCATGTAAAAGTGGCACACCAAGATAATTCCCTAGATTAGTTACTTGCTGGAAACCAAAAAAACTTCTTAAACACCTCCCCAAACGATCATCCACACTTCTAGAAAATAAAATATTAGTCTTCTACGTGATTTAGTGCCCCAAAAAGGCACAAAAGTCCTCCAAAATATTTTCCATGACTCTAGCTTGATCATCTTTAGCATGACCAAAAAGAATCAGGTCATCAGCGAAGAAAAGATGAGGTAAAGGTGGTCCATCTCAAGCAAGCCTAATAGGAGACCAAGTGCTTGCCTCAATAGTGTTGTGAATACTATACCCCTAACCACTCCATGTAAAGAATAAAAAGATAGAGAGATAAGGGACAACCCTGTCAAACACCCCTGACTGGCTGAAACTTTTGTGTTGGGGCACCATTCAGTAAAACCTACATAGTGAAGCTAGAAATTGCAGATATAATAACATTTCATAAAAAATTAGGAATACCTACAACTTGAAGCGATGCATCAATGACATCCCAACAAACCCGATCATAAGCCTTCTCGAGATCAATTTTGATAGCCATCTATTTCCTATTTTTCTGAGTGCTCCTCATAGAATGGGTAACTTCTTGTGCGATAACGATATTGTCAGTAATATTCCTCCTGGCAACAAACCCAATTTGCTCAAAAGCTATAATCCTTGGAAAAATCAATTTAAAGCGATTAGCGATGACTTTCATAGCCAATTTGTAAAGGACCGAGCATAAACTGATTGGCCGAAATTGAGAGAAGTCCTCTGGATACTGAACTTTTGGAATAAGCACAATGAGTGAACTATTAAGTTCCAGATCAATATCTTGACCTTCGAAAACCCCTTTCACCCACTTACAAACTGATTTGCCAACATGCTCCCACTGACTCTGATAGAACAATGCATGATACCCATCACTACCAGGTGCCCTCAATGGCACCATTGCAAAAAGGGCATTTTTAATTTCCTCATCAGATATTGGCCTACCAAGAAAATTAAAATCTCCATCATTCAGCCTCGGAAAAGGACTGGAAGGGAAGTCTCTCGTAGGCCTAAGATGCTTAATACAAAGAGGAGAAACTATTAATTGCTTCAATCTTCAGCTGCTTATTATCCATAATCCAATCACCCAGACCATTTTTCAAAGAAAAAATTCTATTCTGTTGGCATCTTTTCAAAGTAGGCGTGTGGAAAAATTGGGTATTGCAATCACCTAAAAACAACCAATCACATAGCGCCTTTTATCTCTAAAGGATTTCCTCGTGATATAATACAGTCTCCAATTCCTTTATAACACCCTAACCCGTATCCGTCGTCAGAATAGAGTTAAGAGGTATTACCGATCAATACACAACATATAACATGCATTTAACAATATTAAGCATTCATTCCCATACATCATTCAATATAACCACATTATCCCTTATAAGGGCCTACGAGGCCTTAAACATGTCTTAGAAGTGGTTCGGGACTAAACCGATATCATACAAAAAATTTGGAAACTTAAAAAAATTTTAAACATACCAGGTTCACACGCCCGTGTGAACAGGCCGTGTGCCACACATGGCTCCAGACACACCCGTGTCTCAAGCCGTGCGGAAACAAGGCATACCTACTAACTTGGGTCACACGGCTAACCACACACCCATGTGTCTACCCTGTGTGCCCTTCGAAATGGCCATACACGCTCGTGTGCCAGGCCGTGTACTAGGTCATGCCAAAACTGTAGGGTATACTAACTTATGCAACACAGCCAAGTCACACGCCCGTGTGCTAGGCCATGTGCCAATTAGGGGGTATACTGACTTGTACCACACGTCCGTGTGTGAGACCGTGTGGAGCATATTGACTTCATTTTAATAACAATACTAGGGGACACACAGCTGTGTAACATGATCGTGTGTCACACAATTGAGACACACACCCGTGTCTTTGCCTCTGTAGACAAAAATAGGTCATTTGCAAGGCCAATTTGTGTCACCCCTACCCATGTCCAACGCTGAGACAGGATACGAGGCATTACCAGACTTAAACACAACCAATCATGCAAACCGAGCCATAAAATTTCATTTATATTTTGAATCATTCAGTCACATGCACATAGTCCCTTATTTGGATCTACGAAGCCCAAAACATACTTTAGAAAGACTTTGGGACTTTGGAAAGTTTTGGGAAAACTTAGAATTTTTTCTCATAGAACAGGGTCACACGCCCGTGTGGACACAAGGGCACTCCCATGTGCTATTGACACGCCTGTGTCCTCAGGCCGTGTAACTCTCTGTTTATGACGTTAGCAAATAAATTGAACCAAATGGCCAGGCCACACGCTCGTGTTACAAGGCCGTGTCCCTCACACGGTTGAGACACATGGCCTTGTCTTAACCCGTATAGTTGACTCTTAGGCTATTTTCCAAGCCTTCATGTTTCCCATAAACCCTTACAACCTTATACATATCAAACTCACAAATCATGGCATCCTTTTAGTGATTAAACACCCTTTATTAAGACACATTCAACATTAGCTCGTCATTATACATATGTTCCACCTACTCATGATAAACTAGTCCAGCCACATTATTACACATTCATTTGACCTTGTCATCTTATTAATCACTTATACCATTATAATATGGTTACTAACTTATACATCAAACACCCATGTTCAAGGCACTATCATCTTATTACCATATTACACATTTAATTCATGGTCATGACCACCTCGATTAGTCATAAAACATGCATTCAACACACATGACATATTACCAACCATAATCAATATGAGCCACATCTCATGGCCATATATAATAGCTTGATATAGGCCAATACATTTAGCCAAATCATAATAACACATGTCATAGAACTAGGTCCCTATACATGCCACTTACTTGATATTTCTAACATATGTATCAATACTCCAAAGGTATTGGCCTGATAGTGTGATGCTGCCTCCGACGATCTCCAACCTCGAGCCGACCTGGGAACACTAAGGAAATGGAAAGGAGGGAGTAAGCTTTACGCTTAGTAAGCTCGCATGAAAAACAATAAGCAATGTATTAACATGCTATTTTCAAATTCTTTCTAATTATTCAAAGTCCAGACAAGCTGTTTCCTAGAATTGCAGTCATTAAATTATTTATATCTGGAGCTATGGAACTCAAAATTAAGATTTGTTAAATTTCCCAAAAACTATATTCACATATATTCTTATCATAAACTTTTCAGAATTTTTGGTTTATCCAATAAGTATATTTTATTCATTAAAGTTATCCCCATTTCGCTATTTGATAGTTCTGACCTTTCTTTACTAAAAACCAATTATCTTATAGTACGAGACTTGGATAATGTTGTTGTCTATTTATCTTGAAAATAGACTCATCAGGGATTTCAAGCATATAAATTATAACACATAATCAGTTTTTTACAATTTTTAATGATTTTTCCAAATCAAAATAGGGGATTTCAAAATCACTCTAACCCTGTTTCACAAAAATTTAAATATCTCATAATATGATATTTATTTGCTTACACCATTTTAGTTATCTGAAACTAGACTCAATAATATTTAATTTCATATTTTATTCAGCATTTCATTCGACTTTCACAATTTTTAGTGGATTTTCAAATTTAGACTACTGCTATTATCTAAAACTGTTTTAGTGCGACATAATGATAACCATCACAAAATTATCATAAAAATTATTTTCATAAGGATCACTCATTCCTTTGCATTCTTATCACAAGCCTATTTCATTTCACATGTCAAACACAAGTTTATAGGTTCCGAGTACATACATGTGCTATCTCTTAGCACAACCACTCATCCAAACATGACAACCATATGCATCATATTAGTATCATCTAAGCATCTATGAGTTTATCATTTCAAGTATTTCCATTCCATTTCTCATATTTATTCCTATTGAATTTCTCGGAATCTTGATGGATATCCCATTTACCATCAATTTATACAAGTGATCATTTCAAGCACGCACTCCCGCAAACCTTAGTCCTTACGGCGGGATTACCAGTCCATGCTAAATCCCCCGTAGTATAAACTCATAGAGCAATTGTCGGGATTACCAGTCCAGGCTAAATCCCCCGTAGTATAAACTCATAGAGCAATTTTCGGGATTACCAGTCCAGGCTAAATCCCTTACAACGACAATTACTCAAATGAGCTCGGATCTGAATTACCAGTCCAGGCTAAATTCAGATCCTAAATCAGATTAACCATTTGGGCTAAATCCATTTTAACACATATTCTTCGGGAGGCTAAGTCATATTAGGAACACCCGTCTGGGCTAGATCCTTTTTACCGTCAATTCTTTTTCGAGAAATCCATCGAATAGTTTTTTCATTCAACCGAGATTTCTAGTCTCATTTTATCCATTTATATCAATGTTTCATACAATGAACACTCAAATCATATTCACATCAATAACATACATTTCAAGCATTTAGGAATATAATTCATCATGTTAATAAAACATTATAACATGATACATCACTGCATTAACCAAGTTAACATTTATCATAAAATTATCAAGTAAATATTCAAAGAGCATTATGTTCTCAATATATTTATTATCATAAAGCAAGTCATCATTACATGAACTATCAAACATATCATGCATTACTAGTCATGTACCATTCTTTCAAGACATTTTCTCACATTATAATTCCATTCCATCACCTTTTCAATATACTTAACCATACAATTTATGCCTTATTAACAAAAAATTAATCCTTATATAACATTGCACTATCACTAATACACGGACTTACCTCGAATACGGAAATGACAAATTTACCATTTTAGTACATAACCTTGTATTTTCTCGATTTAAGCCTGAATCTCAATTTCCTTGATTATTGAGCTTGGAAGCTTGGAAACCCTAGCCATGGCTTCCCTTTTGATTCACATGGCCAAGGGAGGAAGATGGACACTAATTTGGCTTTTATTTTGTCTTTTAGGTCATTTTACCCTTAAATGACCAAAATGCCATTTTTACTATTCTTTCAAATTTTACCAATCTAAGGCCATTTTTGTCCAAATTTTTATAACTTGGTCAAATTACTCTTTAAGGACCCCTAATTAAATTCAATTTCATGCAAATTTCTTCTAGAACACAATTTTTACAAATTATTCGATTTAGTCCTTAAAGTCTAATTAAGCACTTTTCACATAAAATTTCCTCATGAAATTTTCACACAAGCATAGAGACATATCATAGACCTTATAATAATCATAAAATAATTATTACCATCTCGAATTTGTGGTCTTGAAACCACTATTCTGACTAGGCCCTAATTCGGGATGTTACACAATTTGCCACCCTTATTCATGCACACCAAAACAATCAAAATGGTACCATTTTATTACACAATTAGGCAGCCAAAACATCAACCAAATTCAATAATCAATTCAATGCCATTTACCTAATCCAATACTTATCAACTCAACTTACAAAATCATATTTCATCAAAGCATTTCTCAAGCATTATACACCATAAATCAATTTACCATTCGCAACTATAAAACCATAACCATATTCATACCAAACATGCCAAAATAAGCCATCACTCATGGCTATATATACAAACCAAAACATACACATTTACAAGCCATTTCTAATGGCCAAACACACATCAACATTAACATCATTTACAAGCCAACTCTCATGGCTATAATCACAACCAAAATACCATAAGTAGCCTATACATGCTATATACCATATTTATACAACTCAAAAGTATTAATTAGATGTCTGATAGTGCGGTGATGTTCCCGATGACTTTCAGATCTGAGCTAGCCTTGATTCACTATAAAACATAGAAAATAACACGAAGTAAGCTTCATAGCTTAGTAAGCTCGTATATGAATAACTTAATTCATTAAATAATTATAAATCAACTAATTATACATAACATCACCATATGCACATTAACTACAAACCTTTCTCATGCCTCAAAAACATGATCAAATACCCTCTCATCGAACTTTCTCTATTTAATACTCGAATAGGTTTTGTACATACTTATATCGCCTCGTACTAACCTCTTTCTCAACCACATCATTTGTTTACCTGTTGAATCATTCGGAATAAAAATTAGATAATCATGAGTCTCATAGATAATTACCTATACCATGGCCCGTAGCCAAATCAAGGTAACTTGTCCGAAGAACTATTTTCATGGCTTGAAGCCAAAATATCCGATATGCATGGCCCGAAGCCAAATCGGTATAACTCGCACCCGAAGTGCTAATATCATGGCCCGAAGCCAACTCATCCGATATACATGGCCCAAGCCAAATCAGTATATCATCTTATAACATGTCACAAGTATCCAAATCTATTCCTAAGGTTCAACCGGGATTTCTAGCTCGACAATTCCATCTTTGAAATAATTCTGTAGAGTCGTATTTACAATTTATACATTAATGAAAATCTCATAATCACAGTTTAGGCAATATCAAAGCATTTAACATACATTTATAATGAAGTCGTCACATATGAACTTACCTCGGGTATGAAAATGGCGAAATGAGTCAATTACTCGATAATCTTGCCTTTCCCCAGATCTAATTCTGGATTCCTCTTTTCTTGATAATCAAGGAGTGTAGTAGCCGAACCCTAGAAACCTCCCATGGATGTTTTTCTTTCTTAGTTTCGGTTATGGAAGATGAAAATGGTGTAAAAATTTGGCTTATTATAACTTAATTCATGTTTATTTTATAAATTACACATTTAACCTTTATAATTAAACATATAAATCATTTAATATATGCCCGAAAGTGTCCACTCAACATTATAATGGTCAAATTACAACATAAGGACTTCTAATTAATAAACCATAGCTATTATATACTTTTAGCTATTAGAACATGTATTTTACACACTACGCGATTTAGTCCTTTTTCTCAAATTGAGCAATTAAACTATAAAATTAGCTCACGAAATTTTCACATATACATGCTAACATGCTGTAAACACAAAGAATACTATTAAAAATAATTTTCTAACATCAGATTTGTGGTTTAGAAACCACTATTCCAATTTAGCTAAAACCGGGCTATTACAACTCTCCCCCTTTAGTGATTTTCGTCCCCAAAAATCTTACCAGTGAATAGATTTGGATTTTTTTGCTCATAGCATCCTCGGGTTCCCCTGTAGCTTTTTCAACCCCGTGTCAATGCCATAATACTTTTACTAATGCGATTTTCTTATTTCTTAACTCCTTGATCTCACGAGCTAAAATTTGAATTGGTTCTTCCGCATATGACATATCAGACTGAATTTCAATTTTGATAGAGGAAATGACATGTGAAGGGTCAGATCTATACCATCGAAGCATCGACACATGAAACACATTATGTATTTTCTCTAACTGAGATGGTAATGCAAACTGATAATCTCATACGGTCCGATGAATCGCAGACTCAATTTCCCTTTCTGACCAAACCGCAATATCTTTTTCCATGGAAAAACTTTCAAGAACACTTTATCCCCAATTTGAAACTCAATATATTTTCGTTTCAAGTCTGCGTACAATTTCTATCGATCTGAAGCCGCTTTCAGACTGTCACGAATTACATTCACTTTTTCTTTAGTCTCTCTGACCAGATCAACCTCGTGAATCTTATTCTCACTGAGCTCACTCCAATACAACGGTGTTTGACATTTACGACCATATAGAGCTTCGTACGGTGCCATCTTTACACTCGATTGGAAGCTATTATTGTAAGAAAATTCAATCAGCGGTAGATATTTCTCCCAGCTACCTTCAAACTCAAGAATGCAACAACGTAACATATCCTCAAGTATCTGAATTACTTGTTCGGATTGACCTGTAACATCCTTAACTCGTATCCGTCACCAAAATAAGGTTACGAGGTATTACCAGATAATACACCTCATTCACATACATTTATGCATTCATAATCAAAATTCCTTCAAAACATTCACATTGTCCCTTATTAGGCTCTACGAGACCTTAAAACATGCTTAGAATTGGTTTGGGACTAAACCGATAACATTTGCAAACTTTGGGAAACTTAGAAAATTTTCAAACATTTAAAGGTCACACGCCCGTGTGAACAGGCCGTGTGAAAACAGGGCATACATACTGACTTGTACCACACGGTCGAGGACACACCGTGTGCCAGGCCTTGTGAAATTAAGAGGGGTTACTGACTTAACCACACGACCGGCCACACGCCCGTGTACCAGCCCGTGTGCCACACACGACCAGTAGACATGCCCATGTGTCTAGGCCATGTCAAACCTGTAGGGTATACTGACTTAAATTCGAAGGGTACCCCAGGGGACACACGGCCGTGTAGCATGATCGTGCGTGGCACACGGCTGAGACACATGCCCGTGTCTCTATCCGTATGGACAAAAATAGGGCATTTATAAAGCCAATTTGCCACCCTTCTCTCATGCACACATAGCAGCCAATTTGGTACCATTTCCATACACATTTTAGCAACCAAAACATGCTATTTTATACACATAACATTCCATCTATCCACATCCATTTCAATTACTCAATTCTATATTCAAAAACATATCAAATCAATATGCCACAATCATCAATCTCACATAACTGCTAAATGCATTTACTCTTCAAATTATCATCTATATCATGTATCAAAACACACCTTATCATCATCTATAATCATCTCACAATATACTATTCCTTAAACATTAATAACTAACCAAATGAGTAATCATTTAATCATATCAACAACCATGGCAAACAATTTCAAAACATAAGACATTATAAACATCACATATAACACTTATCCAACACATAATTTAAGCCAACTTAAATGGCCAAATACATACCAACATTTACAAGCCAAAAGCAAGCCAAATCTTATGGTTATATTAAACTTTAAAACATATCATCAACTCACTAGCCTATACATGCCATAAAACCAAGCCACAAGGTGTAAAATACCGAAATCAATAGCCGGATAGTGTGATTGGATCTCTGTTGACTCCTAACCTGAGCGAACGTCTGAGACACTATAAAACATAGAAAAATAACACAAAGTAAGCTTCACAACTTAGTAAGTTCGTATGTGAGCCTAAAATGATCACAACATTCATATAGCAATTCGAAATAGATAAATCATTAACATTTAAAGCATCAATTTATGAACTAACATCAAATTATTCATGTCCTCATGTGCAAGTTCTCAACTTCATATAACTCGGTACTTGAGTAGTTTTTCGTACATACCTGCACTGATACCTTTCTATTTATCACCCACACTCTTATCAAACCTCTCTGGTTTATTATTACTTATGATACAAATTCATCAATTTTTCGATGCCATAGTCCAACTGTGGTCTTCCACATACATTGCCAAGGCCCTGCCGTGGTCTTTCTTTCACGTGCCATAACCCGGTTATGGTCTTATTGGTCTATTACCATATGTATATTTAGTTAACACAACTATAATTCATATCTCACATAACATTCAATACATACTTCATTATAGTCAAATAAACACATTTTGACATGAAAAATACTTATACACAATTCTCTCTTATTTAATATACATAATACAATAATGAACTCACCGATTTACTTTCATTCGATTCTCACATAGGTTCTGTACATACCTGTATTACTTATTCTGACCGTACTTTAATTCTCGTCTTGGCTATGCCCGTTAAACCATTTAGAATCGTTAAGGATACTCGGCAATCATGTATAGTTCATACAATGTCATATCCTAGATATGGTCTTACATGTTATCACATATCGATGCCACTGTCCAAGACAAGGTCTGACACGAAATCGATTAGCGATGCCAATGTCCCAGACATGGTCTTACACATAATCATAATACAATGCCAATGTCCCAGACATGGTCTTACATGTAATCTGTAACAGCCCAAAATTGGGTCTAGTCGGAACAATGGTTTCGGGACCACAAACCCGACGAGAAAAAATTTATTTTTATTATATTTTTATAGTCTATAAATTTATTTAAATATTTCATAAAAATTTCATTCAAAAATTTTGAAGTTTGGGCACTCAATTTAGTCAAAAGGACTAAATTGTAAAAAGTGCAAAAGTTGAGTTCTTTATATATGAGGTGCCTACCTAATTGTTATGAGTTTTAAATTGAAAGTCCTTATGTGATAATTAGTCCTTTAATAAGTTAGTGGATGGATATTTGTTTGGTATTTTTGAAATTTGGTTGAAAGAAAAAGGGTAATTTTGTAAATTAATTAAAATGACCTAATAAGACAAAAATTATAAAAGCTATCATTTTTTTTTCATTCTTTCTTCTTCAACCGTGGGAAAGAACCAAAAATGGCAGCCATGGATGAGCTCCATTCGTCCAAGCTTCTATGGCTTATATAGGTACAGTTTTTGTCCTGTTTTTAATGATTTTCGTATTTTTGAGATCCCCGAAGCTTAAATTTTCTATTTCTACCAATTGATTGAAGAGAAATTAGAGTTTAAAAATTTACCCATTCATGATATGGTTTTGTTTTGATGATTTATAGTAGATAATTAATGTTTGATGTGTTAAATACGAGTTTTATTCGATGAATTTCGGGAAAAATGTCAAAAAGGGGTTAAATTGTAAAAGTTATAAATTGGTCATAAGTGTGTGAATTAGTGAAAATTTGGAGTTGTCATAGAAGATAAAAATGTTCATCATGTCTTAAACCTTATAGAAATTGAATAAAAATTATTTTACGAGCCTAGGGGTAAAAGTGTAATTTTTGAAAAGTTGGGGGGCATAATTGTAAATTTTACAAATTTTGATATATGAATTGAATTGGTTAGTGTGTTGATAAAATGTGTTAAATAAGTGTTATTTGACATGTTAGATCAAGAAAACATGAAATTTTGGATTAAGATCAGGGAAAAACAAAGTTGTGTGCTAAGTCAAGAAAGTTAGCCGTTTCGGCATTTGAGGTAAGTTGGTATGATAATAATACTGCAATAATGTTGTAATTTATATTTGAAAGTTAAATTTAGTGAATTAATTGAATTATGTTAAATTAAATGTTATGGTGCTAAGTTTATGAATTAATTTAAAAATATGTCTATGGTACATGAAGTGCATTGAATTATCATACATAAATGTGATTTCTATGATTATGGATATTATGAGCAATTGTAAATTCATATAATTTTTAATAATGCAATGTGTAATTTAATGTTATTGCCTTGATATTAAATGAGATGTAAGTTTATATGTAAGTAATACATCAATTTTACTTGTATTGTGATATTTTATAATAATATTAGAAATATATTTGTTGATAATTACTTGATTGGTGAAATTGTTGGAAAAGAGAGAGGAATCCCGGTTGAACCTTCGAAAAGATTGGATGATACAGATGGTATGTAGCTAGGTCGCATGGGTGATACTCTGTGTACACCATGTAGACAAGAGAGCTACGGGATATATGTAGCTAGGTCGCATGCGTGGTTCCAAGTGAAGGACACCATGTAGACAAGAGAGCTACGAGATAAATTGGCTAGGTCACATGGGTGGTACTAAGTGTTCACCATGTGTACAAGAAAGCCGAACTTTATGATGGGTTGAGCTATGTGCTGAAACCACCAAGTATCGAGGATTGATCCGAAGTGTTCAACGGGAGACTTACTATGTACTGCTTTGTGAGTTTTGTGATGAATAAGTGCAGGAACTTGGTTATGTGAATGATGTGTTCATTAAGTGACCGGGATGTGGTAAGGTTATAAATAAGTAAGTTATACATGAGGATGATTTTATGGTGACCTTGTAATCATGGGCCTATACTTGTGATGTATGAAATGTGGTGAAAATGATTTGTGATATGTATGTTAAAATGAGGTTAATACAAAGAAAGTGTGAAAGAGTGAATTAGTAATAAAATTATTTTGGACAGTAGCAGTGACGTGACTTTGAAAAATCACCAAAAATAGTATGAATTTAATTAGAGGCTGAATAAGATATGAAATTAAATCTTAATAAGTCTCTTTTCATATAATAGAAACAGAGCAAGAAGAGGAATTCTATATTTTGAGATATTTATATTTTTGTGAGACTGGTTCAGAATGATTACGTGATCCCCTGTTCTGACTTGGTAAAATCATCATAAATTATAAAAAAATAATTATGGGGCATGGTTTATATGCTTAGAAACGTTAATGAGTCTATTTTTTATTGGAATAATCAAAAACATTATTTGAATTCTGTACAATGAGATAAATTAGTTTTTATATAGAGAGGTCAGAATTGTCAGACAGTGAAATAGAGGAAACTTTAATAAAACTCTGGTATTGATTGGAAAAACAAAAAATTCTGAAAATTTTAAGGTAGAAATTTATATGAGTCTAGTTTTAAGGAAAATTTACAAAACTAAATTTTGAGTTCTATAGCTTAAGAAATAATTAAATTAGCGACTATGATTCAGGAAAACAGCCTTAGCTGATCTTGTGTAAAAAGATGAAATCATGTGATTAATGATTCTATTTTCTTGAGTATATTTATTGAGGAATGGGATAATATTTTTAATCAAATTACTTATTATTATTAGTATGACAACTTACTAAGCTTTTAAGCTTACACCATTTTCCCGTTTCTCTCAGTGTTGTCAGGTTGGCTCGGGGTTGGAGATCGTCGGAAGTATCATCACACTCTTAGTTTATCAAATTAGAATAATGGTAATTCTTATTTATTATCAAATAAGTGGCATGTATAGATAATTAGTTATTGATATTAAGTAATATTATGATTTAGCCAAATGTATAAGCTCATTTTTGCTTCATTTTATATAGCCATAAGATTTGACCCATAATGGTTAAAGTTATGTAAACCTATTTTATGTATGCAAAAAAAAAATTATAAGTGTCTAAAAGATTTCGGTTTGTTCCCGAACCAATTTCAATGATTGTTTTGGGCCTTGTAGACCCTTTTAAGGGAAAAATTATATATGTTTGAAAAGTTTAAAATTTGATGAAATTTTATGTCTCGGTTTTAAATGATTACAAGTACTCAAGTTCGGGGTGTTACATAATCACATCTCGGTAACCTAATGTCATGACATTTGTATCCTATACTATTCCTAAGGTTCGTACGGGACTTTTAGATGTCGTAACTCTTTCGATTCTTACTCATAGTTACTCATTTGACATTCATAGCAGTTCAATATCAAATAAACGTATATAATTCAATTCAATTCAATAATATATAAGCATTTATAACACAATTTAAATACGTTTATTAGCATACGAACTTACCTCGATCGTCAAAACGTCAAAATGGATCGACTAGTTTGAAACTTTGTTTTTCCCTTGATATAGACTCTTACGAGGCTTAACTTGATCTAATCAATCAAATTCTCATATTCTATTTATTTTAATCCAATTTTATATTTTGGTAAAATTACTACTTTACCCCTACACTTTTGACCTTTTTACACGTTAGTCCCTAAACTCGTAAAATGCAAATTTAATCAATTTCATCATAGCCCAAGCTAGCCGAATTTCATACATACTCATAACAGCTCATATCTTTCATTTATTCACACTTTTACTACACAATTTATCATATATCACAATTTAGTCCAAAATTGACATTTTTATCAAAAATCACTTTATAAAATATGAAAATCTAACATCAACTATTCATATTTCACAATTAAACATCAAAGAACACATAAGCTCATCAATGGTAACTATCAAAATCTTTTAGAATTTTGAAATCAAAGACATGGGCTAGCTAGATTAAGCTGCAACAATCTCAAAAATGTATAAATTATTAAAAACGGGACAAAACCGTACCTAAATGAGCAATCAAAGTTTGGCCAAACCTAATGCACTCCCATGGTTTTTTTTCTTTAGCAAATTTTGGCTGGTGCCTTAAGGAAGATGATGACTTTTACTTTTATTTTAATTATTATAACATTATTAACCATTTTACTAAAATAACCTTTGTTTTAATTTTAAAAGGTCACTAATTCAAGTCCATTACTGTCCACTCATGCTTTTAGTAGGCTAATTTCAATTTAAGGACTTTTCTTTTGAGATTCTATAGCTATTGAACCCTTTTTGCTAATACGCTTTACGCGATTTAGTCCTTTTTACCAAATTAAGTGTAACACCCCAAACCCGAGTCCGATCGCCAGATTAAGGCTAAGAGGTATTACCGAACTAAACATTTAATTATCTCATTCACATTGTCAATAAACATAAATAGAGATCGAGCTGAAATACATATTGATATTTAAGTTATACGCCATTTTCGTATGGCCAAAATATTTACAATTTCAAAACATCGTTATCATCAGCCTAACCTATACATGCCATATCGAGTCCAAAATATAACTGTACCAAAAAGATCGATAGTGTGATGAACTGCTGACGATCCCCGAGTCGGTGGCCAAAATCAACAATCTATAAAACAGAGAAATAAAGAACAGAGTAAGCTTTCAAAGCTTAGTAAGTTTTGAGCATCACAAACAATTAAAGACTTATCGAAAATCGAAACATTCATTTAAACAGACTTATTCTCAATTCAAATTACTTCATGGCCGAATACACATAAACATATGCATAGATTTCTCAGCACATATTGTTCTTCTACTTACAGTTTATATGATGCATTTAAATCAAATAATCTCATATATTAACAACATTTGACCGAATAGGTCATTGTTTTACTCATAGATATAACAATCATTCACACTTAAGTATCATTCTTTAATACTAATAATTTACAAAATCATTGACTGAATGTACATGAGTACATAAAGAAATTTTAACATATAATTCATATACAAATATACCATGACCGATTAAATCATTCTCATTTTCGCAAATATAACCATCAATCATATTTATATATATATTCTTCTTTGATGCTAATGATTCACTTCGAAATCAATTCATCGATGAGTAAGTAATACGTACCTGAACATCTTAAATGTATAGTACTTACTCGACAATGGTTTACTGCGAACATTCAATATCGTAATCTTACTAAATTTACTGGCATTAAGCCTATCAGGTCTTAGGACTTGAAACCAAATTACCAGCACAAGCCTGCGGGAATTTAAACCTAGTATAATACCAGCTCGAAGCCTGCGGGACTTTAGCCCAGACATATTTCGAGCACGTAGCCTGTTGACCTTAAGTCCGGATATAATTCCAGCACATAGCCTGCAGACCCTAAGTCTGGATATAATTCTAGCACATAGCCTGCGGACCCTAAGTCCGGATATACATCACTGAATGTCATGCATACTTATTCGGAAGAAAATTCAATTCATATAACATCTCACAATCATAGTTCATTTATTCCCTTCGAATAATAGCATAACATGGGCACCATTCATATAACTTTTGGCTCAACAACATACATAAGGATATATGTCCATTCTACTTTCCAAACTTAACTTCTAATGTCTGTTCGGCTTTAAGCCTTTAACATAAATTATTTGTCACTCAACTATATTCAAATAGAATCAATAGATCACAGTACAATTATCATACACACATTATCAATTACGTACTAAATGTGACTATTCAAAACTTACCTCAGATATATTTGAACGGTTGCAGAAAGGCTACTCAATTACTTTCTCTTTTCCCCTATCCAACTTCGACCCTCTTTGCTCTTGAGCTTGGATTCAAAAATTTAAACTAGTCATTATTCGACTATTCAAGCATTACTTCAGAAATATAATATATATATATATATATATATTCGACTTTCACACATATAGATCATAGTAAGTTTATAAGAAAACATTAAGCAACTCATTAACAAATTTTTATCAATGTTTACCACATAATCACAAATTCACAATAGGCTGTCTTCCTGAGCAACAGTCACTAAATTATTTATAACTGGAGCTATGAAACTCCAAATCAATTTCCGTAAAATTTCCCTAAAAATAGACTCGTATATCTTTTATCCATAAGATTTTCAGAATTTTTAGTTTGGCCAAACAATACCAGATTTTTCTTAAAGTTTCCCCTGTTTCACTGTTTGACTAATCTGACCACCCTTTACTACGAATCAAATTTCTAATTGTACAGAAGTCAAAATATGTTCTCGTTGATTTCATTTGAAACTAGACTCATTAATCCTTAATTACATAATTTATTCAGCTTCTAACTCCACTCCCACAATTTATGGTGATTTTTCCAAATTCACGTTACAGCTGCTATCCCAAGCAGATTTACTACAATTTACTCTTTCACAACTCTTTGCATTTAAATTATTTAAACATGTATATCACCAATCAATTTCATCACATATATCTATAATTTCACTTAAGCATAATCTCAATACAACACATCGTGCTCAAATCATTATTCAAGTTCAAATTTGGCTAACACACATATAAACACTAGCAACTAAATATTAACATTTGCATTTCACCATAATAGCCAATTGCCATTAAACAATTAAGCCACAATTATTCAATTTTACCGAGCTTCGACTTAATTTAACTATCTAAATCATTTAAAACATTCAACAACAAATTCTTCTTTAATTAAGCACATATTCGGCAATGACAATGGTAATTTAGCAAACCTTAATTTAACTTATAATTGTTTATAACACATTTAAAGCATCCACTCCATTCCATCATTTTAAAGCACATACATTACTCAATATTATCCAAGTTCACAATTGGCCATAGTACACACAACATGTTAGCCGATTTTTTTTTTCCACTTAGCATCTAATGCACATATATGCTCATTTATTTGGCTCAACTTCACCTATCTACCATTATTCATCAAAAGAACATGAAACAACAACCATTTCCTTCATTTCAATTCATGACCGAATGCTCACAACACAACTAAAAACCAAAATATACTTCATGGGTTAAGGTAGAATCAAGAAAGGAACTCATAAACATCAAGATAAAAGCAAACTACCATGAGTTTACCTTGGATTTTTCTTCCCCAAGTGACCGAACATTCAAGAGCTTCCCTTCCCTTATTTGTTTCCTTAAGTTCGGCTATGAAGAACAAAGATGGACAAGCTTTGTCCTTTTCATCATTTTGTTATTTTATTTCTCTTTATTTTATGATAATAAAGCCATTAAATCTCATAGTGCTAATTTAAAATGCATAATCCATTTATTCTCATCATGATGGCCGGCCACTACACCTTAAGATGGGAATTTTGACATGCAAATCCATCTATTTCATACTATAAGTTATTAGGCAACTACAAATTAGCCTATAGCATTTTCAAAAATTTTCACATAAGTCCTATTTAATAATTTCACATACAATTGACAAGATCAAAGCATGAAATTTTCACACATGAGCTTTCACATATAATAAGCACCGAATATAACATCTAATTATTTTTATGACTCGTTTTTGTGGTCTCGAAACCACTTTCCGATTGGGGTCAAATTAGGGCTGTCACATTAAGCCTTTAAACGGTAAAATTTCTTTATGAAATTTTCACACAATAATTCTATTATGCTGTAAACCATAATAAAATATTAAAATAAATATTTTAACTTAGGATTGTGGTCCCGAAACCACTGTTTCAATTAACCTTAAAAATGGGCTGTTACATGACCATCCGTTTGTGGGTGAAATGCAGTGCTAAAATGTAGCTTTGTACCTAAAGCTTCTTGCAACTTCTTCCAAAATCGTGAAGCGAATCTCAGATCTCTATCCGAAACAATAGATAGTGGCACTCCATGCAATCGAACAATTTCTGAGATATACAACTCCGCCAATTTATCAAGCGAGAAATTTGTACGTACCAGAATGAAATGAGTTGATTTCTTCATTCTGTCAACAACAACCCAGATCGCATCTTTCCTTCTTGGAGATAAAGGCAAACCCGATACAAAGTCCATTGTTACTCTATCCCACTTCCACTCAGGAATCAAAATAGGCTGTAATAAACCTGACGGCACTTGATGCTCAGCTTTGACTTGCTGACAAATCAAACATTTCGAAACAAATTCTGAGATATCTTGTTTCATGTCATACCACCAATAATGTTGTTTCAAATCATTATACATTTTCATGCTCCCTAGATGTACTGATAAACAACTACTGTGTGCTTCGTTTAGAATCTTCCGAATGAGGTCAAAATTTCTTGGTACAAATATTCTATCATGAAACATCAAACAGTCATCAAGCCCTATTTGAAACTCTGAATCAGAAGTCGACTCACATTGAGCTTGTTTTGCTTGCAATTCATTATCAAATTCCTTAGCCTCATAAATCTACTGTTAAATAACGGTATTGCTTTCAACTCGACTACTATCAAACTGTTGTCAGACAAAGCTAATTGTGTGTTCATAGCACGTAAAGCAAATAACGACTTAGAACTCAAAGCATCAGCAATTACGTTCGTTTTTCCCGGATGATAGTCAATCACTAATTCATAGTCTTTTAACAATTCTAACCATCTCCGCTATCAAAAATCCAAATCTTTCTGAGTCATCAGATATTTCAAGCTTATGTGGTCAGTATAAATATGGCATTTCTCACCAAACAAGTAATGACGCCAAATTTTCAATGCGAACACTATCGTGGCTAACTTTAGATCGTGCGTCGGATAATTCTTTTTGTGTGGCTTCAACTATTTCAAGACATAAGCTACAACTTTGCCTTCCTGCATCAAAACACAACCCAAGCCATTTAACGATGCATCATTGAAAACTACAAATTCTTTACCCGGCTCAGCTTGAATTAACACTTGTGCCTTTGTCATTAATGCTTTCAACTGCTCGAAACTCTACTGACACTTTTCTGACCACTCAAATTTAACATCTTTTTGAAGCAATCGTGTCATCGGAGTCGCAATCATCGAGAAGCCTTTCACAATAGTCTATAATAACTGGCTAGTCCCAGAAAACTACGGACTTCGAATACATTGCTCAGAGGCTTCCAATCTATAATCGCAGAAATTTTGCTCGGGTCAACTCGGATACCCACGACTGAAACTATATGTCCCAGAAAACCAACCTCTCATAGCCAAAACTCACATTTGCTGAAATTTACAAACAACTGTTTATCTCTCAAAGTTTGTAACACGATTTTCAAATGTTCAGTATGCTTAGATTCATTACGAAAGTAAATCAAAATATCATCAATAAACACAACTACGAATTGATCTAAGCACGACTTGAAAATCCAGTTCATCAAGTCCATAAAAACCACAGGTGCATTTATTAGTCCAAAAGGCATAACAAGAAATTCGTAGCATCTGTACCTTGTTCTAAATGTAGTCTTTGGCACATCTGATTCTTTAACTCACAACTGGTAATAACCCGATCTTAAGTCAATTTTCAAAAACACTGTTACCCCTTTTAATTGATCAAACAAATCATCAATTCATGGCAAAGGGTATTTATTCTTGATCGTCACTTTGTAAGTTGTCAATAGTCTATACACATTTTCATTGTGCCATCTTTCTTTTTCACAAATAATACTGGTGCACCCTAGAGAGAGAAACTCGGTCTAGAAAAACCTTTATCTATCAACTCTTGCAACTAGGCTTTCAATTTTTTTTACTCTGTTGGGCCATTTTGTATAGAGCTATTAATATCGGTGTTGTCCTCGGTACTAATTCAATACCAAACTCAACCTCTCTGATAGGTGGTAAACCCGGTAACTCTTTTGGAGACACATCTGGATACTCGCACACAACTGGTACTAATTCAATATTTGTTTCTATCACTTTCGTATCAAGTACATATGCAAGATAAGCTTCACACCCCTTTCTAACAAATTTCTGAGCTAACATATACAAGATCACAACTGGCAAACTACTTAGATCATTAGATTCAATTCTAATAGTCTCATTATTCTGACATTTCAGTTCAATTGTCTTTTGTCTACAATTCACTATAGCCTCATGCATTGTTAGCCAATCTATTCCCAAACTCACATCAAATTCATCGAATGGCAACAACATCAAATTAGCCAGAAAATAGAAATCCCGATGCATTAATGGACAATTCTTGCAGACTTTGTCAACCAAAACACATTTGCCTAAAGGGTTCAATACTCTAATCATAAATTTAGTAGACTCTACAAGCAAAGTCTTACTGGATACTAAATTCATACATATATTAGAATGAGTTGATCTTGGATCTATCAATGCAATCACATTAGTATCATAGAGAGCGAAACTACCAGTGATAACATCTGAACATGACGCTTTTTCGCGAGTGCAAATAGCGTAGGCTCTGGCAGGTGCTCTGGCCTCTGATCTTACTGCTGAATCCTTTGTTGCCCCTCTACTACCACTTACATTTTTGGTAACTCTAAGTGGTCTACCTCTATTCGACATGTTACTTGGTTTCACATTCTGAACACCCAGCTCAGGGCAATCTCGTATAAACTGATCTATCGAACCACATTTGTAACAAGCTTTATTATTTTTATTCCAACATTCTCCGAAATGTCGTCTCCCAGACTGTTGACATTCAGGTTTGTTGTCTCGCACATTTCCAACACTCAACACTGATGTAGTTTGAGCTTTAGAACCGGAGTATTGTTTTCTATGATCTCTGTTCGAATATTCATTGGAAACATTTGGGCGAGCATACAAATCTTTGAATTTCTTTGATGAAGATTGATACGGCTTACTCATTGATCTTTTTCTCGAGTCTCTAGCCTCTGAATCAGTAACACCCCTAACCTATATCCGTCACCAAATCAGGGTTATAAGGCATTACTATACAAAACACAATTCAGGACTGTCATTTATCACTCCTCATGCACTATAGAATAACGATACATTTATAACATTATCATACTTTTATACACACTGCAGCAAAATTAACGCCGCTAAAACTATTTGAGGCGTTTTTACAATCGCTATAGATAATGCCGCTAAAGTTTAAGGCGTTTATTTGAAAAAACGCCGCTAAAGAACATGATCTTTAGCGGCGCTTTCTCCACAAACGCCGCTAAAGGTCATTAAATTTAAAAAAATTATAAAATATTATAAAGGTCTTAAAAAATATAAAAATTTAAAATTCATTATCAAAATATTGAGAAGAATAATATCCATGATATAAATATAAAAATTTTCTATTAAAATTCATTATCAAATTAAATTTTCTATTAAAATTTTAACTTTAAAACTAAATACAAAAATTAATGAATTTAAATTTAGATTTTAAAATAATAAATTAATAACACAATTAAAATCCAAAAGTTAGAACTCAAATTAGCTTAAATATTAAAAAAAAATAAAAACTTAGAATCAAAACTAAAATAAATAATAAAAATATCAGCATTGATTATCTAAATTGATTAAGCCGCTAATGAATATTCTCTTTTCTAAGTCAAAATTACAATTTGTGTTTTTCTTCTTTCAACTCAAATAAAAATAAAATGTTGAAAACAAAACAATTAAATAATAAAATAGAATAATTAGTTGACACGAGATTATTATTAAATATATGTAAATATGCAAGTAGATTATTACAAAACTAGGTGTAGTTTTTGATCAACTAATTAGTTGATCCTATTGCAGGTTCTATCTATAATCTGCTTAACTAACATACAAACATAAGGCACTCTAATACTTTTTTGCACATAAAATATCTGAAACTCACACTTGAATTCGGATTCAGAGCACATACGGTGTCAGCTGCATGTTGATCAATATCATTCTTATTCGCTGCTGCAATGCCTCCCATATGCATTTGTAGAGGTAGGAGCCAGCCATTATGTGCCTTTTGCAAATTGTTCTTGGACCGCAATCTAGTGTAGTTGGTTTTTCCTGTTCCATTTGCCACCAGTTAAAACGTAAAAGAGCTATATTGTGGTAACTCTATCAGCTTACACAGTAAATTAAAGCTCGCATGTTTCAAAGGTATGATTCAATTAGTGGGGATTCTGGTAAAATAACAGTCGTTGAGAAGGCAAATTGATGATAAATTAGATAAGAGCAAAGAATATATACTATATTTTATCTGAACAAATGTTCCTTTCTTCAAATATATTGGAATGAATAATGATTAATTTGCATCATCAATGCTAGTGAAAATCCATAAAGAAAAAAAATGATAGTTAGAATGAAGCATGAGTTATTGATGAGAAATTACAATAAAGAGTAGTTTTGGAGTGAATTAGTTTATGTTAGAAATAAATCATATTTTACTAGATATGGTAATCAGTATATCCCTTTGACACATTTAGATGTTCATATCATGTTGTATTTTAATCATTTTTCTTATATATCGTATCTAAAATTATCAAATATAATGTTTACTACAATGTTAAATTAGACTGCCTATAATATTAACTCTGAAATTCATGATGACTATAAAATTCCGCTTTGCGGTCCAAAACTGACAAAACATGTCGTAGAGCATTGAATAGTGGAAAAGAAAGAAGGAAAGAAATACGTTTTCTACTAATTTTCTTCCTATCAGGCCATGGTGGATGGTTTAGACAAACTGGAGGTTACCTTGTGTCTGCGCATTAGATTTGGCAACCTTTTCTCTCCACCCTTTCTGACGAGCTCTTATTTCCCACATTGCTGTCAATTTCATTTGATCTCACCCTGAAATGAAATCATTTGCTAGATGAAGGCAGTGGTTTTTGTTAATGCAATACAGAGGGTTATTATATTTAATGTTACATTCACATCCAAATTACTCTCGGATAAAAAAATACCACAACATTAATTATCAAGCAATTCCAACCAAAGCAGTTCATCCTGCATACCAAAGCCAGAGTTACTACTTTATCTTATGTAAGTTTTATTTCACAATATCAGTCATTTGCAATCAATCTTAAAAACATGGCTCGATTATGCAATTGTTAGATAGCATCCTAGTAAAAAAAAAAACATTGTTACATTAGCAATCAATCATTATTGAAGACAAAACAAAAGTGAAAATCATGTGATTAGCAATCAAACATTGTTACATCAGCAATCAATCATTATTGACGGGGGGTGGCTTAGGGAAATCATGTGATTAGAGAGTATAACAGCACAAAAACAGAAGGATAAGAAAAACTATGGAATATATTTGTCTCATATAGCATCATATAAGGCATAATATCTGTTAAAATAAAGTTGACACCTAAATGAAAGTGATAGCAGCAACAATGGTGAAAAAACCCAGCAGAGATGGCTGCTGTCATGCTAAAATTAGAGGTGATCTAAAAGGCATAGAAAATCAAATGTAAAATTTCTTTGTATTAATATTCATACCAAACATGCCAAAATAAGCCATCACTCATGGCTATATATACAAACCAAAACATATACATTTATAAGCCATTTCTAATGGCCAAACACACATCAACATTAACATCATTTACAAGCCAACTTCATGGCTATAATCACAACCAAAATACCATAAGTAGCCTATACATGCCATATGTCATATTTATACAACTCAAAAGTACCAATTAGATGTCTGATAATGCGATGATGTTCTCAATGACTTTCGAATTCGAGCTAGCCTTGATTCACTATAAATATAGAAAAATAACACGAAGTAAGCTTCATAGCTTAGTAAGCTCATATATGGATAACTTAATTCATCAAATAATTACAAATCAACCAATTATACATAACATCACCATATACACATTAACTACAAACCTTTCGCATGCCTCAAAACATGATCAAATACCCTCTCATCGAACTTTCTCTATTTAATACTCGAATAGGTTTTGTACATACTTGTATCGCCTCGTACTAACCTCTTTCTCAACCACATCATTTGTTTACCCGTTGAACCATTCGGAATAAAAATTAGATACTCATAAGTCTCGTACGATAATTACATATACTATGGCCCGTAGCCAAATCAATGTAACTTATCTGAAGAACTATTTTCATGGCTCGAAGCCAAAACATCCGATATGCATGGCCCGAAGCCAAATCAGTATAACTCGCACCTGAAGTGCTAATATCATGGCTCGAAGCCAACTCATTTGATATGCATGGCCCGAAGCCAAATCGGTATATCATCTTATAACATGTTACAAGTATCCAAATTTATTCCTAAGGTTCAGCCGGGATTTCTAGCTTGACAGTTCCATCTTTGAAATAATTTCATAGATTCGTATTTACAATTTATACATTAATGAAAATCTCATAATCACAGTTTAGGCAATATTAAAGCATTTAACATACATTTATAATGAAATCGTCAAATACGAACTTACATCTAGTATGAAAAAAATGAAATGAGTCAATTACTCGATCTAATTCCAGATTTCTCTTTTCCTGATAATCAAGGAGTGTAGTAGCCGAACCTTAGAAACCTCCCATGAATGTTTTTCTTTCTTAGTTTCGGTTTTGGAAGATGAAAATGGTGTAAAAATTTGGCTTATTATTACTAAATTCATGTTTATTTTATAAATTACACATTTAACCTTTATAATTAAACATATAAATCATTTAATATATGCCCAAAAGTGTCCACTCAACATTATAATGGTCAAATTACAACATAAGGACTTCTAATTTAATAAACCATAGCTATTATATACTTTTAGCTATTAGAACATGTATTTTACACACCACGTGATTTAGTCCTTTTTTCTCAAATTGAGCAATTAAACTAAAAAATTAGCTCACAAAATTTTCACACATACATGCTAACATGTTGTAAACACCAAGAATAATATTAAAAATTATTTACTAACATCGAATTTGTGGTTCCAAAACCACTATTCTGATTTAGCTAAAATCGGGCTATTACATCTTTTCTAATATCCATTTCCACTTAATAAAGATATTTCGAGTTAGTCCTATCTCGCTCCAGCTCAACATTTTGCAACTCACGAGTTAAGGTCTTCTTACGTGTAGAAATATGGTCATACACTTCCTTATTCCAACTTTTAATCTAATCAGTAAACTTTGAATGCAAGGCCAACATACTAGTAGACATATTCCAATTCTGTTTAGCAAAATCCAAAAAAGTAGTGTGGTCAACCCAACCAGCTAAAAATCGAAATGGTCTCCCCTTAAAGAGTGAAGCTCCAACATAAGGGACAATTTTAAAGGTCTATGATTAGATTTGAGACATGGCAGGTGTGTCACCAAGGAGTTGGGAAAGTTTGCACTCCACGCACTATTAAAAATGACCCTATCCAAGCATTCGAAAATCCCCCCTCTCTACCAAGTGAACTGTGCACCCCTGAACCCCAAGTCATGCAGCTAAGCGGAATCCATGAAACTCCCAAAGAAAGGGCACCTCTTACCCCTAACTCTCCCTCCCCTTTTCTCACTCGAAGAAAAAATAGCATTGAAATCACCAATGGCTACCCATGGAAACCCATCCAAAGGAATAAAATCCTTCAAAGTATCCCATAAATTCCTCCGTTTCTGACTATTCGGGTTGTCGTACACAAATGAGACTAACAAGGGCTGCTTGAAAGAGTAATTAGTAACTTTAGCTAAGATAAATTAAGGATGACTTTTAAGAACCTTTACCTTAATAGAGTCCCTCCACCCAATCCAAATGCCCCCCAAAAACGTAACTACTTCCACACGGTGAGAATTCTGAAACCCTAGCTTAGAATAACCAATTTAGCTTTTTCTCCACTGATCCTTATTTCTAATAAACTTATCAAATCTGGCCAATATTCTCTATTGTATTCCCGAAAGACTCAAATAAATTTTGAACTCGCACATCCCTAACAATTCCAAGAAAAAATAGTAAAATTTATAATAAAAAAAAGATATGATAAATAAGAACTAACCTCTTTCATTGAGTAACAGAAGCTTCTGCACTACTATATCGGCCATCTTAATTTCCTAAAGGAATATCCACTTGTGTGTTAATAACACGCGGCCATAGAACCCATAGCTTTCGAAAAGGAGACTCATGAGCTATCAATAGGTTTAAATTTCCCTCCACGCCCATGAATAGATTTAATAGTTAGACTTTCTATTTTGTCCACTTCCTTTCTGAATATCAACACCATGAGTTCTAAAAATACTAGAATAATTCCCACGTGTTAATAAACATCCTTTTCCCATTTTAGCTTTAGAATTGCCATCCAAATCTTCTTTAAAAGTAACCATTGTATGTCGTTTGGGGTCAAAACCATTAGAAATTGAATTAACCGAATTCCCATGTTGGCCTTCAAAAATGGGATTAACGTGAAAGGAGTTTGAGTTAATTTTGGTGATACAAATAGAAGCATTTGGGTTTTTTTTCCACAAAACCCACAGCCCCACTTGAGCCCAAATTTAAAGGAGTGTGAATCTGCCCCAACCCCTATTGAGGTCCACTAATTTCAAACAGAAGGCCCACTGCCTATTGAGGCCCAGTACCCGCAAATGCCAGGCCTAGTAACTGCTGCTCTTCAGCGCCATCCTACACCAGTTCTTTAGCATGTGTTGCGACCTGGCCCAAAACTCCACTAGCATCAAACCCCCTCGATGGCCCAATTTTGCTCCTAACCCCATCACTCCCCTCATGGCCCACCAAACCCTTTTATAAAAATCCCTCAGCCACCGACCCATTTTCACAGAATAGTCCTTTACCTTTAGATTTTTTAAGAGATTCTCTCTTATTAACCTTAAAATCACCAAACCTTGAACCCCTAAATCTGGCATTTGAGCCTCCTTTCCCAGAGAAGACAAAGCTCTAATCTAGAGCCCTCCACATTCCCCCCTTAATTTTCGCTTTAAACCCCCGATTTCTGTTCAATTTCCGTCGAGATTTGCGTTCTACCACCATCCATGGACTGAAAGCTTCATCCGTAGTCACCTGCCCTTCACCCAACTTCACCGGAATTACATCTTTGGTCATCGATTTTCTAGAGGCTTCCGCGCCTTCAAAACTACTCCGATCTATCACAGAGGAAAGACACGAAAATTTAAGGTGGCCATATTTTCCTCAAGAAAAACATACCTCAGGTAAAGCTTCAAATTCCATTTGTTGTAAATGCCCATTGATCTGAAGTTACGATGTCAGAGGCTTCTCAAGATCCACAACCACAACCATACAGGCGAATTGACCCCTCACACCACTATCAATGTTTGTGTCTAGTTTTATAACTTTTCCAACTAAACTTCCAATAGCTTATAATATATTCTTTTGGTACAAGAATCCCGGCAAACCTAGAAAGCGGATCCAAGCTAAGATCCTATTTGAAAAAGGCCTCGACGGGTCGAAGTCCACCATCCACGGCTAAATAGTAAGATAGTGCCTAAACACTAATCCAGGGACCCTGAGTCAGCACCACTTCATAATCCACCATGCTTTGAAACTTAACAAGGTAATACCCATTAGCCACATCCATTAAACGGAAGGGTTGTGAGGGTTTCTAGAGATTGACGATACGATTATATAGAGCCCCATAACATATATTACGCTCTAGAAGCTTAACCACCACTGCAGACTCCATATCCCTGACTAGAATCTTTTTAATGCGATCTGGAAATTCTATGTCAGGAATTCCATTGATGACAGATTTGAGGATATCACCATCCTCCAACTCTAAATCGATATTAAGGACACTACCTAGAGAACCTGAACCCAACCCACCCAAAAGTTTATCTTTCTAGGTAACTCCACTCACCGGAGTTGAGTCCACCACCATATTCTCCAAAAGGCCTTCACCACCTTCCTTAAACTGAACTGTTTTGGTGCTGCGATCTTCAATAGTGCCTTCACCATCTTCAATCTGATCACCGGACAAGGATTCAACGTCATTCATCGAGAAGGATTAGTCAATAGTAGTTTTATTTTATTTATTGCAATCATTTTTTTTTCAATGAAATCAAATCAATTTAATTGTGAGTCTTTCGGGATAACTTTTTTACAATTTATTGCAAAAATATTGTATTTTATAAGATAGGATGGTTTTTAAATTATTTAGAAATATATGGTAGTTTTTCTCTATTCAAAAAGTAATCTTACCAGCGGGATCATTATGTGTAACACATGTCACATTTTATACATTTATTATTATTTTTAAAACATATAATGATTATTTTGGACATCCATTTAATTTTTTTTTATCTCTTTTAACTATTAAACTTATATTTTTTTGTCAAATCACATTAAAATGGATAAAAAATTAATGTTTGTTAATTTTACTAACATAACATACAGGTAGAGGTGCTAATGGGCCGGGCGGGTTATTAAAAATTAAGCCGTTTATTGGGCTCAAGCAAATTTGGGCCCAAAAATAGGCCTAAAATTTTACCCAAGCCCGACCCGGATAAAAATACTAAAACTCGTGCCTGGCTCGGCCTGCCTGTATTAATTTTTATATTATTTTTATATAATTTTTAAATATATATAATACATTAAAAATACTAAAAACATCAAAATAAATATTTTTCAACAAATTAAAAATAAATTTTAAAAAATATGTAGACTTAAATAACATTAAGATAGATGCAACTTAACAAGCAAATGCCTCTAAAATAATAATAATATTAACAAATGCCTTTAAAATAATAACAAAATTAATAATAAAATAAGTTTTATACAATATCTAAACAATAACAACAAAATAGTAGCAACATAATAGTAAAATTGTACCAAAATAAGGAGAAAATAACAAGAAAATAACATTCAAAAACAAAAAAAAAAAAATAGTAGGTTTTTTTCGTCATTTAGTAAATTCGGGCCGGGCCGGGCTGGGCTCGGGCCAAAAATGCCTTACCCGAGGCCCGGCCCATTTTTTAAACGGGCCTTATTTTTTGTCCAAGCCCATTTTTCGGGCCTATATTTTTGTCCAAACCCTCCCACATTTCGGGCGAGCCTTCGGGCCGGGCCAGGCCGGGTCGCCCAGCCCATGAGCAGGTCTACATACAGGTGGATGACACGTCAACATTTAATTATTTTTTAAAATTTTAAAAATATTAAAGTATTTTTATATTTTTTAAAATTTTAAATTTTAAAATTTAATTAAATGCTAAATGTCATCCACATGACAATCTACGTATATGCAATATTAACAAAATTAAAAAACATTAACTTTTTCATTTATTTTGGGTTGATTAGACAAAAAACATAAATGTAAGGGTTATAAAAGACGAAAAATTAAATAGAGGGTTAAAATTACTTTTTTTTATAAAATTGTTAAAATGATTTTTTTTTTTTTAGATTGAAAGATCAAATAAGTCATTATATATTTTCAAAATTTAAAATGTGACAACTCATACATAATAAGCCTACCATCTAACATGGTGAGATCACTTTTTAGATAGAGAAAATCTATCATATCTTTTAAATAATTAAAAAGAAAAAATGATTTTTTTTTTTAGATAATGTTTAAAAATATAATATTTTTATAAACTACTTAAGGCCTGTTTAACATTGCTTTTGAGAAGTGATTTTAAAAAGTATTTTTACAAAATACTTTAAAAAGTTTGGTTTAAGATTTAAATGTTTAGTATTACTGTCAAAAAGTACTTTTAAAAAATAATATTTCTATTTTAGATATAGTGTTATAAAGTAACAAATAAGCATTTAAATAATGTTAAGATTAATTAATATTATGATATTTTAGTAAGAATATAAAAAATAATTTATTATAATTTGTTGTTAATATTTTAATATATGAAAATAAATTTTAAATATTTTTTAAGCAATTAATATTAATTATTTAAAATTTTTAATTCCAATATATAAACTATACTTTAAATATTAAATATAACTAATAAATATTTGTAATTAGATATTAATACATTTGTATTATTTTAAGAGGTGATTTTTTTATTTTAAATTAATGATTTGAAAAAGAAATAGGAAAAGGAAAGGGAAGTACCATGTGTTTAGAGAGAAAAAAATGGAGGGATGAAAAAGTAATAATACTTCCAGAAGTGCTTTTGGCACAAAAAAAAGTTTAAAAAATTTAACTTCTAAGGAAAAATACTTTTGAGCAAAAGTGTTTTTTAAAATTCACTCATTTAACCTAAAAGTTTTTTTTTAGCACAACTTTTTTTTTTCAAAAGTGTTTTTTTTAAGCATTGTTAAACACCGACTTAATGGGATTGGTGTTTTCCAACACGCAAAGTTTGTGGTAGTTATATATAGGGTTAAATTCTGCTATCAGTCCTTATATTTTGTAAAAATTGTGGATTTAATCCATTTACTTTAATTTGATATATTTTTTTGTCTTTGGACTTTTCAAAATTAAAAATTTTACTCCTCACCACACCATAATTGTTAAGTCGTTAAGTTATACTATTTTTATAATATAATCCGACTAATAGATTATCATATTTGTAATGTTATGTTGGCTTGTTATTTTCATATATTGGATTAACAACTTTAATTTATGTCCAAATTAAAATTTTGACATCTGAAAAGTATAAGGACTTAGAATGATCTAGTAGGAGAATATGGACTAAATTTACAACTGTACACATAGTACAAGATTATTAAATGAATTTAACCAATAGTACAAGATTATTAATTGAATTTAACCAAAGGGATTTAACTGATATTGTTTGAGTTAGGACTAAAATTTTAAATTTTAAAAAGTATAAGGACTAAAATTGAACAATTAAAAAGTTATAGGGTCTGGTCAAAAGAATTTAACCTATATATAATCTTCATTTTTAATTTGATTAAAATATTCAATATGTCCTTTTGTAAATTTAAAATTTAATCCTTATATTTTTATTTCTAAGAATTTAAACCTTATTTGATAATCCATAAATAAAATTAAATTAATTAAAAATTAATATTTTCAGTAATTTATTTCTGTTAGCATGTTTGATAATAAAAACTAAAAAATATAGATGGTAAAAATTTTTTAAAGAAAAAAGGTTGAAATTAATAAGTAGATTATTCCTTTAACATTATCCTTTAAACATTTTACATTTAAAATTTTTAAAATTATTATTTATCAAAACAATCTAATCACATCTCATACTTATAGTTTCAACTAAAATACTAAACAGATTTTAAAACTTAGTTTCAATACTTAATTTTTTAGTTTATCAAACAACACATTAGTCTTCTACTTTTCAATTTTTAAATTTTAGATTTAATTGTTAACATTGTTAAATTTATTTTGTAAAATTTAAGTTCTTTATAATATTTTTTTAGTTACATGGCTACAAAGTGGATATTTTTTTATTTAACATTAAAATTTTAACAATATTAATAATTTGACTTAAATTTTAAATTTTAAAAAATAAAAAGATTAAATTACTAAAAATAAAAATACAATGATTAAATTCTAAATTTATAAAAATTACATAGACTCGTGGTAGAATTTAACCTTTTTTACTCTCTTTGTCTTATAATTTCACCTAATCCCCAAAGTCAGCACTGAGTAAGATAAACTAAGCTTCATTCATCACTATAATTACTACCGGCTATCATTTCAGACTCCCATCGTGGTCCCCATTTTCTTTATGGTCCACTCTCACCCTTGTATATGGCCACGCATTGACCTCACGACCCCCTGTCTGAACGAATCTGTCGACAGCCAAGGCGTTCACGACTTTCTTAAACTTCACGCCCAAAGTAATTTAGTTATGAGTCATGAATGAGTTGTTTGGTTCTGTTGGGGTTCCTACACAGAAAACACCGTGATGCTATGTGTGGCGGCAACGGTGAGTGTTATTAGCACACACCGACACCGACGGTTTCATTTCTCATGTTTCGCGCTGGATGTTTCCCGCTTCTTCACAGTTGATAGTACGTCTATTTATTTAACGAGACAACCATGATATGATTTGAATGATGGATGATGCATGGGTGTGCGGGATTTGATGTGCCATGCCATCATCTTTTATCATCATCATTGTTGTCATTTGTGATGATGATAGTTTATGGTGGTATGTGGTGGATTGATTCATTGGCACTTCTATTTTCCAAATCATTTCATCGAGTTTAATTTATAAAAAAAAAAAATTGAAAGCGACGAAGAATTGGCTGAGATTCTTGGGGGGAAGAACAACCAAATCCGAAGTAGACCGCGGATTTTGCCCAATACCTTGAGGGTAAAAAGAAAACAATGTGCTAAATTTAGAGTTTTATATATGAGATCTTTTATTTATTTAAAAAAAATGAAAAATCAAAATGGAAATTTGATATTTCGTACGATATTTGTTGGAGCATCACATCACATGTTATGGAGCCGCACGATATTAAATCACTCGAGGGGGGTTTGGACGGTGGCTAAATCCTATCCACTAATTTAGTGTGCCCAGTGTTGAAAATATGAGCAAGCTCTCATGAACTTGGACGTAGGGCTCAAAAAAAAAAATAATAAAAAGTTTACTCAAATTCGAAATACGTAAATTACACACAATATTATTAAATTATTAGTAAGTTTATAATTTAATTATTTAATTTTAAAAAGTTACAAAATGATCACTAAATTATTTGAAAGTTTTCATTTAAGTCGTAAGGTTGTTAAAATTGTTATTATATCGCCTTCTTTGTTCGCATCGCCTACACTAACTAAACTCTCATTCCTCTTCTCTTATACAATTTAGTTTGTTTTTTCATGAAATAGCTTTAAACGTTACAAATCTGTGAACCAAAATCTAATTTTTTTTCTTCTTCGATTTTCGACATTAAACATCAGATCGACTTCGATTTAAAGTAAATTCTTCTACTCGTTGATGGGTACTAACCCATCGTACCGATTGTAGAATTGTGGCTTAACGTTTGCCAGACTTCTTAGAAAAACTTAACATCCTAGTGACTTAAATAAAAACTTTTCAATAATTCAGTGATTTAAATAAAAATTTTAGAATAGTTCAATGACTTAGATAAGAATTATTAAATAGTTCAATGATCATTTTGTAACTTTTTAAAGTTAAGTGACCAAAAATGAAAACTTATAATTTAGTGACCTTAGGTATAATTTACTAGTTTGACATATATAAGTAACGAAATCACAATTATTCGATTCCAACTTAATTTTTTAATTTAAAATTAATTTAATTTATTACAATATAAAAATATTTAAAATAATAAAAATAATTTTAACATATTATGTAATTTATTTAAAAAAATTACTATATAAGAGCTATTGATGATTTTATTTAAATTTTTAATTTTTAAAAATATTTATAAAACATTAGAATTTTATAAAATAATGTTCAAAAGCATAAAATAAAGTTAATTTTATCAAAATATATAACAACCCCATACCTGCCCAACCGTCGAGTCAAGGCATCAAAATGTCACATTCGTTGCCGAAGCAACTACTGAATATTTCAGATCAATTTATCATATTATTTAATTAATATAGATCATTAACTAATTTTAGTAATAATTGAATTTACAATAGAACTAATTATGAGTTAAATGACTTCATTAAAACATCCACAATTGATTAAAGGCTAACTTTGTAAAGTTCATAAAAATTTTTGAACTGTCGTCGTGACGTTGGGGTTTCCACATCGTGATATGGCGAACTTGTCATCGTGACGTCATCTCCATTTTCCTATAAGTTCCATGTTTTATTTTTGTTTATTTATTTTATATCATTACCTAAATCGTATTCAGATGTCATAACCGCCACTTCATTTTACATATCATTCACTTACATATATTTCTAATCTTTAGTCCTCATAAAAACATGATATTTAATTAAAGATAACAAAATTTATAAAATTAACACAAATATTAAAATTTTACAAATAAGACCATTAGATGACTTGCACTTGCAAAATTAGTTTACCCACTTTATGTATATTTCATATTTATTTCTAAATTGTGCCAATCAATTTAATTCTTCATAAAATTTTAACAAAGAATTCACATCAATTAACAATTATTCACTTATTACTTTATCAATTCATTTAAACATACTCATATGTATTAATCATTCCATCACCTACAATCATTTCGAAACATTTTAAATTTATCTACTATATATATTCATATATTTTTCCTCCTCCTCTCCACTCCACAACCTTTATGTATATATTTATTAGAATCTTTAGCTTTTAGTATATAATATGCTTGTATGTAACATTATCTATAATTCCACTATTTACTTATGTGTTTATATCAAAGCTGTCCACTTGAGTCATAGTAACTAAATTATTTATATCTTGAGCTACAGAATTCGAAATTAAGATGTGCTTGATGTTTTTGAAACTAGACTCAAGTATCTTTTTACCATAAAAATTTTAGAATTTATAAATTATCCAATAAGTACAGTAAAATCTTCAAATTTATCCCTGTTCTGCTATTTGACAACTTTAACCTTTCTTTGCTAAAAATTAATTACCTCTTAGTACAGGGTTTGGATGATGTTTCAATTTGTTTCTATTGAAAATAGACTCATCAATAATTTAAAATAATAAATTTAAACCCCTAATTATTTTTTTACAACTTTTGATGATTTTCTAAAGTCAGAACAAGAGAACCCGAAATTAATCTGACATTGTCTCACACAAATTCATATATCTCAAAATATGAAATTCTTTTTCTTAGACCGTTTCTTCGATGTAAAACTAGACTTAATAATATTTAATTCATGCTTTAATTAACCTCTAATTCAATTTATACAATTTTTGGTGAATTTTCAAAGTCAGGCTACTGCTGCTGTCCAAAACTATTTTAGTGCAAAATGTTGATAACCAAGTTTATAACACCCTCTTTTCCTTTCTATATAATATTTCCCATCACTTCCTCTTATTTCCCTTCACTAACATATCAAGAACATAAAAACTTATATAAGAAAACTCTACTTTAACATCATTTTCATGCTTTTTCAATAATATCAAACTTAAAAATATATTTAAATCTTAATGTTTTTACTTTGTCCTATTGATTTCAAAGTTTAACTTGATTTTCTCCCTCCTCCAACTTCCGTTTTCTTGAATCCAAGGTGATTTTCTTGTTCTCCATAGTCTCCTTATCACTTTTCTCTCTTGGTGATTATGAAAATTCCCTAAAATTCTAAGTGAAAATGGTGGATTTTTGGTGGAAGGACCAAATTGAAAAGACAACAAAGTTTTCTTCTTCTCTCCCCCTCACTCACGTAGGAAAGATGGGAGGATCCTTTTTTTTTTTCCATCTTATTCTCCTTTTATATTAGCTATTTATAATAAAATATTAGTAAAATATCTCATTAAAATATTAATAAAGTAATATTTATCTAATTAAATAATTATAAAATATCATCAAAATATCTCCAACATCATTATTGCCTTTTAGAGTTCTCTCTTTCTAATTGACCATTTTGCCCTTTATGATCTTTCAAAATTTTATCCTTGAATCATTACTTAATTTGATAAAATTGTAATTTAGCCCTTTATTTTTTTCGCTTATTCAATTTGGTCCTTATTAATCCATTTTCCTTAATTTATAGATCCTTCTACCTTTAAGATGTTTGCATTATTAGTCTTTCACTTCAACTTTTCTATATTTATATTTATGCCATAAAACTTTTCACATATTTACAATTTAGACTATTCCTTAATTTAATACAATTTGTCTCGCTTCTTAATTTAACTTTCTTTTGATATTTTGCAACTTTCGTTTTCATTGATCTTATACTTTTTTTCGCCAAATTTTATCTCATATTATTTACTACAAAGGGGGTTTTGAGGATGTTACATTTCTTCCCCCCTTAAAATAATTTTCGTCCTCTAAATTTCCTTGATTCGGTAATTATTCTTACTTTTCTTCAAATAATTATTATTTTTATTTAACCCATAGTAGACTCGATTGAACAAGCAAATACATCGAAGTGCCACTATCACTTGCATATCCAACGTGCTCATATCTTGTCTACTTGGGCATTATATTGTCATTCCATTGCTATCATTTATCAATTAATAGCATATAAAGAAATTTACACTATTTGCATTTTAATCATTATTTTCTTACAAATCAGTATTCATTAATTTACTATTTTAATGTCTCTTATAATTAAATTCAAGTGTCTCTATTTCACACTTCTATATTTTTTTATAATTTAGCCTTCCTTTGCATCAATTTTCACTACTCTTAACTTTAAAATCATTCCAATTTAGTCCTATACAATTTAGTAACACCCTTATAAATGCATTTCAATATCACTTTATCATCTTTTGTCGCTCATTTACTCTATCATGATTTAATATCACTTACTATACTCACTTTACTAATTTCATTTAATTACTAATTAAATCATTTCTCACTTAATAATTTCCAACTTATGAATACTTATTTACAACTTTCTCTATACTTTCACATTTTATTTAATTAACCTCACTTTCTAATTTGTCATTTTCTTTTCACAATTGTTTCCTCTTTCATTTATCATGTCTCATACAAGTCAATTTACTCATTTTAATTCTTATAATATTTTTAAATATTATTTCTTTCCATCAATCCCACACTAATATTATTTTTAATTTATTTTGCATTCTTTACACTTAATTTATAATATGTTTCAATTTAATCCTTTGAAAAAAATAAATTAAGGTTATACGAGTATTTACCTTTCTTATGCTAAATTTCACTTCTTTATTTCTCTTATTTCTCATGTTTTTTTTATTAACTATTCATAATTCAATACCATTTTACATAAGCACTCCATTATACTAATTTCAATATATTTACTCACAAAAATCAATTTTACTATTTACTTAACTTACTTTTATTTCATTTACAATTTCGTCCACTAGCTACATCACTTAAAACATTATACACTTAATTAAAGTCACTAATATCACTTGATCGTATTTTCATTCATCATATTTTTAGTGTAACACCCCTCGCCCGTATCTGACGCCGGAATAGGGTTCAAGGTATTACCTGATTTAAACTCAACCAACTATATAAAACTGGGCCATGAAATCTCAAACAATTTAAAAACTTTTCTTTTCACAAGCAATCTGTCCCTTATACGAGCTTACGAGGCCCAAAACATACATCCGGGGTGGTTCAGAACCTAACCAAGAACTCATGGAAAAACTTAGAAAACTTTCATGCAACAAGGTTCCACACGCCCGTATGGGTATAGAACACACGACCGTGTGCTAGGGACACGCCCATGTTTCAATGGGATATTTCTATCACCTTAAATATTACTAGGCATTCTCAATTCATAACTTAACAACTCATACAATATCAATACAATGGCGATATGAATATAAGTATTAATAGTGTAGTTGTATTATTTACATACAACTTACCTCAGTTTACAAAAAGTACTTAACTATTCGGTTTAGTCGGTTTGCTTGGCCTGCCCCCAATCTAGGTTCGGATTTGGTAAATCTTGATCTATAATGACAATATGCACTCATTTGGTCACTAATTAGGATTAAGAAATCATAAATTCACATCTTTAGTAAAATGACCATTTTGCCCCTAGACTTTGACAAAATAACCATCTTACCCCTATGACCGAAAATCGATTTTCATCGAATTTCTTTATATTTCAAGCCTAGCTAAAATCTTTTTACTACTATAGCAATCCCAAATTCTCAATATTTCACACACTTAGCACCTATTTTGCAACTTATGCAAAATAGTCCCTTTAGGTGTTTTCATGCTAACACCTTTCACAAAAGTTGTTTATAACACAACTAGGACTCATATTCCTCCATAAAAACTCAGCAAACCTCATAATTCCTTTCATGGTAACACCCTAAACTTTCAATCATTTTTTAAAATAGACCTCTCATTTGAAAGCCCATGCTTCAAGGGTCTCCAAAATATGAAAATCATTAAAAGGAGCTTTCAAAATCACTTACTTGAGAAGCTTAATGTTGCTGAAAATTTTTGAAGCTCAGAACCCCAACAATGGCTATTATTTTTGGCTAAGAAGAAATAGTGAATAAGGTGATATCATTTTCCTTTTTCTATTTTCTATTTTAGTAAAAATTTGGTCACCTAATCCCAACAAAAGTTAAAATTTTGACCACACATGACTCCCATGGTCGGCCACCCTATTTCTAGGGGTCTAATTGCCCTATTAAGACCCCTAAATTATGTTCTCTAGCTATCTATCACATTTGGGTACTAAAATACAACCTTTGCCTTTTATGCGATTTAGTCCTTTTTCGCAATTGGGCTAGAAAGCATTAAAATTAGCTCACCAAATTTTTCATGCACTAATAAAATCATACTATAACCTTATAAAAATAATAAAATAAATTTTTTTTTCTAACTTCAGATTTGTGGTCCCAAGACCACTGTTCCGACTAGGCCCTAAATCGGGCTATTATATTTCCCCCTCCTAAGGGATTTTCGTCCTCGAAAATCTTACCGATAAATAATTTCGGATACTGTTCTCTCAGAGATTCCTCGAGTTCCCATGTGGCTTCCTCGACTCCATGTCTATGGTAGAAAACCTTCACAAGTGGTATATCTTTATTTCTTAACTGTTTAACCTCTCGAGCTAAAATCTTAACCAGTTCTTCATCATAAGTCATATCTGGAAGAATTTCAACTTCAGTAGGCGCAATTACATGCGAAGGGTCAGATTTGTATCGGTGTAACATAGGCACGTAAAACACGTCATGAATCTTTTCTAACTCTGGTGTCAAATTTAATCTGTAGGCAACAGGCCCTACTCTCTCAGTAATTTCATAAGGTCCTATGAAACGAGGGCTCGACTTGCCTTTTCTACCAAATCTGAGGACTTTCCTCTAAGGGGAAACTTTCAAGAATACTTTATCACCAACCTCAAACTTGATCTCCTTTCGTTTCAAATCCACGTAGGATTTCTGCCTATCCGAAGCGGCTCTTAGGCATTTTCGAATCACTTTAACATTTTCCTCAGCCTCTTTGACCAAATCAACCCTGCGAATCTGACTCTCTCTCAACTCAGTCCAACATAAGGTCATTCGGCACTTTTGCCTGTACAAGGCCTCATAAGGTGCCATTTTCAGACTCGACTGATAGCTATTGTTTAGGCAAATTCAACCAATGGTAAGTATTTTTCCCAACTTTCTTGAAATTTAAGGACACAGCACCTCAACATGTCCTTTAAGATCTGTATTACTCTTTCCGATTGTCCGTCAGTCTATTGATGAAAAGTCGTACTGAAACTTAACTTGGTTCCTAGAGCCTCTTGTAACTTTTTCCTAAACCTCGAGGTGAATCTCAGGTCTCGATCTGAAATAATCGACAATGGTACACCATGTAGCCTCACAATCTCGAAATCATACAAGTCAGCTAATTTTTCAAGGGAGTAGTCGGTACACACTAGTATGAAGTGGGCTGACTTAGTTAATCTGTCGACAATAACCCATATTGTATCTTTCTTTTTTAGGGTTAGAGGCAAATTGGTCACAAAGTCCATAGTGATACGATCCCATTTCCACTCTAGAACCATAATAGGTTGAAGTAGCCCAGAAGGTACTTGGTGTTCAGCCTTTACTTGCTGACACACTAAACACTTGGAAACAAACTCTGAAATATCTCTTTTCATTCCCGACCACCAATACATTTTCTTCAAGTCGTTATACATTTTTACGCTCCTCGAGTGGACAGACAAACTACCACTATGTGCTTCTAGTAAAATCTTCTGAACGAGTTCATTATCTTTAGGCACACAAATTCTATTTTTGAACATTAAACATCCGTCGGTACCAATCTGAAAATTTGATTCAACACCTGACTCATACTGATTTTTCTTGTTTTGTAACTTCTCATCATTTTTTTGAGTTTTTCAGATTTCATGAAGAAAAGTCATTCTAACTCTCAGCTCTGCTAAGATCGAGCCATTCTTAGATACGGTCAACTGTATGTTCAAAGCTCTTAAGGCAAACAACGACTTTCTACTCAAGGCATCAGCGACTACATTCACCTTTCCCGGATGGTAATCGATGATCAACTCATAATCCTTTAATAGTTCTAACCATCGACGTTGCCTCAAATTCAATTCCTTTTGAGTCATCAAGTATTTTAAACTCTTATGGTCGGTAAATACCCTACATTTCTCCCCATACAAATAGTGTCACCAAATCTTCAAGGCGAACACTACAGCTGCTAGCTCTAAATTATGGGTCGGATAATTTTTCTCGTGTGGTTTTAACTGTCTCGAGGCATAGGCTATAACCTTACCTTCTTGCATGAGTACACACCCTAAACCATTTAAGGAGGCGTCACTATAAATTACAAATTCTTCATCCAACTCCGGTTGTACTAAAATTGGGGCTTCAGTTAGCAAAGCCTTTAATTTCTCAAAACTCTGCTGACACTCTTCTGTCCATTCAAACTGGGCATCTTTCTGCAAAAGTCTCGTTATCGGAGTAGCTATCATAGAGAATCCATTTACAAAACGTCTGTAATACCCTGTTAGCCCCAGAAAACTACGAACCTCTATTACATTCCTCGGCGGTTTCCATCTAAAATGGCTGAGATCTTATTTGGGTCAACTCTGATCCCATCACCCGACATGATGTGTCCTAAAAATCCAACTTTATTGAGCCAAAACTCACTCTTACTAAACTTAGCATAAAGCTGTTTATCCCTCAGAGTCTATAACACAGTTCTCAAATGTTTCGCATGTTCATTCTCATCACGCGAATAAATTAGTATGTCATCTATGAAAACAACGACAAACCTATCCAAGTACGGTTGGAAGATGCGGTTCATCAAGTCCATAAACACTTTCGGGGCATTTGTTAATCCAAAGGGCATAACAAGAAACTCATAATGTCCATATCTTGTCCGAAAGGCAGTCTTTGGCATGTCTTGCTCCTTGACTCTTAACTGGTAGTAGCCCGATCTCAAGTCTAACTTAGAGAATACAGTGGCTCCCCTCAGTTGATCGAAGAGATCGTCGATCCTCGGGAAAGGACACTTGCTCTTCACTGTCACCTTGTTAAGCTATCTATAGTCGATACATAACCTCATCGACCCGTCCTTCTTTTTCACAAAAAGTACTAGAGCACCCCATGGTGAATAACTCGGTCTAGTAAAACCTTTATCTGTTAACTCTTGCAACTATACTTTCAACTCCTTTAACTCCGTGGGGGCCATCCTATAAGGTGCAATCGAGATTGGTGTCATACCAGGAGCCAACTTGATACCAAACTCAACCTCTCTCTCTGGGGGTAACCCTGGTAACTCCTCCAAAAAGACATATATAAACTCATAAACCACTGTTACTGACTCAATCTTTGACTTGGGCACTTGGGTATTCAGTACAAAAGCTAGATAAGCTTTATATCCTTTTCTCAAGTATTTTTCAGCGGTCAAAGATGATATTACCACAGGCAGGTTATCTGACTTATCTGGCCCAACTCGAAGAACATTACCATTCTCACATCTTAATTGAATTTCTTTTCTCCCACAGTCTACTACAACACCATGGGAGGTCAACCAATCCATCCCAAGAATTACATCGAATTCATTAAACGGAAACGACATCAAGTTGGCTGGAAAACAATGGCCTCTAATTGTCAAAGGACAATTTTTACATACTTGGTCCACTAATAGATGCTTGCCTAACGGGTTAGACACTTTCATAACAAATTCAGTGGACTCTATAAGCATGTCTATACGAGGTATCAAATCCATACATATGTAAGAGTGGGTAGATCCCGGGTAAATTAAAGCGACAACAGTTATATCGTGAATAGAAAAGGTACCCGTGATCACGTCTGGAGACTCTGCCTCTTCTCGGGCTCGTATAGCATATGTCCTCACTGGTGCTTTGCCTTCAGACCTCATCGCAGTATCTCTCGGCGCACCTCTACTACCAGTCCCACTCCCAGGGTTCTTTTGAGGCCCACCCCTCAAGGGAGCACTTCTTACTTTCGCATCTTGTGTCCTCTCTCTCTCGTTCATTTCAGGACACTCGCGGATAAAGTGGTCAAGTGACCCACACTTGAAATAGCCCCTCTCGTTTACTCGGCATTCGCCCAAGTGACGTCTTCCATATTGCGAACACTCCGACCTATTTGGCTGAGCACTACTAACACTTGCAACTGAAGTAGTTTGGGCTTTAGACGCCATGTTCTAGTGATTCTTATTCTCTTCGAATACCCCACTGAAGTATTGGATCGGGTAGTAAATTCTTTTGACCTCTTAGAGGAGGACTGATATGCTCTCCCTGTTTGTCTTTTCTTTAAATCTCATGACTCGCTGCTGCTTTCCTCCTCTCTTTCACCAACTCTTCTGCTTTGCACGCTCTCTCAACGAGCAGTACAAATTCTCTTAACTCTAGGATGCCCACAAACACTCGAATGTCTTCATTGAGGCTATCCTCAAACCTCTTACACATGGTAGCTTCAGTGCATACGCATTCTCGTGCATACTTGCTGAGTTTCACAAACTCCGGCTCATACTCTGTCACAGCCTTATTACCTTACTTTAGCTCTAGAAATTCCTTCCTTTTCTGGTTCATAAACCTCTAGCTAATGTACTTCTTTCAGAACTCTCCTTGGAAAAATTCCCAAGTTACTCTTTCTCTCGGTATTACAAACATGAGAGTGTTCCACCACTGATAAGCCGAGTCTCGTAGAAGTGATACGGCACATTTCACGCACTCTTCAGGCGTGCATGACAGTTCATCGAATACCCTCAGGGTTTTCTCTAGCCAAAACTCCGCTCTCTCTGGGTCATCATCTACACTAGCCCGAAATTTCTCGGCCCCTTATTTTCGGATCTTGTTTACTGGAGGCTTCTCTCGTCTGAACACATCCGCACCTTGCGGAGCCATCGGGGCATATTTAGGAATCGGAGGAGGTGGGATAGGTGGAGTGTTCGGGTTCGCACGAACAAACTCCATATACCAAGCACCCATCATTCGAAGGTAGGCTTCCCTAGCCCCTTCGCCTTAGCCCATACTCACGGACTCACTCTCTACTGGCGCGGTCTCTTCTGTGGGAGCCAGCGCATTACTTTCCACGTCATCCGCCGTTAATCTATCAGGATCCATTACTATAATAAACACAATTTATAATCGTCAGGAATCATCACACTATTAATATGAATATATGTGGCATGTATAGCTAGACTCGTACTCTGACTAGTTTAGTCCTAGAATTGACTAAACCATGCTCTAATACCACCAAATATAACACCCTTTGCCCGTATCCAATACCGAAATAGGGTTTGAGGTATTACCTAACTTAAACTCAACCAACTATATAAAATCGGGCCATGAAATCTCAAATAATTTAAAAAATTTTCTTTTTACATGCAATCTATCCCTTATACAGGCTTACGAGGCCCAAAACATATATCCGGGGTGGTTCGGAATCTAACTGGGAACTCATGGAAAAACTTAGAAAAATTTCATGCAACAAGGCTCCATACGCCCGTGTGGGTATGAGCACACAACCGTGTGCTAGGGACACGCCCATGTCCCAAACCAGTGTTTGAAAACTTGGGCATTCTGCCAAAACCCCATGGCCCAAGCACACACTTGTGCTCTATAGCCGTGTCTTTCACATGGTCGAGGCACATGGCCGTGTCTCTTGCCCGTGTACTACTAGCATGTATACTGACTTTATGACACAGCAAGGATGCACGCCCGTGTACTAAATTGACTTTAAAGTTTTAAGTGCAGGGGACGCATGGCCATAACACACACCCATGGGCTCGAGCTGTGTGTCGCACACGGCCTAGACACAAGCCCGTGTGTCTTACCCGTGTGGACAAACTAGGCTATTTCCCAAGCCCATTTGTCACCCATTTTGCACAACCTACACAAGATCATTTCAATATACAAATCCCATCATAATGGACAATAATTCATCCATAGAAAGAACATTATATGCATTCATCAAAATGAATAATAGCCATTATTCCAGGCTTGATACAACATAAAGGGCTTTTAACTTAAGCCAAAATACATGAATCATTCCCTTAATTCCACATCCTAGTCTAGCCCTATACATGCCACCATCAAAAATAAAAATCCAACTATACCGAGTATTGCGGCTGATAGTGTGATCGATATCTTTGACTTTAAAGGATCCTTAAGCTAGATTGGTGACTCTGAAAGAAGAGGGAAATGAAAGAGGGTAAGCATAAAGCTTAGTAAGTTGCATATAAATAAATATACAACAACAATCTCACCATTAGTCATCATACTTATAGCTCAAAGGTAAACATAATTTAACTTACTCGTTATCATCTACTCGAGTCACGTTTTCTAAATTAAGCTCGTTACTCATGCATACCATATAGGTACCTGTAACACTCACAACATGATTATTCTTTCTTTATCAAAATTGATCTATAACTCTCACCATTGAAACGTTTGGAATACTACTGGATATTCTATGAACCTTCAACATGGGATATATTGCTGATGCGTGTCCTAGACACGACTTACACTGGCTATCTCTGTCGAGGCCGATGCATGTCCCAGACATGTCTTACACCGACACTCATATATGCGTGCTGATGCATGCCCCAGACATGTCTTACACTAGCACAATCTCTTAGCCAATGCGTGTCCCAGACACATCTTACACTGGCTATCTCTGTCGAGGCCCATGCATGTCCCAAACATGTCTTACACTGGCGCACAAATCATCGAATGCCTTGGCATGAATATCCAGTTTGTATCCTAATGTTTCAACGGGATATTTCTATCACCTTAAATATTACTAGGCATTCTCAATTCATAACTTAACAACTCATACAATATCAATTCAATGGCGATATGAATATAAGTATTAACAGTGTAGTTGTATTATTTACATACAACTTACCTCAGTTTACAAAAAGTACTTAACTATTCGGTTTAGTCAGTTTACTTGGCCTTCCCCCGATCTAGGTTCAGATTTGGTAAATCTTGATCTATAATGACAATATGCACTCATTTGGTCACTAATTAGGATTAAGAAATCATAAATTCACATCTTTAGTAAAATGACCATTTTGCCCCTAGACTTTGACAAAATGACCATTTTACTCCTATGCCCGAAAATCGATTTTCATCGAATTTCTTTGTATTTCAAGCCTAGATAAACTCTTTTTACTACTATAGCAATCCCAAATTCTCAATATTTCACACACTTACCACCTATTTTGCAACTTATGCAAAATAGTCCCTGTAGGTGCTTTCATGCTAACACCTTTCACAAAAGTTGTTTATAAAACAACTAGGACTCATATTCCTCCATAAAAACTCAGAAAATCTCATGATTTCTTTCATGTTAACACCCTAAACTTTCAATCATTTTGTAAAATAGACCTCTCATTTGAAAGCCCATGCTTCAAGGGTCTCCAAAATATGAAAATCATTAAAAGGAGCTTTCAAAATCACTTACTTGAGAGGCTTAATGTTACTGCAAATTTTTGAAGCTCAAAACCCCAACAATGGCTGATATTTTTGGCTAATAAGAAATAGGGAATAAGGTGATATCATTTTCCTTTTTCTATTTTCTATTTTAGTAAAAATTTGGTCACCTAATCCCAACAAAAGTTGAAATTTTGACCACACATGACTCCCATGGTCGGCCACCCTATTTCTAGGGGTCTAATTACCCTATTAAGACCACAAAATTATGTTCTCTAGCTATCTATCACATTTGGGTACTAAAATGCAACCTTTTCCTTTTATGCGATTTAGTCCTTTTTCGCAATTGGGCTAGAAAACATTAAAATTAGCTCACCAAATTTTTCATGCACTAATAAAATCTTACTATAACCTTATAAAAATAATAAAATAAAATTTTTTTCTAACTTCGGATTTGTGGTCCTGAGACCACTGTTTCGACTAGGCCCTAAATCTGACTATTACATTTAGTCTTAAAATTTTCAAGAATATTATCAAGATTACTAATAGTTGTCAATTTTTTTTTTAACATTAGTTAAATTTTTCATCACAATCATGTACCAAATCTTATTAATCATTCACTTTCCATTTTTCACTTATATAACTCATTGTAGGCTTAAGAGAACTCATAAGATATACAAAATATTAACAGTAATGCACTGAAGTGTACAATCATAATATCGCATCGAAGTGCTAATCATATCTTATTAGTTCTCATTTGTCTTTCATTTATTTCATTTCTTTTACTTACAATGGCTAAAACAACTCAAGTCTTGCTCTTTTTTTAACCCTTATCGACAAATAATTCAATATACTTACAACTTTACTTCCATTTTTGCTTTTCTTTTAAATTAGTCCACGTACTAAAGTTTAAACTTAAGATCGGATACATGAGTCCACCACCCCGAGTTGTTCAGCAACGATGACTATCAAAATAAGTCCACGACCCTTTGGGAATCAGGACTGCCCACGACCCTCTAGGAATGGGGGAGTTCTAGATCTCTAATTTAAAAACTCTATGGCATGCCAACTATACTTGAACTCAGTCTAGCTTAGCGAACGGGGTAAAAACCAATTTTCATAATCCATTTCATTTCCATTTTCACATCATTCATGTTTTCATTTTTTTCAAGTTAATCCCCGTGCTAAAATTTAAACTTAAGTTCGGATACGAGAATCCGCCACCTTGAGCTGTTCGACAATAGTGACTATCAAAGTAAGTCCATTACCCTCTGGGAATTAGGACCGCCTACGACCCTATGGGAATTGGGGCTAATATTATCTGACCATTTGGTGTTTCCTCCCTCGACCCTTTGGGAATTAGGGAGTTCTAAATCTCTGATGTAAAGATTTTATGGCATGCCAATTATATTTGACTTAGTCTAACTTAGTTAATGAGGAATGTATCAAATTTTCATAATCAATCTCATTTTCTTTCTCATATCAATTTCATTTCTACTCTCATTTCCATTCTCATTTCAGTCTTAATTCATATTCAAATCATATACTGCATATAAAAAAATTATGCTTTCAACCAAATATAATCAAACATTTGATTATTCATCATTAGAAATCATTGTAACACCCCTAGCCCACCTCCGTCGCCGGAGGAGTTAAGAATGTTACTAAGTAAGCCTTAATTTCGTTTCTAAATATCAACCATATGAATAAAACATTCAAGCATTTTCAATCACATTTATGAACACTTTCATCATATATATATATATATAAAATGCAAGTTGACTAGATAAGCCATTTGCGTATGGCTATTCATATATATACATCACCAAAAGGTACTAGGTCAAATTACAAAGTCGATCCTATACATGCCATTATCACAACTAAATCAAAAATGTACCAAAAAGCTTAGATAGTGTGGTTGACTTCGACTTTGGAACTTCCGAATCCGATGGATGATGAGCAAAATCTATAAAACAGAGAAGCAAAACAAAAGAATAAGCATTTCAATGCTTAGTAAGCTTTAAGTAATGAAATCATCTAAGAAATTTGCATATTAATATCAAGTCTATATGAATCAACCTTGGGCCGAACCCAAACGTAACGAAGGTGCTTCCTTATCGATCATATCACAAAGGGAAAAATTCAATACGTTCATCTATTTCTTTAATTTATAACCGAATACGATCTTCCCTAGTTTTCAGACAACTCTCATGCATATATATAGCCTACTAGTGATGTTGAATTCGCCTAAGTTAGTATTCGTACCTTCCAATCCAATCATATACATTGGATTTTAAACGCTAGTCTAAGCATAATTGACGACTTTCAAAACACGAAATATAACAATCAATCATATCTTTAACGCAAGCATTTACTTACTTGATCACTTCACGTTAAATTGTACTTATGCTTGGAATTAACTTGACATGCATTATATAATTTTTCTTGTGCATACTTACGGTTTAATCACCCAATTAATAGGCGCGAAGACGTCCTTGTGAACTAAACCGAATCTTAGAATCGCTCGAAGCCCTTCGAGACTAAGCTCGGTTTGCATTGCTGGCTTAAAGGCCCTTCGAAACTAAGTTCGGCAATAACACTGGCGCAGAGCCCTTCGGATCTAAGTTTGGCTTTAACAATGGCTTTAAGCCCTTCGGAACCAAGTCCGGTTTTTAACACTGGCTTATAGCCCTTCGAGACTTAGCTCGGTTTCAAACCTTGATCAACATTCATACATTCACACATTTAAACAACACTTTGATACTTGAATACAATTTCAGCATTCTTTCTAACCATTTTACAATTTATTCACTAGTCATAACAAATGACATGTTCTCGTTTCTTTATTCCGAAAACTTTCTATTATCATACGATTACAAACAAGTATTTTACCTATTCATTTGGTCATACGATGCAAGCAAGACCATTACGTCATAATTTATTCATCGCAATCATAATTTGATAATTTCTATGTCTAAACATAAGTTATATTCCATTACTCAAAGACTTACCTTGTATTTTTTTAGAGCAAGTTCGGGTTGGCTATTCCGCGACTTTAGCTTTTCCCTTATCCGAGGTTGCCCCTCTATGCTCTTGAGCTTAATCAATAAGTTTTAAACTAACCATTAATCAATTACTCAAGTATTACTTTCATAATATAACACACATATATATATTTGAATTTCACACATACATCTTATAGTAAGCTTATAAAAATCAATAAGCAATTCATTAGTAAATCACAACTTCCCTATAAGCTGAGTTACTGAGCAACAGTCATTAATTTACTTATAACTTGAGCTACAAAACTCCAAATCGAAGACCGTAAATTTTCCTCGAAAATAGACTAATTTATCTTTTAGCCATAAAATTTTAATAATTTTTAGTCTAGCCAATCACTACAAGATTTTTCTTAAATTTCACCCTGTTTCACTGCTTGACTAAACTGACCATTCTTCGATACGAATCAGATTTCTCATTGTACAAAATTCAAAATGTGTTCTCACTTATTTCATTTGAAACTAGACTCATTAAAGAATCTAAGCATATAAATTTTATCTTAAGGCCATTTTTGTACAATTTATACTGATTTTATAAAAACAGAACAGGAAATCTATTAGTCATTTCGACTCAACCTCACAATACTTCAAATATCTCAAAATCGGTAACTCATTCATTTCTATAGCTTCCTCTGTAAGAAACTAGACTCTTCAAGCTTTAAAGACATAATTTATCCAGCTTCTAACTCAACTCCTACAAATTATGGTGATTTTCCAAAACCACCTTATTGCTGCTGTCCCCAAGCAATTTAATACTTGTTCACTCTTTCAAACATTCCTTGCATACATTTTATTTAAGCATGTATATTAACAATTGAATTCATCAATTAATTATCTACCAATTCACTTCAACATTCTCAATACAACACATGATGGTCAAGCCATTTTTCAAGTTCAAAATTCGGTTAATATCAATTACTAACATTTGCATTTCACCTTAATAACTAGCCTAGCAACCTTATTTTAACATACAATTTTTTTTTCTTAACACAATTAAAGCATCCTCTTCATTCCATCCATTAAAACACATATATTTCCCAAACATCCCAAAACCATATTCGCCATATATACAACTAACTAGCCGATTCCTTTCCTAATGCACTTCCAACAATGAAATCAACTTCTTCAACTAGGCTACCTTAACATATCAAACAACCTTCAAAATTCATCAATTAAGCAAATTTATCTACTTGCCAATAGGTTATATATATATACTCAAGAATTCACAAATCTTAACTATGGGCTAACTAAACCATACTCTTAACAACTTAATCTCATCATCAATCCAAAGAAATAACACAAGGCATACCTTTAAATGGAAGTAGCTATGGCCGAATGCTTTGTTTCCTTTCAAGCTTTTCTTTCTCAATTTTCGGCAATGAAGGAGAAAAGATGAGCATTCTTTCTTTTTTTTTTTTTCGTTATTTTACTAATTATTATTTTATTTCAACCATGTAATTTCTTATTTTAATAATTAATTTGGCACATTTTACCCACAATCAATCATCATGGCCGGCCACTAGGCATAAAAAGGTTCATTTGACATGCAAACCCAATTTTTTTAATATAAGCTTAAATAGGTCCTTATGGATTTACCTATCACATTTAAAAAGTGTCACACATAAGTCCTATTAACTAAATTCACATGAAATCGACTAAATCGGAATTTAAAACTTTCACACATATATATTCACATATAATAAACATGAAATATAACGGCTAATTATTTTTATGACTCGGTTTTGTGGTCCCGAAACCACTTTCCGACTAGGGTCAATTTAGGGTTGTTACAACTCTCCCCCACATAAAGAATTTTTGTCCCCGAAAATCTTACCAATGAATAAATCTGGGTATCTCTCTCTCATAGAGTTCTCAGTTTCCCACGTAGCTTCTTCGATCCCGTGCTTGAGCCATAACACTTTTACTAAAGGAACCTTTTTGTTTCAGTAACTCTTTCACTTCACGAGCTAGGATACGAATCGGTTCTTCTTCATAACTCAAGTCGATTGAACTTCAACCTCGATGGATTAATTATGTGCGAAGGATCAGATCTATAATGTCGAAGCATTGAAACATGAAAGACGTTATGAATCTTTTCAAGTTCAGGGGGCAAAATCAATCTATACGCAACTGGACCAATTCGTTCGGATACTTCATATGGCCCTATGAACCTCGGACTCAGTTTGCGTTTACGGCCAAATCTGAGTATCTTTTTCCAAGGTGAGACTTTAAGAAACACTTTGTCTCCCACCTGATACTCAATATCTCTTCGTTTTAAATCCGCATACGATTTCTGACGATCGGATGCTGCCTTCAGACTTTCACGAATTATTTTTACTTTCTGTTCGGCATCTTTAATCAAATCCACTCCGAAAATTTTATTTTCACCGAGCTCGGTCCAAAACAATGGCGTACGGCATTTACGCCCGTACAAAGCTTCATAAGGTGCCATCTTAATACTTGATTGAAAACTATTGTTGTAAGCGAACTCAATCAAAGGTAAATACCGCTCCCATGAATCACTAAACTCGAGGATGCAACATCTCAACATGTCCTCAAGTATCTGAATTATCCGCTCGGATTGACCATCAGTTTGCGAATGATAAGCGGTGCTAAAATGCAGCTTGGTACCCAAGGCTTCTTGCAATTTCTTCCAAAATCGTGAGGTGAATCTCGGATCTCTGTCTGACACAATCGAAATTGGTACCCCGTGTAATCTCACAATCTGAGAAACATACAATTCAGCTAGTTTATCCAATGAAAAATCCGTACGTACGGGGATAAAATGAGCCGACTTAGTCAGTCTATCAACAACAATCCAAATCGTATCTTTCTTACTTGTCGACAATGGTAACCCAGCTACAAAATCCATCGTGACTCGATCCCATTTCCATTCAGGTATCATGATCGGCTGAAGTAAACCCGTAGGCACTTGATGTTCCGCCTTCACTTGCTGACATATTGACACTTCGAAACAAAATCGGAAATGTCTCGTTTCATACCATGCCACCAAAACTGACGTCTCAGATCGTTGTACATTTTCGTGCTTCCCGGGTGGAGTGACATTCGACTACAATGAGCTTCGTTCAGAATCATCGAAATGAGTTCTGCATTTCTTGGAACACACAACCGACTTCTGAACCTCAGACAATCGTCCTCATCAAGTTGAAACTCCGATTCCGTATTCGAAACACATTCAGCCCGTTTTGCAGCCAATTCTTCGTCAATTTTTTGAGCTTCACGAATTTGATGAATCAACAATGGTTTGGCCTTTAATTCCGCCACTAACACATTGTTGGATAGGATAGACAAATGTACATTCATTGCTCGTAAAGCAAAATAAGCGATGATTTGCGACTTAAAGCATCCGCAACCACATTAGCCTTTCCCGGGTGATAATCAATGACAAGCTCATAATCTTTCAACAATTCAAGCCAACGTCTTTGTCGCAAATTTAATTCTCTACGAGTCATCAAATATTTGAGACTTTTGTGATCTCAAAATACATGGCACTTCTCACCAAACAAGTAGTGTCGCCATATTTTAAGAGCAAATACAATGGCGACTAATTCGAGATCATGAGTTGGATAGTTTTTCTCATGTGGCTTCAATTGCCTCGACGCGCGTATGCTTTCTGACTCGACCTTCTTGCATCAACACACAACCCAACCCAAGTAAGGATGCATCATCAGTAAATGACAAACTCTTTACTGTGATTCGGCCAGTACTACGATCTTTGGAGCTTCGGTCAAATAAGTCTTTAGTTGATCAAAACTTTTCTCGACACTTTTCGACCAATCAAACTTAACATCTTTTTGAAGTAGCCGTCATTGGTGCAAATGCTATCATTGAGAAACCTTTTACAAATCGTCGGTAGTAACCAGCAAGTCCCAAGAAACTCCGAACCTCAGTAATATTTCTCGGAGGTTTCCAGTCAAGTATGGCTGAGATTTTGTTCGGATCAACTTGAATACCCGATGCGGATACCACATGACCCAAAAAGCTAACCTCTCTTAACCAGAACTCACACTTACTAAACTTAGCATATAACTGCTTATCCCGTAAAATTCGCAGCACTAATCTCAGGTGCTCGGCATGTTAGGTCTCATCTCTTGAATAGACCAAGATGTCATCAATAAACACGACTACAAACCGGTCCAAATATTGTCTGAAAATTTGATTCATCAAATCCATAAATACCGCAGGGGCATTAGTGAGCCCAAACGGCATCACTAAGAACTCATAGTGACCGTATCTCGTTCTGAAAGCAGTTTTAGGTATATCGGAATCTCGAACTCGCAGCTGATAATAACCCGATCTCAAATCTATCTTTGAAAACACAGAGGCTCCCCTCAGTTGATCAAACAAATCATCAATACGCGGTAACGGATATTTATTCTTTATCGTCACCTTATTCACCGACGATAGTCAATACACAACCTCATGGTTCCGTCCTTCTTTTTCACAAACAATACTTTGTGTGCCCCCCAGGTGAGAAACTCGGTCGAGCGAAACCTTTATCCATCAACTCTTGCAATCCGAGCTTTCAATTCTTTTAATTCGATTGGTTGGTGCCATACGATCGGAGCTATCGAAATCGGTGTAGTCCTGGTACAAGCTCGATGCCAAACTCTACCTCCCGAACAGTGGTAAACCCAATTTCTTCGAGAAAAACATCCGGTATTCACAAACCACCGCACATTCGAGCTTCTTTTCTAACTCTTTGTCCTCAAGTACATACGCAAGGTATGTTTCACACCTTTTCTTACACATTTACGAGCCAAAGATCGATTTATATTACACCGGCAACCTATTCAAGTCGGTAGACTCAATTCGAATTATCTCGTTATTCACACACCTCAAATCGATGGTTTTTCTTTTACAATTTACAATTGCGTCATGTACGGTCAACCAATCCATACCGAGGATAACATCAAATTCACAAACGGTAAAAGTATCAAATCGGTAGGAAAAAGCAGAACCTCGGATTACTAGGGGGCATTTCTTGCACACTTGGTCGACAAGTACGTAACGACCCAAAGGATTTGACACTCGGATTACAAACTCAGTAGACTCGACAGGTAGAGTCTTATTGGATGCTAAGGTTTCACATATATAGGAATGAGTAGAACCAGGGTCAATCAAAGCAATCACATTAGTATCAAAGAGAGTAAAAGCACCGGTAATAACATCTGGTGAAGAAGCATCCTCGCGTGCGCGTATAGCATAAGCTCTAGCAGGAGCACGAGCCTCCGATTTGGTGGTGGTATCTTTAGGCCCTCTCTGACCGCCACTAGCATTCCCCGGATTTCTAGGGGGCCTACCTCTTGCTGTAGTATTAGTCAGTTTTTCACTCTGATTCACATTCTGACCAGACAATCTCGGGCAATCTTTGATAAAATGATCAGTCGATCCACATTTGAAACAGGAGCGGTCACGAACTCTACAGCTTCCCGAATGCCACTTGCCACAATACTGACAATCAGATCTATCCTGACGATCATTGCCAACACTGGCAACAGAAGTAGCTCGTGTACTCATAGGGGGTCGATTACGATCCCGTCCAGAAAAACCCGAAGTATTCTTAGATTTATTTGGATCATCTCTAAACTTCTTCGATGACTGATGAAATAGTTTTCCCGAAGATCTTTTACGAAACTCTCTTGCTCCCAGATCAGCTCTCCTTTTTTCCTTACTGAGCTCTTCGGCTTTGCAAGCTCGCTCAACAAGTACTACAAATTCTCTGATTTCTAGAATGCCAACGAGCAGTTTTATGTCTTCGTTCAGTCCCTCCTCGAAACGTTTACACATTACATCTTCTGAAGAAACGCATTCTCGAGCATACCGGCTAAGCCTCACAAACTTTCGTTCATAATAACCGACATGGAACCTTGTTTAAGCTCAAGAAATTCTTTCCGTTTTTGATCGATAAATCTCTGGCTGATATACTTCTTCCGAAACTCAGTTTGGAAAAACTCCCATGTTACCCGCTCTCTAGGTACAACCAAATCAACATATTCCACCAATAATAAGCGAATCACGTAACAAAGAGATAGTACACTTGGGCATTCCTCGGGTGTGCAAGATAGCTCATCAAGTACCCGGATAGTGTTGTCCAACCAAAATTCAGCTTTTGCTTGCATCATCATCGCTGTCCGTAGCTTTAAATTCGTAGCCCCGTGCTTTCGGATTACATCCAATCGGGGCTTGTTTAACCTCATCCGTCGACACGGAGGCTACTCGCGTGCGGGGTGTATTGGTCGGAAGTGGGGGGTTGGGGAATAGCCGTGTTAGTTCGAATGTACCGATTGAACCAATCATTCATCACGCTATAGAAAGCTTGTCTAGCTTCCTCGCTCGATTACTAGCCATAGGTTGAGAGTTCACCGGGCCGTCCTCGCGCGCGGGGGTGCTACGCTCTCAACATCATCGCCTATCGCCGATTGGGATCGGGATCCATCACTATACATAAGCGCATTTTTAATCGCCGTAAATCACCACACTATCAAATAAACATATAATGGCATGTATAGCTAGACCAATTTGCAATACGGTAGTCCTAGAATCGACTAAACCGTAGCTCGATACCAATAAAATGTAACACCCCTAGCCCACCTCTCCGTCATGGGAGAGTTAAGAATGTTACTAAGTAAGCCTTAATTTCGTTTCTAAATATCAACCATATGAATAAAACATTCAAGCATTTTCAATCACATTTATGAACACTTTCATTATATATATATATATAAAATGCAAGTTGACTAGATAAGCCATTTGCGTATGGCTATTCATATATATACATCACCAAAAGGTACTAGGTCAAATTACAAAGTCGATCCTATACATGCCATTATCACAACTAAATAAAAAATGTACCAAAAAGCTTAGATAGTGTGGTTGACTTCGACTTTGGAACTTCCGAATCCGATGGATGATGAGCAAAATCTATAAAACAGAGAAGCAAAACAAAAGAATAAGCATTTCAATGCTTAGTAAGCTTTAAGTAATGAAATCATCTAAGAAATTTGCATATTAATATCAAGTCTATATGAGGCAACCTTGGGCCGAACCCAAACATAACGAAGGTGCTTCCTTATCGATCATATCACAAAGGGAAAAATTCAATACGTTCATCTATTTCTTTAATTTATAACCGAATACGATCTTCCCTAGTTTTCAGACAACTCTCATGCATATATATAGCCTACTAGTGATGTTGAATTCGCCTAAGTTAGTACTCGTACCTTCCAATCCAATCATATACATTGAAAGGATTTTAAACACTAGTCTAAGCATAATTGACGACTTTCGAAACACGAAATATAACAATCAATCATATCTTTAACGAAAGCATTTACTTACTTGATCACTTCACGTTAAATTGTACTTATGCTTGGAATTAACTTGACATGCATTATATAATTTTTCTTGTGCATATTTACGGTTTAATCACCCAATTAATAGGCCGGCGAAGACGTCCTTGTGAACTAAACCCGAATCTTAGAACTGGCTCAGAAGCCCTTCGAGACTAAGCTCGGTTTGCATTGCTGGCTTAAAGGCCCTTCGAAACTAAGTTCGGCAATAACACTAGCGCAGAGCCCTTCGGATCTAAGTCCGGCTTTAACAATGGCTTTAAGCCCTTCGGAACCAAGTCCGATTTTTAACACTGGCTTATAGCCCTTCGAGACTTAGCTCGGTTTCAAACCTTGATCAACATTCATACATTCACACATTTAAACAACACTTTGATACTTGAATACAATTTCAGCATTCTTTCTAACCATTTTACAATTTATTCACTAGTCATAACAAATGACATGTTCTCGTTTCTTTATTCCGGAAACTTTCTATTATCATACGATTACAAACAAGTATTTTACCTATTCATTTGGTCATACGATGCAAGCAAGACCATTACGTCATAATTTATTCATCGCAATCATAATTTGATAATTTCTATGTCTAAACATAAGTTATATTCCATTACTCAAAGACTTACCTTGTATTTTTTCTGAGCAAGTTCGGGTTGGCTATTCCGCGACTTTAGCTTTTCCCTTATCCGAGGTTGCCCCTCTATGCTCTTGAGCTTAATCAATAAGTTTTAAACTAACCATTAATCAATTACTCAAGTATTACTTTCATAATATAACACACATATATATATTTGAATTTCACACATACATCTTATAGTAAGCTTATAAAAATCAATAAGCAATTCATTAGTAAATCACAACTTCCCTATAAGCTGAGTTACTGAGCAACAGTCATTAATTTACTTATAACTTGAGCTACAAAACTCCAAATCAAAGACCGTAAATTTTCCTCGAAAATAGACTAATTTATATTTTAGCCATAAAATTTTCATAATTTTTAGTCTAGCCAATCACTACCAGATTTTTCTTAAAGTTCACCCTGTTTCACTGCTTGACTAAACTGACCATTCTTCGATACGAATCAGATTTCTCATTGTACAAAATTCAAAATGTGTTCTCACTTATTTCATTTGAAACTAGACTCATTAAGGAATCTAAGCATATAAATTTTATCTTAAGGCCATTTTTGTACAATTTATATTGATTTTATAAAAACAGAACAGGAAATCTATTAGTCATTTCGACTCAACCTCACAATACTTCAAATATCTCAAAATCGGTAACTCATTCATTTCTATAGCTTCCTCTGTAAGAAACTAGACTCTTCAAGCTTTAAAGACATAATTTATCCAGCTTCTAACTCAACTCCTACAAATTATGGTGATTTTCCAAAACCACCTTATTGCTGCTGTCCCCAAGCAATTTAATACTTGTTCACTCTTTCAAACATTCCTTGCATACATTTTATTTAAGCATGTATATTAACAATTGAATTCATCAATTAATTATCTACCAATTCACTTCAACATTCTCAATACAACACATGATGTTCAAGCCATTTTTCAAGTTCAAAATTCGGTTAATACACATATATATATACACTAGCAATCAATTACTAACATTTGCATTTCACCTTAATAACTAGCCTAGCAACCTTATTTTAACATACAATTTTTTTTTAACACAATTAAAGCATCCTCTTCATTCCATCCATTAAAACACATATATTTCCCAAACATCCCAAAACCATATTCGACCATATATACAACTAACTAGCCGATTCCTTTCCTAATGCACTTCCAACAATGAAATCAACTTCTTCAACTAGGCTACCTTAACATATCAAACAACCTTCAAAATTCATCAATTAAGCAAATTTATCTACTTGCCAATAGGTTATATATATATACTCAAGAATTCACAAATCTTAACTATGGGCTAACTAAACCATACTCTTAACAACTTAATCTCATCATCAATCCAAAGAAATAACACAAGGCATACCTTTAAATGGAAGTAGCTATGGCCGAATGCCTTGTTTCCTTTCAAGCTTTTCTTTCTCAATTTTCGGCAATGAAGGAGAAAAGATGAGCATTCTTTCTTTTTTTTTTTACCTTATTTTACTAATTATTATTTTATCTCAACCATGTAATTTCTTATTTTAATAATTAATTTGGCACATTTTACCCACAATCCATCATCATGGCCGGCCACTAGGCATAAAAAGGTTCATTTGACATGCAAACCCAATTTTTTTAATATAAGCTTAAATAGGTCCTTATGGATTTACCTATCACATTTAAAAAGTGTCACACATAAGTCCTATTAACTAAATTCACATGAAATCGACTAAATCGGAATTTAAAACTTTCACACATATATATTCACATATAATAAACATGAAATATAACGGCTAATTATTTTTATGACTCGATTTTGTGGTCTCGAAACCACTTTCCGACTAGGGTCAATTTAGGGTTGTTACAATCATAATATTTCAAATCTCAAATTATAACCAAGAATTTGCTAATTTAATCATTTGAAAGCAAATTTTTCATCTCAAAACATAATTGTATAAATATTAATTAAATCATCCAAAACTCATAAAAATAAGATTTATATAACTAGTCATAGTAAAATAAATATTCAAAAGCATTACATAATGAAAACAAGTTATTAACACAAAGATTTAATTTTTATTATTCTATTACTTCAATTTCATTCTCTTTCATGTTTTTTTTTTTCATATTTTATTTCACATATCAAGTTCCTATACATTTCACTTCTCTTATTTCAATCACATAGTTTTCAAATTTTATAATTTAGTCCAATATTTTTTTCACTTCATCTCATGTCATATTTTTTTATTACCTTCACCTGAAAACATAGAAAACGAGAATCGGCGAAAGTCAAAAAATGAATTTGTCGACGCCACACGGGCATGTGGTCACCCATGTGGTAGGCTGTGTGGCAGTACACGGGCGTGTGATCAATGAGCCAGGCCATGTGCACAAAACATGACCGTGTGATGGCCGGTGAGGCCGTGTACGACGCTCGGGCTCGACCTATTAGGCCGTGTAGGCCACACAGGTGTGTGAACCCATACAGGTGAACCACACGGGCGTGTGGATTTTGGACCAGGCCGTGTGATCCACACGTACAAAGCTAATGTGGGTCGTGTGGGCCCACATGGGTAGGCCACACGGGCGTGTGAGCCCACATGGGTAGGCCACATGGGCGTGTAAGCCTAATTTTCTGAAATACGCTGAAAGGTTGCTCGGGTCGCCCTAGTCGACTAGGACCTTCTGTAGGGTTGGTAAGAGTTACTTGACCCCTGATTATGTGATCTGACTTTGTGATGCATGTTACTCTTAGCATGTAGACCGGTTGTATGTGTGATCTGTTAATCGCATATTTACATGTCATATATTGTATGCTGCATTGCATCGGGGTTGTGTTATTGTATATGGAGGAAGTGTTCTGAAAGGCTCCTAAGCCTGATATCTGGCAGCATAACTGCAATTATCTAATTATGTGCCGCATTTTGGTACAACGTGGTGTGTAAGGATGGGTGGTTTATTTTATCCCCACATGGTGTGTAGGGTTGGACGGAGTTAGTGTGTAGAGGCTGGTGGGTAGGACTCTATTATTCTGCTCTGTTATGCATGATATATCTGAGATGGGCTAAGGCCCGGTCGTATCTGATTCTGTATCTGAGTGGACTAAGGTTCACACCGTTTCTGTAAAGGGTCAGGCCCGAGTTATCTGATATTTGGATGTATGCCTGATTTCTGCTATTGTGTATATTTTCTGAGGGGATTACACACTGAGTTTGTGAAAACTCACCCTTTTATGTTTAATCTGTGTAGGAAATCCCCAGACTTGACGGTTCGGTGCAGCAGAGGACTCGACGGTGGCCACACATATTCAGACTATTTTGAATTTAGTTCCGGTATTCATTCCTTTTTAATTATGTTCTGGGTCAGTTGATGTAATTTGAGACTTTATGGACTTTATTTGGATTTTTAAACTGTTTATGGGATTTTAGACTAAACTCGGTTTTCCTAAAAGCTAATCTTTTCGTACACGAAACGGTTCCCAAAGATTTATTGGGTTTTCAAAAGCTTCTGCGCAAAAGAAAGGTCTTAAATATAATTAATTAAATCTCGTTTTCTGAACTAAATAAAAATTAATAATTAGGATGATTTTAAGGTCAATGCGTTTCCAAAAACACTTTCATGTGACATCGCCAGATTCGGCCATAATGTCCAGGCTGGGTTTGGGGTGTTACATCACATTCGTTACCGAAGCAACTACTAAAAAATTTAGATCAATTTATTATATTATTTAATTAATATATTTCATTAACTAATTTTGTAACAACCCGATTTAGGGCCTAGTCAAAATAGTGGTCTTGTGAGCACAAATCTTAAGTTGAATAAATTATTTTATTATTATTTTAATGTTATAGCATGTTTAGTATAGTGCATGAAAAATTTGGTGAGCTAATTTTAACGTTTGTGAACCTAATTTGTAAAAAGGACTAAATCGCATAAAATGCAGAAGTCCTACATTGATAGCTGAGGGTGCCAAATTGCCATGTATTATAAATTGGGGGTTTTTTAAATGAAATTGGGTCATTAATTAGGTGATGGCCGGCCATGGTAGATGGAAATGTTGAAAAGTCAACATTAGGTGAAATTTGATGACATAAGGTGTAATATAATATTACCTAAGCCTAGCTATCATCTTTTTCTTTCATTCTCTCCTCATTCCACCGATTTTTCAACCATTGTTAAGGGTTTTAAGCTTAAAAAATTTGCAGCAACTTATTCCTCTCACAAGTAAGTGATTTTAATGAGTTTTCTTGAAGATTTTTACATTTTTGAGACCCTTGAAGCATAAGCTTTCAAATGAGGGGTCTATTTTGCAAAAGGATTAAGAGTTTAGGGTTTTACATGAGTGGATTTGTAATGGTTTCTGAGTTTTTATGGAAGAAAATGAATCTTGAGTGTCTCATAAACAACTTTTGTGAAAGGTGTTAGCATGGAAATACCTAAAAGGGCTACATTGCATAAGTTGTAAAATAGATGTTAAATATGTCAAATAGTGAAAATTTAGAGCTACTATAAGATTAAAAAGGGTTCGGCTAGTCTTAAGAAATAAAGAAATTTGATAAAAATTGATTAGGAGCAAAATGGTCATTTTACCAAAGTCTAGGAGCAAAATGGTCATTTTACCAAAGATGTGAAATTTTGATTTTCCTAATTGTATTTAGTGGCTAAATGAGTGTATTTTGTTAATATAGATCAAGATTTACCAAATTCAAACCTAGACCGGGGGAAAGCCAAGCAAATCGACTAATTGACTAGTCGAGTACATTTTGTAATCCGAGGTAAGTTGTATGTAAATATTACAACTACATTGTCACTTTGTATGTTTGAAATTTCATTGAATTAATATAGTATGAATTACTTGTTTGTGGAATTAATAATGCATAATGATAATGAGATAGTAGAAATCCCGCTGGAACCCTAGGAAATAAACCGGATATTCATGCCTTGATATTTGGGTCATTTGTGTAAGCTAGGGTAAGACATGTCTGGGACATGCATCGGCCACATTATGAGAGCCAGTGTAAGACCATGTCTGGGACATGGCATCGGTATTGAGACGAGTGCTAGTGTAAGACATGTCTGGGACATGCATCGGCCTCGAAACGTAAGCCAGTGTAAGACATGTCTGAGACATGCATTAGCTACGAGTTGTGTTAGTGTAAGACCATGTCTGGGACATGGCATCGACACAGATATGTGAGAGTTAGTGTAAGACCATGTTTGGGACATGGCTTTGACATCTTACCCCATGTTTGAGGCTTATGGAATACTCGGTAGTGTTCTGAATGGTTCAACTGTGAAAGTTATGATTGTGAGTTAATAAGGAAAGTATAACCATGTTGTGAGTACAGGTACCTAATTGGTACGCATGAGTAATGAGCTTGATATAGAATATGTGACTTGAATGGATGGGAATGAGTAAGTTATACTTATACTTACCCTTGTGTTATGAGCATGATGATCATTAATGAAATTGTTGTTGTATATTTATTTATATGCAACTTACTAAGCTTTTATGCTTACTCCCTCTTTCTTTCCATTTTTCTTACAGTGTCGCCTAATTAGCTCAAGGTTTATCGGAATTTAGAGGTATCGATCACACTATCATCCGAAGCATTCGGTATAGTTGGATTTATATTTTTGAATATGGCATGTATAGGGCTTAGACTTTAATATTTTGTGTCTTTGAGAATTGGTCAAATGTGTTAGCTTGGGTTAGAAACCCTTCATTCTGTATTAGGCCTTGAATGATGGCTAACATTCATTTTGAGTTTATAAAAGATGCAATTTCATTATTGAATGAATGTCTATTGTGGCTGATTGGGTTGTATGAATTGTGCTTGATTTGGTATTGATTGGTATTTGTGTGGAACTAGGTATATAAGGGTGGCGATGAGGCTTGGTAAATAGCCTTATATCATCCATATGGGTAGACACACGGGTATGTATCTAGGCCATGTGTGACATACGGTCTGCCTCATGGGCGTGTGGTCCGGCCGTGTGTCCCCTGCACGTAAAAATTTCAAGTCAATATGCATGGTAATAAACACACGGGCAGAGACACGGCCGTGTGTCTCAGTCGTGTGAAGGACAAGACCTAGTACACGGGCGTGTGCCACAGCCATGTGACATTTTGAGCATGCTGACGTCAGAAATAGAATGTCCAAGTTGTTGCTCATGGGCTAGGACACGGGCGTGTTGTGGCCGTGTGAGGGACACGGGCCATTGACACGGGCGTGTGTCTGGCCGTGTGAAAACCCTTGTAGGTGTGAATTAGAGATTAATTCTACACGGGTAAGGGACATGGGCGTGTCCCTATGTGCTTAGGCCGTGTGGGACAGACGGGCCATCAGTACGACCATGTTGAGATGGTCACACGGGCGTGTGCCATGTTTTAAAGACAAAATTTCCATAATTGGTTTAAGGACCCGAAATGGTCCCGAATAGTTCCCAATGGTTGATTTGGGGCTCGTAGTCCCACAATAAAAAGTTTAAGGTAGAAATTGAAAAAAGATTTAAATTGGGACCGAGTCTTGGTGACTCAAGATTGTTTGTGTGCATGAGATTAAGTTAGGTAATGCCTTGTACTCCGCCCCGACATAGGTTACGAGTATGGGGTGTTACAAATTTTAGTGATAATTGAATTTATGATAGAACTAATTATGAGTTAAAGGAGCTCATTAAAACATCCACAATTGATCAAATGCTAATTTGTAAAGTTCATAAAAATTTTTGAGCTATCGTCGCGACGTTGGGGTTCCACGTCGTGTTATGGCGAACTTGTCACCGTGACTTCGTCTCCATTTTCGTACAAGTTCCACACTTTATTTTTGTTTATTTATTTTATATCATTACTTGAACCGTATTCAGATGTCATAACCACCACTTCATTTTACATATCATCCACTTACATCTATTTCTAATCTCCAGTCCTCATAAAAACATGATATTCAATTAAAGATAACAAAATTTATAAAATTAACACAAATATTAAAATTTTACAAATAAGACCATTAGATAACTTGCACTTGCAAAATTAGTTTAGTATATTTCATATTTATTTCTAAGTTGTGCCAATCTATTTAATTCTTCATAAAATTTTAGCAGAGAATTCACATCAATTAACAATCATTCACTTATTATTTTATCAATTCGTTTAAACATATTCATATGTATTAATCATTCCATCACCTACAACCATTTTAAAACATTTTAAATTTATCTAATATATATATATTCATTTATTTTTCCTCCTCCTCTCTATTCCACATCCTTTATGTATATATTTATTAGAATCTTTAGCTTTTGATATATAACATGCTTATATGTAACATTATCTATAATTCCACTATTTACTTATGTGTTCATATCAAAGTTGTCCACTTGAGTTATAGTCACTAAATTATTTATATCTTGAGCTACCGAATTTGAAATTAAGATCCGCTTGATGTTTTTGAAACTAGACTCAAATGTATTTTTACCATAAAAAATTTAGACTTATAATTTATCTAATAAGTACAGTAAAATGTTCAAATTTATCTCTGTTTTGCTATTTGACAGCTTCAATCTTTATTTACTAAAAATTAATTATCTCTTAGTACTGGGTTTGGATGATGTTTCCGTTTGTTTCTATTGAAAATAGACTCATTAAAAATTTAAAAATATAAATTTAAACCCCTAATTATTTTTTACAATTTTTGATGATTTTCAAAAGTCAGAATAGGGAAACCCAAAATCAATCTATTCTTGTCTCACAAAAATTCATATATCTCATAATATGAAATTCTTTTTCTTACATCGTTTCTTCTATGTAAAACTAGACTCAATAGGATTTAATTTCATGCTTTAATTAACCTCTAATTCAATTTCTATAATTTTTGATGAATTTTCAAATTCAAACTACTGCTGCTGTCCAAAATTGTTTTAGTGCAAAATGTTGATAACCAAGTTTATAATAGCCTCCCTTCCTTTCTCTACAATATTTCCCATCACTTCCTCTTATTTTCCTTCACTACAATATCAAGAACATAAAAAATTATATAAGAAAACTCTACTTTAACATCATTTTCATGCTTTTTCAATCATATCAAACTTAAAAATATATTTAAATCTTGATGTTCTTACCTTGTCCTATTGATTTCAAACTTTAACTTAATTTTCTTCCTCCTCCAATTTCCGTTTTCTTGAATCCAAGGTGATTTTCTTATTCTACATAGTCTCCTTATCACTTTTCTCTCTGGGCGATTATGAAAATTCCTTGAAATTTTAGGTGAAAATGGTAGATTTTTGGTGGAAGGACCAAATTATAAAGACAACAAAGTTTTGGAAGGACCAAATTATAAAGACAACAAAGTTTTCTTCTTCTCTCCCCCTCACTCACGTTGGAAAGATGGGAGGATCCTCTTTTTTTTTTTCTTTCATCTTCCTCTCCTTTTATATTAGCTATTTATAATAAAATATTAGTAAAATATCTCATTAAAATATTAATAAAATAATATTTATCTAATTAAATAATTATAAAATATCATCAAAATATCTCTAACATCATCATTGCCTTCTAGAGTTCTCTCTCTTTCTAATTGATCATTTTGCCCTTTATGATCTTTTAAAATTTCATCCTTGAGTCATCACTTAATTTGATAAAATTGCAATTTAGCCTCTTATTTTTTTCGCTTATTCAATTTGGTAATTATTAATCCATTTTCCTTAATTTATAGATCCTTCTACCTTTAAGATATTTACACTCTTAGTCTTTCACTTCAAATTTTCCATATTTATACTTATGCCACAAATTGTTTTATATATTTACAATTTAGTCCATTCCTTAATTTAATACATTATGTCTTGCTTCTTAATCTAACTTTCTTTTGATATTTTGAAACTTCCGTTTTCATTGATCATATACTTTTTTCCGCAAAGATTTTATCTCATATTATTTACTAGAAAGGGGGTTTTGAGGATGTTACAAAATATATTTCAAGACCCAAAATTAATATGAAAACAAATCTAGAACCTAATCAAATCGAATTATTATAACGATTCAAAAATATTCAAAAAGGCAGCCGAACTGAACTCACCTCTACTTACGGGAGATGCTGGGAAACTTTTTTGGAATGACCGAAATTAATTTTTTTATGGTAATCAAAATATAATTTTTTAGGAAGATTAAATCACAATTTTATCATTTAAGGGGTTAAAATATAATTTTACTATGTATTAATTTATAACTTTTTTAATTTTAAAAGAGATAAAATATAATTTTTTAAAATTTTTAGGGAGCAGGACTAGAGTCACCCTTCCCTCTACTTCAAAACATAAAAATATTTGGTTTAACATATATTAAATAAAAATACATTATGTTTAACATATAATTATACTAAAACATAATGTAATTTATAATTTAATTTAATAATAATTACAATATTTTTTATAACTAATTAAACTTTTATTTTTTTAACTAAAAAATATTGATTATAAAAATTAAAAAGAACAAAAAAAAAAATCAATTAACTAATTAATTTAAAATTCAATTAATAAATAACCCTTTAATATCCATGCTCTATCAAAACTTAAAAGGTAATTGAGTATTTGTTAAACCAGAAAGATAAATAAATTTTTTGACCGGAGTACTTTTCTCTTTTATGTACATGAAATGAAATAACTTTGGCATATTTTATAGCTTTATTTACTATTTGGCCCTAAATTATATCCATTTTCTTATATTAGTATTAAAATTTTTTTTCCATTTTGGTACTTGAATTATAGTTCTGTTATATTTTTTAGCCCCATGACATTAACAGGATTAAAAAAAATCAACAACCAATCAGAACACACCATTTGTCCCTGTTGACTATTAATGTCGTCGATGACTTTTTGGCCCTTTCCATTAATAGGGTTAAAAGCAATCAACAACCAATCAGAACACACCACATGTCCTTGTTAACTACTGATATGGCCGATGACGTGGTGTTGACTGAGTTTTGACCATGTTGACTATGTGTTGACTAAACCAAAAATATTGTAAAAATTATTAAAAATTGTAAGAAAATATTTAATAATATTTAAAAATGTAAAAAAAATTAAACAATTGAAAGTTAATAAAAATTGTAAAAATATATTAAAAATGGTAAAAAGTATTTAAAAAATGTAAGAGAAATTATTAAAAATTATAAAACATTATATAAAATTTGCAAGAATTATTAAAAATAGTAAATAATTAACAACTCAAATTCTTCTTCTTTTTCAATTTTCTCTGCAAATTTCATAAGAAATGCAAGGAGAAAAACAAAACCCAAATTCCACAATTGAACGACCTTTCCAAAGAACCCAAATTTTTTCCAATCATCTCCTCTTATCCTCCCACCATTACTATCCCAAACCCTTTATCTTCGAATGCTTGTTTAAGCCACTCATTGCTTGAACTTTTCGAGAATTATGCGTTCAACATTAAGGAAATGAGGAAGCTAATGGATGGCTACAACATGGAGGAATGGGATTGGTTGTTCAGGTTGATGAAGCAAAGCAAGCTGTCCAACTCAAAGGTAAGGGGAGGGAAGGGAATATATTCGTTTTGTCGAACTATAACCAGTTAGTGGAACAATAGTGGGAGATGATTTTGAAATGAATCAAGTATTTGGGGGGTTTTTTAAATGATGGTTAATGGAGAAAGGGGAAGAGAATTTGGGGGTTTTTAGTATCTATGATCATTCTGTAACTCCCCAAAATTTGAGGTCTATAAGTTTGTTTGGTTTAATTCAATTTGCATGTTTGGTGTGGTGGATGAATGGTTTGGGTGTTTTTAGGGGTGTCAGTGAAGTTCGGGGGTCAGGTTTTAGCATTTGCGAAATACTATTTTTCTCTTTTTAAGAAACCCTAGACACTGGCACCTAGGCCTTTTAAATAAACGTGGTGATTTGCTAGCACAAGGAAGCCGTGTGGCTTGGTGGCTTGTGGCATGCTTTGGCTTCAATAAGGGCTGGGTTTGAATACCATGCGTGGCAGAGGATGTTATTTTGCTGCATGGGGGCGGCAAGAGTTTGTGGAGAATTCAAACTCTGCTATATAGGAGTTTGAACTGGTTTGGGTTGTTGGGAGAAGATTGTGGAGGGAAAATGATTTGTGGAGATTTTCAAGGAGTTGGTGAGGAGGAGTGTTGTAGCGAAATTGTGCAGCTTGTAGAAGAAAAATCAGCTAGGGGAGTGCATCTGGCATTTCGGCATTGTGGTTTTGGGGTAAAAGCCCAATTCTGCTTTCTCTGTTTTCGGGTTTGTACTCTTTTGGTTCATTTTTAGGGTATTACTTTTCCTTGTGCCGAACTTTCCCTCACTTCTCAGCCTTAGACAATTGTGGTTTCCCCCAAATACCTCTCCTTCCCACTTCGTCTTGCTACACTTCACTTTGGCCGATTAACTCTATTTCTTTTCTCACCCATACATTTGGTCTAAGCCGTAGCATCTTCTTGACCTTTACTCATCCCCTAATTGTTCTTGGTTTGTGTTTTCCTTCTTGAAGCTCTCACCGAATACTCTCATATCAAACCTAAACTCTCCCTTGTCAAATTAAGGTAAGTTACTCTTGGATTGTCGAATCCCTAGCAATAGTCGAGCTTTGCTATTGTTTCATCCGTACGTATGCTGTGGTTGTGCCGTTTTTCTTCTCATCTATTCTATGTTAGTCTTTCTTTTAATCTCCTACTTTATCGGCTTGCACTAGGAGGGTGTTCTTGGCAGCGGGTGTTCGACAGTGGTGTTTGTTGGGATAGGCCGAATACTGCTACTTCCTTCTCTTAGTCTCTGTTTCGGTAAGTAATTCTTAAAGTTAAGTCGATTATGATTAAGTTGGGTAATATAGTGGATATGGATGTTAATGCAGATTGTTGACAACTAAGGTGTGGAAGAAGAGGTGGTTTAAACCCTATTCGGGCTATCAAGGTAAGCAACATGTTATGTTGTGTGGAAAAGGGATGTTCTTGAATGGTTAACCCAAATGACTAAGACTATTTGTGGAACGTTGTGTTGATTTAGGTTGGGCGTGTAGAGTGCGTTGTTTCCTTCTCCAATCAGGTGTGTAATCGTACACTCAACCTTAAGCTATTGCAAAAAGATAAACATAGGTATGTATTCACACCAAGGCTGTTGTGAATTGGCAAAAGCCGAAAAGCTGAAACTTCGGCATTTGTGGCCTCGCAAGCGTGCGATCGCTTGTGAAGAAAATCGAGCCCACAGATCGTAGGAGATAGAGTGAAAGGCTGCCACGAGCGTTCTCGTACGAATATGGCCGTTATGGGCCGTGTGGGCCCAATAGACTCATGGGCCCACACGAAAAAAGTTTACGGTAAGTGATAAATAATGAAGTGGACTATGTAGATCACACAATCGCGATTGGAATTGGACTATTTGGGCCACACGTGCGTGTGGGCCCACTTGGGCCAGTAGTGGGCTTTGGGTCCATTACACTATTTGGGCCATATAGGTTATCTGAGACGTTCGAGACGACTGTAAACCAGCTAAAGGGTCGTTATTTGTACCTCACCCCTAAAAGTTTTTAATGACTAAAATACCCCCGAGGGGTAAAATTACTATTTTACCTCTAATGGAAGGACATGACCGTAATACCCTAGAGGTAGGTTGATAGATGTATATATGTTATATGCATGATTTTATCTGAGTCTGAAACCTTGCATACACGTAATATTATGACATGACATTCTGCATCGGGATTGAGATTTTGATTCGGAGGAAGTACTAGTGGCTGTGCCACGATCTACCGTTCTAGTGGCCTTGCCACGTATTCTGACATTAGTGGCTACGCCACGTTTACTATATTTAGTAGCTCTACTGCGTTATTATTAGCAGCTTTGCTGCGATATTGGTGTGCTGGTTGGGTGGGTCGATCTAATCCCAACATGGTGAGTTGGTTGGTACGGAAGGTGAGATGGTTGGATTGGGATGGGTTGCATATTTGTGATGTACATGTTGATATGGGCATTGGCCCACTCTGTTACCGTATAAGGCTTAGGCCCAGCATCGCATCATTATTGAATAGGGCTCGGGGACCGTCTTCAGATGCACCGACGATTCTTGCTTGATCGGTGTGGGAATTACACACTGAGTTTTCGTAAACTTACCCTCCTTGTTAATTGTACAGGTAATCCCTAACCTTAGGTGATTTGGAGCCGCGAGAGACTCAGAGGTGGCCACTCGATCGTAGTCTGTTTGATTATGCCGTAACTTTTCCAAAAATGTTTATTTGGGTTTTTATTTATGTAATAAGGCCATTTGGGGAATTTTTAACTTTTATTGGGCTTTTGGTTACGTAACTTAAACTGCTAGAGTAGGAACAACTGGTTTATAAAATAATAACGTTTTCTAAGAAAAACCTGCAAATTAAATCCTTAAGTTTTTTTTTAAAAAAAACTAGAGAAGCTTTCGCGGTTTTAATCAAAGAAGAGGGATCTTTAACAACAGATGTTTTGTTAAGCTGAATACATTTTGATAACCTAATTTACCAAGCTACTCACGCATTAAAAATCTATATAGGCTTTTAACTGAAAAACTGATTTATCACCATCAAGCTCTAGGTTTTAGTAACACTTGATGTAGCACACCGGATTCGACCGTAACGTCTAGGCCGGGTTTGGGGTGTTACATATTCCCTCTTCACTAAGCTTGGCGCTCATTTCCCATGTTGTTAGGATATTAATATGAGATATTATCTTTTAACAATTTTATTCCTAATGGGATATTATAGGATACTATTATGGAATATTATCTTTTAGCACTTTTATTCCTATGTAACTATTACTATATATACCATTGAGGTCTATCAATAAAATTCAAGAGACTACCCTATTCTTGTCTTGGCATTTGAGCTAGGTTTTTGACACAAATTTTTTTCTATCTTTCATCATTCCAAATGATTGACAGCGAGACTTCTCCTCCTTCACCACCACCACCACCTAAAGTTAAACCTAACTCTCTATTTTTCTTGGGTCCTCAAGATCGACCCGGTGACTTTATTAGTCCTATTTGGTTAAAGCTCAAAAATTTCGATAACTGGGCTTATGTTATTCGTGTTGCTTTATCTTCTCAATGTAAATTTGAATTTCTTGGTGGTACCATTACAAATATTGTTCCCTCTTTGCTCGAAGGATGATTGGGTTACCATCTATTGTATGCTTGTGTCCTAGATTCTCAATACTATCAATCTAAAGGTAATATCGATGCTTTCCAATTATAATAAAGTGAAAACTTTGTAGGATGATTTACATGAACATTTTTCATTGTCAACGGTCCACGTATTCAATAATTAAAAGAAAATATTATCATTATGAGCAAACCTAAACTATGAATGTTGCAGTTTATTTCAATAAATTAAAGGTTTTGTGGGATGAATTAGATAATCATGAATCTTTGATTTTTTGCAAGTGTGGACATTGTTTATGTAACTTAGAGAAGACGCATAAATAACGTGAACCTGATCTACTTTATCAATTTCTTCTTGGTCTCTATTTTGATTATTATGCCTAAATTAGATTTATACTACTTTTACAATATCATTTGCCTTCCTTGAATTGGGCATTCTAGCAAATTACTCAGGAGGATCGCATACGCGACATTACACAGGTCAAGGAAGAGAAGCCCAAAATTTTAGGCTTTGCGGTGTGCATGGAGGGTCGTAATGAAGGTTGGGTTGATCATATTAATAAGTTGACCTTGTTGTACATTTATTTCCATTGTAAAGGCATGAGGTGGCTACCTGTTTTGACTTACATGGTCGTTTGGATTGGTGGCTCGAGAATTATGGGAAGTTAGAGATGAAAAGTGATGGTTGCGATGGTAAGACAAGTGCCACATCTTCTATGTAGCAAGTTTCTCGTGGAAAAGTTAGTGTGCGAACCAACCTTACTATCATAGATACCAACCTTGGAGCAACACCAGTGCAAAACACAACAAGGGCAATGTAAGTGTAAAAAGGGTGACACTTCTTGGTTTTACCACTAAGCAATGGCAGTCTCCTTTGGTGGTGTTCGGTAATAAACAATCAACTTCCACTTGGTTGGATGGTAAGTCCAAGAATAATTAAATTATTGATACGAGGTGTTCAAATCATGTTACGAGTGATCTTATTTATTTGATAAATGTAAGAGATGTTGTAGCATGTTCCGTGGGATTCCTTGATGGCCAAACAATGGGGGCTACCAAAGAAAGAATGATTAAATTGACGAACAAAGTTCACTTAAAGTATGTTCTTTACGTTCCTAAATTAAACTATAATATAATTTTGGTTTCACAATTGAATGACGATATAAATTGTTTTGTCCAATTTTATACTACCATATGTGCTATTCAGGACTTTCATTCGAGAGAGCTGATTAAAACGAGTGAGAGACGTGATGGACTTTACTACTTTTGGCAGGTTTTAATGGTCAAAGTGGTTTTGGTTGAAGCTTCATCCTCTTTGGAACTTTGGCATAGAAGATTGGGTCACCTATCCAAGAAAGTAGTAAAGTTACTTCCTTATGTTTGTAACTCTAAAGACCATCTGAATAAAGCAAGTAAAAATCGTCATCATGCTAAGCAGACTAAAAATAACTCTACAATTAGTGAACAGAAAACGACTCGTATTTTTAAGTTAGTTCATTGTGATTTATGAATTTTTATGACACTTCATCTTGTGGATCTCATTATTTTTTGACATTGGCTGACGATTTCTCTCGTGTTGTTTGGGTATATCTATTAGTTAAGAAAAATGAGGTTTTCAAAGTTTTCATGTCATTTATTTCTATGTTTGATCGTTAATTTTCTCAACAAATAAAGTGTGTTAGAAGTGATAATGAGACAAAATTTAATTGTGTTCAGGATTATTTTCTTACAAATTACATTATTTTTCAAAAATCTTGTGTTGGTACTCCTAAACAAAATGAGAGAGTGGAAATGAAACATTAGCATATTTTAAATGTAGCTCGTGCTTTGCGTTTCCAGGGAAATCTATTTATATCTTTTGTAGGGAAGTGTGTGTTGGCTACTTTTCATCTTATTAATTGAACTCCTTCACCTTTTCTTCACAATAAAACACCCTATGAAATGTTGTTTGGTAGCCCTCTTTTGTTTGATGATCTTCGTGTGTTTGGTTGCTTATGTTTTTCTCATATTCAACGTTCTAAGGGTGATAAGTTTACTAGTCGAAAGTGTGTTTTTTTTTGGGTACTCTTTTGGCAAAAAGGGTTGGTATTTATATGATTTGGATTTTAAAAAGTTCTTTGAATCCTATGATGTGAAATTTTTTGAGGATATTTTTCCATATTTGGATGGGAATGCTGCAACTATTGAACCTGACAATATTGCTCTGCCATATGGGACTGCAGACGTAATTTTTTATACATATTTTGGTAAGTCAGAGGTGTTACAACTCGCAAAAGTTCCTTCGCTTGCTACTCCACAGCTTGTGAGTTTGCCACCTGCGAGTTCTCTAACACCTGTGGTATTTTTTTTCCCTCCAATGACACAGTGGTACAAGGGGCTTTGGGTAATGATACGTTTGAATTGGGATAAGGGCATATGGAGAAATTTCCCTCTATGAAGCTTTTGGATTTTTCCACTCATACCGTCATAAAAAAAGTCCATCTCTCGCCTCACCTGCTTCAAAGCCTTTCCCAGGTACCCAATTTCCTATAGCGCATTATGTTATTTGTGACAAATTTACTGTAGAACATCGAAATTTTCTTGCAGGTATGACTACAGGGGTTGAGCCATAGTATTTTAACAAGGATGTGAAGGATGCAGGATGGCTTGATGTTATGCAAAAGGAGATTTGTGCTTTAGAGAATAATGAGACTTGGACTGTGGAAACACTTCCTCCTAGAAAGAAAGCACTGGGTAGTAAATGGGTGTACAAGATATAATATAAATCCGATAGAATTATTGAGAGACTTAAAGCTCATCTTTTTGTTTTTGGTAATCACCAGGTAGAATATATTGATTATAAGTAAACTTTCACACCTGTGACGAAAATGGTGACTGTTCGTAACTTCGAAAAATTGGGAGTTACATCAGATAGATGTTTATAATGCCTTCCTGCATGGTGATCTTGATAAATAAGTTTACGTGCAACTTTCTCCAAGTTTTTCTCCTAATAAGCCTGGAATGGTTTGTCGTTTGCGCAAGTATTTGTATGGGCTGAAATAGGCCCTTCGGTGTTGGTTTGAAAGGGTATGGATTTCTTCAATCATATTCTAATTATTCTCTCTTTACATACACTAAAGGACCTATACACATTAATGTACTAGTTTATGTTGATGATTTGTTTATTTTTAGGAACGATTCCGCTGCTTTGAAAACTTTTAAGGGGGTATCCAATTCTTGTTTCCATGTGAAGGATCTTGGCATTTTGAAATATTTTTTGGGGATAGAGGTATCTCGTAGCTCTTTGGGGTTATTTCTTTGTAAAAGGAAACGCACTTGATATTATTTCGGAGGTGGGTCTTTTGGGAGCAAAGCTCATAGGATCACCAATAGAGCAAAATCATAAATTAACACATGCTACAGGGATGGTTTTGTCTGATCTTGAGCCGTACAAATGGTTAATGGGTCATTTGATTTATTTGGCAGTGAACATACCGATATGGTCACCAATAGACCATTTCCTTAACTTTTTCCATATGATGTCATAACCCACCAGTTACAGTCTTACACGATATGGTCTTCTTTCCATATGATGCCATAACCCACCAATTATGGTCTTACACGATATGGTCTTCAGCGCCATGGCCATGGGCTTGTCCTTTTAGAGATCAGTGTTTTTAGTATTGACGGACCCTTTTGACGACTTCAGAGGCAGACATAAACTCATCATGCATTGACTCACTCATGACAGGTATTCTTATGCCTACTAGACACACATGCACTTCCTATTAGACTCATTCTTACTTTTAGACATAAGCACACCATAGTCATTCAGATTCATAAGTCTTACTTTTCTTATCAGATTTGTCACATCATAGTTTACTAGTTTCGATCTCATGCTTTGGCCACTTAGCATAGAAGTTTCTAGAAGGCATGAAATGCATGTAAGAGTCAACTTAGGGGCTCAACTAACTTTCACCCCTTTTTCAGTTTTAGATTTCATATCCAAACTTCCATCGAATGGTCAACTTCAACTATTTCTTGGCACGAAGCTCTGATAGGTGAAGATCCATATCAGTACTTCAACTTTCGTGAAGAAATGTAGCACTCTAAGTTGCTTTAAATCTAGACCAAAAAAATACTTTCTTAAGCAGGAGAAAGAAAAACTCCTCTTCTTACTGTTCCCGATTATGTAATATAAAGCCTTTATCCCTATAAGAAATTGACATGCATCAAAATCCTATTTATTTGTCACATGGGTGGTTTACAGCTATAAGGGAAACGTGTACAAAATCCATGATTATATGTACAAATAAATGTTTCTGGGTTAGGCCCATGGTTTGCTCCTAACCATCTCATTAGAATATAACCAACACCATAACTAGCCAAACTTGGCTTATAGCGCCTTTCAGCAATATCCCAATTTTCTCAAAATTTCTTAACACTTCACTTAGTTCCATTTCTAGAGAAATCTCACGTTTTGAGACATTTTTCACTTGTTACCCCAATGTTAACGGTTCACCCAATATAATTGCCAAAGTATCATTTAAGCGATAGAACTATGCTACTACTTTCCTTTGACTTGTTCAACTAACCAAGACTTCGCCTAAGGGTGGACCCGTAGACTTCGACCCCTTAGTTCAATCCAGCACCTTACTACTTTCCTTTGACTTGTTCAACTAACCAAGACTTCGCCTAAGGGTGGACCCGTAGACTTCGACCCCTTAGTTCAATCCAGCACCTTACTTACTCAAAACCTATTCCATAATTCTTATCCCCAAACAGTACTGGAGCACTAGGGCTTTGCCGGGCGGGATGTCACATTCTTACTGCTCGATATTGAACCGCCAATCTTACTTATTGCTTCCAACTATAGCGTACCTTGCACAGTTTCAAGCAAGAGCCCGGTAAATCATTGAACACTTTTCTACTTAAAGTAAAGCGTATTTGGACTCAATTTCCCAAGCGAAGATCAATGAGGATTATCTTCGCATTATTCAAGTCCTCATGGCACTTCACCTTGAATATGATCCAGTTCGAGCCTCTCTGTTACATTAAAATCCCCTTCTATCCTTAGACACTACTGTTAAATAACTTATTTTTGGGGAGACTTGTCTGGGCTGGTACATGCACCTTCCTTCAATGTTGCTTTCGCTACTAGACCACTATTTCAGAAGTCTATCTCTAATAGTGTTTTCTGTAAAAATTATCATCAGAATGGTCATCAATTTTTCTCCTGCCCTAAGGTGGAATGTCGTTATTATCATAAACATAACCACCTTATTCACGATAGTTTGACTCAGCCCCTTCGGATTGGTGAAACTACTAAGGTTGGTGGATCTTCTATCTTCAAAGGAGTTTTTTTCTATTCTTGATTCATTAGTTGTTGTTGCTGCCTCCACGGTTTTTGCTTCCTTCTTATTGAATGAGTTAGTATCTTTCCTGAAATAAGTTATATCTTCTAGTTCCTCTTTCCATTTTTTTATGTCCATCATTCCGGGTAATTCTACTTAGCTTTTCAATTTTACTTGTTATAATCATATGACACCTAATTTACAAAATTTCTCTACACATGTCTCTACCTCTTCTCTTCCACATGTTCATACAACTAATGATGCACAAATGCCTATCACACATGTAGGTCATGTATCCACCTCCAATCTTAATCTTCCGGACACCTACTGTGTTCCTATCTTAGCTTTTAATCTTATTTCTATTGGACAGATTTGTGATCTTGGTTCTTAAAATTATTTTTTCTTCCTCTGGTTGTTAGGTGCAAGATCCGACTACGGGGATGATTCTTGGGACAAGTCAGAAAGTGGAAAGATTATTTGAGCATGATACGCTACATCTACTTGAGAAGGCTATCTTTTCTATCACCACTTTGCATGTAACACCCCTATGCTCACCGTGAGGATTGACGAACTAGGGTGTTACCAAAAGGATTAAGTTTGCACGATAAAAAAAACAAGGTTTCACTTAAAAGTTGTAAAGAGGTGCACAACTATTTGTTGGTGCTTGGAATGACGAAAATGTGCAAGTGTCTACAATCATTATCAAGTAATAAAGTGAAAAGTAATTGTCGAGTTATCGTACCCAGAGGGACTATGAAAGAAAAACATTTATAAAATGTAAATCAAACACTTTGGTGATGGGAAAAATATGTTATTTTGAAGAAGTGATTTAAAAACTACAAATAAGTAAGTAATAAAAATAAAAGTAAAGATTCTAGTGCATGATTTCAAAAAATGAGTTTTAATAAATATGAAATAATTGTGTTAGATCAATTACATTCCTTAACTTAGAATTACTAAACCCATGTTCATGTTGTTACAAAAATTTTCACGGCAACTTGGTAATTTGTTAACTACTGCACATACATACTTACTAAATTCATCAATCTTTCTGAACATTTCTCAATGCCAACTCAAACAATTAATCAATCTTCCTAAGCACATATAAGATTAAGTGTGGTAACAATATATTTCTATATTGAAACAATTTAATCACAATAATCTTGTAAGTTATGCAAGGCTAATAATACCACCTTAATTTGACCCTAAGCTACCTTAGAAGATTAAACATGCACCGATTAAATATTTTATAAATTAATTACAATTTCAATACGTTTAATAATTAATTCATTCGTTACCTTATATTTTATAAAGCAAGTATAACACAAGCATGGTTTTATTTATTTGAACAATTTACGAAGGTGAATAACAACACAAACATGATTTTAATAATTTAAGTGGACAGAAATGCAATCAATCCAACACAACTTAAATTTAAGACATTTTAATTAGAACAAGAACAACAACAAAAAAATCATTCATATTCATAATCACAACATAAACAAGAAAATTAAAGAGAAGGGAATTAGGAAGCAAATTTAGGATTTCTCTGAAGCCAGACTAGTGAGCTCCTCTTCTTATCTACTCGTTCTGTTGAACTGAGGCCTCTATGAATAATTGAATGTTTCTATTCCAAGGTGGAAGAAGGCTCTTTTTCAAGAGGGAAATCGACAAGGAAAATGGGAAAATAAGAAACGGAATGAAAGAGAGAAAAGTAAGTGAAAGAAAGAGATGTGTGGGAAATGAATAGTGTGTTGAATGAGGTAGAAAAGGTGGGTATTTATAGGTGTGAATGAATGCTAAAAATAGAAAATTATTAGTAGCCATACACTCTTACTTGGCCTGCCATACAACATGCAAGTTTGAATGTTTCAAACTTTGCTAAATTTAGCTTGAGGCAAATCTACAAAGACACAAAAAGTGGAGGGGTTTGAATGGAGTTTAAGGAAACTTTGAGGGTTGTTTTGCAACATAAAAATCAGAAAAATTCAGCTGATTGGGTTAGCTTTTTGGGTGGTTTTGGGCTGCCAATTTGCTTGTTGGATCAGTCATCAATTCTTAGCACACTAGGCCACTTTCTCCTTCAGGTTTTATATTAATTTTTAACCCAATTAACTTGGATACAAATTAAATATATAGTACATGAAATAATCATAATTTGGACCTTCCTTGGATGGAAAAATATTTAGCCTTGCTCTTGGTTGACTTGATGCAAAAATTCCCTAACGGTTCAAGCCTTTCGAGGTGTCTGCCGAGTCAATTTTCACCTTTTGTGCAAAACTATCGAAAATAAAACAAATTTGTGAAAATTTATTATAAAAATAAATATGTTAATAATTTAAGTGAAAATTAATTATTTTATAATTAAAGTGTGAATTTCAAAAAAATTACTATGGAAACTGCATGAATTAGAGGTCAAAAGATGATGAAAAAGTCTATATATTTTCGTGTTTCTAGTGCTCAATGAGCTCGTAACTGTAGTTACAAACCAAAAATAATAAATACGAATATGTACTATTATTTATAGAATAAAGATTTGATGTTCGGCCAGGTGACAATGTCAAACCTCATATATATAAGAGAATTGAACAAGGGTGCACCTAGGTCAAGAGAAAATACAAACCAAATAAAATAAAATAGAAAGAACATTAATGGGTCAAGCCTGCAGGCTTCCCTGATATATACATGTACAAAAATAACAAATAGGGGTGGCTCATAAATGAGACTGCAATCTGGTCGAGCCCTTTCAAGAAGTTTGCAACATAAGGTACCTAAAAGATGGAAAGGAAGAGAAACTGGGTAAGTTCAAAATGAACTTAGTGAGTTCTAGAAATTTATAACTTTTGCATCAAAGGGTAATACATCAGTGCATCATCACACAAGTATGATAAGAGCTAATAAGTTAGGTAGTTCATCCAAGGTTAAACTAAAAACATTCAACAAATATGTCATCCTCTCTCGCTACAGCTCATTGCTTCAAAGGTACACGTAAAATTCTACTTGTGCATGTCCTAGCTTGCACTTATGCACAACTCACATATTGTTACAACTCACATATGGGCAAAGTTCACACATTTGCCACAGATTGCACATTTATTTCATTCTTTCATACAATTTTCTAATAAAAGCAATTACATCCGACATTACAGATTCAATCACTGCTAACAAGTTACTGGAAAATAAATCTCAATAGATCTAAATAGCATGCCATCATTAGACCAAATACAGAGTTTAACTTTATTTGGATAGACGACACCTCTATGCTAGCTAGTCAAATTATTCAAACACAAAAGTTAAAGGAACTCACCAAAATACTTCTAAAGACGTTTTTATCTATAAAACAAGCTTTTCCTACTAGGACCTTCCCCCACTTTTTTAGCTATATACATTCAATATTCACAGATACAAGGAAATCAGCCACAACATCAATAGGTTTCTTTAACATAGATAAGAATTTAAAAACTATTATAACATGCATCATTTATAACAGAAACAGAGATTACTATCTACTCCAAAACTTTCAGATGAACTCTCTCTATAGCAATGTCCAAATCATAACCTAAATAACAAGTTACGTCCAAAATAGTGTTTAGGAAATTTACCATTATCACTCAAAAGAATAGCCTCAAAGTAAGCCAAAACCACAATTGTCACACTTCTATTAAGTCCAGAATTTGGGAGTCAATTGAATAGAGTAGTAAGTTGGTGGGCTCTACTAGGAAATTTAGAAATTTTAGTGGCTGATGGGCAATTAGATGAGTTTTAAATTCTGGTTTAGTTAATAGTTGGTGACACAATTATTGTAGATGGATAGCTAATTGAGATTTGGAGACCGTGCAAGAAGAGTTATATATTTGGGTGAGAAGCCTTATTTTGCAGAGAAAAATTCTTCCCAGCTCTGTTTATAATAAGGCTTTGCATGAGGAGGTAATTATGAGACTTGAGTTTGGAAAGCAGAGAATCTAGTAGGCTGGTAAGCTACTAAGCCTTTTTGTACTCGTGACTTAGAGGAAATAGAAGTAAGAATTTTGAAAAGCTTCTGTATAATCACGAATTTGAGGTTTTAAGGTTTGAATGCATTCGATTTAACTGATGTATGGTTGTAGCTGTCAGGACAATAGAGGCTCTGACATTTAGGAAAAGCTAAGCTGACGAGGAAGGAGTTTAGGTGAGTTTTTGTACCCTACCTATGGGTGCTTGTTGATGAGGTACTGCTTGTATGATCTGCGTTTGTGTCTGTTTTGAGTTTGTTTAGATTCTTCGTCACGTATGAAAATGATGAATATTTTGTGAATGCATAATATTGTGTAAGTATGTATATGCTTACAAGTATGTTCACTAGATGTTAAGTGGTTGTGAATTGTCGTATTGATAAATTGTTTATTGTATGTTATAGTAGTAAGTGCAATACCCTGTATGAAATGTATGTTGATAAAATGCGGAGTTTGAATGAAGTTACTTTGACAGGTTAAATAAAGATAATAAATATTGGCATAATAGAGGAATGTGTAGATTGTTATGGGATACAAGGGAGTTGGGCAACATCGTGGAATATGTATCTATTAGTTCTATAGGGTGACATTATGACGACAATTATCGATTGGTCCTTCGAGGTGACACCATGTAAACGATATATAGGTCCTTCGAGGTGACACTGTGTAAATTGTATTTAGGTCCTTTGGGGCAACACCTCAAAAGGGGTTTAATGGTTCTTCAGAATCAAAAGCCCATGATTAAGCCATGACATGATTTAGTGGCGAACAGGTACACCTCATGACAAAAAAGGAGTTCGCTACGACGATGAATAAGAAGCTTACTAGGGCATAACGAGGGGAGATTACTGTATGACTCACGTGGCAAGTAGGCTGACTAATAGAGGAATATGCTATAAGGCCAAAGTAGATGATGAAGCATCTTAAACACGACATAAGTGGAAGGACAGGGTATTTCTTTTGGAGATATTTGTTAATAGGAGTCCGTCAAAGTCGGTGTAAAACCATTATTGGTTGAGTGTTTACGAAAAGATTCATCGAACTTGAAACTATACATAGTTATTAATGAAGGGTAGTTAGAAGAGTGGGAAGTCTGACAAGGACCATTTTGAAAGAGATTGTTTGCTAAAACTGGTTGATTGGTGGAATTCGCCAGAGTTTACAAAGAAAAGGGATATTCATCAAGACTGCGTAGTGTAGGAAAGTTTGTAGAGACTATTAAATGAGGAGGTCCACAAGGGAAATCCAAATAGGAGATAGTTCATCAAGAACTATCTACTAATTAGGACCTTATAGTAAAATGGCCTAAATGGGATAAGCCCTATAGGATTACTTTGCAAGTATGAGACCGTAAGAGAAGAGAGGTGTTTATCACTCTGCTAAACTGTATAATCAATAACACAAGTAAGGATGTTAGGAAGGGTCTATGCAAGGTATAAGTCAAAAGAAGTTAATATGGTAACATATGATTATTTTAGTGTGGAATGAATGGATCAGGGTAAGGATCCACCGATTTGGCAAAGACCATTGCATGTTCGCCAGTAGCAAGTGTAGTCACCAAACCAAATGAATGCATATATGATTATCTTAAGGATTCAAACTAGGAAAGGTAAATGGGAGTCCAAGATGAAGCTGGGCGAGGTTAAATCCCATAAGAATTTTTTAATTAGAAGAGTACAATTATGGCAAGATCAAAGGATATGCCGTCAAGGGTTATGTAACGTTGGAACGACAAAAATGTGCAAGTGTACACAATTGTTAACAGGTAATAAAGTGACAAGTAAATGTCAAGTTATCATACCCATAGGGACAATGAAAGAAATATTTATGAAACACAACTTTAAACAATTTGGTGAAGAAAAATATGTTGATTTGAAGAAGTGATTTAAAAACTAAAAATTAACAAAGTAATCTAAGAAAAATAAAAAGTAAAAATTCCAATGCGCAATTTCTAAAAATGAGTTTAACCAATATAACATAATTGTGTTATATCAATTAAATTCCTTAACTTTGAATTACAAATCCCATGTTCATGTTGTTACGAATAATTTCACGGTAACTTGGTATCTTGCTAACTAATGCATATACATACTTACTAAATTAATTAATCTCTTGAACATATTCCTATATCAATTCAAAAAATTAATCAATTTTCATAATCAAGTATAAGATTAAGTGAGGTAATAACATATTCTTATATTGAAACAAATTAATCAAAATAATCTTGCAAGTTATGCAAGGGTAAAGTATCTTTTAATACCGTTGCTAATTTAACCTTCAGTTACCTTAGAAGATTAAACATGCACCAATTAAATACTGTGTAAATTAATTATAATTTCAATCCAATTAATAAATTGATTCATTTGTTACCTTACAATTATAATGCATGTATAACATAATCATGGCTTTATTTAATCGAACAACTTACCAAGGCCTATAATAACACAAACTTGATTTTAATAATTTAGGTGAATAGAAAGCAATCAATCTAACACGAATTAAATTTCAATCATTTTAATTAAATCAGGCACAAAAACACAAAAAATATCCATGTTTAAAATTACAACATAAATGAGAAATATTAAGGAAAAGGGAACTAGGAAACAAATCTTGGTGTTTCTCTGAAATTAGACTAGTTCACTCCTCTTATTCTCTACTTGTTCTATCGGTTCAATGCCTTCACGAGACTTGAATGTTGATACTCCAAGGGGGATGCAAACTCTCTTTCGAGAGGAGAAATCAGCAAAGGAAGAGGACAAGAAAATGGGAAAATAAGGAAGGAAATGGAAGAGAGAAAATGGAGAATGATAAGAGAATTGAGATATGTGTGTTGCATGTTGTGTGAAATGAGGAAGGGAAGAGAGGTATTTATAGGTGGGAATGGCTATTAAAATAGAAAAGAATTATCACTTGCTCCCTCTCCCTTAGCCGGCCATGCATTGATCAAGTTTGAGTGATTCAAACTTGCTATTTTTAGCTTCGGGAAAAAAAAGTAAAATGCATGAAAAGTGGTGGGGGTTGAATGGAATTTATGAGAAGTTCGAGGGTTGTTTTGGAAGTGTGAAAATCAGCTAAAATCAGCTGATTGGGTTAGCTATATGGATAGTTTGGGCTGCTCCCTTCTTGTTGGATCAATCCTTTTTTTACTTTGCACAATTGGACCGCTTTTTTTGTAGGCTTTTAATTAATTTTTAACCTTAATGTAAAAAAAAATGATATGCTAAAATAAAATACGAAATGAAATTGAAACAAGGCTAATGAGATGGAAATAAGGAATCATAAATAAAGTTCGGGTTCGAACTCCATAGATAATATGGATGGTGTTGCCTACAATGATGTACAAATGAAATACTCTCAAAATTTTTATTTATCCACTTCCTATTTTGAAAATAGGTTGGTTGAACTTTAAAATTCCTTCATTGAATAAGGAAACAATCCAATTGAATGCACTTGAATTAGATGGGACCAAACAAATCAAGCGCTAACCCCCATTTCTTATTGAATTAATCAGTCAACCTCCTGTCGAAGATTTATTTTGTATTAGATAATTTTCCAAAATTTTTTTGACATTTCACTTTATTATGAAAATATATCTTACTACTTCTGTTCCTGGAGTTTCCACACTTGAAAAAGAAATAAAATATGTATAATAATCATTATTGGACCGTCCTTGGCTAGAAAAATAATTATCCTTGCTCTTAATTCACTTGATGCAGAAAATTACCCTAACGGTTCAAGCGTTTTGAGGGACTGCCGAGCCAATTTTCACATTTTGTGCAAAACTGTAAAAAATAAACCAAATTTGTAAAAATATGTTATAAAAATAATTAAAATTCAATATGTTAATAATTTAAGTGCAAATTAATTATTTTATAATTAAAGTATGAATTTCAACAAAAATACTACGAAATCGCATGAATTTGAGCTCAAAAGGTTCTAAAAAATCTATATATTTTTATGTTTTCACACCCCCAAACTTAATTCATTGCTCATCCCGAGTAATCCACAAATTGTAAAAGGAAATTGCTTAAAATCACCATTGAAAAATATCTTTAGAACACATTTCCCCCACAACTATGAGTTTAGTGTAATTATGCTCAAGAACAAGAGTTTTGAAATTATGCAACTCAAGTATACATATTGTTCGAATTATTCTCAATCATTATCATGATAGCAAAAATAGACTAAATGCTTTCTTAATAAAGACTTGTTAATTCTTACTAATTAATTTTTATTCCCTTATTTAAGACTAAACTGCAATTACTAAGTTTAATTTATGCCTTCATATGTTGAAAGATCTTTTAAATAGGTTGTAACGTGGCTAGGCTAGGGGTAGGTAAAAGATAGATAATTTTAAGCTAAAAACCTTAGACTCAGCTTGCATCAAACATTCGGAATAAATACCTTCGAATTCACCAACTCATTTTGCATTTGAGTACACATGCTTTTTCTTTCTTTCTTCTTCTCTATTTTTTTGAGCATTTGATTCTTCTTTTCAACTCCATCAAACTTATTTTCAAAGAATATTCTAGATAGACTGAGTCTAGTGTTTGGGATACTTTAGAGATAATTATGAGAGAAGTGATAGCACGTTGGGTTTCAAGGGATAAATATTCATTAAGGTTGGCTTGAAATGCTCAAACGGTCCAAAAAAAAAAGTTTGCCTAAGTCATTGTCAAAATTTAATGCTCCCTAGGATTTTGCCTCTAGAAATTACTAAATCAATTCTAGAGACTCAAACTTTCATGCATGCTTAACTCTCCTAAAGAATTAAAAATTTTATGGTATGATTTATAAAATTTATTAAGAGTAACATTTATGTCATAGTCCCACTAACATAACAATTATTGAGATAATAGAACTTTATTTATACTAAAGTTTACCATAATAAACAAAAATTTAAACTTTCGAACAAAATATAACTTAATCATAATTACAGGAAAAAAATATATTCTGAAAAAGAAAAACAATTTCAATTTTTGTCCCCCTACTGAAGATGAACAATGTCCCCAATGTTAAAGATAGTAGAGAGAATGAAAATATAGAAGTAAATAGATATTGTACACTAGGTAACACCTAAAGAAAAAGAGGTGAGTGAAGTTTGATTGCTTAAATACCAAGCTTTTCTGAAGCAAATCCAATCTTAGATATGTACATATCTATTGCCACATGTAACCTCCCAAACCCCAGCCTAGACGTTATGGCTAGATTAAGAAGGCTACATTAGCCACCGAAATGGCTAAGCCAACTTACGGTACTTCTGAAAACCTTAAATAAGCTCTCATTTTAGAGAAAACTGTAGTTGTATTTTGAGTTAGCTTAAAAGCATTCATTCATTAATTCGTGTATACTTAGGATTCATTTTATTGTTGATAGTGTTGCTTTAGAAAAAGTGTTTGCTTGTCGCTCTTCTTTTTTTCAAAAAACTCGATGTTAAACTAATGCAGCAGAAAAACCATTTTTTAAGTCATTTTGGAAACTTAGTTGCCTTATTGATTTGTTTTTCAAAAATGGTTCCTTTGCAATGCAACGGAAACTAGGGAACAATATCAAATTTTACTTAAGCTCGATATCATGCATTATCCGGTTATTATGCTTGAGTAATCCATGCATGCAAAAATCCTAGAAGAAAAGTTACCAAGCCACAGACTAGAAGTCTTTAAATATTACAAACCAAAACCAATAGAAACTAATTAATACTTATTAAAAATAGTCTGAGGTCCAAGGTGATTCTTTGAATGTCGAGCCTGGTCCTAATTTTGAGGTTTACCTAAAAAGTTATACACTACTGGGGGTGAGCTTATGAAATGCTCAGTGTGAGTCAAACAATTATTCAAACAATCATAAATAAGAATAAAGTGAAACTGATTAGCTTTAATGGAAGAAAACAGAACCATCATAGGAATTTCATGTCATTGCATAACCATTATCAAATTGATGTCAAATGGTGTATGAGCATAGGTCATCATTCATTCAAGTAACAATCATTAATTTTAATATCATTCAATACAACAAAAATACAATATGTAGAATAAATCAATAACATTCGAATATGTTGTTCACATGATGCAATATAAAAAGGTTCCTACCCATACCATCCTTACACACCATGAGTTCCCCAGATTCCATCGGCCAAACTCCAAAACATTATAAGCATAGCTCAATGTGTTAAAACCACCGAATAATCAATAATGCAAAAAATCTACTGGTTATCAAATAGTGTGATACAATCGCCAATAACATATAATATGCAATAAAATTGCCAATCCCCTCGGTACTCCAAGTGCAATGCACTGACTACAAATAATGCAGACTTAATATGCCAACGGTACTCCTTGGAACTCCTCCGTCAAGAACAAAATCCCAACCCACTGCATATGCAATATGTCACACAATCTCATACATAATCATATCTAAATACTTTTCATGTTCATTTGACATGCCCAGCATGTCCTCAATAATCACACTTTCAGTAAATGGAAATAGTGTTCCAATCTTTCAAATTACCATTGTGTTGGTATCAATCAATATCGTTCAATTTTACATACTTTACGGATTTTCATTGTGCATAAATAGCACCATTTTCAGTGCACAATATAAGAAATATCTCATCCGTTTAAATCATACATAAGCTTAATATCTCAACACATTATATCATTCAGTCAAACATTCTCATATCTCATAACTCAAATATGCAATTACAAACTCAATCAAACATCCATCCTATCAAGCTAGCAATTTTGCCAACATGTCAATCTTTTAAGGCTCGAAACATACCTGGTTCAACCACTCACAAAATCAATAATTTGGATATTAAGCCAATCCAATCAGCAAGAAAATTTATCAAATACAACATGATATTTAACATTTTCAAACAATTTTATGAGTTTAGGACCCATACCTTATTTTTTGTTTCCTCGCAGCACACTAGCGAATCTTTCGATTTTGCTTAATAATTCCTTAAACGAGCCAAAAACAAAATTCAATGTAAATTCAATCAATTTACCATTAAAACATCCCCCAAACAACCATTTATGAGTTCAAACCAATCCTTGAAATTATAACTATTTTATGAACCCAAAGTAGTTAGATTCCTTACACTGTATTGATGCGAACCGCACGTACAATCGTTTTTCACCTTTATGGATGATTTAGGGCGTTTGGGTCAGAACCTAATTCAATAATATACTGGAAAATCAGTAGCTAATTAATGTTAATTTAATCAATTCGTAACCTTTACCCAACAACTATGTCAAAATAACAAACTAGTTACCCTTAATTGCACTTACACTTCACGATTTGTGGGTTTCGAATGACCAATCAATCAAGAACGTTTTCCCTAACTGACATGAGTTTAAAAGATGATTAGGAGGGTTCAAGAACTCAAATTAAGGTTGGAAAATATATAGGCAAGAAACAAAAAACAAAACAACCCCCTTTCTTGCACATAGGCGCATGCACCACCACCCATGGTGGCAAAAATTGGGGCTGATTTTAAAATGGTTTGAGATCTCATTAAAATCTGGAAAAATACCTTTAAAATAATTTAAAATCCCCAAAATTCCAGATCTAAAAATATTGGTTTTTAATTGACAAAATTAATCAAGAAATTGAAGAGAAAAGAGACCTTACCCAAGCTAGTCGAGAGAAACGATAATGGCACTTTCTTGGCAATGTTTGGGATCAATCTTGGAGTTCAAGATTTCAGATTTGGGGCTGATTTTAATTAGGCAAAATGAAATAAATATGGTGGAGAATATTTTAACAAATCTTGTGGTAAAAAGAAAAAGAAAAAAGAAGAAGAAAGAGATGGTAAAAGTAGGTGTAGGCGACAACAACAATAGAGGAAAGGAAAAAAAAAATAAAATCAAAGAGAAGGAGAGGAGGAGAGGAACGGCTAGGGAAATGAGGAGGAGGATTAAAGGCTGATTATTAGTGAAAAATTAATATTTATACCTAGTTTAACTAGGCTTGGCTAGCCCATACATTAAAACAAGGGGTTTTCGTCAAAAAATTAAATTATTTGCATGGGAAGGAAATTGAAGTTAGGACATCAAGGATAAATTCACTAATGTTTAACCATTAAACCAATAACTCATTCTTGATATAATTTTGAAATATTTATTTTTTTAAAAATAAGATATGTCACTGATTGACTATAAACGTCACAGCAATAATGTGCAAGCATGTCGATGCAAGTATAATAGATAGATGTGAGTTTATCGGATATCGATCCCACAGAGATGGTTGTCTTTTGTCTATTAATGTCGGTGCACTAACTAGATAGAAACATGGTAAATTGTGAGTATAGTTGTCAAAACAATAACTCAAAAATAATAAGATAAAGTATGCTATGGATAAACTGGGGTCCCCAACATGAATCTTCAACAGTATACTAAGTACTCGCATGGTATAAAAGATAGGTGATTTTCGGTGCAATAAAATTAATGTATATCTTACCAAATTCCACTCTTTGGTTTAATCTAAGACTTAACCATGCATATTAACCTTACCTTCCGATGATGGCAATAGGGCACAATTAAGAACAAGTGGACTAAATTCCTTTAGTCCTTACTCCACTTTCACTGAAAAGCTTATTAGCTCAAACTGTCACTGCACCTTCCAGTGTTAGTGACTGCAATAAGACTTCCATGTTTAGAATGTTCAAACCCCCAATATTAAACAATAAAAATAAGATTTAATAAGAAAACATTTAACAAAGCATTCATTATACTTCTATATAGTAGAAAACATAGAGTAATCACCAGCGTTTTCAAGAAATGAGAAAGAATCAAATGGAGAATACTATTCCTAGGCTACTTGATTGAATCTATCCATTTCCCCTTATTCTGCACTTATATCTCCTCGTTAGGAGTGGATCTGTATCAATCTTCACATTGGCTCACCCAAGGGAAGCTCAAGTTGCCATAGTCGTAAGCTTCAAAATAGGGTAATAGAATCGAGGTCCACCAAATTTTTTTTTACGAATGAATTTTGAATGAATTTTATAATTATGAATGAATTTTTTTACGAGATAAGGGATGTCATTGCATTACTATACCCTTGTTCTTGAGAAGTAATGATGGGGTGCAACAAACCCCTAGGGAGTACATAATTGTGTCGACACACACTCATGCAGCAACGACCTTTGGCCAGATTCATTTTTCTAACTCTTGTATTGGAGTTCCCTTTTTAACATTCCATAATACACCCACTTTAGAGTGTCACTTATTTATAACTATCTATATATAAGCAACTTTAGAAGGCAGTTTCATTTAAGATTCCAGGAATGCTACTAGTTATTTATTACTAATGCAACCTAAATCATTCATCAAAGTATTGAAGATACAACATTCACTCAAATTTATTCAACTCATTCATTGACAATTCACATGATCCAAGAATTAAGCATCGAACGTAGCAAAAAATTTTCGAACAATTGTGCATAAACCTTGCATTCTTTAATTTTTTTTGAAATGCGGGTGTATTTCCAATTCCATATACATTCCCCCAAACTTAAAGATTGCAGTGTCCCCAATACACTGACAGGAATATATAATGATAATGAAAATGCAATGACAATGTGTACTTATCAAAATAAAACTTACAGCTACATGCAATGCATAAATACTATAACTAAAGCTTAAAACAATCTAACTCAATTATTTGCAGCCGTCGATGTAGCTGCATGATGCTGTCCTCCTTTTCTTCTCTTCCTTATTTCATTTTTTATCCTTGGAGCACTTTCTTTTCTTTTTGTTGGGCTTTATGCGGTCTTCAAATTGCTTCTCAGTTCCTGGCTCAGCCCCGGCATCATCAGCTTTTGTTTGTGTAGGAGAAGCCACTTGGAGTTGTCCAGTGTGGACCACTATTACCCATGAATTGCATTTCCCCTCACTGGTGACCTCAACAACTTCCGTTGGTCTCACTCTAGTTTGCTCCAAATTATCAATATTTGCGCCCACAGATCCGAATGCAGTGACCTTCTTAACAAAATCTTCCTCTGCTTTTTCTTTCTCATTTTTAGCAACTTTTTCTTCTCCAACAACAACTTTTACTTTGACAAAAACTTCTTCGGTAGCATCAATTTTGTTCTTCAAAGTCATCAGTCGCAGATGAATGCTTATAGTTCCTAATGATTGGTGGAAACACTGGGAAGTCTGGTATTGGAGATGGGCTCAATTGGCTTAATGTGGCTACAATGGAACTGTTCCAAGCTTTAGTATAAGCATAAAATAGATTTTGAGAGTTCTCCATGTCCTCAATTATAGTGACAAGTTTTATTTGCCTATTGCTAATGAAAGTAACCATTTTTTCAACATCTTTCATCTTGAGCCATAAGGATGTTTCTGTATACAGGGTTGTTCCTTTACTGCCGGCTTTGGATTTGCCCTTCTTTGTCTTGCTGGTTCCTGCCTCTTTCAGCATTGGTGTTTCTGTACCATGAGTCATCCTCTCGATAGAGGCTTCATTAATTGGACCCTTATTCTCAATGATTTTTTCATCTTCCCGGGGCACAATACCTTTCTGCTGACATAGTGACATTACCAATGATGGGAAAACCAAAATTCTGGTCTGCCAGGTGGCACATTAAAAAATTTATCGGTGGAGAATTGTACCTACATTAATTTTTCTACCCTTGATAATGGAATGTATCAGACACATTCTGTTAAGGTTGACGGTGGTGTTGTGGGTAGATGGCAGTGGTCTGTAGTTAACAAAGTGAAACCATATTTTGATGTGCAATGTTAAGAAACAGTGATGCATTGTAAAATTCTTTAGATGCGACCCTGTCCACCGTGCTCCGTCAGTACACAAATCCTATACGAGTAGGTCCCTTTTCTCGTCCGTCACTTCTGCAAAGAAATCGGAGTGTTCATCGACATCGACAATAAACAGCTCATTGATTGTGTTGGCATCCCATGGGAGTAGACCTTCACACAAAAAAAAAACTTTAAATCTTGGTCATAGAGGTTGGCATAGTATTCACGTACCAAGGAACTGGAATAACTTCTAGGGTGTGCACAGAATGTAACACCCTGAATTTGGGCCTAGAAGTTTTGGGCCTTGAGCATGGGAGCGGTTGAAGACAGCTTGTAATATTTTTTTGTGCATGTAAATTTCGTTAATGAAGGCTTGTTTTAGTGGTTAAGTGTGCTGAGAAGGGTTGGAGAAGTCCTGGGTTCAAACCTAGACTCTAGCAAAACTTTTGGTTTAAGGTGAATCAAACCCTGGGTGTAGTAGGTAGGCCTTAAGAATATTGTTGGAGAAATTGTGCCACAAAAAGCCTTGTGGTCTAGTGGCAAAGTAGCGCCACATAAGAGGCAGAAAGGTGGTGTCATAGATTTGGCAAGGAGGTCCAGGTTCGAAACTCATGGCAATCAAAGAGCATTTATTTTGCTAACACGGGGCGGCAAGAGTTGGTGTTGAATTTAAACTCTGATGATGGAGGGATCCTACATTAGGAAGCTAACATAAGAGTGGATGCGAAGTTGGCTTTAAATAGAGAGAACCATGAGGAGAGTAAAGGTACCTTTCTTGGCTGATCCCTTTTGCTTTATGGCGTGCTCGTTTGGGTTGGGCATCGGCTAAGAGTGCTCAGAGCTCGGTTTAACTCCAGTCTCCTATCAGGTGTGTATTTCTCACTACTCTGGCTGTAGGATAGCTACTTCGGGCCACGATGGGCCGAAAGGGGCCATGTAGGCCCAATGGGCCTACGGGCCTAATTGGATAAGTTGTTTGATTGTGTAGTAAATATTGGACTAGGCTAGGTGAATCTCATATCTGTGGCTAGATTTGGGCTAAAAGGGCCACACGAGCGTGTGGGCCCATTTGGGCCGAGAAAGGGCTTTAAGCCCATTCATATTGTTATCCCTATTTAGAATACTTTAGTTTACCAAATTATTGAAAACCCTCGACTTGTAAAATTACCAAAGTACCCCCGATTTACAGAATTACCGTTTTACCCTCAATTTACAAAATTATTAAAATACCCTTGTAGGGTAAAAATACAGAAATACCCTTGTAAGGTAGAATTACCGAGATACCCTTGTGGGGTAAAATTACCATTTTGCCCCTAGGGTGTTAAATGACCATTTTGCCCTTGTGGGTAAGTGGCTGACTTGGACTGTGTGGTTGACGGATTTGATTGTGGATCTATGTTGGTGATATAAATGACTTGACTATGATTGTTTGATTCAAATATGGGCATGATATTTTGATTCTGTATGTTGTATGCCATGATATGTATACCTGTTGCATGGGATATGGGTTATATTGATGGAGGAAGCGTTTTGGTGGCTATGTCACAAATATCTGTTCTGGTGGCTCTGCCACAAATATTTGTATCTGGTGACTCTATCACAATATCTGTTTCTAGTGGCTATGCCACAAATATCTTCATCTGGTGACTCTGTCACAATATCTGTTCTGGCAGCCATGCTGCAAATTCTATGGTGTGTAGCGGATGGGTGGGTCGAGTTGTCTCCCCACATGGTGTGACAACCCGAATTAGGGCCTAATCGGAATGGTGGTTTCGTGACCACAAATCTGAGATAGAAATAATTATTTTATGATTATTTTGAGGTTTATGATATGATTTCATGATTTCGTGAAAATTTCGTGATGAAATTCTATGCATTGAGCGCTTAAGTTGAGATTAGGGACTAAACCGAATAAATTGCAAAACTCGTGTTTTAGAAGTTTTTAGTATGAACTTGCTTTGGGATATTAATTAGGAGGTCTTAAATAGCAACTTGACCAATTCCTAAGTTATGGACAAAAGTGGGACATGGAGGGAATTTTTGAAAAGTTTAGTAGTAAGGGCATTTTGGTCATTTGAATATTAAATGAAATAAAATGGGAAAAATAACACAAAATTGGCCATCATCTTCATTAATTGCTGCCAAAATTTGCTCTCCTCCATAGCTAGGGTTTCTTCAACTTTCAAGCTTCATAGTAAGTGATTTCAAGCCCCGTTTTTAATGTTCTTTACATTTTTGAAATCCTCGTAGCTCGGTTTACCTATTTCTACCATTATTTCGAGTTAGGGTTTATGTTTAAAAATTTACCCATGAATGATAGGCATCTATTTTGATGTTTGATGGTAGAATATGAATGTTTGAAGTTAGGAGAACGATCTTTTCTAAGCGATTTTTAGCGAAAACGAGCAAAACGGCATAATCGATAAAAATACCTATTGTTCATAACTACGTGTTAGAGTGAGAATTTGATGTTGCCATAGAAGAGAAAAATGATCAGCATATTATTAAACATAAGAATAAGGGCTGAAATTAAATTTTCGAGCCTTGGGGCAAAATCATAATTTTGTAAAAGTTAGGGGGCAAAAATGTAATTTTTTTAAAATGTGATTTTTGGATTGAAATAAATAGATCAGGTATTAAATGAGCTAAATGTGTTGTTATAGATCAAGAAAGGCGTGGAATCGACCTCGAACAGGGGAAGGAAAAAGTTTTGGACTAAATTACAAAATTCCCATATTTTGCACTGAGGTAAGTTTGTATGTAAATAATACAATAATTTCATTTACATTTTTATATTTCAGCCTACATTATATATATTAGCTAATGTTGAAACATAAATAGACTATTGGAAGAATGGAAATAAGTAATATAGAGAGAAATCCCGGTTGAACATTCGGAAAGATTGAATAAAATACATGGAGCGTAGCTAGGTCACATGTATGGTGCTGAGTGCACATCATGTGTACAAGAAGCTACGAGATACTATGTGGTAGCTAGGTCACATGTGTGATACGGGATGTATCCCATGTAGACAAGAGAGCTACGGGAGAGATAAATGTAGCTAGGTCGCATGTGTGATCCCAAGTGTAGGACACCATGTGGACAAGAGAGCTACGTAATAAATGGGCTAGGTCACATTGGTGGTACTAAGTGTTCACCATGTGTACAAGAGAGCCGAATTATATGAAATATGATGGTGGAGCACAGTGTCTGTAAAAACCATCAAGTATCGGAATTGATCCGAATTGTTCAACGGGATGGCTTTATGGTGACATTGTAATTATGGACCTATACTTGTGATGTATGAAATGTGGTGAAAATGATTTGTGATATATATATATATAAGTTAAAATGAGGTTAATACAAAGAAAGTGTGAAAGAGTGAATTAGCACTAAAACTGTTGTGGGACAGTAGCAGTAACGTGATTTTGAAAAATCACCAAAAATAGTAATAATTTAATTAGAGGCTGAATGAGATGTGAAATTAAAGCTTAATGAGCCTATTTTCATATAAAAGAAACGGAGCAAGTAAAGGAATTCTATATTTTGAGATATTTATAATTGTGTGTGACTTGCTTAGAATGACTATGTGATCCCCTGTTCCAACTTTGAAAAATCATTAAAAATTTTACAAAACAAATTAAGAAACATAGTTTATATGTATAAATTCCTTATTGAGTCTAATGTTAAATGAAACAGGTTTCATGGTTATTTGAATTGTATACTGAGAGAAATTAAATTCGTAGTGAACAGAGGTCAGATCAATCGAGCTGTGTAACAGGGGAAACTTTAACTAATAAACTGTACTAATTGGCTAGACCAAAAATTCTAGAAAAAAATTAGTAAGAATTTTTATGAGTCTAGATTCAGGTAAATTTTATGGATTTGAATTTCGAGTTTCGTAACTCGAGTTATGATTTATTTAGTGATCATGATGCAGGAGGGACAGCTTGATCAAATTGGAGTGAATAGTAAAATTTAAGAATATGATATAATTGAGTTATGTTGTAAATATATTAGATTCCTTATTTGTTATTTATATACTTACTTACTAAGCTATAGGCTTACTTTCTTTTCCCTCTTTTTTCTTATAGAGTCATCCAGCTAGCACAGGAGTTAGAGATCGTTGAAGATCCACCTGCACTATCAATACTTTTGGTATTTGAACTCAACATTTTGAATTATGGCATGTATAGTAGACTTAGTTATTTTGTTACGTTTCATAATTGCCTAGGTCTAAAATATTAATTATAGTATCAAACAAATCTTTTTGTACGAAGTCTTTGAAATTAGCTTGTATTGTTAATGGCATATGTTGTAATGATTCATGATCAAATAGCACGCCATATTTTTGTCTCGGTTTTATTTAATAGTATGTATTATAATTTGTTAATACCTCGTACCCTGTTCTGGCGACGGATACGGGTAAGGGGTGTTACATTTAGTGGTATCAGAGCTACGGTTTAGTCGGTTCTCGGACTAATAAAGAGTGTGTAAAAGTCTAGCTATACATGCCATAAAAATATTGTGATAGTGTGGTGACTCCTGATTATTCTAAACTGTGTTTTGTTTTGATATAGTAATGGATCCTGACGGAACTGCGGCTGATGATGCTGCTAGTAATGCGCCGGCTCCTGCACAAGGGACCGCGCCTGTGGAAAGTAGACCTGAGACATTGAGACAGGGAGATGAGGCTCGGGATGCCTTTCTCCAAATGATGAACAATTGGTATACTGAGTTTATTCGAGCAAACCCAAATGCAACCTCCTCCACCCCCTCCCATACCTCAGACGATTCCTGTAGCTGCTCAAGGCATGGATTTGGTAAGAATGAACAAGCCTCCAGCTTGATAAGATTCAAAATAAGGGGCTGAAGAGTTTAGAGCAAAGATCGATGATGATCCCGAGAAAGCGGAGTTTTGGCTTGAAAATTCTACCCGTGTGTTTGATGAGCTTTCATGTACACCCGAGGAGTGCTTAAAGTGTCTTTGTATCACTTTTGAGAGATTCGGCCTACCACGTGTGGAAGACTTTGGTAGCATGGTGCCAAAAGAAAGAGTTACTTGGGATTTTTTCCAGAAGAATTCGAGAAAGAAATACATAAGTCAGTGATTTATTGATCAAAAACGGAAGGAGTTCCTTGAATTGAAACAGGGCAAGATGTTTGTGGCAGAGTATGAACGTGAATTTGTAAGACTCAGCAAGTATGCCCAGGAATGTGTGTCCATCGAGGCCATTATGTGCAAAAGGTTTGAGGATGGGCTAAATGAGGATATTAAAGTGTTTGTGGGAATTTTGGAGTTGAAAGAATTTGTAGTATTGGTTGATCGAGCTCTTAAAGCCGAAGAATTGAATAAAGAAAGAAGAAAAGCTGTTATTGAGGCTCAAGATGCCAGAAAGAGGCCGATAAGCAAGTCATTTCAATCTCAATCGAAGAGGTCCAAAGAGACAAACCCTCGAATGATAGTTTCAACTGGGGATTCACACAGAGATCGTGGTAGAACATATTCGGGGTCTAAAGCTCAAGCTACTTCGGTGGCAAGTGTGGGTAATGTGAGATCTAGAAAGCCCGAGTGTCAGCAATGTGGCAGGCAACATTATGGTGAGTGTTGGGGAAACAAGCGAGCTTGTTTCAGGTGCGGTTCTCGTGAGCATTTTATCAGAGACTGTCCGGAGAAAGTTAAAGAAGAAAAATTTTAGAGTGCTAGACAGAATACCACCGCTAGCAGGGGTAGACCACCGAGAAATACTGGAAGTGGAACTAGCAGTAAAACTGTAATGAAAGATTCAGTGGCGAGATCAGAAGTTAGAGCGCCTGCTAGAGCTTTTGCCATACGTGCCCGAGAGGATGCATCATCTCCCGATGTGATTACTGGTACATTTTCTCTCTATGATGCTATTGTTGTTGCATTGATTGATCCCGGGTCCACTCATTCCTATATTTGCATGAATTTAGTATCTAATAAAAAGTTGCCTATTGAGTTTACTGAGTTTACGACTAAAGTGTCGAACCCCTTAGGCCAATATGTGCTAGTTGACAAGGTTTGCAAGAATTGCCCATTAATGATTTAAGGTCACTGTTTTCCGGCTAATCTGATACTGTTACCATTTGATGAGTTTGATGTTATTTTGGGAATGGATTGGTTGACATTGTATGATGCCCAGGTAGATTGTAAACAAAAAACACTAGAGTTGAAATGTGAAAGTGGAGAAATTCTGTGGGTTGAAACAGATGAATCAAATAAATTGCCTATGGTGATTTTGCACATGTCTGCATAGAAATACATGAGAAAAGGGTGTGAAGCCTATTTGGCTTATGTAATGAATACTGAGTTACCTCAATTGAAGTTTGAATCAGTACCGATAGTTTATGAATTTCCAGATGTATTTCCAGAGGAATTGCCCGGATTACCTCCGAACAGAGAGATAGAGTTTGCCATTGATTTGTTACCAGGTACTGCACCGATCTCGATTGCTCCATATAGAATGGCTCCGACTGAATTAAAAGAATTGAAAGCTCAGTTGCAATAGTTAACAGACAAGGGGTTTGTGAGACCGAGTTTCTCTCCTTGGGGTGCTCCTGTATTGTTCGTAAAAAAGAAGGATGGTTCAATGAGGCTTTGCATTGATTACCGCCAGCTCAATAAGGTGACTATGAAGAACAAGTACCCGTTGCCAAGGATTGATGATTTATTCGATCAGTTAAAGGGGGCCACAATGTTTTCAAAGATCGATATGAGGTCTGGTTACTACCAGTTGAGAGTTAAGGAGTCGGATGTGCCGAAAACTGCTTTTAGGACACGGTATGGACATTATGAGTTCCTTGTGATGCCTTTTGGCTTAACAAATGCTCCAGCTATATTTATGGACCTGATGAACCGAATCTTTCGGCCATATTTAGATAAGTTTGTAGTGGTGTTTATAGATGACATTCTAATTTTTTCTCGGGATGAGTCTGAACACGCCGAACACTTGAGAACTATATTGCAGATTTTAAGAGAAAAGAAACTGTTTGCTAAGTTTAGTAAAAGTGAGTTTTGGCTTCATGAAGTCAGATTTTTGGGACATATAGTCTCAGGTGATGGTATTCGGGTAGATTCGAGCAAGATTTCCGCGATCGTTGATTGGAAACCGCCAAAGAATGTATCTGAGGTTATAAGTTTTTTAGGCTTGGCCGGGTATTGTAGATGTTTTGTCGAGGGATTTTCGACGATTGCCTCTCCTATGACTAAGTTGTTGCAAAAGAATGTTAAGTTTGAATGGACTAATAAATGCCAGCAGAGTTTTGAAAACCTGAAAGCACGATTGACTGAAGCACCAATTTTAGTACAGCCCGAGCCAGGGAAGGAGTTCGTAATTTATAGTGATGCATCATTGACAGGCCTTGGGTGTGTGTTGATGCAAGAGGGTAAAGTGGTAGCTTATGCCTCGAGACAGTTAAAACCACATGAGAAGAACTATCCTACACATGATTTGGAGTTGGCCGCTATTGTCTTTGCCTTGAATATTTGGCGACATTATTTGTATGGTGAAAAATGCCGAATTTTTACCGATCACAAAAGTTGAAAGTATTTGATGAATCAAAAGGATTTGAATCATGACAACAGAGATGCTTGAATTATTGAAGGATTATGAGCTAGTGATTGATTATCATCCAGAAAAGCGAATATAGTTGCCGCGCCTTGAGCAGAAATCTCTTTTTACTTTGAGGGCCATGAATACGAGGTTAGCATTGTCTCGATGATGGGTCAATTTTAAGGCAGAGATGAGGTTAAACCGTTGTTTCTCCAAATAATCTGTGATGCTCAAAAGAATGATAGTGAGTTGCAAACCAAGAGAACTCAATCATGAATCGGGTTACGACTCAAATTTTTGAGTTGGACCAGATGATTGTTTTATGTTTCGAGATAGGATTTGTATACCAAAAATGATGAATTGATTCGAAAATATTACATGAGGCGCACAATGGTCGTTTGTCGATTCACCTCAGTAGCACAAAAATGTATAATGATTTAAAGAAGTTATATTGGTGGCTGTATGAAAAGGACATTTCTGAATTTGTAACCAAGTGTTTGATCACCAACAAGTAAAAGTCAACATCAAGTGCCTTCGTGATTACTCCAACCTGTAATGGTGCCCGAGTGGAAATGGGATAAAATTACTATGGATTTTGTAACCGGTTTCCCTCGACTCCTAAAAGAGAAGGATACTGTCTGGGTAGTGGTTGATAGGTTAACAAAGTCACCCATTTTATACCAAAGACGTGCTGATTACTCACTTGATAAATTAGTTGAACTATATATTCTGAAATTGTGAGGTTGCAGGGGGTACCTATGTCTATAATATCAGATAGAGATCCGAAGTTTACCTCGAGATTTTGGAAAAAGTTATAAGAAGCGTTGGGCACAAAATTGAACTTTAGTACTGCGTTTCATCCACAAACAGATGGTCACTCGGAAAGAGTAATCCAGTACTCGAGGATATGCTTAGATGTCGTGTGTTTTAGAATTTGGAGGTAGTTGGGAGAAATATCTATCTTTGGTTGAATTCACCTACAATAACAGTTTTCAGTCAAGTATACAAATGGCACCGTACGAAGCCTTGTATGGTCGCAAATGTCGGACTCCTTTATATTGGACCGAACTTAGTGAGAAACAGATTCACGGAGTTGATCTAGTTAAAGAAACTGAGGAGAAAGTAAACGCAATTCGTGATTGCTTAAAAGCTGCTTCAGATCGACAAAAGTCATATGCAGATTTAAAAAGAAAAGAGATTGAATTTCAGGTGGGTGTTAAAGTGTTCTTGAAGGTGTCACCATGGAAGAAGATTCTGAGATTTAGCCGAAAAGGCAAATTGAGTCCGCGTTTTATTGGGCCGTACGAGATTACTGAGAGAATCAGACCAGTGGCATATCGGTTGGCCTTACCGGTAGAGTTAGAAAGAATTCATAACGTGTTTTATGTATCAATGTTGCGACGTTATCGTTCAGGTCCTTCACATGTGATTTCTCCAACAGAAATTGAGATTCGACCGGATATGACCTATGAGGAGGAACCAATAAAGATTTTGGCTCGGGAAATTAAACAGTTAAGAAATAAAAGTATAGCATTAGTGAAAGTATTGTGGCACAGACATGGGATAGAAGAGGCTACGTGGGAACTGAGGAAACTATGAGGAAACAAAGATGCCGAACCTCTTTACTGTAAGAATTTTCGGGGCCGAAAATCCCTAAAGGGGTGAGAATTGTGACAACCCGAATTAGGGCCTAATCGGAATAGTGGTTTTGTGACCACAAATCTGAGATAGAAATAATTATTTTATGATTATTTTGAGGTTTATGATATGATTTCATGATTTCGTGAAAATTTCGTGATGAAATTCTATGCATTGAGCGCTTAAGTTGAGATTAGGGACTAAACCGAATAAATTGCAAAACTCGTGTTTTAGAAGTTTTTAGTATGAAATTGCTTTGGGATATTAATTAGGAGGTCTTAAATAGCAACTTGACCAATTCCTAAGTTATGGACAAAAGTGGGACATGGAGGGAATTTTTGAAAAGTTTAGTAGTAAGGGCATTTTGGTCATTTGTATATTAAATGAAATAAAATGGGAAAAATAACACAAAATTGGCCATCATCTTCATTAGTTGCTGCCGAAATTTGCTCTCCTCCATAGCTAGGGTTTCTTCAACTTTCAAGCTTCTTAGTAAGTGATTTCAAGCCCCGTTTTTAATGTTCTTTACATTTTTGAAATCCTCGTAGCTCGGTTTACCTATTTCTACCGTTATTTCGAGTTAGGGTTTATGTTTAAAAATTTACCAATGAATGATAGGCATCTATTTTGATGTTTGATGGTAGAATATGAATGTTTGAAGTTAGGAGAACGATCTTTTCTAAGCGATTTTTAGCGAAAAACGAGCAAAACGGCATAATCGATAAAAATACCTATTGTTCATAACTACGTGTTAGAGTGAGAATTTGATGTTGCCATAGAAGAGAAAAAATGATCAGCATGTTATTAAACATAAGAATAAGGGCTGAAATTAAATTCTGAGCCTTGGGGAAAAATCATAATTTTGTAAAAGTTAGGGGCAAAAATGTAATTTTTGTATAATATGATTTTTGGATTGAAATAAATAGTTCAGGTGTTAAATGAGCTAAATGTGTTGTTATAGATCAAGAAAGGCATTCTAGTTCAACTAGCAAGTGACATGCTTTCCCAAAAACCAATTAATATGGAGACATCCCCAAAGGAGTCTTGTATGCAGCCTGTAAAGCCCATAGAGCGTCATCCAATCGGGAAGACTAATATTTTCTCGAACTGTTCACAACCTTCTCAAGAATTTTCTTAATTTGTCAATTTGAAATTTTAGCTTGTCTATTGGTTTGTGGATGATAAGTAGTGGGCATTCTGTGATTGACTCCATATCTCTTTAATACGGCTACCACTTGGTTATAATGGAAATGTTTACTGATCGTGATTTTTCGTGAGAAGTTTTATAAATTTATAATGAAACGTTCTTAAAACTAACTATTATCACGACGTAGGCAAGTGTACCTATCCAACAGTAGTATAGCTTTAGCAAGACCGGATTGTCGAACCCAAAGGACTAGGAGTACTAGTAATGACTGTCTTTTTATTATCTAGCCAAAGAAAAGAGGTTTGTTTTAACTAACTAATTAAACTAAGAACTTGCAAAAAATAGAATTGGGAAATTACTTTTGGGGAAAACGATTAATTGAGACAATACCTAAGGAAGAATCCACCTAGACTTGTACTTGTTATTCTGGCTCTGAATCGACGATTTATTCATTTAACTTGTTCCGTAAAAATCCCTAAGTTATGTTATTATCCCTATTCAAGACTAATAACGTCTAATACCTAGGTTGAATAACTGGGACTTTTCTCTACTTAACACCCTAGGGTTGCATTAACTCGATCTATGGATTCCTTTATTAGGTTTCACCCTAATCTGGCAAAATCTTGTCACCATATCTCTAGGCGCACAATCAACTCCGCTTAATTATGATAAAGATACTCTTAGTCAGGGTCTATTCCTCCTCCAACTAAGAGTAGTAACTTGAAGTGATATCCTGAAATACCAAAACAAGAATTAAGAACACATAATTAAGAACAAGTCAAATATTTATCATACGATTCAGAAATAATAACAAGATTTCGTCATAGGTTTCATCCCCCTTAGGTATTTAGGGGTTTATTTCATAACTAAACAAGAAAACATCTTAGAATAATAATAAATACAAAACATAAAGAAAACCCAAAACTCCTGAAGGGGAAATTGATGAGAGATCTTCAGTCTTAATAGTGGATCCGACTTCTGAGATGGATTAATCGAATTCCTTGGAGTAATTCCTTACTCCCTATTCTCTGTCTCCCTTTTCTTCCTCTTCTGGGGTGTATTTATAGGCTTTGGAATGCCTTAGAACCCTCAAAAGTGGCCTTTTCTGAATTAGAATCAACTTTGGTTCGGCAGGGACACGCCCGTGTGACACGCCTGTGTGCGATAACTTCAGGCCGTGTTCGAGCCTGTTAGATTGGCATGGGCATGTGTTCTACCCGTGTGAGTCGTGCTTTAATTCTGCCAAATTGACACAACCGTGTGAGCTGCCCGTGTGAAAAGGCCAATCCGTGTTGATTCTAGACCTTGGCCCATTTTCTCTATTTTTGGCCCGTTTCTTATTCCTTTCGCTCTCCTATGCTTACCTAAGGATAAAACATGAAATTAAGGCATTAGGAGCATCTAATTCACTAATTCTAAGGAAAAATCATTCATAAAATGCGTTAAGCATGGGGTTTTAATATGTATAAATTACGGTTTATCAAATACCCCCACACTTAAGCATTTGCTTGTCCTCAAGCAAAATCCTCAAATCATAATTAAAAATTCCTTTTTCTCAACTTATAATTCGTATCAATAATATCTCAAACTATCTCATAAGAAATCATACATTGATAATTCAACTAAAAGAACATTAAGGCTTCAAACATTCCAAATTGAGTATTTAATCATGAAAAACTTAGGCATCTCCCTTCATCCTAGTAGTTATCATTGATTCGAAATCTCACAGAGTTGACCATTCTCACTAAAGATTCACTCAAATCACTCGAAGTGTTGAAGGATAATGAAATTAGCACTCATTAGTCAATATGAAAAGTTATTACCATAGGCTTGCATGAAAATCAAATCTCCACCACTACAAATCGAGATGATACATCAATCAAAGGGTCTTTAAAGGGTTGTAACGAGGCTTGGTTAGGGGGTGTGGTCACAAGCTGAAAGAAAAAGGTTAGAATCGAGATTGACTTAAAAAATTACTTAACTAGAAAAATATTTAATCATCACTTGCGTACAACAAAGCTTCTTTTCTGACTAATAGAATTTGGATACTGAAGTTTACAAACAAAAGATTACCACTAATATGTATACATTTTTTTTAAGAACAAGTCAAATAATCATAAACTAACTATTAAGAACAAGACATAGCTAAGCAATTTATTCAAATCAAATCTCGACAAAAATAGGGATTAAATTAGTTGAGGGGATTTGGACAATAATGGGTTAAGGGTTAATATTAAGGGTAATACAAGAATGACTTGTTAGGCTCAAAGGGGTTTACTAAGCGTTAATCGTGGAGGTAGGCCTTTTATGGCATGAGTGGGTTAATCCTAAGTGCCTCTATCATCTTGATATATCAAATCAAATGGTGTGGTCTTGATATGCATAATCAGTAAGTTCTAGAATAACAATTCAATATTGACGCACTCAAAGCAATAATGAAAGTGAGCATGAAAGAATTAATAGATGTTCAAAAGGCTAAAAAGTCTCACAAAAATTATGGCTTTTTTTATGTTTAAACCTGTGGGATTCAATTCAAGATAATACCTGGACTTAGGGAAACAACCTAAAATTTTAAATTCTTAAAAATCAACTTATCATGCTTGATTCTCTAACGTCTTAAAGTTTAACAATCAATGCATAATTGCCTATTTTTTAATTCAAGATATATCAATCAAAGTTATTAGTCAATCAAAATTCATCTTAAACATGATATGAAAGATTTACAAGAGAACAAAACAATATTCAGGGATTTTTCAGATAATGAAATGATTACCCCCCCACACTTAAGATGTACATTGCCCTCAATGTACAAGGATAGATATATAGAAAAGAAAATAGAAAATCATAAGATAGGGAGACACTTGAAACTTTCTGAGTACTGAATGAATGTCCTAGTTTGGAGTTATGGAGGTGGAGGAGGATATTTCGGTGGTGGTAGAGGTTAGGTACCACAAGTGCTGTGCCAAAAGAATATTATATCTCCTCATTGAGCAGGGCATGGCAGTTGTGGGGAACCTTTTCCAATGGAGTTTGAAGTTCCTAAGTGATTATGAGCTTTGGAGCTCTTTATAACAATGACAAAAGTAGGAACTGTTTAGGGAATATTAGGAAGAATAATTACTCGTAAAGGAATAGCTGAGATTAAAATTTGTTAGATAAAAATTATAAATACTAATAAAAATAAGATGAAAGAAAAATAAAAAGTGGTCTTAAATGAAAATAAAAACAGAAACAGAAACATAAAATAATAAATAAAAGTTTCTAAACATCTTCATCGCTGGATGGTTCACGAGGTGGGATTGGCGATGAGATGTGGAGGTGTTGACAAATCTGCTGTAGAGTAGCATCAATGTTGTCAAATCCTTGAAAACACTGCTGCTCGAATCTATTAAGACGCTCAGAGATGTCAGCATATGAAGCCCCCGCATGAACTGGCCGATGGAAGCGTGGTGGCTGAGAAGGTGGGTCCTTGTGTTGGGTGGGAACATCATCAGTAATGTCCTCTGGAACCTCCTCCTTGGTGGATTGGGTGAGACGATATTGGGGAGGGTAGGTTCCTCGGTGCCTCTCGATCATCCTCATGCTAAGTATGCTCGAGAAGCCTTGCGGAGACATCTGGCCAATAAGGGTCAGAGATGATTCTTGGGCTGCGGTGTTGAGGAGTTCGAAGTGTCGCACTAATCGAGTTACATAAGGGCCAATGGAGATGACCCCCCTCCGATGTCGCTCCATTTGATGGCGTATGGAAAAGGCGATGAAATAGGATAGGTTGATGACAAGGCCGTTGGATATACACGATAAGTAATAGACATCGTGGGTAGGGACGACGTCGGTGCTCTCCCTCCGCCCTGTCAAAGTGTGATATAGAATAGAATGGAGGTACCTTAGGGATGGAGGGAGAGATGAGAACTTGGTGCGACTGGGGTCGTAGGTGGCCGAACGTGGGACAAGGGCATCCTAGCAACATGAGGGAGAACGATAGATGTAGCGGTCTAGAGCATGTAGGTCATTCTCCTCTTTGAACTCCTTGGTATAAAGACCCAATGCAGTGTCGAACTTGGGAACGCTTAGTTGGCAGACTAATCTACCTAAACGAAACTAGACTGTGCCGGGATCATCATAGTTTGTCATCACCGTTTTAAGATGAAACGTGGAACATAGCTCCATTGTTAGCTCTAAGTATGTTGGCTCGATGATCCCAAGGAATAGCTCCCAAGGGTCGATGGTAGAAGGGTCCGGATCGCATCAGCCAATTGCATTTCTTTGATAGTAGCCCAATCAATACAGCGACCCGCTGTTAAAGGTCAGGCACGTAGTGTCTGAAAAAGTTCCTCTTGGAGCCCATTGGGAAACTGTAGGAATGGGTGGCAAATTTCTGTGGTAGGACCCGAGGAGGATGATGTTCCCTTCCTTTTCTTTGAGGCAGGGATGACGGCTTTCTTCCCTCACGATGACGACTTATTAAAACTAAAATTTTAACCATTAAGTCGTCTTGAAAATTGGACAAAGTAAAATGCAACTAAAGTCAAAAGAAAAACCATGAATATGTTCAGCCACAGTTACTAAAAATACTAAGTTTAACAGCATATTTTTGTAGCATGAGCCTTACGGTATGAGTAAAAATGATAAAGACTAGAATACAACTTATTATATGGATGAAAAAATGGCAACACAAAAGAGTTGAAAGTTTCAAATACCCTAATCATGCATTTTTGCTTCTAACTAATCAAATGGAGTAAAGAAATCATGCAATGGGTGAGAAAAAAAGATGGATATTCTAGATTATGACATTTAAATGATAAAAATCTAGAAATAAAATAAAAAACTTGCATATTATCATGATAAGCCCTAGAAATCAGTAAAATAGACAAGGAAGAAGTAAACAAATGCTAGGAAGAGGAGAAAATACGTCAAAAATGAAGTTGGAAGCGGCGCACGGGCGTGTTGAGGAGGCCGTGTGGACTTGCAACGGCTAGGGTTAGGGTTTTTAAGTGGGGAAGATAATGAATAGTGCAGCCTATTTATAGATTTTGGGGCACACGGCCAGGGGACATGCCCGTGTGTCCCAATTTCAGGCCGTGTGTTTCGTGTTTTTCCTATTTTGATGCGTCTAAAATTTGACACTCGCCCGTGTACCTCGGGCGTGTTGGTGAACACGGCCGTGTCACATAGCCGTGTCTAGCTTTGTTTGCTTCTTCCACGCCCGTGTATGCACACCCCACGCCCGTGTTAATTTGATAGGTTCGCCCACGGGTGTTAGACATGGGCATGTCGCACGCCCGTGCTAGTTTCTCAATTTCGACCACGGTCCTAAGGAACGGGCGTGTCGCACGCCCGTGTTGTTTTGGTAGGTTCACCCACGGCCATGTTGCACGGCCGTGGCATTTTATCGTCGCCCATGTTTTGGGAAAATCTTTGCCCTGTTTCCACGCGGTCCTAAGCACGCCCGTGTTCTTGGCCGTGTCCCTGTAGTGAACCTAAGTTTAAGATCTCCGTTAGTATGTCAAGTGTTAAACACTAAAATTTAAAGTAGTTAATACAATTAGTGCTCAGGTTGCCTCCCAAGAAGTGCTTATTTATAGTCTAAGCTCGACTTACCTTTCCGTTGAATTGTCATGGTGGTTTAAGGAGTTCGTACTCCTCATTCCTGCTATCAATCTTATCAAAATAAGGTTTTAGACGGGTGTTGTTTACCTTAAAAGTGCCGAACCTGGGATGACTTACCTCCACTGTACCGAATGGGAAAATATGAAGTATCGTAAGAGGGATTTCTTTGTTTAGGTTGGTGGTGAAAATGTGAGGGTCTGCAGCATCTAGTAAGACTTTATCTCTAACCTTAAGTAAATTTGGAGGGGTATCGAGCTCGTTCTAGCATGGTTTTAGTTTATCGTGTGTTCTCGGTTTATGTTCTCACCATTCGTCTAGCTCCTCTATTTGTAGCCTTCGTTCTTCATGAATGGGTCCTCTATTATTGTTTGAACATGGCTCATGTACTTCTTTCAAACTTAATTTTTGCAAAGCAGGTTACGTCATATTGTCAGTTTCAGTAGACTGGTCTGGACAATTACCTTTACTATTCGATGTGTTGCCAAAATTACGAGCATGAAGTGTAATTGTCTCGTCTCCCACACAAAGAGTGAGCTCACCTGTGCCAACATCAATAATTATTTTAGCAGTTGCTAAAAGGGCTCCTTAAAATCAAAGGGGTGTTGTTATCCTCCTCTATGTCTAGAACAACGAAATAAATGAGAAATATGAACTTATCTATTTTCACTAGTACATCTTCAATAATACCCCTAGGAAATCTTATAGTTTTATCTGCCAATTGAATGCTCATCCTAGTTTGTTTAGGTTTCCTAAGACCTAGTTGTTTACAAATTTTGTAAGGCATGACGGTAATACTAGCCCCTAAATAAGCTAATGCATGATTCACATTTAAACTCCCAATTAACCAAGGAATTGTAAAACTCCCTAGATCTTTTAATTTGTAGGGTAGCTTATTCTGTAGAATAGCTGAGCAAACTGCGTTTAGCTCCACATGCAACGCTTCGTCCAACTTCCGCTTGTTTGCTAAAAGCTCTCTTAAAAATTTTATTGCATTTGGCATCTGCGATAGAGCTTCAATAAACGGCAAGTTAATATGTAATTTTTTCAAAATTTTAAGGAATTTATCTAATTGTTCGTCTGAGCGGTCTTTCCTTGTTGCATTAGGGTATGGCACACGAAGTTTGTATTCTACCTTCACCGTTTTGTTTTCATTATGACTTACCTCACCATTACCTTTGCTCACCACATTTTCTTGCCTCGGTCGTAGCTCAGGCTCAACGAATCCTTCTTTATCTTGCACATTAATTGGGTTGAGCTGTTCCATTAGGTTAGGTTCAGTATTGCTTGGCAGGCTACCTTGTGGTCGTTCGGATATTAGCTTGGACAGCTGACCTATCTGGATCTCGAGCCTTGGATCGATGCTTGTTGATTTTTAAGGGTTATATCGGTATCCTGGAAACGAGTTTTTAACACCGAGATGAACTTTGATTGCATCTCTTCAAGGTTTAGTTTCTTTTCCTATTGGTAAGGTGGCTGTTGAAAACCCTGAAGATTTTGTGGCCTTTGATTTCCTTGACCACCCCAAGAGAAATTTGGGTGGTTCTTCCAACCTGCATTATAAGTATTACTATATGGGTTATTTTGAGATCTAAAGTTATTGTTACCCATATAGTTGACTTGTTCCTCTTCGGTTGTAGGATTGAACGGTTGATATTCTGTATGCACACCTCCTCCACTTGAATCACACCTCATCTCTAGATGTACCTGCGTAGAACCAAGTAAACCATCACTTTTTTCATTCAGAAGTTCTACCTGATTTGTTAATATAGTAACCGAGATGACGTTATAAACGTCTGCTATTTTAGTTGGCTTAGTCCTCTTGACTTGCCACTAATAGTTATCCAGTGACATCTCCTCAATAAATTCGTAAGCCTCTTCAGGTGTTTTATTGTTGATGGTTCCACCAGCGGCTGCGTCAATCATCTGTCTTGTCGAGGGATTCACACCATTGTAGAACGTTTGAACTTGCAGCCATAGAGGTAACTTGTGGTGAGGGAACCTTCGCAGTAGGTCCTTGTATCTCTCCCATGCATCGTAAAGTGTTTCTAAGTCCATCTGCACAAAAGAAGAGATGTCATTACGCAACTTAGCCGTTTTAGCCGACGGAAAATATTTTAGTAAAAATTTTTCGGTCATTTGGTCCCAAGAGGTAATGAACCCTCGTGGTAACGAGTTCAACCACTGTTTAGCTTTGTTCCTTAGTGATAAAGGGAATAACCAAAGGCGAATGGCATCATCAAAAATGCCATTACTTTTGAAAGTGTCGCACAGTTCTAGGAAATTCGCCAAGTGAGTGTTGGGGTTCTCATCATGCAAACCATCAAATTGAACAAACTGCGGTATCATTTGAATCGTGTTAGGTTTTAGTTCAAAATTATTTGCAGCAATAGCAGGCCTAACTATACTTGACTCAGTTCCTATAAAATTAGGTTTAGCATAATCATACATAGTACGAGGGCGTGAATCGATTTGCTAATTCAAAGCAGTATGGTCGAGGTAGTGATTGTCTTGATTTTCAGCCATCTCCTCGGTTGTAGTTGGGATATCGTCCTCTTGCTCTTCTTCTGTGTATCTTAAGCTTCGCCTAATTTCTTGTCGGTTCCTACGAGCTGCGCGATCAATTTCTTCGTCAAAAAGCAGTGGTCCTATCGGGTTTTTTTCTAGTCATAAACTATAAAAACCCGCCAGGAGAAAGAAATAGAAAATTAGTGAATTAGCACAAAATAAAAGTTAAATTGCAAGAAAAATAAATGGCTAAAGTAATAAAAATTGAGTGTTCCAAATATCTTAGTCCTCGAAAACGGCGCTAAAAACTTGATCGTGATTTTCCGTGATAAGTTTTATAAATTTATAATGAATCATTCTTGGAACTAACTATTATCACAACGTAGGCAAGTGTACCTATCAAATAGTAGTATAGCTTTAGCAAGACCGGATTGTCGAACCCAAAGGACTAGGAGTACTAGTAATGACTGTCTTTTTATTATCTAGCCAAAGAAAAGAGGTTTGTTTTAACTAACTAATTAAACTAAGAACTTACAGAAAATAGAATTGGGAAATTACTTTTGGGGAAAACGATTGATTGAGACAATACCTAAGGAAAAATCCACCTAGACTTGTACTTGTTATTCTGGCTCCGAACCGGATGATTTATTCATTTAACTTGTTCCGTAGAAGTCTCTAAGTTATGTTATTATCCCTATTCAAGACTAATAACGTCTAATCCCTAGGTTGAATAACCGAGACTTTTCTCTAATTAACACCCTAGGGTTGCATTAACTCGATTTATGGATTCCCTTATTAGGTTTCACCCTAATCCGGCAAAATCTTGTCACCTTATCTCTAGGCACGCAATCAACTCCGCATAATTATGACAAAGTTACTCTTAGTCAGGGTCTATTCCTCCTCCAACTAAGAGTAGTAACTTGAAGTGATATCCTGAAATACCAAAACAAGAATTAAGAACACATAATTACGAACAAGTCAAATATTTATCATATGATTCAGAAATAATAACAAGATTTCATCATAGGTTTCATCCTCCTTAGGTATTTAGGGGTTTAGTTCATAACTAAACAAGAAAACATCTCAGAATAATAATAAATACAAAACATAAAGAAAACCCAAAACTCTTTAAAGGGAAATTGAGGAGAGATCTTCAGCCTTGATAGTGGATCCGACTTCTGAGATGGATCAATTGACTTCCTTGGAGTAATTCCTTACTCCCTATTCTTCGTCTCCCTTTTCTTCCTCTTTTGGGGTGTATTTATAGGCTTTGGAATGCCTTAGAACCCTCAAAAGTGGCTTTTTCCAAATTAGACTCAACTTTGTTTCGACAGAGACACGCCCGTGTGGCACGCCCGTGTGCGATAACTTCAGGCCGTGTTTGAGCCTGTTAGATTGGCATAGGCATGTGTTCTACGCGTGTGAGTCGTGCTTCAATTCTGCCAAATTGACACGGCCGTGTGAGCTACCCGTGTGAAGAGGTCCAGCCCGTGTTGATTCCACACCTTGGCCCATTTTCTCTGTTTTTGCCCTGTTTTTTGTTCCTTTCGCTCTCCTATGCTTACCTAAGGATAAAAAATGAAATTAAGGCATTAGGAGCATCGAATTCACTAATTCTAAGAAAAAATCATTCATAAAATGCGTTAAGCATGGGTATAAATATGTATAAGTTACGATTTATCATTTACCCTGATCAGTAATCAAGGCCTTTGGTGTGCCGAAATAGGTGAGTATATGCTTGTGAAAAAATTTGAGCATTGTCCTTGCATCATCCTTTAGGACAACAATAGCCTCCACCCACTTCAAAACATATTCAACAGAGACTAATATGTAAAGATTTCCAAATGAACTTGGAAATAGTCCTACAAAATCCATTCCCCAAACATCGAACAATTTAACTTCCATAATTGGATGTCACAACATTTCATTACGTTGGGAAATAGAACCGGTGTGCTGACATTTATCGCATTGATTCACAAAATTATGATCATTCTTGAACAATGATGGCCAGTAGAATCTTGATTGTAGAACCCTAGCAGTAGTTCTCATACCACTGAAATGGCCTCCATAAGGAACATCATGACAGTGCTTTAGGATTGAAAGCATCTCTTCTTCCGGAACACAATGCTGAATGATGTTGTCATTGCATACTTTGAATAAATATGACTTATTCCAATGGCACTTCACTACTTCACGAAAAAATCTTTCTTTACTATGGCCCTTGATACTCAATGGGAGCTTACCACACACCAAGTAATTAACCAAATTTGCATACCAAGGAGTTACATTGATAGTGAATAACATAACTTGTCAATTATTTAAAGTATTTTCTCGTCATCGTTGCAACTTCCAATCTAGACAAATGATTAGTAGCTTGATTCTCTAACCTATTGCGGTCTTTTATCTCAATGTAAAATTCTTACAATAATAATATCGTAACTTTTGCATCGACAAGATACGAGTGAAACTTGTCGAAAGCAAAGATGGTGACTAGCAATTCTTTCTCTGTGGTGGTATAATTAAATTGAATTTCTGTAAGAGTACTACTGGCATAATAGATGGCTTGAAAATGTTTTCCTTTGCGTTGTCCTAGCACTACACCCACGGCGAAGTCACTTGCATCACACATAACTTTGAAAGGCTGAAACCAATCGGGTGCAACGAAAATGGGGGCATTGACCAGCTGCTTCTTTAACTGAATAAAGGCATCCAGACATGCCTCATCAAGGAGGAATTTTTTATTCTATTCCAGCAATGAGCACAATGGTTTTGCAATCTTTGAAAAATCCCTAATAAATCGTCAGTAAAATCCTGCATGTCTAAGAAAGCTATGAATACCTTTCACATTTGTCGGTGGGGGTAATTTCTCGATGATTTCCACCTTAGCTTTATCTACTTGAATATCTTGATTAGAGATACGATGGCCCAACACAATGCCTTCAATTGCCATAAAATGGCATTTTTCCCAATTCAAGACAAGATGAATGTCTTCACATCACTGCAGTACTTTATCCAAATTGTCAGTGCAATGATCAAAATCATTCCCAAAAACTGAAAAGTCATCCATAAAAACCTCTAAAGAGTCTTTGATCATATCTAAGAATATTGCCATCGTTCACCTTTGAAATGTGGTCGGTACATTGCAAAGACCGAAAGGCATACGACGAAAAGGAAAAGTACCAAAGGGGCAGGTGAAAGTTGTTTTCTCCTGATCCTTTGGTGCAATAGCAATTTGGTTGTACCCAGAATTGCTGTCTAGGAAGCAATAATAAGCTTTTCCAACAAGTTGATCTAACATTTGGTCAATATAAGGAAGAGGAAAATGATCTTTACTTGTGGCTATATTTAATTTACGATAGTCCATACAAACTTGCCATCCTGTGAGGATGCGTGTTGGTAGTAATTCACCCTTTTCATTGCAAACCACTATGATGCCACTCTTTTTTGGGACGCATTACACTGGACTCACCCACTTGGTATCAGAAATCAGGTAAATAATTCCTGCATCAAGCCATTTTATGATTTCTTTCTTGGCCACTTCCTTCATCTTCTTGTTTAACCTTCTTTGCGGTTCAATTGATTGCTGGCTTTCATCTTCTAAATTTATTTTATGCATGCAAAAAGAAGGACTAATACCTTGAATATTCGTAATACTCCATGCAATAACTCGTTTGTGCTACTTGAGAATGCAAGTCAATTTCTTTTATTATGCTACATCCTCATCTTAAATGAGAGTTCGGCTGGTGGCTAAAAATGGTCGTCCCAAGGTTATGGGAACCTCCTTGTCTGCTTCATAGTCAAGTATGATAAAATCAGCTGAAAAAGCAAATTTATCCACACGATCTAAAACATCTTTGATTTGCCCTTCAGGTTGAGCTAAAGATCGATCTGCTAGTTGCAATGTCACTGCAGTGGGTTTCATATGACCAATTCCCAACTTTTTAAAAGTAGACAGTGGCATGAGGTTGATGCTAGCTCCCAAATTGCATAAAGCTTTGCCCAAATATTGATTACCTATTGAACATGGAATGGTAAAACTGCCAGGATCTTTCAATTTAGGGGGTAACTTGTTTGTCAACACAGCACTACATTCTTCTGTGTAACAGCCCGTTTTTGGTTAAATCAGAGCAATGGTTTTGGGACCACAAATCTAAAGTGAAAATAATTATTTTATTTTTATTTTAATGTCTATAGCATGATAGCATAATTGTGTAAAAATTTCATTAAGAAATTTTATAGTTTTGAATGTTTAATTTGACATAAATGACTAAATCGCATAAAGTGTAAAACTTGTGTTCTATTAGCTAAAGGTGTCTAATAGCTATGAAATATTAAAGTTGAGGTCCTTATGTGGTAATTAGCCTATTTATAAAGTTAGTAGACATTCTTGGACATCATTTAAGTGAATTTTAATGTTTTAAGTTAAGGTTAAATTAATAATTTATGAAATAAATTAAGTAAAATAACTAAAAACAAAGTTATCATCCTTGTTTTTTGCATCTTCCACCGAAAATAAACTAAGGAAATCACCATTAAAATAGCTTCAAAGTTTGGCCAACTATCATTCATGCATGTAAGTGTTATTTCGTCCCGTTTTTAATGATTTCTATGTTTTTTAAATCGTTGCAGCTTAATCTAGCTAGCTCAAGGACTAATTTGCAAAATTGTTAAAGGTTTAGGGTTTTTCCATTGATGAATACATGTGTATTTTGATGTTTGATGATAGAAAATGCATGCTTGTTGTTAAATAAACAACTTTTGTAAAGTGATTTTTAGTAAAATTGTCAATTAGGGATTAAATTGTGAAATGTATAAATTTTATGGTTAAATTGTGAAATGTGTAAATTTTACGGTTAAATTGTGAAATAAATAAAAAATATAGGCTGTTATGGGACTATATGAAATTTGGCTAGCATGGGTGGTGACCTAATTGAATGAAATTGTGTTTTTATGAGATAATGACTAAATTGTAAAAATTTTGAAATATTAGGGGCAAAAGTGTAAAGTCTTCATAATATGCATTTTGGGCTAAATTGAATAGAATGATAATTAAATAAGCTAAATCTGATTACATATAGATCAAGAAAAGCGAAGTTCGAATTTAGATTGGGGGAAAAACAAAGCTCTAGGTTAGTCGATCTACTTCATCATTTTTGCGTTCGAGGTAAGTTCGTATGTTAATAAAAATTAATATAATTGTGTTTTAAATGCTTTATTATTGAATTATTTGTGAATAATACCTTGCGGATATGTACGACGACGATTCAACAAATGTGAAATCCCGGTTGAACCTTAGGAATAGATTAGGATACAAATGACATGTCATTATGGGTTGTGTGATTTGGGTGCTGGTCCATACGTTCTATCAGTGGCTAAGTTATTCGGCATGTGCTGTAGATTCTCGTCAGCTTGTGTGAGCAACACCGTGTAGCTACGTCATGACCGTCAGCTTGTGTGAGCAAATTCGTTGATAGCTCGAGAGTGAGCATTATATGTTATATGAGATTGAGATAGGTTCGACTATGTATTTGCATTTAAGGTATGAGATTCCCAAGTATTTGATAGTATTCCAAATGGTTCAACGGGTATATCAAAGATATGGATGAGTATGAGATCATTACGAGCTTGTACAGGTATGTTTGTGAACTATACAATCATCGAACTGAAGAAGTTATTGGCAATTGTGTTTAATCTTTGGATTGAATATATATGTTTAGATATGCTTCAAGTTTGAATTGTAATATATAATGTTTATGTTATTGAATTGTTGGTTAGTAAGTTTTACTTATTTAGCATACAAGCTTACTAAGATTTATAGCTTACTCTGTTTATTTTTCCGTGTTTTATAGTGAATATCGAGGCTAGCTCAATTTTGGGAGTCATCAGAGATCTCATCACACTATCAAGCTATCACTTTGGTACTTTTGAGCTTATGTTTTGGTTATATGGCATGTATAGGAGTTATGGTCATTTTGGTATATGGTTTGGTAATGAATTTAGCCATTTGAGTTGGCTTGTAAATGTTAAGTGTTTGGTCTTGTGTATAGCTATGAGAGTTGGCTTATTTTGGCATATTTGGTGATGTATATGTATGTGCAAATACCCTTTTGTTATGTTATGTAATATTGCCATTTATATGCTTGTTGTGAATTGGTATTTGGAGTACCATATGGTTGAAATCTGAAGAATTGGTATGCATGTGATTAAACGTAAGAAAGTACATATATGAAGTTAACTAGTTAAGTGAATTGAGAATGTGATTTTGGTATGAAATTGAATAGCATATTGTGGTACTTGTATACCTTGTTGTTTTTGGTATGGAAATGGTATGAAATAGATTTTATTGAGGTTGGTTGAATGCCTATTTATTCCATATTATGTGCCATTTGGATTGTATAGGTGTATGCAAATTTAGGTGAGAAAGATGGCTTGGTAAATAGCCTGTTTTTGTCCACAAGGCAGAGACACAAGCGTGTGTCTCAGCCGTGTGTGACACACGATCAGGTGACACGGCCGTGTGTCCCCTGGTGTTTAATTAGAAATCAAGTCAGTATGCTCCGCACCGCCTAGCACACGGGCGTCTAACTTGACCATGTGGCTTAAGTCAGTATACCCTACAGGTTTGGCATGGCCTAGCACACGGCCTGGCACACGGGCGTGTGAGGCCATTTCGAAGGGCACACGGGTTGGTCACACAGGCGTGTGGTTGGCCGTGTAACCCAAGTTAAGGAGTTACATGGGGTCGGTCATGGGCTGGGACACGGCCATGTGATCCCATTTCGAATGTCCACACGGCCTGTGACACGGATGTGTCTGTGGCCGTGTGAGACACACGACCGCGCCACACGAGTGTGTGTCCCCTGTATTTTGTAAAATTTTCTCAGTTTTCTAAAAATTTCCTGAGTTATCGGTTTAGTCCTGAACCACTTCTAAAGCATGTTTTGGGTCTCGTATGCTCGTATTAGGGACTTGATTAATGACTATGAATGACTTGTATTTGAATTTGATAATTGTATGAGAAATGTCTGTTCGGTTGTATAATAAGTCTGGTAATGCTCTGTAACCCTATTCCGGTAAGGGATATGGGTGAGGGGCGTTACATTCTGTGAGTGCAATAGTTTCAACATCAGTGAGTTTTTTCTTCTTGGACAAGAGGTCTTTCATAAATTTCCTATAACTCAAAATTTGTACCAGAGCGTCCACTAAAAGAATGTTGATCTGCAGTTGTTTCAGCGTATCCAAAAACTACTGATACTGTTTATCATTTTCATTCCTTTTGAATCTTTGTAGAAAAGGCATAAGTGGAATGACATCCGGTTGCGGTGAAACCTTTGGTTGTGTCCACAATTTCGAGGGTTGAATATAAGGCATGTGAGTGACAGTTGGTGGTACTTCTTTATCTGGTACATTAACAAGTTCTTCAGAATCAACCTTTCCATCAAGGCTTATGTCACCAATGTCTGCAGATGCTACAGTAGAATCGATAATCGGCTTACTAGTTTGTTTACCACTCCTAAGAGTGATAGCTTTACAGTGCTCTTTTCCCATCGAGCTGGGTTTTTCGGTGTCACTCGGTAATGAGTCTTGTGTTTGAGTATTTAGATTTGAAGCAAGCTGTCTCAATTGTGCCTCCAATGTTTGAATGGAAGATGAATTTCCTTGAACAATAGCTTCTGTGTGAGTAATTTGCTCCCTCATTAACGTCTCAAGAGTCGTTAATGGGTCAGAAGTAGAAGTGTGTCTATACTATTTTTGTCGCTGTCCTTGGATATTCTAATTTTTCATTGAAGAATGTTGTGGTTGCATTTGATTTTGATGTGATTGTGTCAACCCTTGTTCTTGATACCTCTGAGGATGCGAACTGTAGTTCTGTTGTTGTTGAGTATAATTCCCTTATCGTGGATTATAATTGCCCTGAGTAGATGCATTCCCATATCTGAATGTTGCAGCATTTTGTCCAACATTTTGAGTTCCCCAAAACTATTGGTTATGCGCAGAGTTGTTGGAAGAGTTTCCATAAGAATTGTTGCAAATATTATTGACATAACAGGAATTTTCTGCATGTTGCGGACAATCTTCATTACTATGGTTGTCACCATAAATTTCACAGCAAAAGGTAGGAATATCCAATTGTTGAGCAACCAATATAGGTGCAACGTCACTTGTCCCTTGCATATTTTTAATCATGGTTGTGAGCGAAGAGACTTGGGCGCTTAGTGCAGATATTGCATCTAATTCAATAACTCTTGGAGTAGTTTTTGCTTGTGCAACTCTAGAGATGGGATATTGGTAATCATTTTGATCAATTCTCTCAAGAATTCTCACAACATTATTGTAATTACAATCCAGCAGCAGTCCATTGGCTGATGCATCGACAAGATTCTTGTATGTGAATTAAAACCATTATAAAAAATCTCAAATTATGTTTTTGGTTGAATGCCGTGCATGAGACAACGTCAAAGCAAAGACTTATAACGTTCCCATGTGGTGTGAAAATTTTCATCATCTAGCTGATGGTAAGTAGTAATATCGTTCTAAAGACGAGCATTCATTACCGGTGGGTTAAATCGCAACACAAACTGCATGGTAAGAGCATTCCAAGAAGTGATTGATCCAACAGGTAGCCCAAGAAACCAAGTACAAGCTTTCCCTTGTAAGGAATAGGGAAATAATTGCATCCTGAAGGCAACATCAGGAACACCTTGTTGACTAAAGGAAGCACAGATTAATAAAAGGATTTAAGATGTTCTCTCGCATCTTCATGTGGCAGTCTAAAAAATTAGCCATTGGAGTTCAGCATTTGAAACATCACTGGCTTGAGTTCATAGTTCCCAGCTTGAATTGTTGGTCTAACAACTCCTGGTTGTAGTTAATCCAGAATAGGTACTACACAATCTCGTATGGTTCTATTGTAGATGTGAGCATTTATGGCAACAATGGGTTATGAATGTTTTACTGTTTTATCGACTGTTGTATCGGGGGTATGGCTCTATTGTTTCCTAGTAAATCCATAATTTTTTGTTCTCGAAGTCTTCTTCAAATAGTTCTTTCAATTTCTGGATCAAAGTAGGCAAGAAAATTTGAATTGCTTCGGGTCATAAAACACCTAAGATGAAATTGAAAAATAGCAACAAAGAGAAAACAATTAGTGAATACTAAAAATTATATAAGGAAAACAAAGTACAAAGACACACAAGAACAAAAATAAACATCAAACAAATGCCATCCCTAGAAACAGTGCCAAAAACTTGATCGGCTGTAAATGTCACAGCAATAATGTGCAAGCATACACTGTCGATGCAAGTATAATAGACAGATGTGAGTCTGTTGGATATCGATCCCACAGGGATGGTTGTGTTTTGTTTGTTAATGTCAGTGTAATAACTAGATAGAAACGAGGTAAATTGTGAGTACAACTGTCGAAGAAATAACTCAAAAATAATAAGATAAAGTATGCTATGGATAAACTAGGGTCCCTAACATGAATCTTCAATAGTATACTAAGTACTCACACGGTATAAAAGATAGGTGATTGTTGACGCAGTAAAATTAATGTATATCTTACCAAATGCCACTCTTTGGTTTAATCTGAGACTTAACCATGCACATTAACCTCACCTTCCGATGATGGCAATAGGGCACTATTAAGAACAAATGGACTAGATTCCTTTAGTCCTTACTCAACTTCCACTAGAAAGCTTATTAGCTCAAATTGTCACTACACCTTCCAGTGTTAGTGGCTGCAATAAAACTTCCATGTTTAGAACATTCAAGCCCTCAAGATTAAACAAAAAAAAAAAAAGATTTAATAAGATAACATTTAACAAAGCATTCATTGTACTTCCATACAATAGAAAACATAGAGTAATCACCAGCGTTTTCAAGAAATAAGAAAGAATTGAATGGAGAATACTATTCCTAGGCTACTTAATTGAATCTATTTTTTCCTTATTCTGCACTTAGATCTCCTCGTCAGGAGTGGATCTGCATTAATCTTCATGTTGGCTAACCCAAGGGAAGCTCAAGTTGCCATAGCCGTAAGCTTCAAAATAGAGTAAGAGAATCGAGGTCCACCAAAAATTCCTCCTCCCCCTTCATTCTTATCACGTTATCCTTTTATGTTGTCTTCAACAGTACATGTGTCATCCTCTCAGGATTCTTTTGTCCTTGTTCGTACATGGTAGTTACACCGGGTTGGACAGCTCACTCATGGTTGGCTCTTATCAGACAATTGTCAACTACGGCAGCAATTCTGAACACCATCTGAAATTAACTCATGTAGCGACATTGCGGATATTTGTCAACTGTGGTGACAATTTCAGACACAATTTGGAATTAACTCATGTAACGACATTAGTACAGAAAGATAGCAAAATTAAAGATAAAATATGCTAGGATTCACTGAGTTATAAAATGCAATTTACTAAATTGAACATGCTAAAATATATGCTAAGGGTAACTAAATGGGAACAATTTAAAAATTAAGTAGGGAGAAAACATATGTTCTTTCTACTACAATCAGTCACAAACTAGGATTTAAGGAAAAATTTTCAAAATAATAAAAATGGTGAGAAAGAAGGGATTTAAACTTGAGTTTCAAGGAATGTTTCACTAACACTTAACCCAAAAACCAATAATTCATTTATTTCCTAAAAATGCATAGATAGTTTCAAAAATTAAGGCATGAACACTCTCTCTCGTTTCACAAACCCGATTCTAACCCTTATTTTTTGGGATGTTATAATTCTCCTCTCCTTAAAGAAATTTCATCCTAGAAATTTTCTTAGTCACAAAATCTGTTACCTCTTTTCCTTCAAACTGGGCCACCAAGCTTTCGTAGCGCAACTCTGATTCAAACACAATTCTAGAGAATGCATCTCCTTAAATTCCCAACATATATCTTGTAGATATAATTACGAAAACGTTACTGACAAATTCTTTTACCTGAATTCCCAATTTTAACAGAAACTCTACTAGATTACGCTTACCACAATATCTACAAGTCAAAATCTTAGCTAATCTAATAGTTTCTCTAATAATAACTACTACAACATTTCGTTGAGTTCTGGCTCCTCGGGCCCACTTTAAAGGTCACGGATTTGGACCAGCGGAAGTAGACTTTTTTCCTTTTCTGAACTTTCTTCATTTCCTTTCTTTTGCCCTCCAAGCGTTAGTCTCTTCCTCCATCTTAGTCCTCTTAACCATAATCTAGAAAACCTTTTCTAAGACTCCTAATACTGCTTGAGACACTGCATCATCCCCAACCTCCTTCTTTTCACCTTTAGAAGTTGGCGCAATTCCTTGAGAAGCAAATGACTCAAATTGGGTAGCTCGATGCTAAGCTTCTTTGCCCTTCATTCTATGTTTATTCATTATGTGTCCTTCGATCTTAAATTTGATCTAAAATTTGAGAAAGAAAAAAAAAAGCACTAGCTAACTTCAATCAATTTTCAGTTTCCTATCATACAGTTTCAAAGAAAAATTAAATACTTACTATTTCAGTTCTATGTCTACAGTAATACACCTCAAGTGTTTACCTATAATTTAACAATATCTTTTCTATGGCAACCGACATCGAAGTTTTGGACCTGATTTTCTTTGTAGAATATCACTTTCAAAATTCTCTGCAGCTTGTTTTTCCCAAATTTCCCCTTTTTCAGGTATACATGCATGCCGAGTTAATTAAGTAGATTTTAAAACTCAGTTTGAGGTTTTGAACCAAGGATCAAATACCACTAAATTAACCTTCCAAACCCCAGCCTAGACGTTACGGCTAGATTGATAAGGCTATATTAGCCACCGAAATGGCTAAGCTAACTTACATTACTTCTGAAAACCTTAAATAAACTCATTTTAGAGAAAACTGTAGTTGTATTTTGAGTTAGCTTAAAAGCATTCATTCATTAGGTCATGTATACTTAGGATTCATTTTCTTGTTGATAGTGTAGTTTAGGAAAAATAGTTTGCTTATCGCTCTTCTTTAAAAAAAACTCGATGTTAAACTAATGCAGCGAAAAAACCATTTTCAAAGTCATTTTGGAAACTTAGTTGCCTTATCGATTTGTTTTTCAAAAATGGTTCCTTTGCAATGCAGTGAAAACTAGGGAACAATATCAAATTTTACTTGAGTCTGATATCATGCATTATCCAGTTATTATGCTTGAGTAATCCATGCATGCAAAAATCCTAGAAGAAAAGTTACCAAGCCACAGACCTGAAGTCATTACAAATTACAAAATTGAATTTTAAAACAGTTTGAGATCTCGTTAAAATCTGGAAAAATACCTATGAAATCATTTAAAATCCCTTAAATTCTAGATCTGGAAATATTGGTTTTTAATTGATGAAATTAATCAAGAAATTGAAGAGAAAAGAGACCTTACCTAAGCTAGTTGAGAGAAATGGAAATGGCACTTTCTTGGCAATGTTCGGGATCAATCTTGGAGTTCAAGATTTTAGATTTGGGGTTGATTTTAATGAGGAAAAATGACAGCAATATGGTGAAGAATATGTTAACAAATCTTGTGGGAAAAAGAAAAAGAAAAAAAAAAAAGAAAGAGATGGTAAAACTAGTTGTAGGCGACGACAACAATGGAGGAAAGGAAAAAAAATTAAAATCAAAGAGAATGAGAGAAGGAGAGAAACGGCTAGGGCAATGAGGAGGAGGACTAAAGGCTGATTATTAGTAAAAAATTAATATTTATACCTAGCTTAACTAGGCTTGGATGGCCCACATATTAAAATAAGGGGTTTTCGTCAAAAAATTAAATTATTTGCATGAGAAGGGAATTGAAGTTAGGACCTCAAGGATAAATTCACTAGTTTTTAACCATCAAACCAATAACCTATTCTTGATATAATTTTGAAATATTTATTTAAAAAAAAAGATATGTCACAAGCTAGGGTTTAAAGCAAAATTTGCAAAATAATAAAAATTGTGAGAAAGAAAGGATTTGAACTTGGGTTTCAAGGAATGTTTCACTAACACTTAACCAACAAACCAACAACTTATTTATTTCCTAAAATTGTGTAGATAATTTCAAAAATTAAGGCATGACCACTCTCTCTCGATTCACAAACCCGATTCTACTGACCCTAATTTTTTGGGATGTTACACCACACTTCTTATTTTACAATGTGTTCAATTTTATTGATGATTTCCACCTCTTATTTTATTATACGAAAAATAAAATCCTAAAAGAACCTAATCCTAAAAACTTTAAATATCCTAAGAAATAAAATAAAATAAAGTAAAGATCCCCCTTTTTTATTTATTTACAGACCCCACAGAATTCGACTCATCCTTTGCTCCATTATCCTTATTTTTGCTTCGATCGCTTCGTTCCCTCCTCAACATTGGAGTCCATGATTCAAATATAAAATATGGAAATTCAGGCACAAAAATAAATGGGTCATGAAATATTTTCGTAAAGGAACTTCTCATTGAGTCGTCTCGTATTTTTTAATATCTCTAATAAGCTTGTTGTCGCCACTGTATATGTCGCATTATGACCATCAACTTTGACAGGTCATCACGAAAATCTGGAAGAGGTGAATGAGTTCTATATGTTGAGGTATCCATGTCAAGTGTAACACCCCTAACCCATATCCGTTGCCAAAATAGGGTTACCGAGCATTACCGAACAAACAAAACAATAAACCATTCAAATTATATATCAATGCAATACATATTCTAATTTCATTCAAATACAGTCACAATGTCCCTTAATCGAGCCCTCAAGGCCTTAAAGAAATAAAATAGAAACGGTCTGGGTCTAAATCAGAAACATTTAGAAAGTTTAGAAAAAAGTTAGAAAAATTTACGCTGTAAGGGTCACATGGCTGAGACACATGTCCATGTCTCAGGTCGTGTAACATTCGAAATAGGGATACACGGTCGTGTCCCAGCCCGTGTCTGTGCTCGTGTAACTCACTGACTTGGGTCCCATGGCCAAGCCACACGCCCATGTGCTAGGCTATGTAACTATTGAAATGCTACCATTAACAACCTACAGGGGACACACAATCGTGTGTCACACATGACTGAGACACACGCCCATGTCTTAGGCCGTGTGGACAAGAAATAGGTCAAATCAAGCCTTTTCTTTCACCCAATTTCAACAAGTACCAACACGCTAAATGGACCTATGATCAAGGCACCAAAACATGCCAAAATATGCATAATAAGATCATTTCAATATACCGTAAGTCCATTCAACCAATATGCCATTTAGGCACCTCAATCCCAATCAAGCATTCATACTTACGCTTGCATCAAAATGATCATGTTTCATCCAAACAACCTTAACTAATTTCCATATCAACACATAACCTAATTAACCACGTTTCAACTATGCCAACACATACAACTTTGGCCATTTAACCCATGTATCAATTTGGCAATAAAAACACCAAACATCAAGACATCAAATTCCAAAAGCACACCAACCAAAATACCACATTTACAAGCCAAACATGACAACATCTCGTTAAACACAATTAACCAATACACGCCATTATAACCTTGATCAAGATATCAAATCTACCGATATAATCGCTAGAAAGTGTGATACATCTCTAACAAGCTTCCAACCCAATCGAGCTTTTGATAATCTGTAAAGTAAAGGAAAATAACTACGTAAGCAATGAATGCTTAGTAAGCTCATATGAATATTAAACATAACATTTCATCATATATATATGAACTTTATATGACAAATGTAAAGCTTTACCAATGCCAAAAGATTTATCAGACTATAAAACTATCAACCCACAAGTACAAGCTTGATACAAACCTAATCGTCATCATCAATACACAAGTTAGTACATTTCTACACAACTCTTTTAGGATCAAGTACGTGATAAATCATTTCATAAGAAATTACATCCTTTGATTTATACTACCTTTTTATGAACATAAGCATATTTCCATTTAAACACTTACCATTTCAATGTATACGATTAAGATTAAGCATGATATAATCCTATCTTAAGCTTGGCACAAGCCTAAGTATTATCCATTACACATGTTAGTGCATTAACTTGCAAATCACTTTTTATTCTTTTTCTTTACTCTTTTCATTTGCATAGTACAAAGTATAAACATAAAAATTAATCATATTTTTTCTTGTCATCCACAATCCCAACTAGTCAATTGAAACATTCAATTCAAGCTTAAATATTTGGCAATTCCATCAAAATCACTAAATAAGTTACCTTACAGAGATTTACAATAAGATGAATTCATCTATGTTCAGATCAAGATTCAATAAATAACAAATCTTTCAAATTCATTAAATAGATTACCTTTTAAAGATTTTCCATTCGAACAAAAACTTACGGATAAGAGTACATCATTAGATCAACTGAACACACTAGACAGAAGCTCATAAGAGCTGGTCTACTCGAAACACACTAATAGAAGCTCATAAGAGCTGAACAGAAGCTCATAAGAGCTGATCCACCCGAAACACGCCAAAAAGAAAGTATAACACGAGAGTTCGCAATAAATTCTGAACCTCAAATTTCTTGGGTAATAAGCAAATATCTCCCTCCAATACCATCTCCAGTCCAATCCCCCATAACACATCAAAACATGATTGTACTTTATCCCACGTTTAACCCAAACAAAGCATTAAATGAATAGTATATCTCAATTTACTATTTAGTATCCACAATTAAAAATAAATATATAAGTTGTTCAATGATAATCTACTCAATAATTAATAGTGATATTAAATTCTAAACCGTAGGAACTTACTTGGCTAAATCGCAAAAATGTTAAAGTACATGGGCTTTTTGGTAATTTTTCATTCTCCTCGATTTTCCACTCAGTCTTGATCTAAACTAATAATTTCATTCAATTTATTAATTTATATAGTAAAACAATTTATTTTATGCAATTTAGTCATTTTGGCATTTTTAAAAAATTGCCCCTAATATTTTACTTTTATTCAATTTAGTCCCTGAGACTAAAACATGCAGTTTAACCATTTTTATTGCAAATTCCTAATAGTTGGATATTGTTAGCTTCCATTCTAGCCTATTTTTATGGTTTTGTTATAATGTTATAACGAATCTTTATTTTGTTTTTTTATCATATTCATATCAGATTCAGATCGACAAAAATTGAACAATCAAATTAAATTAAACTCAAATTTTCGTGGGCGAATATTTACTCTTTTTCTAGTTCAAATTGTCGGGTTAACCCATGACCTCTCGTAATCGAATAAAAAGAAATGCAGTGGTCTCTGGTTTGTTCCGCCATCCTCCCCGATAAATCATTAGGATTCATTTTCAATAGAATCCTCCGCATTCACGGGTTCCGTCGTCCCCATCGCTCTAATAATTTCACACCAAGTCATTGCATTTTACTATTTCAACAACTTAATTCCTAATCAACAAATTCATCAAAATTACTTAACAAAATACTTATAAATAACAACTAATACATCAAATAAATCAATTAACATCTAAAATCACAAAGATTCATCACTGGAAACATTCAAACTCTTTAACAGTTTCAAAAACGAAGGTACGGGCTAGTTGGACCTAGTTGCAACGATCTAAAAAACGTAAAAATTAAAAGAAAACGAGTCTGTATTACCTACCATGCAAAGAAAACACCCAAAAATGAAGCTTGACCTCCTTGGCTATGGCTTTCAGCCATTGAAAAAGAAAAAGAAAGTAATTTTGTTTTTCATTCTTTAATTTTGTTTAAACTTTCATTAATTTACAAAATTGCCATCCAAAACACATTATTTTATCATTTCCTATTAAATTGTCGTCCCACTATACTAATTAGGGAATAATTTCTACTTAAGTCCTTTCTCCTTTATTAATTAAGCTATTTCATCACTTATATGCTATATATTTAGCATATTTTGCACTTTTTACAATTTAGTCCTTTTTAATTAATTAATTGTCTAAATGTTAAAATTTCTTAACAAAACTTTAATACAACCTTAATAACACTCTCCAAATATTTATAAAAAAAATATTTACGACTCGGTTTATAGAAATGAGGTCCCGATACCTCATTTTCTAAAACCACTTGACTTTAAGGTCTTAACACTTAAACTTAATTAATCATTTATATAACATAAATTACCAAACCAAAAACCTTTTTAAAATCATATTTGACTTGTAAATATTAAATAATAATATTTACAAACTTACTCATCGGATTTGTGGCCTTGAAACCACTATTTTCGACACTACTAAGAAAGGGCTATTACATCAAGTTTGGTCATTGGTTCAGTTGGCTCTGCCTCTTCAGGAATTTCAACTGGCTGTATTGGTTCGATCTCTATAGGATCTTCTTCTTCTTCTTCTTCTTCAGAATCCTTACTCGATTCAGCTTGTTGCTGTAGAACAGAATCTTCTACTACTTAGAAAAGGCCTCAATATGTGATTGTGCCTTGGCTATAACCTGTCTTCTTTACGTTTGCAAGCATTTTAGCTTTCAAGCACAAAACTGTTATCATAAAGGGAAAAGTATGCTGGACAAGAATGTCTAGCGACACAATTTCAAATTTCTCTCAGAATGATTTTTCTCACATCAATGGTCTTTACTGTCATAATTGAGTATAGCAAGACCATTCATTCTATTGAAATTGTAGTCCCATGTGAAATAGGTATAAGGCTGAACAGAACAAAATAAAATCATACTTTGGCTAATGGTGTCAAATATTCTCTACGGCAAGTGCGAGTCCCATGCTTTGACACAATCCATTTAGAACCTGGAATTATAAGTTCCTCGAGAATTTCTTGCAATTTCTCAACCTCAATATTTTCCATTAAGGAAGAATATTTGTTGTCTTCGAAATCAGGTAAATCAAAGAATTCATTAATATTGGTACCTTGATTCCTAAGACAGGGACTTTTTTTAATTCTCTTGAGGTCAAATTTGTATAAAATTCAAGAACAAACTCTTCATCTGCACTAGATCTTTTCTCACAAAACCCAATTTAAAGCTTCAGCAACTTGTCGAATACTCGCCATGAAATTAGTATAGTTGCTTTCTTTCAATGTAAAACTTTATACTAGAAGCATTTGTTGATTTTTAAAGATGCTATCATATCTCGCTTTGGCTTCTTCATAGTGGAATTTGTTTTGTGATTCTTCGACTTGGATAGAGGCACGAGTTCTTTTGCAAGGCATGATTTAACCCGAACATCGCATAAGATGGAAACAAATAATATTTTCCCAAAAAATTAAATAGCATAAAATATTAAGAATTCAATAAATTAAAAAGTCAAATAAGTAAATCAAATTAAAAATTAGGAGAAATTTTCTTACCACCTTTGTATAAAGGTTAATAACACAACAAAATAAAAAGAGGGTGGAGCTAATAGTGTCGGTTTAGGGGTGGTTGGAGGGAGATTATTTTGTGACTTGATGGTTGTTGCTAATTGTGATGGTGGTGTGGTGTAAGAGTAGCAACGGTCGTGCAAGTAATATGTGTGAAGCAATGGTGCGTACGAGCTAGGGGCAAGAAGCAACAGTGGCGTGAGGGCTAGAGTACTAGACATAGCAGCGTCATGCGAATGCTAGGGTGCTGGAAGCAGCGGCGATGGCATGCGAGTAGCAGGGTGTGCAAGCAGGGCAAAGCTGTGCGAGCTGGTGCACAAAGGACCAATGGTGCTTGCGATGGTGGCTATTGGACGTGCGACTGCTGGTAGGAGCTATAGAAAATTGCTAATGATGGTAGATGGGGGCTAGGGCACTAGGTAGTTTGGAGATTAGATGGTGTTAAAGGTGATGAAAGAAAAAGGTGTATAGGAAGGTGGTATTTAAAGTGTAAGTATTGAGGTGTTCAACTTAAAGTCTTAGAAGAAATAATAATAAAATACTATAACTCCTAATCTTATTTAAAGACAATAATAATTAATATATAATATAAAGTATATTAATATATTACTTGGTATTATCTTATTTATTGGAAAAAATTCTTAAATGAAATAATGATAAAATATTAAACAATTCTAATCCTATACAAAGTTGATAACAATTAATATATATTATAATAAATATAATTATATATTAGTTGTTATAATCTTATTTATTAAAAATAAATAAATAAATAAACTTTATTTTAGTTGTTTCAAAATATTTACAGAAAAGGACAACTAATTTTAATATTTACAAAAAAAGACAATAAATTGTTGCAAACCATTCAATTAAGTACATGGACTTAAAGATAATTTGAAATTTGAGAAGAAAACTAAAAATTGGATCAAAATTGAGCCCTTTATTTGAAAAATTAAAAATTTATTTTGTCACTTAGGAAATACTTTCTTGGAAGATTATGTTAAAATCAATTCCCAGGAAAGATTGTAGGGGTCACAAGGGGTCCCGCTTCAGTTCCAATCTCCTAGACAAAATTTATTTTAACATACTAATCCAAAAAAATATAGCCTAAGCCATTTATTCAAAAAAAAATTGAAGTATCTAATAAAAATGAACGAGGTTTTATCCCGCTCAATTTTATCCCCCCAGTAATGTTTCAAGCCCTGAGCATTAACTCTGAATTACCTCCTTTACAGTAAAGTTCAACAACCCAATATAGGAAGACTTGATGAATATTGAATGGACCGGACCAACGTGTTTTTATCTTACCTGGAAAGAACCTTAATCTAGAATTGAACAACAAGATTTACTGACCTGATTCAAATTCTCAAACTCGAATGTGCTTATCATGCCATTTTTTCAATCTTTCCTTGAATAACTTGGCATTTTCATATAAGAACATTTGAAATTATTCTAAATCATTAAGTTGAAGCATCTGTTTCTCTTTAGCAAACTTAAGATCCAAGTTGAGCTATTGGAGAGCCCAGTCAGTTTTACGTTCTAATTCCAATGGCAAGTGACAGGCTTTCCCAAAAACCAGCTGATAGGGAGACATCCCTAAAGGTGTTTTGTATGCTGTCCTATAGGCCAATGAAGCGTCATCCAGTCTTTTGGACCAATCTCGTCATTTTGGACAAACTACCTTCTCGAGTATACCTTTTACCTCTTCATTAGCCAATTCAACTTGCTCATTTGTCTGCGGATGGTATGCTATGGCAACCTTATGCTTCAGTCATTGTCTATTGAGCAACCATTTCAACCAGTTTTTCACAAAAATGGGACCCCTCATCACTGATGATAGCCCTAGGAGTTCCAAACCTTGTGAACACGTGTTTTTGTAAAAACTTCATGACAACCTTAACATCGTTCGTCGGATATGCCTTGGCCTCAACCCGTTTAGATACGTAGTCTACTACTTCCAATATATACTTGTGATTGAAAGAAGGAGGGAACCGACTGAGAAAGTCAATACCCCAAACATCGAATAACTCTACCTCAATAATGTTTGTTCGGGGCATTTCATTTCTGTTGGTGATGCTTCCAACCCTCTAGCTTCAATCACAACTCTTTACATAGGCGTACACATCTTTAAATAGATTTGGCCAAAAGAATCTGGCTTTCAATACCTTTGCTATAGTACGTGAACCTCCAAAGTGTCCCCCACTTGGAGCTGTATGACAAGGATATAAAATTTCATGTACCTTATTTTCTGTCACTCATCTCTTGACCATTTGAGTTGTGCACTTTTTGAAAAAATATGGCTCTTCCCAAAAATAGTACCTCACATCATGAAGAAACTTTTTCCTTTATTGATACATCTTATCAATCGGCATCAAACCCCAAGTTAAATAGTGAGCAAAATCAGCAAACCAAGGGGTGTTTATGGATGTGATATACCTTAAGTATGTGCTCATCCAGGAATGTCTCCATGATGGGTATAAGAGACGAAGTTCCTTATTGTGGCTCCAATCTGGATAAGTGATCTGCTACTTAGTGTTCTACCCCTTTTCAATCTTGAATTTCTAGATCGAACTCTTAGAGTAAAAGTACCTATTAGATCAACGTCGGCTTAGCATTTTTCTTGGAAAGTAAATATTTAATTACTGAATGATCCGTATAAACAACCACTTTGGTACCTACAAGATAAGATCGAAACTTGTCAAAAGCAAACACAATAGCAATTAATTCTTTCTCTGTTACCGTATAGTTCAGTTGAGCTCCTGTCAGATTCTGACTTGTGTAGTAGATGGGATAAAAAATTTGTTCCTTTATTGGCCCATCACATCTCCTATTGTAAAGTCACTTGCATCACATATTAACTGAAATGATAAATTCCAATCTGGTGTAACGATAATTGGTGCTGAAACTAACCGATTCTTCATATCATTAAAAGCTTTCAAACATTCTTCATCAAAGTTGAATGTTGTGTCCTTCTCCAATAACTTGTATAAGGGTTTAGCAATTTTGGAGAAGTCTTTGATGAATCTTCGGTAGGAACCGGCATGTCCCAAAAAGCTCCTAACACTATTTACAGATGTTGAAGGTGGAAGTTTCTTAATAACATCTACCTTTTCTTTATCTACCTCGATTCTTTGTCTCGTTATACAGTGCCCCAAAATAATATCTTCTCGTACCATGAAATGACACTTTTCCTAGTTGAGTACAAGGTTTGTGTCTTCACACTGCCGTAGTACATTGGCTAGATTGGCTAAGCAATCATCATAAATATCCCTAAACACCAAAAAATTATCTATAAAAACTTCTAAAAACATTCCCACCATGTCAGTAAAAATAGCCATCGTACATCTTTGAAATGTAGCAGGTGCGTTACATAAACCAAATTACATATGCCTAAATGCGAACATACCGTACGGGTAAGTGAATGTTATTTTGTGTTGATCCTTTAGTGCTACTATGATTTAATTGTACATTGAGTACCCATCTAGAAAATAGTAATAGTCTCACCCCACGAGTCTATCCAGCATTTGATGCTAGAACGACAAAAGAAAGTGATCTATCCTAGTCATCTTGTTTAACTTTCAATAATCTATGCAAATCCTCCATCTCGTAACTATTCTGGTCAGTATTAACTCATTATTTTCGTTCTTAATAACCGTAATACCTCCTTTTTTTAGCATGCATTGGACTGGACTTACCCATGAACTATCTAAATTGGGGTAAAATATACCTGCATCTAACCACTTAATGATTTCTTTTTGTATCACGTCTTTAATGATTTTTATGGTTTCGGGATCGTTGTAGCTTACATACAAACTTACATTCGATTTAATCTCTAGCTTTAAAAGATTCATTAAGGGCTTTGAAGCATTTGGTTAGGGTTTTTCCATAAATGTATTCATGTGATTTTTGATGTTTTATGGAAGAAATGAATCTTTGTTGATACATATCCAACTTTTGTAAAGTGATTTTTGTTGGAAATATCAATTAAGGATTTATTTGTGTAATGTGTAAAATACATAGTGAAACTGTAAAATAATGATTCGTATGAGTTATTATGGGATTATATTTAATTCGTCTAGCATAGTAAGTGGATGAAATTGCATGAATTTCAATTCATGGGCTTAAGGACTAATTTGTAAAGAAATCAAAAAAATAGAGGAAAAAGTGTAATTTTGTAAATGTATGAATTTTGGACTGAATTGAATAGCATGAATATTAAATAGATTGAATTTATCTATTTAGGTTAGGTTATACCTCGTAAAGATTTAGATCGGGGCAAAGATAAAGCTTCGGATTAGTCGACTTCGTTTCTATGCCTTTATCGTCGAGTTTAGTTTGTATAATTATGTAATGTTTTAATGTTATATTTTGAACTATATGTGAAATGTTGATTATCATGTAAATGATTAATGTAATCCAACAATGTTACGATGAATATCGAACCCTGTTTGAACCTTAGGAATTCGTAGGACAAAAAGGACATTTCATTAGGGTTTTCATGTTTCAGGTGCTGGTCTTGAATGTCCTATCGATGGTTGAAGTCCTGCATTTGTTATAGATACTCCATAGCTCGTGTGAACAGCATCGTGTAGCTTACATTTTGACACATAGCTTCGTGTGACTAGGCCTATTTCACAGCTCGTATGGGCAATGATGTAAAGGAAAGGAAATGTTACAATTATATGTTTAGCACACTTCGTGTGAGCTATCCCGCGTATTCAATGATATTCTAACGGTTCAACGGGCATGAATTGGAAAGGAAATGGTGTGTGTTCAATATGAACCGTGTTATGTATTTATGATAAGGGTTGAAATGGTGATACACATTGAAAGCATGTTATGTTATGGGCAATGATGAATCCAATTTAAATATGTTCAAGTGTAATGGTTTCTCTATGTAAAACACATATGGATTATGCTAAGTATGCTAACATGTGTTGTGATTGGTGCTTAGGCTTATGCCAAGCTTATGTTGGATTGTATTATGCATAGTTTTAATGTTATGTAAAGAAACAGTAAGTTATGTTTTATGTTTTACGAACTTACTAAGCATTATGTGCTTACGTAGTTTTCTTTCCTATATTTTATAGTTAATCAGAAGCTCGTTTGGTTTGGAAGCTTGTTGGAGACCTATCACACTATCCCACGGATATATTGGTAGATTTTGATGTTTTGGTCATGGTTATAATGGCATGTATAGGTGAAATCGTATTAATGATCTAGTTGTTATGTTTGGCATGTGGTGTTATGGTTGATTAACTTTTGGCATTTTGATGCTAAAATGGTTGGTGTTGAAATGGTCAAGTGAAGGTATATTTTGAATGATCAATTTGGTATGTTTGCTTGTGACTTGGTATATGGTCAATTGTGCTATGGCTTGGTATGGAAATAGGTAGTTATGTATGGTTGATTCATGGATAAATATGTTTCTATTTAGGTTGATTTGATGATTTTTGATTGAGGTGTCTTTTGGCAGATTGGTTGTATGGATAAATAACCTATTGAATTGGTTTGTTATACATGATATAGGTATGTTTTAAGGCTTGATTGTATGTGCAAATGGCTTGTAGGTGTGCGCTAGAATTAGGAGAAAGAAAGGGCTTGAATTTGGCCTATTTATTGTCCACACGGCCTAAGACACGAGTGTGTGTCTTAGCTGTGTCACACACACGTCCATGCGACACGGCCATGTCCCCTATAGGTTTCAAAGGGTTGAAAGTTAGGCAATTACACGACTTGGCACATAGGCATGTGAGGCCATTTCAAGAGTTACATAGCCTAGCACACTGGCATGTGGCTTGGCCATGTGACCCAAGTCAAAGAGTTACATGGGCATAGATACAGGCTGGGACACGACTGTGTGTCCCTATTTCGATTGTTACATGGCCTGAGACACAGGCGTGTGTTTTAGCCGTGTGAGGCACATGGCCTAGCCACACGACCATGTGACCCATGCAGTGTGAAATTTTCTATATTTTTCCATGAAATTCTAAATGTTTCCAATTTAGTCCCTAACCATTTCTAAAGTGTTTCTAAGGCCTCGAGGGCTCGTATAAGGGACACTATGAATGTGTTTGATGAATTATGCTATGATTTATTTAGGGTTTGGAAATGAATGTTTTAAGTTATGATTTTACAGTAATGCTCCTTAACTCTATTTGACAACAGATAGGGTTTAGGAGTGTTACACATCCCTTTCTCGCCATCTTCTAGGATGATTTTGTACATGTACACAGATGGACTAATACCATGAATATTGGCTATGGTCCATTCAATAGCCTTCTTGAATTGTTTTAGCACTAAGATAAGTTTCTCTTCCTGCTCTACAATTAACTTTGCTAAAATAATCACAGGCAAATTCAAAATGTTACCTAAATAAACATATTTTAAATGTGATGTAAGTACCTTAAGTTCTAATTTAGGAGGCTCTTCGATTGAAGCTTTTGGTTGAACATAATCTCTACTTTCTAATTCCAAAGATTCAAAATGAGATTACAAATTAAGTCCTTTTTGATTAGCTTCTAGAAAAGCTAAGTATTCATTCCCTTCTTCATCACTTAGAGGGTCTAACATCAAAACTTGTTCCAATGGGTCCTCAATAGAGTTAAGTTCCCATTCCACGGCTAATTCTTCTAACTCAGATACTATAGAACAATCATCAATTATGTCAGGAAATTGCATAGATTTAAAAACATTAAATGTTACCTGATTATCCTGAACACGGATGGTAAGCTTGCCCTTCTGCACATCAATAAGGATCCTTCCAATTGATAGGAAATGCCTTCTAGGATGATTGACACCTCTTTATCTACTTCAAATTCTAAGGTAACAAAGTCAAAAGGAAAAATAAATTTATCTACACGTACCAATACATCATCGATTTTTCCTTCTCGATGTGCTAAGAGTCAATTTGTTAACTGAAGTGTAATCGTAGTTGGTCTAACTTCACCTATCCCAAACTTTTTGAATATGGACATAGGCATTAAGTTGATGCTCGCACCCAAATCACATAGTGCCTTACCACAATAAGTTGTTCCAATGTTGCAAGGTATGGTAAAGCATCCAGGGTCCTTCAATTTTGGGGGTGGTTTATCTTTAATATATCCGCTGATTTCCTTTGTTAGAGCTATCATCTCAAATTCATCAAGTCTTAGTTTCTTGGACAGGATATCCTTCATGAATTTGATATAGTTTAGCATCTACTCAAGTGCTTCTACCAATGAAATGTTAAAAAGAAGTTGCTTGAATATGTCTAAGAACTTCTTAAACTGGACTTCCTGCATCTGCTTCTGAAGTTTTTGAGTGTAGGGTGGTGGAGGATTCTTAACTTGAACTAGCCATTTTGTCTATTGTGGCACTTCTACATCTAACAAAGGTGTTAGTTTATTGGGATTGATTGGGTCAGAAGTTAGCTTATCAGATTTCACAAATTTTGGTTCTGGTGAAGCTGGAATTCCAAAATTTGGTTGAACTTTCACTTTATCTCGAGCATTAGCTGCCTCTTTCTCAACTTTAATAGTGTTGGGCTTTAACATCTTTTTACTGCTTAGCGTCAATGCTTTACAATGCTCTTTACCCAGATTTCTTGGATTCTCCGTATCACTAGGAAAAGTGCCTTGTGGTCGATTCCTAAGTTCAGTTGCAAGTTGACCTACTTGATTCTCCAAATTTCTTAAAGCGGCGTCATTCTTTGCCATATATGCCTTCAATAGGTTCTTTAGGCTATTGGAAGGTTCAACTTATGTTGGTTTTTGAACTTGTTGGGTAAATACAAGTGGCTGGGTTGATCTAGGTTGTGCATAATATTACTGGGTCTAGCCCCTTGGTTACTTCAAGAGAAATTCGGGTGATTTCGCTAAGATGGGTTATAAAAATTGGATTGCAATCCCTGCCTGCCTCGGTTTTAGTTTTGGTTACCCATGTAATACAAAAATTCTGGGTTCGATGGGCATTCTTTGAACAAGTGCCCTTCCCCATAATAAGAACATGCTACATATTTGAATTGATTCGCTGGCTAAGCTGCAAGATTATTAAACCCATAGTAATAAAGTTTTTAAGCATTGAGGATATCGAAGATACCTAAGATACTAGTGAAGTGAAAGCTTCCAGTTCATGTATTCCTACGACTCGTCTTCCTAGCATTGCTCAATTGGTTGGCCATTGGTAATTGTTGCTTTCAATTTTCTCAATAATTTCATAAGCCTCATTATATGACTTAGAAAGAGAGCACCATTAGTAGAAGCGTCTACTACCATCCTCATGTGAGTGTTGAGACCACTATAGAACACCTCTAATTGGACGCAATAAGAGATTCTGTTATGAGGGCATCTTTGTAATAGTTCATTGAATCTTTCTCATGCCTCATAGAAGGATTCGTCCTCCATATTTTAGAAGGTAGTGATCTCATTCCGCAACTTAGCATTCTTACAAGGTGGGAAGTACTTCGTAAGGAATCGTTCTGCTAACTCTTGCCATATGGTGATGAAATCTGGTGGTAATGAGTTCAACCAGGCTTGAGCTTTGTCCCATAGTGAATATGGGAACAACGTTAATCTTAGTGCTACTTCAGGTACTCCGACTAACTTAAAGGAGTCACTGACCTCCATAAACAATCTGAGGTGAAGGTGAGGATCCTCAGTCAACATTCCACTGAATTGGCCCATAGTCTTAACCATCTAAAGCATGACTTGCTTTAGCTCAAATTGTTGTACCTCAATTTTGGGTTTCCTTATGCCCGGATTAAGCTTATGAAACAACAACACGATTAGGTCAGCTATATAAACGGTTTGGGTTGCTTTCTTCTTGTTGGATCAATCCTCTTTTATGTAGCACAATTGAGCCACTTTCTTCTTCAGCCTTATAATTAATTTTTAAATAATCATTATTGGACCATCTTTGGCTGTAAAAAGAATTAGCCCCATTCTTGATTCACTTGATGTAGAAAATTGTCCCAACAGTTAAAGCCTTTCGAGGTAACTGCCCAACCAATTTTCACCTTTCGTGCAAACTGTCGAAAATAAACCAAATTTGTGAAATTTTGTTATAAAATCATTAAAATTCAATATGTTAATAATTTAAGTGCAAATTAATTATTTTATAATTAAAGTATGAATTTCGAAAAATATTTTTACAAAACTGCATGAATTAGATCTCAAAAGGTCTTGAAAAGGTCTATATATTTTTGTAACACCCCTTACACGTATCCAACGCTGGAGTAGTGTACGAGAAATTACCAACTTATACACAAGCAGTCATACAAAACCAAGATGTAAATTTCCATCCAAATTTAAAACATTCCATAATCATTCATTTCATACCTAAAACGAGCCTACGAGGCCCAAAACATACAGTGGAAGCGGTTCGTGTGGCTTGGGACATGCCTGTGTGGGCAGGTAATGTGGTCACACACGCTCGTGTCCCTAACCCGTGTAACTCTTTGTTTGTCACCTAGGAACAAATTGAAGACACACGACCAAGTCACATGCCCATCTGCTAGGCCGTGTGGTCGATTCAATTTTCATAAATTTTCATAAAATAGGTGCAGGCTTCACAAGCCCAGGGCACACGCCCGTGCCTGAGGCTGTGTCATCCACACGGCTGAGACGCACGCCCATGTCTCTGCCTGTGTGCTTAATTCTGAGCATTCTATTTTGCAATAATTATGGTGTAGGGGACACACGGCCAGAACACACGCCTATAGGGCAAGCCGTGTGTCACACACGACCTAGACACATGCCCGTGTGTCTACCCGTGTGGACAAAAACAAGGCTATTTACCGAGCCATTTTGTCACCATTCCATGCACATACCTACACAACAAAACATAACACCAATCCAAGCAATTATATTCAACCAGTTCAGCCAAAAACAAGACATCCACACATTATTCACATGCTACCATTTATCACATACAAACATCACATACTAATCAACTTAAACCATGCAAACTTTCACATCCTTGGAAACATCATCATATGCATATATACACTTAAACCAATATTAGCCAATACCATATGGCCATTTACAAAATGAATTATCAACCAATATAGGCCAACACATTAGGTCAATTCAATTATGACACAAAACAAAATAACCAAGTCTATATACATGCCATAACTCAAAATGTCAAATTCATTGGTACCCAAAATAATCAGTTGATAGTGTGATAGAGTCTCTGACGATCCCCGAATCTGAGCTAACTTGGTGACATTATAAGACAAGGGAAAAGAAAGGGGAGTAAGCTTTAAAGCTTAGTAAGTTCCCATGCAAATAATAGGCATCATAAACACACATTTAACATACAATTAACATGATGATAATTGGCATAAATGTGATTACGATCTTATAATCATAACTTACTCAATCATAACCTTACCAAGGGATCATCACATAGCAGGTTCATTTCATTTGAGTTTTATGTACATATCTGAGTCATCTCAAATTGGATTTACTTACAATTCATCTTTGTCATACTCGTTAAATTACCCGTTGAACCACTTGGAATACTAAAGGATACTTAGGAGTACCGTACGCACGGTACCATACCAATGCCATATCCCAGATATGGTCTTACATGTAATCTCATATCGATGCCAATAGCCCAGCTATGGTCTTACACAGAATCTCATATCGAGGCCATATCCTGGATATGATCTTACACGAAATCTCATATAATGCCATATCCCTGTCATGACACCTGTATCCTATCTATTCATAAGGTTCAAACGAGATTTCACGCTTATCGTAACTTTTTCAAACATGCTCAATGGTCAATCATAATTCATACAACAGTAAAGCATTTAAAACACAGTTAAAACAATGCATTATTTACATAAGAACTTACCTAAGTACAAAATAGTAGAAATAGGACCTACTCGTCAAACACCTTGTTTATCCCCCGATCTAGGTCCGAACTTCATTTCTCTTGATCTATAATAGTAAATTTAACTAATTTATTATTACGTTATTCAATTCAGCCCAAAAATTACATTATGGAAAAATTATGTTTTTGCCCCTAAACTTTGACATTTTTACACTTTGGTCCCTAGACTCGTAAATTGAAATAGATTCAATTTCTTCAATTCCCAAGCCTAGCTGAACCTCTTTTATACTTATAACAACCCATATTTTTCATTTAATCACACTTTTACAAATATTTTATAACCTTTTTACAAATTGGTCCTTTTGACATTTTCATCAAAAATCACCATGCAAAAGTTGTTTATCATACACCAAACACACATTTTCTACCATTAGACATCAAAATACACACATATATAACATAGGTCAAACCCTATACCTTAATCATTTCTCAAATTAATGGTAGAAATAGATAGATCGAGTTGTAACGACTTCAAAAATGTAAAGAAGATTAAAAACGGGGCAAGAAGGGACTTACAATCGAGCTTGAAAGTGGCCAAGCCCTAGATATGGCTTCTTTTCTAATTTTCAGCACAAGCATGAAAAAGATCGACTAAATTTTGGCTTGATTTTTGCTTTTTAATTCTTTTAATTACTAAATGACCAAAATGCCCTTTTCTCAAAACACTAAAATTCTCTTACCTCATGTCTATTTTTGTCCAACTTAAAATAAAATGGCCTAATTACCATCTAAGGACCTTAAATTTAAAATTTCATAACAATTAGACACCTCTAGCATGTAGAACTCAACTTTTGCACTTTTTACAATTTAGTCTTTTTTGCTAAATTGAGTGCTCAAATGTCAAAATTTTTGAATGAAATTTCAAGAAAATCATTTTGTAAAACTGTAGACCATGAAAATATAATAAAAACAAGGTTTTTTCTACGTTGGATTCGTGGTCCCAAAACCACTGTTTCGACTAGGCCCAAAATTAGGCTGTTACAATTTTTGTGTTTCCAAACATCCCTCACCTGGCCCAATTATCATACCTGAGTTACAGAATGTTACAACATACACTGGAATATTCACACACAAATTATAACATTTATTTAAATTAAAATCATCAAATTAATCCAAATTCACGCATAATAGAAGTTATTAGTAAATAGGGACTAAATCGAGAATACAAACATAGTTTAATAGATTAAAGCATGATTAAGGACCAATCTAAAAATTTTTAAAACTTTGGAACTACGTATCAATACCAAATTAATAAATACCGATACTTTTATGGTAGGTATCGATGTTATAATCTGTATTGATACAATTTTGGCATTCTGCCTTCTTCAAGACACTGTTCATTTGGTCAAGTTTTGATACCTTGGTCCCTAGTATCGATACTTTTACCCAAATGGCTAAATCATAAGTTTTATGTACAGATAATGCTTAAAACTATAAACCCAAATTCAAGGATTCTTATAAGCATATCATAAGACCTATAAATAACCAACTTCAACATGGTAAATACCACATTCAGTCATTTTCAAACCAAAATTCCACCACTTCAAAGTTATCATTCAACTTAATACCTAATCATGTACATTCACAACTATAGTTCTTACAATTCCCTATCTCTTTTCATCATAATTTCATGTCATTAATTCTCAAAATCACCATTTAAATGTCATTCAAATATCTCATTTGACACTCAAAACATGACACTATTCATGCATTTCATACCAAACTTTATAAGCACTTAAAGTGCCCTTCATCTCTCAATAAACTTAACCACTATGCATTGTTATTCATTGTGTTAAACATATCAAGAAATGGTTATTAACTGTGAAAATCTCATCACAATAAGATATACATGCCAAAAAATTACCAAATGAACTTTTATACAAACATAACCACTCAAAACTCAAACTACAATCAAGAACCAAAGTACCGACATTCAAGATTGACCAAAATCGAATCGCCTATATACATGCCACAAAATTGAGTTTTAAATGATATAAAAACTACTGAATCAATACCGGGATAGTGTAAGCTTCAAACGCTCAACTTGACGAGTTTCGTAAGTCGACTGTAATATCCTATATTTTAGTGATGTCAAAATAGTGATTTTGGGACCATAATTTTGATATATAAGGTTGTGTTTTATTATTTAATTAATGTTTATAGAGTCACATTTGATTTGCATTAAATTTTGGTGAATAAATTTTAATGTTTAGTTAGTTAATTTAAGAAAAAGGACTAAATTGCAAAAGATGGAAAAAAATCTAGTCATAATTGAATTGTAAGGATTAGGTGGTTTAATTATTAAAGGAGTGAGGACTTATGTGGTAATTAGGCCATAGTAAAGTTAAACGGATGGTTTGGATATCAAATTAGTTAAAATGTATGATAATTAAAAGGGTAGGTTTATAAATTAGTTAAAAAACTAAAGTAAAACAATAAGAAAATAAATATCATCATCTTCCACAATGTCCTACAACTAAAATTAAAAGGAGAACGCCATTTTTATGAAGCTTTGAGTTTGACAATCACAACACCCTTTCATGTAAGCTTGTTTTAAACCCATTTCTTGTGATTTTTATGTTTTAGAGATCGTTCCAACTATGTCTAGCTAACTCGAACCTTCATTTTCAAAACTATTAAAGATTTTGATAATTACCATTGATGAATCTCTATTTTTTTATGTTAATTGATGAAATTGAAGTATTTGTTGTTGATTTGAATTAGTTTGTCAAGTGAATTTTGATAATTTAAGTCAAAGGATTAAATTAATAAAATATTTAAAATTTCATGGAATTTTTGTAAATTATGGATAATTGTGGATTGTTCTAGTACATTATGAAATTTATTTAGTATGGGAAGTTGTGGTATTGTGGTAAATTTGAAATTTTAGGTTTTGGGACTAATTTGTGAGAAATGTAAAAGTTTAGGGAAAATGTATTTATAGGCTTTGGAATGCCGAAGAACCCTCAAAAGTGGCCTTTTCCAAATTGGACTCAACTTGGGCTCGGTAGGGACACGCCCGTGTGCGATAACTTCAGGCCGTGTTCGAGGTACATGGCCGTGTGTTATATCCGTGTGAATCGTGCTTCAATTCTGCCAAATTGACACGGCCGTGTGATCTGCCCGTATGAATAGGTCCAGGCCGTGTTGATTTCGTGCTTTGGCCCATGTTTTCTGTTTTTGGCCCGTTTCTCGTTCCTTTCGTTCTCCTATGCTTACCTGAGAATGAAAGATGAAATTAAGGCATTAGGAGCATCAAATTCACCAAATCTAAGGAGAAATCATTCATAAAATACGTTAAGCATGGGTTATAAATATGTATAAATTACGGTTTATCAAATACCCCCACACTCAAGTAAAATCCTTGGATCACAAATATTATCTCAAATCATCTCATAAGTAATCATACATTGAGAATTCAACTGAAAGAACATTAGAGCTTTAAACATTCTAAATTGAGAATTTTAATTATGAAAAACTTAGGTATCTCCCCTCCTCTAAGTAGTTATCATTGATTCGGAACCTCACAGAGTTTAACATCCTCACTAAAGATTCACTCAAATCACTCGAAGTGTTTAAGGACAATGAAATTAGCACTCATCAGTCAATATGAAAAGTTATTACCATAGGCTTTCATAAAAATCAAATCTCCACCACTATAAATCGATATGATACATCAATCCAAAGGTCTTTAAAGGGTTGTAATGAGGCTTAGTTAGGGGGTGTGGTCACAAGCTGAAAGAAGGGGTTAGAATCGAGATTTGACTTGAAAAATTACTTAACTAGAAAAAAATATTAAATCATCACTGGCATACAACAAAGTTTTCTTCTTTGACTATGGAATGAGACTTACAAGCAAAATATAACTACTGATTATATACATGGGTTTTTTTTGTAAGAATAAGTCAAATATCATAGATTACTATTAAGAACAAGACATAGTTAAGCAATTCATTCAACTCAATTCTCGACAAAAATTGGGGATCAAATTAATTTAAGGGGATTTCAACAATAATGGGTTAATGGTTAATATCGAGGGTGGTACAAGGAATGGCTTGTTAGGCTCAAAGGGGTTTACTAAGGGTTAATCGTGGAGGTAGGCTTTTCATGGCATGAGTGGGTTAATCCTAAGTGCCTCTATCATCTTGATATATCAAATCAAATAGTGTGGTCTTGACATGCATAATCAAGCAAGTTCTAGAATAACAGTTCAATATTGGCACACTCAAAGCAATAATAGAAGTGAGCATGAAAAAATTAATAGATGCTCAAAAGGCTCAAAAGTCTCAAAATTATGGCTTTTTGATGTTTAAATCTATGGGATTCAATTCAAGATAATACCTAAATTTGGGGAAATAACCTAAAATTTTAAATTCTTAAAAATTAACTTATCATGCTTGATTTTCTAGTGTCTTAATGTTTAACAATCAATGCAAGAATGCTTATGTTTTAATTCAAGATATATCAATCAAAATTATCAGTCAATCAAAATTCATCTTAAACATGATATGAGAGATTCACAAGATAACAAAACAATATTCAGGGATTTTCAAAAAATGAAATAATAACCCCCCCACACTTAAGATGTATATTGCCCTCAATGTACAAGGATAGATATATGGAAAAATATAAAATCATAAGAGAGGGAGAGAATTGAAACTTCCTGAGTGGTGAATGAATATCCTAGTTCGACGAAAGCGAGGATTGACAATAGAACTGAAGGTAAGGCTTGATTCGGAGGAAGAAATAACCTGATAATAATCATAAAGGTAAGCCGCGTGAATCAATTAAAAAGGAACTAAGAATAACAATAAAAATAAAGGAAATAGTCTGATTTTGTAGGTGGCACGGTCGCCTTACACGCCTGTGTGGGTCGTGTCAAGCCCGTGTTTGTCGCGAGTGGAAAGTTCGTCACACGGCCTTGAGACACGCCCGTGTGTCTTGGCCGTATGGCTTTATGATCGTAACACACGACCGTGTGCGAGGTGGCTCACTTCACCTATGCCCGTGTACCTCTATGCACACCCGTGTTATTTTGGCAGTGTCGACCACGGGTGATAGGCACGGGCATGCCGCACACCCGTGGTAGTTTCTCGTTTCGACCATGGTCCTAAAGCACGGGCGTGGAGGACACCCATGTTATTTTGGCAGGTTCGCCCACGGCCATGTCACACGACAGTAGTGATTTATCGTTGCCCGTGTTTTGGGAAAGTCTTACCCTATTTCCACACAGCCTTACACACGCCCGTGTGCATGGCCGTGTCCCTGTCGGAAACCTATTTTCAAGAGCTCCGTTAGCATGTTAAATGTTAAACACTAAAATTAAAAGAAATTAAAAGAAGTTAATACAGTTAATGCTCAAGTTGCCTCTCGAGAAGCGCTTATTTATAGTCTAAGCTCGACTTACCTCTCTGTTGAATGGTCAAGGTGGTTTAAGGAGTTCGTACTCCTCATTCCTGCTATCATTCTTATCGAAATAAAGCTTTAGCAGGGAATTGTTTACCTTAAAAGTGTCAAACTTGGGATGACCTACCTTCACTATACCAAATGGGAAAATACTAAGTACCGTAAGAGGGGTTTCTTCATCCGGGTTGGGAGTGACAATGTGAGGGTCTACGGCATCTAATAAGACTTGATCTCCAACCTTAGGTTGATTTGGAGAGGTATCGAGCTTGTTTTGGTGTAGTTTCAGTTTATCAGGTGTCCTCGATTTTTGTGCTCACCATTCATCTAGCTCTTCTATCTGTAGCCTTCGTTCTTCATGAATGGGTCCTCTATTGTTGTTGGAACATGGCTCGTGTACTTCTTTCAAGCTTAATTTCTACAAAGTAGGTTGTGTCATATCGTCAGTTTTAGCAGAATGGTGTGGATCATTACCTTCCATGTTCGATGTGATGCTAGAATTACGAGCTTGAAGGGTGATCGTTTCGTCTCCCACGCGAAGTGTAAGTTCACCTTTACCAACATCAATAATTGTTTTAGCAATTGCTAAAAAGGGCCTCCCTAAAATCAAAGGGGTGCTGGTCTCCTCCTCTATGTCTAAAACAACAAAATCAATGGGAAATATGAATTTATCCACTTTCACTAGTACATCTTCAATGATACCCCTAGGAAATCTTATAATTTTATCTTCCAATTGAATGCTCATCCTAGTTTGTTTAGGTTTCCCAAGACCCAGTTGCTTAAACATTTTGTAAGGCATGAAATTGATACTTGCCCCTAAATCAGCTAATGCATTATTCACATCTAAACTACCAATTAAGCAAGGAATTATAAAACTCCCTAGATCTTTCAATTTGTTGGGTAGCTTATTTTGTAGAATAGCTAAGCAAACTGCGTTTAGCTCCATATGCGATGCTTCGTCCAACTTTCGCTTGTTTGCTAAAAGCTCTCTTAAAAATTTCATTGCATTTGGCATCTGTGACAGAGCTTCAATAAACGGTAAGTTGATATGTAATTTTTTTAAAAGTTTAAGGAATTTACCGAATTATTCATCTGAGAGGTCTTTCCTTGTTGTGTTAGGGTATGGCACACGAGGTTTGTATTCTACTTTCACTGTTTTATTATGGCTTACCTCACCATCACCTTTGCTTTCCACATTTTCTTGCCTTGGTTCTGGCTCAGTCTCAACGTATCCTTCTTGAGCATCAATTGCATTGAGCTGTTCCCTTGGGTTTGGTTCAGTATTACTTGGCAAGCTACCTTGTGGTCATTCAGAAATTAGCTTGGACAGCTGACCTATCTAGATTTCGAGTCCTTGAATTGATGCTTGTTGATTTTTGAGTGCTGTCCCGGTATTCTGGAAATGAGTTTCTGACACCAAGATAAATTTGGATAGCATCTCCTCAAGGTTCAGCTTCTTTTCCTATTGATAAGGTGGCTATTGAAAGCCCTGAGGATTCTGTGGCCTTTGATTTCCTTGACCACCCCATGAGAAATTTGGGTGGTTCTTCCAACCTGCATTATAAGTATTACTATATGGGTTATTTTGAGATCTAAAATTATTGTTACCCATATAGTTGACTTGTTCCTCTTCGGTTGTAGGATTGAATGGTGGGTATTCTATAAGCACACCTCCTCCACTTGAATCACACCTCATCGTTGGATGTACCTGCGTAGAACCAAGTAAACCATCAATTTTCTTATTCAGAAGTTCTACCTGATTTGACAACATAGTGACTGAATCGGCATTATAAATGCCTGCTGTTTTCGTTGGCTTAGTCCTCATGACTTGCCACTGATAGTTATTCAGTGACATCTCTTCAATAAATTTAGAAGCCTCTTCAGGTGTTTTGTTATTGATGGTCCCACCAGCAGCTGCATCAATCTTTTGTCATGTCGAAGGGTTCACATCGTTGTAGAATGTTTGAACTTACAACCATAGAGGTAATCCATGGTGTGGGCACCTTCGCAAAAGGTTCTTGTATCTCTCCCATGCATCGTAAAGTGTTTCTAAGTCCATCTGCACAAAAGAAGATATATCATTACGCAACTTAGTTGTTTCTACTGGTGGAAAATATTTTAATAAAAAATTTTCGATCATTTGCTCCCAAGTGGTAATGGACCCTCGTTGTAGTGAGTTCAACCATTGTTTAGATTTATTCCTTAGTGAAAAAGGGAATAACTGAAGGCAAATAGCATCATCAGAAACGCAATTAATTTTGAAAGTGTCACACAGTTCTAGGAAATTTGCCAAGTGGGTGTTGGGGTTCTCATCCTGCAAACCATCAAATTGAACAAATTGTTGTATCATCTGAATCGTGTTAGGTTTCAGTTCAAAATTATTTCCAGCAATAGTAGGCCTAACTATACTTGACTCAATTCTTGTAAAATTAGGTTTAGCATAATCATACATGGTACGAGGGGCAGGATTCTGATTTGCTAATTCAGCGGGTATGGCTGGAGGTAGCGGATTGTCTTGATTTTAGCCATCTCCCCAGTTGTAGTTGAGATATCGTCCTCTTGCTCTTCTTCTGTGTATCTTAAGCTGTGCCTGATTTCTCATCAGTTTCTATGAGCTGTACGATCAATTTCCTCATCAAAAAGTAATGGTCCCGACGGGTTTCTTCTACTCATAAACTACAAGAACCTGCCAGGAGAAAAAGAAAGAAAATTAGTAAAATAAGAATTAAAGTTAAATTGCAAGAAAATAAATGGCTAAAGTAATAAAAATTGAGCGTTCCTAATATCTTAGTCCCCGGCAACGGCGCCAAAAACTTCATCGTGATTTTCCTGTGATAAGTTTTATAAATTTATAATGAATCATTCTTGAAACTAACTATTATCACGACGTAGGTAAGTGTACCTATTGAACAGTAGTATAACTTTAGCAAGACCAGGTTGTCGAACCCAAAGGACTAGGAGTACTAGTAATGACTGCCTTCTTATTATCTAGCCGAAGAAAAGAGATTTGTTTTAACTAACTAATTAATCAAACTAAGAACTGGCAGAAAATAGAATTTGGAAAATTACTTTTGGGGAAAGCGATTGATTGAGACAATACTTAAGGAAAAATCCACCTAGACTTTTACTTGTTATTCTGGCTCCGAACCGGACGATTTATTCATTTAACTTGTTCCGTAGAAATCCCTAATGTATATTATTATCCCTCTCGAGACTAACAATGTCTAATCCCTAGGTTGAATAACCGAGAGTTATCTCTAATTAACACCCTAAGGTTGCATTAACTTGATCTATGGATTCCCTTATTAGGTTTCACCCTAATCTGGCAAAATCTTGTCACCCTATCTCTAGGCGCGCAATCAACTCCGCTTAATTACGATAAATTTACTCTTAGCCAGGGTCTATTCCTCCTCCAACTAAGAGTAGTAACTTGAAGTGATATCCTGAAATACCAAAACAAGAATTAAGAACACATAATTAAGAACAAGTCAAATATTTATCATACGATTCGGAAATAATAACAAGGTTTTGTCATAGGTTTCATCCCCTTAAGTATTTAGGGGTTTAGTTCATAACTAAACAAGAAAACATCTCAGAATAATAATGATTACAAAACATAAAGAAAACCCAAAACTCTTAAAGGGGAAATTGAGGAGAGATCTTCAGTCTTGATAGTGGCTCTGGCTTCTGAGATGGATTAATCGGCTTCCTTAGAGTAATTCCTTACTCCCTATTCTCCGTCTCCCTTTTCTTCCTCCTCTAGGGTGTATTTATAGGCTTTGGAATGCCTAAGAACCCTCAAAAGTGGCCTTTTCTGAATTGGAATCAACTTGGGCTCGACAGGGACACACCCGTGTACGATAACTTTAGGCCGTGTTCAAGGTACATGGCCGTGTGTTATACCCGTGTGAATAGGTCCAGGCCGTGTTGATTTCGTGCTTTGGCCCATGTTCTCCATTTTTGGCCCGTTTCTCTTTCCTTTCGTTCTCTTATGCTTAATTGAGAATAAAACATGAAATTAAGGCATTAGGAGCATCGAATTCACCAAATCTAAGGAGAAATCATTCATAAAATGCATTAAGCATGGGTTATAAATATGTATAAATTACGGTTTATCAATAATTAAAACTTAAGGGTATCATGCATTGAATTGAGTTTGAAATGTATGTGAATTTAATAAACTGAATTTAATAAACTGAATTTAATTACTATATAGATCAAGAACCGAGTCAAAAAGACAATAATCTAGGAAAAGGAAAAACTGCAGAGTAGTCCATACATTTTAATCGGAAGTGGATCGTATGTAAGTTCATAGTGTTTTGATATGTAGATCTATGTTTCATATGATTATATCATTCTTTTCTAGTTAGTTGAATATATATATGGAATTTTGTTAGTTATCTATATATTATTGAATGTTGCAAATAAGTACATAAGAGAATGAAAAATTGGTGGTAACAATTCTTGTGATTCCACATTATCGACATGAATGTATTGATTTTATAGTATGTGTACGAAATGATGAAGTTCTTCTGAATGATGAATATGTATAAAGGTAACATTAGTAAATGCTTAGGATACGATTGACATGCCAATAGGTCAATATGTGCGCTTGAATGTGATTGAACTTTAGTGTCTCTATTTACACTACGGTGCCTCTGTTACGCATCTATGATGCCTCTAGTGTGATGTATTTATCCAAGTATCTGAGTCGAGTTACTCAGTTCAACAGCTATGAATTCTTTAAATTACAATTTATTATGTGCTTAAATGATATTGTATATTCTTGGTAGTAGTAAATGAAAATTTTTTCAATGAATTTCATGTTTACATGTGTACATAGCTAAATTGCAAAAACATGGTTTATGATAATGGTAAGCCTTTTCAGAAGGGGTTATTATGATATAACTTGATATGTGAATAAATACTAATTTGGTGGGTGGACTTGTATTTGGCTATAAGGAAATATAAATTATCTACTTGAATATATATTTTGTTTAAGGTAAGTTAATTTGGTGTTTAAACTATGAACTTACTAAGCTTCTTTAGCTTGTTTCATTTGTGATTCTTTTGTAACTGTTGTTTTGTGGACTGACTAGACGGATTAAATTGAAGCTCACACTATCCAGCTATCTTGGTCATTTTTGTATTTCATTTTGGGATGTGGCATGTATATAGGTTTTTGTTGTTGATATGTAAAATGTTATGTTATGATGGTATTTGTAGTTAAATGGTTGGTGTTGAATGTGTGTTTGATTTGGTTTGGGTGGTAATCCATAATGTTAAGAATTAGGTAATGATGCTTTGGAATGGTAACTTGATGTGTATGTTTATATTTTGGGCAATTTGGTTAATAGATTGAGCATGAAAAGATGACTAATGCTAAGTGACTTTTTGGTTGGGTTATTTGTTTGAATGATCATTAATTGTGGTGCCTTTGAATGACATATTGGCTAAGTTTTGTAGGTTTTTTGATATGGTATATTTTAGGTATGTTGTTATGTGGTTTGGTCATGCTAAGGCTTGTTGAAGTGGGATGTCTTGAGGTACAAGATTTAGGCTTATTTTGGCTTATTTTAGGGGTAACACATGCTGCACATGGCCTGTCAGGCAATCATGTATCATTTTAAAATCAGGTGTAGGATCCACACGAACAATTTGTAACACAACCTAGCACACAACTTGCGACACATCCCTGTGGCCTAAATAGTTTGTAACACGATCTGGCACATGGCTTAACTTCGAATACACACATGGTTTGGCACACAACCTGTGGCACGACCATGTGGCCCTATTTCTAGTACTCACATGAGTAGACAAACGGATTGAAACACGGCTGTGTGTCCTGACTTCAAATGTTCACATGGTCTGGGCTATGTCACATGACTTGGTCACATGTGTAACACCCTTTACCCGTATTTGACGCCGGGACAGCGTACGAGGCATTACTGGACTTTAACACAAGCAAACATACATCTCTGAGCCATGAATTTTTGTCCAAATTAAAACTTTTTGTATTTAATCATAAAGTCCCTCATACGAGCCTACGAGGCCCAAAACATGAATTGGATGTGGTTCGGGACTAAACCGAGAACTTAAAAAAAATTTGCAACACTTAGAAAATTTTTCACTAAACAAGGGTCACACGCCTGTGTGGGCAGGTCGTGTGGTCACACACGCTCGTGTCCCTAACCCGTGTAACTCTCTGTTTGTCACCTAAGAACAATTTGAAGGCACACGGCCAAGTCATATGCCCGTGTTCTAGGCCCTATGGTCAATTTAAAATTTATGATTTTTCATTAAATAGGTGCAGACTTCACAAGGCCAGGGCACACGCCAGTGTTTAAGGCCATGTCATCCACACGGCTGAGACACACGCCCGTGTCTCTATCGGTGTGCTCAATTTTGAGCATTCTGTTTCTCAAAATTAAGGTGCAGGGGACACATGGCTGGAAAACATGCCCATGGGGCAGACCGTGTCTGACACACAACCTAGACACACGCACCCGTGAGGACAAAAATAAGGCTATTTACCAAGCCTTTTTGCCACCCTTTTATGCACACACCTACACAACATATCATAGCACCAATCCAAGCATATACATACAACCAAATCAGCCACAACCAAGACATCAACACATCATACACATGCTACCATCTATCACACACAAACATCACATATTTATTAACTCAAATCATGCAAGTTTCCACATTCATGAAGGGCATCATCATATGAATATACTTATACTAATATTCGCCAATTTCAAATGGCCTTATACAAAATGAACTTTCAACAAATATAAGCCAACACATTTGGCCAAATCAATTATGAAACATAACAAAATGACCAAGTCCTCTATACATGCCATAACTCAAAACGTTGAATTCATTGATACCAAAATAATTGTTGATAGTGTGAATGGATCTCTGACGATCTCCGATCCCTGAGCTAGCTTGGTGACATTATAAAACAAGGGAAAGGAAGGGGAGTAAGCTATAAATCTTAGTAAGTTCCTATGCAAATAATAAGCATCATGACCACACATTTCTCATACAAATAACATGAAGAAAAATTGGCATGAATGTTATTAAAATCTTATAGTCATAACTTACTCAATCACAACCTTACTAATGGTTCATCACATATTGAGCTCGCTACATATGAGTTTTACGTACATAGCTGTACCAACTCGTAACATAACCATAGTCTTTCACAACTTTGACATTCCTGTTGAACACTTGGAATATTAATGAATACTCGAAAATCTTATACATAAGTGCCATATATGTAGCTAAAGCTACCTCATATCTCATAATACATATAGGCTCGTTTTTGAGCTATTCACGGGCCTGATCACACAAGCTATCAGCCAAAACATAGCTACACAGTGCTACTCACACAAGCTGTCAGGTATCCACAACTCATGTCTGACTACCCAGCCACTAGTAGGACATACGAGACCAACACCCGGATCACATAAACACATATACACATGGGTTCCTACTAACATGTCACTCGTATCCTATTCTATTCCTAAGGCTCAACCGGGAGTTCTCGCTTGTCGAAACTTATCGAATACATCCAAAGGGTCAATCACATTTCATACAATATTAAGGCATTTAAAACATACATATAACAATGCATTATTTACATATGAACTTACCTCGGTATAAAAATAGTAGATTTTGACCTAATCGTCAAACACTTTATTTTTCCCCCGATCTAGGTCTGAACCTTGTTTTTCTTGATCTATAATGACAACTTTAATTCATTTAATATTTGCATTGTTCAATTCAGTCCAAAAATCATATTATGACAAAATTACATTTTTGCCCCTAATGTTTCACATTTTTACGATTTCGTCCCTAGGCTTGTAAAATGATTTTCATCCAATTTCTTCATTACCCAAGCCTAGCCAAATCTTTATCATACTCATACTATCCCACATTTTTCATTTAATCACACTTTTACTACTCATTTTTTAACTTTTACAAATAGGTCCTTTTTGACATTTCCATAAAAAATCAACTAGCAAAAGTTGTTTATCTTACATATAACATACATTTTCTACCATTAGGCATCAAAATACACAAATATCTAGCATGGGTAAAATTTTAAACTTCATATTTCTTTCAAATTAGTCCCTAAAATAGCCAGATTAGGTTACAAGGATATCAAAAACATGAAAATCATTAAAAACGGGGCTAGAACGGACTTACAATCGAGCTTGGAAGATAAACAAATCCTAGCTATATCTTCCTTAGTGATATTCGGCCGTGGGAGAAGAAGATGAGCAAAAATTGGCTTTTATTTTTCTTATTAATCCATTTATTGACCAAATGACCAAGATGCCCCTATCTTAAAACATAAAATTTCTCTTACTTCATGTCCATTTTTGGCCACTAACTTAAAAAATGGTCTAATTACCATCTAAGGACCTCTAATTTAAAATTTCATAATAATTAGACACCTCTAGCTTCTAGAACTCAAGTTTTGCAGTTTTTGCAATTTAGTCCTTTTTGGTAAATTGAGTGCTCAAATGTCAAAATTTTCGAACGAAGTTTTCACAGAATCATTCCATAAAACTGTATACCATAAAAATATAAGAAAAAATAAAATTTTCTACGTCAGATTTGTGGTCCCGAAACCACTACTCCGACTAGACCCAAAATCGGGTTGTTACAACACGGGCGAACACACGGGCTGGGACATGACCATGTGTCCTTACTTTGAATGTGCACACTGTCTGGGCTATGTCACACATGTTGGTCACACAGCCGTGTGACCCCTGGTTTCCAGATTTTCCAATTCTTCTAAAATTTCTAATTTGTTTCGATTTCATCCCAGATTATTTTCAAACTATTTTTAGGGCCTCATAGGCTCGATTTAAGGCCTATATGTGTATGTATGACATGAAGTGAATTATTTGAAAAAAGCTAGCCTTTAATTGTAAAATTATTTCTATTGAGAAGTGAAATGTTCTGTTTTGCTCAGTAACACTCTATAACCCTAATTCGACAATAGAGACAGGATAGGGGTGTTACATTATCAATCTATAGGGAAAGGAAAAGCATATGAGGTAAGCATATACAATGATTAGTAAGTTCACAGGTATTAAACCAATCAACTTGCCTAAGGCTATAGATATACACTACATGATACTTAACTTGGTAAAGTTTTCCTATCATGGCAAAAAAAAATATAAAAATGGTGAGTTCAACATTTATCATGCTATATGGTAACTCAATCATATAACATTTCAATTCACTTAATTCAACATTTCATTATCATTCATAAAACAAATAATCATTTAACTAATTCACTATCTTAATCATATCATACAATCTAGTTACCCGTAATATATCCTATTTCAAATTAATGCTAAACATTATTTTTCATTTCATAGTTTGAATTTTCAATCGAATTACTATTAAATAATATAAATTTCATTCTCATTTCATATCATTTCACTCCTATACCAAATATATATGTCAATTTCTATTTTAATGTAAATTACTACTTCGTTTCATATTACGAATTCCGAATCACATTCCATTTCAATTTCCAAATTCATGGTTTCATTGAATATAATCAATCAATGTTCCCAACTCATTCCACAATTTCATATTCCATTTCACATTTCACTTTAATTTCACATCATTTGCCATTTGAAATATCAAATATTTTATTTTTACCATTTATTTCCCTATTAACAAAATTCAGTTGGATACGCGGATCCAACCAACACACCAATTTGACACCCGGTGCCTTATCTGATAAATTCGAAGCAAATAATGTCGCCCAGCGCTATTAATAAGTTTGACACCAGTGACTCATCAGTATAATTGATGAAAATTGGTAACTAGTGCCTCATTGACTCGTAGTCGAAGTAACCCTGAGTTCTGTCTATCCTATGGCATGCCAACTATGTACGACTGTACAACAGTCAACTCATTTCATCCAATCATTACTTCATCACATAACATATCTTATTTCAGTCAAATTTAATGTCAATTCCATAATTATTTCAATTTTCAATTCATCGTATTCAATTTAATTGTCTATCTCACCTTTTTAAAAAAATCATAAACAATTAAATATAATTACAATTATAATTATAAATGCATAACAATTTAAGACAAATATATCATTTGAACTTACCTGGTCAAAATAGCAAACAAAAAGCTCTCTAAGGACTAATCAACAAATTTTTCCATTTCCTCGATTATCTTCAATTTGGTACAATTTTCGATCTATTCAATAACTAAATTCAATTTATCAATTGAAAACATTTTATATCATCCTATTATAAGTATATATGAGTTTAATTTTATTATTTGAATGCCCCTAAAATTTTGGATTTATTCAATTTAGTCTCTAAATCCGAACTTATCATATCTTTTTAATTTGAATTCCAAATTTTAAAAGCACTTCAATTATGTCCATATACAATATCCTATAATCACAATTTACAAAAATTTCATACCAATTTCAATATATTCACAAGTTAGTCCCTAACTCAAAACTAACAAAATTTACTTAATAAATTAACCCTATTTCATTTCTAAGCTTAAAATTCTAGCATAAACATTCAAAAACTTCAATTAACATCAATTCAAACTTTATAAATCTTTAACACTTTTGAAAATTGAGATATGTGTTAGCTGGATTGATCCCAAAAACCTAAAAATTACGAAAAATGGATGATTGGAGGACTAACATGCATAAGTGCAAGCTTGGTCAAACCTTGAAGCACTCAACAATGGTGTTTTGGTTTGAAATTTGTGCTGAAGTAAATATGATGATGATGGCTTTCTAATTCATATGTTTTAACCTTTTATTATTATTCTTTTAACTTAATTTAATTAAATTTTCAATTATAAAATTTCAAATAAACCATATACTAACTGACCACTAACTATAAATAGGGTAATTTTTCACATAAAACCTTAAACATTTATTATATAAACCTTTCAACTAATAAAATTCAATAGTGATTAACTTTTACAGTTTTTACGATTTAGTCTTTTTTCCTTAATTAACCATCAAATCATCAAAATTACCAAACCAAACTTCAACCCACTCATACAATAAATCCATAATATTCAAAAATAATATTTATGAGCTCTGTTTATGAAAATGAGGTCCCGATACCTCATTTTCCAAAACCACTAACTTTCGATATGCACCACGTACCTTAACAACTAACCAATTAAAAAATCTATCCAATCAACATTATTAATTAAATATATCTAAGGACTCTCTCATGAGAATTGTGGTCCCGAAATCACTACTTCCGACATCACTGTAGTAAGAGTAAACAACAACTAGATTCAACATGAGTGTCAGCCAAATTATCTTGTGGAGTACATGCGGGTGTCATTGTGGCCAATTAAATCGGAAAACCTCCTAGAATATACATGGAGACAAATTTTGTGTATCATTCATTTATTTATCTAACTTCTAGTCATTTGCAAACACTGTATTACAAACTCTCACTAGGTTTATATGAACTTATGCATGTTTTATCTAGAATGTAGGGTCAAGGAAAGACTTGAGAATCTTGGAAGGATCATGCTAGACATTGCCAAGTCCTGTGTGGATGGCGTCGAGACTGTATCATGCCTATAGAGGGGCACCCTTGGGGTCCACGCCTTGGGGATTAATTTAGTGTATCTGTATTATAGTCTCAGGTTAAAATTTGTAAATATTTATTCTTGATTAATAAGGTATAATGACTGTAAGATCTTACTTCTTGTAAGTCAATGAATAAAATGGGTGTTTAAATTTGAAATATGACGTTATTCCTGAAACTATGTGAAATTGAATAGTAGCAATGTACTTAAAATTTGGAAATGTCTAAATTTGTAAGTAAATCAGGATTAGAAATTTTGTTAAGATATTCGGGTTGATAGGGATGCTTGGTACCCTGACCTAGTGATTTAGTTAGGTATAGGATGTTACAGTAATTTATTTAACATGCAAAACAGAGCTTCCACAACCCAAAACTAATCGATGGAAATAAAGGAAAAATCATGCAAAACAAAAAATGGAGTCTTCCTTCACCAAATAATTTATACTAGAAGAATATTTAAAATAAAATATTCTTTAAATGACCATCATGCACACACATATCCACTAATAATTTCTATAACCAAGGGCCTGAATGGGCCATGCACGGTGACACATTTCCCTTCCCTGGCTTAACACGTGCCTTGAAATGTGTCACACACTGTGAGGTGCTAAGGTAATAGTCGAGCTTGGAAGCCAATGAGCTCATAGAATAATAAGCTCACGGAGTGGCGAACTCTCTAACCGGTAAGTTCAAAAACTAGAGAGCTCGTAAAGTTGCAAAGACAACTCGCCACTTGCAAGGTGGATAACATGGGTTAAAAAAAATGCAAGTCGTTTGTAAGGAGGGGCTAAAAGTATATCCAGATAAAAAAAAAATGCATAATAAACATATTCATTAGATCCATTACAATCCCAATTGGTCAAAACATTCAAGTTTACTGATTTGAATATTTGGAGTGTGACATTGCAACCTTATTTACTTCAGTGGCATTTTCAACTCAGTGATGCCTCTGAAAGTAAACATCGTCCATTAAAGTCTTATAAATTTTAGGATCCACTGAAGTTGAGTCGTTTGAATGTCTTGACTGTCAATTTGCTAAACAAACCAACTTTTTATTTTATTAGTAGCGCTTCTATTACTACATCTCCTTTCGAACTTATTCTATCACACACCATCTAAATTTAATTATTGCTAACTCTTGAACAAATGAGAGCTCTAGCCTAGTGGTTAAGAGCAAGATAAATTCCCCAAGTGACCTAAGTTCTATTCCTCTTTCCTCCTTTTTTTAAAAAAATAAATTCATTTAAATTTTGGTCAAATCCTCTATGTTCGTCTCTTTTAGATTCCTTGCAAGGGAGATTCTTTCCTCCCATATTTGGCTTTATTTTCCTTCCTTACTCCTTTTTTCACTCCACATGTTCCCCATTCTTTCCTTTTCACCCTTTTTTTCACACCCCACTATTTTTCTCCCCTTTGACCCCTTTAGCCATCCCTTGCAACTAGAGAAACAAAATCATTTTGTTTCATCCCTTTTTTTTTCTTTCTTCCCTTTCTTTTTTCTCTCATTCTCTTGCACCACCTTGAGCCGCCACTTACATTTGATTTTTCTACGACTCCACCACCTTTAACCATCATTTCACCACCAAAACACCATCACTTCACCATCGTCCCTCCTCTCCCACTCTCTTCTTACCACTACCACACCGTCGTTGTCGCTATCACATCGCCACATCACCACCACCATCACCCAGCAATTGTGTCCATTTTTCATCATCTCTTCAATTTTTTGGTCATAACTGAATTTTAAGATCTATTCTTCCACTTTTCTTAAATTGTTAAATAAGTTATACGCTCACTTATTTTATTTTTATTTTGATTTCTTTTTAGCCACTACTTCTCTATTAAACCAAAACTTTCAGTGAATCATTAAACTTCCTAATCCAATCAATTTAAATTAAGTAACGATTAGTGAATTTAATATCAATCATTTCTTTTCTTAGGTGAGCTGAATATATGGTCTAATTTTTGTGTATCACATTTCTTGAAGGATCTAAACCTGATCATTCAAATTTACTCAAGGGTAAGAAAAACGTTTGGATCTCCTTTCAATAAGGTATTGGGGTAAGTTTCTTATCTGACTTCATAAGAGAATTATATTTTAGTTTATGGCTGAAACTAACGAATGTCCCATTGGTATCATACTGTAACATCACGAAATAGGGCCTCAAAGTTTGGGGCCTAGTAAGTTGGGGTTTGCCAGTAGGCCTGGTGAGTTGGGGTCACCAGTGGACTTGGTGAGTTGTTATCACTGGTTTGGGCCTAGCAAACTGAGGTCGCTAGTGGGCCTAGCAAATTGTAATCACTATTTTTGGTCGAGAGTCAAAAGTAAGAATAGAAAAAGGGAAATTATACCAGAGTTAATAAGTCAACTTAGTTTCCTCTTTCCAACACCATTCATGCACGTAACTCTTTCCTACTTCTACTACTACTAGGGCATCCTAAGAACATCAAAACAATTATTGCCTACAAATTAAGGCATTTTCATTAAAAATTCCATATTCTTTTGAACAAAAAAACTCTCTCAAATTTTTTCATCGATTATCATGTTGTTAAGTTTCTACAAAAATAAGAACCCAACACTTAGCTCTTAGGACTTAAGAACCATCTACAAACAAAGACAAGGGAAAATCGAAGCTTGTTTAAAGCTTTCAACAAATTTGTGAGTATTCAGGAATCATCACATGTATGTGCGAACCATATTGCTAATCAAGAGCTTAGGGTTTTATCTTAATTTTCGAGAATAAGTCTTCACTATATTCCAATTTTATGATTGTGATTATATAAGTGTTTTTATGAATAGTGATGTGTGAGCTCTATAATGCGAGCTAATCATGAACAGTGCTTTGTGAGCTCCTCATGACCTATAAGCTTGTGTTTAAGTAAATGCTTTGACACTATAATCTTCTGAAATTGTTGGATAAAATGGCATGCCATAGGATTGTTAGTACTCACCTTTGTGTTTTTATGTTTTAGGTGAGAGTCCTTAGGAAAGGTTAGAAGGAATAAGATAACGTCGAGCTAAGTTTTATTCAATGGGATATGTTGGTGCATTTGGAGAGTACTTCACTTTATGCTACACTTATAGGACATGTTAAGACTCTTTGAGTCAAAGTGAGCAATTATAAGGAGATCTACTTATCCAAAAAAAAAAAAGAAAAAAAAGAACATGTGAATAAGATTGTGTTTAAGAAAATATTATGTTTTTCTATTTTAAGTTAACTAATAGTAGAAAACCATAAACCAGACTTTAAGTGAATATGACGAACCCAGTTCACAAAATAGGAGCTTTGTTAAATGTTTAACTTATGTTTTTGTGTGTGCTCTGTGGTTTTCCTATATATTCACTTAATTCACAAGAGCTCAAACACTCATTTCTAAACATTGCAGATACTTAGATTACATGGGGTGTAGTGGCGAAGTGAGTGATCCAAATAAAGTATAAACATTGAATAGGTGATACAAGTGAACTATGAACTTAAAGGCAATGCAGGATTTCACTTAGGCTTAGAGATATTTTTCTTTCTATTGATTTCATCGATTGTTTTAGGACTTAGTTTTTTTTACGATTGTCTTAAATACCTTAGTTTTTTTTACCATTGTCTTAAATACCTCTTGCGAACCAATAAATCTATATATATACAAACCTGGATTTTAAGTATTTGAACATAGTCCAAGCCTAGTTGATGTTTTCTTAATTTAAAAATTCATACTTAAGTGTTTAATATCTAACAAAATGTTCTCCATAAGTAAAAACATGAAATAATCAAAACTAACTAACTTATATAGAGTTTGCCAAAGCTGCTGCATAGTGACAGGGTTGTCAAATTGTGTAAAATGCGAACCTTAACTATTGGCAAATTACTACTTGCAAATCCTTGACAATTTTTTATATACAGACTAGGAGAGACCGTACAAAATGTGTTTATAGAATCTAACACACAGGGGTTCTTTGAGAGACTTACCATGTTTAAGGAGACTTACCCTGTGAAGACTTAGAGTGTGAACACTGATGCTTGATAGGTGAATTATTGTGTTCCATGGGGTGTATTGTTCTAGATGCCTTAGTGTTCGCATGTTCATAATTATTCTTATCAAATATTTATGTCTTCACAAAATGAGAAGTTAGGTTTTCTTAAATATAAATATATTTTGTGTGGTGTGTTGGAGGTTCGATTGGTGTTTAGTTGGACAGTCACTTAGGTGGCTAATGTAACCGCCCGATCTTGGGCTTAGTCGAAACAGTGGTTTTGGGACCACAAATTTGATGTAAGAAAATTTATTTTTATTCTATTTTTATGGTCTACAATTTCACAAAATGATTTTGTGAAAATTTCATTCAAAAATTTCGACGTTTGGGCACTCAATTTAGTCAAAAAGATTAAATTGTAAAAAGTGTAAAAGTTGAGTTCTACATGCTAGAGGTTTCCAATTGTCATGAAATTTTAAATTGGAGGTCCTTATATGGTAATTAGACCATTGGTTCAGTTGGTGGACAAAAATGGACATGGTTAGGCATGTTTCCAAAGTTTTTCATTAAGGGCATGTTGGTTATTTAGTTATTAAAATGAATTAAAAACAAAATTAAAAGCTAATTTTTGTCCATCTTCAACCCCTTGGCTGAACTTGCATGGAGAAACCATGGCTAGGGTTTTTCAAGCTTCCAACCTCGATTATTAAGAAAGCAAGGTTCGGACCTAAATCGGGTAAAAAATAAGTATTTGACGAATAAGTCCTTTTTCACCGATTTTGCTTCTGAGGTAAGTTTGTATGTAAACAATGCATCGTTTTTACTTACCTTATCACATTTTATTATGTTTTATGAAATGTGGCTGAATATTGAATGAAATTAACAAGTATCAAAAAGTGAAAAATTTCCTGATTGAATATTAGGAACAGAATAAGATACAAGTGACATGTCACTAGTAACTTAAGTGTGGTACTATCTAAAGGCCACTTTGAGAAGAGATAGCTTGGCCACAAGTGTGGTACTATGTGAAGGCTTGGTCACAAGTGTGGTACTATGTGAAGGCCACTTTGTAAAGAAGGTAGGTTTGACTACAATGGTGGTACTATGTGCAGGCCACTGGGTATCCGTTATTATTCCGATGTGTTCAACTGGAAATGACTAGGTGTAATTGAATATGACTATATGATGAATAAGTGCAGGTACGTGTGTGTAAAATTATGAGCAATGTGCTTGATATGTGATCGAACTTTGGTAAGATTGATATGGAGTAAGTGTTACAATGAAAGTTACTACAAAGAAAACATGAAAGAGTGAAATTTAGTAATAAAATAGTTTTGGACAACAACATTTGTGTGACTTTGAAAAATCACCAAAAATGGTGGAAATCATATTAGAGGTTGAATAAGATATGAAATTAAATCTTATTGAGTCTATTTTCATATAAAGGAAACGGTGTAAGCAAAAGAATTTAATATTATGAGATATTTGAATTTTTGTGAGATAGAGTTAGAATGATTTCGGAATCCGCTATTCGAATTTGGGAAAATCATTAAAAATTATATAAACATAATTATGTGTTATAATTTTTATGATTAAATTCCTTAATGAGTCTATTTTAAAAAAAAACAAACATGAACATCATCCGAAACCTATACAAGGAGATAATTAATATTTAGTGAAGAGAGGTAAGAACTATCTGATAGCGAAATATGGGTGACTTTAAAGAATAAACTGTACTTATTAGCTAAACAAAAAATTCTGAAAATGTTATGGTAAGAATATACGTAAGTCTAGTTTGTGGAAAATTTAGCAGATCTTAATTTGGATTTCCATAGATCCAGATATAAATAATTTAGTGACTATGACTTGAATAGAAAACTTGTTTTGAACTTGAGTAAATAGTTGAATTATGTGCAATTATGATTGTATTACCTTGAGAACATATTGTGAGAATTGGCGAAAACATGTTTATAAATTGCCTATTATTTTCACACAGACTTACTAAGCTATATAGCTTACCCCCTCCCTTTTCCTTATTTTATTGGGTCACTAAGCTAGCTTGGGTTGGAGATCGTCGGAGAATCTATCACACTATCAAGCTATCATTTGGGTATAAGTGAATGAAAGTATTTTATGTCTATGGCATGTATAGGTACTTAGCCATTTTGTGTATGTGTTATTATGTTTTGTCAAATATGTGTTATTATGTTTTGTCAAATGTATTGGCTTGTAATGGTTAAAGGTTAATGTAGTATGTAGGCATGCTAATTGGATTATATTGGCTAATTGATTGTAAGCCTATATATTTATTCATATGCATATCCAATGCCTTATGATGTGAGTTATGTTTGCATGATACACGATGAATTGTGGTTTATAGCGCAAAGACCTAATGGTTGAATGTGCTAATAGTCTTGATGTTGAATGTCTAAGTTTGGCTTAATGGTATGGTATGACAATTAGATATAACTATGCATGTATAAAAGTTGTTGATAATGCATATTGAATGTGGCTAAGTGTGACTATGTATGATGGTTTTTAAATGACAAGTCTAAGGCTGAATTGTTGATGTATTGGTAGCTTATTTATGCTATGAAATGTACCATTAAAGTTGTTTTTAAGTATGTGAAAATGAGGGTGGAAAATGGCTTTGTAAATTTCCATTTTCTTGGCCACATGGCGAGAGACACGGTCGTGTGTCTCAGCCGTTTACAGGACACGACCCCGGGACATGGGCGTGTGCCTAGGCCGTGAGAAGTCTGTACCTGATTTTCGAGGATTCAAATCACCACACGGCCTATTCAGACGGTCTTGTGACCCTTCAAAACTTGAAAATTTTCTAAGTATTGAAAAAATTCTGAAAGGTCTCGATTTAGCCCTAAACCACTCCCAATGTATGTTTTGGGCCTCTTAGGCCCGTATAGGGGACGATATTCATGTGTATGAATGGTTTTAAATTGAATGAAATTTTATGGCCCGATTTTGTATGAATGTTTATGTTTAAGTTTGGTAATGCCTCGAACCCTGTCCCGACATCGAACACAAGTAAGGGGTGTTACATTTGTGGTATCAGAGCTATGGTTTAGTCAGTTCTCGGACTAATGTAGCGTGTGTGAGAGTCTAGCTATATATGCCATATAACTTATGATAGTGTGATATCTCCCGATCCTGACGAAATTGTCTTGTTGAGACAGAGATGCCTTTTAACCGAGCTATTTTGACAAAGCTGAAAGTAGTACTAAGAAATTCAAAATTGTGCTTATGATGAGCCGAAACTTGACAATGTATGAAAAACAATTCATGATTTGTATGTGATGATGTGTACAATGAAATTAGAATAAGCTCAGAAACATGAAAAATGTGAAATGGAATGAAAGTTTATATTGTGATAAGCTTGTCTATGTTTGCTTGGTAATCATATGATGTTATGTACCTAACTTGTTTGATTAAGTGAATGTGATAATTGATCTTATTCAAAATTGAAGGAATGTGTGTTTATGTACACTTGTTTGAATAAATGCAACCGGTAAGTTCGTGTGACATAAATATGTATGTAAATTTGCCTAAAGTGAATTATATGATTGTGATGATATCATGTTAATGATGGGTGCTAAGTCATATGTGTGTAATTATGAGAGTCGAGTTAGAGGCTTTACGACGTCACCCCCTTCCCAATAGAGCTATATGCCATAAGAGTTATGAGATTTATATTGAATGAGCTCATGAGTGTGAAACGAAAGAGTTCAGTGATGGAATAATTGATAATGCGGTCAAATATGAGAATGGTTTAGCAAGTAAAAACAGTTCTGAATAACATATCAGAATGTTCTAAAGATCATTCGAATTGCATGATGTCAAGGTTAAAGAAAATGTTAGTCTTGGTTAATCGACTCAATTAGGTATGATGTCTAAAGTATGTATTTGCTAGAAATTTGCCCCAGATCGGTTTTCGTTAGTGAACGAAATAATATGGGGTTCATGATGACAGAATTAGTTAGAGAAATGATATTTGAGTTGTAAAGATGTCTGTGTGTGACAGTTACATTTGAGTAATTATGACTATATCTTCTGGACATTCTATGTGTTTATACATTCTCAGACGCATATGTAATTGCTCATTTTCTGATGAAATTCTTATTGTATGAGAATGCTAGTTAACTAAAATGTTAGACGAAAGCCCTGTTGGTCTGGTTGGTTTATGATCAGCATTTCTTTAACTCTTCGGGATTCTGTTCTAATACGTTGGAATGAAGTCGATGGTAAAAATTTATATGACACTATTCTTTTGTTTCTACTGATTATGGTTTTTCTTTATATATTCAAAAAATATATTATCTCTATTACAATGGAATTCCAGAATCGGTAAGCATTGCTTTCTTCTAATTTTCTCTGAGGAATCATCAAATCTTTATTATTTCTTATGAGTCATGCTCTAGGACTTCTGGTGTGGTATCATATCTTGGATTTCTTTATCTCAGTTTTTCCTATTATTCTTATTTCGTGAACTATCAACCATAGTTTATCTTTAAAATGTGTTCTCCAGCTTGTGATAATTATATCTATTGTGATTATATTTCTGGTTTGATTCAAGGAACGTGGTGATTCTGGTATCTGGATTTCTCTAATTTTCATGTAAGGAATTAACATCGGCAAAGGTATAAGTGATGGAAGCTCAAGCCCAAATTGTATGATGGTTCTCCTTTCACAGGTAAGTTTGATTAGAGTCAACGCGTTCAATCAGGATATTTGTTTTCTTGAGCTAATACGGTTGTAGGGATCTTTAACTAACTTGTTTGGGAAATTTCAAGTAATAATCGATTTACCTTTGGAAAAACAAGTACAACTACGGATGCTTGATTGGAAAATCTTGATTATTTTGTGAATATTGGTCATGTGATTGATCTTATTTGGTGACGATCCAATTCAGTTAAATTAAAAACTAAAGTGATGTTTTCTCTGCAAGTTTGAGAAGCTTGTAAACGTGTTAATGAATGTTAATCTGAATGAGTTCAGAGTGAATCGACTTCGATTTTAAATTTCAGAAGGGACATGATTCCTGTCATTATTATCATTGTTCTAAAATATAAATTACTTATAGAAGAATTTAGTGATTATGCAGAAAATTTTGTACGAGTATTGAAACTGATATTTCTGATTTTGTGTTCAGATGTTGATTTGTCAACAGGTTAAAGTCGAATAACAAGAGCATTAAGGATTATTACGATTAGTGATAATATTGGTATGTTATGAGATAGAGTTAATATAGATTTCATATCAGGATTATCTTTATCGTTGAAGAAGGAAAATGTTATTTGGATTGTGGTAAATCATTTGTTAAAAGTCTGCATCATCATTTCGGCATGTACGGATTCCTTATGTTGACAAATCGGTTAACTATATGTGTTTCTGAGAAAGTAATCCAGACCTTTGTTAATATGCTCCGACACTGTGTGTTAAAGTTAAAAGATGATTAGCAAGAGATTTATGAAGTTGATTTGATTCGTGATTTTGAGAAAAGTGAAAGTAATTTGTGAAAGTTGAAAAGAGCTTTAGAGTGACATGATGGATATGCAGATTGGAAAGTTTAGGATTTTAGATATCAGATCCGATGATAAAGTGTTTCTGGAATATACTACCTTGAAGGAGAATATTCGATGATTTAGAAGAAACTATGAGTAAAATGTTCTAATCTCTTGTCTGGTAAGATTTTCGGGGACGAAAATCCCTAAAGGGGAAAGAGTTGTAACAGCCCGATTTTGGGCCTAGTCGAAACAGTGGTTTCAGGAACACAAATTCGACGTAAGAAAATTTATTTTTATTATATTTTAATGGTCTATGATTTTATGAAATGATATTGTGAAAATTTCGCTCGAAAATTTCGACGTTTGGGCACTGAATTTAGTCAAAAAGACTAAATTGTAAAAAGTACAAAAGTTGAGTTCTACATGCTAAAGGTGTCCAATTGTTATAAAATTTTAATTTGGAGGTCCTTATATAGTAATTAGACCATTGGTTAAGTTGTTGGACAAAAATGAACATGGTTAGGCATGTTTCCAAAGTTTTTCATTAAGGGCATTTTGGTTATTTAGTTATTAAAATGAATTAAAAACAAAATTAAAAGCCAATTTTTGTCCATCTTCAACCCCTTGGCCGAAACTTGCATGGACAAACCATGGCTAGGGTTTTTCAAGCTTTCAAGCTTGATTATCAAGAAAGTGAGGTTCGGACCTAAATCGGGGGAAAAAAGTATTTGACGAATAAGTCATTTTTCACCGCTTTTGCTTCTGAGGTAAGTTTGTATGTAAATAATGCATCGTTTTTACTTACATTATCACATTTTCTTATGTTTTATGGAATGTGGATGAATATTGAACAAAATTGACAAGTATTGAAAAGTGAGAAATTTTCCATTTGAATATTAGGAACAGAATAGGATACAAGTGACATTTCACTAGTGACTTAAGTACGGTACTATGTGAAGGCCACTTTGAGAAGAGATAGCTTGGTCACAAGTATGGTACTATGTGAAGGCCACTTTGTGAAGAAAGATAGCTTTGGTCACAAGTGTGGTATTATGTGAAGGCCGCTTTGTGAAGAAGGTAGCTTTGACTACAAGGGTGGTACTGTGTACAGGCCACCGGGTATCCGCTATTATTTTGATGTGTTCAACGGGAAATGACTAGGTGTAATTGACTATGACTATGTGATGAATAAGTGCAGGTATGTGTGTGTAAACTTATGACCAATGTGCTCGATATGTGATCGAACTTTGGTAAGATTGATATGGAGTAAGTGTTACAATGAAAGTTACAACAAAGAAAACATGAAAGAGTGAAATTTAGTAATAAAACAGTTTTGGATAGCAGCAGTTGTGTGATTTTGAAAACTCACCAAAAATGGTGGAAATCGAATTAGAGACTGAATAAGATACGAATTTAAATCTTATTGAGTTTATTTTCATATAAAGGAAACGATGTAAGCAAAAAAATTTCATATTATGAGATATTTGAATATTTGTGAGACAGATTTAGAATGATTTCGGAATACTCTTTTCTAATTTGAGAAAATCATTATAAAATTTTAAAAAATAATTATGTGTTATAAATTATATTTCTAAACTCCTTAATGAGTCTATTTTCAAAAGAAACAAGCAAGAACACTATCCAAATCCTGTACAAGGAGATAATTAATTTTTAGTGAAGAGTGGTCAGAACTATCAAACAACAAAATAGGGGTGAATTTAAAGAATAAACTGTACTTATTGACTAAACAAAAAATTTTGAAAATTTTATGGTAAGAATATATACGAGTCTAGTTTTTGTAAAAATTAGCGGATCTTAATTTGGAGTTTCATAGCTCCAGCTATAAATAATTTAGTAACTATGACTAGAACAGACATCTTATTTTGAACTTGAGTAAATAGTAGAATTATGTGCAATTATGATTGTATTACCTTGAGAACATATTTTGAGAATTGGTGAAAACATTTTAATAAATTGCTTATTATTTTCTTTCGGGCTTACTAAGCTATATAACCTACCCCCTCCCTTTTCCTCATTTTATTGGGTCACTAAGCTAGCTTGGGTTGGAGATCGTCAGAGATTCTATCACACTATCAAGCTATCATTTGGGTATAAGTGAATGCAAGTATTTTAAGACTATGGCATGTATAGGGACTTACTCGTTTTGTGTATGTGTTATTATGTTTTGGCCAAATGTATTGGCTTGTAATGGTTAAACGTTAATGTAGTATGTAGGCATGCTAATTGGCTTATATTGGCTAATTGATTGTAAGCCTATATATTTATTCATATGCATATGCCAATGTATTATGTTATGAGTTATGTTTGCATGATACATGATGAATTGTGGTTTATGGCCCAAAGACCTAATGGTTGAATGTGCTAATAGTCTTGATGTTGAATGTCTAAGTTTGGCTCAATGACATGGTATGATAATTAGATATAACTATACATGTATAAGAGTTGTTGATGATGCATATTGAATGTGGCTAAGTGTGACTATGTATGATGGTTTTTAAATGACAAGTCTAAGGCTGAATTGTTGATGTATTGGTAGCTTATTTATGCCATGAAATGTACCATTAAAGTTGTGTTTAAGTATGTGCAAATGAGGGTGACAATTGGCTTGGTAAATAGCCATTTTCTTGGCCACACGGGCAGAGACATGGCCGTGTGTTTCAGCTGTGTGCAAGACACGACTCCGGGACATGGGCGTATGCCTAGGCCGTGTGAAGTCTACACCTGATTTTCAAGAATTTAATTCACCACACGGCCTACTCACACGGGCGTGTGACCTTCCAAAACTTGAAAACTTTCTATGTTTTAAAATTTTTTTAAAAGTTCTCGGTTTAGTCCTGAACCACTCCTAAAGCATGTTTTGGGCCTCGTAAGCCCGTATAAGGGACGATATGCATGTGTATGAATTGTTTTAAATTGAATGAAATTTTATGGCCCGATTTTGTATGAATGTTTATGTTTAAGTCCAGTAATACCTCGAACCCTGTCCCGGCATCAAACACGGGTAAGGGGTGTTACAGCTAATGTGGCATTCAATAGCTCGAGTCTAGTGACCGGGTTAAGTATGGGGTGTTATATTTATTGGTACTTGAGTTGCAAGGTTTTTTACCTTTTCAGGTGCGCCAAGTTTGTAGAATATTTGAGCTTATATGTATGATTGTTTGTTGCTGGATAGAATTGGCGAAAAACACACTGCCTTGGTTTAGCTGTTTCTTTTGTAGGATTATGCTTCTGGTCACTTTCCGCTACTCAATGGTTGTGTTCATAGATATGCTTAGCGAGCTATGCTTGTAGGTGTGGTGTACGAGCTGTACTTGTAAATGTGTTTTGGCGAACTAAGTTCAAAGGTATGTTTTGGAAAACCAAGTTCATAGATGTGTTTTGGAGAACTAAGTTCACAATTGTGTTTTTTAAGCTTGGGATGCATAGTAATACAAGTTTATTTTCTTACTTAAACTATTGTCTTATGTGCATTTAGAGTTAGTAGAATGCCTTCTAGAAGAGTAAATGTATATACGAACTCTGTTAATGGAGTTGTGGACCCTCTAGAAGGTGTCAGGACTTTGGCGTCACCTATGCGACCTCACACGGCAAATGTTCTGGATGAGAGTGTCAAACCATTTATATACGCCATGACTGGGGCTTTCCAGCGTGTCATTTGTGCCAATGCTATTCTTGTCAATAGGGGATTGTGACTAGAGCATCTGCGAGCTCTAGGTGGTAAGGAATTCAGTGGTGTCAGGGGAGTTGATCCTACTAAGGCAGAGTATTGCCTTGAATGTGTTGAAAATATCCTTGAGCAAATACCTAGAAGTGAGGATGAAAAACTGGGATGTATTGTGTCCTTACCCACTACCGAAGCCCATCTTTGGTGGAACACTCTGAAGTAGGGAACTATTATGAATCGCCTGACTTAGGACTTTTTTTTGGAAATGTTTAAGAAAAAATTCATGGGTGAGCATGTAACAGTCTGGTTTAGACCCTAGTCAGAATAGTGGTTTTGGGACTACAAATTCGAGTCCAAAAAATATTTTAATATTATTTTGTGTCTGTGATATGTGAATTTATATCTGCGAGATTTCTATGATTTAATTTGTCTGTTTCTGTGCTTAATTATGAAAAAGGACTTAATCGCGTAAAATGTAAAAGTTGCATGTTAATTGTTAAAGTGCCTATTTGGCTTGGCTTTATAAAAGGGAGGTCGTTATGTTGTTTTTTGACCATTGAATTTATGAGTGGACATTAATGGCCTTGTTATTAATGTTTTAAAAGTTTATAATGCAAGGGTAAAATAGTAAATGAGTTATTAAGTAAAATAAATAAAACAAAAGCTTGTTATATGGCCATTTTTGTACATCCATGACCGATTTTGACAAAGAAAAGAAAAGAGAAAACTTTTTTAGGGTTCGACACTAATCTTGGAAGATTAAGGTATGTACTTCGGTCCATTTTTGATAATTTTTACGTTTTTGTGATCATTGCTTCGTGTTCTTCAAAGCCCATGTCTGAATTTTTATTTCTGTTAAAGATTTCATGAAATGCTATTGTTGATATCATGAGTTTTGTGATGTTCTTGGATGAATTATGAAGGCTTAGTAGATGATTTATAAGTTTTGTCTTTGAATTTTTGATGAAAAAAAGCTATTTGGGCTAATTTGTGAAAATGAGGTTTTGAAGGACTAAATTGTGAATTAAATATGTTATTTGGGCTTGTATGGGAGCTATGTATATTTGGCCAAGCTATAGTCTTGGTGAATTTTGCATATTTGTGATTTTGTGAAAAATGGACTAAATTGTCAAAGTGTGAAAATATAAGGGCATAATGTAAAGTGCCCTAAATATGTGTTCATGGATTATTTTGAATGAAATGAATGATTGAATGGTTGAATTTGAATTGTATTAGATCAAGAACAAAGAAAATCGGACTTAGATCGTGAGAAGTCCAAAATAGTAGAATAGTCGACTCATTCCTTCCGAAATTCGTAGGAGGTAAGTCGAACTATAATTACATGTTAAGTTGACTAAATTCTGTGTATATAAACTGTAATTTGTATTGGATGGCCTTGAGAGCCTGATGAATAAACTCCAATAACATATTGGTTTCTAAATTACTCTGTATGTTCCTGAAAGAATGTTGACATTGATCTAAGATATTGTGTAAGACCGTGTCTGGGACAAAGGCCTCGATTTGAGATCTCGTGTAAGACCTTGTCTGGGATAGAGGCCTCAATATCGAATTACATGTAAGACCATGTCTGGGACGTCGGCATTTTACCTATCTATGAACATCTATTCCGTTACTGAATTGTCTGATGATAAAGTATGAGATATGGAACTCAATATATGAAATGTATAATTTATATAGGCACGTCTGTATCGTACTAGATTTTTGAATAGAAAAGACTTTGTTTCTGTAAAGTAATGAAATATTCCATGATACGATTGTGAATTCTGGCTATTGACTTGGTAAATCTATTTGACTTACGAAGCTCTTTGTAGCTTACTCTGTGTGATTTCTGTCTGTTTTTCAATTATCTTAGCTACTGAAGGCTCGGGATAGTCAAGGATTGTCACCACACTATCGAACTCATTTTGGCACTTTCGAAAATGTACATATTTATAAGTATGGCATGTATAGGCTAGAAAGGTTAAGAATGTAAGCTTGATATGTATTTATGTTATGCAATGTCAATTGGCTAGCAAATGATAAGTTTGTGTATAGTTTTGGTGTAGGTTTGTAATGTGCCATGTTCTAATATGAAATAGTCATCTTTAAGTATGGAATTGGTTGAAAATGTTGGTACGAAGGTTGTATATTATTGCTTGTAGGATTGAACCTAAAAAGGGGGTGGCAAATTAGCTTAAGCCAAGACTGCATTGTGCCATATGGTTAGGTAACACGGACGTGCCTTGTGGCCGTGTGAAAAAGTCAGTAGCTAGCTAAATTTTATACGGTCATGGCACACGGTTGTGCCTATTGGCCGTGTGAAAATGTCAGTATAGGACCTCTTTTTGGCACGGTTGGATCACATGGGTGTGTCTTGTGCCCGTGTGAGTCACACGACCTAGTCACACGGGCGTGTGACTTTGTTAGGTTTGAAAAGTTTGTTTAAATTTTGATAATTCTGAATGGGTTCGGTTTAGTCCCGCCCTTTCTTAAATGTATGTTGTTGGTCTTGTAGACCATATTGTTGGATGAATTGTTGATCAATGCCTATGTATTAATGTTGTTTAATATCTATGATTCTGTGTTGTTCTAAAATGCTCTGTTAGTCCGATAATGCCCTTACCTATTCTAGCGACGGTTACGAGATAGAAGTGTTACATTTTTTTAGTATCAGAGCTATGGTTTAGTCGGTTCTAGGACTACCATAGTGTGTGTAAGTCTAACTATACATGCCATATGTCTGAAACTGCGATAGTGTGAGGAATCCTGACATTGAAATGTTCTTTTATATAGTAATGGATCCCAATAGAGCCGTAGCTGACAATGTTGAAAGTAATGCGCCTGCTCCCGCGCAAGGGACGGTGGAAGATGATTCTCGACCTGCTATGAGTAGCAGTGATAGCGAGGCTAAGCAAGCCTTCTATCAGATGATGAATGGTTGGTTCACTCAGTATATTAGAACCAATTCAGCTGTACAACAACCTCCACCCCCAGTTAACCCTTCTCAAATTCCTGTTATGACTTCCGTGAATCCAGTTCAGTCAAGTAGACCACCTGTTGATATGATTAGAAAGTATTGGCTGAAGAATTCTGAGCTACAACAAATGATGATGCTAAAAGAGCCGAATTCTGGTTAGAAAATATGGAACGGGTATTTGATGAAATGTCTCTGAATCTTGGGGAGTGTGTAAAATATGCCGTTTCACTTCTGAGAGATACGGCGTACCATTGGTGGAAAACTTTAATATTTATGGTTTCGAGCAAACGGGTTACTTGGGATTTCTTCCAAGCTAAATGTTGGAAGAAATACATTAGTCATAGATTCATTGATCAGAAACGTAAAGAGTTTCTCAAACTTAAATAGGGTCGTATGTCTGTTACTGAATACGAATGGAAATTTGTGAGATTGAGCCAGTATGCTCAAGAATGTGTATCGAATGAAGCAATAATGTGCAAAAGGTTTGAGGATGGACTAAATGAAGATATTCGTTTGTTAGTCGAGATTTTAGAGATTAAAGAAATGGTAGTACTCGTAGAGCGAGCTTGTAAAGCTGAAGAATTAAGCAAAGAGAAAAGAAAAGTTGATTCTAAAGCTAGAGATGTTTGAAAGAGATCTTCGAGTAGAGCATTTCAATCTGAGTCAAAGAAATTCAGAGATGATCAAAACCGTTTGAAGACTGATGTAAAATATTCAAACCGAGATCGAGCTAGATTGCAATTGAATTCCAGAGCTCCTGCTATTCTGTTACAAGTGTTGGAAATGTCCGATCTGAGAAATCTGAATGTAAACACTGTGGTAAAAGACATCTAGGAAATTGTAGATTGAATGACCGAGCCTGTTTCTGATGTGGATCTCTGGATCATTTTGTAAGAGATTGTTCTAAACCTGCTGAGCAAGAGAATATACAGAATTCGAGACCGAGTAACACCTCAGTTAGAGGTAGACCTTCGAGAAATACAAGAAATACAAGTGGTGATCAAAGAGCTACTAGGGACACTGCTATTAGATCTAAGGCCAGAGCACCTGCCAGAGCCTATGCTATCTGAGCTCGTGAGGAAGCTTCATCACCAGATGTGTTTACTAGTACTTTCACTTTTTATGATACTTCTGTGATTACATTCATAGATCCTGGATCAACACATTCTTATATCTGTATGAATTTAGTATATAGTAAGACTTTTCCTATAGCATCTACTGAATTTGTAGTTAAAGTATCGAACCCCTTAGGCAAAAGTGTGTTGGTTGATAAAGTCTGCAAGAATTGCCTGTTATTGATTTGAGATATCTGCTTTCCTGCTGATCTGATGCTTTTGCCTTTTGACGAATTTGATATAATTCTGGGAATGGACTGGTTAACTTTGCACGATGCTATTGTGAACTGCAAATGAAAAGTCATTGATTTAAGGTGTAAGAATGATAAGATAATTCGAATTAAGTCTAGTGATCTGAATGGACTACTAGCTGTGATATCTGCAATGAAAGCACGAAAATATGTAAAGAAAGGTTGTGAAGCCTACTTAGCTTATGTGTTAGACGTGAAAGTGAATGATAAGAAAGTTGAATCTATGTCTGTTTTTTTGTGAATTCTCTGATGTGTTGAAGAACTACCTTGGTTGCCTCTGATTTGAGAAGTCAAGTTTGGCATTGAGTTAGTATTGGTACTAATCCGATATCAATAGCTCTGTACAAAATGGCTCTGACTGAACTAAAAGAACTAAAATCTCAGTTGCAAGAATTGACTGATCAAGGATTTACTAGATCGAGCTTTTCACCTTGGGGTGCTCCTGTTCTGTTTGTGAAAAAGAAAGATAGCACAATAAGAATGTGTATTGATTATCGCCAGCTTAATAAAGTGACTGTAAAGAAAAAATATCCTCGGCCCCGGATTGATGACTTATTCGATCAGTTGAAAGGTGCTACTGTGTTTTTAAAGATAGATCTGAGATCGGGTTACTACCAGTTGCGAGTAAAGGACTCTGACATTCTGAAAACTACTTTTAGAACGAGGTACGGACATTATGAATTTTTAGTTATGCCTTTTGGATTAACGAATGCACCTGCTATTTTTATGGATTTGATGAATAGGATTTTTAGATCGTATTTAGATCAATTTGTTGTTGTATTCATTGATGACATATTGATTTATTCATGTAATAAATCTGAACACGCCGAGCATTTGAGAATAGTGCTACAGACACTGCGAGATAAACAGTTGTATGTGAAGTTCAGTATAAACAGTTGTATGTGAAGTTCAGTAAGTGTGAATTCTGGTTGTGAGAAGTTGGTTTTCTGGGTCATATTGTATCAACCTTTAGAATCCGAGTTGATTCGAGCAAAATTTCAGCTATTATGGATTAGAAACCTCTGAGAAATGTATCTGAAGTCCATAGTTTTCTAGGACTTGTTGGTTATTATAGAAGATTCGTAAAAGGTTTTTCGATGATTGTGACTCTATTGACAAAATTGCTTCAAAAAGATGTGAAGTTTGAGTGGTCTGAAAAGTGTCAAAACAGTTTTGATCAGTTGAAAGCCTTGTTGATTGAAGCTCCGATATTAATGCAACCTGAATTAGGTAAAGAATTTGTAGTTTATAGTGATGCTTCATTGATTGGTCTAGGATGTGTTCTAATGCAAGAAGGTAAAGTTATTGCTTATGCTTCGAGACAGTTAAAGCTACATGAAAAGAATTATCCAACACATACCTTGAGTTAGCTGCTATTGTGTTTGCCTTGAAAATCTGGCATCACTATCTGTTTGGTGAGAAATATCACGTGTTTTCTGATCATAAAAGTCTAAAGTCTTTAATGACGCAAAAAGATTTGAATCTGTGACACAGAAGATGGTTAGAATTGTTAAAAACTACGAGCTAGTTATTGATTATCATCCGGGCAAAACTAATGTGGTAGCAGATGCTCTGAGTTGGAAATCATTATCTACATTGTGTGCGATGAATGCTCATTTAGCACTATCTGATGATACCTTGGTTTGTGCCGAACTGAAAGCAAAACCCTTGTTTATACAACAAATCTGCGAGGCTCAGAAATCTGATAATGAATTGATAGCTAAACGAGCTCTGTGTGATTCTGAATTCCGGGTTGATGTTGATGATTGTTTGAGATTCAGAAATGGACTTTGTGTTCTAAGAAATCCAGAGTTAATTCAAATGATTTTGAGTGAGGCTCATAGTAGTAGATTATCAGTACATCCGGGGGGCACTAAAATGTATAATGACTTAAAACAACTATACTGGTGGCTGAGAATGAAAAGAGATATTTCTGATTTTGTTTCTAAATGTTTGATCTGTCAGCAAGTTAAAGCTGAACATCAAGTACCATCAGGTCTGTTGCAACCAATTATGATTCCGGAATGGAAATGGGATCGAGTGACCATGGATTTTGTGTCAGGTTTACCTTTATCTCCGAGAAAGAAAGATGCAATTTAGGTTCTAGTTGATCTGTTGACGAAATCAGCTCATTTTTTTTTTGATTCGGTCTGATTATTCACTCGATAAACTAGCTGAGTTATACATTTATGTTATCGTAAGGTTACATGGTGTGCCATTGTCGATAGTATCAGATAGAGATCTGAGATTTACATCGCGATTCTGGAGGAAATTACAAGATACTCTGGGAACTAAATTACATTTCAGCACTGCTTTTCATCAGCAAATAGATCGTCAATCTGAACGGATTATTCAGATACTCGAGGATATGTTGAGATGTTGCATTCTTGAGTTCGAAGGTATGTGGGAACAATATCTACCTTTGATTGAATTCGCTTATAATAATAGTTTACAATCGAGCATTAAAATGGCACCGTATGAAGCCTTATACGGTAGAAAGTGTAGAACTCCGTTATACTAGTCTAAGCTTAGTGAGAATAAGATTTACGGTGTAGATCTGATAAAAGAAATAGAACAGAAAGTGAAAGTAATCCGAGATAGTCTGAAAGCTCCCTCTGATCGACAGAAGTCTTATGCAGATTTAAAAAGAAAGGATATCGAATATGAGATCGGTGATAAAGTGTTTTTGAAAGTATCTCCGTGGAAGAAACTGTTCTGATTTGGTAAAAAAGGCAATTTGAGTTCGAGGTTCATCGGACCGTATGAAATCATTGAGCGAGTTGGGCCGGTTGCTTATAGATTGAGACTACCATCTGAGTTAGAAAAGATTCACAATTTATTTCACGTATCGATGCTTCAGCGATACAGATCTGATCTTTCGCATGTAATTTCTCCGTCTGATACTGACATCCATTCTGATATGACTTATGAAGAAAAGCCGATTTGTATTCTGTCTCATGAGATTAAAGAATTACGTAATAAGAGAATTCCGTTAGTCAAGGTGTTGTGGCATAGACACGGAATAGAAGAGGCTACATGGGAGCCTGAGGATGCAATGAAACAACAATATCCGAATCTGTTTAACGGTAAGATTTTTGGGGACGAAAATCCCTAAGGGGAAAAAATTGTAATAGTCCGGTTTAGACCCTAGTGGAATAGTGGTTTTGAGACCACAAATTTGAGTCTAAAAAATATTGTAATATTATTTTTTGTGTCTGTGATACGTGAATTTATATCTGCGAGATTTTTGTGATTTAATTTGTCTATTTCTATGCTTAATTATGAAAAAGGACTTAATTACATAAAATGCAAAAGTTGCATGTTAATTGTTAAAGTGCCTATTTGGCTTGGCTTTATAAAGGGAGGTCTTTATGTTGATATTTGACCATTGAATTTATGAGTGGACATTAATGGCCTTGTTATTAATGTTTTAAAGGTTTATAATGCAAGGGTAAAATAGTAAATGAGTTATTAAGTAAAATAAATAAAAAAAGCTTATTATATGACCATTTTTGTTCATCCATGACCGATTTTGACAAAGAAAAGAAAACAGAAAACTTTGTTAGGGTTTAGCACTAATTTTGGTAGATTAAGGTATGTACTTCGGTCCGTTTTTGATAATTTTTACGTTTCTGTGATCGTTACTTCGTGTTCTTCAAAGCCCATGTTTGAATTTTTGTTTTTGTTGAAGATTTCATTAAATGCTATTGTTGATATCATGAGTTTTGTGATGTTTTTGGATGAATTATGAAGGCTTGGTAGATGATTTATAAGTTTTGTCTTTGAATTTTTTATGAAAAATAGCTATTTGGGTTAATTTGTGAAAATGAGGTTTTGAAGGACTAAATTGTGAATTAAATATGTTATTTGGGCTTGTATGGAAGCTATGCATATTTGGCCAAGCTATAGTCTTGGTGAATTTTGCATATTTATGATTTTGTGAAAAATGGACTAAATTGTCAAAGTGTGAAAATATAAGGGCTATAATATAAAGTGCCCTAAATATGTGTTCATGGATTATTTTTAATGAAATGAATGATTGAATGGTTGAATTTGAATTGTATTAGATCAAGAACAAAGAAAATCAGACTTAGATCGGGGAAAGTTTAAAATAGTCGAATAGTCGACTCGTTCCATCCGAAATCCGTACGAGGTAAGTCGAACTACAATTACGTGTTAAGTTGACTAAATTCTGTGTCTATAAACTGTAATTTGTATTGGACAGCCTTGAGAGCCTGATGAATAAACTCCAATAACATATTGGTTTCTGAATAGCTCTATATGTTCCTGAAAGTATGTTGATATTGATCTGAGATATCGTGTAAGACCGTGTCTGGGATACAGGCCTCGATTTGAGATCTCGTGTGAGACTCTATCTGGGATAGAGGCCTCGATATCGAATTACATGTTAGACCATGTCTAGGACGTTGGTATTGTACCTATCTATGAACATCTATTCCGTTTCTGAATTGTCTGATGATAAAGTATGAGATATGGAACTCAATATATGAAATGTATAATTTAGACAGGTACATCTGCATCTTACTAGATTTCTGAATAGAAAAGACTTTGTTTCTGTAAAGTAATGAAATATTCTGTGGGACAGTTGTGAATTCTGGCTATTGACTTTTATTTATATGCTATATTAGTTTCGGTAAATGTATTTGACTTACTAAGCTCTTTGTAGCTTACTCTGTGTGATTTATGTCTATTTTTTTAATTATCGTAGCTACTGAAGGCTCGGGATAGCCGAGGATTGTCACCATACTGTCGAACTCATTTTTGGTACTTTTGGAAATGTACATATTTGTAAGTATGGAATGTATAGGCTAGAAGGGTTAAGAATGTAAGCTTGATATGTATTTATGTTATGCTATGTCAATTGGCTAGCAAATGATAAGTTTGTTCATAGTTTTGGTGTAGGTTTGTAATGTGCCATGTTCTAATGTGAAATAGTCATCATTAAGTATGGAATTGGTCGAAAATGTTGGTATGAAGGTTGTATATTATTGCTTGTAGGATTGAACCCAAAAAGGGGGTGGCAAATTGGCTTAAACCAAGCCTACATTGTGCCACACAGTCAAGTACATGGGCGTGCCTTGTGGCCATGTGAAAAAGTCAGTAGCTAACTAAATTTTACACGGTCATGGCACATGGCCGTGCCTATTGGCCGTGTGAAAAACTTAGTATAGGACCTCTTTAAGGCACGGTTGGATGACATGGGCGTGTCTTGTGCTCGTGTGAGTCATACGGCCTAGTCACACGGGCGTGTGACCTTGTTAGTTTCGAAAAGTTTTTTTAAATTCTAATAATTCTGAATGGGTTCGGTTTAGTCCCGACCTTTCTTAAATGTATGTTGTTGGTCTTGTAGACCATATTGTTGGATAAATTGTTGATGAATGCCTATGTATTAATGTTGTTTAATATATGTGATTCTGTGTTATCTGTAATGCTCTGTTCATCCGGTGATGCCCTTACCTATTCCAGCGACAATTACGGGATAGGGGTGTTACAGAGTAGTACATAGAAGCTCCCAAGCATGAATTTATTAACCTAGTGCAAGGAAAAATGTCTGTAGCTCAGTATGAGGTAAAATTTGTGTGGCTAAGCCAGTACGCAGTTGTGATGGTCTCTCTAGAAAGGGATCGATGGAAAAGATTTCATTTTGGGTTGCATCATGACATCCAACTCTATATAGTAGTACATGACACGATGAGTTTTGATGAGTTGGTGGAAAAGGTGAAACCTATCGAGGAGATAAGGGTAGAGGCTCCACGACGGGGTATGTGAAATGAATGACTGGAAAGTTTAGATGAACATCCAAGAGGGATTGTGAATCGCATAACTCTAGCAAAAACATCAGACACAACTTCAAATCAAATCAGTCGCGGCAGCATGGTAACGCTCTGGATGGAAAAGGAGTTTTGCCCAGAACGTCAAGTTGGTCGCCCTGTGAACATTGTGAATGTAGGCATCTTGAGGAATGTCGAAAATTGATTGGGAAATGTTTTATGTACGGATCCTAAGAACATATAATAAGGGACAACCTAAAACGGATAGAAAGGTCACGAGCTTAGAATTAATCCCTACAGTAGTATGAGTAGGTGCTCGTGGTCGACGTTGAGGTTAAAGCAGTGAAGTAAGACAGGCTGGGCAACGAACCCTAGTTCACACTGTTGCTACACAAGTCAAGATAGCAGGGCTTGCACGAGTGTATACTTTTAAGAAACCACAGGATCAAAGATCAACTGACATCATCACAGGTACCTTCACTCTACGAACTATTCTGTTGTTTTATTTGATTGATTCTGGTTCTACACACTTATACGTTTTGAGCGAACTCGCCTGTGAGTTGGGTATTCTAGAACGGAATATTGATAAGGGTATAACTGTCACTAGTTCATTTGGTGAGAGTGTTCTAGTCAATAGAGTGTATCATAGGTGTCCCTTTATGGTCCAAAGACATGTCTTTTTCGCCGATATGATGGAATTACCCTTTTAGGGTTTTGACATAATCCTAGCTAACTGAGCATAAAGCAAAGATAGATTTTGAACTGAAAAGGGTCACTTTCCGAAATGGTGAAGGGGTAAAAATTGTTGTAGTTGGAGAGCGAGCCCAATTTCTATCCAAAAGGATCTCGACAATTAGAGTAGAGAAGATGATGGGTAAAGGCTGTGAAGCCTACCTAGGTTATGTGAGGGATTAGCAAGACAAAGAAATAAGGGTTCGTAATATCCCCACTGTAAATGATTTTCCTAACGTATTTTCAGACGAGCTACTTAGGTTGCCCCTATATCGTAAGATAGAGTTTGGTATTGAATTATACCTTGGTAGTTCGCCAATGTCTATTACACTATCGCATGGCACCAAAAGAGCTTAAAGAACTAAAGCTACAACTATAGAAGTTGTTTGATAGATGTTTCATTTGACCAAGTGTAGCACATTGGGGATCGTTAGTTCTGTTTGTGAAGAATAAGGATGGTATTCTGAGAATGTGTATCGACTACAAAAAGTTAAACAAATTTAATGTAAAAAACAAGTACCAATTACCATGGATTGATGACCTATTTGACCAACTACGAGGTGCCACAATGTTTTCAAAAATAGACTTGCTATCAGAGTACTATCAGCTTAAGGTGAAGGAGTGTGCCACAATGTTTTGAAGATAACATTGAGAACAAGGTATAGGCATTATGAATTTCTGGTCATGCCCTTCGATTTAATTAACGCACCTGATGCATTCATTGACTCAATGAATCGAGTGTTCAAGAGTATTTGGACCAGTGCATAGTAGTCTTCATTGATAACATTTTATTGTACTCATGAACCAAAAAAAAGCTTGATGTTCACTTGCGAACTATGTTACAGATCCTATAAAAGAAGCAACTATTCGTGAAACACAACAAGTGTGAATTTTGGCTAAATGAGGTAACATTCTTGAGTCATGTGGTTTTGCTAGAGGGAATTTGCATAGACCCAAAAAAGATCAAGGTAATTATAGAGTGCAGACTACCGAAGAGTGTTACTGAAGTGAGAAGATTTCTAGGGCTAGTAGAATATTATACTAGGTTCGTTGAAGGATTCTCCACCGTAGCAACACCCTTACTGAAGCTTCTAGAAAAGGATGTGGAGTTTGCATGGACAGAGGAAAGGCAAAAAAGCTTCGAAAAACTTAAGGCGATACTCATTAAAACATTTGTGTTGATTTGACTAGAATATGGAAAAGACTTTATAGTTTACATGAATGCCTTGCACATGGGACTTTGTTGCATGCTAATGTAGAAAGATAGGGTGGTGGCTTATGCCTCGAGAAAATTAAAGCCTTATGAGCCAAACCACCCAACCCATGATCTAGAGTTAGCAGCTGTAATGTTCACACTAAAAATCTAGCGACACTACTTATATGGAGAGCGATGTACCATCTATATAGACCATAAAAGCCTCAAGTATCTTCTCACTCAGAAAGAGATGCACTTACGATAGAGAATGTGGATAGAATTACTAAAGAACTATGATTGCATGCTAGAATATCAGCCCAGAAAGGCGAACGAGGTTGTAGATTCCTTGAGTAGGAAATCGATGAGTGCATTGCGAGCTCTATTCATAAGTTTGAGTGTGACAATTGAGGGGGCAAGTAAACGCAACCCTCTTACAACAAATAAAAGAGAAACAAGTCACAGATAAAGTGTAACATCATGTTCGGTGAAGTTCAAGTGTACGAATACTATTTATGAAAGTAAGGCATATAAAGTAGATTTGGGGAATATGTAGTGTTAAGATTGGATGAAGTATAAGAACCTTAAGATTACACCTGAAACGCTTCACTCTTGGCAAACACAGGACCTGGCGTACAACCTTACAAAAGTATAATCGACAGAGTGGTATTTGCCTAAATACATTTTGGTGTATGGTGTGGACGAACTCTAAAATGGGTACAAGAGAATAAAGGTTTTAATGTCAAGTTACTCAGGTTAAAAGAATGAGAATTTTGGCTAAGATGGATTTTTTATATGAGTCTCACCAGTTGTATAGTTGTAACGCCCTAAATTTTGAACATTTGTTTATGTGTTTAACTGTTATGTTTATGTGTTTGAGATTGGGGGTTCGAGTCTTCCATCTTGAATTTTACTATTTATTTTAGTTTAACCCCAATCCTTGAACTCTCAACTTAAGTTTATTTCTCCGTTAATTTGTGCCAAGAATGAGTCTACTAGTTCAATGCTTAAGCTTCTGTATACTTTCTAGTCCTGTGTTCGAGTCTTTGCTAAGCAAGGCGAAGATATGTTTTTATCGCTCTACAGAGTTAGTTATTTGTTTTTTAATAAAAATATAATAATTAAAATGTTTTTCTTTCTTTTCTACTCTACGCTTTTTTTCCATTCTGTTTATTTTTCTTTTCTTTCTTGATCTCTAAGGTTTGTCATTAGATTTTTGTTATTGTGTGGTTGGGGAATAGCCCACTTCATTGTAGTCCAATTGCAAGGTTAATTACATGAGTTTTTTTTTATAGAATTTTGATTAAACGTTCCCTTTCGTTCATTTTGTCGAAATAGGTTTCTGCTTGATTTCCTTGAATTCTTTGTTTAAGTGTTAGATTGATTTTTCTTTTTAGGTAAAGATATTGATGGTAACGTTCCTTCAGCGCGCTAGTTTAGCAAATTGTTGTTACGTGCAAGGTGAGTGTGTAGATTTCAAGTTGGGGGTTTTTGTGTTGGAACTTTTTGACATAGCTTTGGTTTGGTAAGATAATTCTTCCAATTCGATTAGGAGTAATTATTTAATTGGTAATCAAATTATCATTTTTAGGTTTAGGATTAACCCCTGTCACTTTTACGTCAAACCTGTACCATGAGTGTAATGAAATCCCAAAATCATGTGAATGACATAGGCAAGAAAACATGACTGTCGATGCCACATGGCTGTGTGTTAGGCAATGTAACTCACTATTTTAGAATTAGAGGCACACGGGTGTGTGTCCAAGCCATGTAACTTACTATTTTGGAATTAGAGACACACAGGCCAAAGACACGAGCGTGTGTCTAGGCCATGTGAGATATATTTTGGGTCGTGTGCTAGACTATGTAGCTCACTATTCTGAGCCACACGGGCCAGCCACCCAAGCCGTATGAATCCATACAGGCATGTGGGCCAAAAATCAGGATGTTCCCTAAGGCTATAATTGTCATTCAAATTGAACATAGGCCTACCGTAGGGCCCGCATGATCTGAACTAGACAATGAAACCGTTATTTGAGGACCTGTTACTGAATATTATGTTATTTATATAGATAATTGATATGAAATCTGATAATTGTGAGAGCATTACATGATCATGATTTGAATTTGTATTACTGTATATGCATATCTGATATCTGTTAAATCTTTATCTGTATTGAGTCGAGATTGTGAAAAAGAGGAAGTGTGGGTAGTTTAATAATCTGTCAGATTTGATGGTTAAGTCACAAATATATATATCTGACTCTGGCGATTTATCGCATTCTAATCTGGCATTTAGAATGCAATTATTTTGAAACATAACACATAGTCACTATGCGATGTGTAGGGATGAATGGCTTCTTGATACCCTATATTGTGTGTAGGAATGGACAGAGATGGTATGTAGTGGTTGGGGTTAGAAATCAACATCTGAATCTAAAATGTTCTATAGTTATATCTGATGTCCTCTATTTCTGTATCTAATTCTTAGAACTGACTGATTAATGAAAAATTGAAATCACATATGTTATGTTATTGATTAATTGAAAATATAAGTTACACACTGAGTTGTAAACTCATTTAGTCTGTTTTTTGGATTGCAAGTAACCCACAGACTTAGGCGGGTTGGCGTGGCAAGAGATAGGTCATCTCTCTTCTAGTTATCTATTGTTTTATCTAGACTTATACTATCGTGTGTTTTATTTCAGATTACTAGTTATGAGTTTTAATTTTCACGTTTGGTTTAACTATTTAAATGATTTTCAAGTGTTAAACTTTGAATAGTTAAAGGTTGATTTTTTCTTAAATGATTTGATGTAGCTCTCTAGACTTGGTTTTAATGTCTAGGCCAAGTATGGGGTGTTACAATAGTGGCCCCCATAACTGTGGTTTCATACTGGTTAAGTTATAAGGTAAGCTAGTTAGGAACTAGCCAGACATGAACTAGGATAGTTAAAAGATAAGAGGAAATACTCAATTAGGTTTTTCGAAAGTAGTAGACCTTGATAAGACAATTCAATAGTGATGTGACATCTTTTAAGTTCCAATGAAGACTTAGAATATATTAATAAGTCTTCAAGTTTGAATAAAGAGAGTTCTCTTTTTCTCTCTTTAAAAATATTGAAATTTAAGGCTGGTGAAAATGATAGTATTTCTTTAAGCTGGATCTGAGACCTTGGATTTTATCAGTGATTTCTCAATGCCAAGGTAAGTCCTAGTGCTCTGCAAAAGAAGATCTGTATGAACGCAAGAAAAAATAAAGCCCTGTTTGAGAGTTATCTGGGTAGGATGATACTAAAGGTTATTTGGATGGGTGTTAATGGAAAATCTTCTAGTTTTACAAGGAAACGATCGATGTAGTTTTAAGAAGACCTTAGGCCTGGAGCCTAAGCTGCTAAATATCTTTACTAGGTGAATCCCTAAGCTGACTCTTGCATGTGGTATGTATGTTCTAGGAACTTCAATGCTAAGTGACCAAAGTATGAGACTGAAATTAGCAAATTTTGAAGTAATAACTTTATTATGAAAGGAAAGGTTCCTAATCATGCATGTATGGAATGTATGAAGTTTGATGGACTAAGTGTAGGATAGGAACATAAATGTGTATAGTATGTACATGAGTCTAAAAGCATGAATATGTCTTGCATGAGCATATCATTGTATGATGGGTCAATGCATGATAAGTCCATGTTTGTCTCCGGAGTCGTCAAAGGGGTTTATCGGGACTAAAAACTCGAATCTCTAAAAGGACAAGTTTATGGCCATGGCGTTGAAAGAAGACCATATCATGTAAGGCTGTAACTAGTGGGTTATGGCATTATATATAAAGAATAATATAGCGTGTAAGATCATAACTGGTGGCTTAAGGCATCATATGGAAAAATTTAAGAAAAGTTATTACCTAATGTGGTTCCCTATGTGACCCTAGATGATTAGGGGCAAACCTTAATAAGTGTGAGTATAAGAAAATCCCTATCGCGTAAATCACAAGGTGAAGAAAATCTTTTGTAGAAAAACTCTGGAAGGATAAGACTTCATAGGGAACCCCTTAAAGGATGTATTTGTGGCAAGATTCTGAAAGGAAAACCTTTATGGAAAGTACTTAATGGAAAGGACGTTCTTATATCAATCTCTAGATAAATAAGCCTTTGTAACTATTTCTGAAAATAAATGTCCTCGTGGCACCAGCAAAAGAATGACCCTTGTGGCAACCATTTGAAAAAATTGCCTTTGTAGTGGACTTTGAATGAAAAGAAAGGAACCCATGGCAAACTCTGATAAAACGACATATGGAGTCTTTTGAAGGAATGAAAAGTATGACGAACTTTGAAGGAAAAGCTCCGTAAGAAGTGTTATGGCTAACCCAGTATGGTAACATGGTAAGGAAAACAAGACCAGAGTGCACCAGAGTATGTGGCAAACCTAGAACATTTTGTCTAAAAGGCCCTCTACAACGGGAATGGTTAAGAAATCACAAAAGAATAAGATGAGTAGCATGAGAGCCGTACATAAGAGATGAAAGGCAATATATGACCTCAATGCGGAGCGTGACACCCATTGTTTAATGAATAGAATCTAAGGGATGTATCCGCTAGAGTTAAGTTCAAGGATAAGAGATAAAAAGTTAGATAAAAGAAGTTCACATATGAGACTCAGGTAAATGAGGGCTCACTCACTAAGTTCTTGTAACACCCCTTACCCGTATTCGACACTGAAACAAGGTACAAGGCATTACTGGACTCACATAACCAACAATCGTACAATTCCAACCCATAAATTTTCGTCCAATTTAAAACCATTTGTAATAAATCATACAGTTTCTAATACGATCCTACAAGGCCTAAAACATGCTTTGGAAGTGGTTTAGGACTAAATCGAGAACTTTAGAATTTTTTACAAAATTTAGAAAATTTTCCAGTGAGAAGGGATCACACGCCCTTGTGGGCAGGCCGTGTGGTCACACAAGCCCGCGTCCCGATCCCGTGTAACTCTCTGACTTGTAATTCATGAACAAATTGAGATCACACGGCCAAGTCGCATGCCCGTGTGCTAGGCTGTATGGTTAATTAACTTAACCCGAATTAGGTGTAGGTTTCACACGGCCAAGATACACGCTGGTGTTCTAGGTCATGTGGCACACATGGCTGAAACACATGCCCGTGTGCCCAATTCTGAGCATTCTGTTTCTCAAAATTAAGGTGCAGGGGATACACAGCCTAACCACATGCCTGTGTTACTAGGCCGTGTGTCACAAACGGTCTGGACACACGCCCGTGTGTTTGCCCGTATGGACAAAATAAAGCCATTTCCTAGCTTCACTTCTCACCCAAAATCACTCAAAAACCTGCACATGAAACACCCAACCAATTCGAACCATTTTAAGCCTTCAAATTTGGCAATTCCATCATTCATCAAGGCATATCATTACATGTACACATGGTTACAAATTCACCTTAGCTTAACTTAAGCATTAACAACATTTAATCACATGAAATTAGCATAACACGTGTGTATATATATATATATCACAATAGCTTACTAAATCATACCCAAAATGAACCATTACTAGCCATTCCAATAGCTAGGTTACAAAATAAGATTTCAAGCTACCATTGGCCAAGTTGTCCTATACATGCCATTATACCAAAATGATTCTACTATATATACCCAAGATAGCTAGTTGATAGTTTGACTATGCTCCAACGATCTTCCAACCTTCACGAGCTTCTGAGCACTATATGATAGGGGAAAAATAAAAGGAGTAACCATTACATGCTTAGTAATTTCATATAATGAAAATTAAACATACCAATCTAGATTATTAAATCTAAACATAAATATCATGTTTTCCATCCATTTAGCTAACTTGCCTAAACACATACATCCAACCAAACATGTTAGTCACCAAAATCTTAATATCAATCAAGTAACATAGATGAGCTTATCAGGAAATATTCTATAGAGTCATAAGTAACATAGATGAGCTCATCAAGCAATATTCTATCGAGTCATTCCTACTTCATCTCAAGGTTTTCATGCCAAGTCAAGAGTTATATGTCCTTTGAATAGTTGAATTCCAATGAATGCTCAAATATTACACTCGAAGTGTACAATTCAACCATTTGTTCTTATTCAGGGATACTCCTTAGGGCACTTAACCAATAAACACTCCCTCAAGTCAATATTGTTTAATAGGATTACCAGTCCAGGCTAAACCCTAATCATAACGTATGTTCGAGGGGTATTACATCAGGATTACCCATCCGGGCTAAATCTTTTATATAACAAGGTCAATGGGATTAACTCTTTATCATTATTTCATGCACATATAAATTTACCATCATAACATACATATAAGGCACATTACATAAATCACATTACATACGATATAATATTCAATTAACATAATTACATATCCGATTAAGTTACACGAACTTACCTCGACACTTGTTCGCGTAAAAGTCTACTAATCCAAAATATTTTTTATTCCTCGATCTAACCTTGAATTAGTGTTGTCCGGATCTATATAACTGAATTTAACATCAATTTCACACATTTCATATCTAAATGGACTCCATTCACGTTCTAGGAGAAATTACCATTTTGACCTAAACTTTTCCATAAATTCTGATTTTATCTCTAGGCACGGAAAATGAAACTTGTACAAATTACTACCTATTCCAAGCCTAACCAAAGCCCCATTACAAATATTACAGCACATGTTTACATAAAATTTCAAAATTTTTCCTTCAATTTCACAAGTTTACATTTTAGTCCCTAAATCAAGTTTTCATCAAAAATCACTTTGCAAAAGTTGTTTATCTATCATTAATCTTTCATTTTCTACCATAAATTTCTAATTTCCAACTCAATAAATCAATGACCTATTTTCATACCTCGATAACTTTTGAAATTAATCCCTCAAATAGAGAGATTAAGCTATCCCGGTTTCAAAAATACCAAAATTACTAAAAACGAGACAAAGAAACTTACCCAATTAGGCCTTGAAAGCTTCTTTTCTCTCACCTAGGGTTCCCATGTATTTTTAAGGTTGAAGATGACAAAATAAGATGATATTTCTTTTTTTATCATCTTTTAATTTAATTAATTATTTCAAATTTCAATTTAGTCCCTGACCTTTTTCTGTATTTTCATGGATAAGTCATCATGAAAAATCTACATACTTTTCTTAATGGTCTACTTACTATATAAGGACCTGAAGTTTTGAATTCCATATCTATTTGATCCTTATAGCTACTAAAATTCAACTTTCACATTTTATGCGATTTAGTCCTTCCCGTAATTAAACACTTAATCGATAAAATTTTCATATCAAAATTTTCACACGTCATTTCTAACATATTACGGGCCATATGAGAAAATAAAAATAATATATATTTTAGATCAGATTTGTGGTCCTGAAGCCACTGTTTCGATTTCACTTAAAAATGGGTTGTTACAACTGTGTCCCTTTTAGGAATTTTCGTCCTAAAAAATCTTACCAGTAAAAATATTTGGGTATTGCTTCCTCATAGTATCCTCTGGTTCCCAGGTAGCCTCTTCTACACCATATTGTTGCCAAAGAACTTTTACCAAAGCTAACTTTTTTATTTCTTAACTATTTCATTTCCCGAGCTAAGATTTTGATTAGTTCCTCACCATATGTCATATCGGTTGGATCTCTACCTCTGTCGGAGAGATAACATGTGAAGGATTAGAGTGATACGCCGTAACATGGACACATGAAAAACATTATGAATCCGACCAAGCTCTAGTGGTAAAGCTAACCGATATGCAATCGGTCCTATCTCTATAATCTCATAGGGTCCAATGAACCGTGGACTCAATTTCCCTTTACGACCAAACTGAAGTACTTTCTTCCAAGGTGACACTTTCAAGAATACCTTGTCACCAACCTGAAATTCTATTTCTTTTCTCTTCAAATTAGCATAAGACTTTTGTCAATCAGAGGCTGTTTTCAAGCTGTCTTGAATTACCTTCACTTTTTCCTCGGTCTCTCGGATCAAGTCAACTCCGTGTAACTTTTTCTCCCTATGTTCTGTCCAGTATAATGGAGTTCTACATTTGCGACTGTACAAGTCTTCATACGGTGCCATTTTAATACTAGACTGATAACTGTTATTATAAGCAAATTCAATTAGAGGCAAATACATTTCCCAGTTACCTTCAAACTCAAGTACACAACATCGAAGTATATCTTCCAAGATTTGTATTACCTATTCAGATTGATCATCTGTTTGGGGATGAAATGCAATGCTAAAGTGTAACTGGGTACCCAGAGCTTCTTGCAATTTTCTCTAGAATCGAGAAGTAAACTGAGGATTTCTATCTGAAATGATGGAGATAGGCACTCCATGTAGTCTGACTATCTCCAAAACATATAACTCAACCAATCTATCCAAGGAAAAGTCCATACGTACTAGGATAAAGTGTGCAGACTTTGTCAACAGATCAACAATTACCCAAATGGTATATTTCTTACTTGGAAACAGGGGCAATCTCGTTACAAAGTCTATAGTAATTCTTCCCCATTTCTATTCCGGTATCATAATTGGCTGTAATAGTCCAAAAGGCAATTGATGTTCAATATTAGTACTCAGAAATATCTCGTTTCATTACTAACCACCAGTACATCTTTTTCAGATAATTATACATTTTATTACTACCAGGATGAACAGACATGTTACCACTATGAGCTTCATTCAAGATCTTCTATACTAGTTCAAAGCCTTTCAGTACACAAGCTTTGCCTCTGAATAACAAACAACCATCAATCCTGATTTGAAATTTTGAATCAGGAGTCGATTCACTTTGTGCTCGTCTTGCTTGCAACTTGCTATCATTTTTCTGAGCTTTAGAAATTTGCTATAAAAACATTGGTCTAGCTTTTAACTTAGCTATGATTGAACCATCATTAGACAATAATAATCGAGTGTTCATTGCTCGCAGAACATATAAGGATTTTTTGCTCAAAGCATCTGCCACTACATTGGCTTTCCCCTGATGGTAGTCAATAACAAGATCATAATCTTTCAACAATTCAAGCCATCTACGCTGTCTCAAATTCAAATCTTTTTGTGACATCAATTATTTCAGAATTTTATAATCAGTGAATATGTGACATTTTTCACCAAACAAGTAATGCCGTTAGATTTTCAATGCAAACACTATGGCTGCCAATTCAAGATCATATGCCGGGTAATTCTTTTCATGTGGATTTGGTTGTCGTGAAGCATAGGCTACTAGCTTACCATCTTGCATCAAAACATAGCCTAAGCCATTCAATGGCACACCACTATAAACTATAAATTCCTTACTCGATTCAGGCTGGACTAACACAGGTGTTTCTGTTAATAAAGTTTTTAATCTGTCAAAACTCTGCTGGCATTTATTAGTCCAATCGAATTTGACATCTTTCTGCAACAATTGGGTCTCTGGTAATAACTAGCAAGTCCCAGAAAACCTCGGACTTCAGACACATTCTTCAGTGGCTTCCAATTAGCAATGGCTAAAATTTTGTTTAGGTCTACCCGGACACCTTCAGCAGATACTACATGCCCAAGGAAGCTAACTTCCCTTAGCCAAAATTCACATTTACTGAATTTAGCATACAATTGTTTCTCTCGCAGAATTTGCAAAACTATTCTCAAGTGCTAAACATGCTCAATTTCATTCCAAAAGTAAACCAAAATATCATCTATAAATACTGCCATAGACCTGTCTAAATATGGGCTAAAAATTTTGTTCATCAAGTCCATAAACTATAACACCCTAAACCCGGCCCAGATGTTACGGCCGAATTCAGCATGCCACATGGAACTGTTACTAAAGAAGTTACGTTTTATCTAAAAATCTCTCTTAGGGTTTAAATAATATTTATGTTTTAGGCTTAAGTGAATGGAAGTTGTGCACCAAGTAGGAAACCAGAAAAGAGGAGGTGAGTCTATTGGACTGCTTAAGTACCAAGCTCTTCCCGGTTCTAATCCTAGATATGCACACATCCATTGCCACACTTAAAGCATGTTTACTTGTTCAAGAACATCAAATTTAGCTTAAGTCTATTTAAAATATTTATTTCCTTTTTAAAACATTCACGTTGCGGAAGCTTTGTTCAGTTATCGTGATATTTTGAAAATAAGTAACTTTTATAAAATGCGCCCTAGTGCTAACCAGTTTAATAATCTAAAATAAAAATAATTAAAAGAGCGGCCTTATTACAACTTTAAGAAAAATAAAATAATCAAAAGTAAAACGCGAACTTGTTTAAAAAAAAACCAGAATTTAATCTTTGTGAGCACTCCGAATCCCGCCCAGCTCCAAGTCCTCCAATTAGGGCTCATCTGCAAGGATGGAAAAGAGAGGGGTCAGTTTGGAAAACTCAGTGTGTACAAAAACCCATCCAAAGCCAAGTCAGCTTGAGCCCATTGGGCCTAAGCCTCAATCAGTTAACAGTGAGTACCGGTCTGAAGCCCTTTTCAGAATACAGTAAACTGGCCCTTCGCCCCTTTTCAGATAACAGTGTAGCCCATAGGCCCAATTCCAGAACATAACAGATATAATATGTGTGTATGCAGACCCAACCCAGCCTATAACCAACCGTTACACTCCACCCGTACCAGCCCTACACTCCATGTGGGGAATATCTCAACCCACCCGACCCACTCCCCACGTTTGCGGCATGGTCGCTCAAATATCGATAAATTGAGGCAAAGCCTCCGATCGTGGACAAGTCACTTTCAATACTTCCTCCATCAACATCCCAGTCCCATGCAACAGATAATAACAATAACATGGTATGCAGTAAACAGTAACAGTCAAATCGTGCATTCTAGTCAACCCTAACCCTAGGGGTATATCAGTAATTTTACTCCTAAGGGTAAATCTGTAAACATTTTCACTCATAAAGGTATTTCAGTAATTCTATCGGTTTAAACAGTTTTAATTTCACAGTCTAACAGAACATATTTATTGCTCATTTTTTTTATTCTCTTACCCGTATGGACCCGTAAGCCCATTAGGCCCAGTTTAAGCCTAATAACGCCCAATTACCGATGTGCACGAAATTTCACACACGACTAGCTTACCACTTTGTGCTTCTAGATCTAATGATTTCTAGACGTCTTGTGAGCACTCGCACACTCACAAGCCCACGAAATGCCAGAATTTTGACACTTCGGCTTTTACCGAATTGAACTATGAAAGGGTGTTCGATACACACCTGTTTCGTGACGACTGCTACTGAGATCCCTTGCGATGTCCTACAATAGTTTACCACAATTCTTAGATTACAAACCACAACACTAATCTCAATATTCACTTACCCCTATTCGAACCATGCCCCTAAAAGCCTTTAAAATCTTACCTTTTTGCCTAAAACCGATGACTAGATCCAAATTTGATTGCTCCAACGATCCAAGCCTTCGATCCAATACTCAAGAAGACTATAATCACCAAAATAAATCATCGGTTAAAGACCCTTAAGGCCCTATGCCCAAATTGACAGCCTCTCTAGATTTTAGGGACTTCAGCTTTTTCCAACATGTAAAATAAGACTAGATCTGAAGTGATGAGCACTTACCACTTATTCCTCTTTGATTTCTATGTAGATCTAATGTAGATTTATCCTCTAAAAGATGGTAAAACTCAAATCCAGAAGATCTGAAGTTTCAGCTATAAGCCCCTATGGCTATGCGTTTTCGACTTTTTTTGTAACAGTGAAGAAAAGACAGAATAGTAGGGTTTTGCTGTGGTGTTGTTGATAGGAACTTGGGGTTTAAAGAACTAGAGAATCGGTCAGGGAAAAGAGAAAAAACAATAGGGTTCTGCCTTAGAAGAAATCAGCACAAAAAGAAATCAGGCTTTCGGGATTTTGACTTTTTGATGTAATCGATTTTAGGCTTAAAACTACTGATAGAAGATGAAGATCAGTAGTAGGGTAAAGAGATTCGGCAGGAAAGGAGAAGAAAAGAAAAGAAAGTAGATGAAAAGGAGAGGAAATACTATCTGAAAAAAGGGCACAACTAACCCTAATGCCGAATTTATATTTGGAACTAACCTGGCCGAAATTTACCTCCCTTAAAAAACCGGTTGGCAAGCCAACTCTTGCTCCTCAAGAGTCCACCATTCGGCCAACACTGCTCTCCCTAATCAGCTCCTAAATTCTCTCCCTTATCCCCTCCTTACTCAATCTCCTGAGCAACTCAAACTCCTTCTGACAGACTTTTACTTCAGTTTCATTACCTCCCTTTTCTGTTCGTAAAAACTAATACCAAATAATTTGCTTACCTTGTGACTCGAACCTTCGTTCTCCTTAATAATCCACATGCCACCTCTAAAGCTCTCAAGTGGCGTCACATGCCAACTTACCACGAGCTTCCTTGTGTTTTATTTTTCCCAGTTAACACTAAAAAGCCCAATTAACCAGAACCCCTTTTTCTTATGGATTTAAAGTTAATTAAAAATTACCGGGTTTTAACTTAAGCTTGGGCCTTCTAGAGGTCCACTAACACATTTAAACATACTTCCAATATTTAGAACACGAAAATTCCAAAATTTACTAAAAAATCACAAAACCCGAAAAATCCCAAAATTAGGGCGTTACAACTCTACCCCCTTAAAGAAATTTCGGCCTTGAAATTTACCTGATCCAAATAACTGAGGGTATTACTGACGCATAGTCTCTTCTGACTCCCAAGTAGCCTCTTCCCTTCCATGATTGTGCCACAGTACTTTTACCAACAGAACCGACTTCCTTCTTAAAACTTTAACCTCTCGATCTAAAATTTGCATGGGTTCCCCCTCAAAGGTCAAATCAGTCCTTACTTCGATCTCCTCCACCGGCACAACATGTGAAGGATCCGATCGATATCGTCCCAACATAGACACATGAAAGACGTCATGGATTCTGTCCAACTCTGGTGGTAACTCTAACTGATATGCTACTGGCCCTACCCTTTTGAGAACCCGATAAGGCCCTATAAACCGCGGACTCAGTTTGCCTTTTTTGCCGAACCCCAGGATCTTCTTCCAAGCTGAAACCTTCAAGAAAACCATATCCCCAATAGCGAACTCAATCTCTTTGTGCTTTAGATCCGCATACGACTTTTGTCTATCAGACGCCTCCTTTAATCGATCCTTTATCAACTGAACCTTACTTTCAGTATCTACCACTAATTCCGGTCCAAGCACTTGTCCTTCACCCAACTCTATCCAACACGTAGGCGTACGACAACTTCGCCCATAAAGTGCCTCTCGGGGAGCCATATGAATACTTGTTTGATAGCTGTTGTTGTATGCAAACTCCGCCAATGGCAAGTAGTCCTCCCAACTACCGCGAAAATCGATGATACAACCTCTCAACATATCCTCCAAAACTTGAATAACCCTTTCCGACTGTCTATCGGTTTGTGGGTGAAAAGCAGTACTGAAATCCAATCGTGTACCCAACGCGTCTCGCAACTTCCTCCAGAATCGAGATGTAAACCTAGGGTCTCGATCAGAAATAATCAACACTGGTACCCCATGCAGTCGCACTATCTCTGCTACATATAACTTGGCCAACTTTTGCAATGAGTAATTAGTACGAACAGGTATGAAATGGGCAGATTTCGTTAACCTATCCACAACTACCCACACCGAATCTTTCTTGGTGGGTGTCAAAGGTAGCCCACTCATAAAGTCCATAGTTACTCTTTCCCACTTCCATAGCGGAATTTTCACCGGTTGCAGTAATCCAGAAGGTAGTTGGTGCTCGGCCTTAACTTGCTGGCACGTTAGACATTTCCCAACAAATTCAGTCACCTCTTGTTTTAGTCCAGGCCACCAGTACACCTATCGCAGGTCTCGATATAACTTATTCCCTCCAGGATGCATGGCACAGGGTCCACCATGAGCCTCTTTTAGAATTAACCGCCTCAATTCAGGGTCCTTCGGAATACAAACTCTTCCACGAAAGCACAGAACTCCGTCAGTATTCAATCCAAAATCCTCACTCTCACCATTTTTAACTTGCCGAAACCGAAGAACTAATGAATCATCCTTCACCTATTTTTCTTTTATCTATTCAGTCCAAGTAGGTCTCACTTGTAATTTTGCCAACAGACTTCCATCGTCGAACAGACTCAAACGTGCAAACAAGGCTCTCAAATCAGTAACAACCCTTCGACTCAACACATCAGCCACCACATTAGCCTTACCTGGGTGGTACTCAATCGAACAGTCATAAACTTTAAGCAACTCTACCCATCTTTGTTGCCTAAGGTTTAACTCCTTCTGAGTTAGTAGATACTTTAGGCTCTTATGGTCTGTGTATATAATACACTTTTCTCCATATAAGTAATGTCTCCAGAATTTTAATGCAAAAATCACTGCTGCTAGCTCTAAATCGTGCGTAAGGTAGTTCGCTTCATGCGGCTTAAGCTGTCGCGACGGATAAGCGACCACCTTACCCTCTTGCATCAGTACGCATCCTAACCCCACATGCGACGCATCACTGTACACAGTGAAGTCCTTCCCAGATTCTAGTTGAATCAACACTGGCACTTTAGTTAAAACTTTCTTCAACTTCTCAAAAGCTTCTTGCTGCTTCTCAGTCCATACAAATGGTACTCCTTTCCTTATAAGTTTTGTCAAGGATGCTGCCATCACAGAAAAACCTTCCACAAGCCTTCTGTAGTATCCAGCCAACCCTAGGAAACTCTGAATTTTTGACACTGACCTAGGTGGCTTCCATTCCAGAATTGCTTCAATCTTACAAGGGTCCACCTTAATCCCTTCGGCAGAGACCACATTCCCTAAAAAGGTTACCTCCCTTAACCAGAATTCACACTTGCTGAATTTCACATAGAGTTCCATCTCCCTTAACACTTGCAGCACAATGCGAAGATGCTCATCATGTTTCGTTTTCGTTTCAGAATATACCAGGATGTCATCGATAAAGACGACTACGAATCAGTCCAAGTAAGGTTAGAATACTTAATTCATCAGATCCATGAAAGCTGCAGGTCGTTCGTCAACCCAAACGGCATAACTAGAAACTCGTAATGACCATATCAAGTTCTAAATGCTGTCTTATGAATATCCACTTCCTTTACCCTTAGCTGATGGTATCCATAACGAAGATCAATTTTGGAAAATACCGAAGCTCCCCTAAGTTGGTCAAATAAATCATCAATTCTTGGCAGTGGGTATTTATGCTTTATTGTCAATTTGTTCAACTGGCGATAATCAATACACATGCGCATCGTCCCATCCTTTTTCTTCACAAACAGGACCGGTGCTCCCCATGGAGACACACTAGGTCTAATGAAGCTTCTATCCAACAACTCTTGGATTTGAGCTTTCAATTCCACTAGCTCCTTCGGTGCCATCCTATAGGGTGCGATGGATACTGGAGCTGTTCCAGGTGACAAGTCGATCACAAACTCAACTTCCCGATTCGGAGGTAATCCAGGAAGCTCTTCTGGGAAAACATCTCGAAATTCCCTAACAGTTCTGATGGTCTCTACAGTTAGATCCTCAATTTTAGCTTGGCTTACAAATGCCAAATATGCCACGCATCCCTTACGCATCAGTTTCTCAGCCCTCAAGGCCGATACTACATTGGACAAGTAATCTTTTCGTTCTCCAATAATTATTACCACTTCACCCTCGACAGTCCTTAACACCATCCTCTTAGCTGCACAGTCTAGAGTTGCCTTATGCTTGGTTAACCAATCCATCCCTAGGATCAAATCAAAATCTTCGAACGGTAACTCCATCAAGTCTCCATAGAAAATCCTGCCTTGAGTCTCTAAAGGCACCTCCCTGAAGAGTTTCTCTACTTTAACCGAGTGACCTAAAGAACTTATCACTGTTACCCCACACACAGTCTCCTCAAAGTGAACACCCAAAGCCCTAGAAATGTTATATGTAATATACGAATGAGTTGACCCCACATCAATTAGAGCAGTATAAGGTACGCCAGAGATCAAAAACGTACCAGTTATGACATAAGGTGCATCACCCTCCTCGCGGCGATGAGCAGCATATACCAACGCTGGCTGACGAGCCTCAGCATTAATAGTACCCCTGCCAGGTGCCCCACGTCCACGGCCATTGCCACCGCGACCTTGTCCACGACCTCTCGGGGGCGGCGGTCCACCTCGCGCTAGCTGCACAGGTTGCCTAGCCCCTTGTTCAGCCACTTGAGTCTGAGCTGGCCTCCTAGGACAATCCCTGATCCTATGTTCCTTTGACTCAGAACGAAGAAAAGCCCCAGAACGCTTCCAATATTCCTCCAGATGCATTCTACCACAATCTCCACAAGCTTGTGGTCTAATTGTGTTTACCAGAACTGTTCGAACTGGTTCCTCTATTCTAGCTCTTTTAACATTTCGATTTGCGGCCTGGTGGTCCAAAGATCCCTCCCGAATCGATTTGATCCCTATCGCGGTTCTTCCGTTCGGCTTACTTCACCTCCTTGGCTATCTTAGCCTTCTCTACCAGTGCAGCAAAATTGCGCTCTCTCTGTGGAGCTATGAGCACCCTTAGCTCATCCCTAAGGCCATCCTCAAAACGAACAATGTGCTTATATTCGGTGGAGACGATGCCACTAGCATACTAGCTCAATCGTAGAAACTCTACCTCATATTCAGCAACGGTCTTACTACCCTGAGTCAGGTTCAGGAATTCATTTCTTCGCGCATCCACATAGCTAGCTTCGACATATTTCACTTTAAAAGACTGCTTAAACAGTTCCTATGTTACCCTCTCAGTAGGGGTACCCTCTCTTACAGTGATCCACCAATAATACGCCTCGTCTCGCAGCAACGACACCGCCCCTTTTAACTTCTGCTCTACTGAACAGTCCAGATCATCCATAATCCGTTCCGTGGCTTCCATCTAGTATCAGCCACATTTGGGGCTACTCTAGAAATGCCCCTAAAAACCTCCGCTCTGTTGGCCCGGAGTCGCTCAGAAATGGACCCCCTATTTATGGGCCCGACATTAGCTCCGGCCACCCTTTCTAAAACTCTCAACATGGCCTTGGACAAAGCGTCGTCCCTTGCGGTCCAATCATATGGCCCATTTTTATCCACCGGTGGTGGTCGTACCTCGCCAGCTGCTATGTGCTCAGAAGACGCAGATCCAGCTTGAGTACTACCTCGGCCTCGACCACGGCCTCTTCCCCGAGTAGCTCTCATAGTCATATTAATTTATCTGATTACGAATTTTATGCTATTAGTTTACAGTTTCCACTATTTATTACAGAATGTCTTATGAACAGATAAAGTTTCAGAGTTGTTCTCGCGCAACCACAGTTCTGTCTCAGCTTCCTAGAACTTAGTTTACCCTACAATCTCAATTTTACTACCTTATCTATAGTAACGTACCCACGGCTCAGTACTAGCTACAGTGTTTAGTACAGTTCAGGTATATATATATATATATAGAGCAGAAAGATACTCACAGACTTGGTGCCAGGGATTCAGTGTGCCACCTTATCAATTTTTATACAAACTTAAAAGATTTAGGCCTTTTTAGAATCCATCCCTTAAACATTTGATTTAAAAAAACCAAGTTAGGAGGTTATCTCCTTTAAATGGAAAATTTATTTCAAAAGTTAGATTTTTTCGAGATTACCCTCTTTGGGCTTAGAATTTTGAAAACCTTTTTGGACCCGATCCACAGTCGATTGTTAAAACCTTACTCTGATACCACTAAATGTAACACTCCAAACTCGGCCCAGACGTTACAGCCAAATTCAGCGTGCCACATGGAACTGTTACTAAAGAAGTTACGTTTTATCTAAAAATCTCTCTTAGGGTTTAAATAATATCTTTGTTTTAGGCTTAAGTGAATGGAAGCTGTGCATCAGGTAGGAAACCAGAAAAGAGGAGGTGAGTCTATTGGACTGCTTAAGTACCAAGCTCTTCCCGGATCCAATCCTAGACATGCACACATCCATTCCACACTTAAAGCATGTTTATTTGTTCACGAACATTAACTTTAGCTTAAGTCTATTTAAAATATTTATTTCCTTTTTAAAATATTCACGTTGCGAAAGCTTTGTTCGGTTATCGTGATATTTTAAAAATAAGTAACTTTTATAAAACGTGCCCTAGTGCTAACCAGTTTAATAATCCAAAATAAAAATAATTAAAAGAGCGGCCTTATTACAATTTTAAGCAAAATAAAATAATCAAAAGTAAAACGCGAACTTGTTTAAAAAAAACCAGAATTTAATCTTTGTGGCCACTCCAAATCCCGCCCAGCTCCAAGTCCTCCAACTAGGGCTCACCTGCAAGGATGGAAAAGAGAGGGGTGAGTTTGGGCCTAAGCCCCAATCAGTTAACAGTGAGTACCGGTCAAAGCCCTTTTGAGAATCGATGAAGAACCGGCCTTAGCCCTTTTTCAGATAACAGTGTAGCCCATTGGCCCAATTCCAGAACATAACAGAGATAATATATGAGTGTATGCAGGCCCAACCCAGCCTATAACCAACCGTTACACTCCACCCGTACCAGCCCTACACTCCATGTGGGGAATATCTCAGCCCACCCAGCCCTACACTCCACCGTTGCAGCATGGCTGCTCAAATATCAGTAAATTGAGGCAAAGCCTCTAGTACGTGGACAAGCCACTTTCAATACTTCCTCCATCAACATCCCAGTCCCATGCAACAGATAATAACAATAACATGGTATGCAGTAAACAGTAACAGTCAAATCATGCATTTTGGTCAACCCTAACCCTAGGGGTATATCAGTAATTTTACTCCTAGGGGTAAATCTGTAAACATTTTCACTCATAAAGGTATTTCAGTAATTTTATCAGTTTAAACAGTTTTAATTTCATAGTCTAACAGAACATATTTATTTCTCATTTTTTATTATCTTACCCGTATGGACTCGTAAGCCCATTGGGCCCAGTTTAAGCCTAACCAATTACTGATGTGCACGAAATTTCACATACGACTAACTTACCACTTTGTGCTTCCAGTTCTAATGATTCCTAGATGCCTTGTGAGCACTCGCACACTCACAAGCCCACGAAATGCCAGAATTTTGACACTCTAGCTTTTGCCGAATTGAACTATGCAAGGGTGTTCGATACACACCTGTTTCGTGACGACTGCTACTGAGATCCCTTGCGATGTCCTACAATAGTTTACCACAATTCTTAGATTGCAAGCCACAACACTAATCTCAATATTCACTTACCCCTATTCGAACCATGCCCCTAAAAGCCTTTAAAATCTTACTTTTTTGCCGAAAATCGATGACTAAATCCAAATCTGATTGATCCAACGATCCAAGCCTTCGATCCAATACTCAAGAAGACTCTAATCACCAAAATAAATCATCGGTTAAAGACCCTTAAAGCCCTATGCCCAAATTGACAGCCTCCCTAGATTTTAGGGATTTTGGCTTTTTTCAACATGTAAAATAATACTAGATCTGAAGTGATGAGCACTTACCACTTATTCCTCTTTGATTTCTATGTAGATCTGATGTAGATTTATCCTCTAAACAATGGTAAAACTCAAATCCAGAAGATCTGAAGTTTCGGCTATAGGCCCTATGGCTATGTGTTTTCGGCTTTTTTCATAACAGTGAAAAAAAGACGAAATAGTAGGGTTTTGCTGTGGTCTTGTCGATAGGAACTTGGGGTTTAAAGTACTAGAGAATCGATCAGGGAAAAGAGAAAAAACAAGAGGGTTCTGCCTTAGAAGAAATCGGCACAAAAAGAAATCTAGCTTTCGGGATTTTGACTTTTTGATGTAATCAATTTTAGGCTTAAAACTACTGATAGAAGATGAAGATCAGTAGTAGGGTAAAGGGATTCGGCAGGTAAGGAGAAGAAAAGAAAAGAAAGTATATGAAAAGGAGAGAAAAGCAAAGAATAGGAAATACGGTCAGAAAAAAGGCACAACTAACCCTAATGCCGAATTTATATTTGGCACTAACCTGGCCGAAATTTACCTCCCCTAAAGAACCCCTTGGCCGGCCAACTCTTGCTCCTCAAGAGTCTACCATTTGGCCAACACTGCTCTCCCTAATCAGCTCCTAAATCCTCTCCCTTATCCCCTCCTTACTCAATCTCCTGAGCAACTCAAACTCCTCCTGACAGACTTTTACTTCAGTTCCATTACCTCCCTTTTCTGTTCATAAAAATTAATACCAAATAATTTGCTTACCTTGTGACTCGAACCTTAGTTCTCCTTAATCATCCACACACCACCTCCAAAGCTCCCAAGTGGCGTCACATGCCAACTTACCACAAGCTTCCTTGTGTTTTATTTTTCCCAGTTAACACTAAAAAGCCCAATTAACCAGAATCCCTTTTTCTTATGGATTTAAAGTTAATTAAAAATTTTTGGGTTTTAACTTAAGCTTGGGCCTTCTAGAGGTCCACTAACACATTTAAACATACTTTCAATATTTAGAACACGAAAATTCTAAAATTTACTAAAAAATCACAAAATCCCAAAATCAGGGCGTTACATAAATACTGCAGGTGCATTTGTCAAACCAAATGGCATCATAAGAAACTCATAGTGCCCATACCTGGTTCTAAAAGTTGTCTTTGGCACACTCGATGCTTTTACCTGTAGTTGGTAGTAACTAGTACAGGGATCAATCTTTGAAAATACGGTGGCACACTTTAACTGGTTAAATAAGTCATAAATAAGAGGCAATAGATAGTTTTTCTTTATTGTAACTTTGTTGAGCTGTCTGTAATCAATACTCAGCCTCAACGATCCATCTTTCTTCTTTACAAATAGAACCAGTGTACCCTAAGGTGAGTAACTAGGTTGGGCAAAATCTTTGTCAATCAATTCTTGCAACTGTACCTTCAGCTCTTTCAACTTAGTAGGAGCCATCCTGTACGGTACTATGGATATAGGTGTTGTACCCGAAACAAGATCTATATAGAACTCTATTTCTCTATCTGGTGGTAAACCAGATAATTCTTCTGGGAATACATCAGAAAATTCACATACTACTGGCACTGATTAAATCTTTGACTCAATTACTTTTGTATCCATCACATACGCAAGATAAGCATCATACCCTTTTCTAAGGTATTTTTGTGTTGATATTGTTGAAATCACTTTAGGTAATCCGTCCAGTTTATCAGATTCAACATGAAGTAATTCACCATTTTGACATTTTAATGCAATATATTTCTGCTTACTATTCACCACTGCATCCTATTGGGTTAACCAATCCATTCCCAAAATCACATCAAATTCATCGAATGGCAATAACATCAAATCAGCTGAAAAAAATAACCTTTTACCATCAACAAAAAGTTCTTACAAACTTTATCCACCATAACACACTGGCCTAGGGGGTTTGAAACTTTAACCACAAATTCAGTGAATTCAACAGGTAAATTTTTAACAGACACTAGGTTCGTATATATATATGAATATGTGGAGCTAGGATCAATCAATGCAGTAATATCAGTATCAAATAGAGAAAATGTACCAGTAATGACATCTGGTGTAGAAGCATCTTCTCTAGCACGAATAGCATATGTCCTCGCAAGTGGTCGTGCCTCAGATCTAACTGTTGTATCCTTGGTAGTACCTCGACTACCACTAACATTACCGGGGTGACGGGGTGGTCTACCTCTCGCAACAGGATTGGTCAGCCTTGGAGCAGGTTCTGTCTCCTTTTCAACTCTTTCAAGACAATCCCTGAGAAAATAGTCAAGTGAACTGCACCTGAAACAAGATCCACTTCTAGATCGACATTCCCTATGATGAAACTTGTTATAATGTTTACATTTCTGTTTGGGATTTTCAACACTACTCGTACTGGACACAGATGGAGTTGAAGACCTCAGGTTAGAATGTTGAGAGCCCTGCTCTCTTCCAGAGTAACTCGTAGAAGTGGTCACACGATTATAATACTTCTTTAATTTCTTAGAAGCAAATGATTGTGACTTACTCATAGCTCTTTTTCAAGAAATCCAAGCCTCCCTTTTGGCTTGTTTCTTTTCTCCACTCAGTTCCTCAACTTTGTGAGCTCAGTTGGCTAATGCCGCAAATTCCCTTATCTTGAGAATCCCAATCAATAACTTGATATCTTCATTTATGCCCTCTTCAAAACATTTACACATTTCAGCCTCGGTTAAAACCCATTCTCTGGAATACTTACTCAGCCGAACAAATTCCTATTCATATTCGGATACAGTCATGCTTCCCTGCTTGAGTTCCAGAAATTCTTTCCTTTTTTGATCCATGAGCCTCTGACTAGCATATTTCTTTCTGAATTCAGTCTGGAATAATTCCCATGTAATATTCTCTCTCTGTACAATTGAAGTTATGGTATTCCACCAATGATAAGTCGTACCCTTCAGTAGAGATACTGCAGATTTTTGGCACTCGGTAGGTGTGCAGGATAATTCATCAAAAATTTAGATAGTGTTTTCAAGCCAAAACTCGGCTCTTTCCGGATCATCATCTTCAGTAGCCGTAAATTCTTTCGCCCTATGTTTACGGATTTTATCTATCGGAGGCTTACTAATCCTAATAGGTTCAGCACCCAGCGGTACCTCAGGAATCGATTGAAGAGCAAGTGGGAGAGGTCTTCGTGGGGTTTGTTCTCAAGTATTGTGTAAACCATTCATTCATCATTTGAAAGAAGGCTTGTTTTGCCTCTTCGCTTCCGCCTTCAAACACAGGCCTTTCACTACCAGATGCAGAGGTGACTCTTTGCACTGAAGCTGAAGTATTGCTCTTAGCTTCCTCAGATTCAGCTCTAGCTCGGTTGGATGACATTACTAAATGAAAAACACATTTAAAACTGATCAGGAGTCATCACACTATCGTAATTTATATAATGGCATGTATAGTAAGACCCGTGTTTGCTACGTTAGATCCTAGAATTGGCTAAACTGTAGCTCTGATACCACTAAATGTAACACTCCTTACCCGTATTCAAAGCTGGAATAGGGTACGAGGCATTATCAGGCTAACATAACCAACAATCATACAATTTCAACCTATAATTTTTTGTCCAAGTTAAAACCATTTGTAATAAATCATAAAGTCCTTAATACGAGCCTATGAGGCCCAAAACATGCTTTGGAAGTGGTTCAAGACTAAACTAAGAACTTTAGAAACTTTTACAAAATTTAGAAAATTTTCCATTATACGGGGGTCACACGCCCGTGTGAAGATGGGACACGCCCGTGTGGGCAGGCCGTGTGGTCACATACACCCGTGTCCCGACCTTGCGTAACTCACTTACTTCTAATTCATGAACAAATTGAGTTCATACGGCCAAGTCACACGCCCGTGTGCTAGGCTGTGTGGCTAATTAATTTAATTCAAATTAGGTGCAGGTTTCACACGGCCAAGATACACGCCCGTGTTCTAGGCCATGTGGCACACACATGCTCGATTAGGATTACTAGTGCAGGCTAAACCCTAATCATAACATATGCTCGAGGGGTATTACATCGGGATTACCCATCCGAGCTAAATCCTTTATATAACAAGGTTAATGGGATTAACTCTTTATCATCATTTCACGCACATATAAATTTACCATCATAACATACATATAAGGCACATTATGTAAATCACATTACATACAATATAACATTCAATTAACATAGTTACATATCCGATTAAGTTACACGAACTTACTCGACGCTTTTTCGCGTAAAATTCTACTAAATCGAAATCTTTTCTTTTCCTCGATCTGACCTCAAATTAGTATTGCCCGGATCTATATAAATGAATTTAACATTAATTTCACACATTTCATATCTAAATGGACTCCATTCACGTTCTAGGAAAAACTACCATTTTGCCCTAAACTTTTCCATAAATTTTGATTGTCCCTAGGCATGGAAAATGAAACTTGTACAGATTACTCCCTATTCCAAGCCTAACCAAAGCCCCATTACAAATTTTACAGCACATGTTTACATAAAATTTTAGAATTTTTCCTTCAATTTCACCAGTTTACATTTTAGTCCCTAAATCAAGTTTTCATCAAAAATCACTTTGCAAAAGTTGTTTATCTATCATTAATCTTTCATTTTCTACCATAAATTTCTAATTTCCAACATAATACATCCATGGCCCATTTTCATACCTTGATAACTTTTGAAATTAATCCCTCAAATAGAGGGATTAGGCTATCCCAGTTTCAAAAATACCAAATTTACTAAAAACGGGACAAGAAAACTTACCCAATTAGGTCTTGAAAGCTTCTTTTCTCTTACCTAGGGTTTCCATGTATTTTTAAGGTTGAAGATGACAAAATAAGATGATATTTATTTTTTTTATCATCTTTTAATTTAATTAATTATTTTAAATTCCAATTTAATCCTTGACCTTTTTTTGTATTTTCATGGACGAGTTATCATGAAAAATCTACATACTTTTCTTAATGGTCTAATTACTATATAAGGACCTTAAGTTATAAATTCCATAGCTATTTGATCCTTATAGCTACTAAAATTCAACTTTCACAGTTAATGCGATTTAGTCCTTCTCGTAATTAAACGCTTAATCGATAAAATTTTCATATCAAAATTTTCACACGTCATTTTAACATATTATGGGCAATATGATAAAATAAAAATATAATATATTTTGGATCAGATTTGTGGTCCCGAAACCACTATTTCAATTTTACTGAAAATTGGGTCGTTACAGTTCTATTGTACTTACCTCTGTGTTCTTATATCACAAGTAATTTGATCGAGGCTAAGCAAGGAGGAGCGACACCAAGGCTAAGCCAAGGAGAGGCGCGTTGGGCTGTTATGCATATAGAGCAAGTGAAACGGTGTGTCTGAGTATGACAAGAATACTATGATTAGGCTAGACAGACTATTCATAAGCCTAGCAGCGTAGATAAAATGTGTTAGCCAAATAAATGATGCCAGAGATAGTGTTTATGGGAAAGATAAGTGTCATATATATCTTTGTACTTGTAAGTTCTTCTTGGATGAAAAGTTTTGTTAAAAGGTTGTAAGTATATATTGTACACTCAGATTGATTTTTGAATGGTCAGCATTGCTTAATAAGATGTTTAAGTTTGAAAATTTTGCATGATTAAGATTAGTTAAATAAGGTAAAAAAGTGTAACACCTGAAATTTGGATTCAACGAATCGTATCTAGTTGAGGGCATTACAAGTTTGTTATTGGAGCCTAGATTTAGCCGGTTCTTGGACTATAGAGGATGAATAAGTCCTAGATGCATAATTCGCCAAGCCTAGCTTAGTCTTTCACATACTTTCAAATTATTTATTACTAAGATGATAATGTAAGGATAACAGTTAAAAAAATAAAATAATGATGAAGTAAAGAACTAGGGGAGAAGTAGAGAATTGATTCATTAGTAATAAGGAGGTTGTACAAAAAAAGGAAAGAATAAGGAGACGAACCAGGTTGTATTGATCTTCAAAGACCAAACTTAACGAAATAAGGGAAGGACCAGAAGAGAAAAGGGTATGCCAAGGAAAGAAACCATCATTCCCTGCCAAAGTATGGGACGATGGAGATCGAGGAATGGCGGTGACCCTAAGTAAATCTTGTGGTAAAGTTTTTGTTGGAATTTTTGTTTGAAGGGGAACAAAATCCTGAATAGGAGGGTCTGCTGCTTAGATGGGTTCCAAAGGGATTACTGGCACAGTTGGTAATAAAGGAATCCATAGACTAGGAAGTCACTTCCCAAGTCTATGCCATTTGGACTGTGAAGGCTCATTTTCCTCAACAACTGGGGCATTCCCACTATCCCTTAATCACTTTTGATCTTTCTTAGTGATATATGTCGCGTTAAAATATTATATGCAATTTTGTGCAAGTATACACGTTGGTTCAAGTAATAAAGTAATGAGTGAGTATCGTTCCCACGAGGATCGGATTGAGGCACAAAAGTGGCCAAGTTATTATAATTTGGTTAATGCTACAACAAGATTGGTGAATAATATGTTATGGAAAAATCGAAAGTAGAAATGTAATGGAAATAACAAGAGTGATTATTCGATTAGAATGTAAACAAAGAAATAAACAACTAAATATGTTTTGACAAAGATACTATGACAAAGAATAAGGTTGGGATTGCCCAGAACCGACCCTGACTGTCAATAATGCCCTGGCAAAATCGTTTCTACTTTACTGCACAGAAGATTTTTAAAATGGCCTGCCTCTCGCTATTGCAAAACCTCAAGTTACCTTGCCTGTCTCTATAAGCTTTTTAGGTATCTCTCATGGGTTCCTCTTGTATGATCGTGACTTTATATCTAGATTTGACTACAAGTGTCTATCACATACTTGCTCAATTCATTTAACTTTAATCCAACCAATCTAACCCTTTCGGAATTAGAATCAGTTATAGTATGCAAACAACCTTCTATGTCTAGAGATTATTACATTTTAATTAAGAATTAAGAACAATCAAATGAAATAGTAAAGTAAATTAAATATATCATGCATCCATAAAAACAGTTAAGGTTTCATCGAAAGTAATCCCAACCCTATGAGATTTAGCTCATAGACTGGGAAATAAAATTCCAAACCAAAATATTATCAGATATTGCTTTCAACTACTTCAATATAATATTTCGAAGGAACACTAATGGAAATAATGGAAGAACTTCCAAAAGCAACTTTCGCTTGCCCAGTCCACACTTCAGCAGCACAGCGTCCTGTGATGGCTAAAAATGACTGTCTTCGACTTCCTTTCCTTTGTATAGCTAAGCCCTTATTCATGCTTAAGGATCTCTCTCACTTCTCTTCCACCCTTTGTGAAGTCCCCTTCATCGGCTTTTATAGATAGATTAGGCTAGGGTTAGCTAACAACACATGATTATCTTCTCCTCTTATAGGGGTTTTTCTAGTACAAATTTGAATTTGAATTGGTACTGTGGCGTGAAAAATGTTGAATTTGTCTTCTCGATATTGTCATGACATTCGTGCTGGCAAACTATTTGCACTTTGCCCTAGCAACACTTCACTCCTTTATTTTCTCATTCCACAACATGTTCTTGCCATACAAAAAACTCCACCGCAAGTGATTAAAAGCACCTAATTCCAACATAGTCCAAGTCCTAATGCAATATTAAAAATGCTAACTAAAATGCCCTAAAATACAACAAAATGTGCTTAAGTACAAGAAATTAACTAGGTCTAAAGGCATGAAATATAAATTTTTTTAAGAGTTATCACACCCCCAAACTTGAGTTATTAATTTTCCTCAAGAAAAATACATCTAAATGCATAAATGCACCCATCTTCTCTTGGCAAAAAACTTTCTCGTATAGCCTTGCTATTCGAAAAAAAATTATACCTCTGCTCTTAGAAATCTTCTCTTTTCCTAAATCTAGTTCGAATGTCAAAGATTTGTTTAGCAAAGGCAGTGCAAAAATTTCTCCCTAAAAATAAAATTTCCTAAGTACCCATTATAACAGCTCGTTTTTAGTGAAATCAGAATAGTGGTTTTGGGACCACAAATCTGACAAGTAAATTATTATTTTAATGTTTACGGTATGTTAGTAGAGTCATATACAAATTTTGTTAAGAAATTTTGACGTTTGCATGTTTAATTAAGTAAAAAGGACTAAATCGTAAAAGGTGTAAAAGTAGAGTTCTATAAGTTAAAGGTATCAAATAGCTATGAAACCTTAATGTAAGAGGACTTAGATGGTAAATAAACCATTTATATAGTTAGTGGATATTCATGGATTGGTTTTATTGAAATTTTGAATATTTTAAAAGTTTATTTTGGTTATTAAGTAAATAAAGGTTAAAATAATAAAAACAAAGGAAAGAAAAAGAGTTATCATCTTCCATTTGTTTCCTTCTTCAACCAAAATTATCAAAGAATAATAGCCAGGGTTCGACCATTTCATTTTTGCTTGCATGGTATGTATTTCGATTCTATTTTTAATTATTTTTATGTTTTCTAGATCATTGTAGCTTAATCTAGCTGGCCTAGGAACTAATTTGCCAAATTGTTAAAGGTTTACAATTTTTCCATGAATGTTCTTGCATGATTTTTGAATTTTAATGGAAGAATATGAATCTTTGTTGTTAAATAAACAAGTTTTGCAAAAGGGATTTTTGATGAAATTGTCATTTAGGGACTTATTTGTAAAAGTAGTAAAATACCATGGTAAAATTATGAAATGATGATTTGAATGGGTTGATATAAGTCTCTAGTGAATTCGTCTAGCATGAAATGTGAATGAAATTGCTTAAATTTTAAATTACGAGCTTAAGGACTAAATTGTAAGAAGTTAAACTATTAGGGCAAAAGTGTAATTTTGCAAAAGTTTGGATTTTAGACTGAATTGAATAGTATGAGTATTTAATGGATTGAATTAGCCTATTTAGATCAAGATAGACCTCGTACGGAACTAGATCGAGGGAAAGCTAAAGCCTCGTATTAATTGTCTACGTTTTTGCATTTTGTTTGTCGAGGTAAGTTTGTATGTTTAAATAACGATTTAATGTTATTTGATCAATATGTCATTCTGCTATTTACCATGTAAATAAATGATGGAAATACAATGATGTTATGATGATTATCGAGCCCCATTTGAACCTTAAAAATATATAAAATACAAATGACATGTCATTAGGTTTACCATGTTTTGGGTGCTGGTCTTGAATGTCCTATCGATGGCTGAAGTCCGGCATTTATTGTAAATACTCAATAACTTGTGTGAGCAATATCGTGTAGCTTACATTTTAATATCAACTTGTGTAAACAGACCCATTTTACAACTCGAGTGAGTAATGATGTAAAGGAAAAGAAAAGTTTACGACTATATGTTTAACACACATTGTGTGATCTTTCCCGCGTATCCGATGTTACTCTAAATTGTTCAATGAGCATGAAGAGGAAAGGAACGGTAAATATTCAAATGACTTATGTCATAAATCTATGAAAAATATTGAAAAGGAAATGTTTAATGAAAGTATATTTATGTTCATGAAATTGATGATTTCAAATGATGTTGTTCATGTATAATGACTTACCTTAGGATAATTCAAGTGAATTATGAGTTGATGCACTAACATGCGTTGGTGATGATGCTTAGGCTTGTGCCAAGCTTATGGTTGGATTGTACCATGTTTAATTTTAAAGTTATGCATTAAAATGGTAAGTTATGTCCATGCTATACGAACTTACTAAGCATTATATGCTTACAAAGATTTATTTCCCATGTTTTATAGATATCAGAAGCACAATTGGTTTGGAAGATTGTCGAAGATATATAACACTATGCTGCCGTTATATCGATAGTTTTTGATGTTTTGGTCAAGGTTATAATGGCATGTATAGGTGGACTTATGCTTAATGTTTGGTTGAATGCTAAATGTTAATTTTGGTATGTATATATGTTGGTTGATTGGTATCATTTTAGTAATGGTTGAATTGTGTCATTTATGTGCTTTGGACGCATTAAAGAAATGGTACAAATGGTAAGTTAAGATTGACATGGAATATGACAAGTTATGGTATATTTTGAAATGATTGAAATATGGTCAATTATGTATATGTTTAGGTATGTTTTATTGATTGTGATTGAGGTACATGGCATATTGGCTGTATGATAATGGTCAATTGAATTGGCCATTTTAAACATGTTTTAGTATGTTTTTGATACCTTGAAGTTGTGCATAAATTGTGTTTAGGTATAATTTTGAAATGGGTGATGGAAATGGCTTAATTTTGGCCAAATTCTTGTCCACATAGCTTAAGACACGGGCGTGTGTCTCAGCCGTGTGTGAGACATGGCCATCCGTCACGGCCGTGTATCTCTAGTAGGTTTTAAATGCATTCAAGTCAGACAATTACATGGCCTGGCACACAAGTGTGTGAGGCCATTTCGCGTGTTACACGGCCTAGCTGTAACAGCTCGTTTTTAGTCAAATTGGAACAGTGGTTTTGGGACCATAAATCTGAGGTCAAAATATTTATTTTATTAATATTTTGAAGTCTACAGCATGATAGTATGATTGTATAAAAAATTCGTTAAGAAATTTAATTGTTTGCATGTTCAATTCGATAAAAAGGACTAAATCGCATAAGGTGCAAAAGTTGTGTTCTAATAGGTAAAGGTGTCTAATAGCTATAAAACTTTAAAGTGGAGGTCCGTATGTGGTAAATAGCCCATTAATATGTTAGTGGATGATAACGGCTTGGAAATTTTGAAATTTGTGATAATTTTTAAGGTTAAATTTGGTAATTAGTAATTAAAGTTAGAATAAATAAAACAAAAAAAAATCATGTCTTCCATCTTTCTCCAACCGAAAATCCTAGGGCAAGATTCCATTTTTCATCCTTCATATTTGGCCAAGCTTGTGTGTGCAATTGGTGATTAATTTTTGTTCCGTTTTTAATGATTCATATGTTTTTAAAGTCATAATAGCTTAATCTAGCTAGCCTAAGGACTAATTTGTAAAATTGTTTAAGGTTTAAGGTTTTACCATTGATGAATATGTGTGTATTTTTATGTTTGGTGATAGAAAATGAATAGTTGTTGTTAGATAAACAACATTTATTAAGTGATTTTGGTTGAAATTGCAAATTAGGGATTTATTGTTAAATGTGTAAAATTCATGGTGAAATGTGTGAAATAATGAAAATTTTGGGCTGCAATGGGTTTATAAGAAATTCGGCTAGCTTGGGTGTGGACTTAATTGCATTAAATTGTATTTTTATAAGCTAGGGACTAAATTGTAAAGAAGTTGAAATGTTAGGGGTAAAAGTGTAAAATTACCATAATATGAACTTTTGGACTGAATTGAATAGAATGTGTTTTAAATAAGTTAAATTTGATTATATAGATCAAGAAAAATGAAGTTCGGAATTAGATCAGGTGAAAAACAAAATAGTGGATTGATAGGTCGATTCTTTTTGTATAAATCCGAGGTAAGTTCGTATGTTAATAAGCATCAATATAATTGTGTTTTAAATGCTTTATAATTGTATTATTGATGAATACGACCTTAGAAAAATGTTCGACGAAGAATTTGTTATGTGTGAAATCTCGGTTGAACCATAAGAATAGATTAGGACACAAATGAAATGTCGTTAGGGGTTATTGGGTTTGGGTGCTGGTCCATACGTTCTACTGGTGGCTGAGTTATCTAGCATGTGCTGCAGATTCTTGTCAGCTTGTGTAAGCAGCACTGTGTAGCTACGTCTTGACCATCAGCTTGTATGAGCAGACCCATTGATAGCTCGAGAGTGAGCATTATTTGAGATATGAGATTGAGATCGCTTCGGCCATGTATTGGCACTTAAGGTGTGAGATTCTTGAGTATCTAATACTATTCCAAAAGGTTCAACGAGTATGTTGAAGATATGAAAGGGTAAGAGATTGAAATGTATCAATGCAGGTATGTATGTAAACCGTATAAGCATTGAATCTATAAAATTTGTGTGTTACATGATCTACTATGTGGATGAACATATGTTAGCCTTGTGATTAAGTTGATTTGTAGTATATTATGTTAGATTACTTAATTTGTGAATGAATAGTAAGTTATACTTATTAGCAATATGAGCTTACTAAGCTTTATAGCTTACTCTATTTACTTTTTCGTGTTTCATAGTGATTTAAAAGCTTGCTAGGATTAAGAGTCATCAGAGATCGTATCACACTATCAAGATGTTATTTTCGAACTTTTGAATTTGGGTACTTGGTTATATGGCATGTATAGGTGTTGTGGTTATTATGGTCAATATGTTTGTGATGTGTATAGCCAATTGAATTGGCTTGTAAATGATATATGTAAAGGTTATGTGTTTAGCCATGTGATTTGGCTTTTTTTGGTATATTTGGTAATATATATGTGTAAATAACCATTTTTTTATGTGGTTTATAATTGCTATGTGAATGCTTGTTGTGAATTGGTATTTTGAGTACCAAATGGTTGAATTTAATATATGGTATGCATATGGTTTTAGAAAAAGTAATGCATAGTTGAAGTGACCATTTAGGTGATTTTTAGATGTGAAATTGGTATGAAAGTCAATGGCTAATTATGATACTTACGTGCTTTGTGGTTGTTGGTATTGAAATAGCATGATTTGGGTTTGGTTAAGATTGGTTTGAATGCCTACGGATGCTATGTTATATGCCATTTGATATATTTAGGTTGATGTAAATTTGGGTGAGAAAGATTGCTTGGAAAATAGCTTATTTTTGGTCCACACGAGCAGAGACACGGGCATGTGTCTCAGCCGTGTATGACACATGGTTAGGTGACACAGCTGTGTGTCCCCTAGTACTTATTTAGAAATCAAGTTAGTAGCTCCACACAGGCCAGCACACGGGCATGTGAGGCCATTTCAAAGTGTACACGGGCTAGTCACACGGGCGTGTGGTTGGCCATGTGACCTAAGTCAGGGAGTTACACGGGGTAGGACACGGGTTGTGACATGACTCTGTGATCCCATTTCGAATGTCCACATAGCCGGGCCACACAGGCGTGTGTCCCTAAGTTTTGAAAATTTTTTATGTTTTCCCCAAAATTTCCTGAGTTTTCGGTTTAGTCTCGAACCACTTCTAATTCTTGTTTTTAGCTTTAAGGGCTCGTGTTAGGGGCTATATGATTGTACTTGTATGGTTTTTGATTGATATGAGAATTGTAATTTAAATTTTACGATTGTTTATGAGATTAGTCTGATAATGCTTCGTAAGCCTATTCCAGCAACGGACACAGGTTAGGGGTGTAACATTTATTGGTATCCGAGTCTAACTATTCATGCCATATTTAACCTGTGATTGTGTGATATCTCCTGATAGTTTTAAATCGTGCTTTCATATAGCTATGGATTCCAATAGAATAGTGGCTAATGATGTTGAAAGTAATGCGCCAGCATCCGTACACGGAGTAGGGCCATCTGAATCGGGACCTGTGTCTGAGTCAAGGAGGAGAGGCCAAGGAAGCCTTCTTCCAAATGATGAATGAATAGTTCACTGAGTTTGTCCAAATTAATCTGGCTCCTCAGCAACCTCTACCCGCACCTATTCCCCAACTAGTTCTCGTAGCTCCTCAAGGTTTGGAACCTTTGCGTATGAGTAAGCCGCCTGTGGATAAAATTCAACAGTACGGGGTTGAAGAGTTTAGAGCTACAGTTGATGACGATCCTGAGAGAGTCAAGTGTTGGCTTGAGAATACAATCAAGGTATTTGATGAATTATCTTGTACACCAGCAGAATGTGTCAAATGCGCTGATCACTTTTGAGAGATACTGCGTATCAGTGGTGGAACACTTTGATATCTGTGGTGCCGAGAGAAAGAGTCATGTGGGAATTCTTTTAGACCTAGTTCAGAAGGAAATACATAAGCTAGTAGTTTATCGATCAAAAACGCAAAGAATTTCTGGAACTGAAAAAGGGTCGTATGACTGTAATCGAGTATGAAAGAGAATTTGTGAGACTAAGTAAATATGCTCGAGAATACATTTCCACTGAAGAAATCATGTGAAAGTAGTTCGAAGACGGGTTGAATGAAGACATTAAGCTTCTAGTCGGGATTCTAAAATTGAAAGAATTTGTTGTTTTAGTCGACAAAGCTTGTAAAGCCGAGGAACTTAGCAAAGAAAAGAGAAAAAGCCAATTCTAAGGCTAGAAATTCGATAAAGAGATCAATGAGTAAACCCTATCATTCCTCGTCAAAGAAATCAAGAAATTATTATAATCATTCAGCAGCTTCAGTAGGGTATTATAACAGAGATCGTGGGAAGCAACACACGGGTCCAAAAGCTCAAGCTACTTCAGTATTGAGCGTTGGTAATGTTAAAGCCAATAAACCTGAGTGTCAATAGTGTAGGAGAAGGCATTTTGGGGACTGCTGGATTAATAATAAAGCTTGTTTTAAATGTGGCTCACAAGATCACTTTATTCAAGATTGTCCTAAGTTACCCAAGAAAGATAAATTTCTGAATACAAGACTGAACAATACAACTAGCAGAAGGAGACCACCTAGAAATACGAGAAATGTGACTAGTAGCAAAGGTGAGACAAAGGACTCTACTATGAGATCGGAGGCTCGAGCGCCAGTCAGAGTTTATGCTATTCGTACTCGCGAGGATGCGTCATCACCAGATGTTATTACTGATACATTTTTCTCTTTATGACACTGATGTTATTACTTTAAATGATCCTGGATTGACTCATTCATATGTCTGTATGAATTTAGTGTCTAGAAAGAGTTTACCTATTGAGTCAACTGAATTTGTGATTAATGTATCAAACCCCTTAGGCCAGTATGTCCTAATTGATAAAGTTTGCAAGAATTTTCCTTCGATGACTTGGGGTTACTGTTTTGCGGCTGATTTGATGCTTTTACCGTTTAATGAAATTAATGTGATCTTGGGTATGGATTTGTTGACTCTGCATGATGTTGTTGTGAATTGTACATGAAAGACTATTGAGTTGAAATGTCAGAATAATGAAATTCTTCGAATTGAATCTGATGATTCGAGTGTGTTGCCTATAGCGATATCGACGATGTTAACTCAGAAATATGTGTGGAAAGGTTATGATACTTACCTTGTGTATGTATTGGATACAAAAGTGTCTGAATCGAAGATTGAATTAATGCAAGTGGTTTGTGAATATCCAAATGTGTTTCTAGAAGAGTTACCTGGGTTGCCACCGATCAGAGAGGTTTAGTTTGCTATTGAATTAGTACCAGGAACATCACCGATATCAATAGCTTCGTATAGAATGGCTCCTACAGAATTAAAAGAATTGAAAGCTCAGTTGCAAGATTTAACAGATAGAGGTTTTGCATGACCTAGTTTTTTGCCCTGGGGTGCACCCATTCTGTTCGTAAAGAAGAAAGATGGATTGATGAGACTGTGTATCGATTATCATTAGCTTAACATGGTTACGATTAAAAATAAGTATCCTTTGCAAATAATTGATAGTTTGTTCGACCTTTTGAAAGGAGCAACAGTATTTTCAAATATTGATTTGCGATCTTGCTATTATAAGTTGCGGGTTAAAGATTCAGATGTGCTGAAAACTCCATTCAGAACCAGGTATAGGCATTATGAATTTCTTGTTATGCCATTCGGATTAACTAACGCACCTGAAGTATTTATGGATTTGATAAATCAAATCTTTAGACCGTATTTGGACAGATTTGTTGTTGTATTCATTGATGACATTCTGATCTATTCCCGAGATGAATCTGAGCATGCTGAACATTTGAGGATTGTGTTACAAACATTGAAAGATAATCAATTGTTTGCTAAATTTAGTAAATGTGAGTTTTCGCTTTGAGAAGTTGGATTTTGGGGACACATTGTTTCAGCGGAAGGCATTAGAGTTGATTCGAGTAAGACTTTAGCAGTTGTTGACTGGAAACCACCAAGAAACATATTCGAAGTTAAAAGTTTCCTTAGATTAGCTAGCTACTATCAGCTTTTTTTAAAAGGGTTCTTGATGATTGCTACACCGATGACTCAATTGTTACAGAAAGATGTGAAGTTTGAGTGGTCTGAGAAATGCCAATAGAGTTTTAAATGGTTGAGAACACTATTAACAGAAGCACCAATTTTGATCCAGCCTGAGCCGGGTAAAGAGTTTGTGATTTTCAGTGATGCGTCATTGAATGGTTTGGGATGTGTTTTGATGGAAGAAGGCAAAGTGATAGCTTATACTTCCAGACAATTAAGCTGTATGAAAAAAATTATCTGACACACGACTTAGAGTTAGCTAGTATTGTATTCGCATTAAAATTTTGGTGACATCATTTATTTGGTGAGAAGTGTCACATATTTACTGACCACAAGAGTTTGAAGTATCTAATGTTTCAGAAGATTTGAATTTACAACAACAAAGATGGCTCGAGTTGTTGAAAGACTATGAGTTAGTGATTGATCATCATTCGGGGAAAGCAAATGTAGTCGTGGATGCTTTGAGTAGAAAATCCTTATTCATTTTGAGAGCAATGAACACACAGTTGGCATTATCTGATGATGGCTCGATTTTGCTGAACTAAAAGGTAAACCGATATTTCTTCAGCAAATTTGTGAAGCTCAGAAATGTGACAATGAATCGCAAGCTAAAAGAGTACAGTACGAGTCGACTACTGATTCAAAGTATCAAATCAGATCCGATGATTGTTTGTTGTTTCAAGGTAGAATTTGTGTACCAAGAAATTCTGAGCTTATTCAAAAAATTCTACATGAAGCACATAGTGGTTGTTTATCTATTCATCCGGGGAGTAATAAAATGTACAATGGTTTGAAACATTTGTATTGGTGGTTAGGGATGAAACGAGATATTTTTGAATTTGTATCGAGATGCTTGGTTTGTCAACATGTTAAAGCCGAACATTAAGCGACTTCGGGACTACTACAACCAGTGATGATACCAGAGTGGAAATGGGATAGAGTTACGATGGATTTCATATCAGGGTTACACCTATCTCCGAAAAGAAAGATGTTATTTGGGTGATAGTTGATCGATTCACAAAATCTGCACATTTCATTCCGGTACGTATAGACTTCTCACTTGAGAGATTAGTTGATTGTACATCTCTAAGATTGTTAGATTGCATGGGGTGCCAGTTTCAATTATTTCGGATAGAGATCTGAGGTTTACGTCGTGATTTTGGAAGAAATTGCAAGAAGCTTTAGGTACGTGGTTGCACTTTAGTACTGCATTTCATCCTCAAACAGATGGTCAATCTAAGAGAATTATTCAGATTCTTGATAGTATGCTTCGTTGCTGTGTTTTAGAGTTTGAAGGCAACTGGGAAAAATATTTACCATCGGTTGAATTTGTGTATAACAACAGCTTTCAATCGAGGAGAAAGATGGCATCATATAAGCTTTATATGGTCGTAGATGCTAAACTCCGTTGTACTGGACCAAATTTAGTGAGAAAAAAATTCACGTAGTTGATTTGATCAGAGAGACCGAAGAGAAAGTGAAAGTAATTTGTGACAGTTTGAAAGCAGCTTCAGATCAACAGAAATCATCTGTAGATTTGAAACGTAAAGACATTGAATTTCAAATTGGTGACAAAGTGTTTTTGAAAGTATCACTGTGGAAGAATATTCTTCGATTTGGCCGCAAAGGACAATTGAGTCTGCGATTTATTGGACCGTACGAGATTATCGAATGAATTGGGCCAGTAGCTTATTGACTAGCTTTACCGTCGAAATTAGAAAAAATCCATAATGTGTTTCATGTGTCGATATTACGCTGATATAGATCAGAATCGTCACATGTAATTTCTCCAACAGAAGTTAAAATTCAACCTGACATGTCCTATAGTGAGGAACTGATTAGAATTCTTGTAACACCCCTAACCTGTTTCCATCGCTGGAATGCGTTACGAGATGTTACTGAACCGAATACTTATTCATAAGTTTTCATGCATCTACTTCTATCATCTTCATTTCATCAAGTACATTAAAACCATCACATAAGTTTACGGCATATAACAGCCATATCAACGATTTGATGCTATGTTCAAACAAAACCAGACGACCCATTACGCTATCTCAAATTACATACTAAGATCAAATACAATAGCCAAATTACAATTGTTCAATTATATAGAAGTATCATAATCGAACCACCCCAAAAACACATGATCAATATTTCTAACATTTTCGGCACTCAAACATATATATACCTTTTTTTTTCTTTATATATGTATATATATCATGCATTAATAGTATTAAACATTATAACCAAGACGAATATTACCATGATTAAACATAACCCAAAATTCAAACTTAGTATTTAAGCCATATTCGCATGGCTGGAAATATACATATCAAAGTTCAAACAAAATACATATTAGCCTATACATGCCATAATGTTTACTTAAGATCAACTAAGAAAAAGGTACCAAAACGTTGCAGGCTGGTGTGATGACTTCGACGATGGTCCCGAACACAAGAAATGGATCAAAGAAATCTAAATAAGAGACAAGTAAACACACCAGATAAGTATTCAACTAAATAAGTAATAAGCAATATAATATAGAGACCATTAACACGAGATAATATGAAAAATAATGTAAGAGTAACTATTTCATCCATATCGATCTATGCCACAATTACTTAGATTATCGATTGAACCCCAAGCCAAATCTAGATATCCAATTAAATACCTAAAACAACCAAACAGTTTAAATCCTTTCCTCGAAGTATAAAACAATGATAAACTAGATGGTTCCATACATATATGTTTCATATCTCAAATTTGATTGTTCCGTTAATAGTCCTAGCACTTTATTCCTTCCCAGCATGCTCTATATCCTCAACCGTTTTCGCACACATAATACCAATCAAATGCGCACACATAGTGCTATGATAAACCGCACACATAGTGCTTTGAAAATCCACTCATGTATTGATATTCTAGCCAGCACACATAGTGCCATTCAACTTCGCACACATAGTGCCATTCAAATCCACAAACTTAGTGCCAATGTTGACTCATATAATAAGGCAATTTATTTAAATCAAATAGCATATACAACCACATTTATAAATACGTGTACCACTCCAAAAGAATACCAAACATAGAAATCCTTTCATGATACATTAGTATTATTTAGTTATAAGTTAATCAACCTATAAATGCTTATGGACTTACCTTTGCTTTTGCCTTTGCTTGACTCCCTTCCTTTGGGTTCTTGATCTAGAATAATTAAATTCATTAGTTTAATTACCTTGTTAGATACTTATACATATAATTTAATGATTTTCACTTCATCTTACAACCATCCTTGTTCAAGACATTGAAATCTCAACTAATGCTCATGTAATGCCTCAAGGCCGAATGTATTATTACTACCAAAATAACATAGTCTCATATATATCTAATTCCAATGTACATAATCATGAATCAATTCAACCTTATAAGCCATTATCACTCATTTAGTCGATTAGAGGGGATTAAAGATAATATCACAAACATATACCCTATATGGCTGAATATACAAAATCAAATTTAACATTACCTATGTATTTACCTATAAGTTCTTGTACTTCTAATTTCATACATTTAACATTTAATGCCCATTAATCACTCTTATGATCTTAACTTAAATTGGCAACTCCCATACTCAATATTTCAACCGAATTATCCACATCACCAAGACTAAAATACGTACCTTAAACTTAATACATTTCTATTATGTCCTTCATAGTTCATTCGGCCCTATTAAAGAACCATTTATCATACAAGGAAAAATAACCATAAAAAAAATAACATTCCATCTAAACTCAATATGACTGAATGTACAAGGTGCTACCCAACTACTTATTCAACAATATCCACCCCATTCTATCATCCCCTTATTTAATACAACATGAAAATAACCTCTAATTCTAATACTTTGATTCACGGCATGGTGCCCAAACCACCATAAAAGTTTCAACTTTCTTGACATTACCAAGAGTGCATTTAAAAATGAATTTAACATATAACAAGACTTAATCAACAATTCAAAACTTACCTCTTACTAGCTAAAGAAGGTGTCGAATTACTTTAGGGTAAATTTTCCTTTTTCCTTCCCCTTTGTTTCGGCTTTAGGAGAAGAAGAAGAAAATGAACACTTTTTTATTTTTAATTCATTTTGATTAGAATATTTTATTCATTAGCTAATTTAATATACAATTTAATTTAATCTAGTGGAGAGATATCATTACTTGGCCGGCCACTTAGTATAAATGTGGCAATTTAACATGCAAACCCAAACTTTCCTATTTTAATATTATTTGGTCCTTACATATTTACCTAACATATTTTTCTAAGCTCTCAACAAAGTCCTTTCAAGAAAATTCACATTCCTAAGACTAATTTAAAACATTTAAATTTTCACACATAAACTATCACACATAAATATATGCAATTAAAATAAAAATAAATTTTTGTGTCTCGATTTTGCAGTCCCGAAACCACATTCCGACTAGGGTCTAATTATGGCTGTTACAACTCTCCCCCACATAAGAAATTTTTGTCCCTGAAAATCTTACCAGCGAATAAGTTAGGGTATCGATCCTTCATAGAGTTCTCGATTTCCCAAGTAGCTTTTATCGATCCCGTGTTTGAGCCATAACACCTTTACTAATGGAACCTTTTTGTTTCGCAACTCTTTCACCTTGCGAGCTAGGATACGAATTGGTTCTTCTTCATAACTCAAATCAGATTGAATTTCAACCTCTGACGGATTAATTACATGCGACGGGTCAGATCTATATCGTCGAAGCATCGACACATGAAAAACGTTGTGGATCCTTTCAAGTTCAGGGGGTAAAATCAATCTATAGGCAACCGGCCCAATTCGTTCGGATATTTCATACGGCCCAATGAATCTCGGACTCAATTTTCCCTTACGACCAAATCTGAGTACTTTTTTCCAAGGTGAGACTTTAAGAAATACTTTGTCTCCAACCTGATATTCGATGTCTTTTCTTTTTAAATCCGCATACGACTTCTGATGATCCGAAGCTATTTTCAGACTTTCACGGATCACTTTTACTTTCTGTTCAACATCTTTAATCAAATCAACCCCGAAAATTTTACTTTCACTAAGTTCGGTCCAAAACAACGGTGTACGGCATTTACGACCGTACAAAGCCTCATAAGGTGCCATCTTAATACTTGATTGAAAACTATTGTTGTAAGCGAAATCAATCAAAGGCAAAATACCTTTCCCATGAACCACAAAACTCTAAGATACAACATCTCAGCATATCCTCGAGTATCTGAATTATCCGCTCGGATTGACCATCATTCTGGGATGAAAAGCGGTGCTAAAATGCAACTTAGTACCCAATGCTTCTTGCAATTTCTTCCAAAATCGTGATGTGAATCTTGGGTCTCTATCCGACACAATAGAAATAGGTACTCCATGTAATCGAACAATTCGGGAGACATATAATTCTGCCAATTTATCGAGAGAGGAATCCGTACAGACAGGGATAAAATGAGCAGACTTCGTCAATCTATCAACAATAACCCAGATTGAGTCTTTCTTACTCTGCGTCAATGGCAAACCAGATACGAATTCCATCGTGACTCGATCCCATTTCCATTCGGGTATCATGATCGGCTGAAGTAATCTTGAAGGCACTTGATGTTCCGCTTTCACTTGTTGACATATCAAACACCTCGAAACAAAGTCAGAAATGTCTCGTTTCATACCAGGCCACCAAAATTGACGTTTTAGATCATTGTACATTTTTGTACTACCCGGGTGGACTGACATTCGACTACTATGAGCCTCGCTCAAAATCATCGAAATAAGTTCCGAATTTCTTGGAACACATAATCGACTCTTGAACTTCAAGCAATCATTGTCGTCAATCTAAAACTCTGATTCCACATTTGAAACACATTCATCTCGTTTAGCAACCAATTCATCGTCGACTTTCTCGGATTCACGTATTTGATGAATCAGTAATGGTTTGGCCTTTAATTCTGCTACTAACACATTATCGGATGAAACGGACAAGTGAACATTCATCGCTCTCAAAGCAAACAGTGATTTATGACTTAAAGTATCGGCAACCACGTTAGCCTTTCCCGGGTGATAATCAATGACGAGCTCATAATCTTTCAATAACTCAAGCCAACGTCTTTGTCGCATTCAAATCTCTTTGAGTCATCAAATATTTGAGACTTTTGTGGTCCGAATAAACATGAACCTTTCTCCAAACAAGTAGTGTCTCCATATTTTCAAAGCGAAAACAATGGCCGCTAATTCAAGATCATGGGTCGAATAGTTTTTCTCATGCGGCTTTAATTGCCTCAACGCGTAAGCCACAACTCTACCTTCTTGCATCAACACACAACCCAGCCCAAGTAAGGATGCATCACTGTAAATAACAAACTCTTTATCTTGAATTACGGGTCAGATGTAGCACCGAGCTTGATTAAACAGTTTTCAATCGGTGAAACTTTTCCGACATTTTTCTGACCATTCAAACTTAACATCTTTTTGAAGTAGTTTTGTCATCAGTGTGGCTATCATCGAGAAACCCTTTACAAACCGTCTGTAGTAACCGGCAAGTCCCAAAAAGATCCTAACTTCAGTAACATTCCTCGGAGGCCTCCAATCAATTATGGTCGAAACTTTGCTCGGATCAACTCGAATACCCGATACGGATACCACATGTCCCAAAAAGCTAACTTCTCTAAACCAGAACTCACATTTGCTGAATTTTGCGTATAACTGCTTATCTCGTAAAATCTGTAATACCAATTTCAGGTGCTCGGCATGTTCAGATTCATCGCGCGAATAAATCAAGATGTCATCTATAAACACCACTACAAACCGATCCAAATACTGTTTAAAGATTCAATTCATCAAGTCCATAAATACCGCAGGGGCATTAGCGAGCCTAAAGGGCATCACTAAGAACACGTAGTGATCACATCTCATTCTAAAGGCAGTTTTAGGTATATCTGATTCTCGAACACGCAACTAATAGTAGCCCGATCTCAAATCTATCTTTGAAAACACTAAGGCTCTCTTTAGCTGATCAAACAAATCATCAATACGTGGTAACGGATATTTATTCTTTATTGTCACTTTGTTCAATTGACGATAGTCGATGTACATTCTCATGGTTCCGTCTTTCTTTTTCACAAACAATACCGGTGTACCCCAATGTGAGAAACTCGGTCGAGCGAAACCTTTATCCGTCAACTCTTGCAACTGAGTTTTCAAGTCCTTCAATTCCGTTGGTGCCATACGATACGGGGCTGTCAAAATTGGTGTGGTACCAGGTGTAAGTTCGATGCCGAATTCTACCTCTCGAACGGGTGGTAATCCCGGTAATTCCTCAGGAAAAACATCTGAATACTCACAAACCACTGGTACTAATTCAATTTTCTTTTCTGACTCCTTGCTATTAAATACGTACGCAAGATATGCTTCACACCCCTTTCTCACATATTTCTGAGCGATCATCGAGGATATTATTGCTGTCATTCTGGTCAAGTCAGTAGACTCCACTCGGACTATCTCATTATTTGTGCACCTCAAATCAATGGTCTTTCTTTTGCAATTCACAACTGCATCATGTACGGTCAACCAATCCATACCGAGAATAACATCAAATTCATCAAACGGTAAAAGCATCAAATCGGCCGGAAAACAAAAATCTCGGGTTATTAAGGGGTATTTCTTACACACTTTGTCAACAAGTACATGTCGACCCAAGGGATTTGACACTCGAATTACGAACTCAGTAGACTCAACAGGTAGAGTCTTACTGGATGCTAAAGTTTCACATACATATGAATGAGTAGAACCAGGGTCAATCAATGCAATCACATTAGTATCAAAGAGAGTGAAAGTACCAGTGATCACATCAGGGGAAGATGCCTCCTCTCGTTCACGGATGGCATAAGCTCTGGCAGGAGCACGAGTCTTAGATCGAACAGTCGTATCTGAAGTCCCTCTCTGACTACCACCCTTACCTCCTATATTTCTCGGTGGTCTACCTCTAGTCGTTGCGCCACTCGATCTCGTGCCTTGCATCTTATTCTTTTCATCAGGTTCCGTACAATCTCAAATGAAATGATCCCGCGATCCGCATCTATAACAGGCCCTGTTAATAGACTTACCCTAACATTCACCTACATGTCATCTTCCACATTGTGAACATTTGGGTTTTTCCTATCGATTGTTGCCAACGCTAGCAATCAAGGTAGCTCGAGAGTCCGTTGATGGTCGCTCCCTAATAGAAATTCCTGCAGTCATCTTCGATTTATTTTATCGTCTTTGAACCTTTTTGCAGCCGAGAAAGAAGTTTTACCCGTCGATCTTTTATGAAAGTCTCTAATTTCTGATTCCGCTTTCTTTTTCTCCCTTCCAAGCTCTTCAGCCTTGCAAGCCCGTTCAACTAGCATTACAAATTCTTTTATTTCTAAAATACCCACCAAGAGCTTTAAATCTTCATTCAATCCTCTTTCAATCTTTTACACATAGCGACTTCATCACTACACACTCCGAGCATATCGATCGAGTCTTACAAAAACTCACGTTCGTACTCGAGATACCATCAAACGACCTTGTTTGAGCTCTAAAAATTCTTTACGCTTTTGATCAATGAATCGTTGACTAATATACTTCTTACGAAACTCCGCCTGAAAGAAATCCCAAGTAACCCATTCCTTCGAAACAATAGAAATCAGAGTTCTCCACCAATAGTAGGTCGAGTCCCGTAATAAGGATATGGCACACTTTAGACACTCATCAGGTGTGCAAGACAGCTCTTCAAAAACACGGATGGTGTTATCAAGCCAAAACTCACTCCTTTCAAATATCATCGATGTTGTGGCTCAAAATCCTCGGCCCGCGCTTCCTAATCAAATCCACAAGAGGTTTACTTAGCCTCAAAGGATCAATAGTTGCTGGTATTATAGGAACCTGAGGTGGATTATTTAAATTCGGGAATGGTTGAGCAGCCGGGTTAGTTCGGGCATATTGTGCGACCCACTCGTTCATCATAGTAAAGAAGGCTTGTTTTGCCCCATCATCTTGATTATTCGCAGATGATTGAGGTTCAACAGGCGGTGTCCCTTGCGCAGGAGCAGCCGCTACACTCTCAACGTCATCCGCTAAGGCTCTCTCTAAATTGGTTTCCATTTACTAATCAAAACAATAATTCCAACTGTCAGAAGTCATCACACTATCATATACTAACATTAAGGCATGTATAGCTAGACTCATACGCGCTGCGGTAGTCCTAAAACCGACTAAACCGTAGCTCTGATACCAATAAAATGTAACACCCCTAACCTGTTTCCATCGCTGGAATGCGTTACGAGATGTTACCGAACCAAATACTTATTCGTAAGTTTTCATGCATCTACTTCTATCATCTTTATTTCATTAAGTACATTAAAACCATCACATAAGTTTACGGCATATAACAGCCATATCAACGATTTGATGTTATGTTCAAACATAACCAGACGACCCATTACGCTATCTTAAATTAAATACTAAGATCAAATACAATAGCCAAATTACAATTGTTCACTTATATAGAAGTATCATAATCGAACCACCCCAAAAACACATGATCAATATTTCTAACATTTTCGGCACTCAAACGTATATATACATTTTTTTTTATTCTTCTTTATATATGTATATATATCATGCATTAATAGTATTAAACATTATAACCAAGACAAATATTACCATGATTAAACATAACCCAAAATTCAAACTTAGCATTTAAGCCATATTCGCATGGTTGGAAATATACATATCAAAGTTCAAACAAAATACATATTAGCCTATACATGCCATAATGTTTACTTAAGATCAATTAAGAAAAAGGTACCAAAACATTGCAGGCTGTTGTGATGACTTCGACGATGGTCCCGAACACAAGAAATGGATCAAAGAAATCTAAATAAGAGACAAGTAAACACACCAAATAAGTATTCAACTAAATAAGTAATAAGCAATATAATATAGAGACCATTAACACGTGATAATATAAAAAATAATGTAAGAGTAACTATTTCATCCATACCAATCTATGCCACAATTACTTAGATTATCGATTGAACCCCAACCCAAATCTAGATATCCAATTAAATACCTAAAACAACCAAATAGTTTAAATCCTTTCCTCGAAGTATAAAACAATGATAAACTAGATGGTTCCATACATATATGTTCCATATCTCAAATTCGATTGTTCTGTTAATAGTCCTATCACTTTATTCCTTCCTAGCATGCTCTATATCCTCAACCGTTTTCGCACATATAATACCAATCAAATGCGCAAACATAGTGCTATGATAAACCGCACACATAGTGCTTTGAAAATCCACTCATGTATTGATATTCTAGCCAGCACACATAGTGCCATTCAACTTCGCACACATAGTGCCATTCAAATCCGCACACTTAGTGCCAATGTTGACTCATATAATAAGGCAATTTACTTAAATCAAATATCATATACAACCACATTTATAAATACGTGTACCACTCCAAAAGAATACCAAACATAGAAATCCTTTCATGATACATTAGTATTATTTAGTTATAAGTTAATCAACCTATAAATGCTTATGGACTTACCTTATGTCGTATGAAATGATTTCCAATCGGCTACTCAATATTCTTTGTTTTTGCCTTCGCTTGACTCCACTCCTTTGGGTTCTTGATCTAGAATAATTAAATTCATTAGTTTAATTACCTTGTTAGATACTTATACATATAATTTAATGATTTTCACTTCATCTTACAACCATCCTTGTTCAAGACATTGAAATCTCAACTAATGCTCATTTAATGCCTCAAGGCCGAATGTATTATTACTACCAAAATAACATAGTCTCGGATATATCTAATTCTAATGTACATAATCATGAATCAATTCAACCTTATAAGCCATTATCACTCATTTAGTCGATTATGGGGGATTAAAGATAATATCACAAACATATACCCTATATGGCCGAATATACAAAATCAAATTTAACATTACCTATGTATTTACCTATAAGTTCTTGTACTTCTAATTTCATACATTTAACATTTTAATGCCATTAATCACTCTTATGATCTTAACTTAAATTGGCAACTCCCATAGTCAATATTTCAACTGAATTATCCACATCACCAAGACTAAAATACGTACCTTAAACTTAATACATTTCTATTATGTCCTTCATAGTTCATTCGGCCCTATCAAAGAACCATTTATCATACAAGGAAAAATAACCATAAAAAAAAAAACATTCCATCTAAACTCAATATGACCGAATGTACAAGGTGCTACCTAACTACTTATTCAACAATCTCCACCCCATTCTATCATCCCCTTATTTAATACAACATGAAAATAACCTCTAATTCTAATACTTTGATTCATGGCATGGTGCCCAAACCACCATAAAAGTTTCAACTTTCTTGACATTACCAAGAGTGTATTTAAAAATGAATTTAACATATAACAAGACTTAATCAACAATTCAAAACTTACCTCCTACTAGCTAAAGAAGGTGCCGAATTGCTTTAGGGTAAATTTTCCTTTTTTCTTCCCCTTTGTTTCGGCTTTGGAAGAAGAAGAATAAGATGAACACTTTTTTATTTTTAATTCATTTTGATTAGAATATTTTATTCATTAGCCAATTTAATATACAATTTAATTTAATCTAGTGGAGAGATATCATTACTTGGCCGGCCACTTAGTATAAATGTGGCAATTTGACATGCAAACCCAAACTTTCCTATTTTAATATTATTTGGTCCTTAAACTTTCCTATTTTAATATTATTTGGTCCTTACATATTTACCTAACATATTTTTCTAAGTTCTCAACAAAGTCCTTTCAAGAAAATTCACATTCCTAAGACTAATTTAAAACATTTAAATTTTCACACATAAACTATCACACATAAATATATGCAATTAAAATAAAAATAAATTTTTATGACTCGGTTTTGCTGTCCCGAAACCACATTCCGACTAGGGTCTAATTAGGGCTATCACAATTCTGGCTCGAGAGATTAAAGAATTAAGAAACAAAAGCATAGTTCTGGTGAAAGTTCGTTGGTAATGTCATGGTGTTCAAGAAGCTACGTGGGAACCTAAGGAAGCTATGAGAAAATAGTACCCTAACCTTTTCTGGTAAGATTTTCGGGGACGAAAATTCCTAAGAGGGAGAGCTTTAACAACCCGTTTTTAGTCAAATCAAAACAGTCATTTTAGGACCACAAATTTGAGGTCAAAATATTTATTTTATTAATATTTTAAAGTCTACAACATGATAGTATGATTATATAAAAATTTCGTAATGAAATTTAATCCTTTGCATACTCAATTCGATAAAAAGGACTAAATTGTATAAGGTGCAAAAGTTGTGTTCTAATAGCTAAAAAATTGAAAGTGGAGGTTATTATATGGTAAATAGCCCATTAATGTGTTATTGGATGATAATGGCTTGGCAATTTTGAAATTTGTGATAATTTTTCATACTTCATATTTGACCAAGCTTATGTGTGCAATTGCTGAGTGAATTTTGTTCGTTTTTAATGATTTCTATGTTTTTGGAGTCATAGTAACTTAATCTAGCTAGCCTAGGGACTAATTTGAAAAATTGTTAAAGGTTTAGGGATTTACCATTGATGAATATGTGTGAATTTTGATGTTTGATGACAGAAAATGAATAGTTGTTGTTAGATAAACAACATTTGTTAAGTGATTTTTGTTGAAATTGCAAATTAGGGATTTATTATTTAATGCGTAAAATTCATGGTGAAATGTGTGAAATAATGAAAATTCGGCTAGCTTAGGTGTGGACTTAATTGCATGAAATTGTATTTTTATGAGGTAGGGGCTAAATTGTAAAGTTTAAATGTTAGGGTAATAGTGTAAATTTGCCATAATATGAATTTTTGGACTAAATTGAATAGAATGTGTTTTAAATGTGTTAAATTTGATTATATAGATCAAGAAAAATGAAGTTTGAAATTAGATCGGGGGAAAAACAAAATAGTGGATCGATAGCTCGATTCTCTTTGTATAAATCTGAGGTAAGTTCGTATGTTAATAAGCATTAATATAATTGTGTTTTAAATGCTTTATAATTTTATTATTGATGAATAAAACCTTACGAAAAGGTTCAGCGAAGAATTTGCGATGTGTGAAATCCAGGTTGAACCTTAGGAATAGATTCGGAAACAAATGACATGTCATTAGGGGTTATTATGTTTGGGTGCTGGTCCATACGTTCTACCGGTGGTTGAGTTATCCGGCTTGTGTTGCGGATTCTCGTCAGCTTGTGTGAGCAAACCCGTTGATAGCTCGAGAGTGAGCATTATATGCGAAATAAGGTTGAGATGGCTTCGACCACGTATTGGCACTTAGGGTACAAGATTATTGAGTATCTGATATTATTCCAAAAGGTTCAACGAGTATATTGAAGATATGAAAGGGTAAGAGAGTGAAATGTATCAGTGCAGGTATGTACGTAAACCGTATAAGCATTGAATCTATAAAATTTAGGAGTTACATGATCTACTATGTGGATGAACATATGTTAGCCTTGTGATTAAGTTGAATTGTATATATTGTGTTAGATTACTTAATTTGTGAATGAATGGTAAGTTATACTTATTAGCAATATGAGCTTACTAAGCTTTATAGCTTACTCTATTTACTTTTCTGTGTTTTATAGTGATTTCAAAGCTTGCTTGGATTGGGAGTCATTGGGGATCTCATCACACTATCAAGCTATCATTTTGGTACTTTTGAACATGGGTACTTGGTTATATCACATGTATAGGTGTTGTGGTTAGTATGGCCTATATGTTTGTGATGTGTATAACCAATTGAATTGGCTTGTAAATGATATATGTACAGGTTATGTGTTTAGCCATGTGATTTGGCTTATTTTGGTATATTTGGTGATATATATATATATATATATATGTGTAAATGGCCTTTTTGTTATGTGGTTTATAATTTTTATGTGAATGCTTGTTGTGAATTAGTGTTTTGAGTACCAAATGGTTGAATTTAAGATATGGTATGCATATGGTTTTAGGCAAAATAATGCATTGTTGAAAGTGACCATTTACGTGATTTTTATATGTGAAGTTGGTATGAAAGTGAATGGCTAATTGTGATACTTATGTGCTTTGTGGTTGTTGGTACTGAAATCGCATGATTTGGGTTTAGTTGAGATTGGTTTGAATGCCTATTGATCCTATGTTATATGCCATTTGACATGTTTAGGTTGATGCAAATTTGGGTGAGAAAGATGGCTTGGAAAATAGCCTACTTTTTCAACAGGGGCAAAGACATTGGCGTGTGTCTCAGCCGTGTGTGACACAGGTTAGGTGACACAGCCGTGTGTCCCCTAGTACTTATTTAGAAATCAAGTCAATAGCTCCACACGGGCCAGTACAAGGGCGTATGACTTGCCGTGTGGCATAAGTCAGTATACCCTACAATTTTAGCACGGCCTCGCACAAGGCCTGGCACACAGGCGTGTGACGCCATTTCAAAGGGTACAAGGGCTAGTCACACCGTGCGTGTGGTTGGCCGTGTGACCAAGTCAGGGAGTTACATAGGGTAGGACATGGTTTGGGACACAGCCATGTGCTCCCATTTCGAATGTCCACACGGCCTGTGACACTAGCGTGTTTTTGTCCGTGTAAGACACACAGCCAGGCCACACGGGCATGTGTCCTCTGAGTTTTGAAAATTTTCTATGTTTTCCCAAAAATTTCCTGAGTTCTCGATTTAGTCCCGAACCACCTCCAATGCTTGTTTTTGGCCTCGAGGAATCGTGTTAGGGACTATATGATTGTACTTGTATGGTTTTTAATTGATATGAAAACTGTAGTTCGAATTGTAAGATTATTTATAAGATTAGTTCGATAATGCTTCGTAACCTTATTCCAACGACAGATATGGGTTACGAGTGTTAAACTGGCACATGGGCATGTGGCTTGGTTGTGTGACCCAAATTCGAAAGTTACACGGGCTAGGACATGGTTGTGTGTCCCTATTTCTATTGTTACACGACTGTGTGACCCCTGTAGTTTAAATTTTCTAAGTTTTTCATGAAATTTCTGATTGATTTTAATTTAGTTCCGAATTATTTTTAATGTGTTTTAAGGGCCACAAAGGCTTGATTAAGGGACGATATGCATGTAGATGAACTATTCATGCCATGTTTATGTTGAGATACTAAATGTATGTTGTAACAGCCTAGTTTTAGCTAAATCGGAACATTGGTTTCAAAACCATAAATCCAAGATCGTAAAATTATTTTAATATTATTTTTGATGTTTATAGCATGTGATTATATATGTGTCAAAATTTTGTGAGCTAATTTAATCGTTTAATTGCCATGGCTTATTAAATTAAAGGTCCTTATGTTGTAATTAGACCATTGATAGTGGATATTGACAATAATGGCCTTATATTAGATGATTTTATAATGGTTTCATTAATGTTAAAATTGTAAAATGGCATATTACTGATAATTAAAATTAAACAAAAAGCCAATTCATGTTATCATCTTCTCCATAGCTGATTGTAAGAAAGGAAATAGGGTTTTGAAATCTTTGGATGGTTCGGTCATTGATGTTCAAGCATGTAAGTCCATTTTAGCTCAGTTTTTGATGATTTTTATGTTTTTGTGATTGTTTCTTTGAGTACTAGCTAGCCCGTACCCTAATTTTTGAATTTGCTAGTGATTTTGAAGAATGCCATTGATGAATCCATGAGTTTTATGATGTTCAATGATGAATTACGCAAGCTTGGTTTTTAATATACATGTTTTGTAAAGTGATTTTTGACAAAAAATGTCAATTAGGGATTAATTTGAGAAAAGTATAAATTGAGGGGTTAAATTGTGAAATAAATGAAAAATATAGGCTGCTAGGGACCTATAGAGAATTTGGTTAAGCATGGGTTATATTTATTTTTGTGAATTTTGTGTATTTATGAAATAGGGACTAAATTGAATAAATGTGTAACTTTAAGGGCTAAAGTGTAAAAATGCCCAAATATGTGTTTGTGGACTAAATTAAAAGATTTTGTGTTTAAATGAGTTGGATTTGTTATAATATAGATCAAGATAAGAGGAACTCGGACTTAGATTAAGGCAAGAATAAAGTACTCGACTAGTTTCATTGTTTTTATGTCCGAGGTAAGTTCGTACATGATAAACATTGTTACACATATGTTTTTAATGCTTTAATATTGTATAAATTATATATATGAGACGATGGTTGTGTATGACGATGAATCGATGATGTTTGGCACTTAGTGTGTGTGTCGAGAAAGCTTCAGCTATATAAAGCACTTAATGTGCGAATCGGAATAGCTTTTGCTATACATGGCACTTAGTGTGTGGGACTGAGATAGCTTTGGCTATGAAAGGCACTTAGTGTGCGAGATTATAATAGCTTCGGCTATGCTTTGGCACTTATTGTGTGAAATATTGAGTATTCGACAGTATCATGTAAAGGTATGAGTTCGATATGAATTTGTACAGGTATGTACCTATAAAGCATGAAATCAAAATAGAATAAGTGATGAAATTATTCATAAATACTTCAATAAGTATAAGGAAAGTTTATTGTTCACCATGATTTAGATAGTAGTTAGTTCGAATTGATGATTTGTATATTATGGACTGTTGAGTATAATTAGTACGAACTTACTAAGCTATGAAGCTTACTGTGTGTTATTTGTCTATTTTTTATAGAGAATCAAAGCTAACTTGGACACGGGGGTCGCCAGAAAGCGTCATCACACTTTCGATAATTTTGTTGGTACTTTTGAAGCTTTGTGTATATGGTATATGGCATGTATAGGCTAGTGTTATTTTAGTATGTTTTAAGCTATGATACTAGCCATGTGATTTGGCTTTTTAATGATGTAAATATTGGTGTGTATTTGGCCATTTAAGTTGGCTTAAGTATGTGTTTGATAAGTGATATATGTGATGTATATAATGCCTTATATGTTGGCTTGATTTGGTATGTTTGCCATAGTTGTTGATATAGCTAAATGGTTGTTCATTTGGTTAGTTATTAGTTGATGTACTAATGCTTGGAAGTTGACATATTGTGGTTTTATCTTAAGATGATAATATGGTGTATTTTGTGATATAAAATAGGTGATAAGATAATGAGTTAATGCATTTGGAACTTATGTAAGTTGTGATGATTTTGGTTTAGTGATTTGGTATGCTTTTGAATATAGAATTGAGTAACTGAAATGGTTGTGGTTAGATGGCATGTTATGTGTGTGAATTGGCATGTTTTGGTTGCCTATAAATGTTATGAAATGGTACCATTTTGGTTGCTAGGTGTGCATGAGAAAAGGGTGGCAAATTGGTTTTGCGAATAGCCTATTTTTGTCCACACGAGCATGTGTCTCAACCGTGTGCGACACATGATCATGTTACACAGCCATGTGTCCCCTAGGGTTGTCCTTCAAGCTTAAGTTAGTCTTGTACATGGCCTAGACACACGGGCGTGTCTGGTGGTCGTGTCAGACACATAGCCTTGGCACATGGGTGTGTGTGGCCACTTTGAAGGGTACACAGGTTAGACACATGGGCTTGTGGTTGATCATATGGCCAAGTCAATAACTCCCTTAGATTTCACACGGCCTGGCACACGGGAGTGTCCTCGGCCGTGTGGTGCAAGTCAAATATGTATGCCCTGTTTTCACACAGTCTGTGACACGGGCGTGGCTGGTGGCCGTGTGAGGCACACGGCTTGTTCACACGGGCGTGTGACCCTTTTATATTTGAAAATTTTCTAAGTTTTCCAAAGTTTGCATATGTGATTGGTTTAGTCCCGAACCTTCTTTAAAGCATGTTTAAGGCCTCATAGGCCCTCTTAAGGGACGATGTGGTTATGTATGATTGATGTTACATAGAAATACTTATTGTATGTTAAATGTACGCTTTTGTGTTGTGATTGATTGGTAATACCTTGTAGCCCTATTTCGGCAACAGATACTAGTTAGGGGGTTGTTACATATGTTTTTAAAGTTACGATTTTATGGTAATGCTCTGTAACCCTATTCCGGTGACGGATATAGGTTAGGGGTGTTACACCCATGCATTCTCTCTTTCGTCCTATAGAAAATATCTTTTTATTTACTTAGTTCATTTGTTACCTAAAAAGAAGTCACTTGCTTTAAGCCCATACCAAAATATCTTATTTACATTTTCATTTTTTTCATCGAATAATATTATTATTAGGGGATTTAGCATGTCTCAAAATTCTTTGACTTGACAATCACGATGGAGCATACAAAAAATTGCCGAGTACTCAATCATGTCACAATTTAAACTAGAAGTCACTCATGAAGCTAAGGCTTTTAACTAAAAAGATGGATGGAGCATACACTACTCACTCCTTTGCTACAGCGGAATGCTCTTAAAGTTATACCACACTTTTTTACTAAGGTCCTCCTTTCTAATCAATAGCACGATGGAGCAAACAAAGTGATGCTAACCTACTTAGTAACTTTAAGAATTGGAGTGCATACTTATTTAAACAATATCTCGTGGCAATTTGACTAATGTTTGGTTTCAAAAATCCCTAAGGGCATAAAAAAGATATTTACTATATTTCAAAAATCCATAAAAAAATTAAGTATAGGACATCCTATTTTTAGAAATCAATTTCCAAGCAACTTAGCCTAACCTAACTTCACCCAATCCATTGTTACCTATTATACGTATATCGAAAAAAATTTAAGCTCATCATAGAACATCATGAAGAAAAATTGTACTTCTTATAGACAAACAGTATTTCAATAGTTATTATGCCTTGGCAAAATATCCTATATACCAAAATGAACATACAAAATGCAACCTAGATGCACAATACACCCCCAAACCTAAGGGATGCATTGACCTCAATGCATGTAAAATCCTGAACATTATATAACAAGTATCAATATTTAATGCATGAGAGAAAAAACAAAACTTAACTTCCTTGGATTGGAACATTGGCACTTTATTCAATTCCTTCTCGTGGACTTGTGAGTACTGACTTTGTATCGCATCTTCCTTTTCCGTAGGTAAACTTCCTCACTTTCTTTGTCGGTCTCCATTAGTTCATCGATCAATTGACTGATTTCTTGATCTTGTGCAGCCATGGTGATGGGTGAAGATGTCGGTTCAAGAGTTTTACCTTTTTTCAGTGGCAGTAAATGGTGAAGGGGTAGGGAAATTTGTTTCTTCCTTTCCTTCTTCTTCTTCCTTCTCTTGTTAGGAAGAGGTTGAGTTTTCTAATTTCTCCTCAATAGCTTTTCTTTTATCTGCAGTGACTCCTTCAGTCATAGGGTCAGTTCTGGCAGCGGATGGAACTGGCTCTTTTCCGTACTCATTAGACAAGAGCAAAGTAACTGGGGTAGTAGGAAATTCTAGCATGGGTCTTGAAAATTTTTTCTAGAGGGATCTTCTTAATGCCAAATCCTTATCATTCACATATGACCAGTACCGACCCTGGCATTCGTTGCTTAGTTCCAACTTTTCCATCATCTAGTATTACTACACCTCAAACAGAGACAACCTCAGTTCTAATTGTTTTAGATAAGTCAAGATTTCCTGGTCATAAGAGGCAGGAGATGTTAGTGTGGGAATATGTGTAGTAGGGGGAGCTTTGACTGTTTTGGGTTGCTATGGAAAACTTAGTTCCTCAAAGCTTGGAAAAAAATTGTTCACGTTATCACACCCTTACTAGGGGTAACATCCTTAACATCAACTAAAGGTACATTTGCCATCTTACATAGGGCAGAAATAATGGAAGGAAAATTAAAGCTCTCGGCATTCTTATCAGCACACCTATGGACCTCTTGGAAGATAATCTTCTCCACATTTATCTATCTTCCTTGTAGAATAGAATGTAATAGCAACATCCTTTCTTTCGAAATAGTGTGTTATGTATAGACGACATAAGATGACTCTTAAAAAAGTGGTACCACACCTTCCCTATTGGTTTTAATATAGCTCTTTCAACGTATAACACTCATGGCTTGAAATAATCCACTGCGCTGCTTCAACGCATAAATCCTCTAATACTTTCGCCAACCCCTCTAGTGTAATATTCTCAAAAAATTTAGAATGATCATCTTTAACCTCCTCAATGTCAAACTAGGCATTAATATGGTCTTCATCGAATGGCATAGATTTACCGCGCACATAAATGAAGGGAGAATCTGAGGAATTTACATGAGCCTAAAACTCTCTTACCACTTTACCCACAACATCCCCTGGGTGTAGACAAAAGCTACTCTAGTTATGCTTTTCTACAACTGAGGATACCAATTGATTGTTGATCGAGATTTTTTGTGATAAGTTTTATAAATTTATAATTAATCATTCTTGAAACTAACTATCATCACGATGAAGGCAAGTGTACATATCGAACAGTAGTATAACTTTAGCAAGACTGGATAGTCAAACCCGAAAGAACTAAAAGTACTAGTATTAACTGTCTTTTTATTATCTAGCCGAAAAATAAATGGGTTTGTTTATCTAAACTAATTAACTAAACTAAGAAATCATAGAAAGGAAATTGAGGAAAATACTTTTTAGAAAATTCGATTGATTAAGACAATACCCAAGGAAAAATCCACCTAGACTTCACTTGTTATTTGACTCTGAATCGAACGATTTATTCATTCAACTTGTTCCATAGAAATTTCTAAGTTATTTTGTTATCCCTATTCAAGAATAATAACATCTAACCCTAGATTGAATAATTGAAATCTCTTTCTAATTAACACTCTAGAGTTGCATTAACTCGATCTATGGATCCCCTTATTAGGTTTCACCCTAATCCGGAAAAATATTGTCACCCTATCTCTAGGCGCGCAATCAACTCCGCTTAATTATGACAAATTTACTCTTACACAGGGACTATTCATCCTCCGAATAAGCACATTAACTTGTATCAATATCCTGAAATACCGAAGCAAGAATTAAGAACACATAATTAAGAACAAGTTAAATATTTATCATGCAATTCAGATAATAATAACAAAATCCGTCTTAGGTTTCATTCCCCTTAGGTATTTAGGGGATTTAGTTCATAACTAAAAAGGAAAACATCTCAGAAGAATAATGAATACAAAACATAAAGAGAACCCAAAATTCTTGAAGAAAAATTGAGGAGAGATCTTCAGTCTTGATGATGAATCCGGCTTCTGAGATGGATCAATCGGCTTTCTTCGAGTAATTCCTTACTCTCTGCTCTGTGTGTCCCCTTTAATCTTCCTTTAGGGTGTTTAAATAGGCTTTAGAATGCCTAAAAGCCCTCAAAAGTGGCCTTTCCCAAATAGGATTATACTTGGGCTCGATAAGGACATGCCCGTGTGACACGCCCCTGTGTGATAGGTTCAAGTCGTGGTCAAGGCTGTTAAATAGGCACGGACGTGTGGTCTACCCGTGTAAGTCGTGCTTCGATTCTGCCATATTGACATGGCCGTGTGGTCTACCCGTGTGAGGAAGTCTAGGCTGTGTTGATTTCCTACGTTGGCCCATTTTCTCTGTTTTTGGCCTGTTTCTCGCTCTTTCTACTCTCATATGCTTTCCTAAGTATAAAACATGAAATTAGGGGATTAGAAGCATCGAATTCACCACATCTAAGGAGAATTCATCCATAAACTGTGCTAAAAATGGGGTAAAAATATGTATATATTACGGTTTATCAATTGTACCCCATGTGGGGTTCATCTTTCAATAAAAATATTTGTCATCACTTTCTGCGAGCTCTGTGATTGATTTCTTCGTCAAGAAGTAATGGTCCTGACGGGTTTCCTCTAGTCATAAACTATAAGAACCTGTCAGAAGAGAGAAAAAAAAATTTAGTAACAAAAATTAAACAAAAATTTAAATTGCAGTAAAAGTAAATGGCTAAAGTAATAAAAATTGAGTGTTCCTAATATCTTAGTTCCCCGGAAACGGCGCCAAAAACTTGATCGTGATTTTTCGTGATAAGTTTTATAAATTTATAATTAATCGTTCTTGAAACTAACTATCATCACGATGAAGGCAAGTGTACCTATCGATCAGTAGTATAGCTTTAGCAAGACCGGGTTGTCGAACCCAAAGGAACTAAAAGTACTAGTATTAACTATCCTTTTATTATCTAGCCTAAAAATAAGAGGGTTTGTTTATCTAAACTAATTAACTAAACTAAGAAATCACAGAAAGGAAATTGGGGAAAATACTTTTTAGAAAATTCGATTGATTAAGACAATACCCAAGGAAAAATCTACCTAGACTTCACTTGTTATTTGACTTTGAATCGGACGATTTATTCATTCAACTTGTTCCATAGAAATCCCTAAGTTATGTTATTATCCCTATTCAAGACTAATAACGTCTAACCCTAGATTGAATAATTGAAATCTCTTTCTAATTAACACTCTAGGGTTGCATTAACTCGATCTATGGATCTTCTTACTAGGTTTCACCCTAATTCGGGAAAATCTTGTCACCCTATCTCTAGTCGCGCAATTAACTCCGCTAAATTATGACAAATTTACTCTTAGACAAAGACTATTCATCCTCTGAATAAGCGCATTAACTTGAATCAATATCCTAAAATACCGAAGAAAGAATCAAGAACATATAATTAAGAACAAGTTAAATATTTATCATACAATTCAGATAATAATAACAAGATCCGTCTTAGGTTTCATTACCCTTAGGTATTTAGGGGATTTAGTTTATAACTAAAAAGAAAAACATCTCAAAAGAATAATGAATACAAAACATAAAGAAAACCCAAAACTCCTGAAGGGAAATTAAGGAGAGATCTTCAATCTTGATGATGAATCCGGCTTCTGAGATGGATCAATCGGCTTTCTTCGAGTAATTCCTTACTCCCTGCTCTGTGTGTCCCCTTTAAACCTCCTCTAGGGTGTTTAAATAGGCTTTAGAATGCCTAAAAGCCCTCAAAAGTGGCCTTTTTCGAATAGGTCTATCCTTAGGCTCGATAAGGACACACCCGTGTGCGATAGGTTCAAGCCGTGGTCAAGGCTGTTAAATAGGCACGGATGTGTGGTCTGCCCGTGTAAGTCGTGTTTCGATTCTGCCATATTGACACGGCCGTGTGGTCTACCAGTGGGAGGAAGTCCAGGCCGTGTTGATTTCCTACGTTGGCCTATTTTCTCCGTTTTTGGCCCGTTTCTCACTCTTTTTACTCTCCTACGCTTTCCTAAGTATAAAACATGAAATTAAGGGATTAGGAGCATCGAATTCACCATATCTAAGGAGAATTCATCCATAAATTGTGCTAAGCATTGGGTAAAAATATGTATAAATTACAGTTTATCAAATACCCCCACACTTGAGCATTTGCTTGTCCTCAAGCAAAATCCTCAATTCACAATCAAAATAAATTCTTCTCAATTTATAATCCCTATCAATAATATCTCAAAATAATCCATAAGTAATCATACATTGAGAATTCAACTGAAAGAACATTAAAGTTTCAAACATCCAAAGTTGAGCATTTTATCACGAAAGTATAGGTGTCCTCCCTTCATCTAAGTGATTACCATTGATACAAAATATCACCAAGTTTAACATCCTTACTATTGATTCGCTCAAATCACTCGAGGTGTTTAAGGACAATAAATGAAGCACTCATTAGTCAATATGAAAAGTTATTACCATAAGCTTGCGTGAAAATCAAATCTCTACCACTATAAATTGAGATGATACATCAATCAAAAGGTCTTTTAGAGGGTTGTAACGTGGCTTTGGTTAGAGGGTGTGGTCACAAGCTAAAAGAATAGATTAGAATCGAGATTGAGTTTGAAAAATTACTGAACTAGAAAAATACTAATTACACTTGAATAAAAATGAGCTTCATCTCAGAAAATGGAACTAAATACTTAAGCTCTAAACGAAAAATTATTACTAATATGTATGTATGTTTTTTTTAAGAACAAGTTGAATACAATTCAGAATGTTGCTAAAAATAAAACATAGCTAAGCAATAATTTCAACTCAAATCGCGACAAAAAATAGGGATCAAATTAATTTAGGGGATTTCAACAATAATGAGTTAACATTGAGGGTAAGTCAATGGATGGGTTGTTAAGTTCAAGGGGGTTTACTACGGGTTAATTATGAAGGTAGGTTTTTATGGAGTGAGTGGGTTAAACCTAAGTGCCTCTATCATCTTGACATATCAAATCAAATGGTGTGTTCTTGATATGCATAATCAAGCAAGTTCTAGAATAACAATTCGATATTGACCCACTCAAAGCAACAATAAAAGTGAGCATGAAAGGAATAATAGATGCTCTAAAGGCTCAATATCTCGCAAAAAATTATGGCTTTTTGATGTTTAAATCTGTGACTTTCAACTCAAGATATTACCTAAACTTGGGGGAAACAACCTAAAAATTTGAAATTCTCAAAAGTCAACTTACCATGCTTGATTCTCTAATGTCTTAAAGTTTAAACAATAAATGCATGAATGCCTATGTTTTTATTCAAGGCATATCAATAAAAATCATAAATTAATCAAAATTCATTCTAATAATCATATGAGAAGATCACATGAGAATAAGACAAAATTCAGGGTTTATTTCTAATATAGATATAGATAACCCCCCCACACTTAAAATGTACATTGCCTTCAATTTAAAAAAATAGATATACTGAAAAATATAAATATAAGATCATAAGATAGGGAAAGAAGTGAAACTTCCTGAGTTATGAACGGATGAAATCCTTGGATTAGAGAGAGCGAGAATTGAAAATAGAGCTAGAGGGAAGGCATGATTCTGTGGGAGAATTAAGGGAATAATCTAATAATAATCATAAAGATGAGCCGTGTTTTAAAAACAAATGAGTTTTTTTAAAATAAATAAAAAAAGTAAAAAAAAAGAGAAATAATCTAAATTTTGCAAGTGGCACAGCCGTATCACACGCCTGTGTGGTTCGTGTTCAGCCCATGTTTGTCGCTTATTGAGAGATAGTCACACAGCCTGAGGACACGCCCGTGTGTCTAAGCCGTGTGGTTGCATAATCCACAACCGTACGGGATGTGGTTCGCTTCTCTACGCCTGTGTACCTATGCACATGCTCGTGTTATTTTGACAGTGTTGACCACGGGTGCTAGGCACGGGCGTGTCGAACACCCGTGTCATGTTGGCAGATTTGCCCACGACCTACTCACACGGCCGTGGCAATTTATCGCATCCCGTGTTTTAGGAAAAATTTTACTCTATTTTCACACGGCTGTATCGCACGGCCATATCTCTTCTTATGTTATGGACAAGGCCTAAGGCATGCCCGTGTACATGACCGTGTAGATTATGTGAACCTGTGTTCAAAGACTCAGTTAGTGCTCTAGATATTAAAACTTTGAAATTTAAATAAAATTTAAATAAATGAAAATCGTTAGTACTCGAGTTGCCTCTCGAGAAGCGTTTGTTTATAGTCTATGCTCGACTTTACCATGTCAGTGTATCAGGGAGGTTCGTGGAGTCGTAGATCCTCTCCATCGTCCTTAAAATTCTCGTCGTTATAAAGTTTGAGACGATGTCCATTTACCTTGAAAGTTCCTTGTGATGGGTGACTTACCTCTATTGTGCCATATGGAAAAATAGATTGAACTACGAAAGGTTCTGACCATCGTGATTTAAGTTTCCCAAGAAACAATTTGACTCTCGAATTATATAGCAGGAGAAGATCTCCCACTTCAAATTGTTTTTGTTGCTTTAAACGAGCGTCATGGCGCGGCTTTGTTGCTTCTTTGTATAGGCGTGAGTTTTGTATGCATTGGCTTGCCACTCATCTAGCTCGTTCAATTGCATCAACCTGTTTTCACCTGCAAGTTCGGGATCAAGGTTTAGAAATTTAATAGCCCAAAAAGCTTTCTGTTCTAGTTCGAATGGTAGATGACAACTTTTTCCTAAACAAGTCTGTAAGGTGATGTTCCTATCGGAGTCTTAAAAGCAGTTCTATAAGCCCATAAAGCATCATCTACTTTCATAGCCCAATCTTTCCTGTTTGATTTTACTATTTTTGCAAGAATCCATTTGATCTCTCAGTTTGCCACTTCAACTTGTCCACTAGTTTGAGGATGGTACTCGGGTTGCCTCCCGAATAGGACTATACTTGGGCTCGACAAGGGCATGCCCGTGTGACATGCCCATGTGCGATAGGTTCAAGCCATGGACAAGGCTGTTAAATAGGCATGGGCGTGTGGTCTTCCCGTGTAAGTCATGCTTCGATTCTGCCATATTGACACAGTCGTGTGGTCTACCCGTGTGAAGAAGTCCAGGCCTTGTTGATTTCCTACATTAGCCCATTTTCTCCGTTTTTGGCCCGTTTCTTGCTCTTTTTACTATCCTATGCTTTGCTGAGTATAAAAAATGAAATTAGGGGATTAGGAGCATCGAATTCACCATATATAAGGGGAATTCATCCATAAACTATGCTAAGCATGGGGTAAAAATATGTATAAATTACAGTTTATCAATTGTACCCCATGTGGGGTTTATCCTTCAATAAAAATATTTGTTCAAAATAAAATGGCCGCTTTAGAATATTAGTTGAATACTTTGTGGCTGTAGTAGCATTGATGTAACACCCCTAACTCGTATCCATCGCTGGACTATGGTTAAAGGCTTACCAGACAAATCGGAACATTTTACAAACAATTCAATAAAATCATCCACAAACATAGTCAAACATCATTATAGAGTCCCTTATATAGGTCATCGAGACCTTAATCATGCTTTAGAAAAAGGTCGAGACTAAACCAAGCTCATACAAAATTTTTCAAAACTTAAACATATTTCAAAGTTGTATAGGTTACACACCCATGTGAATACGCCGTGTGCCTCACACAGCTTTAGACACACCTGTGTGTCTAGGCCGTGTCAAAATAGGGCATACATACTGACTTTTCCACACGGCCACATGACACGTCTATATGCTAGGCCATGTGAAAATTAGGGAGGCTACTGACTTGGGTCACATAGCCAGTCACTCACTCGTGTTTCTAGCCCATGCTCGAAACTGACTTAGCCACACGGTTTAGCACACACCCATGTGTGTGACCGTGTGGTATACTTAGACTCACTTTGAAATGGCCGTTGAGCAACACAGCTGAGACACACGCCCGTGTCCCTGCCCGTGTGGGAAAAAGTAGGCCATTTACAAGACCAATTTTCCATCCAATAAGGGTTCTCTCTATAAGCAACAAATAAACACAAATTTCACATCAAATTTCAACCATTTCACAACCAAAACATACACTATTTATACGAATTCATTATCCACATGTTTCATGTTTCAAAACACATACCAATTCATATCATTCCATAAGCCAAATACATACCAAAATGTATGATTTATAACCTTAATATCCATCATTTAATCTCATGCCATAATCTTATCTTTTCTCCAAACAAGCACAATTCAAAAACTTACCAATTTGACCAATTTCTTTGGCCATTCATGAGCACATCAAACACACTACTATTGTATTACAATCATATACCAAAATCAAAACCATAACTTCAAACATAATCAAGCCAATTCACATGGCTAGATATAAACATTCCAAAACATAATCAAAGTACTTCTAGCCTATACATGCCATACTTCAATATATACATTTTCAAAAGGTACCAAAATATAATTCGATAGTGTGGTGATGATCCTCGACGATCCCCGAGCTTCTGGTAGCTTTGATATGTATAAAACAATTGAAAAACACACTGAGTAAGCTCTCAAAAGCTTAGTAAGCCATATACAAATAAACTTATTAATTAAAGTATATAAACATCATCTAAATACATATACTCCACAGTCAGATACTATCCCAAACCACATAATTCATGTACATTTCTAATGTACTCAATTCATTTGCACAAATAACATACTTTCTCATACTTATAACACGTATAATCACTTGTAAATATACTTACCTTTGTTCTCAAACATAGTATACATTTCAAACGTACCTGAATCGGATACACATCTCGTATATTCATTCATTTCTTGGAATGCCTGTTGAACCGTTCAGAATCATAAGGATACGCGGATAGCTCAGAAAGCACATACAATGCCAACGTCCTAGACGTGGTCTTACATGTAATCAAACATCGATGCCACTGTCCCAAACTGGGTCTTACACAAAATCAAACATGATGCTAATGTCCCAGACGTGGTCTTACATGTAAATCATAAGTCGATGCCAACATCCCAGACGTGGTCTTACACGATAACACATATCGGATCCTATGTCATGACATATGTATCCTAACTATTCCTAAGGTTCGTACGGGGCTTTTCGGACATCGTAACTTTGTCGATACTTTCTCGGATATCTCATTTTCAACTTTCATATTATCATTCATCATTTTTCAATAACATATTAGCATAAATAAACCATTTCGAATACATTTATTTGTATATAGACTTACCTCGTACGGATTTGGATAGATGGAATCGGCTACTCGATGACTTTCGACTTTCCCCGATCTAATTTCGTTTTCTTTAATTCTTGATCTATATAAATTCAAATTTAACCCTTTTATGCACCAAATCATTCAATTCAATCCAAAAACGTATATTTAGGGTATTTTACAAAGTATTCCTCATATTTTCACATTTTGACAATTTAGTCCTTGATTCATAAAATAACAAAATTCACAAAATTTCTTTATACTTATACTTAGTCGAATATTCATAGTACTCATACAAGTACACATTTTTCATTTATTTCTCATTTTAGTCCCTCAATTTACAAATTTCACAATTTAGCCCCAATTACTCAAATTCATCAGAAATTCCAAGACAAAATATGTTAACCCAAAAGATATCTTTTATTTTCCATCAACTAACATTTCAAAGCTCACAAAATCAAAAATTGCATAATTCAAAAACATCAACAAAATCAAAAATTGAGACATGGGCTTGATAGTACACTAAGAAATGATTACAAAAACGTATAAATTATCAAAAACTGAATCAAAACCATACCTTAATCCAAGCTCAAAGTGCCAAAACCCTATCTAGATCTTTTTCTTTCTTTTTTTCTTGTATTTTCAGTTGATGAACAAAGAAATAATGAATATGATGGCTTTTGGTTTTAATTTAATTAACATATTAGCCAATTACCAAATTTACCCTTTAATATAAAACCATTTAATCATTAAACATATGACCATTTATGTCCATCTATTAGACTAATGGTCTATTTGCATCTTAAGGACTTCTCCTTTAATAAGACAAATCAATTAAGCACTTTAACAAACAACAGACAACTTTTGCATTTTACGCGATTAGGTCCTTTTATCGAATTGAGCATACAAACGATTAAATTTTCATACAAAACTTTCACACATGTCAATTCACATATTATAAGCATAGAAAATAATATTTAAATATTTTTTGACTCAAATTTATGGTCTCAAATGTAACACCCCTTACACGCATTCCACACAGTGTACGAGATATTACCAGAACATAACACATACCATTAAATAAAACCGAGACAAAAATATGGCATCCAATTGGATCATAAAACATTATAACATATGTCTTTAACAATATTAGCCAACTTCAATGGCTTTGTACAAAATATTCAATCACATATTGTAGCCTATATTTTAATCCTAGGCAATTATGACACGTAACAAAAATAACTAAGCCTACTTTACATGCCATAATTCAAAATGTTTAGTTCAAATACCAAAAGTATTGATAGTGCGGACAGATCTTCAACGATCTCTAACTCCCGTGCTAGCTGGATGACACTATAAAACAAAAAAAGAGAGAAAAGAAAGTAAGCTTATTGCATAGTAAGTAAGTATATAAATAATAAATAAGGAATCTAATATGTTTACAAAGTAACTCAATCATATTTATTTTTAATTTCACTATTTACTCCAATTTGATCAAGCTGTCCCTCCTGCGTCATGTTCCTTAAATAAATCATAACTTGAGTTACGAAACTCGAAATCCAATTCCGTAAATTTTCCTTGAAACTAGACTCATATATATAATTAATAATTTGTTTTTAGAATTTTTGGTCAAGCCAATTATTACATTTTATTAGTTAAATTCTCCCCTATTTCAGGGTTCAGCCACTCTAACCTCTGTATATTACGATTCATATATCTCTCTATTCAGAGTATCAATGACTATGCTATTTGTTTCTTATAAAACTAGGATCAATAAGGATTCCATACATGTAAGATAAAACTCCTAATTGTTTCTTTAAAATTTATGATAAATTTTTAAAGTCTAAACAGAGGATCATGTAGTCATTCTGAACAGGTCTCACAAAAATATAAATTTCTCAAAATATAAGATTCCTTTACTTGCTATGTTTCTTTTACATGAAAAGAGACTCATTAAGCTTTAAATTCATGTCTCATTTAGCCTCTAATTAAATTCTTATTATTTTTGGTGATTTTTCAAATTCACGACACTACGTCTATCCAAAACAGTATTATTGCTAATTCACTCTTTCACACTTTCTTTATATTAATCTCATTTTAACATGCATATCACAATTCATTTTCACCACATTTCATACATCACAAGTATAGGTCCATGATTACAATGTCACCATAAAGCCATCTCGTTGAACAATTCGAATCAATTCCCGATACTTGATGGTTTTAGCACACAGCTCTACCATCATATTTCATAGAATTCGGCTCTCTTGTACACATGGTGAACACTTAGTACCACCCATGTCACCTAGCCAATTTATCTCGTAGCTCCCTTGTCTACATGGTATCCTTCACTTGAATCACACATGCGACCTAGCTACATTTATCTCTCCCGTAGCTCTCTTGTCCATATGGGATACATCCCGTATCACACATGTGACCTAGCCACTACATAGTATCTCGCAGCTTTCTTGTACACATGATGTGCACTTCGCACCATACATGTGACCTAGCTACGCTCCATCTATTTTATTCAATCTTTTCGAATGTTCAACCGGGATTTCTCTCTCTATTACTTATTTCCATTCTTCCAATAGTCGATTTATGCTTCAACATCAGCTAATATGTATATAATAGGCTGAAATATAAAAATGTAAATGAAGTTAATGTATTATTTACATACAAACTTACCTCGGTGCAAAATATGGAAATTTTACAATTTAGTCCAAAACCTTTTCCTTCTAACGTTCGAGATCGATTTCACGCCTTTCTTGATCTATAACAACACATTTAGCTCATTTAACACTCATACTATTTATTTCAATCCAAAAATCACATTATGGAAAAATTACAATTTTTCCCCTAACTTTTACAAAATTATGATTTTGCCCCTAGGCTCAGAAATTTAATTTCAGCCCTTATTCTTATGTTTAATGACATGTTTATCATTTTTATCTTCTATGGCAACATCAAATTCTCACTCTAACACATAGTTATGAACAATAGGTATTTTTACCGATTATGCCATTTTGCTCGTTTTCGCTAAAAATCACTTAGAAAAGATCGTTCTCCTAACTTCAAACATTCATATTCTACCATCAAACATCAAATTACATGCATATCATTCATGGGTAAATTTTTAAACATAAACCCTAACTCGAAATAATAGTAGAAATAGGTTGACCGAGTTACGAGGATTTAAAAAATGTAAAGAACATTAAAAACGGGGCTTGAATGCACTTACTATTGAGCTTGAAAGCTTGGGAAAAACCCTAGCTATGGAGAACATGCAAGTTTAGGCCAAGCTTGATGAAGATGAACACATTTTTGTGTTATTTTTCCTATTTTATTTCATTTTATATGCAAATGACCAAAATGCCCTTACTACTAAACTTTCTAAAATTTCCATCCATGTCCTAATTTTTGTCCATATAAAAGATAATGGTCTAATTGCCATTTAAGGACCTCTACTTAAAACCCCCATTTCAATCTAGTACTTTATGAATTAGACACACACATTTTTCACCTATTTCAATTTTGTCCTAAACGTCAAATTAAACATCCAATCGATAAAATTTCGCAACGAAATTTTCACACAATTAGGAAATCATAATATAAACGCTAAAACTTAATCATAATAAATTATTATTATTATTATTTAAAATCTCAAATTTGTGGTTTTGAAACCATCATTCGCTTTTTACCCTAAATCGGGTCATTACAACTCTCCCCTTTTTAGGATTTTCGTCCCTGAAAATCTTGTCGGTAAAGAGATTTGGGTACTGTTTTCTCATGGCTTCCTTCGGTTCCCACGTAGCTTCTTCTACTCCATGTCTTTGCCATAACACTTCTACTAAAGCTATACTTTTCTTTTTCAACTGTTTTACTTCTCGAGCCAAAATCTTAATCGGTTCCTCATCATAGGTCAAGTCCGATCGAATCTCAATTTCTGTTGGAGAAATCACATGTGAAGGATCAGAACGATAACGTCGCAACATTGATACATGAAACACATTATGAATTCTTTCTAACTCTGTCGGTAAGGCCAACCGATATGTCACTGGTCCAATCCTCTCAGTAATCTCATACGGCCCAATAAAACGCGGACTCAACTTTCCTTTCCGGCCAAATATTAGAATCTTTTTCCATGGTGATACCTTTAAGAACACTTTATCACCCACCTGAAATTCAATCTCTTTTCTTTTTAAATCTGAATATGACTTTTGTCGATCTGAAGCAGCTTTCAGGCAATCACGAATTACTTTTACTTTATCTTCAGTTTCTTTAACTAGATCAACCCCATGAATCTGTTTCTCACTAAGTTCACCCAATATAAAGGAGTTCGACATTTGGCGACCATACAAGGCTTTGTACGGTGCCATCTGTATACTTGACTGAAAACTGTTATTGTAGGCAAATTCAACCAAAGATAGATATTTCTCCCAACTGCCTTCAAATTCTAAAACACAGCATCTAAGCATATCTTCGAGTACCTGGATTACTCTTTCCGACTGACCATCAGTTTGTGGATGAAACGCGGTACTAAAGTTCAATTTTGTGCCCAAAGCTTCTTGTAACTTTTTCCAGAATCTCGAGGTAAATCTCCAATCTCTATCTGATAGTATCGACATAGGTACCCCATGCAACCTCACAATTTTAGCAATATATAATTCAGCTAATTTATCAAGTGAGTAATCGGTACGTACCGGTATAAAGTGAGCCGACTTTGTTAACCTATCAACCACTACCCAGACAGCATCCTTCTTTTGTGCTCTAGCTTCTGATCTAGCTACTAAATCTTTCATCACAGTTTTACTGCTAGCTCTACTTCCAGTATTTCTCGGGGTCTACCTCTGCTGGCGGTAGTACTCTGTCTAGCGCTCTGAAATTTTTCCTCTTTAACTTTCTCCGGGCAGTCTCTGATATAATACTCTCGAGAACCACACCTGAAACAAGCTCGCTCGTTCCCCCAACTGCTTGCCACATTGCTGACATTCAGGTTTTCTAGACTGCACATTACCCACACTTGCCACTGAAGTAGCTTGAGCTTTAGACCCCGAACATGCCTTACCACGATCTCGATGTGAATCTCTAGCTGAAACTGTCATTCGAGGGTTTGTCTCTTTGGACCTCTTTGACTGAGATTGAAATGACTTGCTTATCGGCCTCTTTCTGGCATCTCGGGCCTCAATAGCAGCTTTTTTTCTTTCTTTATTCAATTCTTCAGCTTTAAGAGCTCGGTCAACCAATACTACAAATTCTTTCAGCTCCAGAATTCCCACAAGCACTTTAATGTCCTCATTAAACCCATCCTCAAATCTTTTGCACATAATAGCCTCGGTGGACACACATTCCTGGGCATACTTGCTGAGTCTTACAAATTCACGTTCACACTCTGCCACAGACATCTTGCCCTGTTTCAATTCAAGGAACTCCTTCCGTTTTTTATCAATAAATCGCTGACTTATGTATTTCTTTTTGAATTCTTCCTGGAAGAAATCCCAAGTAACTCTTTCTTTTGGCGCCACAGCTACCAAAGTCTTCCACCAGTGTTAGGCTAAATCTCTCAAAAGTGATACAGCACACTTTAAGCACTTCTCGGGTGTACATGAGAGCTCATCAAATACACGAGTAGAATTTTCAAGCCAGAACTCCGCTTTCTCGGGATCATCATCGATCTTTGCTCTAAATTCTTCGGCCCCTTGTTTTCGAATCTTGTCAACCGAAGGCTTGTTCACTCTTACCAAATCTATGCCTTGAGCAGCTACAGGAACCGTCTGAGGTATGGGAGGGGGTGGAGGAGGTTGAGCATTTGGGTTTGCTCGAATAAACCCAGTATACCAATTGTTCAACATTTGGAGAAAGGCATCCTGAGCCTCATCTCCCTGTCTCAATGTCTCAAGTCTACTTAGCACCATCATCAGCCGCAGTTCTGTTAGGATCCATTACTATGTTAAAACAAAACACAGTTTAGAATAATCAGGAGTCACCACACTATCACAGTATTTTTATGGCATGTATAGCTAGACTTTTACACATACTTTATTGGTCCGAGAACCGACTAAACCATAGCTCTGATACCACTAAATGTAACACCCCTTACACGCATTCCACACCAAAACAGTGTACGAGATATTACCAGAACATAACACATACCATTAAATAAAATCGAGACAAAAATATGGCATCCAATTGGATCATGAAACATTATAACATATGTCTTTAACAATATAGGCCAACTTCAATGGCTTTGTACAAAATAGTCGATCACATACTGTAAGCTATATTTTAAGCCTAGGCAATTATGACACGTAACAAAAATAACTAAGCCTACTATACATGCTATAATTCAAAATGTTTAGTTCAAATACCAAAAGTATTGATAGTGCGGACAGATCTTCAACGATCTCTAACTCCCGTGCTAGCTGGATGACGCTATAAAACAAAAAAGAGAGAAAAGAAAGTAAGCTTATTGATTATTAAGTAAGTATATAAATAATAAATAAGGAATATAATATGTTTACAAAGTAACTCAATCATATTTATTTTTAATTTCACTATTTACTCCAATTTGATCAAGTTGTCCCTCCTGCGTCATGTTCCCTAAATAAATCATAACTCGAGTTACGAAACTTGAAATCCAATTTTGTAAATTGTCCTTGAAACTAGACTCATATATCTACTTACTAATTTGTTTTTAGAATTTTTGGTCAAGCCAATTAGTACAGTTTATTAGTTAAAGTCTCCCCTATTTCAGGGTTCAGCCACTCTAACCCCTGTATATTGCGATTCATATATCTCTCTATTCAAAGTTTCAATGACTATGATGTTTGTTTCTTATAAAACTAGACACAACAAGGATTCCATAAATGTAAGATAAAACTCCTAATTGTTTCTTTACAATTTATGATAAATTTTTAAAATCTAAATAGAGGATCATGTAGTCATTCTGAACAGGTCTCACAAAAATATAAATTTCTCCAAATATAAGATTCCTTTACTTGCTCTGTTTCTTTTACATGAAAAGAGACTCATTAAGCTTTAAATTCATGTCTCATTTAGCCTCTAATTAAATTCTCATTATTTTTGGTGATTTTTCAAATTCACAACACTACGTCTATCCAAAACAGTATTATTGCTAATTCACTCTTTCACACTTTCTTTATATTAATCTCATTTTAACATGCATATCACAATTCATTTTCACCACATTTCATACATCACAAGTATAGGTCCATGATTACAATGTCACCATAAAGCCATCTCGTTGAACAATTCGAATCAATTCCCGATACTTGATGGTTTTAGCACACAGCTCTACCATCATATTTCATAGAATTCGGCTCTCTTGTACACATGGTGAACACTTAGTACCACCCATGTCACCTAGCCAATTTATCTCGTAGCTCCCTTGTCTACATGGTATCCTTCACTTGGAATCACACATGCGACCTAGCTACATTTATCTCTCCCGTAGCTCTCTTGTCCATATGGGATACATCCCGTATCACACATGTGACCTAGCCACTACATAGTATCTCGCAGCTTTCTTGTACACATGATGTGCACTTCGCACCATACATGTGACCTAGCTACGCTCCATCAATTTTATTCAATCTTTCTGAATGTTCAACCGGGATTTCTCTCTCTATTACTTATTTTCATTCTTCCAATAGTCGATTTATGCTTCAACATCAGCTAATATATATATATATATATAATAATAGGCTGAAATATAAAAATGTAAATGAAGTTAATGTATTATTTACATACAAACTTACCTCGATGCAAAATATGGAAATTTTGCAATTTAGTCCAAAACCTTTTCCATCCCCCGTTCGAGATCGATTCCACGCCTTTCTTGATCTATAACAACACATTTAGCTCATTTAACACTCATACTATTTATTTCAATCCAAAAATCACATTATGAAAAAATTACATTTTTGCCCCCTAACTTTTACAAAATTATGATTTTGCCCCTAGGCTCGGAAATTTAATTTCAGCCTTATTCTTATGTTTAATGACATGCTGATCATTTTTATCTTCTATGGCAACATCAAATTCTCACTCTAACACATAGTTATGAACAATAGGTATTTTTACCAATTATGTCGTTTTGCTCGTTTTCGCTAAAAATCACTTAGAAAAGATCGTTCTCCTAACTTCAAACATTCATATTCTACCATCAAACATCAAATTACATACATACCATTCGTGAGTAATTTTTTAAACATAAACCCTAACTCGAAATAATGGTAGAAATAGGTAGACCGAGTTACGAGGATTTCAAAAATGTAAAGAACATTAAAAATAGGGCCTGAATGCACTTACTATTGAGCTTGAAAGCTTGGGAAAAACCCTAGCTATGGAGAACATGCAAGTTTCGGCCAAGCTTGATGAAGATGAACACATTTTTGTGTTATTTTTCCCATTTTATTTCATTTTATATGCAAATGACCAAAATGCCCTTACTACTAACTTTTTAAAAATTCCATCCATGTCCTAATTTTTGTCCATATAAAAGATAATGGTCTAATTGCCATTTAAGGACCTCTACTTAAAACCCCCATTTCAATCTAGTACTTTATGAATTAGACACACACATTTTTCACCTATTTCAATTTAGTCCTAAACGTCAAATTAAACATCCAATCGATAAAATTTCGCAACAAAATTTTCACACAATTAGGAAATCATAATATAAACGCTAAAACTTAATCATAATAAATTATTTTTTTAAATCTCAGATTCATGGTTTCGAAACCACTGTTCTATTTTGGCCCTAAATCGGGCTATTACATCAAAACTACTATTCCGACTAGGATCTAAATCGAACTATTACAATTCTCCCCCTTAGGGATTTTTGTCCCCGAAAATCTTACAATTGAACAGATTCAGATATTATTGTTTCATAACATCTTCTGGTTCTCAGGTAGCTTCTTTGACACCATGTTGATGCCACATCACTTTTACTAACAGAATTTTCTTATTTTGCAATTCTTTAACCTCACGAGCTAAGATACGAAATGGTTCTTCGTCATCGGTGATATCAGACTCAATCTCAATCTCAGATAGAGGAATTACATGCGAAGGCTCAAATCTGTATCGTCGAAGCATCGATATGTGAAACACATCATGAATCTTTTCTAGCTCTGGTGGCAGCATCAATCTATAAGCAACCAGCCCGATACGCTCGGTAATCTCATACAGTCTGATGAACCTCGTACTCAATTTGCCTTTTCTACCAAATCGAAGCACTTTCTTCCATGGGGATACTTTCAGAAACACTTTGTCACGGATCTCAAATTCAACATCTTTTTGTTTCAAATCTGCATAGGACTTCTGACGACCGGAAGCTACTTTCAAACTATCTCAGATTACTTTTACTTTCTGTTCAGTATCTTTTATCAAATCAACCCCATGAATCTTATTCTCATTGAGCTCAGTCCAATACAAAGGTGTACGACATTTGCGACCATATAAGGCTTTGTACGGTGCCATTTTAATGCTTGATTGAAAATTGTTATTATAAGCGAATTCAATCAAAGGCAAATATTGTTCCCACGTACCTTCAAACTCAAGAATGCAACATCTCAACATATCTTCGAGAACCTGGATAATTCGCTCAGATTGACCATCCGTTTGAGGGTGAAAAGTAGTACTGAAGTGCAATTTCGTACCCAAAGCATTTTGTAATTTCTTCCAGAATTGTGACGTGAATCTCAGATCTCTGTCTGACACAATAGATAATGGTACACCGTGAAATTTCACAATATCAGAAATATACAACTCAGCTAATTTATCAAGCAAGTAATCTGATCGTATTGGAATAAAATGGGCTGATTTCATCAATCGATCAACTACAACCCAAATTGCATATTTCTTTCTAGGAGATAGGGGCAAACCCGAAACAAAATCCATTATTACTTTATCCCATTTCCACTTAGCAACCATAATCGGCTGTAACAAACTAGATGGCACCTAATGTTTAGCTTTAACTTGCTGACAGATCAAACATTTTGAAACAAAGTCAAAGATATCTCTTTTCATTCCAAACCACCAGTAATGCTGTTTCAAATCATTATACATTTTTGTACTACTCGGATGTACAGATAAATGACTGTTGTGAGCTTCATTCAAAATCATTTGAATCAAATCTGAATTTCTTGAAACACAAATCTGATCTCAGAATTTCAAACAATTGTCATTATCAACTCGAAATTCAGAATCAGAATATCCTTCACATTGGGCTCGTTTTACTATTACCTCATTATCATCCTTCTGGGCATCAATAATCTATTGTAAAAATAGCAATCTATCTTTCAATTCAGCTAAAATTGAACCATCCTCAGGCGTACACAACTGAGCATTCATAGCACGTAATGTAAACAATGATTTTCAACTCAAAGCATCAGTAACAACATTTGCGTTTCCCGGATGATAATCAATAACAAGCTTGTAGTCTTTTAATAGTTCTAACCATCTTCTTTGTCACAAATTCAAATATTTCTGAGTCATCAGCTATTTCAAACTCTTATGATCAGAATAAAAATGACATTTTTCACCAAACAGATAGTGGCGCTAAATTTTCAAAGTAAATACAATCGTAGCTAACTCAAGGTCGTGTGTCGGATAATTCTTTTCGTACGGCTTTAACTGTCTCGAAGCATAAGCAATGACTTTGCCTTCCTATATTAAAACACATCCCAAATCATTCAATGAAGCATCACTATAGATCACAAATTCTTTACCCGATTTGGGTTGAACTAACACCAGAGCCTCTGTTAATAAAGCTTTCAACTGATCGAAACTTTTCTGACACTTTTTAGACCAATTAAATTTCACATCTTTCTGAAGCAATTTTGTCAACAGAGTCACAATCATAGAAAAGCCTTTTACAAACCGGCAGTAATAACCAGCAAGCCCTAGAAAACTGCGGACTTCAGAAATATTTCTCGAAGGTTTCCAATCCAAAATAGTTGAAATCTTTCTTGGATCAACTCGGATACCAGATGCCGACACAACATGTCCCAGAAAACTGACTTCTCATAACCAGAATTCACATTTTCTAAACTTCACATACAATTGCTTATCTCGTAAAGTCTATAGCACTGATGTTCGGCATGCTCAGATTCATCACGTGAATAAATCAAAATGTCATCAATGAATACAATGAAAAATCAATCTAAATACTGTCTAAAAATTCTGCTCATCAAATCCATAAAGACAGCGGGTACATTCGCTAATCTGAAATGATAACTAAGAATTCATAGTGTTCGTACCTCGTTCAAAAAGTAGTTTTCAAAATTTTTGAATCTTTTACTCACAACTGATAGTAACACGATCTCAAATCTATCTTTGAAAACATAGTAGCTTTTTTCAACTGATCAAACAGATCGTCAATTCTGGGCAAAGGATATTTGTTCTTGATAGTCACTTTGTTGAACTAACGATAATCAATGCACATTCTCATCGTGCCATCTTTCTTTTTCACAAACAGAACAGGAGCATCCCAAGATGATAAACTCAGCCTAGCAAACCCTTTATCGGTCAACTCTTGCAACTGAGACTTTAATTCTTTTAGTTCAGTCAGAGTCATTCTATACGAAGCTATCCAAATTGGAGTAGTTTCCAGTACTAACTCCATGCCAAATTCAACTTCTCGTATCGAAGGTAATCCCGAAAGTTCTTCAGGAAACACATCAAAAAATTCACAGACAATAGTCACTGATTCAACTTTCTTTTCTGTCACTTTCGAATCAATCACATAGGCAATGTAAACTTCACCACCTTTTCTCATAGTACTCAGAGCTTTCATCGGAGATATCACAGCAGGCAATCCATTCAAATCACTAGATTCAATTTAAATTATTTCATTATTCTTGCATATCAAATCAACAGTTTTCCGTTTGTAATTTACAATAGCATCGTGCAAAATTAGCCAATCAATACCCAAAATTATATCAAACTCATCGAAAGGTAATAACATCAGATCAACTAGAAAACAAAGATCTTGAAACATTAACAGACAATTCTTGTAGACTTTATCAACCAAAATAGATCTGCCTAGGGGGTTTGAAACTTTAATTATGAATTCAGTAGACTCTACAGGCAAAGTCTTACTATTCACTAAATTCATGCATATATAAGAATGCGTTGATCTAGGGTCTATCAAAGCAATCACAGAAGTATCATAAAGTGTGAAAATACCCATAATCACATATGGAGACAAAGCCTCCTCACGAGCTCGAATGGCATAGGCTCTGGCAGGTGCACCAACCTCGGATCTAACAGCAGTGTCTTTTGTTCCCCTCTGACTGCCACTCACATTTTCCATATTTTTTGGAGGTCTACCACGAGATTCATTGCCACTTGGCCTCAGATTTTGCATAATCTCTTGTTCAACAGATTCAGGGAAATCGCAGATAAAATGGTCTAATGATCCACATTTGAAACAGGCCCGATCATACAGTCTACAATTACCAGGATGTCTTTTACCACAACGTTTACACTCGGGTCGATCGGATCTAGCATTTCCAACACTAGCAACAGAAGTAGTTGGAGCTTTGAAGCTCGAATGTGATCTAGCACAATCTCTACTCGAATGTCCCACATTAGCCTTTAAACGGCTATAATCATCTCTAAACTTCTTTGATGCAGATTTAAATGACTTGCTTGATGATCTCTTTCACACTTCTCTGGCTTCTGAATTAGCTTTTTCTTTTCTCTTTCCCAAACTCTTCAGCTTTACATGCTCGTTCAACAAGCACAACGAATTCTTTGATTTCAAGAATTCCGACTAACGAATGAATATCTTCATTCAGACCATCTTCAAATCTTTTGCACATTATTGCCTCCGTAGATACATATTCTTGAGCATACTGACTCAGCCTTACAAATTCTCACTTCTATTTTGTAATAGACATATGACCTTGTTTAAGCTTAAGAAACTCTTTACGTTTCTGATCAATAAATCTCTGACTAATGTATTTTTTCCAAAATTCAGCTTGAAAGAAATCCCAGGTGACTCGCTCTCTTGAAACCACGGATATCAAAGTCTTCCACTAGTGATACGCTGTATCTCTCAAAAGTGAGACGGCACATTTTATGCATTCATCAGGATTTAAAGATAATTCATCGAACACTCGTATCTTATTCTCTAACCAGAACTTGGCTCTTTCAGCATCATCATTCGTAGTTCTTCAGCTCCATATTTTCTAATCTTATCAACCGGAGGCTTAATCAATTGATTCGGATTAACTTGTGACATAGCAGGAACTTAAGGGGGATTAGCTGGGGTTGGGGGTTGTTGAACAGCCGGATTAGTTCTAATGTATTGGGTGAACCAATCATTCATTATTTAATAGAAGACTTGTCTAGCCTCTCCATCATGGCTACTCGTAGCCGGTTTAGAATCAGATGGCGCTGTCCCTTACGCGAGAGCAGGTGCATTACTCTCGACATCATCAGCCTCGACTCGTTCAGGATCCATTTGCTATATAAAAACACATTTTCATTGTCAGGATTCATCACACCATCATTGTCAGGATTCATCACACTATCGCAGTTCATAAATATGGCATGTATAGCTAGACTCAAATACTCTATGGTGGTCCTAGAACCAACTAAACCATAGCTCTGATACCAATAAAATGTAACACCCTTAACCCTTATCCATCGCCATACTAGGGTTGAAGGCATTACCAGACAAGTCGGAACATTTTACAAACAATTTAATAACATCATCCACAAACATAGTCAAACATCATTATAGAGTCCCTTATATAGGTCATCGAGACCTTAATCATGCTTTTGAAAAGTTCGAGACTAAACTGATCTCATACAAAATTTTTCAAAACTTAAACATATTTCAAAGTTGTACAGGTTACACTCCTGTGTGAACATGCTATGTACCTCACACGGCTTTAGACACACCCATGTGTCTAGGCCGTGTCAGAACAGGGCATACATACTGACTTGTCCACACGGCCACATGACACGCCCGTGTGCCAGGCCATGTGAAAATTAGGGAGGCTACTGACTTGGGTCACACGGCCAGCCACACGCTTGTGTGTCTAGCCCGTGCTCAAAATTGACTTGGCCACACGGCCTAGCACACGCTCGTGTGTGTGACCGTGTGGTCTGCTGAGGCTCACTTCAAAATGGCCATTGAGTAACACAGGTGAGACACACACCTATTTCCCTGCCTGTGTGGGCAAAAATAGGCCATTTACAAGAGCAAGTTTCCACCCAATAAGGGTTCTCCCTACAAGTAACAAATAAACACAAATTTCACATCAAATTTCACAACAAATAAACATACACCATTTATACGAATTAATTATCCACATATTTCATGTTTCAAAACACATACCAATTCATATCATTCCATAAGCCAAATACATACCAAAACATATGATTTATAATTTAACGGTCTGGTTTAGACCCTCGTCAGAATAGCGGTTTTAGGACCTCCAACCGAGTTAGAAAAAATTATTTTAATATTATTTCTAGTGTTTATAGTATGTTGTGAAAGTTTCGTGTGAAAATTTTATTGTTTGTGTGCTTAATTTTGAAAAAGGACTTAATCGCGTAAAATGTCAAATTGGCCTTCTATTTGTTAAAGTGCCTATTTGCTATGTCTTCTTAAATGTGAGGTCCTTATGTTGTAAATGGACCATTTAATTCATGAATTGACATAATTGGACATGATTTAGTGGAATTTAAATGAAATTAAAAAATATTATGTTAGTAATTTGATAATTAAATGTTGATTTAATAAAACAAATGCATAAAATTTGTCCATTATCATCCATATTTGCCGAAAATTTGAAAGAAAAAGAAAATAAAATATCAAGCTAGGGTTCAACACTTGTGATTGGTGATTAAGGTATGTTTTAAGCCCGATTTTTGATAATTTTTACGTTTTTGAGATCGTTGCAGTGTAATGTACAAAGCCCATGCTTGAATTTCTAATTTTGATGAATATTTTAAGTTATTTCATTGATGAATTCATGAGTTTTATGATGTTAATTGGTGGAATATGAAAGCTTAGTGCTTGATATACATGTTTTGTAAAGTGATTTTGAGTAAAAATGCATATTAGGGATTAAATTTAAAAAAGTGTAAATTGAGGGGTTGAAATGTGAAATAAATGAAAGTTATGGGTTGCTAGGGATTATAGGATGATTCAGCTAGGGCATGGTTTTGATGAATTTTGTGTATTTTGTGATTTTATGAAATAGGGACTAAAGTGTTAAAATGTAAAAATGTGAGGGCTAATTTGTAAAATACCCTAAATATGTGTATATGGATTGGATTGAATGGTTTTTTTTGAATAAAAGGGTTAATTTTGAATACATATAGATCAAGAAAAGAGGAATTCGAATTTAGACCGAGGGAAGTTGAAGGTCATTGAGTAAACAGTCCAAATCATCAATTTTGAGTATGAGGTAAGTTTGTATGTGATAATTGATGTTATAGCCATGTTTTAATGCTTTGATAATGCATAAATTGTATAAATATTTGATTTTGGTTTGAGCATAATGTTAATAGATTATGTTCGGCACTAAGTGTGCGGTTCGAAATAGCCTTGGCTACAAATGGCACTAAGTGTGCGGTTCGAAATAGCTTCGGCTACAAATGGCACTAAGTGTGCGAGTTGGAATAGCTTCATCTATGAAAGGCACTAAGTGTGTGATACTGAGATAGATTTGGTTTGTTGAAATGGCACTAAGTGTGCGAGATTGTTACGGTTTTGACAAATTAAAGATGCACTAAGTGTGTGAATTCTTTAAGCATGGAAAGACTTCCAAATGAACTAATATATTTGAACAAGAGGTGAGTATGAAATGAAATTATATGGGAAAGCTCAGGTATGTTTGGTATCTATATGGTAAATGATACTATGTTTATGAAGCTTGATGAATCCGAATAAATATGTTACATGAGATAGAATAGAATTGACGGTTGACTCATAAACTACAAGTGTTTATTAGTTGATGTTTCGTACATTATAAACTATTTTTTATTTGTGATACGAACTTACCAAGCTTTTAAAGCTTATTGTGTGAAATGTTTTCTGTCTTAGAGTGTCCTAAAGCTAGCTCAAATCAGGGGATTGTCAGCGACTCATTCACATTATCGGACATCTATTTTTGGCACAATTTTTAGAGTTGTATATATGGTGTATTGTAACGCCCCAAAAATCTTAAACTTTCTTTCTTTTTCAGTTTTGATAAAAGGTGTGCTTCATATTCCTAGTCAAGTGTTATTTATGTGATAATAGGCCTGGTTAAGTTTAGAGTTCAAACTTTGGGGTGAAGGAAATTATAGTTTAATATTTAAAATAACCTTGATGGAAAGTAGTTTGGGTTTTAAATAAATGAAGGAGGAATTGGACACAAGGAGCCTTGTGTTGGAGTGGGAAGTAGCGTCACATGTGGGACTTAGAGGTGGCATCACATGCATGGCAAGGAGGTTTGGGGTTGGAATCCCTCCTTGCTCAAAAGAAGGATTTATTTTTGCTTAATAAATGGCCAGTAGTGGCATTGGATGTGAACTCTGAAGGGAGTGATCAGAGGAGAAATTTATGGAATGGATTAAGGAAAAAAGTTAAGAGATGAGGGGTGTAGAGAAGTGGAGCCGAATAGGGAATTTGGGGATATGTAAATTTGGCTATAGTATATATAGGTGCCGATTTTGGGGATTCTAGGGTATTGCCAAAATTACTTCTCTTCCTTTAGCTGAATTCCTCATTTTTGTGTTGCCGAAACACTTTTCTCTCTAAGTGCTTAAAATTTGAATTCCTTGTTCCTTGCTTGCCAATTTTCCATTCTTTCTCTTCTCAAATTCTCTTTTAATTGACGTTTGGTTTTAGCCGATTCCTTCTTCTCTTCTTCTTATTTGTGCCGAATAACCCCTTTCACCATTCAAATCTCAAAAGCCGAATACCTCTTTGGCTGAAGACCCTCTGTGCCACCACTACTCCCTTTATTTCGGTTGATTTTTGTGGGATTAGTATCAAATCTCAGATTTTAGATCTGTGCTGAATTGCTCCTTAGGCATTTTGGGGTTTTGGATTTAAGGAATACTCATGATTGGTGATCAAGGAAGGGCTATTAAGACTTGTCATTCAAGGTAAGGCAAAGGTGAGATTTTTGGCTTTTGGTGATCGTATTTGATAAGTGTGTGATTAATCATTGAGTGACATCATTTGTAGGTTTGTGGCTGAGGAGATCGCAACACGTTTTAGTATCAGGTGTGTACATACACTACACACACACAGTAGATAGGTAAATCCCGAAATGCCGAAAAGCCGAAGGTTTGGCTACAATAGACTTGCGAGTGCCTGAACTCTCATAAGGGGAAACCGATAGGTTACCAGAGGCCCAATGAGCGATTTTGTGGACTTGGGTCGTGTATTGGCCAACAGGGTCAGAATGGGTTAAATGGGCCCGATGGGCTATAGGGCGCAAAATAGGCAAAATTGGCAATTTGTTACTAAGTGATGAAAAATCATATGATTGCATGACTATGAATGTGATTGGGCCTGACGGGCCATATGAATGTGATTTGGGCCTAATTGGCCATACGAATGTGATTTGGGCCTAATGGGCCATATGAATGAGATTGGGCCTAGTGGGCCATATGCATGTATGTAGACTTGTTTGGGTTTTGTAAGGGTTTTTGGGCCTAGTATCCGGTACCTGCTTAAACAAACATAAAACTTAATTAATTAATTAATTTTGACCGTGGACAAGCCATAAGGTTAAGGTGTGGCAATGGGTATATGCATGCCTAGGATTGGATATAGGGAGAGCTTGGTACTTAAGCGGTCTTATTGACCCACCTCCTCTTCTCTGGATTCCTAGCTGGTGCATAGTATCTGTTTGCTTTAGCCAACGAAGACTTGTTAACGGGCCAAGGTACGTAATAACCCATAATAAAGAGAAATTACCGAAATCCCCCTAAGTGTGATAATGGCTAAAATACCCCTATGTGTTGAATGTAAGATTTATGGATGTTACATATATACCTGCTGCATTCATATGGTATTCTATTTAGGTTCCATATGGGTTGAGAATTATGGAATGGAGGAAGTATATGAGGATCGCATGGTCGCTTGACGACCGTGGATCCACCGATGGCTTTTTAAGCTAATATATGATTAGCAGTTTTGCTGCAACGATAGGTAGTACAGCAACCAGGCTACCATTGGAGTGTATCGGATGGGTGGGTCGATATTTATATCCCCACATGGCATGTATCAGGGGATGGAGATGGAGTTTAGCGGTTGGATGGGTGGGATCCGTGCATATTTGATTGCTTTACATCTGTTCTGATATTAAATTGGGCTCAAGCTCGAAAAGACTTGCTAATGGATGCTTTTCTATTTGCCGAGGGTTGTACACACTAAGTTTTCGAAATCTCACCCCCTCTTTTATTTTTCTCAGGTGATCCTCAGTAGGTGGTTCGACGGTAGGAGGGACTCCGAGGTGGCCAGCTAGCAAGACGACTTGGACTTGTTTTCTTTAACATATAATTTCTAGTATTTTAAGTTGTTTCAGTTTGTATTGTAATAAGGCCTTTCCTCTGGTTATTATTTCAAATTAGGATTAATATTTTTTTATTGGAAGTAGAACATGTGTAACACCTCATACCCATATTCTAGACCGAAATAAGGTACGGAGTATTACCGTTCACGAAAACATGAATTCACACATTAACCTAACCTTACTCAATTTACTTACTTTAGCTTAGACTAAAGTTGATAGCATTAACAGATATACATAGATACATGTAGATTTTAAAATTTAGAAATGTGATACTTTAAAACAAATTAATTATGACATATAACAAAATGATTCGTCTCTCTCTATACATGCCATAATTCCAAAGTAGTGATTACAAAATACCAAAAAGTATTGATAGTGTAGATGAGTCTCCGATGATCTCCAAAATCCCGAGCTGGCTTAATAATTCTATAAAACAAGAAAAAGAAAAGATGGTAAGCATATAGCTTAGTAAGTAAGTACTAAATTGATATATAATTTATCAAAGTAAAACAATCATACTAGTATATGGTTACATATATTGATGACAGGCTATTTTCTAGAGTCCTGGTTAAAAGAAAAATCATAACTTGAGCTACATATCTCAAAATTCAATTCCGTAAATTTTCCTTGAAACTAGACTCATAATTCTATTTACTAATTTTTTTCTAAAATTTTTGGTCAGGCCAATTAGTACAGTTTATTAGTTAAAATCTCCCCTATTTCAGGGTATGACTACTCTGACACCTGTGCATTACAAACAAAATTTCTCCCTGTACAAGATTCCAACGACCATGCCGTTTGTTTCCCTAAAACATAGACTCAATGAGGAATCCATGCATGTATGGTATGACTCTTAATAATTTTTTTACAATTTATGGTGAATTTATAAAGTCAAAACAGGGGATCCTAAATTCATTCAGAACATGTTTCACAAGAATTGAATTATCACATAATATAGAAGTCTTTTGTTTCCCCTATTTCTTTTATATGAAAGTAGACCTATTAAGCTTTAATTCCATAATTTATTTGAGATTTAATTCTACTTCCATGATTTTTGGTGAATTTTCAAAATTATGCAACTGCTGCTGTCCAACATTGTTTTACTACAAAAATTCACTCTTACATAATTCGCTCAATCCTTTCTATTTTACCGAGGTTCGCTCACATATCGTGCATATTGCTCATAAATTCAAATAAACATATACTTGCACTTATTCATCACATAATCACTTTCACATGTATCTTCATTTAATCGATTGCCCGTTGAACTAATCGGAATAACAACAGATACACAACTACCTGAACATTTTCCCATTTCCACACTTATAGCCGAAGCTATATGATACGCATAGTAGCTCTGCAGCTAGTACTACACATGCGACCAATAACTGCATATATGTGTAGCTTTGCACTTAGTACTACACACGTGACCATAGTTTTCGGTGCATAGTAGCTTTGCACTTAGTACTACACATGCGACCAATAATCTGGTACACGTAGTAGCTTTGCACTTAGTACTACACACGTGACCACACAATAGTTCATTTGTATCGCTTTTATTCAAGGTTCAACAGAAATTTCTCACTTTTCCAACATTTTACTAAATTGTCCAAATCAATTTAAATTCATAACTTACATCAAATAACCATTTGATAGGCAGCCATATTCCACATGTTATCAAAATACAATAACATAAAAGAAATCGATGATTTATTTACGTACAAACTTACCTCGGTGCAGAATATAGAAATTTTACAGTTTAGTCCAAAGCTTTTTCTTTCTCCCGTTCGAGGTCGATTCCACGCCTTTCTTGATCTATAACAACACATTTAGTTCACTTAACACTCGAACTATTTGTTTCAATCCAAAAATCACAATATGCAAAAATTACATTTTTGCCCCCTAACTTTTACAAAATTACGATTTTTCCCCAAGGCTCGGAAATTTAATTTCAGCTCTTATTCTTATGTTTAATGACATTCTGATCATTTTTCTCTTCTATGGTATCATCAAATTCTCATTCTAACACATAATTATGGACAATAGGTATTTTTATTGATTATGCCGTTTTGCTCGTTTTCGCTAAAAATCGCTTAGAAAAGATCGTTCTCCTAACTTCAAACATTCATATTCTACCATCAAACATCAAAATACATGTCTATCATTCATGGGTAAATTTTTAAACATAAACCCTAACTCAAAATAATAGTAGAAATAGGTAAACCGAGCTACGAGGATTTCAAAAATGTAAAGAACATTAAAAACGGGGCTTGAAATCACTTACTATGAAGCTTGAAAGTTGAAGAAACCCTAGCTATGGAGGAGAGCAAATTTTGGCAGCAACTAGTGATGAAGATGACCAAATTTTGTGTTATTTTTCCCATTTTATTTCATTTAATATACAAATGACCAAAATGCCCTTACTACTAAACTTTCTAAAAATTCCCTCCATGTCCAACTTTTGTCCATAACTTAGGAATTGGTCAAATTGCTATTTAAGACCTCCTAATTAATATTCCAAAGCAATTTCATACTAAAAACTTCTAGAACACAAGTTTTGCAATTTATTCGGTTTAGTCCCTAATCTCAACTTAAGCGCTTAATGCATAGAATTTCATTACTAATTTTCACGAAATCATGAAATCATATCATAAACCTCAAAATAAATATAAAATAAATATAAAATAATTATTTCTATCTCGGATTTGTGGTCACGAAACCACTATTCCGATTAGGCCCTAATTCGGGTTGTCACAATTCTCCCCCCTTTAGAGATTTTCGTCCCTAAAAATCTTACCAAGAGAAAGAGATTTGGGTATTGTGTCCTCATAGCTTCCTTAGGTTCCCACGTAGCCTCTTCCATTCCATGTCTGTGCCACAATACTTTCACTAAGGCTATATTTTTATTTCTTAACTGTTTAATTTCCCGAGCCAAAATCCTTATTGGTTCCTCCTCATAGGTCATATCCTGGTCGAATTTCAATTTCACGGAGGAATTACATGTGAAGGGTCGAGAACGGTAGCGTTGCAAAGATCGACACATGAAACACGTTATGAATCTTTTCCAACTCAGTTGGTAAGGCTAGCCGATAAGCCACTAGTCCAACTCTTTCAATAATCTTATAAGGCCCAATGAAACGTGGACTTAACTTGCCTTTTCGGCCAAACCTTAAAATTTTCTTCCACGGAGATACCTTTAGAAAAACTTTATCACCCCCTTGGAACTCGATCTCTTTTCTCTTCAAATCCGCGTATGACTTTTGTCCATCTGAAGCAGCTTTCAGACAATTACGAATCACTTTCACTTTCTCTTCAGTTTCTTTTATCAAGTCAACTCCGTGAATCCGTGATTCACTAAGCTCGGTCCAATACAAAGGAGTTCGACACTTGCGACCATACAATGCTTCGTACGGTGCCATTTGTATGCTCGACTGAAAACTGTTGTTGTAGGTAAATTCAACCAAGGCTAAATATTTCTCCCAACTACCTTGAAACTCTAAAACACAACATCGGAGCATATCCTCGAGTACCTGAATTACTCTTTCAGATTGACCGTCCGTTTGTGGATGAAACGCTGCAGATCAAATTCAATTTTGTACCCAAAGCTTCTTGCAACTTTTTCCAAAACCTCGAAATAAATCTCGGATCTCTATCCAAAATAATAGATATAGGTACTCCGTGTAATCTCACAATTTCGAAATATATATTTTAGCCAACTTATCAAGGGAGTCGTCGAGTGCGTCTTTGGTATAAAGTGAGCTGATTTTGTTAATCTATCAACCACAACCCGGATGGCATTTTTCCTTTTTGGAGTTAGAGGCAACCTGTCACAAAATCCATCATAATTCATCCCATTTCCACTCGGAATCATCATCGGTTGAAGTAAACTCAAGGTACACGGTGTTCACTTTCACTTGCCGGCAAATCAAGCATTTGGCTACAAACTCGTAGATATCTCTTTTCATACCGCTCCACCAATATATTTTCTTGTGTCGTTGTACATTTTCGTACTACTAGGATGAACTTGCAAAGAACCACTGTGTGTGCTTCATGTAAAATCTTCTCGAATCAACTCGGTATCTTTTTTCTGTTTACACATACCCGATCACAAAACATTAAGCAATCCTCCGTCCGATTCAAAATCTGAGTCACAATCCAATTCACACCGAGCTCGCTTTGTTCGTAATTCACATCATTCTTCCGAGCTTCACGAATTTGTTGAAGAAATAGCGGCTTAACTCTTAATTCGGCCAAAAGCAAACCATCATCAGACATAGTTAAATTTGTACTCATAGCTCTCAAAGCAAACAAAGATTTTCTACTTAAAGCATCTGCGACTATATTCGCTTTCCCAGGGTGATAATCAATTATTAATTCATAATCCTTTAATAATTCAAGCCATCTCCGTTGACGTAAATTCAAATCTTTTGATCCATCAAATATTTCAAACTTTTGTGATCGTGAAAGATTCGGCACTTCACTCACCGTATAAATAATGACGCCAAATCTTCAAAGCAAAGACAATGGCGGGCAACTCTAAATCATGTGTCGGGTAATTCTTCTCATGCGGTTTCAAGCGCCGTGAGGCATAAGCTACTACTTTACCTTCTTGCATTAAAACACAACCAAGACCAATTGATGACGCATCACTATAGATCACAAATTCTTTCCCGACTCGGTTGCACTAACACGGGTGCTTTGGTCAATCGCTCTTTTAACTTCTCGAAACTTAGTTGACATTCTTCATCCAATCAAACTTAACATTCTTTTGTAACAACTTAGTCATTGGAGGCGATCATCGAAAATCCTCGACAAAGCGTCGATAATATCCAAATAAGCCCAAAAAGCTTCTAACCTCGAGATACATCCTTTGGCGGTTTCCAATTAACAATTGCAGAAATTTTGCTCGGATCAACTCGAATACCATCACCCAAACTACATGTCCCAAAAATCCAACTTCATGAAGCCAAAATTCACTTTTACTGAATTTTGCAAACAATTTCTTTTCTCTTAAAATCAGAATACCATTCTTAAATGTTCAAAGATGTTCGGACTCATTCCGAGAATAAATCAAGATATCATCTATGAACACAACCACAAACCTATCCAGTATGGTCGAAAGATTCGATTCATCAAATCCATAAAGATAGCCGAGCATTTGTTAGACCGAAAGGCATCACAAGGAATTCATAGTGTCCATACCTCGTTACGAAAGCGGTTTTTGGCACATCCGACTCCTTAACTCTCAACTGGTAATAACTGGACCTCAAATCGATCTTTCAAAACACTGTGGCCCCCTTTAATCGATCAAACAAATCATCAATCCTCAACAACGGTACTTGTTCTTTATAGTCACCTTATTGAGTGAGACGGTAATCAATGCAAAGTCTCATTGAACCATCCTTCTTCTTTACTGAACAATACAGAGCACCCCGGGAGAGAAAACTCGGTCTCACAAATCCCTTGTGTCATTAACTCTTGCAATCGAGCCTTCAATTCTTTTAATTCATCTGTATGGAGCCATTACGTATGGAGGTAACAAATCAATAGAAAACTCTACCTCTCTCGATCGGAGGCAACCCCTAATTCTTCCGAAATACATCCGAGAACTCACGGACTACCTGGTATTGATTCAAGCTTCGACTCGGACATTTTAGTATTTAATACGTAAGCAAGATAAGCTTCACACCCTTTTCGCATATATCATTGAAAGTATATATATGAAATCACCATAGGCAATTTATTTTATTCATTTGTTTCCACCAAGAATTTCACCATTTTCACATTTCAACTCAAGAGTTTTAATGCGCAATTTACTCTAGCATCATGTAATATCAACCAATCCATACCCAAAATGACATCAACCTCGTCAAATGGTAGCAACATTAGATTAGCTGGAAAACAGTGACTTTGAATCATCAAAGGACAATTTTTGCAAACCTTATCTACTAACACATATTTGCCTAAAGGGTTTGACACTTTAATCACAAATTCAGTAGATTCTACGAGCAAGCTCTTACTAGATACTAAATTCACACAAACATAAGAATGAGTAGATCCGAGATCAATCAATGCAATAACAGTAGTATCATAAAGAGAAAATGTACCAGTGATCACATCAGGAGATGACGCCTCTTCCCGAGCACACATGGCGTAAGCTCTAGCAGTACTCTAGCTTCCTGGTCTCCCGCTTAATTCCTTTGTCACACTTCTCTTTGCTAGCTCCACTCCAGTATTTCTGGAGGTCTACCTCTATTAGCAACACTAGTCCATGCAGTACTCTGAAAATTTTTCTTCTTCAACCCTTTTTGGACAATCCTTAATATAATGTTCTAGAGAACCACATTTGAAACAAGCCCACTAATCGTCCAACACTCCCAAAATGTTGTTTGCCACAGTCTTTGCTTTTCGGGTCTATTAGATCTCACATTACCTACACTCGCTATTGAAGTAGCTTGGGCTTTAGAATCCGAATATGATCTTCCACGATCCCGATATTTAATGTTCGGTTGAAACAATCAACCGAGGATTCATTTCTTTAGACTTCTTTGGCTGAGATTGGAATGACTTACTAATTGGCCTCTTTCTTGCGTCTCTCGCTTCTCTCTCACGCCTTTTCTCTTCTCGTTGTTCGATTCTTGACTTTACCACTTCGGTCAACCAATACCACAAACTCTTTCAATTCTAAAATCCCAACTAGTAGCTTGATGTCTTCATTTAACCCATCCTCGAACCTCTTACACATAATAGCTTTGGTGGACACACACTCTTGAGCATACTTGCTAAGTCTGACAAATTCACGTTCATATTCTGCCACAGACATTTTTCCTTGTTTCAGTTCAAGGAACTCTTTCCGTTTTTGATCAATGAACCGCTGGCTTATATACTTCTTTCTAAACTCCTCTTGAAAGAAATCTCATGTAATCCTTTCTTTCGGAACCACTGATATCAATGTCTTCCACCAGTGATATGCCGAATCCCTTAGCAATGATACGGCACACTTCAAACATTCTTCGGGAGTACAAGAAAGCTCATCGAATACCCTGGTAGAATTTTCAACCCAAAACACTGCTCTTTCGGGATCATCATCTATATTAGCTCTAAATTCTTCAGCCCCTTGCTTTCGAATTTTATCAACTGGGGTTTGCTCGATCTTACCATTTCGGCACCTTGAGGAACTACGGAATCTGGTTGAGGAATAGGAGGAGGTGGAGGAGGTGAGCGTTTGGATTTTCCCGAACAAATTACAGATACCAATTACTCATCATACGGAGAAAGGCTTTCCGGCCCTATCTCCCCGATCATGTGTCTCATGCCTACTCTCCATCAAGGCGCAGATCCCTTGCGCGGAGCCGCACATTACTTTATACATCATCATCCTACTGACTCGGTGGGATCCATTTACTATAAAAAAACATGATTTAAAGTGTCGAGTCATCCCACTATCATAATATAATTATGGCATGTACAGATAGACTTCCACACACGATGCGTGAGATCCGAGAACCGCCTAAACCAGGCTCGATACCAATAAATGTAACACACCATATACCCATATTCTAGACCGAAATAAGGTATGGAGCATTACTGTTCACGAAAACATGAATTCACACATTAACTCGACCTTACTCAATTTACTTACTTTAGCTTAGACTAAAGTTGATAGCATTAACCGATATACATAGATACATGTAGATTTTAAAATTTAGAAAAGTGATACTTTAAAACAAATTAATTATGACATATAACAAAATGATTCGTCTCTCTCTATACATGCCATAATTCCAAAGTAGTGATTACAAAATACCAAAAAGTATTGATAGTGTAGATGAGTCTCCGACGATCTCCAAAATCTCGAGCTGGCTTAATAATTCAATAAAACAAGAAAAAGAAAAGATGGTAAGCATATAGCTTAGCAAGTAAGTACTAAATTGATATAAAATTTATCAAAGTAAAACAATCATACTAGTATATGGTTACATATATTGATGACAGACTGTTTTCTAGAGTCCCAGTTAAAAGAAAAATCAGATCTTGAGCTATATATCTTGAAATTCAATTCCGTAAATTTTCCTTGAAACTAGACTCATAATTCTATTTACAAATTTTTTTCTATAATTTTTGGTCAGGCCAATTAGTACAGTTAATTAGTTAAAGTCTCCCCTGTTTCAGGGTATGACTACTCTGACACCTGTGCATTACGAACAAAATTTCTCCCTGTACAAGATTCCAGCGACCATGCCGTTTGTTTCCCTTAAAAATAGACTCAATAAGGAATCCATGCATGTATGGTATGACTCTTAATAATTTTTGTAAAATTTATGGTGAATTTATAAAGTCAAAACAGGGGATCTTAAATTCATTCAGAACCTGTTTCACAAGAATTCAATTATCACATAATATAGAAGTCTTTTGTTTCCCCTGTTTCTTTTATATGAAAGTAGACCCATTAAGATTTAATTCCATAATTTATTTGAGATTTAATTCTACTTCCATGATTTTTGGTGAATTTTCAAAATTATGCAACTGCTACTGTCCAACATTGTTTTACTACAAAAATTTACTCTTACATAATTCGCTCAATCCTTTCCATTTTACCGAGATTCGCTCACATATCGAGCATATTGCTCATAAATTCAAATAAACATATACTTGCACTTATTCATCACATAATCACTTTCACATGTATCTTCATTTAATCGATTGCCCGTTGAACTCATCTAATAACAATGAGATACACAACTACTCGAACATTTTCCCATTTCCACACTTGTAGCCGAAGCTATATGATACGCATAGTAGCCTGCACTTAGTACTACACATGCGACCAATAATCTGGTACACGTAGTAGCCTGCACTTAGTACTACACACGTGACCACACAATAGTTCATTTGTATCATTTTTATTCCAAAGGTTCAACAGGAAATTTCTCACTTTTCCAACATTTTACTAAATTGTCCGAAATCAATTTAAATTCATAACTTACATCAAATAACCATTTGATAGGCAGCCATATTCCACATGTTATCAAAATACAATAACATAAAAGAAATCGATGATTTATTTACGTACAAACTTACCTCGGTGCAAAATATAGAAATTTTACAGTTTAGTCCAAAGCTTTTTCTTTCCCCCGTTCGAGGTCGATTCCACGCCTATCTTGATCTATAACAACACATTTAGTTCATTTAACACTTGAACTATTTGTTTCAATTCAAAAATCACATTATACAAAAATTACATTTTTGCCCCCTAACTTTTACAAAATTATGTTTTTGCCCCAAGGCTCGGAAATTTAATTTCAGCCCTTATTCTAATGTTTAATGACATGCTGATCATTTTTCTCTTCTATGGTATCATCAAATTCTCATTCTAACACATAATTATGAACAATAGGTATTTTTATCGATTATGTCGTTTTGCTCGTTTTCGCTAAAAATCGCTTAGAAAAGATCGTTCTCCTAACTTCAAACATTCATATTCTACCATCAAACATCAAAATACATGTCTATCATTCATGGGTAAATTTTTAAACATAAACCCTAACTCGAAATAATAGTAGAAATAGGTAAACCGAAGCACGAGGATTTCAAAAATGTAAAGAACATTAAAAACGGGGCTTGAAATCACTTACTATGAAGCTTGAAAGTTGAAGAAACCCTAGCTATGGAGGAGAGCAAATTTTGGCAGCAACTAGTGATGAAGATGACCAAATTTTGTGTTATTTTTCCCATTTTATTTCATTTAATATACAAATGACCAAAATGCCCTTACTACTAAACTTTCTAAAAATTCCCTCCATGTCCAACTTTTGTCCATAACTTAGGAATTGGTCAAATTGCTATTTAAGACCTCCTAATTAATATTCCAAAGCAATTTCATACTAAAAACTTCTAGAACACAAGTTTTGCAATTTATTCGGTTTAGTCCCTAATCTCAACTTAAACGCTTAATGCATAGAATTTCATTACGGAATTTTCATGAAATCATGAAATCATATCATAAACCTCAAAATAAATATAAAATAATTATAAAATAATTATTTCTATCTCGGATTTGTGGTCACGAAACCACTATTCCGATTAGGCCCTAATTCGGGTTGTCATAACATGGTTTTCCTAAACCATAACTGTTTTTAAATACCACATTTTCGTAACTCAATTTTTAAATGACAAGTTTTCGTAGATCATCTATTTTAAATAAAGATTCCGTAATTGAAAAGAGATTTTATAAAGTAATTATTATCATACAAAAAGGAATGGTTTTTATTTAAAGAAGGGTTTTCAATGAAAACAAGGTTTTCTATAAAACACTTCAATGTGACACGCTGGATCTGGCCATAACCTCCGAGCCGGGTTTATGGTGTTACATGTATGGCATGTATAGGCTAGAAGTGTTTTGATTATGTTTTGTGATGTATATATTTAGCCATGTGATATGGCTTGGTATGGTTGTGATTATGATTTGATTTTGGTATATGAAATGTGAGGCAATATGATCTATTTGATGTGTTCATGAATGGTTAAGAGAAATGGTAAGTTTGGTAAGTTTCGGTATGTGTTTGTTTATGGAAATTAGTAAGATTTTGACATGAGATTTGGTCATGTGTTTGAGATTATGAAACTATAAGTTTTAGTATGTTTTTGGCTTATGGAATGACATGAATTAGTATGAGTTACAAGCATGAATTTGTTGTCAATGTTAGGGTATGAATGAGGTATGTTTTGATATTGAAATTGGCTGAAATTATAATGCAAATGTGCTTGGTTTAATGCTTGTAGGTTTGACCCTAATTGAGTGGCAAATTGGCTTTTAAAATGGCCTATTTTTGTCCACACGGGCAGAGACACGGGCGTGTGTCTCTGCTGTGTATGACACACGGTTATGTTGCACAGCTGTCTGTCCCCTGGGGTACCCGACGATTTTAATTCAGTCTTGGGAACGGCCAAGGCACACGGGCGTGTGGCTAGCTGTGTGACCCACGTCAGTCTCGACCACGGCCAAGGCACACAAGCGTGTCTTGTGGCCGTGTGTGTAATTTAGTATGTATGCCCTATACATCTTTGAAAAATGTTTAAGTTTCGAAAAGTTTTGTGCGAGCTCAGTTTAGTCCTGACCCCTTTCTAATGCATGTTTAAGGTATCGATGACCTATGTGAGGGACTTAATAATTATGTTTGACCTTTGATGCTGTAATGTTTGTAAGATGAATGTTAGATGTTCTGATTGTTCGGTAATGCCTTTAACCCTAGTCCGGCGATGGATACAAGATAAGGGTGTTACATATAACCTTAATATCCATCATTTAATCTCATGCCATAATCTTACCTTTTCCCCAAACAAGCACAATTCAAAAACTTACCAATTTGACCAATTTCTTTGGTCGTTCATGAACACATCAAATATACTACTATTGCATCACATATCATATACCAAAATAAAACCATAAGTTAAAACGTAATCGAGCCAAATCACATGGCTAGATATAAACATTCCAAAACATAATCAAAGTATTTCTAGCCTATACATGCCATACTTCAATATATACATTTTCAAAAGGTACCAAAATACAATTCGATAGTGTGGTGATGATCTTCGACGATCCCCGAGCTTCTGGTAGCTTTGATATATTTAAAATAGTTGAAAAACACACCGAGTAAGCTTTCAAAAGCTTAGTAAGCCATATACAAATAAACTTATCAATTAAAGTATATAAACATCATCTAAATACATATACTCCATAGTCAAATACTATCGCAAACCACATAATTCATGTACATTTCTCATATACTTAATTCATTTGCACAAATAACATACTTTCTCATACTTATAACACGTATCATCACTGGTAAATATACTTACCTTTATTCTTAAACATAGTATACATTTTAAACGTACCTAAATCGGATACACATCTTGTATATTCATTCGTTTCTCGGAATGCCCGTTGAACCGTTTAGAATCATAAGGATACGCGAATAGCTTGGAAAGCACATACAATGCCAACATCCCAAACGTGGTCTTACATGTAATCAATCATCGATGCCACTGTCCCAGATGAGATCTTACACAAAATTAAACACGATGCAAACATCTCAGACGTGGTTTTACATGATAACACATATCGGATCCTATGTCATGACATATGTATCCTAACTATTCCTAAGGTTCGTACGGGGCTTTTCGGACATTGAAACTTTGTCGATAATTTCTCGAATATCTCATTTTCAACTTTTATATTATCATTCATCATTGTTCAATAACATATTAGCATAAATAAACCATTTCAAATACATTTATTTGTATACAGACTTACCTCATACAAATTTAGATAGATGAAATCGGCTACTCAACGACTTTTGACTTTCCCCGATCTAATTTCGTTTTCTTTAATTCTTGATCTATATAAATTCAGATTTAGCTCTTTTATTCACCAAATCATTTAATTCAATCCAAAAACACATATTTAGGTTATTTTACAAATTAGCCCTCATATTTTCACATTTTGATAATTTAGTCCTTAATTCATAAAATCATAAAATACACAAAATTTCTTTATACTTATACTTAGCCGAATATTCATAGTACTCATACAGGTCCATATTTTTCATTTATTTCTCAGTTTAGTCCTCAATTTACAAATTTCACAATTTAGCCCTAATTACTAAAATTCATCAAAAATTCTAAGACAAAATATGTTAACCCAAAACATATCTTTTATTTTCCATCAACTAACATTACAAAGCTCACAAAATCAACAATGGCATAATTCAAAAACATCAACAAAATTATAAATTGAGACAAAGGCTTGATAGTACACTAAGCAACGATTACAAAAACATAGAAATTATTAAAAATCGAATCAAAACCATACCTTAATCCAAGCTCAAAGTGCTGAAACCCTATCTAGCTCTTTTCTTTTCTTTTTCTTGTATTTTCGGTTGATGAACAAAGAAATAATGAATATGATGGCTTTTGGTTTTAATTTAATTAACATATTAGCAAATTACCAATTTTACCTTTTGATATGAAACCATTTAATCATTAAACATATGGCCCTTTATGTCCATCTATTAGACTAATGCTTTATTTTCATCTTAAGGACTTATCCTTTAATAAGACAAATCAATTAAGCACTTTAACAAATAACAGGCAACTTTTATATTTTATGCGATTAGGTCCTTTTATTGAATTGAGCATACAAATGATTAAATTTTCATACGAAACTTTCACACATGTCAATTCACATATTATAAGCACAGTAAATAATATTTAAATATTTTTTGACTCAGATTTATGGTCCCAAAACCACTATTCTGACTAGGGTCTAAACCGGATGTTACAATTGAAAATATCTTTAGTTACGGGGCACCAGCGCACGAATATTTTGCTATTTTTGAAGTACTCCTTACACTAGCCACGAAGAGAAAGTCAAGAAATATAAAAAACAAAATAATGGAGTAAAAAAATAATAACAGAGAGGTTGAAGATGAGAGAACTGTAAAAATGTGAACTTTGTGAGAAGTGGAAACATAAACCAGTTGAAGAAAATAAAAAGGGATAATGATGACAGTTTTTAGGGAATGGGAAATGTGAGGGAGAAAGGTTATAATGTGGAGGAAAATTTAAAAATAGAAAAGAATTTTGGAGGGAAAATGAAATAACCGAGCCCTACTGTAACATCCTGAATTAGGGCCTAGTTAAAATAATGGTTTCGAAACCACAAATTTGACATAAAAAAGTTTATTTTTATTATATTTTTATCGTATAAAATTTCATGAAATGATTTTGTGAAAATCTCGTTCGAAAATTTTGACGTTTGGGCACTCAATTTAGTCAAAAGGACTATATTGTAAAAAGTGCAAAAGTTAAGTTCTACATATTAGAAGTGTCTAATTGTTATGAAATTTTAAATTGGAAGTCCTTAAATGGTAATTATACCATTGGATAATTTTTTGGACAAAAATGGACATGGAAGGGTAAAATTTTAAAGGTGAGTAAAAAGGGCATTTTGGTAAATTAATAATTAAATGGACTAAAAGACAATATAAAAGCCAAAAAACCCCTTGTCCATCTTCTTGTTTGGCTGAATGTATCAAGGAGAAAGCCATGGTTAGGGTTTTCAAGTTTCCAAGCTCCATAGTAAGTGCTTCCTAGCCCCATTTTTAATGTTCTTTACATTTTTGAAGTCCCGGTAACTCGATATACCTATTTCTACCATTATTATGAGCTAGGGTTCATGTTTAAAAATTTACCCATGAGTGATATGCATTTTTCTATGTCTAATGGTAGAAAATGAATGTTGTGTGTTAAATAAACGACTTTTGCTTAGTGATTTTTGGTGAAAATGCTTAAAAGGACTAAATCGTAAAAGTTACAAAATTTGTCATAAAATTGTGATTTAGTGAAAATTAGGGGCTGATATAGTTATGAAAATGATTTGGCTAGGCTTAAAATGCAAGGAAATTAAGTAAAAATAATTTTACGAGCTTAGGGGCCAAAGTGTAAATAAGTGAAAGTTTAGGGGCAATAACTTAATTTTTCCATAATATGATTTTTGGGTCTATATGAATAATGTGAGTCCTAAATAAGCTATATTTGAAATGTTAGATCAAGAAAACTGAGATTTGGGCTTAAATCGGGAAAGTTCGAGATTATGGACTAATTTGGAGTAGTTGGCCGTAATTACTTTTGAGGTAAGTTCGTATGATAATAATAATGCAATGTTATGTTTGAATTATATTCCTTACTATTATTGCATATATTTTATGATTTAATATGTTGGAAAAATTGATGGAATGGTGTATATGACATGGAAGAACATTACATGAAATGCAAAAAAAAATGATGATACATGACAAGTGATATATGAAATATGTGCTATATGTTATGTAAATTCTTAAAAGCTTGTTTTCTATTTGAGTCATGCCTTATTATGCTATGAATGGGCAATTGGTACTATTGTAAACATGAATGATATTATGGCCGTTACATACGACATCACGAGCAACTACAACAAAGTATGCCATGTGCAAGTGAGAAAAATCTCGTTTGAACCTTAGGAATAGTTTAAGATAGAAGTGACATGTCACTAGGAACTAAGAAGTCTGAACTCATTGAGTGGTTCGGGTTCGTGATATATATGGCATCCAAGCTCGTTGAGTGGTCCGAGTTCCTTATGGATGCGAGCATATGAGCCCGCTGAGTGGTCCGAGTTCATAATGGATGCTATACATGTGATTGAGTTCCAGGCGAAGGTTTGTGTGTCCTACCGATGGCTAGGTAATCCTTGAGTGGTTAGATACCTGACAGCTTCTATGAGCAGCCCGTGTAGTTACACCTTGACCAATAGCTTATATGAGCAAGCCCATGAGTAGCTCCTTCGTGAGCGTTTCATGTTATGTGGTTGCTTTGGCTACATTGGTATATGTGGCACTTATGTGCGAATTTCTACGTATCTAATAGTATTCCAAGTGTTCAACGGGTAATACAATGAATGATGTAAGGAAAGTCCTGAGGAGGACATGTTACAGAAGGTATGGTTGTATACTATACTACGAGTGGTACAAGTATGTACACTAATGCTCATGATTATTGAGACTTTGAAATGTTGAAACTTCGGTGAGCTAAGATGTATGAATTATGATTGTGAATTTTGTTGCAATATCATGTTAACTTATATTGTGCATTTGAACATGGAATTCAAGAAATGGTGAGATCATAATTAGTTGAAAGTGAACTTATGATAGTTATCATTATATTGCACTAGAACAGTATTTGACAGCAGCAGTTGAGTGAATTTGAAAATCCACAAAAAATTGTGAAATTGAATTTACTAAATAAGATATGAAATTAAAGCTTATTGAGTCTAGTTTCACATAGAGGAAACAGTGTAAGTAAAAGAATTTCACATTATGAGATATTTAAATTCTTGTGAGATAGGGTTAGAGTGATTTTGGGATCCCCTATCTTTAATTTGGAAAATCACTAAAAATTGTACAAGAATAATTACGGGTTATAATTTATATGACTAAATCCTTGATGAGTCTATTTTCAAAAAAAAAAAGACGGGAACATTAACTAAATCCCCTACTATGAGATAATTAATTTTTAGTAAAGAAAGGCTGAAGCTGTCAAACAGTAGAATAGAGGTAACTTTGAAGAATAAACTGGACTTATTGGCTCGACCAAAAATTCTGAAAATTTTATGATAAGAAGATATATGAGTCAAGTTTCAGGGAAAATTAGTGGATCATGACTTGGAGCTCCGTAGCTCAAGTTATAAACAATTTAGTAACTATGACTCGAGAAAATAGCATGTCCAAAATACAAGTAAAAGCGTAATTATGGTTGCATTACCTTGAGAAGCATTTTGACATATTGTTTATTATTTTCATATGGACTTACTAAGCTATAAAGCTTACTCCCTCCTTTCTATTTCTTTTAGTGTTATCAGGTTAGCTCGAGGTTGGAGATTGTCGAAGGCAATATCACACTATCAAGTCATCACCTTTGGAGTATTGACATATATGTATTAAGCACCCTTAAGTGAGTGGCATGTATAGGGACTTAGTTTTTATGATAGATGTTGTTATGATTAGCCAAATGTATTGTCTTATATTGATTCATTGCATATAGCCATGAGATGTGGCTTGTAACACCCCAAACCCAGCCTAGACATTATGACCAGATTCGACGTGCCACATCGAAGTGTTCAAAACATTTTATGCTTTTAATCAAAAACTTATTTAGTGTTTTAATAGATAATTTCATTTTAGGTTAAAGTGAATGGAAGCTATGCACTAGGTAGGAAACCGAAAAAGAGAAGGTGAGTCCATCGGACTACTTAAGTACCAAGCTCCCTTCAGTCCAATCTTAGACATACACACCGCCATTGCCACACCTTAACTTCGTGTATATTTTTCGAAAACCAATTCTATTAATCCCATTTTAAGAAACGTGTTTAATTTTGGAAAACATTTTCATAGTGGAAGCTTTGCTTGTTGTCGTGTTATTTTGAAATCAATTACTGTTTTTGAAAACGCGCCCTAAAGCTAATCAATTTCGACAGGTAAAAATAAAGCATATCTATCTTATCAAATCATATCAAACCATTAAAAATAATTAGAGCGGCCTTATTACAACTTAAAACCCCAAATCATAAAAGTAAATAAATAAAAAGTCCAATTCACCAGAAGAAAATCGAAATTTACAGAACATGTGGCCACTCTGAATCCCTCACAGCACTATCGTTGGGGAGTACCTGCGTGGATGAAAATAATGGGGTGAGTTTGGGGAAACTCAGTGTGTAAAATAACCCAACCATAGTCTATATCAGCTCAAACCACAGAAACAGATTAAGTTGGCCTTAGCCCAGAACAGATATCAGTAAGAAGCCCTTAGGCCCATAACAGTACAGAACATATATCACATGAAAATGCATAAACCCAACCCATATCCAACCATATACACCCCTGTCCAACCTTACACCATGTGGGGAGACTACTCGACCCACCCAACCGCTACACGCTACAGAAATATGCAGCATGGCTGCCAGAACAGATAATGTGACAGAGTGACCAGATACAGATATTCATGGTAGAGCCACCAGAACAGATATATGTGGCATAGCCACCAAATTAGATAATTGTGGTATAGCCACCAGGACGCTTCCTCCATTATATAGTCCCGATGCAACAGATATACAATTATGGCATAAATCATACAGAATCAGATCATCATGCTTTTCAGTCAAAAGTAACCCTAGGGGTATAATCGTAATTTTGCACCTAGGGGTATAATGGTAATTTTCCATACATACGGGTATTCTAGTAATTTAACTATTTCTAAGTTTTCATGCCTATCATAGCCATTTACGTACTAACATAAACACTTACCGAGTGTTCTTACCGAATTGGGTCCGTTGGCCCATTAACCCTATTTTGGCCCATTAAGCCCAAAAATATTGAAATACACGAAATCATGCATTCTGCAGTCTTATCCCTTTAGTATACCAAATATGTTAATCAATCCATCTCACGAGCATTCAAACACTCGCAAGTTCCCAAAATACCAGCTTTTTGGCATTTCAATTTTTCGCCTTTTGCCGATTTAGTCTATGAGAGGGTGTCAGTTACACACCTGTTTACGACGATATGCTAACGAGTTCCACCCACAAGTTTCCTACAGTCAGTTACTTAATACATTATTTATGAATCCATAACAAGCTTGTATACAAAACTCCTTACCCAAACGTTCGCCATTAACACTTTAGGCACTAGAGCTCCTACCGTTGCCGAAACTAGCGACTAGGTTTAGATCCAGCCGTTCCACTTGTCCAAGCCTTCGATCAGTAGCCTCTAGATCACACTATCATCATAATAAAATAGTTGTCACAACCCTTAGAGCCATAGGGCCCAATCGACAGCCTCCCTAAACTTTTTAAGGGTTTCGACTTTTCTAAAACCTGAAATAAAGAATAGGTTCGTAAACTTACCACCGGTTCCTTCAGTCAATGATTCCAGTTAATTCCTACTCGATTTTGATGCAGATCTATCCCCTCAAATGTTAGCAAAAGGTCGAGCCTTTAGTGGTCTAAAGATTCGACTATGCCCCTATGACTATGGTGCTTTTAGCTTTTGACACTGTGAAGTAGAAGAGGATTTAATAAGGAGGTTTTTGCAAGGTTATGGTCGAAAGAGGTTGGGGTTTAGAGGGTGTGAAAATCGGTCAGGATAGTTGAAAGAAAAATAGGAGAAGTTGGCTAGGAAAAATCAACACAAGCAATAGGTTTTCGGGATTTCAGCTTTTATAGCAATCGGCTATAAGGGTTTAGAAATGGATGGAATGGAAAGGGAGAATGGTAGGAATATTTCGGCTAGAGAAGAAAAGAAAAAGAAAAGAGAATAAAAGAATAAAAGAAAAGAAGAAGAGAAAAAAAACTGAATCCTATATGCCAAAAATATGGCACTTAGTAGCTATGGCCGAGTGAGTGTATTTCGGGCATAGGAATTCTTCCAAAATTCCAATTCCCCGAATTTTTCCTTAATTTTTGGCCACTTTTAATGTTTGAATTTCATTCAAACTCCTAACCGATCAGCCCACCATTTCCACCGCTTTAGCATGTTGCCAAGAGTCCTGATCAGACCCCAACTCCTTCTCTACGCATGCAGCAAAAATCCCAGCCTTGCGTACGCGAGATGAAGCTCGAACCCCAAACCTCCATCCGCCTTGCGCCCTTGCGCCTTTGCCTGAGCTGCTGGCCACTGCACCATGCTTTCTCCTTCACTAATATATGGTTACAATTAATTATAAACCTTACCTGCTGAAGCTTCGGTCTGCTTAAAAAAATAAAGGAGAATTTCGCCTTCCACACGACTCGAATTTGCAACCTCTAGAAACCCAGCTACACTGCCTGTCGCTGCAACACAACCTCTCTCCTGTTATAATACAGTTGCGTTTACCTATAAGCCTTATTCGCTTCAGTCACGAGCTACTTAAAAAATAAAACAAGTTTCGCTGTCCCCTGGATTTGAACCAGCGACCATTTGGTCTCCTTAGCACGCTGCTGCCACTACACCGAAGTTCCTTTCATGACACAATCTTCTCATAATTATTTATAAACCTTACCTGCTTTGGTTCTGGCCCGTTTACAAATAAAATAAAATTCACCCGTGCAGGGACTCGAACCTGCGCCCCCTTTGTGTGCCCAGCACGCTGCTGCCGCTGCGCTATAGGCGCTCATTGTGCTGGATTATGCTCACTACAATTCTTAACCCCTCTCTTAACCGTAACTTAAATAAATAAAAAAAATAACATGTTGCGCATGCTGGGAATCGAACCCAGCCTTCCTTCCTGCTGTCTAGCGTGCCTAACCACTGGGCCAGGCGTTCCTTCATGCTAAAACTCAACCCAATTTATTAATAAGGCCTACTGCCCAGATTTTCTTAAGAGACCAAAATTAAGAATTTTGTGGGCTGAACCCTAGACTTTTCCCCACACTATAAGCCCTTCGTTATTTATTTAATTACTAAATTTAAACACACTAAATAATAATAATTAATAATAATAATCGAATAATTAGAACATCCAAATTATTCGGGCCGTCTTCTACCCAAACCCAGACTCAAGGTCCAATACCTTCTAGGCCCAATTTTTTTTGGGGCGTTACATGGCTTATAATGGTTGTGACTGGTAAGCCTAGTTATCCATGATAAGTTCTAATGCTTATGATGTGGTGATATGTTTATGGTTGTGAGGCATGTATGATTGGTATTATGACATATATGCATGAATGATGTTTCTTGACCAATCGAAATGGTCATAGCCACGTGGTAAATGTATAATATGGAAATAAGTTGATAATATTTGAGCATGAATACTTGATGTTAAATGAGGCTACTTGATAAATTGATGATCATGAAAGTTTGGTAAAAGTGGTCATCATATGACAAGGTCAATGAATATGAGATTGTTGTGTCTAGGCTTGATATTTTATGAGTCTGTGTAATAAGCGAATGATAGCATGTTGAAGTTAAGAATACACCTCAGTGAAGTATGTTAAATCATTAAAATGATGCCATGATGTATATCTATGATATGTGTAAAGATGTGAAGGATTAATTGTAACAAAGGGCTTGGGAAATAGCCTAAGTACTAGCCACACGTGTAACAGCCCGATTTAGGGCCTAGTCGGAACAGTGGTCTCAAGACCACAAATCCAAAGTTTGAAAAATTATTTTATTATTATTCTGAGGATACAACATGATTATATTAGTGTACGAAAAATTTGGTAAGTTACTTTTGATGTTTGTGAGCCCTATTGCGAAAAAGGACTAAATTGCATAAAAGGTAAAAGTTGCATTTTAGTGCCCAAATGTGTTAAATAGCTAGATAATATGAATTCGGGGTCTTTAAAAGGGAAATTAGACCCTTTTAAACTAGCTGGCCAGCCATGAGATGAATTGTAACAAATAGTCAAAAGATTAGGTAAGTGATGTCATGATTTGGTGATAAAATAATGCCTAAAGCCTATCTACTACTTTTCTTCTTCTCCATCTTTTCTCTCCACCAAAAATATTAGCAAATATGGAGGTTTGAAAGATAAAAATTTTCAGTAACTTATTCCTCTCATAATATAAGGAATCTTGATGATTTTCTTGATGATTTTTACATTTTTGGAATGCTTGTATTATGGGCTTTCAAATGAGAGGACTATTTTGCAAAATGGTGATAAGTCTAGGGTTTCACCATGTGAATGTTCATGTTATTTCTAAAATTTTATGGAAGAATATGATTCTTAGAAGATTTTTAAACAACTTTTGTGAAAGGTGTTAGCATGGAAACACCTAAAGGGACTATTTTGCATAAGTTGTGAAATAGGTGATAAGTGTGTGAAATAGTGGGATATTGGGGTTGCTATAGGAGTAAAAAGAGTTCAGATAGACTTGAAATATGAAGAAATTAGATAAAAATTGATTTTCGATCATAGGGGTAAAATGGTCATTTTGCCAAAGTCTAGGGGCAAAATGGTCATTTTACCAAAGATGTGAATTTATGATTGCATAATTGTAATTAGTGACTAAATGAACACATTTTGTTATTATAGATCAAGATTTGCCAAATCCAAACCTAAACCGGGGGAAAGCCAAGCAAATTGACTGAACCGACTAGTCGAGTACATTTTGTAAACCGAGGTAAGTTGTGTTTAAATTGCCATTGAATGGATACAGCATGAATTGCTTGATTGTGAATTGAGAGTGCATAAGGACAATGAGATGGTAGAATTACCTTTTGAACACTAGGAAATAAACCAGATGTTCAGGCTGTGACATTCGGGTCACTAGTGTGAGCTAGTGTAAGACATGTCTGGGACATGTGTCGGCCACGTTATGAGAGCCAGTGTAAGACCATGTCTGGGACATGGCATTGGCATTGAGGTGAGTGCTAGAGTAAGACGTGTCTGGGACACGCATGGGCCGCGATAATGGTAGTCAGTGTAAGACCATGTCCGGGACATGGCATTGAATTGAGATGTGAGCTAGTGTAAGACTATGTTCGGGACATAGCATCATCACCTTACCCTAAATTGAGGTTTATAGAATGACCAGTAGTGTACCGAATAGTTCAACGGTGTACGTATGTTTGTGAGTTAATAATGAAAACATAACCATGTTGTGAGTGATACAGGTACCTAATTGGTACGTATGAGAAATGAGTTCATTAGAGAGCATATGACTTGTATGGATGGTAATGAGTAAGTCATGCTTATGCTTATCCTTGAGTTATGAGCATGTTGATTATTAATGAATTTTTGTTGTATATTTATTTATATGCAACTTACTAAGCTTTTATGCTTACCCATATTTCCTTCCATTTTCTTATAGTGCCGCCTAATTAGCTCGAGGATCACTTGGAGTCAGAGCTATCTATCACACTATCGTCTGAAACTTTCAGTATAGTTGGATTTATATTTTCGAACATAGCATGTATAGGGCTTAGACTTGATTATTTTGTGTCCTTAAGCATTGGCCAAATGTGTGGGCTTGGGATAAGTCCCACTCATTGTATTTAGCTTTGATGTTGTCTATAACTCATTTTGATTATATGCAAAGACAATATTTTCCTTGGTTGAGTAAATTGCCTTATGATAGAACGTCTATTGTAGCTGATTTGGTTGTGTGGTATAGACTAGAATTGGTTTTGGTTGAGTTCGAGTTAATTGATATAGGTAATGATGGCAAATGGGCTTGGTAAATAGCCTTATTTTGTCTACACGGGCAGGCACACGGGCGTGTGTCTAGGCCATGTGTGACACACAGTCAGTCCCATGGGCGTGTGATAAGGCCGTGTGTCCCCTGCACGTAAAAATTTCAAGTTAGTATGCATGGTAATAAACACACGGGCAGAGACACGGCCGTGTGTCACACCTGTGTAGAGGACATGGCCTAGCACACGGGCGTGTGCTATGGCCATGTGGCATGTTGGGAGCACTAACATCAGAAACAGAATACTCAAGTTTTCTTACACGGATTAAGACACGGGCGTGTCAAGGCCGTGTGAGCAACAGAGGCCAAGGACAGGGGCGTGTGTCCAGGCCGTGTAAAGTCTACACTTGAATTTCGTAAAATTGTGTAAATAAATTGGTCAAACGGGTGAGGGACACGGGCGTGTCCCTAGGTGTTCAAGCCGTGTGAGACACACGGGCCATCAGCACGACCGTGTCAAGGTGGTAACACGGGCGTGTGCCTTGTTTTGAATTACAAAGTTTGCATAGATTGAATAAGGATCCAGAAGGATTCCAAATGGTCCCAATGGTCGATTTAGGTCTCATAGGTCCATATTAAGGGAATTTAAGTACAAATTTTAAAAAGTTTTAATTTGGACTGAGTCTCGGTGACTTAAGATAGGTTGCATGCATGATATCAAGTTAGGTAATGCCTAGTATTCCGCCCGGGCTTTGGGTTACGGATATGGGGTGTTACAACACGGGTAAAGACATGGCCATGTGTCTCAGCCGTGTGGAGGACACGGCCTAGCACACGGGTGTGTGGCTTGGCCGTGTAGTTTAATTTGTTTTGCTGACATCATAAACAAAGAGTTATACGGCCTAAGGATACAGGCGTGTTGAAGACACACGGGCATGTCCCTATGTCCACACGGGTGTGTGACCCTGTTTCATGAAAATTTTTCTAAGTTTTTCCAAAACTTTCCAAAGTTCTCGGTTTAATCCCAAACCACCTTTAATGCATGTTTAGAGCCTCGGTAGCTTGTGTAAGGGACATTATGTATGTGATTGAATGTTTTTAATTTAAATGAAATTTTATGGCCCGATTTTACAAAATTGTGTATGTTTAAGTTTGGTAACGCCTCGAACCCTATTCTGACATCAATTACGGGTAAGGGGTGTTACATTTAGTGGATTAGAGCTATGGTTTAGTCGCTCGGACTAACCTAGTGTAACACCCCAAACCCGGCCTAGACGTTATGACCGGATCCGACGTGCTACATCGAAGCGTTCAAAACATTCCGTATTACTTAGTTTAGAAAACTTAGTTGGTGTTTTAAAAGATACCTTTTAAATAGATTAAAGTGAATAGAAGTTGTGCACCAGGAAGGAAACCGAAAAAGAGGAGGTGAGTCCGTCGGACTGCTTAAGTACCAAGCTCCCTTCGGATCCAATCCTAGACATGCACACCGCCATTGCCACACTCTAACATCTCGTATATTTTTAAGAAACCCATTTGATTAAGTCCATCTTAGAAAAGTGATTAATTTTTGGAAATCATTTGCTTAGCGGAAGCCTTACTTGTAATTGTGTTATTTTGAAATAAATTATTATTTTGGAAAACGCGCCCTAGAACTAATCCATTTCGATAGTTAAAGTAAATCATTTTCATCATAATAAAATATAAATCAAAACCATAAAAATAAATAAGCGGCCTTATTACATTTAAAAACCCAGAACCGTAAACGAAAATAAAGGGACGTCCAGTTCACCAGAAAGAAACCAAGTTTGCAAAATCATGTGGCCACTCCTAAATCCCTCACGGCTCCGAGCCCACTATGGTTGGGGATCACCTGCATGGATAAAACAAAGAGGGTGAGTTTTGGGAAACTCAGTGTACAAATTAACCCAACCATAGCCTAAATCAGTTCAAACCACAGAAACATAATAAATTGGCCGTAGCCCAAAACAGAATTCAAAATAAGGCCCATAGGCCCATAACAGATCAGAACAGATATTACATGCCTATGCAAAACCCAACCCATATCCAACCATATAGACCCCTATACCATCCTTTCACCATGTGGGGAGACTACTCGACCCACCCAACCGCTACACACCACAGAAATATGCAGCATGGCTACTAGAACAGATAATGTGACAGAGTCACCAGAAACAGATAATCGTGGCAGAGCCGCCAGAACAGATATATGTGGCAGAGCCACCAGAATAGATAATTTGTGGCATAGCCACCAGGACGCTTCCTCCATAATATAACCCATGTCCCCATGCAACAGATATTCATTCATGGCATACATCATACAGATTTAAATCTTCATGCTTTTCAGACAAAATTAACCTTAGGGGTATAAAGGTCATTGTACACCTAGGGGTATCATGGTAATTTTCCATACAAAAGGGGTATTCTAGTAATTTAGCTATCTTATGGTTTTCATGCATATTGTTACCATTTACGTGCAATCAGAAACACTTACCGCGCATACTTACCGAATTGGACCTGTTGGCCCATTAACCGATTTTTGGCCCAATAAGCCCAAAATATCAATAAGGCATGAAATTGCGCATACTGCAGTTTTATCACTTTAGATTACCAGAATTATTAACCCATTTATCTTACGAGCATTCGCACACTTGCAAGTTCCCAAAATACCAGCTTTTCGGCATTTCGACTTTTCAGCTTTTGCCGATCTAGTCTATGAAAGGGTATCAGTTACACACCTGTTTCGTGACGACTGCTACTGAGATCCCTTACGATGCCCTACAATGGATTACCACAATTCTTAGATTGTAAAGTATAGCGCTAATCTCAATATTCACTTACCCATATTCGAACCATGTCCCCAAAAGCCTTTAAAACCTTACCTTTTTGCCGAAAACCAATGACTAGATCCAAGTCTGGTTGCTCCAAAGATCCAAGCCTTCGATCCAACACTCAATAAGACACTAATCACCAAAAGAAATCATCAGTTAAAGACCCATAAAGCCCTATGCCCAAATCGACAGCCTCCCTAGATTTTAGGGACTTCGGCTTTTTCCTAACTTGTAAAATAAGACTAGATCTGAAGTGATGAGCACTTACCACTTATTCCTTTCTGATTTCTACACAGATCTGATGTAGATTTATCCTCTAAATGATGGTAGAACTTGAATCCAGGAGATTTGATGTTTTGGCTATAAGCCCCTAAATCTATGGTATTTTCGACTTTTTAGGTGATGAAGAAGGTGACGATTTGAGGCTATAACCTTGAAGTAATGTTTTTGACAGATATTAAGGGTTTAGAGAAGAGGAATGTTGATCACAAAGGAACAAAAATATTGAAGGATTTGGCTTAGGCGAAATTGGCACAAGTAGTGAGTATAGGTTTCGGGATTTCGGCTTTTTATGGCAAATGACTATGAGGGTTTAGAAACGTCTGAAGAAAAAGATGGAGATGAACAGGATGGTAAGAAGATTCGGCTATGGAGGAAAGAAGAAGAAAAAGAAAATAGATGAAGAGAAGAGAAAAGAAAAGATGAGAAGAGTAGTCAGGAAACGGTACAAATTACCCTAAATGTCGAATTTATACTAGCACAAACCCTAGCCGAATTTTGCCTCCCTAAAGCTCCCCTTGGCCGGCCAACTCTTGCTCCTCAAGAGTCCACTATTCGACCAACACAGATTTCCCCAATCAGCTCCTAAATCCTCTCCCTTATCCCTTCCTTACTCAATCTCCTGAGCAACTCCAACTCTTCCTAACAGTCTTTCACTTCAGTTCCATTACTTACCTTCCATACTCATAAAAATAATTCACTTAATATGCTGTCATTGTGACTTGAACCTGGGTCCTCCCTACTATCCACACGCCACTTATAGCCTTCCCAGTGGCGTCACATGCCACTATGCCACTTGCTTCCTTGTGTTTTATTTTACACAAGTAATACTTAAAAGTCGAGCTTACCAGAATCCCTTTTTCTTATGGAATTAAAATTAACTAAAACTACCGGTTTTTAACTTAAGCTTGGGCCTTCTAAAGGCCCACTAACATAATTAATCCTACGCCAAGTAGACAAAACACATAATATTAAATTTTACCAACATTGTCAGGATTCCCAAAAATTGGGGCGTTACAGATGTATTGCTGTTGCATCGCCTCTTCTGGCTCCCAAGTAGCTTCCTCTCTGCCATGGTTATGCCAAAGCACTTTTACTAATGGAACAGATTTCCTTCTCAGAATCTTAACATCTCGATCCAATATTTGCACAGGCTCCTCATCAAAGGTCAAATCAGTTTGCACCTCAATTTCTGCAACCGGCACGACATGAGTAGGGTTAGAATGATAACGCCTTAACATGGAGACATGAAAAACATCATGAATCCTGTCTAACTCTAGAGGCAATTCCAAATGATAAGCCACTGGGCCTACTTGCTTCAAAACCCGATAAGGCCCAATGAACCGCGGACTCAACTTGCCCTTCTTACCAAACCTTAATATCTTCTTCCAAGGTGAAACCTTTAAGAAGACCATATCACCTACTGAGTATTCAATCTCCTAACGCTTCAAATCTACATACGACTTTTGCCTATCAGCTGCTTCCTTCAACCGGTCTCTAATCAGCTTGACCTTATCCTCAGTATCTACCACCAACTCAGGTCCAAGAACCTCTCGTTCCCCCAACTCGGTCCAACAACTAGGTGTACGACATTTTTTCCCATACAATGCTTCATATGGTGCCATTCAAATACTAGCCTGATAACTGTCATTGTACGTAAATTCTACCAACGACAAGTAATCCTCCCAACTACCTCGAAAGTCAATAACACATCCCCTAAACATGTCCTCCAGAATCTGAATAACTCTTTCCGACTAACCATCAGTTTAGGGATGGAAAGCCGTACTAAAGTTCAATCGTGTCCCAATTGCCTCATATAGCTTCTGCCAAAATTGAGATGTGAATCTAGGACCTCGGTCAGAGATAATCGAAACTGGGATACCATGAAGTCGCACAATCTACGCCACATACAACTTGGCTAACTTCTGAAGTGAGAAGTCAGTACGGATAGGTATGAAATGAGTCGATTTGGTCAACCTATCGACAATCACCCATATCGAGTCTTTCTTCGATGGTGTCAAGGGTAGCCCACTCACAAAGTCCATGGTTACCCTCTCCCACTTCCAAAGTGGTATCTTTACTGGCTGCAACAATCCAGAAGGTAATTGATGCTCAGCTTTCACTTGCTGGCATGTCAGACATTTCCCCACGAATTCTGTTACTTCTCATTTAAGCCCAGGCCACCAATATAGTTCTCGCAAGTCATGATACAACTTATTCCCTCCAGGATGCATGGCACAAATTCCCCCATGAGCTTCCTTAAGTATTGACTGTCTCAAGTCAGAGTCCTTCGGAACACAAATTCTTCCTCGGAAGCACAAAACTCCTTTGCTATTCAAGCCAAACTCAGAAGTTTCCCCTTCCTTAACTTGTTGAAAACGAGTAACTAAAGACTCATCTTTTAACTATTTTTCCTTAATCTGATCCACCCAAGTTGGCCTTACTTACAATTCAGCCAATAGACTTCCATCATCAAATAGACTTAGGCAAACAAACATTACTCTCAGATCAGATACAGCTCTACGACTTAGAGCATCGGCTACCACATTAGCCTTGCCTGGGTGATATTCGATCGAACAATCATAATCCTTAAGCAACTCGATCCATCTCCTTTGCCTAAGGTTCAGTTCCTTCTGAGTCAGTAAATACTTAAGACTCTTATGATCTGTGTATATAATACACCTTTCTCCGTACAGGTAATGTCTCCAAATCTTAGGTGCAAAATTCACTGCTGCCAACTCCAAATCATGAGTAGGATAGTTTCCTTCATGAGGCTTAAGCTGTCGTGATGCATAAGCAACCACCTTACCCTCTTGCATCAACACACAACCCAAACCTACGTGTGACGCATCACTGTACATAGTAAAATCCTTCCCAGACTCTGGTTGAATTAACACAGGTGCTTCAGTCAGAACTTTCTTTAACTTCTCAAAAGCTTCCTGCTGCTTCTCAGTCCATACAAACGGTACTCCTTTCCTTATGAGTTTTGTCAGAGGTGCTGCCACCACAGAAAAACCTTCCACAAACCTCCTATAGTATCCTGTCAAGCCTAAGAAACTTCAAATTTCTGACACCGACCTAGGTGGCTTCCATTCCAGAATTGCTTCAATCTTATGAGGGTCCACCTTAATCCCCTCAGCAGAGACCACATGTCCTAAGAAGATTACCTCTCTCAGCCAGAATTCACACTTGCTAAACTTCGCATAGAGTTTCATCTCCCTTAACACTTGTAGCACAATGCGAAGATGCTCATCATGTTTAGCTTCTATTTCAGAATATACCAGGATATCATCAATAAAGATGACTACAAACCGATCCAAGAATGGTTGGAACACACGATTCATCAGATCCATAAACGCTGCAGGAGCATTTGTCAGTCCAAATGGCATAACTAGAAACTCGTAATAACCATACTGAGTCCTGAATGTCGTCTTATGAATATCTACCTCTTTAACCCTTAACTGATGATATCCAGATCGAAAGTCGATCTTGGAAAAAACAGAAGCTCCTCTAAGTTGGTCAAACAGATCGTCAATCCTTGGCAGTAGATACTTATTCTTAATTGTCAGCTTGTTCAACTAGCGATAATCAATACACATTCACATCGTCCCATCCTTCTTCTTCATGAATTGCACCGGTGCTCCCCATGGAGACACACTTGGCCTAATAAAGCCCCTATCCAACAACTCTTGAATTTGAGCTTTTAGCTCTACTAACTCCTTGGGTGCCATCCTATACGGTGCGATGGACACCGGCACCGTTCCAGGCAACAAGTCGATTCTAAACTTGACCTCTCGGTTTGGAGGTAATCCCGGAAGCTCCTCCGAAAAAACATCTTGGAACTCTTTTACAGTCCTAACCTTATCCGCTGTCAGCCCCTCCTCTTCTGACTGACTTACGAATGCCAAATAGGCCTCACAACCTTTCCGAATCCACTTTTCAGCCCTTAATGCCAACACCACATTAGACAAATAGTCCCTTCGTTCACCTATCATCATAACCTCATCACCTTCCGTGGTCCTTAGCACTATTTGCTTAGTAGCACAGTCCAAGGTTGCCTTATGGTTGACAAGCTAGTCCATTCCTAGAATAAGGTCAAACTCTCTGAACGGCAACTCTATTAGATTTCCAGGAAAAATCCTACTTTGAGTTTCTAAGGGTACATCCCTATACAATTTGTCTACCCTAACAGAGTGACCCAAAGGACTTAGCACAGATACCCCACTCACAATCTTCTTAGAGCGCACACCCAATGACCTAGATATGGCACATGCAACATAGGAATGAGTAGATCCAATATCCACCAAAGTAGTATACGGCATGCTAGAAATCAAAAACGTACGCTTATGACGTCGTGTGCATCGCCTTTCTCGACGACGAGTGCGCACACACAAATCTTGGGTTGTCGAGCTTGAAAGATTTTTGGCACCCCTGCCAGGCGCCCCTTGTCCTCGACCATTTCCATTTCCTCCCCTAACTTGCCCACGTCCACGTGGTGGTTGTGGTCCACCTCTCACGGGTTGAGCAACCCTCTGTTCGGCAACTTGAACCTGATCCGCTCGCTGAGGACAGTCTTTAACTCTATGCTACATAGATCCACATCGGAAACAAGCACCAGAACGTTTACACTCACCCAAGTGTACCTTACCACAGTCTTCACAGATTGGTGGTCTAACCACATTCACCGGAACTGCTCGAACTGGCTCCTCCACTCTTGTTCTTTTGACATTCTTATTTGCTCCACCTGAAGGTCCGGAATCCCTCCAAAAATGGTTCTGATCTTTCTTATGGTTCTGCCTCTCAGTAAGCTTCACCTCCTCAGATTTCTTAGCTTTTTCCACTAGAACCACGAAATCACGCTCCCTCTGCGGAGCAATCAGCACCTTAAGATCATCTCTGAGTCCATCCTCGAAGCGAACGCTACACTCATACTCTGTAGCGAATATTCCCAAGGCATACCGGCTTAGCCTCAAAAACTCAGCCTCGTACTCCGCAACTAACTTATTTCCTTGAACCAGATTCAGGAATTCCTTCCTGCGGGCGTCCACATAACTCGCCCCAACATACTTCCCTTTAAAGGCCATCTTAAACAGCTCCCAAGTGACCCTATCAGCTAGGGTTCCATCTCTCATGGTGAGCCACCACTGATAAGCCTCATCTCGTAGCAACGATACGGCCCCCTTCAGTTTTTGCTCCATAGAGCAGTCCAAGTCATCCATAATTCGTTCTGTGGCCTCAAACCATTGTTCTGCCACATTTGGGGCTACACTAGATATGCCCCTAAAGATCCCTGCTCTGTTAGCCCGGAGTCATTCAAAAATCGATCCTCAAATCTCATTGCCCGAACTTACCCTGGCAACCCTTTCTAGAATACGAAGCATAGCCTGCGACAGGGCGTCATCCCCGGCACCACGATCATGAGACTCCACTTCAGTTGCCGGTGGTACCAGTGCCTCCGCTGTCGGAATATGCCCAGAAGACGCAGTTCCTACTCGAGCACTACCTCAACCTCGTCCACGGCCTCTTCCACGAGCTGCTCACGTACTCATATCGTATTATCTGTTTTACGAATTTTATGCATTAATTCAGACAATAATTCAGAGTTGGTTTTCGCAGAATCGATGTCTAGCTACAGTTTCATTCTTTTAGCAAGCTTTTCTAGGGTTTCAGTAGCATCCTATCTAGAGTATTCTAGTAGGGTTTCAGTACAGACAGATAATTTAGAATATATTCAAAAAAGTTTAGAATACTTACAGGCCTGGGCGGAGATTCGAAATGCCACTCAAAGATCTAGATTTTGAAAATAGAATTTTACAATCTTTTAAAACTTTTATTTTTGAAAACCTTTATTTTTGTAAACCCATTCCACAGCCGAGTTGTTGCAACTTGGCTCTAATACCACTAAATGTAACATCCCAAACCCGGCCTAGACGTTATGACCGGATCCGACGTGCCACATCGAACCAATCAAAACATTCCGTATTACTGTGAATGGAAGCTGTGCACCAGGTAGGAAACCAAAAAAGAGGAGGTGAGTCCGTTAGACTGCTTAAGTACCAATCTCCCTTGGGATCCAATCCCAGACATGCACACCGCCATTGCCACACTCTAACATCTCGTATATTTTTAAGTAACCCATTTGATTAAGTCCATCTTAGAAAAGTGATTAATTTTTGGAAATCATTTGCTTAGCGGAAGCCTTACTTGTAATCGTGTTATTTTGAAATCAATTATTATTTTAGAAAACGCGCCCTAGAACTAATCCATTTCGATAGTTAAAGTAAATTATTTTCATCCTAATAAAATATAAATCAAAACCATAAAAATAAATAAGCGGCCTTATTACATTTAAAAACCGAAAACATTAAACGAAAATAAAGGGACGTCCAGTTCACCAGAAAGAAACCAAGTTTGCAGAATCATGTGGCCACTCCGAATCCCTCACGGCTCCAATCCCACTATGGTTGGGGATCACCTGTGTGGATAAAACAAATGGGGTGAGTTTTGGGAAACTCAGTGTGTAATTTAACCCAACCATAGCCTAAATCAGTTCAAACCACAAAAACAGAATAAATTGGCCTTAGCCCAGAACAGAATTCAGAATAAAGCCCATAGGCCCATAACAGATCAGAACAGATATTACATGCTTATGCAAAACCCAACCCATATTCAACCATATACACCCTCATACCATCCTTTCACCATGTGGGGAGACTACTCGACCCACCCAACCGCTACACACCACAGAAATATGCAAAGATGGTCGCGAATCGAATAATGTGACGAGTCACGAAATGAATAATCGTGGTAGAGTCACCAGAACAGATATATGTGGCAGAGCCACCAGAACAGATAACTTGTGGCATAGCCACCAGGACGCTTCTTCCATAATATAACCCATGTCCCCATGCAACAGATATTCATTCATCGCATACATCATACAGATTTAAATCTTCATGCTTTTCAGACAAACTTAACCCTAGGGGTATAAAGGTCATTTTACACTTAGGGGTATCATGGTAATTTTCCATACAAAAGGGGTATTCTAGTAATTTAGCCATCTTAGGGTTTTCATGCATATTTCTACCATTTACGTGCAATCAGAAACACTTACCACGCATACTTACTGAATTGGGCCCGTTGGCCCATTAATCGATTTTTGGCCCAATAAGCCCAAAATATCAATAATGCACGAAATCGCGCATCTTTGCGGTTTATCACTTCACTGACACTAGAATTACTAACCCATTTATCTTATGAGCATTCGCACACTCGCAAGTTCCCAAAATACTGACTTTTCAGCATTTCAGCTTTTCGGCTTTTGCCGATCTAGTCTATGAGAGGGTGTCAGTTACACACATGTTTCGTGACGACTGCTACTGAGATCCCTTACGATGCCCTACAATGGATTACCACAATTCTTAGATTGCAAATTATAGCGCTAATCTCATTATTCACTTACCCATATTCGAACCATGTCTCCAAAAGCCTTTAAAACCTTACCTTTTTGCTGAAAATCAATGACTTGATCCAAGTCTGGTTGCTCCAAAGATCCAAGCCTTAGATCCAACACTCAAGAAGACACTAATCACCAAAATAGATCATTAGTTAAAGACCCTTAAAGCCCTATGCCCAAATCGACAGCCTCCCTAGATTTTAGGGACTTTTACTTTTTCCTAACTTGTAAAATAAGACTAGATCTGAAGTGATGAGCACTTACCACTTATTTCTTTCTGATTTCTACGCAGATCTGATGTAGACCTCTAAACGATGGTAGAACTTGAATCCAGGAGATTTGAAGTTTCGGCTATAAGCCCCTAAATCTATGGTATTTTCGGCTTTTTAAGTGATGAAGAAGGTGATGATTTGAGGCTATAACCTTGAAGTAATGTTTTCGACAGATATTAAGGGTTTACAGAAGAGGAATGTTGATCACAAAGGAACAAAAATTTTGAAGGATTTGGCTTTGGAGAAATCGGCACAAGTAGTGAGTATAGCTTTCGTGATTTCAGCTTTTTATGGCAAATGACTATGAGGGTTTAGAAACGTCTGAAGAAAAAGATGGAGATGAACAGGATGGTAAGAAGATTTGGCTATAGAGGAAAAAATAAGAAAAAGAAAATAGATTAAGAGAGGAGAAAAGAAAAGATGAGAAGAGTAGTCAGGAAACGGCACAAATTACCCTAAATGCCGAATTTATACTGGCACAAACCCTAGCCGAATTTTGCCTCCCTAAAGCTCCCATTGGCCGGCCAACTCTTGTTCCTCAAGAGTCCACTATTCGGACAACACAGCTTTCCCCAATCAGCTCCTAAATCCTCTCTCTTATCCCTTCCCTACTCAATCTCCTGAGCAACTCCAACTCTTCCTAACAGTCTTTCACTTCAGTTCCATTACTTACCTTCCATACTCATAAAAATAATTCCCTTAATATGCTGTCATTGTGACTTGAACCTGGGTCCTCCCTAACATCCACATGCCACTTATAGCATTCCCAGTGGCGTCACATGCCACTATGCTACTTGCTTCCTTGTGGTTTATTTTACACAATTAATACTCAAAAGCCCAGCTTACCAGAACCCCTTTTTCTTATGGAATTAAAATTAACTAAAACTACCGGGTTTTAACTTAAGCTTGGGACTTCTAGAGGCCCACTAACATAATTAATCCTATGCCAAGTAGACAAAACACAGAATATTAAATTTTACTAACATTTTCAGAATTCCCAAAAATTGGGGCGTTACACCTAGCATACATGAGAGCCTAGCTATAGATGCCACCAATCCGTGATAGTGTGATATCTCCCGACGTGAATGAGAACCATCTTATTTGGACAGAGGTACTCTCCAACCTAGCTACACCGAGCCTATTACATGTGATACTAAGGTATTCGGGTAAAGTATAGTCATGATAAGCCTGAATTCAGAAAAATTATGAATAAAAGTTCATGATATATGTGATAACATGTGAGATGGAAATCCATGTTGCGATAAATACCCATGCTTGTTTGATGTTCATGTGATGTTGTACACTTGGCTTACTTGATTAAGTGAATGTGACACAAAGGTATGAATAAATGATTATATTATGATAAGCTTACCTATGTCTAAATGATGATTCCATAATGCATATGATTGATCTACTTGAACAAATGTATGTGTTTGGGTGACTTATCATAAATATTGATAGAATAAATGTCCACATATGCTTGTTTGAATAAGTATGACTGGAAATCTCGCATAGTTTAAGCAAATGTGCTAAATTGATTGAATTGAGTTGTATGATTATAATGAAATGTATATGATGATGTGCAAGATAAAAGTTTAGATTGTGATATACTTATCCATGTTTGTTTGACCCTCATATGATGTTATGTGCCTGACCTGTTTGATTGAATAAAAATGATAAGTAAAGTTATTCAGAATTCATAGAATGTATGTATAAGTACATTTGTTTAAATAAGTAACCGGAAAGTCTGTGTAAAGCAAACTTTAAGGTTATCTTGTTTGAAGCGAATGATATGTTGGTAATAATATGACTATAATGGTGAAAGTTATATGGTATATACATGTGTATGAGAGACGAGTCAGGGGTCTTACTACCCCACCCTATTACCAGAGTGGTGCTTATAAAGGATTTTACGAGATCTGTGGGATAAGCTCCCAAGTGTGAAGCCAAAGAGTTCAGTTGTGGAACGGTTATAAATATGGTCAGAGTTGTGAATGTATTGATAAGTAAAGACAGAACTAGAAAAGTATCAGATTGATTTAAAGATTATTCGGTTTATGAGACATCACAATGAGAGAACTTAACTTTGGTAAATCAACTTATTCAGACACGATGTTGAAAGAATGTAGTAATTAGAATTCCTTCTGAACTTATTTTCTTCAGTGAAAGGAATAATACAGGATTTGTGATGACAGAAATAGTTGAGGGAATAATATTTGAAGGGTAAGATATCTTAGTGTAACAGTTATGGCTGAATAGATTTCGACAGCTTCTTCTAAGGTATTTTATATGTTTAATTATTTTGGGGATTATTCATATGGCTATTTCTCTTCCGATAAAATCCTTGTTCTGTGGGAATGTTTTCTAATCATGATGCATAGACGAAAGTATTGATAGCCTGACTTGTGTATAATTTGTCTTGCTCTATTTCCCTCTAGCATTCTATTACATTTCATCTATTGGGACTTTATGAGGTAATACACATGATGTTATGATTCTGTTTCTTCTAATTGGTGTTCTGTTCGATACATGTATGGGAAGGTATATTATCCTTGTTACATTTAATTCCAGTGGGTTAGATTGAGGTATTCTTCTGGACTTCTTTTCTCTAAGAAATTATCGAGATCCTTCATATTTTCCTTATGAGCGTTGTTCTGGGTCTTTCATTATGGTATTGTATCTTGGATTTCTGTATCTTGGGTTTCTGTATCTTGGATTTCTCTGTCTTAGAATTTTTTATTTGGTTTTCTTGTCATTTTTATTCCGTAAATTATTAAACATGACTTATATCTAAAGTGAGTTCTTAGGCCAGATGATTAAGTCAATTATGACTATGATTCTGGTTTGATTATATCAACGTGATGATTCCAGTATCTGGATTTCTTTTCTTAAGAAATTTAATGAAGTTAATGTCTTCGATTTGGAATATTATACTACCTTGAGCTAATGCAATTGAAATGGACTTTAATTGGCATGATAAGTGAATTTTGAATAATTACATGTTGAATCATTCTGTCGACTAGAAGAGGGGATTTCTTAAAAATAAAAATAAAAATAGAAATGGGAAAAAAAATGGAGAAATCTACTTTTTAACAAAAATTCAAACATCACGAAGGTTAACGCTTTGTTTGTTACGATCTATAGGAACACCTCAATAATGCTTCAAGCGTTGTCCATTAACCTTGAATATAGCCCTTGTTCTTAGGTCTTTAACAACAACAGCCCCATACGAATACACTTGAATTACTTCAAAAGGTCTTGATCATCGATATTTTAACTGAGTAGGAAATAATTTGAGCCTAGAATTAAACAATAATACCTGCTATCCATGTTCAAATTGCCTTGGTAAAATTATGGCATCATGTAATTGCTTGGTCTTTTCCTTATACAATCGAGCATTCTCATATGCTTGTGTTTAAAACTCTTCCATCTCATTCAATTCTAGCATTCTCTTGCCACCAGAAGTAGCTCAATCCATGTTCATCTTCTTAATCGCGCAAAACTCTTTATGCTCAAGTTCAATAGTAAATGACATGGCTTACCGTAAACAAGTTTGAAAGGTAACATCCCTAGTGGTGTTTTAAATGCAGTTCGGTATGTCCATAGATTCATCTAATCTAGTAGACCAGTCCTTTCGAGATGGATTCACCACCTTTTCCCAAAATTTGTTTAATTTCTCTATTAGAAATTTCAGCTTGGCCATTCATTTGAGGGTGATATGCCGTGGCAATTTTATGTTTCACCCCATACCTATGCAAGGCATTGGCTATCAGTTTGCAATCAAAATGTAATCCCTCATCATTGATAATGGCTCTTGGTGTACCAAATCGTGAAAAAATATTTTTATGCAAAAATTTCAATACCAACTTAGCATCATTAGAGGCTACGACTACTACTTCTACCCACTTAGAAACATAGTTTACCGCCAAAAGTATGTATAGCTTGCCCATAGATGGTGGAAATGGACCCACAAAGTTTATTCCTCATACATCATATAGTTCAATCTCCAATATACTTTGCAATGACATTTCCTGTCTCCTGGACACATTTCTTGTTCTTTGACAATAGTCACACAACCTATAAAATTCATAAGCATCTTTAAATAAACTTGGCCAATAGAATCCTAACTGGAGTACCTTGGCAGTTATTTTCTATAATACCCCTAACCTGTATCCGTCGCCAGAATAGGGTTATGAGGTATTTCCGGGCAAACACATATACTAATGAAAAGTACACCTATTTTTGCATGCTTATTATTAAGCTTATGTACATTCACATATCAAATCAAAAACAACCATATTAAACAATTTATTAATTATCTATATAAGAAACATTATCAAGCATCAACAAATGGTCAATTATAATTGTCATATAAAATTTACCTAATAATTAATATACAATAACAAAGCCACATATCAACTTATATCAAATCATCTTGTTTTTTTTTAAATAACTTAATTTATCATTCAATAAGTCATTTACTAAAGCTTTAGTCGAATATATATATATAACATAGGAAATACATATACCTATTTAATGTCAACTTCCATTTTTTTTTTCTTTTTATAACACTTAACAAGCATGAACCATATCAAAGATTTAAACCAAATAATCAAGCATATTAATTTATCTTTCACATAAACACATCAAATATATATATACACACATATATAATACATAAAAATATTTGTCCAACATTCTAGCATACCAAAACCAATTTTTTTAACATGCTATTATCACTTATTACATATAGTAACAAAAGTCATATTTAAAACTAATTTATTATTATCATATTCAGCTATGTACATATATAAACATATATATAGTCGAATCGAACCACTTTTAATCACAAATACATGTTACTCCAATTATCTAATATCCATCTAAAGATAATTCACCCTGTTTGCCAAATTTAAACATAGTCATTTTATAAGCTATTCATTATGCTTAACATCTCATTTATAATCAATGATCAAAGGAAATAAACTAATATCTATATCTATTTCATTCCACAACCGAATATCAACACTTCAAAAGATAGTTATTTACCTAATATATCCTATTTATAAATCATGTAATTTACTTAACAAAATATACGTCCACAATTTCCCTTCAAATCAAATTTACCATTTACATATACTTTGGCATTACCACATGTATCGACCATGATTCACATATATATATATATATATATATACAAATACCGAACCATCAATGAAGTATATTCATTACCTCAATACAACATTTAGCCAAATATATTCATCAATCAAATTTAACCATTACTATCTAATACAAGACATATCCAAATCATTTTAACTAAAGATAACATGACAAACAGAACTCATACTCATGTATATACTAAAGCCGATTTAACCAAACCACATCCAAATTCACCGACCATTATCAATACATATAACACATATAAAACTTGACTAAAGTCTTATATACTCTCATAACATATTAGCCATTTCTGCATGGCTTAATATATACACAACTTCAAATTAACTAACATAAAGGCTAGCCTATACATGCCATAAGTTTGAGTTCAAATTATAAAAGTATCGAAATAGTCGATAGTGTGATAGATTTCTCTGACGAATCCCCGAGTCTGTTACTAGATCCAAAACCTATAAAGCAGAGAGTAAACATACACACAATAAGCTTTCACAGCTTAGCAAGTCATAAGCAAATATATATCTAAGAATGCATATTAACATTATAATAACAAGGTAGAATCAACCTATTTTCATCCAAGAATACATACTCATGCTCGTAACTCATAAATCATCTCATAAAAATTCACATTTTATATTCATAAGGCCGAATATGTTCAATCATATATATATAGAGTTCCATTTGCATCATACATAATTTATATCACATTTCAAATGTCTATCTTACCATATTTTCATATAAACATTTATCAAACACACACCTGAACTTTTTAGCTCGATTACACATTCGATCATAATTTATCATTGCTCGTTGAACTGTTTAGAATTAATAGGATATTCGGATAATCACATATTTTGTACAATGCCAACGTCCCTGACGTGGTCTTACATGTAATTTCATATCGATGCCACTATCCCAGATAGGGTCTTACTCGTAAACACATATTGATGCCAATGTCCTAGACGTGGTCTTACATGTAATCACATATCGATGCCAATGTCCCAGACGTGGTCTTACACGTAATCACATATCGATGCCAACATCTCAGACGTGGTCTTACACGTAATCACATATCGATGCCAACGTCCCAGATGTGGTCTATGTAATCACATATCGATGCCAACGTCCCAGATGTGGTCTTACACATAATCACATATCGATGCCAACATCCCAGACGTTGTCTTAGACGTAATCACATATCGATGCCAACGTCCCAGACGTGGTCTTACACGTAATCACATATCGATGCTATCGTCCCAAATGTGGTCTTACACGTAACCACATATCGATGCTAACGTCCCAAACATGGTCTTACACGTAATCACATATCAATGTCTCATATGCATCCACATATAAACTTTAACTTGGCCAAAATACACATATGTTTATTAACAAAGTTATCATTCACTTCTAAGGTCACAAAATAATCATATAGTCGAATATATATATCCATGATTCACACTTTAATATCACATACATATATCATTTAGCCGAATATAGATTTGCAATTAATATACATATAATCAACATTTTAGCATGTATAGCTCATGTCATCACTTCAAATACCAAAACTTATTCATTACTTTATCATCAAACATAAATTATTTTTCATTACTCAATGCCGATTCATAATTTGCTTCTAATTATTACAATTATTTATAAATCACATATATTTAAATTTAATAACATCTATTTGCTTAGGAACTTACCTCGGACGACGAAAAATCAGAATGGGACGACTAGTTGACAACTTTAGTTTTTCCCCGATCCAAATCTGATTTCTTTGGTTCTTGATCTAAACATATTCAAATTAAACTCATTCAATATATTTTCACTTAATTTAGTCCAAAAACACAAAATAGTAAAATTACCATTTTACCCTTGATATTTCACACTTTTTACAATTTAGTCCAAATCACACAAAACACAAAATATACAAAATTTACACATACCATGCTTAGGCCGAATATTGCCCATGTTCATAGAAGTCCATATATTTATTTATTTCACATTTTAGTCCCTAAATTTATTATTTTTGCAATTTAGTCCTAATTACTCAAAATCATCAAAAATTCCAATACCAAACATATCAATCCAAAACATATCTTTCATATTTCATCAACTAACATAACACAACTCAAATATTCATCAATGGTATAACTCAAAATATTCATCAAAATCATAAATTCAAGCATGGGCTTTGTACATTACACTGCAACGATCTCAAAAACATAAAAATTATAAAAAATCGAGCTAGTTACATACCTTAATCAAGCTTTAATATTGCCAAATACCTAAGCTTTCTTTCTTTCTTTTCTTTTTAATGTTTCGGTCACCAAGAAATAAAATGAACACTTATGTTTATTTTATGTTTTATGATAACATATATATTATTTATTATTTTACATTTTTAACCTTTAAAATAAAATATAAAACCATTATGTTAAATGGCTATAACCATCCACTTTAAGCTAACATGGTAATATTGCATTATAAATGCCTCCATTTTTAAAGAAAACAACAATTCGACCCTTACAAATTAAACCATCAAATTTTCATTTTACGCGATTAAGCCCTTTTTATTAAATCGGACACTCAAATAACAAGAGTAAATCACGAAAATTTCACAGATATTAATTCACACATAATAAACATAGAAAGTAATTTTTAAATGACACTTCAGAGGTATTTCAATGTTGTAAGCAAATTTTGGATGACAGAAGCCTCGAGCTATCAAGAATTAGTCTGCTTCTTCCTAAGTTGTACTACATTCATATTCAAAAGTAGAGATGGTTGGAGGGGAACCTTTTAGATTTTGAGGACCAAAATTGGTGGGGTGAGTAGGGATTGAAACTCAACCACTTAGGTTACAACCTCGACCACAAGTGTTCATTCTATACATTGTGAAGGAAAATAAGAAAAAAAGGGAGTGAAAAATAGGAGAAAATGATATTAACTTTTAGGGTTTTGGAAATCAAAGAAAATGAAGAGTTAAGAAAGTTGTAAAGAAATACAAAAGTGATTTCAATAAAATTGTTAAGCGAAGGATAAAAATCCTTGTTTTAAAGAAGTAAATGTGCTCACGAAGGTAGTCTACAAAAACTATTTGAATTCTCTAATGCGAGCTTGAAATTCGTCAAAAGGGCCAAAAATATAATTTTGATCAAAGAGACAGTCTGAAAACATTTACGTTGACTTTTGGGGAATACACCAATAAGAAAGGATAGGTTGAACTAAGTATAAGGAAATATGTGTTCTTACTGATGTATGGTTGGCAAAAAGAACGAAATTTCGGGGACAAAATTTCCTAGGTGGTGGAGAGTTGTAACATCCCACTCAGCGAAGTTCAAGTGTACGAATATTATTTATGAAAGTAAGGCATAGATAGTAGATCTAGGGAATGTGTAGTGTTAATATTGGACGAAGTATAGGAACCTTATGAGTATGCCTAAAACGCTTCAGTCCTGGCGGACACGAGACTTGGCGTACATCTTTACAAAAGTATAACTGGTGAAGTGGTATTCTCCTAAATACATTTTGGCGTATGATGTGGGCTAACTTCGAAATTAATATAAAAGAATAGAGGTTTTAATTTCAGGTTACTAAGGTTAAAGAAATGAGAATTTTGGTTAAGTAAGATGAATTTTTTTATATGAGTCACACTAGTGGTATTATGATATTTGAAATAATTAATTGAAATTTATATTTACTAAAAATAATTATATTTGTAGTAATTATTCGATTTAAAAAATAAAAGAGTTGTTAATTAAAAAGATGAATTTAAAATAAAAAAACTTGAAAATAATATATTTATTAATTAAAAACATATTAAAAATAAAAAGGACTTGAAACATAAAATAAAAAAATACATTAATATGCTTATAAAAATAATTGAACTTGGGACTCAATGATGTAATCACAATTATCTAATCACTTAACCAAAAGAGCTAATATATTAAAAATATTAATTAAAAATACAAAAAACTTGAAGCAACATGAAATAAAGAATACAAATGTGAGTAAAATAGGAATTGAACTCGAGACTCAATGATTATAATACTAACATTTAACAATTTGATCAAAAGAGATAATTTATCAAAAAAAGTCAAAAGGTGGTTAAAAACACGTCCAATGCCTTTTATATTCAAAATCGATCTAATCAAACAAATATTTTTTTAAAAACGGCATATATACCTAATTTAGCCCTTAAAATGTAATAATCATATATTAATATAACTAGTTTTGACCCTCGACTTTTGATGTCTATGTATTTTTCTTTATAAAATTTTAGTTAATTAGAAAAAAATCAATTGTAAATTCAATTTTATTATTTATAAATAAATTTTATGATAATTTTTTAGATCATGTATAATTTTTTTATACAATTATTAGAATTACTCATAATTTCTTCCTAACACTTAAATAAAAAGATAAACACTCTTTAACAAGCTCAAATCAAGGTTCTCCTATACTGACAATGAACTTAAGTTAATAAATTAACTTGTAGATTGATCTCTTTGAATAAATTATTTAAAAATTAAAAATTAATAAATGGTTGTAAGTATATTGTACACTCAGATGACTTGTTGGATGGGCAGCATTAATTAATAAGATGTATAAGTTTGAAAACTTTGTGTGAACAAGTTTAATTAAAAACGGTAAAAGAGTGTAACACCTAAAATCTAGATCCAGTGAATCAGATTGGGTCAAAGGTTTTACATAAAGACTTGGCGAGGTGGGTTCACCAAGTAGAGCAAGGAATGCAGGGAGACTTTGCATTAATTGAAGACGTGATACTCTGTTTCCAAGGGAAACTCTGCATACCCTATGATGAAAAGCTTAGACATGCGATCCGTAGTGAAGATCATACAACCCTTACGCAATACACCGAGGGAAAAATAAGATGTATTGTGACCTCTCGAATTGTATTGGTGGCTTGGGTTAAAGAGAGATGTCACATACTTTATGGCAAACTTCCTAGTCTATCAGAAGGTGAAAGTAGATAATCAATTTCCCATAGGATTGTTACAACCACTCAAACTTCTAGAGTGGTATTGGGAAAGGATCACCACGGACTTTTTTTAGGCTTACCCCTAACTTCGACAAGAAAAGATGTGATATGGGTAATTGTGGATCAACTTACAAAGAGTTTGCATTTTTTAGTAGTTCGCACAAACTATATTTTGAAAGAACTGGAGAAATCATACATCATAGAGATAGTGTGACTCCATGGTGTTCAATTTTCATTACCTCTAATTGGAATCCTCGATTTACTGTAAGATTCTAGAAAAGTCTATAAGAAGCTTTGGGCTCAAAACTTAACTTCAGTACTATTTTTCATTTGTAAATAGATGGCCAACCAGAGAGGGTGATACAAGTACTAGAAGACATGCTATGAAGTCTTTTGTTAAAGTTCCTAAGAATTTGAGAACATTATTTACCTTTAGCAGAGTTTGCATACAATAATAGCTATCAAATAAACATTCAAATGGCACCCTTTGAAGCATTATATGGAAGAAAGTGTAAAACCCCCTTGTGTTGGGCAGAATTGGATGAAAGACAGATAGTTGGACAAAACTTAGTTTGCGAAACAGAGGAAAAGGTATGGATGATATGCAAATGAATTAAAAATATTTCAAACAGCAAAAATCCTACACTGATTTAAAACAACGAGATATTGGGTACCAAGTAGGGGAGCAAGTGTTCTTAAGTGTTCTTAAAGGTTTGGGGAAAAGGGGAAATTACGTCCAAGATTTATCAGTCCATATGAAGTGGTTGAAAGGATTAGTCTAGTGGTCTATCGATTTAAGTTGCCACCAGAGCATGATCGAATCCATGATGTTTTCCATGTGTCCATGTTAAGGAAATATCGTGCGAGACTATCCCATGTAGTAATAGTAGAAGAAATTAAGGTGCAACCCGATCTTACCTGTGATAAGGAACCAATTGAAATTATATCTCGTGAGAAGAAAGTCTTGCAAAATAAGAGAATTCCTTTAGCTAAAGTGTTGTGATGAAACCACAAAACAATATCCTCATTTATTCTGATAGAGGTCATTTCAAGGACAAAATTTTTTAGTAGGAGGAGAGTTGTAACATCTCGAAATAGGGCTTAAGAGTTTGAGGCCTAGCAAACTGGGGTTTGCTAGTAGGCTTGGTGAGCTAGGGTAGCCAATGGGCTTTGCGACTTTCAATAATAGGTTTGAGCCTAGTGAACTGAGGTCGCCAGTGGGCCTGGCAAGTTATAATCATTGTTTTGGGTCAAGAGTCAACAGTAGGGGTAGTCAAAGGGAAATTATACCAGAGTTAGGAAGTCAACTTGTTTTCCTCTTCACAACACCATTCATGCACGTAACTCTTTCCTACTTCTATTGCGACTAGGGCATCCCAAGAACATCAAAACACTTAATGCCTATAAATGAAGCCTTTTTCATTAAAAATTTGATATTCTTTTGAACAACAAAACTCTTTCAAATTTTTTCATCAGTTATCTTGTTGTCAAGTTTTTACGAAAAAAAGAACCCAAGACTTAACTTTTAGGACTTTAGAATCGTCAACAAGCAAAGACAAGGGAAAAGTGAAGCTTGTTTAAAGCTTTTAGCAAATTGGTGTGTAACAGCCCGATTTAGACCCTAATCAGAACGGTGGTTTCGGGACCATGAATCTGAGTCAAAAAATATTTAAAAATTATTTCCTGTGTTTATTTTGTGTGAATTTATATCTGTGAAATTTTCGTAATTTAATTTTGTCGTTTAGGTGTCCAATTAAATAAAAAGACTTAATCGCGTAAATAGAAAATTTGATAGTTTAAAATATAAGGGCCAAAAAGTTAGTGGCTTTTTAAGTTGGAGCATCTATGTTGGAAATAGCCCATAAATTATTAGGTGGATGGTAGTGGGTTTATATTATAAGGTTTTGATATAAATTAATTAAGGTTATTTTTGTAAACTAACATTATAAACTATTGATCGTGATTTTTTGTGATAAGTTTTATAAATTCATAATTAATCGTTCTTGAAACTAACAATTATCACGATATAGGCAATTGTACCTATCGAATAGTAGTATAGCTTTAGCAAGACTGAATTGTCAAACCCAAAGGACTAAAAGTACTAGTAATGACCGTCTTTTTATTATCTAGCCTAAGAATAAAGGGGTTTGTTTTAACTAACTAATTAACTAAACTAAGAAGTTCTAGAAAATAGAATTGGGAAATTACTTTTGGGAAAAACAATTGATTTAGGACAATACCTAAGGAAAAATCCACTTAGACTTCACTTGTTATTTTGGCTTCGAACCGGACAATTTATTCATTTAACTTGTTCTGTAGAAATCCCTAAGTTATGTTGTTATCCCTATTTAAGACTAATAACATCTAATCCCTAGGTTGAATAATTGAGACTTTTCTCTAATTAGCACCCTAGGGTTGCATTAACTCGATCTATGGATCCCCTTATTAGGTTTCACCCTAATCCGACAAAATCTTGTCACCTTATCTCTAGGCGCGCAATCAACTTCACTTAATTATGACAAAGTCACTCTTAGCCAGGGACTATTCATCCTCCAACTAAGAGCATTAACTTGAATCGATATTCTGAAATACCAAAACAAGAATCAAGAACACATAATTAAGAACAAATCAAATATTTATCATACTATTCAGAAAATAATAACAAGATTCGTCTTAGGTTTCATCCTCCTTAGGTATTTAGGTGTTTTAGTTCATAACTAAATAAGAAAACATCTTAGAAAAATAAAGAATACAGAACATAAAGAAAACCCAAACCTCCTGAAGGGAAATTAAGGAGAGATCTTCAGTCTTGATGATGAATCTGGCTTCTGAGATGGATCAATTGGCTTCCTTGGAGTAATTCCTTACTTCCTATTCTCTCTCTCCCTTTTAGTCTTCCTCTAGGGTGTTTAAATAGGCTTTAGAATGCCTAAAAGCCCTCCAACTTGCCTTTTTCCGAATAGAACTTAAGTAGGGCTCGGTAGGGACACACTCGTGTGCGATGACTTTAGGTCGTGGTTGAGGCTGAGATTTCAACATGCCCGTGTTGAGGTTGAATTGGGCCATGGTCAAGCCTGTTATATTGGCACAGGCATGTGTTCTGCCCGTGTGAGAAAGTCCAGGCCGTGTTGTTTTCCCCTGTCAACCCGTTTTCTCTGTTTTTGGCCCGTTTGTCGCTCTTTTCGTCCTCCTATGCTCACCTAAGTATAAAACATGAAAGTAAAGGATTAGGAGCATCAAATTCACCAAATCTAAGGAGAAATCATTAATAAACATGTTAATCGAGGGATAAAAAATATGTATAAATTACAGTTTATCAAACACCCCCCACTTAAGCGTTTGATTGTCCTCAAGCAAAATCCTCAATTCATAATTAAGAATTCCTTTTTATCAACTTATAATTCCTATCAATGACATCTTAAACTAATCCATAAGTAATCATACATTGAGAATTTAACTAAAAGAATATTAAAGCTTCAGACATTCCATGTAACACCCCAAACCCGGCCCAGACGTTACGATCGAATCCGGCGTGTCACATCGAAGCATTACTATAAAAAGGCATTTTTTATCTAAAATCTTTCTTAGTGTTTAAAAGATATCTTCGTTATAGATTAAAGTGAATGAAAGCTGCACACCAGGTAGGATTCCAGAAAAGAGGAGGTGAGTCTATTAGACTGCTTAAGGACCTAGCTCTCCATAGATCCAATCCTAGACATGCACACCACCATTGCCACACTTTAACTGAGTGATTGTTCATGGAAAACCAATTCGTTTAAAACCATTTGAAAAGGTTATTAATTTTTTTTGAAAACATTTTCATTGCGGAAGCTTTGCATTGTTATCTCGATATTTTGAAATCAAGTAACCTTTTTAAAACGCGCCCTAAAGCTATTCAATTTCAGACGATTAAAACAATATCATATCTAAGCTAACAAAAAATACTAAAATAATTAAAAATAATTAAATCGGCCTTATTACAACTTAAAACCCAAAACTATTAAAGTAAATAAAAGCTGATCAAATAACAAGAAGAAAACTGAATTCGCAGAACATGTGGCAGCTCCGAATCCCTTACAGCTCCAAGTCCACTATGGTTGGGGATTTCCTGCATGGATGAAATTTAGGGGTGAGTTTGGAAAACTCAGGGTGTAAAATAACCCAACCATAGTCCAAATCAGCTCAAACCATAGAAACAGATTAAGTTGGGCCTTAGCCCTGCACAGAATTCAGAATGAAGCCCATAGGCCCATAACAGAGACAGAACAGATATTTAATGTATGCAGAAACCCAACCCATATCCATCCGTATACACCCCCGTACCAACCTTACACCATGTGTGGAGACAACTCGACCCACCCATCCGCTTCAGGCCACAGAATTTGCAGCATGGCTGCTAGAACAGATGTTGGGACAGAGTCACCTGATAGAGATATTGTGGTAGAGCCACCAGAACAGATATTTGTGGCATAGCCACCAGAACAGATGTTTGTCGCATAGCCACTAGAAATAGATATTTGTAGCATAGCCACCAGAACGCTTCCTCCATCAATATAACCCATATCCCACGCAACAGATATACATGTCATGGCATACAACATACAGAATCAGATTATCATGTATTTCAGTCAAAATTAACCCTAGGGGTATAACGGTCACCTTGCACCTAGGGGTCTAATGGTAATTTTTATATTTAGGGGTATTTTAGTAAATTTACTATTTTAGGGTTTTCATGCATATTACAGCCATTAACGTATTAACAGAAATACTTACCGAGCATTTTTACTGAATTGGGCCCATTGGCCCATTAACCCAATTTCGGCCCATTAAGCCCAAAAATGCCGAAGTGCACGAAATTACACACTTTGCAATCTTACCGCTTGATATTACCAGGTTTAACAAACAAACTATCTCACGAGTGCTTGCACGCTCGCAAGTCCACAAAATATCAGTTCTTCGGCATTTTAGCTTTTCGGCTTTTGCCGATCTAATCTAAAGTGGGTGTCGTTTGCACACCTGTTTTACGACAATCGCTTGCCAAAATCTACCATGTACCTATCCTACAATTGATTACTTAAAAAGTTAGATCCAAAACCATACAATTACTAATGATATCTTCCTTACCAAAATCGGTCAACACCCTTAATGGCCTTAGATTGCTTACCTTTGTTGCAAATAGTGACTAAGTCTAGATCCAGTCGTTTCGATGCCCTCGCTTCCCGCTGCTCCTTGATCAATAGCCTTTATTCCACCTTACTCTTAATAGAACGATAATTTAACCCAATAAACCCTTTAGTCCAAAACGATAGCCTCCCTAAGCGATTAGGGATTACTCGGCTTTTTTTTCGGAACCACAAGATACAAATAGAAAAAGGGTTACCAATACTTACCATGAGATCTATTCGATGAAGAACATTTCCAATACTTTCCTACCCCTAACACGAGCAAAGGATGGGTCCAAGAGATCTAAAGGTGTTCAGCTTCTAACCTCTTAAAGTATGGTGACCTGGGCTTTTCAACAAACAAGGGAGGAAGAAAAAATGGAAGCTTGATGATGAGAGATATGGATGAAGAGGAGAGGAAGAGAAGAAAATAGAAGAGAGGAGATAACAGTAGAGATTCAGCTTTGAAGGAAATCAGGGAAAGAAGAGATGAGAAAAAGAAAGAGAGAAAAGAAGAAAAAAGAATTCGGCAAACAGCAAAATAAAAGAATGAAAGAAACCAACAAAATTCAGCCCCTAAAGAACCTACACCTATTCGGCAACTTAACAATCAGTACAATTCCTTCCTGACTTAAATTCCATGTTTTGCTTCTTGATTTCAACCGCCACCAATTTAAATCCCATCCAAATTCCATGCATCATCAGCAGTAGTCCACGCTTGACTGACTCAAGCCACTGCTAGGTGAGTTTCAGTCAAACTCTAACTCTTCCCCACGTGAGCAGCAAAATTGGTCCTTCGCACGCACAGCAGCTCAAACCCCAAACCTCTTCCTATCCCTACGCTCCACATCCTACTGCTGGCCACTGCACCAAGCTTTCCTCTACGCCATAATAGGGTCACAATTAATCTTAATCTATTCCTGCTGAAGCCTCGGTTACTTGCAAAATAAAAAGGAAATTTTTCCTGCTATACATCTCGAACCTGCGACCTTTTAAACACACACATACGCTGCTTGCCACTGCACCGAAGTTCCTTTCATGACATAATCTTCTCACAATTAATTTTAAGGCTTAACTGCTACTTAAAAAGAAATCAAAATTTCACTTTCCCTTGGAATCGAACCCACATCCTCTCGGCATGCCTAACACGCTGTTGCCAGTGCGCCACAGGCGGTCCTTGTGGCATACTCCTTTCGCGAATTCTTTTAAAGCCTATTTTAGTGCAACCCGTTCACTAAAAAAATTAAATCACCCCATTTATTCGGGCTGTCTCCTACCCCAACCCAAACTCAAGGCCCAATGCTTCCAGGCCCAAAAATTGGGGCGTTCCAACTCTACTCCCCTTAAAGAAATTTCGTCCTCGAAATTTCAAGCTATCAACTAACCATATTCCTCAAGTCAAACCACTATGCTTTCACTGTGCACTCTGATTAAAAATAATTCTTGGTTCGACCCAGAACATCTAATTGCCAAAGTAAAGAAACATTTACCAAGCACGCTTACAACTCATAACACACACTTAAATAGAATAAGCTTGGCAATCCTGAGCTCGATGCTCCTTGGACCCACATCTAAAGCATGCTTCTATCTTCCTATGGCATTCACCTGGATGACGCCAATTATAGTTCTTGCAGGTTGGAAAGTTTGGTCGTGTCTTAACATGTTTCACAGAACGAGGCTCGGTCGTCTGAAAACTAGAATCCTTTCTCTTCTGACACTCCAAGCACCCTGCTTGAAGCGTTTCTCTAATTTTCTTAACCTTGCTCTCCAATACTTCTTCTACCACATTCCTTACTAACTCGGCCAGTGCCTCAGTCCCAAGCTCTGAGTTACCGCTACCCGAAGTTGGCAGACTTCACTTACCCTCAGAATCCATATCAACACTCTACATTAACAGCATGCATAACAATAACTACCAAGATCTCGATTCAAAAATTTTAGTACTTATTCATATTTTTTATGTAGAGATAGTATTTTAAAGTTTCTATTTTCACAGAATCATAGCCTAGCTATAGTTTCAGTATTCTAGGGTTTTTAGTATTGCCCTAGCTATAATGTCGTGATATGGTCTCCGTTCTATCTACAGTAATATCTTACTACAGTGTAGTATGAGTAACAGAAATACTTACAGACTTGGTGCCGGGGATTCAATATGCCACTTTTTTGGTTATCAAATTTCAGAAACCCAGAAAAACTTAAACCATTTTAAGATTAAACCTTAAAACATGTATACCTTGTAAAAAACTTTGAAAAGAACTTTCCAAAATCGTTTCCAAAATACCCTTCTTGGGCCTAAGTTTAGCAAAAATTTTCGAAAAGCTTTTCAGACCCGATCCACAGTCGAGTTTTTACAACTGGGCTCTAATACCACAAATGTAACACCCCAAACCCTGCCCAGATGTTACGACTGAATCTGACGTGTCACATCGAAGCGTTACTAGAAAAAGGCATGTTTTATCTAAAATCTTTCTTAGTGTTTAAAGGATATCTTCGTTATAGATTAAAGTGAACGAAAGCTATGCGCCAGGTAGGATGCCAGAAAAGAGGAGGTGAGTCTATTAGACTACTTAAGTACCTAGCTCTCCACGAATCCAATCCTAGACTTGCACACCACCATTGCCACACATTAACTGAGTCATTGTTCATGGAAAACCGATTCGTTTAAAACCATTTGAAAAGGTTACTAATTTTTTTTGAAAACATTTTCGTTGTGGAAGCTTTGCTTTGTTATTGTGATATTTTGAAATCAAGTAACCTTTTTAAAACGCGCCCTAAAGCTATTCAATTTTAGACGATTAAAATAATATCATATCTAAGCTAACAAAACATACTAAAATAATTAAAAATAATTAAAACAGCCTTATTAGAACTTAAAACCCAAAACCATTAAAGTAAATAAAAGCTGATCAAATCACAAGAAGAAAACTGAATTAGCAGAACATCTGGCCACTCCGAATCCCTCGCAGTTCCAAGTCCACTATGGTTGGGGATTTCTTGCATGGTTGAAATTTAGGGGTGAGTTTGGAAAACTCAGTGTGTAAAATAACCCAACCATAGTCCAAATCAGCTCAAACCATAAAAATAGATTAAGTTGGGCCTTAGCCCTATACAGAATTTAGAATGAAGCCCATAGGCCCATAACAGGGACAGAAAAGATATTTCATGTATTCAGAAACCCAACCCATATCCATCTGTATACACCCCCGTACCAACCTTACACGAAGTGCGGAGACAACTTGACCCACCCATCTACTACACGCCACAGAATTTGCAGCATGGCTGCCATAACAGATGTTGTGACAGAGTTACTAGATACAGATATTGTGGCAGAGCCACCAGAACAGATATTTGTGGAATAGCCACCAGAACAGATATTTGTGGCATAGCCACCAGAAACAGATATTTGTGGCATAGCCACCAGAACGCTTCCTCCATTAATATAACCCATATCCCATGTAACAAATATACATGTCATGGCATACAACATACAGAATCAAATTATCATGCATTTCAGTCAAAATTAACCCTAGGGGTATAACGGTCACTTTGCACCTAGGGGTATAATGGTAATTTTCATACTTAGGGGTATTTTAGTAAATTTACTATTTTAGGGTTTTCATGCATATTACAGCCATTAACGTATTAACAGAAACACTTACCGAGCATTTTTACTGAATTGGGCCCGATGGCCCATTAACCCGATTTCGGCCCATTAAGCCTAAATATACCGAAGTGTACGAAATTACGCACTCTACAATCTTACCGCTTGAGATTACCAGGTTTAACAAACAAACTATCTCACGAGCGCCAGACGCCATCATCAAGTCCACAAAATACCACGCTCTTGGTATTTGACTTTTCGCTTTTGCTTTGATCTAGTCTAAAGTGGGTGTCGTTTACACACCTGTTTTACAACGATCGCTTGCCAAAATCTACCATGTACCTATCGTACAATTGATTACTTAAAAAGTTAGATCCAAAACCATACGATTACTAATGATATCTTCCTTACCAAAATCGGCCAACACCTTTAATGGCCTTAGATTGCTTACCTTTGTCGCAAATAATGACTAAGTCTAGATCCAGTCGTTTCGATGCCCTCGCTTCCCACTGTTCCTTGATCGATAGCCTTTATTCCACCTTACTCATAATAGAATGATAAATAAACCCAATAAACCCTTTAGTCCAAAATGATAGCCTCCCTAAGCGATTAGGGATTACTCGGCTTTTTTTTCCAGATCCACAAGATACGAATAAAAAGAGGGTTACAAATACTTACCAAGATATCTATTCGATGAAGAATGTTTCCAACACTTTCCTACCCCTAACACTAGTAAACGATGAGTCCAAGAGATCTAAAGGTGTTCGGCTTCCAACCTCTTAAAGTATGGTGACCTCAGCTTTTCAACAAACAAGGGAGGAAGAAAAAATGGAAGCTTGATGATGAGAGATATAGATGAAGAGGAAAGGAAGAGAAGAAAATAGAAGAGAGGAGATAACAGTAGAGATTCAACTTTGAAGGAAATCAAGGAAGGAAGAGATGAGAAAAAGAAAGAGAGAAAAGAAGAAGAAAGAATTTGGAAAACAGCAAAATAAAAGAATAAAAGCAACTAACAAAATTCAGCCCCTAAAGAACCTACACCTATTCGGCAACTAAACAATCGATACAATTCCTTCCTGACTTAAATTCCATGTTTTGCTCCTTGATTTCAGCCGCCACCAATTTAAATCCCATCCAAATTTCTTGCATCATCAACAGTAGTCCACCGCTTGACCGACTCAAGCCACTACTAGGAGAGTTTCAGTCAAACTCTAACTCTCCCCCACGTGAGCAGTAAAATTGGTCCTTCGCACACACAACAGCTTGAATCCCAGACCTCCTCCTATCCTTGTGATCCACATCCTGCTACTGGCCACTGCACCAAGCTTTCCTCTACACATAATTAATCTTAAGCTATTCCTGCTGAAGCCTCGGTTACTTGCAAAATAAAAAGGAAATTTTGCCTGCTATACATCTCGAACCTACGACCTTCTAAACACACACATACACTGCTTGCCACTACACCGAAGTTCCTTTCATGACATAATCTTCTCACAATTAATTTTAAGGCTTAACTACTACAGTTACGGCTACCTAAAAAGAAATCAAAATTTTTCTTCCCCTGGAATCGAACCCACTTCCTCTCGGCATGCCTAGCACGCTGCTGCCACTGCGCCACATCCTATTTTAGTGCAACCCGTTTACTAAAAAAATTAAATCATCCTATTTATTCGGGCCATCTCCTACCTGAACCCAAATTTAAGGCCCAATACTTTCTGGCCCAAAAATCAAGGCGTTACATTCAAGTTGTGTTTTTAATCGCGAAAAATTTAGACTTCTCCCCTCATCTAAGTAGTTACCATCGATTCAAAATCTCACAACGTTTAACATCCTCACTTAAAGATTCACTCAAATCACTCAAGTGTTTTAAGGATAATAAAATCAGCACTCATCAGTCAATATGAAAAGTTATTACCATAGGCTTGCAAGAAAATCAAATCTCCACCACTATAATTTGAGATGATACATCAATCAAAAGGTCTTTTAGAGGGTTGTAACGAGGCTTGGTTAAGGGGTGTGGTCACAAGCTGAAAGAAAAGGTTAGAATCAATATTGACTTGAAAAATTACTTAACTAGAAAAATATTTAATCATCACTTGCGTATAATAGAGCTTCTTCTCTAACTATGGAATTTGAATACTGAAGCTCACAAACAAAAGATCACTACTAATATGTATACATGTGTGTTTTTTTTTAAGAATAAGTCAAATAACATAGATTAGCTATTAAAAACAAGGCATAGCTAAGCAATTTATTCAAATCAAATCTCGACAAAAATAGGGATCAAATTAATTTAGGGGATTTCAACAATAATGGGTTAAGGGTTAACTTAAGGGTAATACAAGGAATGGCTTGTTAAGCTCAAAGGGGTTTACTAAGGGTTAATCATGGAGGTAGGCTTTTCAAGGCATGAATGGGTTAATCCTAAGTGCCTCTATCATTCTGACATATCAAATCAGATAGTGTGGTCTTGACATGCATAATCAAGCAAGTTCTAGAATAACAATTCAATATTGACACACTCAAAGCAATAACAAAAGTGAGCATGAAAGAATTAATAGATGCTCTTGAAGGCTCAAGATCTCACAACAAATTATGGCTTTTCGATGTTTAAACTTGTGGATTTCAATCCATGATAATTCCTAAACTTGGGGAAACAACCTAAAATTTTAAATTCTTAAACTTATCATGCTTAATTCTCTAATGTCTTAAAGTTTAAATAATCAATGCATGAATGCCTATGTTTTAAATCAAGATATATCAATAAAAATCACGCGTCAATCAAAATTCATCCTAAACATGATATGAAAGATTTACAAGAGAACAAGACAACATTCAGGCATTTTTTCTGATAATGAAATGAATACCCCCCCACACTTAAGATGTACATTGCCCTCAATGTACAAAGACAGATAGATAGAGAAATATAAATATAAGATCATAAGATAGGGAGAGAATTGAAACTTCTTGAGTGTTAAATGAATGAACTCCCTAGTTTGGAGTTATGTAGAGTGGAGGACGATGCTCCGGTGGTGGTAGAGGTTGGGTTCAACAAATGCTGCACCAAAAGAATATTATATCTTGTGATTGAGCAGGACATGGCAGTCGTGGAGAACCTTTACCAATGGAGTTTGAAGTTCTTAAGTGATTGTGAGCTTTGGAGCTCTTTATAACTGTGATAAAAGTAAGAACTTTTTAGGGGATATTAGGAAGAATAATTACTCATAAAAAAATAGTTGAGATTAAAATTAATTTATAAATCCTAAATATAAAATAGTATCAAAAAAGAAATAACAATTAAAAGTTAAAAGTGAAATTGATAAAAACATAAAATAAAAATAAAAATAAAAATTAAGATAAAGATAAAATAAGATTAAACATCATCATCGCTGGATGGTTCGCGAGGTGGTGGTGGCGATGAGATGTGGAAGTGCTGAAAAATCTACTGTAGAGTAGCATCAATGTTATCAAATCGTTGAAAACACTACTGCTCAAATTGAGTGAGGCGCTCAGAGATGTCAACATATGAAGCTGCCGCATGAACTGGACGATAGGGTCATGGTGGCTGAGACGGTGGGTCCTCATGGTGTGGGGGGACATCATCAGTAATGTCCTCTGGGGCCTCCTCCTCGTTAGATTGGGCAAGATGATGTTGGGGAGGGTAGGCTCCTCGGCATCTCTCGATCATCCTCATGCTTAGCATGCTCAAGATGCCTTGTGGGGACATCTGGTCAATGAGGGTCAAGGATGATTCTTGTGCCGCGGTGTCGAGGAGTCTGAAGTGTTGCGCAAGTCGAGTCATATAGGGGCCAATAGAGATGACCCCCTTCCGATGTCGCTCCGTCTGGTGGCGAATGGCTATAGCGATAAAGTAGGTGAGGTCGAAGACGTGCTCGTTTGACATACAACATAAGTAGTAGACGTCGTGGGTAGTGACGACGTCAGTGTTCTCTCTCTGCCCTATCAAAGTGTGAGATAAAATAGAATGTAGATACCTTAAGGATGGAGGGAGAGATGATGCCTTGGTGCGAATGGGGTCGTAGCTGGCCGAACGTGGGACGAGGGCGTCCCAACAACGTGAAGGAGAATGATGGATATGGCAGTTGAGAGCATGTAAGTCATTCTCCTCTTTGAACTCCTTCGTATATAAGCCCAATGCAGTGCTGAATTCTGGGACGCTTAGCTGGCGAAATAATCCGCCTAGGCGAAACTGGACCGTGCCGAGATCATCGTAGTTTGCCATTACCGTTTGAAGATGGAATGTTGAGCATAGTTCCATTGTGAACTCTAGGTATGTCGGCTCGATGATTCCAAAGAAAAGCTCCTAAGGATCGGTTGTTAAGAGGGCCCAAATCGCATCAGCCAACTGAACTTGTTCTACCGCAGTCCAATCGATGCAGTGACCCATAGTTAAAGGTCGACCTTGTAGTATTTGGACAAGTTCTTCTTGGGGCCCATTGGGGAATCGTAGGAAAAGGTGATGAATTTCTGCGGTAAGGCCCGAGGAAGATGACGCTCCCTTACTTTTCTTTGAGACGGGGATGGAGGCTTTCTTTCCTCGTGAAGACGACATGCTGAACCTGCAATCAAAACCATTAATTCATCTTGGGCAAGGTAAAACAAAAAATCATAAATAATTTCAGCCACAACACTTAACAAATCTAACTAAACTAGTCCATTTTATAGCATACTTTTGCGGCATTACATGATAGTAGCATGAATAACTAACAAAAAAATTGGCAAAGAATATTGTATGGATGAAAAAAAATGTCAACACAAAAGGCATGAGTATTTCTATTATCCTAACCATGAATATACATTTAAAACTAGTCAAATGGAGTAGAGAATTCATGTAATAAGTAAGAACTTTAACATGAGAAAAATAATAACTATTCTAGATATGACATTTGAGTGATAAAAATATGAAAATAACATGAAAAATTACATATTATTATGATAAATAGCCTTAGAAATCAGTAAAATAAATGAGAAAGAAGTGAACAAACGCTAGAAAGAGAAGAATGGGCGTCAAAAATAGAGTTGGAGGCAGTGCACGGGCGTAGCAGGGAGGCCGTATAGATTTGCAGCGGCTAGGGTTAGGGTTTTTGAGTGAGGGAGACAATAAATAGTGCAGGGTATTTATAGATTTTGGGACACACGGCTAGGGGACACGCCTATGTGCCCCAATTTTAGCCCATGTGTGTCGCTTTTTTCTGATTTTTAATGCATCTGACATTCGTCCCACGCCTGTGTACCTTGGGCGGGTTGGTTCACACGGTCGTGTCGCACGATCGTGTCTAGCTTCGTTCAAGTCTCCCACGCCGTGCATGTAGGCCCACGCCCGTGTTAATTTGACAGGTTCGACCACGGGTGCTAGACACGGGCGTGCTAGTTTCTCAGTTTCAACCACGGTCTTAGGGCACAAGTGTGTTGCACGTCCGTGTTGTTTTGGCAGGCTCGCCCACGGCCACATTGCACGGTCGTGGCGATTTATCGCAGCCTGTGTTTGGGAAAATTGTTTGCCCTATTTTCACACGGTCCTAAGCATGCCCGTGTGCTTGGCCGTGTGAGTGTGGTGAACCTGTATTCAAAAGCTTTGTTAGTAGGTTAGGTGGTAAACACTAAAATTTAAAGAAGTCAATATAGTTAGTACTCGGGTTACCTCTCCGTTGAATGGTCATAGTGGTTCGAGGAGTTTATACTCCTCATTCCTGCTATCAATCTCATCAAAATAAGGTTTTAGACGGGTGTTGTTTACCTTAAAAGTGCCGAACTTGGGATGACTTGCCTCGAGTGTACCGAATGGGAAAATACTAACTACTGTAAGAGGGATCTCTTCATTCAGTTTTGCAATGAAAATGTGAGGATCTGCGGCATCTAGTAAGACGTTTTCTCCAACCTTAAGTTGATTTGGAGAGGTATTGAGCTCGTTCTGGCGTAGTTTTGGTTTATCGTGTGTTCTTGATTTATGTGTCCACCATTCATCTAGCTCCTCGATTTGTAGCCTTCATTCTTCATGAATAGGTCCTCTATTATTGCTTGAACATGGCTCATGAACATCCTTCACACTCATTTCCTGCAAAGTAGAATACACCATATTGTCAGTTTTATTAGAATGGTTTATACAATCACCTTCAATTTTTGGTGTGTTGCTAGAATTGAGAGATTGAAGGGTGATTGTTTCGTCTCCCACACGAAGTGTGAGTTCACCTGTTCCAACATCAATAATTGTTCTAGCAGTTACTAAAAAGGGCCTTCTTAAAATCAAAGGAGTGTTGCTATCCTCCTCCATGTCTAGAACAACGAAGTCAACGGGAAATATAAACTTATCGATTTTAACTAGCACATCCTCAATAATAACCCTAGGAAATTTGGTAGTTTTATATGCTAATTGAATGCTCATCCTAGTTTGTTTAGGTTTCCCAAGACCTAGTTGCTTAAACATTTTGTAAGGCATGACATTGATACTAGCCTCTGAATCAGGTAATGAATTATTAACATCTAAACTACCAATTAAGCAAGGAATTGTAAAACTCCCTGGATCTTTTAATTTGTTGGTTAGCTTATTTTGCAGAATAGTTGAGCAAATTGCGTTTAGTTCCACATGCGACACTTCGTCCAACTTTCGCTTATTTGCTAAAAGCTCTTTTAAAAATTTCATTGCATTCGGCATCTGTGAGAGGGCTTCAATAAACGGTAAGTTAATATGTAATTTTTTTAAGAGTTTAAGGAATTTACCAAATTGTTCATCTGAGAGGTCTTTCCTTGTCGCATTAGGGTATAGCACACGAGGTTTATATTCTACACTCACTGTTTTGTCTTTATTATGGCTTACCTCACCTTTACCTTTGCTCACCACAGCTTCTTTCCTCGGTTCTGGCTCAGGCTCAACAAATCCTTATTTATCTTGAACATTAATTATGTTGAGCTGTTCCTTTGAACTTGCAGCCATAGAGGTAACCCATGGTGAGGGCACCTTCGCAGTAGGTCCTTGTATCTCTCCCATGTATCGTAAAGTGTTTCTAAATCCATCTGCACAAAAGAAGAGATATCATTACGTAATTTAGCTGTCTTAATTGGCAGAAAATATTTTAATAAAAACTTTTCGGTCATTCATTCCCAAGTAGTGATGGACCCTCGTGGTTTCCTCAGTGAAAAAGGGAATAACCGAAGACGAATGACTTCATCAGAAACGCCATTAATTTTAAAAGTGTCGCAGATTTCTAGAAAATTCTCCAAGTGAGTGTTGGGGTTCTCATCCTGCTAACCATCAAACTGAACAAATTGCTGTATCTTTTGAATCGTGTTAGGTTTTAGTTCAAAATTATTTGCAGCAATAGTAGGCCTAACTATACTTGACTCAGTTCCTGTTAAATTAGGTTTAGCATAATCATACATAGTACGAGGAGCAGGATTCTGATTTTCTAGATTAGCAAGTATCGTAGGAGGTAGCAGATTTTCTTGATTTTTAGCCATCTCCTCGATTGTAGTTGAGTTATCATCTTCTTGCTCTTCCTTTATGTATCTTAGGCTTCGCCTTATTTCTCGTCGATTTCTACGAGCTGTGCAATCAATTTCTTCGTCAAACAGTGATGGTCCTGACGGGTTTCTTCCTGTCATAAACTTGTCAGAAGAAAGAAAAAGAAAATTAGTAGAATAAAAATTAAAATAAAATTAATTTGCAAGAAAAATAAATGGCTAAAGTAATAAAAATTGAGTGTTCCTAATATTTTAGTCCCCGGCAATAGTGCCAAAAACTTGATCGTGATTTTTCATGATAAGTTTTATAAATCTATAATTAATCATTCTTGAAACTAACTATTATCACGATGTAGGCAAGTGTACCTATCGGATAGTAGTATAGCTTTACCAAGAATGGATTGTCGAACCCAAATGACTAAAAGTACTAATAATGACCGTCTTTTTATTATCTAGCCTAAGAATAAAGGGGTTTGTTTTAACTAACTAACTAACTAAACTAAGAAGTTGTAGAAAATAGAATTGGGGAATTACTTTTGGGAAAAACGATTGATTTAGGACAATACCTAAGGAAAAATCCACCTAGACTTCACTTGTTATTTTGGCTCCGAACCGGACGATTTATGCATTTAACTTGTTCCGTAGAAATCCCTAAGTTATGTTATTATCCCTATTCAAGACTAATAACGTCTAATCCCTAGGTTGAATAATTGAAACTTTTCTCTAATTAACACCCTAAGGTTGTATTAACTCGATCTACGAATCCCCTTATTAGGTTTCACCCTAATCTGGTAAAATCTTGTCACCCTATATCTAGGCGCGTAATCAACTCTGCTTAATTATGACAAAGTCACTCTTAGCCAGGGACTATTCATCCTCCAACTAAGAGCATTAACTTGACTTGATATCATGAAATACCAAAACAAGAATTAAGAACACATAATTAAGAACAAGTCAAATATTTATCATACGCTTCAGAAAATAATAACAAGATTTGTCTTAGGTTCCATCCCCCTTAGGTATTTTGGGGTTTTAGTTCATAACGAAATAAGAAAACATTTCAGAAGAATAAAGAATTCAGAACATAAAGAAAACCCAAAACTCCTGAAGGGAAATTGAGGAAAGATCTTCAGTGTTGATGTTGAACTCGGCTTCTGAGATGGATCAATCAGCTTTCTTGCCTATTCTCCTCTCCCTTTTAGTCTTCCTCTAGGGTGCTTAAATAGGCTTTAGAATGCCTAAAAGCCCTCCAACTTGCCCTTTTCTGAATAGAACTTAAGTAGGGCTCGGCAGGGACACGCCCATGTGCTATTACTTCAGGCCGTGGTCGAGGCTGAGATATCAACACGCCCGTGCTGAGGTTGAATTGGGCCGTGGTTGAGTCTGTTAGATTGGCACGGGCATGTGTTCTGCCCGTGTGAGAAAGTCCAGGCCGTGTTGTTTTCCCCTGTCAGCATTTTTTCTCCGTTTTTGGCCCGTTTCTCGTTCTTTTTGTCCTCCTATACTCACCTAAGTATAAAACATGAAATTAAAGGATTAGAAGCATCAAATTCACCAAATATAAGGAGAAATCATTTATAAACGTGTTAAGCGAGGGATAAAAAATATGTATAAATTACGGTTTATCAACTATTATAATATAACATATATATTATCAAACATAAAATAAAGTTGACATATTTGTTATAATTGTTCTTCATTGCTGAAACTAAACAAAATAAAAAGAAAAGAAAGCAAGCTAGGGTTCGGCCAATATTCAAGCTCAATCAAAGTTCGTTTTTGCTCGGTTTTTGATAATTTTTACGTTTTTGAGATCGTTGCTTCGAGTACTACAAAACCCAAGCTTTAATTTTTGATTTTGATGAATATTTAGAGTTATTGCATTGTTGATAATTTGTGATTTTTGTTGTTTGATGATGAAAAATGAAAGATATGTTTTAGATTAATCTATTTTGTATTGGAATCTTTGATGATTTTGAGTAATTAGGACTTAATTGCAAAAATAATAATTTGAGGGACTAAAATGTGAAATAAATGGAATATATGGACTTGTTTTAGAGTGGGTAAAATTTGGCCCAACATAAATATAGGGAAATTTTGTGTAATTTGTGTTTTGTGCAATAGGGACTAAATTGTAAAAATCATAAATGTTAGGGGTAAAATGGTAATTTGCCCATTTATGTGTTTTTGGACTAAACTGAATGAAAATGTGTTTGAATGAGCTTAATTTGAATATGTTTAGATCAAGAACCAAAGAAATCAGATTTGGATCGAGGAAAAACAAAAGTCGTCGACTAGCTGCCCGATTTTGTTTTGTATCATCCGAGGTAAGTTTATAAGCAAATAGACGTGTTTATTAGTAATTCAATATTATATTTACATGCTATCATGAAATATTAGAATTAAAATATGCTATGGCCGAATATGATTAAATTTGGCTATGACACTTTCGAGTTCGATTTGACTGAGATATGACATCCAAAAGCCCCGTATGAACCTTAGGAATAGCTAGGATACATATGGCATGGCTTAGGATTCTGATATATGTGTGCGAGTAAGTCCATTACATCGATTTGTGATTCTGAAATGTGTTTACGAGTAAGACCCTGTCTGGGACAGTGGCATCGATATGTGGCTACATGTAAGACCACATTTGGGACATTGGCATTGTACGGTTTATGTGATTATCCGAGTGTCCTATCCAATTTCGAATGGTTCATTGGGCAAAGGTAAATCATGTACGGATTGTATATTACAAGCTAAATGGTCAGGTATGAGTTAACTTGATATCTATTTAAGATAAGGTAAGAAAGTACTATGAATATGTGCTATAAATCATGTAAAATTCAAGTGAAGAATCCATGTGTATTTGGTATGTGTATTCGTCTTTTGAATGAATAATTTGTGTAGTATTGAAATGTTATTTAATATGTGTATATATATAAGATTTGTATATTCAGCTACTTAAGTATTATGTATTCATGTGATGTTATTAGTTGATTTTTAAGTTGCATAAAAGAACAAATGGATGTGTGGTTACTATGACCTTTAGGTTTGGAAGTTGATATATATTGCATTAAACGATTATATATGTATTCGGCATAGGTGGTTAATAATGTTAATGCAATTTTTTTAGTTAATATGAGTCAATTATGATAATGAGTCGTTTATTTGCTTACGACTTACTAAGCTAAAGTAGCTTACTATATGCATATTTGTTTTGTTTTATAGATTTTGGAAATCAAGTTACAAGCTCAAGGATCGTCTACGAAGTTCATCACACTATCTACTATTTTGGGTACCTTTATGAGTTAAATTCGAATTATGGCATGTATAGGCTAACATATGTTTTGGAATGATGAATTTTGGTTGTGTACAAAGCCATGCGAAAATGGCTAATTAATATGTTTGAATTTAAATGGATGTGTGGTTACTATGACCTTTAGGTTTGGAAGTTGATATATATTGCATTAAACGATTATATATGTATTCGGCATAGGTGGTTAATAATGTTAATGCAATTTTTTTAGTTAATATGAGTCAATTATGATAATGAGTCGTTTATTTGCTTACGACTTACTAAGCTAAAGTAGCTTACTATATGCATATTTGTTTTGTTTTATAGATTTTGGAAATCAAGTTACAAGCTCAAGGATCGTCTACGAAGTTCATCACACTATCTACTATTTTGGGTACCTTTATGAGTTAAATTCGAATTATGGCATGTATAGGCTAACATATGTTTTGGAATGATGAATTTTGGTTGTGTACAAAGCCATGCGAAAATGGCTAATTAATATGTTTGAATTTAAATATGCTATACATGGTCTATGTTAATTATGGGTATAAGCTGCATGTTGTATATGCTCATTACATAAGGTAAATGTTGGATGCTTGGACAAAGAGTAGTGGTCTTAAAAGGTTTGTGGTTGATTCGACTATGGTAATTCATAGATGAAACATACTCATGAACTTAGTAAACATGTTCTTAATAAGGGAATACTTATGGCTTGGTATTTTTGGATTTAAGATTGGGTTTTAAAAAGGGTTAAAGCTCATAATGATATATTATTTATTTTGTAAAATGTGAATGTGCGAATGGTGTGTGGATAATTGTTTTCATAATTGAATAGTTGACCAACTTGAATGATGTATATTGTTCAATTGTATTTCGGCATGTATGCTCATGAAAATTTAGAAATGGTCTTTATATGATTTATTTAGTAGGAAATGTAATACATGAAATGGACATATCATATGTTGGATTTAATTAAAGTGATGCATCAGCACTTGCATCTAAATATGATTGCGGTAGTGATGGTGTGATACGCATGAGTTTAGTAATGCATACTACCATATCAACCACATAGAAATATGTATATTTATATCTTCATAAGTGTGATTATTTATGTAAATTTACTAGTTATATATATATATATAAGTTCGCAAATTTGTATAACTCATTTATATTAGTCGAATAGACTAGAAAATGAAATGAGTTTATTTATAACCAAAATTTGATATTACCTGGTAGTAATGTGTGATATATATATTTATATATATATTTGAGGTTAGTATAAATTATTATTATTATACTAGTGCTGCGTATATGAAATTGTACTTGTAATATGTATGCTATTAATACATGTGAACGATATTCTCAAATATATTAATGATATGAAATGTTCTAATTAAGAGTGTAATAGCTTTCGATTTAAACCTTAGTCAATTTTCAAGTCAATTTTCGAGACATATTCATGTGATTATATAAATGTTTTTATTTAATTGTTCTAAATTGTATTTTATTCTGTAATGCCTTATGATCCTATTGCGGTGACGGATACGGATTAAATGTGTTACATGGTGAATGTTCAAGGATCAACACATGTATGTGTGAACCATACTGCTAATTAGGAGCTTACGATTTTATCTTATGTTCCAAGAGTAAGTCTTCTCTATATTCCTATTTTGTTATTCTGATTATATATGTGTTTTTATGAATAGTGATGTGCGAGCTAATTAGGAACAGGGTTTTGAAAGCTCATCATAACCCACGAGCTCTATGTTTAAGTAAATGTTTTGACACTATAATCTTCTGGAACAGTTGGATATAATGGCATGTCATAGGATTTTGAGTACTCACTTTTGTGTTTTGTGTTTTGGGCAAAAGGCCCTGGGACAGGTTAGGAGGAAGAAGGGAATGTCAAGCTATGCTCTATTCAATGGGATATGTTAGTGTGTTTGGAGACTACTTAGCTTTATGCTACACTTATGGGACATGTTATGTAACACCCATAACCGCTTTTGTCGTTGGATTAAGGTTAAGGAGTATCACTATACATTTCAGACCATTCAGTAAAAATAGCATCCAATTCACTAGAATAATTAACAATATTTTTTAAATAATTCAGATCGAAGTAAACATACACTATGGACCCTAAATCGGGCCTACGAGATCTTAAAAGTAGTTTAAGAAAAAAATATGGACCATTTCGAGGAAAATCAAAAAGTTCAGGAAAAGAAAATGAAAAATTTTCAAAACAGGGGTCACACGGCCGTGTGGCCAAGCTGTATGACTCAGTCCAGGCCGTATGGTGCAGGGGCACGCTTGTGTGGCCAACCTATGGTAGACCATGTACCTTTCAAGATAATTCTACATGGTCGTGTAGCAGGCCATGTCCTAGCCCGTGTACAATTCAATGTTGGGTTATACGCCGTCTCGCAAGCCGTGGCTCAGACCGTGTGGATACTACACTTAAATATGCTCAGGGCACATAGCCTGTGTCCTAGGCTGTTTGTACCCAAAATTTCCCGAAATTATGCTTGTTTTTCACCAAAAAACTTAGGTACCTAAAACACATTCATAGATATCACTTACAAGCCATCAACACCTTCAATAACATTCAAATCATGTATACACAATCAACTTAAGTGCCTAACCAATGTGCCATTATTAAAACCACAATATATTTCATAGCATTTCATTTTCATAGTTGCATATATAAGTCACAAATTACACATCAAAATCTACATCCATTTCATTTCATGTTCATCCATTTACTTTAGCTTAAGACTAACATGCATACCACATTAATTACTCATACCACAACATCAAAACACATCACATGCTTATTACAAAATACTTATGTACCATTTCAATCATGACTAAATGTTCCTATTATATGCCATATAAGCCAAGATATATTCAAAAGTTACCAATTGATCTTTAGATAGTGTGATTTCTTCATGTTGATCCGATCTCCCAATCCACAAACATATATACAAGAAATAAAACAATTGATACAAGTAAGCTTTCGTAAAAATTAGTAAGTTTTTTGATTGAATGGTAAATCTTGTCAAGCCCAACATAAATAATAATTCAAATAAAGATTAGTGAAGATAGTTCCTATCAATCACAACATTTAATAAATGAATACTGATCAGAATATTATTTTAGTATTTATTTTCGAATCATCAGTATAGTGAGATCTTATTCAGTATAACCAGTGGATAATGCTCGTTTGAGCAAACATTTAGTATAATCAGTGGATATCGCTAGTTTAAACATACATTCAATAGAATCAGTAGGTATGGCTTGATTAAGCATACATTCATTAGAATCAGTAGGTATGGCTCGATCGAGCATACATTCAGTAGAATTAGGAGGTATGGCTCGATTGAGCATACATTCAATAGAACCAGTAGGTATGGCTCGATTGAGCATGCTTTTAGTAGAATTGGTTGGTATGGCTCGATAGTGCATACTTCAGTAGAATCAGTAGGTATGGCTCGATTGAGCAGACTTTCAGTGGAATCAGTAGGTATGGCTCGATTGAGCAGACTTTCAGTAGAATCAGTAGGTATGGCTCGATTGAGCATACTTAACTAGAATTAGTAGGTATGGCTCGATAGAGCATACTTTCAGTAGAATCAGTAGGTATAGATCGATTGAGCATACTTTTAGTAAAATCAATAGGTATGGCTTGATTTAGCATACTTTTAGTAGAATCAGTAGGTATGGCTCGATAGAGCATACTTATAGTAGAATTAGTAGGTACGGCTCGATTAAACATACTTTTAGTAGAATCAGTAGGTATGGCTCGATTAAGCATACTTTCAGTAGAATCAATAGGTATGGCTCAATTAAGCATGGCTCGGTTGAGCATACTTTCAATAGAACCAATAGGTATGGCTCGAGTGAGCATATTTTCAGTAGAATCAGTAGGTATGGCTTGAGAGAGCATACTTTCATAGAATCAGTAGGTATGGCTAGAGGATACTTTCAGTAGAATTAGTAGGTATGGCTCGAGTGAGCATACTTTCAGTAGAACTAGTAGGTATGACTTGAGTGAGCATACTTTCAGTAGAATCAGTAGGTATGGTTCAATTGAGCATACTTTTAGTGGAATTAGTAGGTATGGCTCGATTGAGCATACCTTCAATAGAATCAATAGGTATGGCTTGATAGAGCATACCTTCTATAGAATCAATAGGTATGGCTCGATAAAGCATACTTTTAGTAGAATTAGTAGGTATGGCTCGATTGAGCATATTTTCAGTAGAATCAGTAGGTTTGGCTCGATAGAGCATACTTTCAGTAGAATCAATAGGTTTGGCTTGATAGAGCATAGTTTTAGTAGAATCAGTGTCCCATTTTTCTTCAATATCATACTATTATACAATATAACATTTATTAAAATTATATCAACATAGAATATAAAAATCATTAGAGGTATAAAAAATAGTATGAACTTGCAGGATTGGTTTGCAATAACGACTCAAAGTATCTCAATCAGTGATCGATGTTATTTCAACTCATTATTTCCATTTTCAATTACACGCATCAATATAATCCAACATTTTGCAATTAAGTTCATATAATACATTTATAAATGTACTAAAATTAAACTGAATGAACTTACCTGACCAAATTGCAACAATGACAAAGATACAGGGACTATTCAGTAATTTTCTCTTTCCTTGATTTTCCACTCATTGTTGATCTAAAATAATACTTTCATTCAATTGACTAATTCCAATGATAAACCATAATTTATACATATTTATAACCCATGCTTAACGCATTTTATGAATGATTTCTCATTAGATTGGTGAATTCGATGCTCTTAATGCCTTAATTTCATGTTTTATTCTCAGGTAGGCATAGGAGAATAAAAGGAACGAGAAACGGGCTGAAACTGGATAAAATGGGCCAAAGCACGAAATCAATATAGCCTGGACCTTTTTATACGAGCAGATCACACGGTCGAGTCAATTTGGTAGACACGATTCACACGGGTATAACACACAGCCGTGTACCTCGAACACGGCCTGAAGTTATCGCACACGGGCGTATCCCTGCCGAGCCCAAGTTAAGTCAAATTCGGAAAAGGCCACTTTTGAGGGTCCTTAGGCATTCCAAAGCCTATAAATACACCCTAGAAGAGGAAGAAAAAGGAGACAGAGAATAAGGAGTAAGGAATTACTCCAAGGAAGCCGATTGATCCATCTCAGAAGCCGGAGCCACTATCAAGACTGAAGATCTCTCCTCAATTTCCTCTTCAGGAGTTTTGGGTTTTTTTTTATGTTTTGTAATCATTATTATTCTGAGATGTTTTCTTGTTTAGTTATGAAATAAACCCCTAAATACCTAAGGGGGATGAAACCTATTACAAAACCTTGTTATTACTTCTGAATCGTATGATAAATATTTGACTTGTTCTTAATTATGTGTTCTTAAATCTTGTTTTGGTATTTCAGGATATCACTTCAAGTTACTACTCTTAGTTGGAGGAGGAATAGACCCTGGCTAAGAGTAACTTTGTCATAATTAAGCGGAGTTGATTGCGCGCCTAAAGATAGGGTGACAAGATTTTGCCGAATTAGGGTGAAACCTAATAAGGGAATCCATAGATTGAGTTAATGCAACCTTAGGGTGTTAATTAGAGATAACTCTCGGTTATTCAACCTAGGGATTAGACGTTGTTAGTCTCGAGAGGGATAATAATGTACAGTAGGGATTTCTACGGAACAAGTTAAATGAATAAATTGTTCGGTTCAGATCCAGAATAACAAGTAAAAGTCTAGGTGGATTTTTCCTTAGGTATTGTCTCAATCAATCACTTTCCCCAAAAGTAATTTCCCAAATTCTATTTTCTGCAAGTTCTTAGTTTAATTAATTAGTTAGTTAAAACAAATATCTTTTCTTCAGCTAGATAATAAGAAGACAGTCATTACTAGTACTCATAGTCCTTTGGGTTCGACAATCCGGTCTTGCTAAAACTATATTACTGTTCAATAGGTACATTTGCCTACATCGTGATAATAGTTAGTTTCAAGAACAATTCATTATAAATTTATAAAACTTATAACAAGAAAATCGACGATAAAGTTTTTGACGCCGCTGCTGAGGACTAAGATATTAGGAACGCTCAATTTTTATTACTTTTGCCATTTATTTTCTTGCAATTTAACTTCAATTTTTATTTTACTAATTTTCTTTCTTTTTCTCCTGGTAGGTTCTTGTAGTTTATGACTAGAAGAAACCTGTCAGAATCATTGCTTTTTGATGAGGAAATTGTTCGTACAGCTCGTAGAACCGATGAGAAATTAGGCGTAGCTGAAGATAAACAGGAGAAGAGCAAGAGGACGATATCTCAACTACAACTGTGGAGATGACTAAAAATCAGGACAATCCACTACCTCTATCCATACCCGTTGAATTAGCAAATCAGAATCCTGCTCCTCAAACTATGTATGATTATGCTAAACCTAATTTTACAGGAAATGAGTCAAGTATAGTTAGGCTTACTATTGCTGCAAATAATTTTGAAATAAAACCTAACATGATTCAGATGATACAGCAATTTGTTCATTTTGACGGTTTGCAAGATGAGAACCCCAACACTCACTTGGCAAATTTCCTAGAACTGTGCGACACTTTCAAATTTAATGGTGTTTCTGATGATGCCATTCGCCTTCGGTTATTCCCTTTTTCACTGAGGAATAAAGATAAACAATGGTTGCACTCACTACCACGAGGGTCCATTACCACTTGGGAACAAATGACCGAAAAATTTTCCACCGGCAAAAACAGCTAAGTTGCATAATGATATATCTTCTTTTGTGTAGATGGACTTAGAAACACTTTACGATGCATGGGAGAGATACAAGGACCTTTTTCGAAGGTGCCCACACCATGGATTACCTCTATGGCTGCAAGTTCAAACATTCTACAACGGTGTGAACCCTTCGACAAGACAAATGATTGATGCAGCTGTTGGTGGGACCATCAATAACAAAACACCTGAAGAGGCTTCTAAATTTATTGAAGAGATGTCACTGAATAACTATCAGTGACAAGTCATGAGGACTAAGCCAACGAAAACAGCAAGCGTTTATAACGTCGATTCGGTCACTATGTTGTCAAATTAGGTAGAACTTCTGAATAAGGAAATTGATATTTTACTTGGTTCTACGGAGGTACATCCAGTGATGAGGTGTGATTCAAGTGGAGGAGGTGTGCTTATAGTATACCCACCATTCAATCCTTCAACCGAAGAGAAACAAGTCAACTATATGGGTAACAATAATTTTAGATCTCAAAATAACCCATATAGTAAGACTTATAATGGAGGTTAGAAAAACCACCCAAATTTCTCTTGGGGCGGTCAAGGAAATCAAAGGCCACAGAATCCTCAGGGTTTTCAACAGCCACCTTATCAATAGGAAAAGAAGCTGAACCTTGAGGAGATGTTATCCAAATTCATCTCGGTGTCAGAAAATCGTTTCTAGAATACTGAGACAGCACTCAAAAAATCAATAAGCATCAATTCAAGGACTCGAAACTCAGATAGGTCAACTATCCAAATTAATTTCTGAATGACCACAAGGTAGCTTGCCAAGTAACACTGAACCGAACCCAAGGGAACAACTCAATGCAATTAGTACTTAAGACAAAGAAGGATTCGTTGAGCCTGAGCCAGAATTGATGCAAGAAACTATGATAAGCAAAGGTAAAAGTGAGGTAAGTCATAACAAATCGGTGAATGAAGAATATAAACCTCATGTTCCATACCCTAACGCGACAAGGAAAGACCGCTTAAATGAACAATTCGGTAAATTCCTTAAACTTTTGAAAAAATACATATCAACTTACCGTTTATTGAAGCTCTGTCACAGATGCCAAATGCAATGAAATTTTCAAGAGAGCTTCTAGTAAACAAGCAAAAGTTGGACGAAGCGTCACATGTGGAGCTAAACGTAGTTTGCTCAGCTATTCTATAGAATAAGCTACCCAACAAATTGAAGGATCCAGGGAGTTTTACAATTCCTTGCTTAATTGGTAGTTTAAATGTGAATAATGCATTAGCTGATTTAGGGGCAAGTATCAATGTCATGCCTTACAAAATGTTTAAGCAACTAGGTCTTAGGAAACCCAAACAAACTAGGATGAGCATTCAACTGGAAGATAAAACCATAAGATTTCCTAGGGGTATTATTGAAGATGTACTAGTGAAAGTGGATAAATTCATATTTCCCGTTGATTTCGTTGTTTTAGACATAGAGGAGGAGACCAACACCCCTTTGATTTTGGGGATGCCTTTTTAGCAACTGCTAAAACAATTATTGATGTTGGCACAGGTGAACATACACTTCGCGTGGGAGACGAAACGATCACCTTTCAAGCTTGTAATTCTAGCATCACATCAAACATGAAAGGTAATGATCCACACCATCCTATTAAAACTGATAATATGACACAATCCACTGTGCAGAAATTAAGTTTTAAAGAAGTACACGAGCCATGTTCCAATAACAATAGGGGACCCATTCATGAAGAATGAAGGCTACAGATAGAGGAGCTAGACGAATGGCGAGCACATAAACTGAGAACACCCGATAAACTAAAACTACACCAAAACAAGCTCGATACCTCTCCAAATCAACTTAAGGTTGGAGATCAAGTCTTATTAGATGCCGCAGACCCTCACATTATCACTCCTAACCCAGATGAAGAAACCCCTCTTACGGTACTTAGTATTTTCCCATTCAGTACAGTGGAGGTAAGTCATCCTAAGTTTGGCACTTTTAAGGTAAACGTCCAGGCTAAAGCTTTATTTTGATAAGAATGATAGCCAGAATGAGGAGTACGAACTCCTTAAACCACCTTGACCATTAAGTCGAGCTTAGACTATAAATAAGCGCTTCTCGGGAGGCAACCTGAGCACTAATTGCACTAACTTCTTTAAATTTTAGTGTTCAAAACTTGCCATGACTAATAGAGCCCTTGAAAACAGGTCCACCATAGGGACACAGCCAAGCACACAGGCATGTGTAAGACCTTGTGGAAACAGGGCAAGATTTTCCCAAAACACGGGCGACGATAAATCGCCACGGCCGTGGGACAGGGCCGTGTGCGACCCTACCAAAACAACACGGGCGTGCGACACGCCTGTGCTTGAGGACCGTGGTCAAAACTGAGAAACTAGGACAGGCATGCGACATGCCCATGTCGACCACCCGTGGGCGAACCTGTCAAATTAACACAGGCGTGGGGATTGCATACACGGGCCTGAGAGAAGTGAACAAGGAAAAAAATGGTTGTGCGACACGACCATGTTAAACGGCACTCCCAAGGAACACGAGCGTGCGTCGAATTTCAGACGCGCCAAAAAGGGGAAAAACGGGAAACACACGGCCTGAAATTGGGACACATGGGCGTGTCCCCTGGCCGTGTGCCCTAAAATCTATAAATACCCTGCACTATTCATTGTCTTCCCCACTCAAAAACCCTAACCCTAGCCTCTGTAAGTCCACACGGCCTCCACGCCACACTCGTGCGTCGCCTCCAACTTCATTTTTAATGTATTTTCTCCTCTTCCTAGCATTTGTTTACTTCTTCCTTTCTATTTTATTAATTTTTAGGCCTAGTTATCACAATAATATGCAAGTTTTTGACTTTATTTCTATATTTTTCATCATTTAAATATCACACCCATCATTTAGTTTAAGTTCTTGCATGCATTCTTTACTTTATTCATTTAGTTAGAAATAAAACTTTCATGATCAAGAGTAGTTAAAATTTTTCATGCATTTTATGCTCATGAGAGTTGTTAGGAAAATTTCATTTTTTTGTCATTTACATGCCATTCATATGCTCGTCCACATGTCCTCACTTTGATAAATGTCAAGAAATTATGCTGTTAAAAGAAATTGGGTTGGTTATGCTTGGTTCGTATTTTGGCTGAAATTATTTATTCAAAGTTGTGGCTTTTCAATTTATATACCTATTGTTATTTCTTTTTTTCTTCACTTGTATAGGTTCACAATGTCATCCTCACGAGGCAAGAAAATCGTCATTCCTACTTCCAAGAAAAGGAAAGGAGTGTCATCTTCTGCGGGCCCTACCGCGAAAACTCGCCACCCATTTCTCTAGTTTGCCAACGGACCTCAAGAAGAACTATATCAGATACTATGGGCCTGACCCTTAGCAGTGGGCCGCTGCATAGACTGGACTGCTATCGAACAAGTCCAGTTGGCTGACGCGATTTGGGCCCTCATTACCACCGACCTATGGGAGTCATTCTTTGGGATCATCGAGCCAACGTACCTTGAGCTAACAATGGAACTGTGTTCGACATTCCATCTTCAAACCGTCATGACCAACTACGACGAGCCCGACACAGTCCAGTTTCACTTAGGGGGATTAGTCCTCCAACTAAGCGTTCCCGAGTTCAGTACTGCATTGGGTGTCTATACTGAGAATTTTAGAGAGGAGAATGACTTACACGCTCTTGACCGCCACATCAATCATTCTCCCTCATGGTGTTGGGATGCCCTCGTCCCACGTTCGGCTACCTACGACCCCAGTCGCACAAAGGCATCATCCCTCCCTCTGTCCCTAAGGTACCTTCATTCTCTCTTATCTCACACTTTGACAGGATAGAGGGAGAGCACCGGCGTCGTCACTACCCACGACGTCTATTATTTATGGTGTATGTCCAACGGGCATGTCATCGACCTCGCCTACTTCATCGCCCTTGCCATACGCCACCAGATGGAGCGACATTGGAGAGGGGTCATCTCTATTGGCCCATACGTGACTCGACTGGCGCAATACTTCGGACTCCTCAACACCGCGGCCCAAGCATCATCCTTGACCCTTATTGGCCAGATGTCTTCACAAAGCATCTCGAGTATGATGAGCATGAGGATGACCGAGAGGCGTCAAGGAACCTACCCTCCCCAATATCGTCTCACTCAATCCACTGAGGAGGAGGTTTCTGAGGACATTACTGATGACGTCCCTACCCAACACGAGGACCCACTTAACCACCTACCACCACCACCTTCTTAGCCAGTTCATGCAGCGGCTTCATACATGGACATCTCTGAGCGCGTTAACAGATTTGAGCAGCAATGTTTTCAAAGATTTGAAAACATTGATGCTACTCTACAGTAGATTTGTCAACACCTCCACATCTCATCGCCAGTCCCACCTCGCGAACCATCCAGCAATAAAGATGTTTAGAAATTTTTATTTTTCTTATTTTATGTTTTTATTTTTATTTAAGTCAACTTTTTATTTTTCTCTCATTTTATTTTTATTAGGATTTATAATATTTATCTAACAATTTTTACTCTTTGCTAATCATTTACGAGTAAACATTCTTCCTAATATCCCCTAAACAGTTCTTGCTTTTATCACAGTTACAACAGAGCTCTAAAGCTCACAATCATTTGGGAACTTCAAACTCCAATGGAAAAGGTTCACCGCGGTTACCTTGCCCTGCTCAATAAAGAGATATAATATTCTTTTGGCATAGCACCTATCGTATCCAACCTCTACTACCACCGGAGTATCCTCCTCCACCTCCATTTTGCCAAACTAGGACATTCATTCAGTACTCAGGATGTTTTAATTCCTTCCCTATCTTATGATCTTATATTTTCTTATATATCTAACCTTGTACATTGAGGGCAATGTACATCTTAAGTGTGGGGGGGTAATTATTTCATTATCTGAAAATCCCTGAATATTGTTTTGTTCTCTTGTGAATCTCTCATATCATGTTTAAGACAAATTTTGATTGACTGATAATTTTGATTGATATATCTTGAATTAAAACATAGGCATTCATGCATTGATTGTTAAACTTTAAGACACTAGAAAATCAAGCATGATAAGTTGAATTTTAAGAATTTAAAATTTTAGGTTGTTCCCCCAAATTTAGGTATTATCTTGAATTGAATCCCACAGATTGAAACATCAAAAAGCCATAATTTTTGTGAGATTTTTGAGCCTTTTGAGCATTTATTAATTCTTTCATGCTCACTTTTATTATTGCTTTGAGTGTGCCAATATTGAATTGTTATTCTAGAACTTGCTTGATTATGCATGTCAAGACTACACTATTTGATTTGATATATCAAGATGATAGAGGCACTTAGGATTAACCCACTCATGCCATGAAAAGCCTACCTCCACGATTGACCCTTAGTAAACCTCTTTGAGCCTAATAAGCCATTCCTTATACCACCCTCGATATTAACCATTAACCCATTATTGTTGAAATCCCCTTAAATTAATTTGATCCCCAATTTTTGTCAAGAATTGATTTGAATAAATTGCTTAACTATGTCTGTTCTTAATAGTAATATATGATATTTGACTTGTTCTTAAAAAAAAAAACCCATGTATATAAATCAGTAGTTATCTTTTGCTTGTAAGTCTCATTCTATAGTGAAAGAAGAAAGCTTTGTTGTACGCAAGCGATGATTTAATATTTTTTCTAGTTAAGTAATTTTTTTTTCAAGCAATCTCGATTCTAACCCTTTCTTTCAACTTGTGACCACACCCCCTAACTAAGCCTCGTTACAACCCTTTAAAGACTTTTGGATTGATGTATCATCTCGATTTATAGTAGTGAAGATTTGATTTTTATGTAAGCCTATGGTAATAAGTTTTCATATTGACTGATGAGTGCTAATTTCATTGTCTTTAACACTTCGAGTGATTTGAGTGAATCTTTAGTGAGGATGTTAAACTCTGTGAGGTTCCAAATCAATGATAACTACCGAAGGGAGGGGAGAGACCTAAGTTTTTCATGATTAAAATACTCAATTTAGAATGTCTGAAGCTCTAATGTTCTTTTAGTTTAATTCTCAATGTATGATTACTTATGAGATGATTTGAGATAATATTGATCGGAATTATAAGTTGAGAAAATGGAAACTTTAACTGTGATCCGAGGATTTTGCTTGAGGACAAGCAAACGCTTAAGTGTGGGGGTATTTTGTAAACCGTAATTTATACATATTTATAACCCATGCTTAACGCATTTTATGAATGATTTCTCATTAGATTTGGTGAATCCAATGCTCCTAATGCCTTAATTTCATGTTTTATTCTCAGGTAGGCATAGGAGAACGAAAGAAACGAGAAACGGGTCAAAAAAGGAAAAAATGGGCCAAAGCACCAAATCAACAAGGCCTGGACCTCTTCACGCCGGCAGATCACACGGTCGTGTCAATTTGCCAGAATTGAAGCACGATTCACATGGGTATAACACATGGCCGTGTACCTTGAACACGGCCTGAAGTTATGGCACATGGGCGTGTCCCTGCCGAGCCCAAGTTAAGTCCAATTTGGAAAAGCCACTTTTGAGGGTTCTTAGGCATTCCAAAGCCTATAAATACACCCTAGAAGAGGAAGAAAAGGAAGACAGAGAATAGGGAGTAGGGAATTACTCCAAGGAAGCCGATTGATCCATCTCAGAAGCCGGAGCCACTATCAAGACTGAAGATCTCTCCTCAATTTCCCCTTCAGGAGTTTTGGGTTTTCTTTATGCTTTGTAATCATTATTATTCTGAGATGTTTTCTTGTTTAGTTATGAACTAAACCCCTAAATACCTAAGGGGGATGAAACCTATGACAAAACCTTATTATTATTTCTGAATCGTATGATAAATATTTGACTTGTTCTTAATTATGTGTTCTTAATTCTTGTTTTGGTATTTCAGGATATCACTTCAAGTTACTACTCTTAGTTAGATGAGGAATAGACCCTGGCTAAGAGTGACTTTGTCGTAATTAAGCGGAGTTGATTGCGCGTCTAGAGATAAGGTGACAAGATTTTGTCGAATTAGGGTGAAACCTAATAAGGGAATTCGTAGATCGAGTTAATGCAACCTTAGGGTGTTAATTAGAGATAACTCTCGGTTATTCAACCTAGAGATTAGACGTTGTTAGTCTCGAGAGGGATAATAATATATAGTAGGGATTTCTACGGAACAAGTTAAATGAATAAATCGTCCGGTTCAAAGCCAGAATAACAAGTAAAAGTCTAGGTGGATTTTTCCTTAGGTATTGTCTCAATCAATCGCTTTCCCCAAAAGTAATTTCCCAAATTCTATTTTCTGCAAGTTCTTAGTTTAATTAATTAGTTACTTAAAACAAATCTCTTTTCTTCGGCTAGATAATAAGAAGATAGTCATTACTAGTACTCATAGTCCTTTGGGTTCGACAATCCGGTCTTGCTAAAACTATACTACTGTTCGATAGGTACACTTGCCTACGTCGTGATAATAGTTAGTTTCCAGATCGATTCATTATAAATTTATAAAACTTATCACAGGAAAGTCGATGATCATCCAACAATAAAATTAACTCATTTTATGCAATTAAGTCATTTTAAATCGTTTACAAAATTGCCCCCAATATTTCACTTTTGTGCAATTTAGTCCTTAAGCTCTAACTTGCAATTTAACCTATATTAAATAAAACCCAACCTTGTTGAATCATGAAGTACCATATTACAGACTATTTTTATAGTTAATTTACATTATCATGAAGTACCATATTACAGACTATTTTTATAGTTAATTTACATTAAGTCCTTGAAATTTTATCACTTTAACAATTTAGTCCTTAAACATTACAATCATCAAAAACTACTTTACAAAATAGTTCTATCTAGCAACCAAACTCAATAATCTTTCATTACATTTCAAGAATAACTCAAATTCATCAATGGCATAATCCCAAATATTTTAAAATTTTCCAAATTAGTCCCCGAATTAGCTAGATTAAGCTAATACAAGCTTAAAAACATAAAAATCACTAAAAATTGGCGAGGTTTACTTTCCCAATCCAAAATTTCAAACTTGGCCAAAAGCTTCCCCACTTCTCTTTCCTCATGGCTATTCGATTTGCACCAAGAATAAGAAAAGAAAAAAACTGATAATATTATCTTTTGACCTTTTTAATTTAACTTACCATTTAATTGTTTATCAAATTAACCTTTAATTAATGACTTATAAAATTATTAAACATGCCCATAAATGTTCATAATATAAATATATGGCATAGTTACCATCTAGGGAAGGTTTACTTGCACAATTAGTCCTTCAATCATTTCACACTATTATTTAATTAAGTTTTATTTCAATTTAACCTTAAACTAATTAGGACTAAATGAGCAAATAGCCCAAAAGTTAGCGGATTAATCATATCCACCGCCGCTTTTGTAACGCCTCAAATTTTGGGCCTAGAAGATTTATGTCTTGAATGGGTGCAATTAGAAGACTACACATAAATATCTAATTGTGCAAGGAAATGACACAAATGAGTGTTTGCCTCAGTGGTTAAGTATCTTGAGAACTGTTGGAGAAGTCCTGAGTTCAAGCCTTGGCTTTTGTAAAATTTTGTTCTTTGCTTCAACTAAACCTGTCTATGGTCAGTAGGGCTCTTAAATAAAATTTGGTAAACTATGACATAAAGTCTACTTGTTCAGAGGGAGTGTGGTGTGTTGTTGAGTCTAGAAGATAGAGGTTCGAATCCATGTAGGGGTGGTAGAGTGTTTTTATTTTGCTGCAGGCGTGGTGGAGGTGTTTTAGGTTGGCCAAAACGCTGAGGAGTTTGAAAGAGATTGAAATTGGTAGGTTGAGAGATTGTGGGAGAGATTTGGGGAATGGAACTTGGGGGTAGTAGTAGTTGGCCGAAAATGGTATTCCCCATTGTGCAATTTCAGTCATAGGACTTTCACTCTTGTGCCGAAATAGTGTTTGAGTTTTGCTCTTCATTTCAGAAATGATTACCACTTGTTGTTCATTTTACCTTTTGAGTATTGTTTGATTGGTAGTCGAATACCTCTAGTGTCTATTCGAGTAGTTTGGTTTCGCTCCCCATTAACGTGCTTTACTTGATCAACTTTTTCTCCATCCCTCACTCTTCTCCTCTTGAATATTTTTTGTACTTTGCCTTTACTCATATTCGGTTTTGTGTAACCAAATGTTTCCTCCCTTGAAGCCAAATATGGTTCTGCTCCATCAATCCTTTCCCTAGTCCTTCTTTGCCATTTCTTTTCTAGTTTCCCACTCTCTGAAGCCATGGTGGATTACCATCTCATCTCTCTCTTGATTCTAATCTCTCTTTCCTTTCACTTAATAGTTTCCGTTGGCTGAATATCGATTGGTAGGTCCCTGTATCTCTACTCTTTTGGCTTTTCTCCTCTATTGCTTTAGATGCCGATTCTTATTTTCTTTTTCTTTTGTTATGGTGTTCTTTTAGGTTTAAGTAATTCACAAGGAGTGGAGGAGTTCTCTAGTGCTACAGAAACGATTGGAACCTTTTCATTCGTTCTTGATCGAAGGTAATACTGTTCGTAGTGACTGATCTGAATTGGAATATGTTGGCTTGGGTTGGTATTGGTCGAATATGCTTTTCCTTTGTTTGGGGTTTGCGTTTTCTATAGACTGATATTCATGGATTCAACCCATATGTATAAGCAATCTTGAATAATAAATCCGCTTTATATGCAGATAGCCATCAAGGAGGTTGTTATCAATCTTTGTCAGCGATTTGGGTGGGCTGAAACCACATTCATTTAACCAAGGCAAGTATAGCTACGTTTTAGAGATGAGTGTTAAAGAAAAGGTGCTTAATCTTGTTAATTATAAGACTAATTGAGGGTCTTGATTGGATATAGGTTGGTGGTCGTGGTTTTCGGAACGTTCTCATAAATAGGTGTGTGTAACACTGTCATTAGATATAAAACTGCAAAGGCTGAAAAGCCGAGAAGTGGGTTGTCGACATCACACGAGCGTATGGGCGCCCATGTAGCAGGCCGTGTGGTTGATGAGATGGCCATAAGCGTTTTCATGGGCTGAATTGGTGTTGGGCCATTTTGGGTCGAACTGGGCTAATAGGCCCAATGGGCCTGTGGGCCCCGCACAGAAGCAATCACACGAAAGTGTGGCTACTTTTGTGCTAGGCTATGTGAACCACACGGCTACGGCTAATTTGGGCTACGTGGGCCATACAAGCGGGTGGGTCCACATGGGCCCGTAATATGGGCCGTGGGCCCATTATCACCAATTGACTATTAAGGTTGTACAGGTCACCCAAGACGACTGTGGACCTACTGTTGGGCCGATAAACGTACCTGGACCCTTAGTTTGGTAAGATGACTGTTTTACCCCCATGTGATGAATGTCGGTTTAAGTATGCCATTTTTATTGTATGTACATTTATATTATATTGCATTGCATGGGGTGGGATATATGATTTTGCAGGAAGTGTACTGAAAGGCTATAAGCCTGTTTTCAGTAGCTCTACTGCAAATACTATTTTAGTGCTGTAAATCGGTATGACTTGGTGTGTAGGGTTGAGTGGGTCGATTTTATCCCTACATGGTGTGTAGGGTTGGTATGGAGATGGTGTGTGGTGGATGGATTGGGTAGGATTCTTTATTTGCCTACTATATTGAAATGGGCTAAGGCTTAGACTGCCATTTATACTGATATGGGCTTAGGCCCAGACTGTTACTCCTACTAAAATAGGGGCTAAGGCCCCTAACTGAAACTGAGGACTTAGGCCAAAATTTTGTTTACTCTGACTGTATGCTTTTATGGGATTTCACACACTGAGTTTTCGTAAACTCACCCATCTGTTAACTGTGCAGGAAATCCCCAGGCTTAGACGGATCGAGGTGACAGAGAACTCAAAGGTGGCCACTCAACGAAGTATTCTTTTAATATTATAATTAATATTTTATTTTGGGTGTTATTATGTAATAAGGCCTCTTTAATTTTAATTTAATTAGGGGATTTCTTTACTTGAATTTTTGCCTGTTAGTAGTAGGTCTCGGGTTTTAAAATTAAAAAAAGTTATAAACCAATGTTTTTCTAAAAACACCACGTTTATGTAATGCATTATGAGAGTTTCTGGAACAACTATTGTTTAAAGAGTTCAATGACAACCTAATATGATTTCCTAAAACAAATTGAGTTTTCCGTATGAAAAGACATCCTAAGTTTTAATCAATCCCAAAGGAACTTTTTAAGAAGAACGGATTTTCATCAAATTCCTGATTTGGAAAAACACTCCAATATAACGTCACAGATTCATCCATAAAGTCTAGGCCGGGTCTGGGGTGTTACAGCTTGGACTTTTTTACCATGGTTTAATTACAATTTTGTTCACTTTACTATTTTAAATCAAGAGCAATTAACTTTTACCTCTTTTACAATTTAGTCCTTTTACTGTAATTAAGCACTAATTCATAAAAATTTCTAGACCAAACTTCAATTCACACGTAATACGACTGTAAATATTTAATAAAAAATATTTACAACTTTAAATTATGGAAATGAGGTCCTAATACTTCATCCTCAATAACCACTTACCTTTCAAACCGAACCACTTATACTAACTTTTAATTCACTTGGTTAAATTCATCAAATCAAAATTCAATATAAAAATTATTATTAACTTGTATAATTTAAGTAGTAACTATACGAATTTACTCGTCGAATTTGTGGTCTTGAAACCACTGTTTCTGATACCACTGAAAAATGGGTTCTTCCATGTTAAGACTAACTTATATAGAGTTCACCAAAGTTATTGTGTATCTTCTAAAACCGTTGGATATAATGGCATATTATAGGATTGTAAGTACACACTTTTGTGTTTTGTGTTTTGCGCGAGTGGCCCTAGGACATGTTAGGAGGAATAAGGAAATGTTGAACTAAGCTCTAACCAATGGAATATGTTGGTGTATTTGGAGAGTGTTTAGTTTTATGCTGGACATGTTAAGACTAACTTAGAACCTAAACACATAGGTTCGTTTGTGAAGCTTACCCTGTTCCGCAGGGGGTATTGTTCTCCATGCCTTAGTGCTCGTATGTTCATAATTCTTTTTATCAAATATTTATGTCTTCAAGGAATGAGAAGTTAAGTTTTTGCAAGTGATGTAGGTTCACATGTTATTACTACTGCGTACCATGAAGCAAGCAATATGAGTTCGTGAAATTGTATTTTCTTAAATTTAAACATGTTTTATGTAATGTGTTGGAGGTTTGGTTGGTGTTCAGCTAGAGAGTCTCTTAGGTGGATAATGTGGCATTCTATAGTTCAGTTTTAGCAATCAAACCATTATTATTTGATTAGATAAAGGGAGATCTATCTAGATCGTTAGAGTGTGGGATGGAAATCTATTTACAAGGCTTATTTTTAGGTGTGAGTTTAACCAAATAAACATGTGTATGAGTATTTATTAAATGTTATTTAGTTATGATTAATATTTATTATATACTCCAAATTGTGTTTACTCAAATACACTAAGTGTTCATGGTGATGGATAAATCCTTTAATAGGTTTGTTTCCAAGTAAGTGACTCTGATTTGTTAAATCCATGATGCCACAAATATGCATGTATTTTGTATTATGATTTATTGATATTCATATAATATGTGTTATTGAAGCATGCTATAAATCTGTTATTGAGATTGATGTTATGATAAACCATGCACACCATCATTGAAATTATAGTCACATGTTCTAAATATGGTTTCTGATATTGATAATTCCAAAAGCATCCTTAAATTTTCTTACTATATTATTTTATTTTTGCTGATAATTCATGCCTTTGTTTCTGACACCAAACATATTATAAAACCATGCCTACTGATTTTGCCTCTGATTATTTGTCTTGGTCATGCTTACTATGTTGTTCAAATATTGATTAAAACATGTCATATTGCATTAGGTTGGCAAGTTTATTTAAAGAGGAAGATCTAATAGTTTTTCTACAATTCTGGTGGCATGACAACATTTCTGGCAGCTTATCTGCAATTCTGATGGCTTGTCCACAAATTGATGTGTTATTGGTTGGATAAGTTCTAGGGAGCTGTTATAATGGTGTGTAGCAGAGTTGGGTAAGAGTATTATGAAAATTCTACATTGGAATGATCACGTATGACACAAACTATGATTTCTATATTATTTATGGTATTTTGTATATTTTTTTTGTTTAAGTGCTATTTTTACTCCTATTATTGTATATTTGAAATAAAACTCACACTAAGCTTATTAGCTTATCCCTTAGTTTCTGATCTGATCGATAATCCCTAAGATTAGGACTTGGATACGGCTGCCGAAGGCGTTCCCAGAAAATTTTTATTTTTTGTAATTTAAACTTTATTATATGATTATGTTTCGGAGTGTAATAATTTTCTTATAGATTGTCGTATGGAACTTTATATTTGGAACTTGCATGAATTGAAGTTTTAAACTGAACACTAATGTTTTATTGAATATGCATGAAAAAGCAAATTTTAACAAAAGTATGATTTTTAATACAATTTTCCACAACATTACTTAAAAGTTGGTTTTTAACAAAATATAACCTAGTTTTCCTGAAATAATTATTCTTTACAAATGAAACTCTAAAAATGCTTGATGATTTTGAAATTACTATGATTTTTCTTAAAACAAAGCAAATAGTTGAGACCACTAGTCTTAAATGAAAAGGTAAATGGATTTCAGGAGTGACTTAAAATAGGAACGTTTTTCTGTGTCATTCCAATGGCCAATGTAATCTTTAGGATTCGACCAAAACATCTAGGCCGGATTTGGGATGTTACATATTCACTCTGACATTTGGGGTCCGTCCTCGGTTTCTATTGTCAATGGTTCTCAGTATTTCATTCTTTTTATTTATGATTACTCTCATTTCACCTAGATTACTGTATGAAAAATCGTTCTAAACTACCTACTATTTCCATTAAATTTTTTAATATGATCAAAACTCAATTTTCCTTTACTATAAAAACTTTTTGTACTAATAATACTGCAAAATACAAAGAATCATTTATTCTCCAATTATTAGCACTCTAGTTCAACGTTCTTATCACTATACTTCCCAAAAAAATGGTCGAACTGAGTATAAACATAGACACATCCTGGACTGCACTAGGGCCCTCTTTCTATACCCAAATGTCTTGAAAATTTTTTGAAGGAGCTGTTTTAACTGTTGTACATACAATCAACCGTACACCCACTAAAGTTCTTAATGATATTTCTTCGCATGAACGCCTTTTTCACAACTCTCCAAATTATTCCATTCTCAAAACCTTTGGATGTGCTTATTCTGTACTCATCCAACCTCATGAACATACAAAACTTGAACCTCATGCTTATCTTTGTTGTTTTTTTGGGTATGGCATTGAGCATAAAGGCTGTCATTGTTGGGATCCAATATCCAATAAATGTTGTATCTCTCGGCATGTTACCTTCTAAGAAGATGTTAAGTTTTCTTCTTTGTCCACATTCCATTCTTCCTTATCATCTTCTCAATATTTTTTCATAGATGCTTCTGCTGAGTTGTTCCCCTATTCTGATGCATCCAATGAGCTCAGTTCTCTTCCATCTTCCACTTCCATATCCAATGAATTTGAACCAGTTGAAGATCATGCTCCTACTTCTATTATTTTTCGATCTAATAGGATAAGAGAACCACCTTTTCACTTAAAATATTATCATTGTTTTTCTTCCCTTGTCACCCTCCATGAGCCCTAATCCTATCGTGAGGTTAGTACTAATCCTTCTTAGTAGCAAGCAATGTCTGGTGAACTTTACGCACTAAAGAAAACTCATACTTGGGATCTGGTTCATCTTTCTCCTGAAAATATATCGATTGGATGTAAACAGGTGTACAAAATCAAGACTCGTTCTGATAGAACTATTGAATGCTATAAAGCTTGATTCGTAGCCAAAGGATACACCTAGGAGTATAATATTGATTGTAAGGAAACATTTGCTCTTATGGCTTGTCTCACCATTTTTTGTAGTCAGTTGGGCATATATGTAGTTAAGCATTGGAAATTATCTCAGATAGATGTCATGAATGCCTTTCTCAATGGTGATTTACAAGAGGAAATCTACATGTGTAACAACCTATTTTTAGTCAAATCAGAATAGTGGTTTTGGAACCAAAAATTTTAGGTCAAAATATTTATTTTATTATGATTTTAATGTTGACAACATGATAATGTTATTGTGTGAAAATTTTGTTAAGAAATTTATCTTTTGTTTGGTCAATTCGATAAAAAGGACTAAATCGCGTAAAACTTGAGTTCCGTTAGTTAAAGGTGTCTAATAGCTATAGAATATTAAAATGAAGGTCCTTATATGGTAAATAGCACAAAAAATGTTAGTGGATGAGAGTGGCTTGGTAATTTTGAAATTTGTAAGGTTTTTAAAGGTTAATTTTGGTATTTATTAAATAATGGTTAAATTAAATAAAACAAAACCTAAAATTTTATGTTCATCTTCTTCCTAAAATACTAAGAACCGAATTTTACAAGGAGAAAGAGGGCTAGGGTTCGGCCAAGCTTCATATCCTCAATTAGGTACGGTTTTTGTCTCGTTTTTAATGATTTCTACATTTTTGAGATCATTGCAGATAGGTCTAGATAGCCCAGGGACTGTTTTTCAAAACTGTTAAAGTTTTTGAGGGTTGCCATTGTTGAATCTATGTGTTCTTTGATGTTTAATGTTGAAATATGAAAGCTTGATGATAGATTTTCATGTTTTGTAAAGTGATTTTTGATGAAAATACAAAATAGGGATTGAATTGAGAAATGTGTAAAGTTAGTGGTTAAAAGTGTGAATAAATGAAAATTATGGGCTGCTAGGGGCATTATGGTAATTCATCTATAATGTGTTAGTCTTGAATTTCATTAATTTGTAATTTTGTGCAATAAGGACTAAATTGTGAAACATGTGAAATTTGTGGGGCAAAAGTGCAAATGTGTTTTAAAGTGTATTTTGGACTAAATTGAATGAATAAATGATTGAATAAGTTAATTTTGAATATAATTAGATCAAGAAAAGTGGAATACAGACTTAGATCAGGGAAACGATAAAGTTATCGACTAATCGAATCGATTTGCATCTGAGGTAAGTTCGTATGTATTAAGCATTGTAATAATTATGTTTTTACTACTTTGATATTGTATAAATTGTATATATGGGACTACAATTATGGTCAACGACAAATCAGCTATTTGTGGCACTTAGTGTGCGATTCGACATAGCTTCGGCTATATATGGCACTTAGTGTGCGATTTGAGATAGCTTCGGCTATGTACGACACTTAGTGTGCGAGATATCCAGTGTGGCACTTAGTGTGCAAGATATCAAGTGCGACACTTACTGTGCAAGGCATTGAGTATTCAACGGCATTCCGTGTATGTATGAATTTGTTATGGATTGGTACAGGTATGTACATTTATATTATGAGCTTAAAATAGAAGAAGTTATAAAGTTTGTATATAAGCTTATGAATAAGCAGGTGAAAGGTTTGTTAGTAATCATAAAGTACATGATAATATGTTTAGATTGATGAATGCTGTATTTGTAATTAGTTAAGTTTATATCATACGATCTTACTAAGCTTATTAGCTTACTTTATTTATTTTCTCGTGTTTTATAGTGATATCGAAGCTAGCTCAGATTCGGGGATCGTTAGAGACTTCATCGCACTATTGATCATCTATTTTGGTACTTTTGAAGTTATATATATATGGTATATAGCATGTTTAAGCTTGAGTCATTTTGAGTATGATTGATGAACATGTGTTTTTAGGTCATTTGAGTTGGCTTGTGATAATGAATTTGTTAATGTATTAAGTTGTGTAAATGGCTTTGTTTAAGTTAGGTAATTGATCTATATTGAGTGAATGAAGTTGAATTGATAATGTATGTTGGAATGGTTTAACCATATGAATTATATATGTGAATTATGTCTAGTAAAACAAGTTGAGTTGATAGGTACTTGAATAGGTAACTGACATTGAATTGAGTATTGAAATGGTTGAAATGGATATAGTATGATTGTGTATTGGTTGATGACTTTTGGCTATATATTTTTGTCTTAAATTGGTACCAATTGGGCTTGTATAGGTATGTGCAAAATGGGTGGCAAAATGGCTTGGTAAATAACCTATTTTTGTCCACATGGACATGTGTCTCAGTCGTGTGCGGTGCATGGTTATGTTGCACGGCCTTGTGTCCCTCAGTGTTAGAATTGATTTGAAGTCAGTACGCTCCATACGGTCTCACACACGGGCATGTGACTGGCCGTGTGGTACAAGTCAGTAGACCCCTTAATTTGTACACGGCCTAACTCACGAGCGTGTGCCTTGGCCATGTTGCATAAGTCAGTATACGCTACAGGTTTGGTATGGGCTAGAAACATGGGCGTGTGGTTGGCTGTGTGACCCAAGTCAGTATGTATGCTCTGTTTCCACACGGCCAGTGACATGGGCATGTTTGGAGCTGTGTGAGGCACACGACCTGTTTACACGGACGTGTGACCCCTGTATTGTGACAGCCCTATTTTGACCCTAGTCGGGAAGTGATTTTGGGACTGCTAAACTGAGTCACCGAAATATTTGAATATAATATTTTATGTCTAAAATATGTGTTTATGCCTGTGTGAATTTTTAAATGCTTTAATTGTTGCAAATTGATGTGAAATTAATTGAAAATGGACTTGTGTGAATATTTTGAGAATGTGTTAGGTAAATTTTGAAATGGCCTTGTATTATGTGACTTTAAAACATAAGGACTTGCATGTCAAATTGACATTTTTTTTTATAGTGGCCAGCCATGTGGAATAATCATTGAAATGTATGTATTTTATACATATATTTGTATTATAATATAATTATAATTATATATGTTATTGGTGTTATAATAAAATAGTGAAAGGTGAAAAGAACAAAGATTAGATCATCTTTTGCTCTTCATTTGCCGAATATAGGAGGGAAGCTAGGCTTTTGGTCACTCTTTGATTTTTGCTTGATTAAGGTAAAAATTTCATGTTATTTCCTTTAAATTTTTTTTAAGTGTGGTTGATAGCTAAGTATTTAACTTAGCCCATTTTGAAATTTTCAATTCTATGGAGATTTGGGCATTCGGCCATGATATGGAAGGTAAGAAATGGTTGTTGTTTCATGTTATTTTGGATGAATAATGGTAGATAGGTGAAGTAGAGTCTAACAAATGAGCATATATGTGCATTAGTTGCTAAGTGGGAAAAATCGGCTAACATGTTGTGTACTATGGCTGAATATGAACTTGGATATTATTGAGTAATGTATGTGCTTTGAATTGATGGAATGGAGTGGATGCTTTAAATGTGTTATGAACAATTAAATGTTAAATTAAGGTTTGCTAAAATAGCTATTATGGTGAAATGCAAATGTTAATATTTAGTTGCTAGTGATTATATGTGTGTTAACCGAATTTGAACTTGAATAATGATTTGAGCACAATGTGTTGTATTGAGATTATGCTTAAGTGAATTTATAGATATATATGATGAAATTGATTGGTGATATACATGTTTAAATAATATGTATGCAAAGAATGTGTGAAAGAGTGAATTGGTAATAATCATTTTGGGACAAGAGTGAAAAGTGATTTTAGAAAATCACTATAAATTGTGGGAGTTGAGCTAGAATCTGAATAAATTATGTAATTAAAGCCTGATGAGTCTAGTTTCTTATAAAAGAAACTGTAAAAGCAAAAGAATTACCGATATTGAGATATTTGAAGTATTGTGGGACAGAGTCAAAATGACTTCTGGATCCCCTGTTCTGCTTTTATGAAATCATTCTAAAATAAAAATGGTCATATGATAAATTTATATGCTTAGACTCCCTGATGAGTTTAGTTTCAAATGAAATAAACGAGAACATATTTTGAATTCTGTACAATGAGAAATTTATTTCGTAGTGAAGAATGGTCAGATTAGTCAAACAGTGAAACAAGGGAAAATTTAGAAAAAAATCTGGTATTAATTGGCTAAACTAAAAATTATGAAAATTTTATGTATAAAAGATAAATGAGTCTATTTTCAGGAAAATTTACGGCAATTGATTTGGGGTTTCATAGCTCCAGTTATAAATAATTTAGTGACTGTTGCTCAGGAAGTCAGCTTATAGTGAAATTGTGATTATATTGTAAACATTGATAAAAATTTGCTAATGAATTGCTTATTGATTCTTATAAGCTTACTATAATCTGTATGTGTGAAAGTTGAATATATATGTATTATATTCTAAAAGTAATATTTGAATAGTCGAATAATGACTAGTTTAAAATTTGTTGAATTAAAGCTCAAGAGCATGGGGGGCAATTTCGGATAAGGGAAAAGAGAAAGTAACCGAGTAGCCATTTCGCAACTGTTTAAGTATATCCGAGGTAAGTCTTTAAGTAATTAAGCATGGTTTATTTTGAACATAGAATGATTTACTATGTTGATTCGAATTTTATAATGTATTAGTTTGATAGTCAAATGAGATATGTTAATGAATTAATGTGATTAAGTTGTATTTGAATGATATCAAAGCTTTAGAAAATGTGTATATGTTGTATGGAATATTATACGATTCGATATATGTGAAATGTTGTGGAATGATTATTTGTTTGTGATGTTTGGGCTATTGAGCCGGAAGTGGAATGGTTGATAAGCATGTTGTGCTTGTGTTCTAGTAATGTAAATGAAATGCTAATGTGTTATGATATATATATATGTGCATGATAAATGGGGATTATAACCGGGCTAAGACCCGCAGGCCTTGTGTGAGATTTATATCCAGGCTAAGTCCCGAAGGCATTTGTGCTGGTGTTATATCTGGGCTAAGTCCCGCAGGCTTAGTGCTGGTATTATATCCGGTTAAATCTGCGCAGCTTAGTGTTTGGTATTATATTTAAGCTTAAAGCCCCGCAGGTTTTGTACTGGTGACTGGATCCGGGTTTTAAACTTAGCAGGCTTAATGCCGGTGATTCAAGTAAGATTATGAATTTGAAGGTTCGAGTTAAAATACTAGTGATTATGTATGATATTATGATAGTCAGGTACGTATTATGTACTCCCATGTGAATTGATTTTTAAGGTGAATAATTAGTATCAAAGAACGATATATGCGTGTGAATGATTGCTATATCTACGACTAAAAGCATGACTTATTTGGTCGATGCCTGACATTATATGAAAGTCTGTGACTTAAATCAATTGTATGAGCTATGAAGTAAAGTAAAGTTACGTGCTGAAATTTCTTTGTGTATTCACGTATTTACACACATATATATTCAGCCAAGTGATAACTAATTAGAATATTAGTTTTGTGATACTAAATGCTCGATTTAAATGACAAGTTTTAATTGTTTGTATTGCTTAAAACTTACTAAGCCTTGAAAGCTTACTCTGTTCTTTATTTCCTTGTTTTATAGATTATCGATTCTAGCCACCGACTCAGGGATCATCAGCAGTTAATCACACTATCGATCTTTTTGGGTACAATTATATTTTGGACTCGATATGGCATGTATAGGTTAGACTGTTATTAATGATATTTTGAATTTGTAATTACTCTAGCAATACGAAAATGGCGTATAACTTAAATATTAGTATGTATTCCATCTTGATCTCTGTTTATGTTATTTACAATGCTAATGAGATTATTAAATGTTTAGTTCGGTAATACCTCTTAGCCTTAATCTGGCGATTGGGTTCGGGTTAGGGGTGTTACATTTTATTGGTATCAGAGCTACGGTTTAGTCGATTCTAGGACTAACGTAGCATATATGAGTCTAGCTATAATGCCATATAGTGTTAATACGATAGTGTGATGATTTCTAATAGTTAAAAATGTGTTTTCGTATAGTAATGTATCCTGATCCCAATCGAGCAGTAGCTGATGATGTAGAGAGTGTAGCGCCTACTCCCGCGCACGGGACAGCGCCGATGGACTCTCAACCTATTACGAGCAATCAAAATGATGAGGCTAGACAAGCCTTTTATAATGTGATGAATGATTGGTTTAACCAATACATTCGAACTAATACAGCTGCTCCACAACCCCCACTTCCAACAAATACACCCCCTGCACCCACGATACCTCCGATAATTGATGAGATGAGGTTGAATAAGCCCTCGTTGACAGAATTCGAAAGCACGGGGCTACTAAATTTAAAGCTACAGACAGTGACGATGCCAAGCAAGCTGAATTTTGGTTGGACAACACTATCTGAGTGTTTGATGAACTGTCCTGCACACCCGATGAATGCTTAAAATGTGCTATATCTTTGCTATGTGATTCTGCCTACTATTGGTGGAATACGTTGATTTCTGTTGTGCCCAGAGAGCGAGTGACTTGGGAGTTCTTTCAAACTGAGTTTCAAAAAAAGTATATCAGCCAGAGATTCATTGATCAGAAATGGAAAGAATTTGTTGAACTTAAACAAGGTTCCATGTCGGTTACTGATTATGAACGAAAATTTGTGAGGCTTAGCCGGTATGCCCGAGAATGTGTTTCTTCAGAAGCTATAATGTGTAAATGTTTCGAAGATGGATTGAACGAAAATATAAAACTGTATGTTGGCATTCTTGAAATCAGAGAATTTGTAATACTTGTCGAGTGAGCTTGCAAAGCTGAAGAGCTCAGTAAAGAGAAAAGAAAAGCTGAAGTGGGAGCAAGAGAGTTCCGTAAGAGATCTTCAGGAAAGCCCTTTCAGCAGTCACCGAAGAAATTTAGAGATGATTCAGGCCGATCTAAAGACACTTCGGGCTTTTCCAGACGAGATCATGATCGACCTCCTGTGAGTACGCGAGTCACTTCGGTTGCTAGTGTTGGAAACAATCTTTGGGATAGGATCGAGCGCAAGTATTATGGGAAATGGCATTCGGGAAGTTGTAGATTTCATGACCGCTCCTGTTATAAGTGTAGATTAGCTGACCACTTTATCAAAGATTGCCCGAGACTGTCTGAACAAAATGTGAATCAGAGTGGAAAACTGGGTACTACTATAGCTCGAGGTAGACCCTCTAGAAATACGAGAAATGCTAGTGGCAGTCAGAGAGGGTCTAGAGATGCTACGACTAGATCTGAGGCTCGTGCTCCTGCTAGAGCTTATGCTATACGCGTACACGATGATGCTTCTTCGCCAGATGTTATTACCGGTACTTTCACTCTCTTTGATACTAATGTGATTGCATTGATTGACCCTAGTTCTACTCATTAATATGTATGTGAGACTTTAGCATCCAGTAAGACTTTACCTGTTGAGTCTACTGAATTCGTAATTCGAGTGTCAAATCCCTTGGGTCGATATGCGCTTGTCGATAAAGTGTGCAGGAAATGCCCCCTAATAATCAGAGGTTCCTGTTTTCCGGCTGATTTGATGCTTTTATCGTTTGATGAATTTGATGTTATTCTCGGTATGGATTGGTTGACCGTACATGATGCAGTTGTGAATTGTAAAAGAAAAACCATTGATTTGAGATGTGCAATAATAAGATAATCCCAGTTGAGTCTACTGACTTAACCGGATTGCCAACAATATTGTCCTCGATGTTGGCTCAGAAATATGTGAGAAAGGGGTGTGAAGCATATCTTGCGTACGTACTTGATAACAAAGAGACAGAAAAGAAACTTGACTCAGTGCTAGTGGTTTGTGAGTATTCAGATGTTTTTCCTGAAGAGTTACCTGGATTACCACCCGTTCGAGAGGTAGAATTTAGCATCGAACTTGTACCTGGGACTACAACAATTTCGATAGCTCCGTATCGTATGGCACCAACGAAATTGAAAGAATTGAAAACTCAGTTGCAAGAGCTGACGGATAGGGGTTTTGCTCGACCAAGTTTCTCACCTTGGGGTGCACCAGTATTGTTTGTGAAAAAGAAAGACGGAACCATGAGAATGTGCATCGACTATCGTCAATTAAATAAAGTGACAATAAAGAATAAATATCCGTTACCGCGTATTGATGATTTGTTTGATCAACTGAAGGGAGCCTCAGTGTTTGCAAAGATAGATTTGAGATCGGGTTATTATCAGTTGCGAGTTCGAGACTCAGATATACCTAAAATTGCTTTCAGAACGAGATATGGTCATTACGAGTTCTTAGTGATGCCGTTTGGACTCACTAATGCCCTACGGTATTTATGGACTTGATGAATCGGATCTTCAGACAGTGTTTGGACCGATTTGTAGTGGTGTTTATAGACGACATTTTGGTCTATTCGCCAGATGAAACCGAACATGCCGAGCACCTGAGATTTGTATTACAGATTTTACGAGAAAAGTAGTTATACGCGAAGTTCAGTAAATGTGAGTTCTGGTTGAGAGAAGTTAGTTTTTTGGGACATGTGGTATCCGCATCGGGTATTCGAGTTGATCCGAGCAAAATCTCAGCCATACTCGATTGGAAGCCTCCGAGAAATATTACTGAAGTTCGAAACTTTTTGGGACGTACTGGTTACTACAGACGGTTTGTAAAGGGTTTCTCGATGATAGCCACACCAATGACGAAACTACTTTAGAAAGATGTTAAGTTTGAATGGTCAGAAAAATGTCAGAAAAGTTTCGATCAATTGAAAACTTATTTGACTGAAGCTCCTGTGCTAGTGCAGCCCGAATCCGGTAAAGAGTTTGTCATTTACAGTGATGCATCCTTACTTGCGCTGGGTTGTGTGTTGATGCAAGAAGGTCGAGTTGTATCTTACGCGTCGAGGCAATTGAAGCCGCATGAGAAAAATTATCCAACCCATGATCTCGAATTAGCTGCCATCGTATTCGCTTTGAAAATATGGCGACACTACTTGTTTGGAGAGAAGTGTCATGTATATTCGGATCACAAAAGCCTCAAATATTTGATGACTCAAAGAGATTTGAATCTGCGACAAAGACGTTGGATTGAGTTGTTGAAAGATTATGAGCTCGTCATTGACTATCACCCGGGAAAGGCTAACATGGTTGCCGATGCTCTAAGCTGTAAATCACTGTTTACTTTGCGAGCGAGGAATGTAGACCTGTCCGTTTCATCTGATAATGTGTTAATAGCAGAATTAAAGGCCAAACCATTATTGATTCATCAAATACGTGAATCCCAAAAAGTCGATGATGAATTGGTTCCTAAACGAGCTGAATGTGTTTCAAATGTGGAATCAGAGCTTCAAATTGATGTCAATGATTTTTTGACGTTCAGAAGTCGATTGTGTGTTCCAAGAAATTCGAAACTTATTTCGATGATTTTGAGCAAGGCTCATAGTAGCCAAATGTCAGTCCACCCGAGTAGTACGAAAATGTACAATGATCTAAAACGAAGTTTTAGTGGCCTGGAATGAAATGAGACATTTCTGACTTTATTTCGAAGTGTTTGATATGTCAACAAGTGAAAGTGGAACATCAAGTGCCTTCGGGATTACTTCAGTCGATAATGATACCCGAATGGAAATGGGATCGAATCACGATGGATTTTGTATCTGGGTTGCCATTATCGTCAAGCAAGAAAGATGCGATCTGGGTTGTTGTTGATAGACTGACAAAGTCGGCTCATTTTATTCCCGTACGTACGGATTATTCACTTGACAAGCTAGCTGAATTGTATGTGTCTCAGATTGTAAGGTTGCACAGGGTACCTATTTCTATTGTGTCGGATAGAGATCCGAGATCCACATCGCGATTTTGGAAGAAATTGCAAGAAGCATTAGGTACCAAGTTGCATTTTAGCACTGCTTTTTATCCCCAGACTGATGGTCAATCTGAGCGGATAATTTAGATACTCGAAGATATGCTGAGATGTTGCATTCTTGAGTTTAGTGGTTCATGGGAATGGTATTTGCCTTTGATTGAATTCGCTTACAACAATAGTTTTCAATCAAGCATTAAGATGGCACCTTACGAGGCTTTGTACGGTCGTAAATGTCGTACACCATTGTTTTGGACCGAGCTTAGTGAAAGTAAAATCTTCGGGGTTGATTTGATTAAAGATGTTGAGCAGAAAGTAAAAGTGATCCGTGAAAGTCTGAAAGCAGCTTCAGATCGTCAGAAGTCGTATGCGGATTTAAAGAGAAAAGACATTGAATATCAGGTCGGAGAGAAAGTGTTTCTTAAAGTTTCACCTTGGAAAAGGGTGATCAGATTTGGCTATAAGGGCAAATTGAGTCCGAGGTTCATCGGGCCGTATGAAATATCCGAACGAGTTGGGCCGATCGCATACAGATTGATTTTACCCCCTGAACTTGAAAAGATTCATAACATTTTTCATGTTTCGATGCTTCGACGATATAGATCCGATCCATCGCACATAATTAATCCATCAGAGGTTGAGATTCAATCTAATTTGAGTTACGAAGAAAAGCCAGTTCGTATTTTCGCTTGTGAAGTAAAAGAATTACGAAATAAGAAAATATCATTAGTGAAAGTACTGTGGCTTAAGCATGGGGTTGAAGAAGCTACTTGGGAACTTGAAGACTCTATGAAAGATCGATACCCTAACTTATTCACTGGTAAGATTTTTGGGGACGAAAATTCCTTATGTGGGGGAGAGTTGTGACAGCCCTATTTTGACCTTAGTCGGGAAGTGGTTTCGGGACCGCTAAACCAAGTCACCGAAATATTTGAATATAATATTTTATGTCTAAAATATGTGTTTATGCCTATGTGAATTTTTAAATGCTTTAATTGTTGCAAATTGATGTGAAATTAATTGAAAATGGACTTGTGTGAAAATTTTGAGAATGTGTTAGGTAAATTTTGAAATGGCCTTGTATTATGTGACTTTAAAACATAAAGACTTGCATGTCAAATTGACATTTTTTTTATAGTGGCCGACCATGTGGAATAATCATTGAAATGTATGTGTTTTATACATATATTTGTATTATAATATAATTATAATTATATATGTTTTTGGTGTTATAATAAAATAAATAAAATAGTGAAAGGTGAAAAGAACAAAGCTTAGTTCATCTTTTGTTCTTCATTTGCCGAATATAGGAGGGAAGCTAGGCTTTCGGTCACTCTTTGATTTTTGCTTGATTAAGGTAAAAATTTCATGTTATTTCCTTTGAATTTTTTTTAAGTGTGGTTGATAGCTAAGTATTTAACTTAGCCCATTTTGAAATTTTCAATTCTATGGAGATGTGGGCATTCGGCCATGATATGGAAGGTAAGAAATGGTTGTTGTTTCATGTTATTTTGGATGAATAATGGTAGATAGGTGAAGTAGAGTCTAACAAATGAGCATATATGTGCATTAGTTGCTAAGTGGGAAAAATAGGCTAACATGTTGTGTACTATGGCCGAATATGAACTTGTATATTATTGAGTAATGTATGTGCTTTGAATTGATGGAATGGAGTGGATGCTTTAAATGTGTTATGAACAATTATATGTTAAATTAAGGTTTGCTAAATTAGCTATTATGGTGAAATGCAAATGTTAATATTTAGTTGCTAGTGATTATATGTGTGTTAGCCAAATTTGAACTTGAATAATGATTTGAGCATAATGTGTTGTATTGAGATTATGCTTAAGTGAATTTATAGATATATATGATGAAATTGATTGGTGATATACATGTTTAAATAATATGTATGCAAAGAATGTGTGAAAGAGTGAATTGGTAATAATCTGCTTGGGACAGCAGCAGTAAAGTGATTTTGGAAAATCACCATAAATTGTAGGAGTTGAGTTAGAAGCTGAATAAATTATGTAATTAAATCTTGATGAGTCTAGTTTCTTATAAAAGAAACTGTAAAAGCAAAAGAATTACCGATATTGAGATATTTGAAGTATTGTGGGACAGAGTCAAAATGACTTCTGGATCCCCTGTTCTGTTTTTATAAAATCATTATAAAATGTATGAAAATGGTCATATGATAAATTTATATGCTTAGACTCCTTAATGAGTCTAGTTTCAAATGAAATAAACAAAAACATATTTTGAATTCTGTACAATGAGAAATTTATTTCGTAGTAAAGAATGGTCAGATTAGTTAAATAGTGAAATAAGGGAAACATTAGAAAAAAATCTGCTATTGATTGGCTAAACTAAAAATTATGAAAATTTTATGGATAAAAGATAAATGAGTCTATTTTCAGAGAAAATTTACGACAATTTGTTTGGAGTTTCGTAGCTCCAGTTATAAATAATTTAGTGACTGCTGCTCAGGAAGTCAGCTTATAGTGAAATTATGATTATATTGTAAACATTGATAAAAAATTGCTAATGAATTGCTTATTGATTCTTATAAGCTTACTATAATGTGTATGTGTGAAATTTGAATATATATGTATTATATTCTGAAAGTAATATTTGAATAGTCGAATAATGCCTAGTTTAAAATTTGTTGAATTAAAGCTCAAGAGCATAGGGGGGCAATTTCGAATAAGGAAAACAGAAAGTAACCGAGTAGCCATTTCGCAACTGTTCAAGTATATCCGAGGTAAGTCTTTAAGTAATTAAGCATGGTTTATTTTGAACATGGAATGATTTACTATGTTGATTCAAATTTTATAATGTATTAGTTTGATAGTCGAATGAGATATGTTAATGAATTAATGTGATTAAGTTGTATTTGAATGATATCAAAGCTTTAGAAAATGTGTATGTGCTGCATGGAATATTATACGATTTGATATATGTGAACTGTTGTGGAATGATTATATGTTTGTGATGTTCGGGCTATTGAGCCGAAAGTGGAATGGTTGATAAGCATGTTGTGCTTGTGTTCTAGTAATGTAAATGAAATGCTAATGTGTTATGATATATATATGTGCATGATAAATGGGGATTATAACTAGGCTAAGACCCGCAGGCCTTGTGTGAGATTTATATCCGGGCTAAGTCCCGAAGGCATTCGTGCTGGTGTTATATCCGGGCTAAGTCCCTCAGGATTAGTGCTGGTATTATATCCGGGTTAAATCCCGTAGGCTTAGTGCTAGTATTATATTTAAGCTTAAAGCCCCTCAGGTTTTGTACTGGTGATTGGATCCGAGTTTTAAACCTAGCAGGCTTTATACCGGTGATTCAAGTAAGATTATGAATTTGAAGGTTCGAGTTAAACTACTAGTGATTATGTATGATATTATGATAGTCAGGTACGTATTATGCACTCGCATGTGAATTGATTTTTAAGGTGAATTATTAGTATCAAAGAACGATATATACGTGTGAATGATTGCTATATCTACGACTAAAAGCATGACTTATTCGGTCGATGTCTGACATTATATAAAAGTCTGTGACTTAAATTAATTGTATGAGCTATAAAGAAAGTAAAGTTACTTGCTGAAATTTCTTTGTGTATTCACATATTTACACACATATATATTCGGCCAAGTGATAACTAATTAGAATATTAGTTTTGTGATACTAAATGCTCGATTTAAATGACAAGTTTTAATTGTTTGTATTGCTTAAAACTTACTAAGCCTTGAAAGCTTACTCTGTTCTTTATTTCCTTGTTTTATAGATTGTCGATTCTAGCCACGGACTTAGGGATCGTCAGCAGTTAATCACACTATCGATCTTTTTGGGTACAACTATATTTTGGACTCGATATGGCATGTATAGGTTAGACTGTTAATAATGATATTTTGAATTTGTAATTACTCTGGCCATACGAAAATGGCGTATAACTTAAATATTAGTATGTATTCCATCTTGATCTCTGTTTATGTTATTTACAATGCTAATGAGATTATTAAATGTTTAGTTCGGTAATACCTCTTAGCCTTAATCTGGCGATCGAATTCAGGTTAGGGGTGTTCCATGTATGGTTGAAAATTTTCTAAGTTTCCAAAATTTTTTATATGTTATCAGTTTAGTCCCGAACCATTTTTGAAGCATGTTTAAGGCCTCGTAAGCCCTTATATAGGATAATGTGATTGTGTTGAATAATTTATGAGAATGAATGCTCTATGTTTGATAAATGTATGCTATATTTTGTGAAATAATCGGTAATACATCATAACCCTACTCTGGAGACAGATAGGGGTTAGGAGTGTTACATTTACTGGTATCAGAGTTACGGTTTAGTCGATTCTAGGACTAATGTAGCATGTGTGAGAGTCTAGCTATACATGTCATATGTACTCTACGATAGTGTGATGATTCTTAACAACTGAAATTATTTTTTCATATAGTAATGGATCCCAATCAAGCTATAGCATATGAGGTAGAGATTAATGTGCCTGCTCCAGCGCAAGGGACAGCACCATCTGATTTTAGGCCCGTGATGGGTAGCCAGGGAGGAGAGGCTAAAGAAGCCTTCTTCCAAATGATGAACAAATGGTTCACTCAATATATTCGAACAAACCCGTCCGTTCAACAACCTCCACCCCTTCCTAGTCCCCAACCGATACTTGTAGCTCCTCAAGGAGTTAAGCTTTTAAGATTGAACAAGCCTCTAGTTGTCAAGATCAGCAAACACGGGGTAGAAGAGTTCAGAGCTAATGTTGATGATGACCTTGAGAGAGCTGAGTTTTGGCTTGAAAATACGATTCGAGTGTTTGACGAGCTTTCTTGCACGGTAGCTGAACGTTTAAATTGTGTCGTTTCTTTTTTAAAAGACGCGGCATATCAATGGTGGAATAGCTTGGTGTCTATAGTATTGAGAGAATAAGTGACCAAGAAATTCTTTCAGACGGAGTTCCAAAAGAAATATATAAGTCAATGGTTCCTTGATCAAAAAGCATAAAGAGTTTCTAGAATTGAAACAGGGTCGAATGACCATGCAAGAGTATGAAAGAGAATTTGTACGGTTGAGCAAGTATGCTCGAAAATATGTTTCCACTGAAGAAATCATGTGCAAGCGATTTGTAGATGGGTTGAATGAAGACATTAAACTTCTTGTTGGAATTTTAGAACTGAAGAAATTTGTTGTTTTAGTAGACAAAGCTTGCAAAGCTGAGGAACTTACTAAAGAAAAGAGAAAGGTTGATTCAAAGGCAAGAGATTCGAGGAAGAAATTGATGAGTAAACCTTACCATTCCTCATCGAATAAACCCAGAGATTATTTTAACTGACAGATCACTTCAACGGGATATTCCAATAGAGATCACGAAAAGCAATGCATCAGCCCTAAGGCTTAAGCCACATCAGCATCGAGTGTTGGTAATGTGAAAGATGTTAAACTTGAATGTCAACAGTGTGGAAGACGACATTTTGGAGATTGCTGGGTGAAAAATAATAATAGAGCTTGTTACAGCTGTGGTTCGCGAGATCATTTTATCCTAGATTGTCTTGAGTTAAATGAAAAAGATAAATCTCAACATGCAAGATCGAGCAATACGACAGTGAGAGGGAGACCGCTAAGAAATACGGGGAATGTATCCAGTGGTAGAGGTGTGATGAGAGATTCTGTTGTGAGATCTAAGGCACGAGGACCTTCTCAAGCTTATGCTATTCGTGCATAGGAGGAGGCATCATCGCCAGATGTTATTACCGGCACTTTCACTCTCTATGATACTAATGTGATTGCATTGATAGACCCAAGATCAAATCATTCTTATATATGTATGAATTTAGTAGCTAGTAAGACTTTGCCTGTAGAGTCTACTGAATTTGTGGTTAGAGTATCGAACCCCTTTGGGAAATGTGTTTTGGTTGACAAAGTCTGCAAGAATTGTCCGTTAATACATCAAGATTTCTATTTTCTGGCTAATCTGATGTTGTTGCCATTCGATGAATTTGACGTGATTTTGGGTATGGATTGGCTAACGATGCATGATGCAGTTTGTGAATTGTAGACGAAAGATTATTGAATTGAAATGTCAGAATGGTGAAATTCTTCAAATTGAGTCTGATGATTCTACTGTGATATCATTCTATGTTAGCTCAGAAATGTATGAAAAAGGGTTGTGATGCATTTCTTGCATCGTACTGGATACAAAAGTGTCTAAATCAAAGATTGAATCTGTACCTGTTGTTTGTGAGTATTCAGATGTATTTCCTGAAGAGTTACCAAGTTTACCACCTATTAGAGAAGTTGAGTTTGGTATTGAATTAGTACCAGGAACAATGTTGATACTGATAGCTCCGTACAAAATGGCTCCGACAGAGTTAAAAGAATTGAAAGCTCAGTTAGAAGAGTTGACAGATAGAGGTTCTGCTAGACCGAGTTTCTCTCCCTGTGGTGCACTGGTGTTATTTGTGAAAAAGAAAGATGGCACGATGAGAATGTGTATAGACTATCGACAGCTCAATAAAGTGAAGATCAAGAATAAATACCCTTTTCCATGAATAGATGATTTGCTTGATCAGTTAAAAGGGGCAACAGTGTTTTCAAAAATTAATTTGAGATCGGATTATTACCAGTTGCGAGTTAAAGACTCAGATGTACCAAAAACTGCATTTAGAACAAGGTACAAACACTATGAATTTCTTGCTATGCCTTTCGGACTAACAAATGCACCTGCTATTGTTATGGATTTGATGAACTGGATTTTCAGGCCGTACTTAGACTGATTCGTATAATTTACTCTCATGATGAATCTGTGCATGCCGAGCATTTGAGAATCGTGTTACAAACTTTAAGAGATAAAAGTTCAGCAAATGTGAGTTTTGGCTATAAGAGGTTAGTTTTTTGGGACGTATAGTTTCAGCCAAAGGTATCCGAGTTGACCCGAGCAAAATTTCTGCAATTATAGATTGGAAGCCTCTGAGAAATGTATCTGATGTCCGTAGTTTTCTGGGACTAGTCGGCTATTATAAACAATTTGTGAAAGGCTTCTTGATGATTGCGACTCCGATGACGCGATTGCTTTAAAAAGATGTTAAATTCGAGTGGTCAGAAAAGTGTCAGTAGAGCTTTCAACAGTTGAAAGCATTATTGACAAAGGCACCAGTGTTAGTTCAGCCTGAGTCAGGTAAATAATTTCGTAGTTATTAGTGATGCATCGTTAAATGGCCTGGGTTGTCTTTTGATGTAGGAAGGAAAAGTTGTAGCTTATGCCTCGAGACAGTTGAAGCCATACAAAAAGAATTATCCGATGCATGATCTAGAGTTAGTCGTGATAGTGTTCACATTAAAAATTTGGCGTCATTACTTGTTTGGTGAAAAATGCCATATTTATACCGACCACAAAAGCTTAAAATATCTGATGACTCAGAAAGATTTGACTTTACAACAGCGGAGATGGTTAGAATTGCTAAAAGACTATGAATTAGTGATTTACTATCTTCCGGGGAAAGCGAACATAGTTGCTGATGCTTTGAGTAAAAAGTCCTTATTTGTTTTACGTGCTTTGAACACACAATTAGCTTTGTCTGAAGATGGTTTGATACTAGTCGGGTTGAAAGCGAGACCGTTATTTCTACAGCAGATTTGTGAGGCTCAAAAATTTAATAATGAATTGCAAGCAAAACGAGCTCAGTGTAAGTTGACTTCTGATTCAGAGTTTCGAATAGGGTCTGATGACTGCTTGATGTTTCGTGATAGAATATGTGTACCAAGAAATTCTGAGCTCACTCGGAAGATTCTAAACAAAGCACACAGTAATTGTTAATCAGTACATCTAGGAAGCATGAAAATGTATAACGATTTGAAACAGCTTTATTGGTGGCATGGCATGAAATTAGATATCCCAGAATTTGTTTCGAAATGTTTGATTTGTCAGCAAGTCAAAGCTAAGCATCAAGTGCTGTCAGGTTTATTATAGCCTATAATGATTCCTGAGTGGAAGTGGGATAGAGAAATAATGGATTTCGTATCAGGTTTGCCTTTATCTCTGATAAAGAAAGATGCGATCTGGGTTGTTGTTAACAAATTGATGAAATCAGCTCATTTCATTCTGGTACGTACAGATTTCTCGCTTGATAAATTAGCTGAGTTGTATATTTCCGAAATTGTGAGATTACATGCTATTCCCTTATTGATTGTTTCAGATAGAGATCCAAGATTTACTTCGCGATTTTAGAAGAAATTGCAAGAAGCTTTTGGTTCAGAGCTGCATTTTAGCACTACATTTCACCCGCAAACTGATGGTCAATCTGAACGAGTTATTCAAATACTTGAGGATATGTTGCGTTGTTGCATTCTTGAGTTTGATGGTAGCTGGGAGAAATATCTATCACTGATTGAATTTTCTTACAGTAATAGTTTCCTATCGAGTATAAAGATGGCACCGTATGAAGGTCTATACGGTCGTAAATGTCGAACACCGTTGTAATGGAGTGAGCCCAATGAAAATACGATTCACGGGGTTGATTTGATTAGAGAGACTGAAGAAAAAGTGAAAGTAATTTGTGATAGTTTGAAAGCAGCTTCAGATCGACAGAAATCGTATGCAGACTTGAAATGGAAAGATATTGAGTTACAGATCGGGGTTAAAGTGTTTTTAAAAGTGTCGCCGTGGAAAAAGATATTGCGGTTTGGTCGAAAAAGGAAATTGAGTCTGCGATTCATCAGACTATATGAGATTACTGAGTGAGTTGGGCTAGTGCAAAATAAACTGTCTTTACCATCTGAGTTAGAGAAAATACATAATGTGTTTCATGTGTTTATGCTTCGACGATACCAATCTGACCCTTCACATGTCATTTCCCCGATCGAGGTTGAAATTTAGTCTGATAGGTCATATCCTGAAGAACCAATTCAAATTTTAGCTCGTGAGATCAAAAAGCTGAGAAACAAGAGAATAACATTAGTGAAAGTATTATGACATCGACATATGGTTGAAGAAGCTACATGGGAACCTGAGGATGCTATGAGAAAACAATACTCGAACCTATTCACTAGTAAGATTTTCGGGAAGAAAATCCATAAGGGGGGAGAGTTGTAATAGCCTATTTTTAGTCAAATCAAAAAAGTGGTTTTGGAACCAAAAATTCAAGGTCAAAATATTTATTTTCTTATTATTTTAATGTTGACAGCATGATAATGTTATTGTGTGAAAATTTCGTTAAGAAATTTTATCTTTTGGTTGGTCAATTCGATAAAAAGGACTAAACCATGTAATGTGTAAAACTTGAGTTCTATTAGCTAAAGGTGTCTAATAGCTATAGAATATTAAAATGAAGGTCCTTATGTGGTAAATAGCCCAAAAACATGTTAGTGGATGATAGTGGCTTGGTAATTTTGAAATTTGTAAGGTTTTTAAAGGTTAATTTTGGTATTTAGTAAATAATGGTTAAATTAACTAAAACAAAACCTAAAATTTTATGTTTATCTTCTTCCTAAAATACTAAAAACCGGATTTTACAAGGAGAAAGAGGGCTAGGGTTTGGTCAAGCTTCATATGCTCAATTAGGTATGATTTTTGTCTCGTTTTTAATGATTTCTACATTTTTTAGATCATTGTAGATAGGTCTAGCTAGCCCAGGGACTGTTTTACAAAATTGTTAAAGATTTTGAGAGTTTCCATTGTTGAATCTATGTGTTCTTTGATGTTTAATGTTGAAATATGAAAGCTTGATGATAGATTTTCATGTTTTTAAAGTGATTTTTGATGAAAATGAAAAATAGGATTAAATTGAGAAATGTGTAAAGTTAGTGGTTAAAAGTGTGAATAAATGAAAACTATGGGCTGCTAGGGGCATTATGGTAATTTTCCTAGCATGGGTTAGTCTTGAATTTCATAAATTTGTGATTTTGTGAAATAAGGACTTGTAACACCCCTTACCCGTATCCAAGGCCGGAACAGAGTACGAGGCATTACCAGACTTAACAACACACATAGACAAAAACTGGGCCATAAAATTTCATTTAATTTAAAACTTTTCGAACATATGCATAACAAACAAAGCTAACTATATCATTACATCAAAACATATGACGTAGCATGATTAATTAAACTTATAAACCATAATGGATAAGGACCACATCTCATAATCATATACAATAACTCAATGCAGACTGATACATACGATCAAAATCATAATAAAAAATACATATTACAAACCAACTTCCTATACATGCCACTCACTTGATATTTCTAATATTTGAATTAATTCTCCCAAAATATGATAGTTTGATAGTGTGATTTTGCCTCCGATGATCTCCAACCCCGAGCCGACCTATCAATACTAAAGAAATAGAGAGGATGGGTAAGCTTTACGCTTAGTAAGTTCATATGAAAATAATAAGCAATTACTACCATGCTTTTCAAGATAAAACACTATAATTGTACAATTACATATATTCAGGTTAAGCTGTGTTATTGAGTTACAGTTACTAAATCATTCATATCTGAAGCTACAAAACTCCAACTTTAGTTTCGTTAATTTTATTTGAAAATAGATTCATATATCTTTCTCCCATAAAATTTTCAAAATTTTTGGTTTGGCCAATTAGTACAGTTTATTAGTTAAATTCTCCCCTGTTTCAGTGTATGACTACTCTGACCTCTGTGTACTTCAAACCAAATTTCTCTCTGTACAGAATTCCAACGACCATGCCGTTTGTTTCCCTTAAAAATAGACTCAATAATGAATCCATGCATGTAAGGTATGACTCTTAATAAGTTTTGTACAATTTATGATGAATTTCTAAATTCAGAACAGGGGATCTCGAATTCATTCAGACCCTATTTCACAATAATTCAAATATCACACAATATAGAATTCTTTTGCTTCCTATGTTTCTTTCATGTGAAAATAGACTCATTAAGATTTATTTTAATATATCATTTGCATTTTTATTCAACTTCCACAATTTTTAGTGAATTTTCAAAGTCACGCAACTGCTGCTGTCCAAGACAATTTTATTGCTAATTCACTCTTTCACACTTTCTTTGTATTAACCTCATTTTAACATACATATCACAAATCATTTTCACCACATTTCATACATCACAAGTATAGGCCCATGATTACAAGGTCACCATAAAATCATCCTCATGTATAACTTAATTGTTTATAACCTTACCACAACCCGATCACTTAATGAACACATTATTCACATAACCAAATTCCTGCACTTATTCATCACAAAACTCACAAAGTAGTACATAATAAGTCTCCCGTTGAACACTTCGGATCAATCCTCGATACTTGGTGGTTTCCGCAAATAGCTCCACCCATCATAAAGTTCGGCTCTCTTGTACACATGGTGAACACTTAGTATCACCCATGTGACCTAGCCAGTTTATCTCGTAGCTCTCTTGTCTACATGGTGTCCTTCACCTGGAACCACGCATGCGACCTAGCTACATATATCCCGTAGCTCTCTTGTCTACATGGTGTACACATAGTATCACCCATGTGACCCAGCTATCATAATATCTCGTAGCTCTCTTGTACACATGATGTGCACTCAAGACCAAACATGTGACCTAGCTACATACCATCTCAGATCATCCAATCTTTCCGAAGGTTCAACCGGGATTTCTCTCTCTTTTCTAACAATTTCACCAATCAAGTAATTACCAACAAACATATTTCCAATATGTTACAAATTTATTCATAGTCCTTTTTCAATTTTCAATTTACAGCAAATAGTCAATCTATAGGTAGCCACATTTCATATGATAACAAAATATAATAAAATAAAATAAATTAAATTAAATCGATAAATTATTTACGTACAAACTTATCAAAATCTCATCAGGTACAACCGTGCAACAATTCATACAACCCAGTTAATAGTAATTTAACACTCAATTCTTGTAACAATAATTCCATTCAATTTCACATGACACAACTAGCATTACATTTTTTTTATATCATACATACCATCCATCAACTTCTCTTAAACATATTAAATCATACAATTTATGCCATATCAATAGAGAATTACAATTCATGCATGGTATTGCATTATTATTAACACACGAACTTACCTCGATTCAGAAACGGCAATTTACTATTTTAATCCATAACCTTGTATTTTCCCGATTTAAGCCCGAATCTCGATTTCCTTCATCTATAATGTCACATTTAGCCTAATAATTAGTCACATTATTCATACGGGTCCAAAAATCATATTTTTACAAATTTACATTTTGACCCCTAAACTTTTGCATATTTGCACTTTTGCCCCAAGACTCGAAAATTTAATTTCAGCCCTTATTCCTATGTTTTATGACATGCTGAACATTTTTCTCTTCTACAACAACATCAAATTCTCACTCTAACATATAGTTATGAACAATAAGTATTTTTACCGATTATGTCGTTTTACTCGTTTTCACTTAAAACCGAGTAGCACAAGTTGTTTAACATAATTTAAAACCTCATATTCTATCATAGAACATCAAAATACACAAATTTCACCTATGGGTATTTTTCCAAATATGAACCCTAGCTTAAATTATTGCTAGAATAAGCTTAATCGAGCTACCGGGATTCCAAAAACGTAAAGAACATTAAAAACGGGGCTTGGAATCACTTACTATTGAGCTGGGAAAGCTTGAAAACCCTAGCCATGGCCTCCCCCATGCTAATTTCGGCCTCCATGAAGAAGATGAGCAAAATTGGCTTTTAATTTTGTATTTTAATTCATTTTACCCCTAAATGACCAAAATGCCCTTACTACTAAACTTTCAAAAATTCCTTCCATATCCTAATTTTATCCATGAACTTAAAATTGGTCAAATTGCTATTTAAGACCTCCTAATTAATATTTCAATGCAATTTCATACTAAAAACTTCTAGAATGCAAGTTTTGCAACTTATTCAATTTAGTCCCTAACTTTAAATTAAGCACTTTATGCATTGAATTTCTTCACGAAATTTTCACACAATCATGCAATCATATCATAGACCTCAAAATAATCATAAAATAATTATTTCTATCTCGAATTTTTGGTCCCGACATCACTATTCCGACTAGGCCCAAAATCAGGGTGTTACAGGACTAAATTGTGAAAAATGTGAAATTTGTAGGGAAAAAGTGCAAATGTGTTTTAAAGTGTATTTTGGACTAAATTGAATGAACAAATGATTGAATAAGTTAATTTTGAAGAAAAGTGGAATACGAACTTGGATCGGGGAAACAATAAAGTTATCGACTAATCGACTCGATTCGCTGTTTTAGCATTCGAGGTAAGTTCTTATGTATTAAGCATTGTAATAATTATGCTTTTAGTGCTTTGATATTGTACAAATTGCATATACGGGACTACAGTTATGTTCGACAACAAATCGGCAATTTTTGGCACTTAGTGTGCGATTCGACATAGCTTCAGCTATATATGGCACTTAGTGTGTGATTTGAGATAGCTTCGGCTATGTACGGCACTTAGTGTGCGAGATATCGAGTGTGGCACTTAGTGTGCGAGATATTGAGTATGGCACTTATTGTACGAGACATTGAGTATTCAAAGGCATTCCATGGATGTATGAATTTGTTATGGATTGGTATAGGTATGTACATTTATATTATGAGCTTAAATCCGAAGAAATTATAAAGTTTGTATATAAGCTTATGAATAAGGAGGTGAAAGGTTTGTTAGTAATCATAAAATACATGAAAATATGTTTAAATTGATGAATGTTGTATTTGTAATTAGTTAAGCTTATGTCATACGAGCTTACTAAGCTCATTAGCTTACTTTGTGTATTTTCTCGTGTTTTATAGTGATATCGAAGCTAGCTCGGATTCGAAGATTGTCAGAGACTTCATCGCACTATCGAACATCTATTTTGGTACTTTTGAAGTTATGTATATATGGTATATGGCATGTATAGGCTTGAGTCATTTTGAGTATGTTTGGTGAACATGTGTTTTTAGGCTATTTGAGTTGGCTTGTGATAATAAATTTGTTAATGTATTAAGTTGTGTAAATGGCTTTGTTTTGAGTTAGGTAATTGATCTATATTGAGTGAATGAAGTTGAATTGATAATGCATGTTGGAATGGTTTAACCATATAAATTATATATGTGAATTATGTCTAGTAAAACAAGTTGAGTTGATAGGTACTTGAATAGGTAAATGACATTGAATTGAGTATTGAAATGGTTGAAATGGATATAGTATGATTGTGTATTGGTTGATGACATTTTGCTACATATTGTGTCTTAAATTGGTACCAATTGGGCTTGTATGGGTATGTGCAAATTGGGTGGCAAAATGGCTTGGTAAATAGCCTATTTTTGTCCACACAGGCAGAGACAAAGGCGTGTGTCTCAGCAGTGTGCAGTGCACGGTCATGTTGCACGACCATGTGTCCTTTGGTGTTGAAATTGATTTGAAGTCAGTATGCTCTGTATTGTCTCACACACAGGCGTGTGACTGGCAATGTGATACAAGTCAGTATACCCCCTAATTTGTACACGGGCTAGACATAAGGGCGTGTGGTTGGCCGTGTGACCCAAGTCAGTATGTATGCCCTATTTCCACACAGCCAGTGACACGGGCATGTCTGGAGCCGTGTGAGGCACACAACCTGTTCACACGGGCATGTGACCTCTATATGGTTGACATTTTTCTAAGTTTTCAAAAATTTTCGTATGTTATCAGTTTAGTCCCAAGCCACTTCTGAAACATGTTTAAGGCCTCGCAGGCCCTTATAAGGGACAATGTGATTGTGTTGAATGATTTATGAGAATGAATGCTTTATGTTTGATAAATGTATGCTATATGTTGTGAAATGATTGGTAATACCTCATAACCTTACTCCGGCAACAGATACGGGTTAGGGGTGTTACAACATGTATCCTCCACTAGGGTGTTCTCATTCTTCCAATCAAGTGTATGTCACGGTATTTTCTATTGATTTGTTAGTGTGCACTGCCATCAACAAGTAATAAATTAGTGAGTACTAGAGTTGTCGTCTTCACAAGGACTAGTTTAAAACAATAATTGTAAAATTAACTAATAACCAATTTAGTAAGTACCGAAAATATGAGTGAATTAAGTTAAATAAGTATTTGTTGGAACACCGGTGCCTCCAAGGCGCAGTGGAAAATTAAAAAAAAAACCGGCGATCCATACCAAGGATCCATGTGTAAGGAACGAATCGGGGTGATAAAAAGGTTTCGAAATTACTGAACTTCAATCTGAATAGACAGCGACACCTAGGCAATAGGAATGCTGAACCACTATCGAACCAAGCCGCAACCTTTTCCGATGTCGGCCTTTACGTAGTCTTCCCGATTGACAATAAACGGTAGAAATCCCAGAAAACTATTTTCAGAGAGTATTTTGCTAAACGACTGCTAGACCATCTTGCATATTTTCGGGCTAGGTTTTATATATCCTTTTTAGGGTTTTTACCCTTGCTATATATAACTCCCTCTTAATTGGTATATATTTATAACGAATTTTAATTCATTAAAATTAATCCGAACATAATAATTATCATTCAAATAAATATAATAATGTTTAACCAAAAAATTATAATTACATTAATTATAATAAAGATTTCGGTAAACTATATTTATTTAAACTTATATACGAACTAAATTCATATATCAATAAAATTATGCTCTGATTATGTGTACAACATCCTTGTGCATATAGTATGTTCAACAATTTGATTGCCCAATTAAATTAATTCCATAATTAATTTAATTCATGTGACAACCAAGCAATATACCAACTATGTTTTACCTCGTTCATTTCAACCATAGGGTGTGACCCTATAGGTTCTTGTAATGTTAGCAGTAATATTAGAACGATTCTAATGTTACAAACAATGAGTGGCATCTAGCAATGCATCAATGCTACCTAAGTTACAAGAATTCATGATTCGACATAACCTTTTGTGATTAACCTTTCATGCATTAATCCTTAAGTCCTATATCTTTTAAATGGACACAAGTCATGGAATAGTCAAACTTGTATAGTCCATCCCATGTTTCTTGATACCTTGAGTAGACTATGATACACAAATAAGTATGACATCTCATATCAACTTATTTGAGCATGGCCATGCATTTCTAGCCTCACTCAATCAAGTGGCCTGAGATATTACTCCCATTATGTAGGAGGGACTTCTCCTATATTGATCAACTATATCCCTCAACATAGATTGTGGTATATCCAACATCAGTCTTTATAGAACAACTAGTTACGGTGTTTGTTTGACTGTATCAAAATATACAACTCACGATGTTGGGACAAAGATGATCTCAAGTTTGAGGATCATATACATATTAATCACTATGAGTAATGTTGTGACAATTACATAATAATCCAAGAAACATACTTATAGCGGGTCAGTCCAATATGTTGTTCTCTAACACACATATTCATGCATTGATTCTGACACTCCATATCAATGACAACTCTTTATCATCAATCAACTACATGTTAGTCTTAATGCATTATTATTGTCCTAGCCAACAATAATACTTGACTAAGGATCTTTTAAGAATAATCATATTTTTCTCAGGACATTATTATAAAACAGTTTATTTATGTACAAAGAAAAGAAACTGTAATAATAATGGCAGCACCTTATATTAATAAACATGATAAACCAAGTATGTTATTACAACCATCTCGTGATTGATCTTTGGGCATACTCTTACAATCTACCACTAGCACTAAGACCAATCACTTATATATCTAATACCAAGACTTAGTGTGATGATCATGCTTCTGCTGTGTCAGAGGCTTGGTCAGGGGATCAGCAATGTTATCATCTGTAGGCACTCTGCATATCTCTACATCCCCTCGATCGATAATCTCTCGAATAAGATGATAGCGCCTACGTATATGTTTGGATCGTTGGTGAGATCTAGGTTCTTTTCCTTGTGCAATGGCTCTATTGTTATCACATCGGAGTTCTATAGCATCTGATATGCTAGGCACAACCCCTAGTTCAGTAATGAACTTCTTGATCCAAACCGCTTTTTGTCGCCTCACTAGTCGCAATATACTCAAATTTCTATTGTAGAATCGGCTCAGATTTTTACTTTGAACTCTTCCACTCACAAAGACCACCATTAAGGCAAAACACAAAACCTCGATTGCGATTGAGAATCATCCTTGTCGGTTTGGAAGCGGCATCGCGTAACCTTTTACACTTAACTCTTCCTCACCTCCATATATCAGGAACGTATCCTCAGTTCTTCTTAAGTACTTAAGGATATTCTTGACTGTGGTCCAGTGACCTTCACCGGGATCTACTTGATACCTGCTCGTCATACTTAAGGCATATGAGACATCTGGACGTGTACATAACATGGCATACATGATAGATCCAATAGTAGAAGCATATGGAATTTTACTCATGTGTTCTCTCTCTTGTGGAGTTGAAGGACACATTTCCTTCGAGAGTGAAATACCATGTCTCATAGGTAGGAATCCTCTCTTAGATTCTTCCATATTGAACCCTTTCAATACTTATACTTTATCTATATGTGTACCTTGACTTAGACCTAGTAGTCGTCTTGATCTATCTCTATAGATCTTGACTCCTAAGATGTAAGTGGCTTCGCCCAAGTCCTTCATAGAAAAACAACTTCCTAACTAAGTCTTAATAGACTGTAAGGTAGGTATGTCATTGCCCATGATAAGTATGTCATCCACATACAGTACCAAGAATGTGATTGTGTTCCCACTAACTTTCTTGTAAACACATGGCTCATCTTCATTTTTAATAAAACCAAACTCTTTTATTGCATCGTTAAAACGGAGATTCCAACTTCGAAAAGCTTACTTTAATCCATAAATGGATCTTTGTAACTTACATATCTTTCCAGCATCCTTTGGATCGACAAAACCTTCAAGTTGTGTCATATACACATCCTCTTCAAGTTTCCCATTAAGGAAAGCTGTTTTGACATCTATCTACCAGATTTCATAATCATGAAATACAGCTATGGCGAGCAAGATCCTGATGGATTTAAACATAGCTACAGGAGAAAAGGTTTCATCATAGTCAACACCATGAATTTGGCGAAAACCTTTAGCGACTAATCGCCCCTTGTATGTTTGTACATTACCATCCATGTCGGTTTTCTTTTTGAAAACCCACTTGCACCCTATAGGTTTAACCCCTTCGGGTGGGTCAACCAAAGTCCAAACTTGGTTTTCATACATGGAATCCATCTCAGATCTCATGGCCTCAAGCCATTTCTCAGAGTCTGGGCTCGCCACCACTTCTTGATAAGTTCTAGGCTTATCTTGATCTATAAGAAGAATGTCACCATGCGTTGTAATGAGAAATCCATATCTCTCAGGTGCATGGCGTTCTCTTAAAGATCTACGCGATGGTTGTGTTTCTACAGCAGTTACTTGCTCCTTAATTTCTTGTGGAATTTGCTGTTGTTTTATCTCTGGTTCAGTGGTATCTTGTGATTCTCGAATTTCTTCAAATTCAATCTTTCTCCCACATCCTTTTCTAGAAACAAATTCTCTCTCTAAAAAGACACCAGTCCGAGCAACAAACATTTTATTCTCAGTGGGATTAAAGAAATAATATCCTTTGGTTTCTTTTGGATACCCCACAAAGATACACCTTTTAGATTTGGGTTCAAGCTTAGTAGACGTCTGACGTTTAACATAAGCTTCGCAACCCCAAATTTTCATAAAAGATATACTGGGACGTTTCCCAGTCCACATCTCATATGGCGTCTTTTGAACCGATTTAGATGGAACACGATTTAGTATGAAAATAGTTTTTTCAAGTACATGTCCCCAAAAGGAAGTCGGTAGATCAGCATGACTCATCATGGATTGAACCATGTCTAATAGAGTTCGATTTCTTCTGAGGAGTACCAGGAGGAGCAAGTTGTGAGACAATCCCACATTCCTTCAAAAGATCATCAAACTCTAGGCTCAAATACTCTCCACCTCGATCAGATCGGAGTGTCTTAATAGTTTTGCCTAGTTGATTTTGTACTTCATTTTTGAATTCCTTGAAGTTTTCAAGGGCCTCAGATTTATGGCGCATGAGATAAAAATACCCATATCTACTGAAATCATCAGTGAAAGTAATGAAGTAGTGAAATCCACCTCTGGCTTGTGTATTTATTGGTCCATATACATCTAAATGTATTAAGCCCAATAAATCACTAGCTCGTTCACTTTTACCAGTAAAAGGAGATTTAGTCATTTTTCCTAATAAGCAAGATTCACATACTTCAAATTATTCAAAAACAAATGAATCCAAGAGGCCATCTTTATGGAGTTTGGATATGCGTTTCTCACTTATGTGGCCCAAACGACAATGCCAAAGATAAGTTTGATTTGAGTAATTTATTTTAGATCTTTTAGTATTTATGTTGTAAATGGGATTCATTTGATCTAAAATATAGAGGCCATTAATCAATTGTGCCGAACCATAGAAAACATTATTGAGATAAAAGGAACAACAATTATTCTTAATTATTATCTCAAAACCAATTTTGTCTAAACAAGAAATTGAAATAATGTTTTTAGTCAAACTGGGCACAAAATAACAATCCTCTAAAACTAAACCAAGTCAACTAAGCAAAGATAAAGTATATGTTCCCACAGCTAATGCAGCAACTCTTGCTCCATTTCCAACTTACAGGTCCACATCTCCTCTAGCCAAAGTCCTACTCCTTTGTAGTCCCTGTACAGAAGTACAAATATGAGAACCACAACCAGTATCTAGTACCCAAGAAGTAGTAGTTGATAAAGTAATATCAATAACATAAATACCTGAAGCAGACGTTCCGCTTGCTTTGGCCATCTTGATTTCCTCAAGATAGACAGGGCAGTTCTGCTTCCAATGTCCAGTCACACCACAATGAAAATAGTTTCCTTCCTTAGACACCCCACCTTTAGGTTTCAGTGTAGCCTTTTCCTTTCCAAGATTGGGCTTACCTTTGCCTTTGGGCTTTGTCGGGACTTTAGCCTTTCCCTTGCCCTTGTTGTTACGGACCATCAGTATGGGCTTGGGTCCAACCTTTTTCATGTTGCCTTCAAAGCAGTCAGTAACATACTGAGCAATCGTGGCGAGTCTTGTCAATTTCATTCATATTGAAATTGAGGACAAATGGTCAGTAACTATCCAAAGAACGATTGCGAATAACATCAGTGGCCAACTCTTGGCTCAATGGAAACCCAAGCTTAGATAGGCTTTCAATATAACCAATCATCTTAAGAACATGAGGTCCTACTAGGCTTCCTTCAGCCAGCTTACATTGGAATAGGGCCTTAGAGATATCGAACCTCTCTTGCCTTGCTTGCCCTTGATATAGTTCTTTCAGGTGCTCGATCATATCGTAAGCAACTATATCCTCATGTTGCTTTTGAAGCTTAGGATTCATAGTGGCAAGCATAAGACATCCAACGTCTACCATTTCATCGAGATGCTTCTTGTAAGCATTTTTATTAGCCCTCGAGCCATTAGCCGGTGCTTCATCAGGAAGTGGTTTTTCAATGACATATAATTTTCGTCCTTGTTTGAGGACAATCCTCAAGTTACGGAACTAGTCAAGAAAATTCAAACCATTCAATTTGTCCTTCTCAAGGACCGATCGTAATGAGAGTGTATTAGTGTTTGCAGCCATAATATATCTACAACAATAAAATATGCGTGTGAATAAATTTCCCAAGTTTATATCAATCATTAAAAGGACTTTATTAAATGATGTTCCCACTATTTTATTTCAAAATTAATAATCCTCATATATTAATTTCGGAAAGACTTTCTTGAAAGTATTTCTAATGGGTTAAGGATCCATATTTCACCTCCTCTTAAGTCAGCTTTGGCTTTACTCTCAAGATTATGGTTATTTAGGTAAGCAACACTTGCTAATTACATCATATGTAACTCCTACAATTTGGTGAATAACTCTTGTTCTAATCATCTTATGATTTATCCAAATTACTTGCCTCTAGGTTTTTAATCCTATCAGAGTAACCTAGTTAAGTCATTAACCAATTTTTAACCCGCGAATATCACTTGTTTATTCTTCGCGTTTAACCAAGATAAATACTAGTACTTCACTTTGGCAAAACCTACATAGTATTGATCGAGGCCTTAACGAGGGCATAAATTGGAAGGCCATGTTGACTTAATATTTTAATAGAGGGATTTTATTAGAGTGTTACATCTCACCAATTATGGTTTACTTTAGTCCATTTAATCTTTTAATTGATCTCATCAATTAATGGGGTTTATTATTACCAAATTTGCATACTTTAAACATCCATAGCATCTCATACATGAATAAGTAAAGCAATAAATAAATTCAATAGTTATAGCCCATAAACTATTGTGGTTCAACCCAAGCCAATGGGAGAACCAAAAGGGAACCTAAAGGTGTAAGCCGTTTTACAAGATGTCGATCCACACTGGTCGGCCCATCTTCCTTCTCATCTAGTCCACAACAACTTTTACAAATTACAAAATTCAGAAACTCGTTTTACATACGAGGGAGTAAGATGAGAAGAGAAATACAGAAGAATAGTAGCAAGGCACGACACGCAAGCCGTATTTATAAAATTACAACCTTTTATCAAATAGGTCACCGGGCTATAGCTATGCATTTCAAACACCGTGCATTTCAAAAAATAGCATACTTTATACGACGTTTTACTAAGTGAATTATAAAATATCCTTTCAACCTTTTATGGCCCATTAAGTTTATTTATTACAAAACATACTGGAAAATGATGGGGATTTGAAGGCGGGGGCGGAGCCCCGCGATACGAACTGCAAACCCCAGTCAAATGAAACCTCACGATTTGATAACTTTTATCAATAGAATCGTGTTTTTAGGATTTTAATCCTTGAGGTTTCATATCGGAACAACCCTTGTTCCACTGGCCAGTAATCTGTTACTGGAAATTGTAAATGCCACCCTTGCTTCATCACAGATTTCTTAAAGTTAACAGTAAAAACATAAAACCGAATAGGCCATAAAATCATGATTAACATTTAATCACTTATCGAAAGGAACAATTATCATATTTTATTTAAACGATTTAAACAGGAATAACATAATAAAATTGAAAATGCATCTCATACAATTGCATCATCCAAGTATTTAAGCCCGAGTTTACACAAGTGGCTCTGATACCACTGTTACAACACCAGTGCCTCCAACGCGCAGCGAAAAATTAAAAAACAAAATCAGTGATCCAAACCAAGGATCCATGTGTAAGGAACGAATCGGGGTGATAAAAAGGTTTCGAAATTACCGAAACTTCAATCTGAATAGACAGCGACGCCTAGGCAACAGGAATGCTGAACCATTATCGAACCAAGCTGCAACCTTTTCTGATGCCGGCCTTTACGTAGTCCACCCGATTGACAATGAACGGTAGAAATCCCAGAAAACTATTTTCAGAGAGTATTTTGCTAAACGGCTGCTAGACCACCTTGTATATTTTCGGGCTAATTTTTATATATCCTTTTTAGGGTTTTTACCCTTGCTATATATAACTCCCTCTTAATTGGTATATATTTATAACGAATTTTAATTCATTAAAATTAATCCGAACATAATAATTATCATTCAAATAAATATAATGTTTAACCGAAAAATTATAATTACATTAATTATAATAAATATTTCGGTAAACTATATTTATTTAAACTTATATACAAACTAAATTCATATATCAATAGAATTATGTTCTGATTATGTGTACAACATCCTTGTACATATAGTATGTTCAACAATTTGATTGCCCAATTAAATTAATTCTATAATTAATTTAATTTATGTGACAACCAAGCAATATACCAACTATGTTTTACCTCATTCATTTTAACCATAGGATGTGACCCTATAGGTTCTTGTAACGTTAGCAGTAATATTAGAACGATTCTAATGTACAAACAATGAGTGGCATCTAGCAATGTATCAATGCTACCTATGTTACAAGAAGTCATGATTCGACATAACCTTTTGTGATTAACCTGATATATTACTCCCATTATGTAGGAGGGACTTATCCTATATTGATCAACTATATCCCTCAACATAGATTGTGGTATATCCAACATCAGTCTTTATAGAACAACCAGTTACGGTGTTTGTTTGACTGTATCAAAATATACAACTTACAATGTTGGGATAAAGATGATCTCAAGTATGAGGATTATATACATATTAATCACTATGAGTAATGTTGTGACAATTACATAATAATCCAAGAAACATACTCATAGCGAGTCACCCAATATGTTGTTACAGTAACACACATATTCATGCATTGATCGACACTCCATATCAATGAAAACTCTTTATCATCAATCAACTACATGTTAGTCTTAATGCATTATTATTGTCCTAGCCAACAATAATACTTGACTAAGGATCTTTTAAGAATAATTATATTATTCTTAGGACATTATTATAAAACAGTTTATTTATGTACATAGAAAAGAAACTGTAATAATAATGGCAACGCCTTATATCAATAAACATGATAAACCAAGTATGTTATTACAACCATCTCGTGATTGATCTTTGGGCATACTCTTATAGTATTTAAATTAAAAACAAATTAAAATAGTAACACAAAATATAATAGTAGTGAAAATAGTGATACATGTTTCAATAACAATGACATGAAAGGCTAGAACATTTGTTTTCCCCTAACATGTAACCATCGAAAGCAATTTTGTATAGTGTTACAGTGATGTTGCGGTGATGTAGTAGTTTACTAATCCAGAATCCACTAGTTATAGACTTCTCTCGAAGTCACTACGTTAAATCTTTTAATCACCTTAACATATGACTATGCCAAGTTAACCTCAATATCAGATTTTTAGGCATCATTCCTAAGGATTTATGCAAGGTAACAATATATGTATATATCGTTACCAATTAAATTACTGGAAGAATTAAACATGCAAATTTTGAATTGTATGTCTATTAGTTCTTGTCTTCTCCGATGTAATAATTAACTCAATTGCTTACTAATATTAGCTACATTTTAGCAAGTGTTTAACGTGAAAACTACTCGAATGAATAAATAGCCATTTGTAGAAAATATTGTAAGCAAAGTATCGATAATTTCATACTAAGGATCCATAATTATTGTAGCATAACAAATTTAAGTCGTGATCATTAAAGAGAAAACTAACAAACAAGTTGTGTAACAGCCCGATTTAAGGCCAAAACGGAATAGTGGTTTCGAAACCACGAAGCTGAGATTTAAAAAAAATTAAAAAAATTATTATTATGATTAAGTTTTAGAGTTTATATTATGATTTCATAATTGTGTGAAAATTCCATTGCGAAATTTTATCGATTGGATGTTTAATTTGACGTTTAGGACTAAATTGAAATAGGTGAAAAATGTGTGTCTAATTCATAAAGTACTAGATTGAAATGGGGGTTTTAAGTAGAGGTCCTTAAATGGAAATTAGACCATTATCTTTTATATGGACAAAAATTAGGACATGGATGGAATTTTTGGAAAGTTTAGTAGTAAGGGCATTTTGGTCATTTGTATATAAAATGAAATAAAATGGGAAAAATAACACAAAAATGTGTTCATCTTCATTAAGCTTGGCTGAAATTTGCTTGTTCTCCATAGCTAGGGTTTTTCCCAAGCTTTCAAGCTCAATAGTAAGTGCATTCAAGCCCCGTTTTTAATGTTCTTTACATTTTTTAAATCCTTGTAACTTAGTGTACCTATTTCTACCATTATTTCGAGTTTGGGTTTATGTTTAAAAATTTACCCATGAATGATATGCATGTTTTTTGATGTTTGATGGTAAAATATGAATGTTTGAAGTTAGGAGAATGATCTTTTCTAAGTGATTTTTAGCGAAAACGAGCAAAACGGCATAATCGGTAAAAATACCTATTGTTCATAACTATGTGTTAGAGTGAGAATTTTATGTTGCCATAGAAGATAAAAATGATTAGCATGTCATTAAACATAAGAATAAGGGCTGAAATTAAATTTCCGAGCCTAGGGGCAAAATCATAATTTTGTAAAAGTTAGGGGGCAAAAATGTAATTTTTCCATAATGTGATTTTTGGATTGAAATAAATAGTATGAGTGTTAAATGAGCTAAATGTGTTGTTATAGATCAAGAAAGGAGTGGAATCGATCTCGAACGGGGGAAGGAAAATGTTTTGGACAAAATTGCAAAATTTCCATATTTTGCACCGAGGTGAGTTTGTATGTAAATAATACATTAACTTCATTTATATTTTTATATTTCAGCCTATTATATATATATATTATAACCGATTTTGAAGCATAAATTGACTATTGGAAGAATGCAAATAAGTAATAGAGAGGGAAATCCCGGTTGAACATTCGGAAAGATTGAATAATATAGATGGAGTGTAGCCAGGTCACATGTATGATGCCGAGTGCACATCATGTGTACAAGAAAGCTATGCGATACTATGTAGTAGCTAGGTCACATGTGTGATACGGGAAGTATCCCATGTAGACAAGAGAGCTACGGGAGAGATAAATGTAGCAAGGTAGCATGTGTGATTCCAAGTGAAGGACACCATGTAGACAAGAGAGCTACGAGATAAATTGTCTAGGTCACATGGGTGGTACTAAGTGTTCACCATGTGTACAAAAGAGCTGAATTATACGAAATATGATGGTGGAGCTATGTGCTGAAACCATCAAGTATCGGGAATTTATCCGAATTGTTCAACGGGATGGCTTTATGGTGACATTGTAATCATGGACCTATACTTCTGATGTATGAAATGTGGTGAAAATGAATTGTGATATGCATGTTAAAATGAGATTAATATAAAGAAAGTGTGAAAGAGTGAATTAGCAATAATACTATTTTAGGCAGATGTAGTGTCGTGAATTTGAAAAATCACCAAAAATAATGGGAATGTAAGTAGAGGCTAAATGAGATATGAATTTAAAGGAATCTTATATTTTGAGAAATTTATATTTTCGTGAGACCTGTTTAGAATGATTGCATGATCCCCTGTTCAGACTTTAAAATTTTACCATAAATTGTAAAGAAACAATTAGGAGTTGTATCTTACATTTATGAAATCCTTCTTGAGTCTAGTTTTATAAGAAATAAACAGCATAGTCATTTAAACTCTGAATAGAGAGATATATGAATCATAATATGCAGGGGTCAGAGTGGCCGAACCCCAAAATAGGGGAGACTTTAACTAATAAACTATACTAATTGGCTTGACCAAAAATTCTAGAAAATAATTAGTAAGTATATATATGAGTCTACATTCAAAGAAAATTTACGAAATTGGATTTCGAGTTTCGTAACTCGAGTTATGATTTATTTAGTGAACATGACGCAGGAGAGATAGCTTGACCAAAGTGGAGTAAATAGTGAAATTAAAAGTAGATACACTTGAGTTATTATGTAATTATATTAAATTCTTTATTCATTATTTATATACTTGCTTACTAAGCTATAAGCTTACTTTCTTTTCTCTCTTTTGTCTTATAGTGTCGTCCAGCTTGCACAGGAGTCAAGGATCGTTGAAGATCTGCCTACACTATTAATATTTTTGGGTATTTGAACTAAACATTTTGAATTATGTCATGTATAGTAGGCTTAGTTATTTTGTTACGTGTCATAATTTCCTAGGCTAAAAATATTGGCTAGAGTATGTGATTGAGTATTTATACAAAGCCATTGAAGTTGGATAATATTGTTAAAGGCATATGTTATAATGTTTCATGATCTAATTGGATGCCATATTTTTGTTTCGGTTTTATTTAATGTATGTGTTATGTTCTGGTAATACCTCGTACATTTTTTTGGTGTGGAATGCGTGTATGGGGCGTTACATTTAGTGGTACCACAGCCAAGGTTTAGTCGATTCTCTAACTAATATGGTGTGTGTAAAAGTCTAGCTATACATGCCATAAATATATTATGATAGTATGGTGACTCCTGATTATTTTAAACTGTGTTTTGTTTTAATATAGTAATGGATCCCGACGGAATTGCGGCTGATGATGCTACTAGTAATGCACCGGCTCCAGCACAAGGGACCGTGCTTATAGAAAGTAGACCTGAGACATTGATACAGGGAGATGAGGCTCGGGATGCCTTTCTCCAAATGATGAACAATTGGTATACTGAGTTTATTCGAGCAAACCCAAATGCTCAACCTCTTCCACCCCCGCCCATACCTCAGACGGTTCCTGTAGCTGCTCAAGGCATAGATTTGGTAAGAATGAACAAGCCTCCGATTGACAAGATTCGAAAACAAGGGGCTGAAGAGTTTAGAGCAAAGATCGATGATGATCCCGAGAAAGTGGAGTTCTGGCTTGAAAATTCTACCCGTGCATTTGATGAGCTCTCATGTACACCCGAGGAGTGCTTAAAGTGTGCTGTATCACTTTTGAGAGATTCAGCCTACCACTGGTGGAAGACTTTGGTAGCAGTGGTGCCAAAAGAAAGGGTTACTTGGGATTTCTTCCAGGAAGAATTCGGAAAGAAATACATAAGTCAGCGATTTATTGATCAAAAATGGAAGGAGTTCCTCGAAATGAAGTAGGGCAAGATGTCTGTGGCAGAGTATGAATGCAAATTTGTAAGACTCAGCAAGTATGCCCAGGAATGTGTGTCCACCGAGGCCATTATGTGCAAAAGGTTTGAGGATGGGCTAAATGAGGACATTAAAGTGCTTGTGGGAATTTTGGAGCTAAAAGAATTTGTAATATTGGTTGATCGAGCTCTTAAAGCCGAAGAATTGAACAAAGAAAGAAGAAAAGCTGCTATTGAGGCTCGAGATGCCAGAAAGAGGCCGATAAGCAAGTCATTTCAATCTCAATCAAAGAGGTCCAAAGAGAAAAACCCTCAAATGACAGTTTCAGCTGGGGATTCACACAAAGATCTTGGTAGGGCATATTCGGGGTCTAAAGCTCAAGCTACTTCAGTGGCAAGTGTGGGTAATGTGAGATCTAGAAAGCCCGAATGTCAACAATGTGGCAGGAAACATTATGGTGAGTGTTGGGGAAACGAGCGAGCTTGTTTCAGGTGCGGTTCTCACGAGCATTTTATCAGGGACTGTCCGGAGAAAGTTAAAGAAGAAAAAGTTCAGAGTGCTAGACAGAGTACTACCGCTAGTAGAGGTAGACCACCGAGAAATACCAGAAGTGGAGCTAGCAGTAAAACTATAATGAAAGATTCAATGGCGGGATCAGAGGCTAAAGCGCCTGCTAAAGCTTATACCATACGTGCCCGAGAGGATGTATCATCTCCCGATGTGATCACTGGTACATTTTTTCTTTATGATACTATTGTTGTTGCATTGATTGATCCCGGGTCTACTCATTCCTATATTTGTGTGAATTTAGTGTCTAATAAGAAGTTGCCTGTTGAGTTTACAGAGTATGCAGTTAAAGTGTCGAACCTCTTAGGCCAATATGTGCTAGTTGATAAGGTTTGCAAGATTTTCCTATTAATGATTCAAGGTCACTGCTTTTTGGCTAATTTGATGCTGTTACCATTTGATGAGTTTGATGTTATCTTGGGAATGGATTGGTTGACATTGTATGATGCCAAGGTAAATTGCAAACAGAAAACATTAGAGTTGAAATGTGAAAACGGTGAAATTCTGTGGGTTGAAATAGACGAATCAAATAAATTGCCTATGGTGATTTTGCGCATGTTTGCATAGAAATACATAAGGAAAGGGTACGAAGCTTATCTTGCCTATGTAATGAATACTAAAATGCCTGAATTGAAGCTTGAAGCAGTGTCAATAGTCTGTGAATTTCTAGATGTGTTTCCAGAGGAATTACCTGGGTTGCTTCCGAACAGAGAGATAGAGTTTGCCATTAATTTGTTGTCGGGGACTACACCGATCTCTATTACTCCATATAGAATGGCTCTGACCGAATTAAGAGAATTGAAGGCTCAGTTGCAAGAGTTAATAGACAAAGGGTTTGTGAGACCGAGTTTCTCTCCCTAGGGTGCTCCTGTATTGTTCGTAGAGAAGAAAGATGGCTCAATAAGGCTTTGCATTGATTACCGTCAGCTCAATAAGGTGACTATAAAGAACAAGTACCCATTACCGAGGATTGATGATTTATTTGATCAGTTGAAGGGGGCAACAGTGTTTTCAAAGATTGATTTGAGGTCTGGTTACTACCAGTTAAGAGTTAAGGAGTCGGATGTGCCGAAAACTACCTTTTGGACAAGGTATGGACATTATGAGTTCCTTGTGATGCCTTTCGGCTTAACAAATGCTCCAGCTATATTTATGGACTTGATGAACCAAAATTTTTGACCATATTTGGATATGTTTGTGGTAGTGTTTATAGATGACATCCTAATCTATTCCCGAGATGAGTTTGAGCACGCCGAACACTTGAGAACCATATTGCAGATCTTAAGAGAAAAGAAATTGTTTGCTAAGTTTAGCAAAAGTGTGTTTTGGCTTCGTAAAGTCAAATTTTTGGGACATATAGTATCAGGTGATGGTATTCGGGTGGATCCGAGTAAAATTTCTGCTATCGTTGATTGGAAACCACCAAAGAATGTATCCGAGGTTAGAAGCTTTTTAGGCTTGGCCAGGTATTATAGACGTTTTGTCGAGGGATTTTCGATGATTGCCTCTCCTATGACTAAGTTGCTACAAAAGAATGTTAAGTTTGAATGGACTGATAAATGTCAGCAGAGTTTTGAAAAGCTGAAAGCATGATTGACTGAAGCACCAATTTTAGTATAGCCCGAGCCCGGGAAGGAGTTCGTAATTTATAGTGATGCATCATTGACAGGCCTTGGATGTGTACTAATGCAAGAGGGTAAAGTGGTAGCTTATGCCTCGAGACAGTTAAAACCGCACGAGAAAAACTATCCTACGCATGATTTGGAATTGGCCGCTATTGTCTTTGCCTTGAAGATCTGGCGACATTATTTGTATGGTGAAAAATGTCAAATTTTTACTGATCACAAAAGTTTGAAGTATTTGATGAATCAAAAGGATTTGAATCTGCGACAACGGAGATGGCTTGAATTATTGAAGGATTATGAGCTAGTGATTGATTATCATCCAGGAAAAGCGAATGTAGTTGCTGCTGCCTTGAGCAGGAAATCTCTTTTTACTTTGAGAACCATGAATATGAGGTTAGAATTATCTGATAATGGGTCAATCTTGGCAGAGATGAGGGTTAAACTGTTATTTCTCCAGCTAATTTGTAATGCTCAAAAGAACAATAGTGAGTTGCGAACCAAGAGAACTTAGTGCAAATCGGGTTACGACTCAGATTTCTGAGTTGGACCAGATGACTGTTTGATGTTTCGAGATAGGATTTGTGTACCGAAAAATGATGAATTGATTCAGAAAATACTACATGAGGCACATAGTGGCTGTTTGTCAGTTCACCCTGGTAGCACAAAAATGTATAATGATTTAAAGAAGTTATATTGGTGGCCAGGCATGAAAAGGGACATTTCTGAATTTGTAACCAAGTGTTTGATCTGTCAACAAGTAAAACCTAAGCATCAGGCGCCTTCAAGATTACTCCAATCGGTAATGGTGCCTGAATGGAAATGGGATAGGATTACCATGGATTTTGTAATTGGGTTGCCTCTAACTCCTAAAAAGAAGGATGTTGTCTGGGTAGTGGTTGATAGGTTAACAAAGTCGGCTCACTTTATACTGGTACGTACCAATTACTCACTTGATAAATTAGCTGAATTATATATTGCTGAAATTGTGAGGTTGCACGGGGTACCTATGTCTATAATATCATATAGAGATCCGAGATTTACCTCGAGATTCTGGAAAAAGTTACAAGAAGCTTTGGGCACAAAATTGAACTTTAGTACCGCGTTTCATCCACAAACAGATGGTCAGTCGGAAAGAGTAATCTAGGTACTCGAAGATATGCTTAGATGCTGTGTTTTAGAAACTGAAGGCAGTTGGGAGAAATATCTATCTTTGGTTGAATTTGCCTACAATAACAATTTTCAGTCAAGTATACGAGATAGCAATCGCATTTGAAGCCTTGTATGGTCGCAAGTGTCAGACTCCTTTATATTGGACTGAACTTAGTGAAAAACAGATTCATGGGGTTGCTCTAGTTAAAGAAACCGAAAAGAAAGTAAAAGTAATTCGTGATTGCCTGAAAGCTGCTTCAGATCGACAAAAGTCATATGCAGATTTAAAAAGAAAAGAGATTGAATTTCATGTGGGTGATAAAGTGTTCTTGAAGGTATCACCATGGAAAAAGATTCTAAGATTTGGCCGAAAAGGCAAGTTGAGTCCGCATTTTATTGGGCCGTACAAGATTACTGAGAGGATTGGACCAGTGGCATATTAGTTGGCCTTACCGACAGAGTTAGAAAGAATTCATAATGTGTTTCATGTATCAATGTTGCGACGTTATCATTCTGATCCTTCACATGTGATTTCTCCAACAGAAATTGAGATTCGATCGGACTTGACCTATGATGAGGAACCGATTAAGATTTTGGCTCGAGAAGTAAAAGAGTTGAGAAAGAAAAGTATAGCTTTAGTAAAAGTGTTATGGCAAAGACATGGAGTAGAAGAAGCTACGTGGGAACCGGAGGAAGCCATGAGAAAATAGTACCCAAATCTCTTTACCGGTAAGTTTTTCAGGGACGAAAATCCCTAAAGGGGGGAGATTTGTAACAGCCCAATTTAGGGCCAAAATGGAATAGTGGTTTCGAAACCACAAATCTGAGATTTAAAAAAATTAAAAAAATTATTATTATGATTAAGTTTTAGCGTTTATATTATGATTTCATAATTGTGTGAAAATTTCGTTGCGAAATTTTATCGATTGGATGTTTAATTTGACGTTTAGGACTAAATTGAAATAGGTGAAAAATGTGTGTGTCTAATTCATAAAGTATTATATTGAAATGGGGGTTTTAATTAGAGGTCCTTAAATGGAAATTAGACCATTATCTTTTATATGGACAAAAATTAGGACATGGATGGAATTTTTAGAAAGTTTAGTAGTAAGGGCATTTTGGTCATTTGTATATAAAATGAAATAAAATGGGAAAAATAACACAAAAATGTGTTCATCTTCATTAAGCTTGGCTGAAATTTGCATGTTCTCCATAGCTAGGGTTTTTCCCAAGCTTTCAAGCTCAATAGTAAGTGCATTCAAGCCCCGTTTTTAATGTTCTTTACATTTTTGAAATCCTCGTAACTCGGTCTACCTATTTCTACCATTATTTCGAGTTAGGGTTTATGTTTAAAAATTTACCCATGAATTATATGCATGTATTTTGATATTTGATGGTAGAATATGAATGTTTGAAGTTAGGAGAACGATCTTTTCTAAGTGATTTTTAGCGAAAACGAGCAAAACGACATAATCGGTAAAAATACCTATTGTTCATAACTATGTGTTAGAGTGAGAATTTGATGTTGCCATAGAAGATAAAGATGATCAGCATGTCATTAAACATAAGAATAAGGGCTGAAATTAAATTTCCGAGCCTAGGGGCAAAATCATAATTTTGTAAAAGTTAGGGGGCAAAAATGTAATTTTTCCATGATGTGATTTTTGGATTGAAATAAATAGTATAAGTATTAAATGAGCTAAATGTGTTTTTATAGATCAAGAAAGGAATGGAATCGATCTCGAACAGGGGAAGGAAAAGGTTTTGGACAAAATTGCAAAATTTCCATATTTTGCACCGAGGTAAGTTTGTATGTAAATAATACATTAACTTCATTTACATTTTTATATTTCAGCCTATTATATATATATTATAGCCGATTTTGAAGCATAAATTGACTATTGGAAGAATGCAAATAAGTAATAGAGAGAGAAATCCCGGTTGAACATTCGGAAAGATTGAATAATATAGATGGAGTGTAGCTAGGTCACATGTATGATGCCGAGTGCACATCATGTGTACAAGAAAGCTATGCGATACTATGTAGTAGCTAGGTCACATGTGTGATACGGGAAGTATCCCATGTAGACAAGAGAGCTACGGGAGAGATAAATGTAGCTAGGTCGCATGTGTGATTCCAAGTGAAGGACACCATGTAGACAAGAGAGCTACGAGATAAATTGTCTAGGTCACATGGGTGGTACTAAGTGTTCACCATGTGTACAAGAGAGCCGAATTATACGAAATATAATGGTGGAGCTGTGTGCGGAAACCATCAAGTATCGGGAATTTATCCGAATTGTTCAACGGGATGGCTTTATGGTGACATTGTAATCATGGACCTATACTTCTGATGTATGAAATGTGGTGAAAATGAATTGTGATATGCATGTTAAAATGAAATTAATATAAAGAAAGTGTGAAAGAGTGAATTAGCAATATCTGTTTTGACAGACGCAGATGTGTCGTGAATTTGAAAAATCACCAAAAATAATGGGAATTTAATTAGAGGCTGAATGAGATATGAATTTAAAGCTTAATGAGTCTATTTTCATGTAAAAGAAACAGACAAATAAGGGAATCTTATATTTTGAGAAATTTATATTTTCGTGAGACCTGCTCGGAATGACTGCATGGTCCCCTGTTCAGACTTTAAAAATTTACCATAAATTGTAAAGAAACAATTAGGAGTTGTATCTTACATGTATGAAATCCTTATTGAGTTTTATAAGAAATAAACGGCATAGTCATTGAAACTCTGAATAGAGAGATATATGAATCGTAATATACAGGGGTCAGAGTGGCCGAACCTTGAAACAGGGGAGATTTTAACTAATAAACTGTACTAATTGGCTTGACCAAAAATTCTAGAAAACAATTATAAGTAGATATATGAGTCTAGTTTCAAGGAAAATTTACGGAATTGGATTTCGAGTTTCGTAACTCGAGTTATGATTTATTTAGTGAACATGATGCAGGAGAGACAGCTTGACCAAAGTGGAGTAAATAGTGAAATTAAAAGTAGATACACTTGAGTTATTATGTAATCATATTAAATTCTTTATTCATTATTTATATACTTGCTTACTAATCTATAAGCTTACTTTCTTTTCTCTCTTTTGTCTTATAGTGTCGTCCAGCTTGCACCGGAGTCAAGGATCGTTGAAGATCTGCCTACACTATTAATATTTTTGGGTATTTGAACTAAACATTTTGAATTATGGCATGTATAGTAGGCTTAGTTATTTTGTTACGTGTCATAATTGCCTAGGCTAAAAATATTGGCTACAGTATGTGATCGAGTATTTTGTACAAAGCCATTGAAGTTGGATAATATTGTTAAAGGCATATGTTGTAATGTTTAATGATCCAATTGGATGCCATATTTTTGTTTCGGTTTTATTTAATGGTATGTGTTATGTTCTGGTAATACCTCGCACACTTTTTCGGTGTGGAATGCATGTATGGGGCGTTACAAGTTGTAGCCATGATTTAAAAACAACAGAGAAAGAAATAGATGAGAGAAAGAAAGGATGATTTGTAACACCCCCAATCCGTCTCCATCTTTGGATTAAGGTTATGGAAGATTACCTTATAAATTAGAACGATTTACTTCAAAATAAATCAATAATTTCATTTAATATTAATTACCTAAAACTCATTAAAAACCTAGCAAACATACACATTTGGGCCTTAAAACGAGCCTTCAAGGCCCTCATAACAATTTGGGATCAAAAGAGCCAACCATTAACCAAAAATTGCATATAATCATAATTTCCATAATACGAACATACCAAGCCAAAATGCGGAAACAAACAACAGTTCAGAGACTAGTCGACAATCTTCCCTTTTCCATGATAATCAATTTTCTCTTGATCTATAATATAATTTAATTCAATTAATAACTTTAAATTTCATATTCTATACAAACTGATACTTATAACTCTTTATTTGAAACTTTACATATTTATCCTAAATATTTACATCTTACTCAATTAAATCATTAAAACCTAATCATGATTATTTTCCATAATTAAACGAAATTTATACCTATTCCAAAACAGTCCTCACACTCTACAACTTCCACAAATAAATCATGCCTAATATTAATTTGTTCATATAAATCCCTAAATTTAAAAATCATGCAAATCCCTTAACAAAATCTTTATATTTACAACAAAACATAATTATGCGCTATTAAACTTCAAATATCCACAACATTCATCAATGGCACCTTTTAAATCATTGAACAATTAGATAATCAAATTCTCAGGTTAGCTAGATAGAACTACAATGATCCCAGAAACATCAAGTTCATGTAAAATGGATGAAGATATACTTACATGCAAGACCGTTAAGGACCAAAAACGGAAGCTCTCTCCAAACTATTCATTTTTTCTTCTCTTTCGGCAATAACAAAGAAGATGACACAAAATTTTAATTTTTTTTTTCTTTTATGTTTTTGTATCCTATATTACATATTTACTTAATTACCATAATATAACTGTAACAACCCTAACCTGTATCCGTCGCTGAAATAGGGTTACAGAACATTGCCATAAAAACATAACTTAAATCATTTGTTTTCAAACATTGCATAAATCATAGCATAATTCATCCATACACAAGCATATTGCCCCTTATTTGAGCCATTGAGGCCTTAGAAACATGTTAGAAATGATTCGGAACTAAATCGAAAACATTTTGAACTTTATGGAAAAATATAGAAAATTTCACATTGTAGGGGTTGCACGGCCGCCTGAACAAGCCATGTGACTCACACAGTTGAGACACACGCCCGCGTCTCAAGTTGTGTGGGCATTCGAAGTAGGGACACATGGTCGTGTCCCAACCCATTCCGTGCCAGTCTAACTCTCTAACTTGGTTTACACGGCCAAGCCACATGCTCGTGTACCAAGCCGTATAACTCTCGAAATGCAACTTTTAAAAACCTCCAGGGGACACACAGCTATGTCACATGGTCGTGTGCCACACAAGGCTGAGACACACACCCGTGTCTTGGGCCGTGTAGACAAGAAAATAACCAAAATCAAGCCATTTTCATCACCCTTTAAAACACGAACCTACAAGCCACTTGCACATATTCACAAAGCCTTCAAACATACCTAAAACATGCATAATAAGACCAATTCAAATAACCAAATTTCATTCAACCAATATCCCATATAAAGCACCAGAAAAGCAAGCACTCAACTTAACTACTCATATGCATAATTGGTCACCTTGCAACCATTTTTAAACATGCCATACTTGACTTATACCGTGTCATTATAACTTATCATTTGAACCATTGTTTTCATGCATCTCAAATACACATATACCTAACTTAAATATATTTGACCATAATTCATTCGTATATATTTAGCTTAATTCTATACGAAGTTATACTATACTTACCACTTGCAAAAATCACATTCAAACATACCAAATGGTTTATTAAAAATATACATCTACTTGACCATTTCAATATCAACCATTTAAGTACGAAAATGCCAAAATGTCATCAATCATAAAACCCCATATATACATACCAACCAGTTCATCAACCAAAATACCATATTTACAAGCCAAACATAATGGCTATTTCTTCAAGCACAAAACACCTATACATGTCATTATAACCATGACTCAAAAACATCAAAATCTACCGATTTGGCCAATGGATAGTGCGATAGATCTTTGGAATGACGTGCAAGTGTACACAATCGCAACCAGTAATAAACTGGCAAGTAAATGTCAAGTTATCGTACCCACAGAGACTGTGAAAAGAATTATTTATGAATGCAATTTTAAAAACACTTTGGTGAAGAAAAATATTTTGATTTGAAGAAGTGATTAAAAACTAGGATTTAACAAAGTAAAATAAATAAAAGTAAAATAAACACGATTTCAATAGATGATTTTAATCAAGATGACATAATTGTGTTAGATTAATTGTATTTCTTAACTTAGATTTATTAAACTCATGTTCGTGTTGTTACGAATAAATTCATGGCAATAGTAATTTGCTAACTTATGAACATACTTACCTACCAAAATCCATTTATCTCTTAACTATATCTCTATATCAATTCAACCGGTTAAACAAATTCTAATAAGCAAATGTGTTAATGCACATACATACTTATGAAATTAAAATAATCTCTTGTACATATCTCTATGCCAATTTAAACAATTAATTCAATCTCATAAGCACATAAAAGATTACATAAGGTAATAATGTATTTCTACCTTGAAATAGTTTAATCACAATAATCTTGCAAGTTATGCAAGGCTAATGTATCGCTAGATACCGTTGCTAATTTAACCCTCAGCTACCTTAGATGATTAAACATGCACTGATTAAGTATCGTGTCTGTAACGCCCCGATTTTTGGGCCTAAAAGTATTGGGCCTTGAGTTTGGGTTCGGGTAGAAGACGGCCTGAATAATTTGGATGTTTTAATTAATTAATTATTATTATTATTTAGTATGTTTAGTTTAGTAATTAAATAATTTACAAAGGGCTTATAGTGTGGAAAAAAGTCTGGGCTCGGCCCATAGCTTTGGCAAAATTCTTAAATTTTGCCTCTTAAGAGAATCTCGGCAGTAGGCCTTATTAATAATTTGGGCTGAGTTTAGGCATAAAGGAGCACCTAGCCCAGTGGCTAAGCACGCTAGGAAGGCATGGGAGGTGCTTGGGTTCAAGGCACGGCGTGCGCAAATGGTTGTTTTTTTTACAACCAAGGATTGCCGCAAGGAGGCCTTATAAATATCTCGGGAAGGAAGGTGACACAAAAGAGGCACATGGTCAAGTGGCAAGGAGGCGCTAAGAGTGTGCATGTGGTTAGGGGTTCGAGTCTGGTAAGTAGTGATATTCTGTTTTATTTTTAAACGAACCGGCACTGCAGCAGATAAGTGTTAAAATTAAATGTGAATAGATTATATCATGAGAAGAGCTTCAGTGCAGTGGCAGTAGCGTGCTAGGCCTGCCGAGAGGTTATGGGTTCAATTCCAGGGGAAGGTGAATTCTGTTTTATTTTTTAAACGGGCCAGAACTGAAGTGGGTAAAGGTTAAGATTAATTGTGACCATTTATTAGTAAAGGAACAAGCATGGTGCAGTGGCCAATGGCTCAGGCGAAGGCGCAAGGGCGCAAGGAGGACGAAGGTCTGGGGTTCAAGCCTTATCTCACGCACGTAAGGTTAGGATTTTTTCTGCACGCGTGGGGAAGGAGTTGGGGTCTGATCAGGACTCTAGGCAGCGTGTTGGAGCGGTGCAAGGGCGGAGAAAGATGCCTGCCTGATCGGTTGGGAGTTTGAATGATATTCAAACTTCAAATTTGGCCAAAAATCAAGGAGCAATTTAGGGAATTGAAATTTAAAAAGATTTCCTATGCCAAAATAGACTCATTTGGCCATAGCTAGTAAGTGCCATATATCTTTGGCCCCTAGGATTCATTTTTCTTTTTGGGTTAGTTTGGGTATTTTAATTTGGCCAATTTTGCTTCCCTTTCAATCGGTTCTTGTTTTGTTAAATTTCAAATTTATATTTTTTTCTTTTTTTTCATTTTCTCTTATTCTTCTTTTCTCTCTAGCCGAACCTTCCTACCATTCTACTCATCTCCACTTCCATTCCATTCATTTCTAAACCTCCATAACCGATTGTCATAAAAGCCAAATTTTCGAAAACCTATTCTTGTGTCGTTTTCTCCTAGCCAAACTTCTACTATCATTCTTCATCTTTTTGGCCGATTCTCTCATCCTCTAAATCCCAACCTCTGTCGACAACAACATTACAAAACCCTCATATCTAATCACCTTTTTCTTCACAGTTCAAAAAGCTAAAAATATATCATAGCCTTAGGGGCATATAGCCGAATCTTTAGAACTTTAAAGATTTGATTTCTGCTAGTGTTTGAGGGTTAGATCTGCATCAGAATTGAATAGGAACTAAAGTGGAATCGCTGACTGAAGGAACTGGTGGTAAGTACTCATTCTTTATTTCGGGATTTATTAAAGCCAGAATCCCTAAAGGCTTAGGGAGGCTGTCGATTGGAGCTTAAGGCTCTAAGGGTTGTGACAATTGTTTTGTTATGATGTTAGTGTGATCTAGAGGCTGCTGATCGAAGGCTTGGACAAGCAGAACGACTGGATCTAGATCTAGTCGCTAGTTTCATCAAAGGCAACTCGTGTGTGGATGTAACGCCCCATACCCAAGACCGTCACCGGATTCGAACACGAGGTGTTAACAGACTTAATTCATTACTTAAACCGCTCAAACGATTTATTTTTTTAAAATTTCCAGTCAAGCTAGCAATCTGCGTCACAGTCGCTTAAAAATTCATATCTCGAGTTCCAAAACTTGAAATCCAATTCTGTAAATTTTACCTGAAACTATACTCATATATCTAATTACTAATTTTTTTCTATAATTTTTGATCAAGCCAATTAGTACAATTTATTAGTTAAATTCTCCACTATTTTAGGGTTTGACTGCTCTGACCTCTATGTATTATGAATCAGATATCGCTCTGTACAAAATTTCAATGTCTATGACGTTTATTTCTCTTAAAACTAGACTCAATAAGAAATATTTACATATAAATAATTACTTCTAATTATTTTTTTACAATTTATTATGAATTTTTAAACTTAGGACAGGGGATCTAGAAATTACTCTGGCCCTATTTCACAAAAATTCAAATATCTCATAAAATATAAGCCATATACTTGTTTTGTTCAATCCATATGAAAATAGAATCATTAATCTTCAATTTCATAACTTATTCATCATTTAATTCCATTTATAATATTTTTAGTGATTTTTCAAATTTACATCACTCTTTCTTTGCGATTCTGTTTTATGGCAAATTTCACTTTACTAAGGATTTTCATGGACTAAATATCATTTTAAACATACATAACATCAAATATGACTTAGATTGGCCATTCCAATGGCTAATCATTTACAAACCCTTTTCTTTCCAAACCATAGCCATATCATAAGATCATTTACACAAAGTGAGTATTTTGCCATACATGCCACATTCAAAACACATAAGCCATTTTACCAATTTAGGCCTTCGGATAGTGTGAACGAGTCTTCGACCTATCCCGATTCTCAAGCTGGCTTGTCAAAACTACATTGAAAGAAAAGGAGGGAGTAAGCACAAATGCTTAGTAAGTTCACATGCAAATAGCACAATCACACATCTTTGCCGTCTTCCACGGAATATCGAAACCGATACTCGGTAGCAATTTATATTTAACAAGTAATAAACATAATTTGCATATTACTCAACAATAACCACAAAGCATAATATTTCATAATAATAATCATCATATCATATAAATATCATTAAGTTAATTAAAATGACAATTATGTTACTACATTTACACATGAACTTACCTCGGTACAAAATTATTAGCAATCGAGCCTATTCTTCGTAAACTTTGTTTTTCCCTCGATCGCGACTTGAATCTCGTTTCTCTTGATTTATAATGCCAAATTAATCTTATTTAATACATGCATTCATCAAAACAGCATTTAATACAAACTTTGGCAAAATTACATTTTTACCCCTAAACTTTTGCATAATTACACTTTTTCCCCTAGGCTCGGGAATTAAACTTCATCCCTTATTCTTATGTTTTATGACATGCTGATCATTTTTCCCTTCCATGGTAACATCAAATTCACACTCTAACATGTACTTTTGACTATTAGGTATTTTTACCGATTAAGCCCTTTTACTCGTTTTCGCTTAAAACCGAGTAGTACAAGTTGTCTAACATAATTTAAAACCTCATTTTCTATCATAAAACACCAAAATACACAAATTTCACCTATGGGTATTTTTCCAAATATGAACCCTAGGTTGAATTATTGCTAGCATAAGCTTAATCGAGCTACCGGGATTCCAAAAACGTAAAGAACATTAAAAACGGGGCTTGAAATCACTTACTATGGAGCTTGGAAGCTTGAAACAAACCCTAGCTATAGAGAACCCTTGAAATTTCGGCCTAATGAAGAAGATGGACAAAAATTGGCTTTTAATTTTGTTTTTAATTCATTTTAATAACTAAATGACCAAAATGCCCTTATTACTAAACTTTCCAAAAATTCCATCCATGTCCAATTTTTGTCCATAGACTTAGAAATTGGTCAAATTGCTATTTAAGACCTCCTCATTAATATTCCAAACCAATTTCATACTAAAAACTCCTAGAATGCAAGTTTTACAAATTATTCGATTTAGTCCCTAATTTCAATCTAAGCACTTTAGACATAGGATTTCATCACGAAATTTTCACACAATCATGCAATCATATCATAAACATCAAAATAATTATAAAATAATTATATCTATCTTGGATTTGTGGTCACGAAACCACTATTCTGATTAGGCCCTAATTTGGGATATTACAACTCTCCCCCCCTTTAAGGATTTTCGTCCTCGAAAATCTTACCGGTAAATAGGTCTGGGTATTGGTTTCTCATAGTTTCTTCAGGTTCCCATGTAGTCTCTTCTACCCTGTGCTTTTGCCACAATACTTTCACGAGAGCGATACTTTTATTTCTTAGTTGTTTGATTCTCGAGCTAAAATCTTAATCGGTTCTTCTTCGTAAGTTATATCCAGTCGTAGTTCAATTTCTGTCGGTGAAATTATATGTGAAGGATCTGAACGATATCGACGTAACATAGATACGTTGAACACATCATGAATCTTCTCTAATTCAGGTGGTAATGCTAGCCGATATGCTACCGGTCCAACTTTTTCAATTATTTCATACGGTCCAATAAAACGCGGACTTAACTTGCCCTTCCATCCAAATATAAGGACTTTCTTCCATGGAGACACTTTCAAAATATCCTATCACCAACTTGAGACTCGATTTCCCTTCGTTTCAAATCCGCAGAAGATTTCTGTCTATCTGAAGCAGCTTTCAAACAATCTTGAATCACTTTCACCTTTTCTTCAGTTTCTTTTATTAGATCAACTCCATAAATCTGATTTTCCTTGAGTTCAGTCCAATACAATGGCATCCGACATTTACGACAATACAATGCTTCATAAGGTGCCATCTTCAAACTCATCTGATAACTATTATTATAAGCAAATTCTACCAACGGTAAGTACCTTTCCCAACTACCTTGAAATTCCAATACGCAACATCTGAGCATGTCTTCAAGAATCTGAATTACTCCCTCTGATTGTCCATCAGTTTGTGGATGAAAGGCAGTGCTAAAATTTAACTTTGAACCTAATGCCTCTTGCAACTTTTGCCAAAACCGTGAAGTAAATCTCGGATCTCTATCCGAAATGATTGACAAAGTATTCCATGAAGTCTAACAATCTCATGGATATACAATTCAGCCAACTTATTAAGAGAATAATCCATACGTACCGGAATAAAATGAGCCGATTTAGTCAGTCTGTCAACTATTACCCAGATGGCATTTTTCTTCCCTAGAGTTAACAGCAACCCTGATATAAAATCTATAGTAATCCGATCCCATTTCCATTCAGGAACCATGATAGGCTGGAGTAATCCCGAAGGTACTTGGTGTTCAGCATTCACTTGTTGACAAACTAAGCACTTTGATACAAACTCGGAAATATCTCTTTTCATTCCACTCCACCAGTACATTTTCTTCAAGTCATTATACATTTTCATACTGCCTGGATGAATCGCCAAACAACTATTATGTGCTTCATGCAAAATATTTTGAATCAACTCATCATTTTTCGGTACACAAATCCAATTTTTAAACATCAAGCAACTATCAGAACCGATTCTGAAATCTGATCCCGAATCAGCTTCACACTGCTTTCTCTTGGCTTGCAAATTTTGATCATTTTTCTAAGCTCCAGAAATCTCTTGTAAAAACATCGGTCTTGCTCTTAACTCTGCTAGAATCAATCCATCATTTAATATCTTTAACCGAGTGTTCATAGCTCTCAAAGCAAATAGTAATTTTTTGCTTAAAGCATCGGCAACCACATTCACTTTTCTCGGATAGTAATCAATAACAAGCTCGTAATCTTTCAATAACTCCAACCATCTTCGCTGTCTCAAATTCAAGTCTTTTTGTGACATTAAGTATTTAAGACTTTTGTGGTCGGTATATACTCGGCACTTTTCACCATACAAATAATGTCGCCAAATTTTCAAAGCAAACACTATAGCAGCCAATTCCAAATCATGAGTCGGATAATTTCTTTCGTGAGATTTTAACTGCCTCGAAGCATAAGCCACCACTTTTCCTTCTTGCATAAGTACACATCCTAAGCTATTTCGAGAAGCATCACTATACACCACAAATTCTTTACCTGATTCGGGTTGAACCAACACTGGTGCTTCAGTTAATAACTTTTTCAATTCTTCAAAACTTTGTTGACATTCTTCCGTCCATTCAAATTTAATATTCTTTCGGAGTAGTCTAGTCATAGGAGCGAAGAATTATAAAAATCCATTTACAAACTACCAGATAATACCCAGCTAGCCCCAAGAAACTTCTAACCTCGCCATTTTTCTATGGTTTCCAATCAACAATGGCTGAAATCTTACTAGGATCAACCCAGTATACCATCACCTGAAACAATATGACCCAAAAATCCAACTTCCGGGCCAAAATTCACTTTTACTAAACTTAGCATATAGCCGCTTATCTCTCAAAGTTTGCAAAACTATCCTCAAATGCTCAAAGATGCTCTGTCTCATCTTTTGAATAAATTAAAATATCATCTATAAACACCACAACAAATTTGTCCAAGTATGGCCGAAATATGTGATTCATTAAATCCATAAACACAGCAGGAGCATTTGTCAACCCGAATGGCATAACTAAAAATTCATAATGACCGTACCTTGTTCTAAAAGCAGTTTTAGGCACATCTGACTCTTTTACTCGCAGTTGGTAGTACCCAGATCTCAAGTCAATATTTGAAAACCATGTCGCTCCTTTTAGCTGATCAAATAAATCATCAATTCTTGGCAACGGATATTTGTTTTTGATTGTCACCTTGTTTAACCGCCGATAGTCAACACACAACCTCATAGAACCATCCTTCTTTTTCACAAATAACACAGGAGCACCCCAAGGTGAAAAAATCGATCTCACAAAGCCTTTATCAGTCAACTCTTGCAACTATGACTTTAATTCTTTCAACTCTGCTGGTGCCATTCTATATGGAGAAATTGAGATTGGAGTTGTTCCCGGTATCAAATCAATATCAAATTCTACTTCCCTGACTAGAGGCAAACTCGGTAAATCTTCTGGAAATACGTCTACAAATTCATACACAACCGGCACTTATTCAACTTTCTTTTCAACTTCTTTTGTATTAATTACATACGCCAAATAAGCTTCATAACTCTTTCTCAAATATCTCTGAGCCAACATTGAAGAAATCATACTAGATAATGCCTCTAATTTGTCTGGTTCAGTCCGCAGAATTTTACCACTTTCACACTTTAATTCTATAACCTTTTTTTTGCAATTTATTATAGCATCATGCAATGTCAACCAATCTATACCCAAAATAACATCAAATTCATGAAACGGCAACAACATCAAGTCGACCGAAAAGTAATGACCCCGAATCATTAAAGGGCATTTCTTGCATACTTTATCAACTATCACATATTTGCCTAACGGATTCGACACTCTAATCATAAATTCTGTGTTCTTAACAGGTATATTCATAATAAACAGTAGTTTCATGCATACATATGAATGAGTAGAACCGGGATCAATCAAAGCAATAACATTAACATCATAAAGAGAAAATATACCAGTAATCATGTCGGGTGATGAAGCATCTTCACGTGCCTTTATAGCATAAGTTCTAGCTGGAGCCCTTGCTTCAGATTTAGCTGCTGAATCTCTAGCTACATTTTTGCTGCTTGCTTCATTTCCAGCTTTTCTCGAATATCTTCCCCTCCAGTCTGTACCACTAGCTTTTACATTTTGAAATTTTTCTTTCTCAGCTCTCTCTGGGCAGTCTCTAATAAAATGATCCAGAGAACCACACCGAAAACATTCATTCGCTCTACAATGGCCAAAATGATTTCTGCCACACCGCTGGCACTCGGGCTTAACAAATCTCGTATTTCCCACACTAGCTGCAGAAGTAGTCTGAGATTTAGGACCCATATTTTGCTTCTTAAAATTTCTATATGATTGTCCAACCGAAACTTGTGAACGAGGATTCATATTTCTAGATTTTCTGGATTGCTATGAGAATGAACTGCTCGTCGGTCTTTTCTTCCAATTTCTAGTCTCAGCCTCCACCTTTTTCTTCTCTTTAAGTAGTTCTTCAGCCTTGCAAGCTCGATCAACCAGTACTACCATTTCTTTTAATTCAAGAATCCCAACAAATACTTCGATGTCTTCATTGAGTCCGTCTTCAAATCGTCTGCATATTTTAGCTTCTGTAGGAATATATTCTCTAGCATACTTACTCAACCTGACAAACTCCCTTTCGTACTCAGTAACTGTCATGTTTCCCTGCTTTAATTCAAGAAACTCTTTACGCTTCTGATCAATAAATCTTTCACTGATATATTTCTGCCGAAATTCTTCTTGAAAGAACTCCCAAGTTACTTTCTCTTTCGATACTACTGAAGTCAATGTCTTCCACCAATGATAAGCTGAATCCCTCAACAATGATCTAGCACATTTCAAGCATTCTTCAGGTGTACAAGACAATTCATCAAATACTTGAATAGAATTCTCGAGCCAAAACTCTACTTTCTCGACATCATCATCAATATTTTCCCTGAATTCTTTAAACCCTTGTTTACGAATTTTGTCAACTGGAGTTCTGTGAAATTTCATCAGATCTACACCTTGCGGCATCGGGGGTACAAGTTGAGGAATCAAGGGAGGTGGGGGAGGTTGTGCATTCGGGTTCGTACACCATCATCTGGAGAAAGGCTTCCCGAGCCCCTTCTCCTCCTCCTTGACCGACAGTAGGAGGTGGATTTTCATTAGCTTGCACCGCCCCTTCACCGAGCTGGTGCATTACTCTCTACATCATCACCGCAATCGGATCGATCGGGATCTATTTACTATAAAAAAATTATTTAAAAGGTCAGAAGTCGTCACACTATCATAATTTATATATATGGCATGTATAGCAAAACCCTTACATAGAACACATTAGTCCGAAAACCAACTAAACCTGCTCTGATACCACCAAATGTAATGCCTCGTACCCGAGACCGTCGCCGGATTCGAACACGAGGTGTTAACAGACTTAATTCATTACTTAAACCGCTCAAACGATTTATTTTTTTAAAATTTCCAGTCAAGCTAGCAATCTGCGTCACAGTCGCTTAAAAATTCATATCTCGAGTTCCAAAACTCGAAATCCAATTCTGTACACGTCACTTGTATTCTAATCTATTCCCAAGGTTCAAACGGGCTTTTTCCTCAATCACACATCTTTTCCGACTTCCATAGAATATCAAAACTGATACTTGGTAGCAATTCATATTTAACAAGTAATAAACATAATTTGCATATTACTTAACAATAACCACAAAGCATAATATTTCATAATAATAATCATCATATCATATAAATATCATTAAGTTAATTAAAATGACAATTATGTTACTACATTTACACATGAACTTCCCTCGGTACAAAATTATTAGCAATCAAGCCTATTCTTCGTAAACTTTGTTTTTCCCTCGATCGTGACTTGAATCTCGTTTCTCTTAATCTATAATGCCAAATTAATCTTATTTAATACATACATTCATCAAAACAGCACTTAGTATAAACTTTGGGAAAATTACATTTTTGCCCTTAAAATTTTGCATAATTACACTTTTGCCCCTAGGCTCGGGAATTAAACTTCATCCCTTATTCTTATGTTTTATGACATGATGATCATTTTTCTCTTCTATGGTAACATCAAATTCACACTCTAACATGTACTTATGACTATTAGGTATTTTTACTGATTAAGCCCTTTTACTCGTTTTTGCTTAAAACCGAGTAGTACAAGTTGTCTAACATAATTTAAAACCTCATTTTCTATCAGAAAACACCAAAATACACAAATTTCACCTATGGGTATTTCCAAATATGAACCCTAGGTTGAATTATTGCTAGCATAAGCTTAATCGAGCTACTGGGATTCCAAAAACGTAAAGAACATTAAAAACAGGGCTTGAAATCACTTATTATGGAGCTTGGAAGCTTGAAACAAACCCTAGCTATGGAGAACCCTTGAAATTTTGGCCTAATGAAGAAGATGGACAAAAATTGGCTTTTAATTTTGTTTTTAATTCATTTTAATAACTAAATGACCAAAATGCCCTTACTACTAAACTTTCCAAAAATTCCATCCATGTCCAATTTTTGTCCATAGACTTAGAAATTGGTCAAATTGCTATTTAAGACCTCCTCATTAATATTCCAAAAAAATTTCATACTAAAAACTCATAGAATGCAAGTTTTACAAATTATTCGATTTAGTCCCTAATTTCAATCTAAGCATTTTAGACATAGGATTTCATCACGAAATTTTCACACAATCATGCAATCATATCATAAACATCAAAATAATTATCTCTATCTTGGATTTGTGGTCACGAAACCACTATTCTGATTAGGCCCTAATTCGGGATATTACAGTGGAACTCGTCAACGTATCGTTACAAACAGGTGTGTAAACGACACCCACTAGTAGACTAGATCGGCAAAAGCTGAAAAGTTAAAATGTTGAAAAGTTGGCATTTCGAGAACTTACGAGCCTACGAGCGCTTGTGGGATTTTTTTTTGTATTGATAGTTTTGGTAACTTCAACGGTAAGATTGCAAAGTGCACAATTTCGTACACCTCGGTGAATTTGGGCTTCGATGGGCCGAAATTGGGTAATGGGCTAACAGGCCCATTTCAGTAAAAACGTCCGGTAAGTATTCTGAAGACACGTTAATAACTGTAATGAGCGTGAAACCCTAAAAAGACTGATAAAATTATTGAAATACCTCTGTAAGGTAGAATTATCGTAATACCCCTAAAGGGGCAAGTTTACGATTACACCCATCGAGGGTAAATAACTATTCTTATGCTATAATCTGACTGCCTTTCTGAAGCATGCCTTGTTAATTATTTATATTCTGCATACATGTCATACTGCATGGGGGTTGGATTTTGTTATGGAGGAAGAACCCGTTCTGGTGGCTGTGCCACATATTCTGATATAAGGAGCTTTGCTGTGAATTATAGTTAGTGCCGTAACCAGTGCTAACACTGTAAGTGTAGGGATGGCGTGGGCGATTTATTCCCCACAGGAAGTGTAGGGATGGACGGAGGCAAGTGTAGGGTTGGATGGGGTTATCATGCGTTAATCATATGAGACTATTTTGAAATGGTCCCTACTGTGTTGATATGGGCAAGGCCCAATATACCTCAACTTGTTATAGGGCTACGACCCAGATTGATATTGATATGGGCTAAGGCCCAGTTAACTCTGATTTCTGAATAGGGATTAGGCCTAGGAAGCTTGAACTGATTTGGGCTCTGGTTGAGATACTTTACACACTGAGTTTTCCAAACTCACCCCTCTTTTTCCCATCTTTGCAGGTGAGCCTTAAATTGGTGGACTTGGAGCTGGAGGGATTCAGAGTGGCCATGTGGACTGTTTAAAATAAGCATTTATACCCTCACTTTTATTTTAGATTATTTCCTTTATGTTTTTGGGTTTTAACTTGTAATAAGGCCGCTTTAATTATTTTTAATTGTTTTAGTATGTTCTGTTAGCTTAGATATGATATTGTTTTAATTGTTTGAAATTGAATAGCTCTAGGGCGCATTTTAAAAAGGTTACTTGGTTTCAAAATATCGCGATAACAAAGCAAAGCTTCCGCAATGAAAATATTTTCAAAATTAATAATCTTTTCAAATGGCCTTAAATGAATTGGTTTTCCATGAACAATCATCCAGTTAAAGTGTGGCAATGGTGGTGTGCATGTCTAGGATTGGATCCATGGAGAGCTAGGTATTTAAGCAGTCTAATAGACTCACCTTCTCTTTTTTGGCATCCTACCTGGTGCACAGCTTCCATTCACTTTAACCCATAATAAAGTTATCTTTTAAACACTAAGTAAGTTTTTTTAGATTGAAAGAATAAAAATGTTTTAAACGCTTCGATGTGGCACGTCAAATTCGGCCATAACGTCTAGGTCGGGTTTGGAGTGTTACAGTGTCAATTAATTACAATTTCAATCCGTTTAAATAATTAATTCATTAGTTACCTTACAATTGTAATGCAAGAATAACTTAGTCATGGTTTTACTTAATCAAACATCTTACCAAGGCCTATAACAACACAAACACAATTTTAATAAATTAAGTAGACGAAATGCAATCAACCTAACACAAATTAAATTTAAGCCATATTAATTAAATTAAACATATCAACATCACAAATATTCATAGACATGTTCATCATAACAACAACAAAATTAAAAGGATAGGGAACAAGAATCAAATCCGGTATTTTCTCCGTGGCTTGACTAGTTTGCTCCATTCCTTCTTCTTTGCTTGTTCTTGTTGACTCGAGGCTTCTACGAACACTTGAATGCTGCTCCAAATGGTGGTTGGTTGACTATTTTTCAAGAGCTAAAATTGGCAAGGTAATAAGGGAAGAAAATGAAGAACAATGAAAGGGAATGAAGAGAGAAAAATGAGAGAGAAGTGAAGAGATGAGAAGGGTTGAGATGTGTTTGAAGTGAGCAACCAAGGGGGTATTTATAGGTTGATAAGGCTGCTAAAAATATCCAAAATCAGTAGCCAAAGACTACCCCCATGACCGGCCACACATGTGGCATGTTTGAAGATTTCAAACATGCAATTTTTAGGTAGAGGCAAATCTAGAAAGGCATAAATAGTGGAGGGGTTTGAATGCAATTTGAAGGAGTCTTCAAGGGCCATTTTGCAAGCCAAATAATCAGCCAAGCAAGCTAATTGGGTCAACATGTGGGACAGTTTTGGGTTGCCCAGTGCTCAGTTGGATCAGTTCAGCTCAACTGGGCCACTTTTTGTAATTAATTAATAATAATTTATTTAACCCAAATTAAATTGGATTAAAGTTAAAATTAATTATATTATGAATTAATGCAAATAATTTGGACCATTTTAGGCAGAAAAATTAATTCGCCTCGATGCTTCAAAATTGCTTTTTGGTTTTGCGCTTCTAGAAGTGTCTAATGAGCCATTTTTCGCCTTTTGCACAAATCTGTCAAAAATAATAAAAAATAACCAAAATTTGATATGCAATTTAAAATTCAACATGTTCATAATTTGAGTGTAATTTAATTATTTTATAATAATTATATATTTTTTGACAAGAATTTTATTGAAACTACATGAATTTGAGTTAAAAAGGGCATTAAAAGGTGTGTATCTTTTTGTGACAACCCTAATTAGACCCTAGTCAGAATGTGGTTTCGGGACCACAAAATCGAGTCACAAAAAATTTATTTAATTTTAAATTGCATATATTTATGTGTGATAGTGTATGTATGAAAAATTAAAAGTTTTAATTTAGTCTTAGGAATGTAAATTCTTCTTGAAAGGATTTAGTTGAAAAATTTAGAAAAGATGGTAGGTAATTTGTAAGGATCTAAAAATAATGAGGTGAGAAAACTTGGGTTTGCATGTCAATTTACCCTTAATGCATGTAGTGGCCGGCCATGAAATGTTGTTGTTCCACTAAGTTAAATTAAATACAATTTAATTTGGAAAATGATATAATAAATTTATAAGAAAAAGATGAATAAAATAAGAAAGGAAGGTGGGAGAGTGTTCATCTTCTCCTTGCTAAAAACCGAAACCTAAAGAAAGAAAGAAAGAAAAATTGTTTGAAGCATTCGGTCAACTAAGGATTAATCAAGGTAAGATTTCATGTTAGTTTTCAATAAATTGTATGAAATTTGGTTATTAGGCAAATCTATATTATAACCCATGGGCTGAATTTTCTATTTGGTGAAAAAAAAAAATGTGCATCCGGTTGTAAAGGATAGATGTTAAGTGAATTTTGTTTGAAGCTTTTGAAAGGAATATTAGAGAGATAAGGAATGAACTAGCTAATAGATATATGAACATTGGTATGATATTAGAAATTTATGTGGAGTCTTTGTTAATTATAAACATTCGGTCAAATAGTTATGTGGAGGAACTATGTGTTTGAATGAAATAAAAATGATGTTGCATTGAAAATTTTATATTCGGCATTGTGGTTAAGTACATAGGTGATATTGCTTTTAATCTTGCACATTCGGTTATATAGTATACACATTGTAAAATTTTCTTTGATTCTCTAAATCGACCAAATGAGGAGGTTGGTTTTCAAAGTTGAGTTTGACTCGTACTTAAGTATATTTGAGTGTAATTATATTTGGCATAATGTTATTTGGAAGTGATAATGCATTCGGCTTTATGGCATAATATAAATATTAGTTAAGACTTTGATGTATTGAACAAGGATTGTTGTAAGAAGAAATGGAATCATTAAATTCATATATATATGAGTATTTTTGCGAAGTAATTAAACTACTAAATTCATTTATTCTAGCTCAAGAATCCAAGGGAGGAGAATCAAGTAAAGGCAAAGCAAAGAATATTGAATAGTCATTCGGGAATCATTTCATCCGACATAAGGTAAGTCCTTAAGAAATTGTAAGTTGATTAATTTTGTACATAAATAATACTAGTGAATCATGAAAGAAGTTCTTTTGTTAGGTATTCTTGTGGAGTGATATTCATATTTATTAATGTGACCATGTATGCTATTTGAATTAAGTAAATAGCCATACTATAATGAGTCAACTTTGGCACTAAGTGTGCGGAATTGAATGGCACTATGTGTGCTGATTTGGATGGCGATACATGAGGGAAATTCTAGGCACTAAGTGTGCGGTTTAGTATGGCACTAAGTGTGCGAATTTGATTAGCACTATGTGTGCGAATTCGGTTGATAATATAATATGTGCAGGAAATGAATGGAGTGATAGAACTATTAACAGAAATATTGAATTTGAGACATGAAACGTATATGCATGGATTCGTCTAGTTCATCATAGTTTCATATCTTGAGAATAGATTTAAATCATTTGGTTACTTTGATTTTCAATTGGATAGTAGGATTTGGCTTGTGGTTGGATCGATAATCTAAGTAGCTATGGCATAGTTCTGTATGGAAGTAGTAGTTGATCTTACATTATTTTTCTCATAATCCTATGTTTACAGTCCGTATTATATTGCTTATGACTTACTGAATTGAATACTCATTTGGTGTGTTTACTTGTCTCCTATTTAGATCTCTTTAATCCGTTTTATGTGCTCGGGACCGTCATCGAAGTCATCACACCAACCTACAACGTTTTGGTACCTCTTCTTAGTTAATCTAAGTTAACATTATGGCATGTATAGGATAATATTTTGGGAGATTTTGTGAATTGATCACATTGTACATAAAGGCCGTGAGAAAACGGCTTAAAAATCTATGTTTAATTTTGGTTTTTTCTAGACTATGACTTAAGTTCTTTTTACTTATTATATAATGTATGGTTGGTGCCGATTGGATGTATCATTTCATATATAAGTTCAAAGCACACAAGTTTAAAATTGATTTTGATTTAAGTTGCATGCTTAAGGAATTTTATATATGTATATTATGACTTGTTATATTATATAAGTAAGCTTGTGATATTTGATGGTTATGCATAACTTCATTAATGACCTAATAATATATGTTTTGAAATGTAAGTTTGAAAGTTGTCTATGTTATTAATTTGTAATAAATGGGTTTTAACTTGATTAGAAGATTAAAAACATAATTGGAATTGTGTTTTTGATCTATAATGCCTCATAACCTTAATCCGGCGACGGATACAGGCTACGGGTGTTACATTTTATTGGTATCAGAGCCACGGTTTAGTCAATTCTTCCACTATCATAGCGAGTATGAGTTTAGCTATACATGCCATAATGTTAGTATATGATAGTGTGATGACTTCTGACGGTTGACATTATTGTTTTGATTAGTAAATGAAACCCAATTTAGAGAGGGCCTTAGCGGATGATGTTGAGAGTGTAGCGGCTGCTCCTGCACAAGGGACACCACCTGTTGAACCTCAATCATCTGTGAATAATCAAGATGATGGGGCAAAACAAGCCTTCTTTACCATGATGAATGAGTGGGTCGCACAATACGCCTGAACTAACCCGGCTGCTCAACCATTTCCGAATTTAAATAATCCGCCTCAGGTGCCTATAATACCATCAAATACTGATCCTTTGAGGCTGAGTAAACCTCCTGTGGATTTGATTAGGAAGCGTGGGGCCGAGGAATTTCGAGCCACAGCTACTGATGATGCTGAAAAAGGGCCGAGTTTTGGCTTGATAACACCATCCGTGTTTTTGAAGAGTTGTCTTGTACACTTGATGAGTGTCTAAAGTGTGCCATATCCTTATTACAGGACTCGGCCTACTATTGGTGGAGAACCCTGACTTCTATTGTCCCGAAGGAACGAGTTACTTGGGATTTCTTTCAGGCGAAGTTTCGTAAGAAGTATATTAGCCAACGATTCATGGATCAAAAGCGTAAAGAATTTTTAGAGCTTAAGCAAGGTCATTTGATAGTATCTAAATACAAACGTGAGTTTGTAAGACTCAGTCGTTATGCTTGGGAGTGTGTAGCTGATGAAGTCACCATGTGTAAAAGATTCGAAGAAGGATTGAATGAAGATTTAAAGCTACTGGTGGGTATTCTAGAAATAAAAGAATTTGTAACACTAGTTGAACGGGCTTGCAAGGCTGAAGAGCTTGGAAAGGAGAAAAAGAAAGCTAAATCTGAAGCCAGAGACTTTCGTAAAAGATCAGTGAGTAAAACTTCTTTCTCGGCTGAAAAGAAATTCAGAGACGATACTAATAAATCGAAGACGACTGCAGGAATTTCTATCAGGGAGCGACCGTCAACGGATTCTCGAGCTACTTCGGTTGCTAGTGTTGGTAACAATCGACAAGAAAAACCTGAATGTCTACAATGTGGAAGACGACATGTATGTGAATGTTGGGGTAAGTCTATTAACAGAGCTTGTTATAGATGCGGATCGCGGGATCATTTTATTCGAGATTGTACGGAACCTGATGAAAAGAATAAGGTGCAAGGTACGAGATCGAGTGGCACAACGACTAGAGGTAGATCACCGAGAAATACAGGAGGTAAGGGTGGTAGTCAGAGAGGGATTTCTGATACGGCTGTTCGACCTGAGACTCGAGCTCTTGCCAGAGCTTATGCCATCCGTGCACGAGAGGAGGCATCTTCCCCTGATGTCATCACTGGTACTTTCACTCTCTTTGATACTAATGTGATTGCATTGATTGACCCTGGTTCTACTCATTCATATGTATGTGAGACTTTAGCATCCAGTAAGACTCTACCTGTTGAGTCTACTGAGTTCATAATTCGAGTGTCGAATCCCTTGGGTCGATATGTACTCGTTGACAAAGTGTGCAAGAAATGCCCCTTGATAATCCGAGATTCCTATTTTCTGGACGATTTGATGCTTTTACAGTTTGATGAATTTGATGTTATTCTCGGTATGGATTGGTTGACCGTACATGTTGTAGTTGTAAATTACAAAAGAAAGACCATTGATTTGAGGTGTGCAAATAATGAGATAGTTCGAGTTGAGTCTATTGACTTGAACAGAGTGCCAACAATAATATCCTCATTGATCGCTCAGAAATATATGAGAAAGGGGAGTGAAGCATATCTTGCGTGCGTACTTGATCGCAAAGAGTCGGAAAAGAAACTTGAATCGGTACCAGTGGTTTGTGAGTATTCAGATGTTTTTCCTGAGGAGTTACCGGGATTACCACCCGCTCGAGAAGTAGAATTCGGCATCGAACTTGCACCTGGTACCACACCAATTTCGATAGCTCCGTATCGTATGGCACCAACGGAATTGAAGGAATTGAAAACTCAATTGCAAGAGTTGATGGATAGAGGTTTTGCTCGACCGAGTTTCTCACTTTGGGGTGCACCAGTATTATTCGTGAAAAAGAAAGATGGAACCATGAGGATGTGCATCGATTATCGTCAATTGAATAAAGTGACAATAAAGAATAAATATCCGTTACCGCGTATTGATGACTTGTTTGATCAACTGAAGGGAGCCTCAGTGTTCTCAAAGATAGATTTGAGATCAGGTTATTATCAGTTGCGAGTTCGAGACTCAGATATACCTAAAACTGCTTTCAGAACGAGATATGGTCACTACGAGTTCTTAGTGATGCCGTTTGGGCTCACTAATGCCCCTGCGGTATTTATGGACTTGATGAATCGAATATTTAGACAGATCGGTTTGTAGTGGTGTTTATAGATGACATATTAATCTATTCGCGCGATGAATCTGAACATGCCGAGTACCTGAAATTGGTATTACAGATTTTACGAGACAAGCAGTTATACACGAAGTTCAGTAAATGTGAGTCCTGGTTGAGAGAAGTTAGCTATTTGGGACATGTGGTATCCGCATCGGGTATTCGAGTTGATCTGAGCAAATTTCGGCCATAATGGATTAGAAGCCTCCGAGGAATGTTACTGAAGTTAGGAGCTTTTTGGGACTTGCCGGTTACTACAGACGGTTTGTAAAGGGTTTCTCGATGATAGCCTCACTGATGACGAAATTACTTCAAAAAGATGTTAAGTTTGAATGGTCAGAAAACTGTCAGAAAAGTTTCGACCGATTGAAAACCTGTTTAACTGAAGCTCCAGTGCTAGTGCAGCCAGAATCCGGTAAAGAATTTGTTATTTATAGTGATGCATCCTTACTTGGGCTGGGTTGTGTATTGATGCAAGAAGGTTGAGTTGTGGCTTACACATCGAGGCAATTAAAGCCGCATGAGAAAAACTATCCGACCCATGATCTTGAAGTGGCGGCCATTGTTTTCGCTTTGAAAATATGGAGACACTACTTGTTTGGAGAGAGGTGTCATGTTTATTCGGACCACAAAAGCCTCAAATATTTGATGACTCAAAGAGATTTGAATCTGCGACAAAGACGTTGGCTTGAGTTGTTGAAAGATTATGAGCTCGTCATTAATTATCACCCAGGAAAGGCTAACATGGTTGCCGATGCTTTAAGTCGTAAATCGCTGTTTGTTTTGAGAGCGATGAATATTCACTTGTCCGTTTCATCTGATAATGTGTTAATAGCAGAATTAAAGGCCAAACCATATTAATTCATCAAATACTTGAATCCCAGAAAGTCGACGATGAATTGGTTGCTAAACAAGCTGAATGTATTTCAAATGTGGAATCAGAGTTTCAAATCGACGATAATGATTGCTTGACGTTTAAGAATCGATTATGTGTTCCAAGAAATTCGAAACTTATTTCGATGATTTTGAGCGAAGCTCATAGTAGTCGAATGTCAGTTTACCCGGGTAGTACGAAAATGTACAATGATCTAAAACGTCAATTTTGGTGGCCTGGTATGAAATGAGACATTTCTAACTTTGTTTCGAAGTGTTTGATATGTCAACAAGTGAAAGCAGAACATCAAGTGCCTTCGGGATTACTTCAACCGATCAGGATACCCGAATGGAAGTAGGATCGAGTCACGATGGATTTCGTATCTGGTTTGCCGTTGACACAGAATAAGAACGACTCGATCTGGGTTATTGTTGATAGATTGACTAAGTCTGCTCATTTTATTCCTGTCCGTAAGAATTTCTCGCTCGATAAATTGGCAGAATTATATGTCTCCCAAATTGTCCGATTACATGGAGTGCCTATTTCAATTGTGTCTGATAGAGACCCGAGATTCACATCACGATTTTGGAAGAAAATGCAAGAAGCTTGGGTACCAAGTTGCATTTTAGCACCGCTTTTCATCCCCAGACTGATGGTCAATCCGAGCGGATAATTCAAATACTCGAGGACATGTTGAGATGTTGTATCCTAGAGTTTCGTGGTTCATGGGAAAGGTATTTGCCTTTGGTTGAATTCACTTACAACAATAGTTTTCAATCAAGCATTAAGATGGTACCTTACGAGGCTTTGTATGGTCGTAAATGCCGTACACCATTATTTTGGACCGAGCTTAGTGAGAGTAAAATCTTCGGGGTTGATTTGATTAAAGATGCTGAGCAAAAAGTAAAAGTAATCAGTGAAAGTCTGAAAGCAGCTTCAAATCGTCAGAAGTGGTACGCAGATTTGAAGCGAAAAGACATTGAATATCAGGTCAGAGCCAAGGTGTTTCTTAAAGTTTCACCTTGGAAAAAGGTACTCAGATTTGGCTATAAAGGCAAATTGAGTCCGAGGTTCATCGGGCCGTACGAGATATCCGAACGAATTGGGCCAGTCGCATACAGATTGATTTTGCCCCCTGAACTTGAGAAGATTCACAACGTTTTTCATGTCTCGATGCTTTGACGTTATAGATCCGATCCATCGCACATAGTTAATCCATCAGAGGTTGGAATTCAACCTGATTTGAGTTACGAAGAAGAACCGATTCGTATTTTGGCACGTGAAGTAAAAGAATTGTGAAATAAGAAAATCTCATTAGTGAAAGTACTGTTGGTTAAACACGGGGTCGAAGAAGCCATTTGGGAACTTGAAGATACTATGAAAGATCGATATCCTAACTTATTCGCTGGTAAGATTTTCGGGGACGAAAATTCCTTATGTGCAGGAGAGTTATGACAACCTTAATTAGACCCTAGTCGGAATGTGGTTTCAGGACCACAAAATCGAGTCACAAAAAATTTATTTAATTTTAAATTGCATATATTTATGTGTGATAGTGTATGTATGAAAAATTAAAAGTTTTAATTTAGTCTTAGGAATGTAAATTCTTCTTGAAAGGATTTAGTTGAAAAATTTAGAAAAGATGGTAGGTAATTTGTAAGGATCTAAAAATAATGAGTGAGAAAACTTGGGTTTGCATGTCAATTTACCCTTAATGCATGTAGTGGCCGGCCATGAAATGATGTTGTTCCACTAAGTTAAATTAAATACAATTTAATTTGGCAAATGATATAATAAATTTATAAGAAAAATATGAATAAAATAAGAAAGGAAGGTGGGAGAGTGTTCATCTTCTCCTTGCTAAAAACCGAAACCTAAAGAAAGAAAGAAAGAAAAATTGTTTGAAGCATTCGGTCAACTAAGGATTAATCAAGGTAAGATTTCATGTTATTTTTCAATAAATTGTATGAAATTTGGTTCTTAGGCAAATCTATATTATAACCCATGGGCTGAATTTTCTATTTGGTGAAAAAAAAAATGTGCATCCGGTTGTGAAGGATAGATGTTAAGTGAATTTTGTTTGAAGCTTTTGAAAGGAATATTAGAGAGATAAGGAATGAACTAGCTAATAGATATATGAACATTGGTATGATATTAGAAATTTATGTGGAGTCTTTGTTAATTATATACATTCGGTCAAATAGTTATGTGGAGGAACTATGTGTTTGAATGAAATAAAAATGATGTTGCATTGAAAATTTTATATTCGGCATTGTGGTTAAGTACATAGGTGATATTGATTTTAATCTTGCACATTCGGTTATATAGTATACACATTGTAAAATTTTCTTTGATTCTCTAAAATCGACCAAATGAGGAGGTTGGTTTTCAAAGTTGAGTTTGACTCGTACTTAAGTATATTTGAGTGTAATTATATTTGGCATAATGTTATTTGGAAGTGATAATGCATTCGGCTTTATGGCATAATATAAATATTAGTTGAGACTTTGATGTCTTGAACAAGGATTATTGTAAGAAGAAATGGAATCATTAAATTCATATATATATGAGTATTTTTACGAAGTAATTAAACTACTAAATTCATTTATTCTAACTCAAGAATCCAAGGGAGGAGAATCAAGTAAAGGCAAAGCAAAGAATATTGAATAGTCATTCGGGAATCATTTCATCCGACATAAGGTAAGTCCTTAAGCAATTGTAAGTTGATTAGTTTTGTACATAAATAATACTAGTGAATCATGAAAGAAGTTCTTTTGCTAGGTATTCTTTTGGAGTGATATTCATATTTATTAATGTGACCATGTATGCTATTTGAATTAAGTAAATAGCCATACTATAATGAGTCAACTTTGGCACTAAGTGTACGGAATTGAATGGCACTATGTGTGCTGATTTGGATGGCGATACATGAGGGAAGTTCTAGGCACTAAGTGTGCGGTTTAGTATGGCACTAAGTGTGCGAATTTGATTAGCACTATGTGTGCGAATTCGGTTGATAATATAATATGTGCAGGAAATGAATGGAGTGATAGAACTATTAACGGAAATATTGAATTTGAGACATGAAATGTATATGCATGGATTCGTCTAGTTCATCATAGTTTCATATCTTGAGAATGGATTTAAATCATTTGGTTACTTTGATTTTCAATTGGATAGTAGGATTTGGCTTGTGGTTGGATCCATAATCTAAGTAGCTATGGCATAGTTTGGTATGGCAGTAGTAGTTGATCTTACATTATTTTTCTCATAATCCTATGTTTACAGTCCGTATTATATTGCTTATGACTTACTGAGTTGAATACTCATTTGGTGTGTTTACTTGTCTCCCATTTAGATCTCTTTAATCCGTTTTGTGTGCTCAGGACCGTCGTCGAAGTCATCACACCATCCTACAACATTTTGGTATCTCTTCTTAGTTAATCTAAGTTAACATTATGGCATGTATAGGATAATATTTTGGGAGATTTTGTGAATTGATCACATTGTAGATAAAGGCCGTGAGAAAACGGCTTAAAAATCTATGTTTAATTTTGGTTTTTTCTAGACTATGACTTAAGTTATTTTTACTTATTATATAATGTATGGTTGGTGCCGATTGGATGTATCATTTCATATATAAGTTCAAAGCATACAAGTTGAAAATTGATTTTGATTTAAGTTGCATGCTTAAGGAATTATATATATATATATTATGACTTGCTATATTATATAAGTAAGCTTGTGATATTTGATGGTTATGCATAACTTCATTAATTACCTAATAATATATGTTTTGAAATGTAAGTTTGAAAGTTGTCTATGTTATTAATTTTTAATAAATGGGTAACTTGATTGGAAGATTAAAAACATAATTGGAATTGTGTTTTTGATCGATAATGCCCGATAGCCTTAATCCGGCGACGGATACAGGCTAGGGGTGTTACAATTTTTGTGTTTCCACACCCCTAATGTAACAGTCCAGTTTAGACCCTAGTTGAAATAGTTGTTTTGGGACCACATATCTAAGTCAGAAAAATAGTTAAATATTATTTTCCGTCCTTATGATATGTGAATTAGCATCTATGAAAGTTTCGTACGAAAATTTGAATGTTTGTATGCTTAATTTTGAAAAATGACCTAATTGCGTAAAATGTAAAAGTTGCTTGATACTTGTTAAAAGTGCCTATTTGATTTGGTTTTATAAATCAGAGGTCCTTATTATGTTATTTGACCATTAAAAGCATGAGTGAACATATATGACCTTGATAATTATGTTTTAATAGTTTTATAATAAAGGGCAAAATTGTCATTTAGTTAATATATTAATTAAAATAAAACAAAAGCTTAAAATTAGTTCATTTTCACTCATCTTGCCGAAAATACAAAGGAAAAAGAAAAGAGAAAAGAAACTAGGGTTCGACACTTTAATTTGGTGAATTAGGTATGTGTTTTGCTCGGTTTTTGATAATTTCTATGTTTTTATAATCGTTGCTTCGTATACTATCAAACCCATGCCTCAATTTCTAATTTTGATGATGATTTTGAAATGTTCCATTGATGAATTCATGAGCTTTATGTTGTTAATTGATGAAATATGAAAGTTTGATGTTAGGTTTATATGTTTTGTCTTTGGATTTTTGATGATTTTGAGTAAAATGGACTAAATTGTGAAATTTGTAAATTGAGAGACTAAAATGTAAAATAAATGAAATGTGTGGACTTGTATGAGAGCTATGAATATTCAGCTAGGCTGGTGTAAAAGCAAATTATGTGTATTTTGTGATTTTGTAAATTAAGGACTTAAGTGTCAAAATGTAAAAATGTGAGGGCTAGTTTGCAAAATGCCATAATTATGTGTATATGGATTGTTTTGAATGAATGTGTGACTGAATAAGTTAAATTTGAATTGATTTAGATCGAGATTTAAAGAATACAAGATTAGATTGGGGAAAGTCGAAAGTCGTCGAGTAACTTCCCACCATCTGAATCTATACGAGGTAAGTCAATATACAATAAACATGTTTGAATTGAATTCTTATTATTCATATGATATCAAATTATGATGAAGGAATGTTTGAGCTAAATATGTGCCATTTGAGAAAGTATCGACAAAGTTTCAGCGTTCAAAAAGCCCCGTACGAACCTTAGGAATAGTTAGGATACATATGTCATGACATAGGATTTCAATATGTATTATCGTGTAAGACCACATCTGGTATGTTGGTATCGACTTCTGTTTTATGTGTAAGACCATGTCTTAGACATCAGCTTCGTATCTGATTTCATGTAAGACCCTATCTGGGACAGTGGCATCGATGTTTGATTACATGTAAGACCACGTTTGGGATGTTGGCATTGTATATGCTTTCTGAGCTTTTTGAGTATCCTTACATTTCTGAATGGTTCAAATAGGCATTACGAGAAATGAATGACTTTGTGAAATGCATATCCTATTCTGGTATATTTGTTTGTATAACCTATTTGAGAATGAAAGGAAAGTATATGAATAAGAAATTGTGTTTACAAAATATAAATGATTTGATGATGCTTATTTGCTTTGAATGATATGTTTATTTGTATATGGCTTACTAAGCTTTTGAAAGCTTACTTTGTGTATGTTTGCATTATTTTATAGATATCGAAGCTACTGTGAGCTCGGGGATTGTCGAGGATCATCACCACACTATCGAACCTTATTTTGGTACTTTTGAAAATGTATATATTAAAGTATGGCATGTATAGGCTAGAAGTGGATGGATTATGTTTTGTGATGTATATATTTAGCCATGTGAAATGGCTTGGTATTGTTGTGATTATGTCATGGTTTTGGTATAAGAAATGTGATGCAATATGATATGTTTGGTGTGTTTATGTATGGATATAAGAGGTGGTAAGATTGGTAGCTTTTGGTATATGCTAGCTTTGGTAATTGATAAGTTTTGGTCATAAGATTAAATGATCTATGGAAAGAAATGTTTTGATATGCCTTTGTCTTATGTTTTGACATAGATTAGTAAGGCTTATGAGCATGAATTTGGTTGGCAATAATATGACATGAATGACTTATGTTTTGGTTTTGAATTTGGCTAAAATGTTTGTGTGTATATGCTTGGTTTGGTATTTATTGGTTGACCCAAATTGGGGTGGCAAATTGGCTATCTAAATTGCCTATTTTTGACCACAGCCGTCTGCGACACGGTCACGTTACACGGCCGTGTGTCCCCTGGGATACCCTACAAATTAAAGTTAGTATACCCTCCAATTTTGACACGGCCTAGACACACGGGTGTGTCTATTGGTCGTGTGTGGCACACGGGCTAGTACACGGGCGTGTGGTCGGCCGTGTGGCCAAGTTAGTAGCCTCCTTAATTTTTACACGGCCTAGCAAACGGATGTATCTTGTGGCCGTGTGGAGAAGTCAGTATGTATGCCCTATTTCGCCACGACTTAGACACACAGACATGTCTAATATCGTGTGAGGCACACGGCGTATTCACACGGGCGTGTGACCTTTTAAAAGTTGAAAATTTTCTAAATTTTCAAAACTTTTATATGATATCAATTTAGTCTTGAATGCATGTTTTAGACTTCGTATGCTCGTTTTAAATTCATATTGAATATGAATGACTTGTATTTATTGAAATGAGATGATATTTGATATATGTTTGTTCTGAATTGAGTTACGAGTCTGGTAATGCCTCTTAACCTATTTCGACGATGGTTATGGGTTAGGGGTGTTACGTTTTATTGGTATCAGAGCTATGGTTTAGTCGGTTCTAAGACTACCATAGCGTATGTGAGTTTAGCTATACATGCCATATTTATGAATTGTGATAGTGTGATGAATCCTGACATTAAAATGTGCTTTTATATAGCAAATGGATCCGAAAAGAGCCGTAGCAGATGATGTTGAAAGCAATGCCTTGCTCCCACGCAAGAGACGGCGCCATCTGATTCTCCACCGGCTACGACTAACCATGATTGTGAGGCTAGACAAGCCTTCTATCAGATGATGAATGATTGGTTCACCCTATATATTAGAATCAATCCGGCTGTACAACAACCACCACCCCCAGTTAATTCACCACAAGCTCCTGTTATGTCATCAGTGAACCCGGTTTAGCTAAGTAAGCCTCTAGTAGATAAAATTAGAAAGTATGAGGCCCAAGAATTTTGAGCTACATCGAATGATGATGCTAAAAGGGCCAAATTTTGGTTAGAGCACACAATACGAGTGTTTGATGAATTGTCATTAAATCCTAAAGAATGCATAAAATGTGTTGTTTCCCTTCTGAGAGATAGGCGTATCATTGGTAAAAGACTTTAACATCTGTGGTTCCGAGTGAATGAGTCACTTGGGATTTCTTTCAAGCTGAATTTTGAAAGAAATACATCAGTCATAGATTCATTGATCAGAAACGTAAAGAGTTTCTCGAGCTTAAACAAGGTTATATGTCTATCACAGAATACGAGTGGGAATTCGTAAGATTAAGTCAGTATGCTCGTGAATGTGTATCTTCTGAGGGAATAATGTGTAAAAGATTCGAGGATCGCTTAAAAGAAGATGTTCATCTGTTAGTCAGGATTTTGGAAATCAAAGAATTTGTTGTGCTTGTTGAACGGGCTTGTAAAACTGAAGATCTCAAGAAAGAGAAAAGAAAAGCTGATTTTGAAGCTAAGGAAGTACGAAACAGATCATCGACCAAATCATTTCAATCTGCATCAAAGAAGTTCAGAGATGATAATAGTCGTTCAAAAGCTGATGTGGGGCATTCGAATAGCATTTGAACTTCAAAACTCCAGCTACATCTGCTGCTAGTCTTGGAAATGTTAAATTAGATCACCCTGAGTGCAACTATTATGGTAAAAGACATCCCGATAATTGTAGACTGTATGATCGGGCTTGTTTTAGATGTGGATCGTTAGACTATTTTATTCGCGATTGCCCTGAATCTGTTGAATAAGAAAGTGTAAAAAATCTGAGACCAAGTGGTAATGCATCTCATGGTAGAGCTTCTAGAAATACGAGAAATATAAGTGGCAGTTAGGGAGGGACAAAAGACATAGCTGCTAGATCCAAGGCTCGTGCACCTGCCAAAGCCTATGCTATTCGAGCTCGTGAGGAAGTTTCATAGCCAGACGTGATTACGGGTACATTTACTCTTTATGATACTTCTGTGATTGATTTGATAGATCTTGGATCGACACATTTGTATATATGCATGAACTTAGTGAATAGTAAGACTTTGTCTGTAGAATCTACTGAATTTGTAATTTAAGTTTCGAACCCCCTAAGAAAATGTGTTTTGGTTGATAAAGTCTGTAAGAATTGTCCGTTAATGTTTCGAGAAACTTTTTTCTGGATGATCTGATGCTATTACCTTTTGATGAATTTGATATAACTCTGGGTATGGATTAGTTAACTTTGCATGATGCTGTTGTGAACTGCAAACAGAAAACTATTGATTTGAGATGCAAGAATGATGAAATAGTCAGAATTGAATCTAGTGATTTGAATGGATTGCTTGTTGTGATATCTTTAATGAAAACTTTAAGTATTGTGAGAAAGGGTTGTGAAGCCTATTTTGCATATGTGATTGATTCGAGAGAGTCAGAAAAGAAATTTGAATCTATGCCTATTGTCTGTGAGTTCTTTGATGTGTTTTCTGAAGAACTTCTAGGATTACCTCCGGTTAGATAAGTTGAATTTGGCATTGAATTGTTACCTGGTACTACTCTGATTTTGGTAGCTCCGTATAAAATGGCTCCGAATGAGTTAAAAGAATTAAAGTCTCAGTTGCAAGAGTTGACCGATAGAGGATTTGCTAGACCGAGTTTCTAACCTTGGGGTGCTCCAGTTCTATTTGTGAAAAAGAAAGAAGATACGATGAGAATGTGTATAGATTATCGTCAGTTGAATAAAGTGACTATCAAGATTTGAGTTATGCCTTGTTTGATCAGTTGAAAATAGATTTGAAAATAGATTTGAGATCAGGCTATTATCAGTTGCGAGTAAAAGACTTAGACATTCCGAAAACTACTTTCCGAACAAGGTACATCCATTATGAATTCTTAGTTATGCCTTTCGGATTGACTAACGCACCTGCTATCTTTATAGATTTGATGAATAGAATTTTTAGACCGTATCTAGATCAATTTGTTGTTGTATTCATTGATGACATATTGATTTATTCACGTGATGAATCTGAACATGCTGAACATTTGAGATTAGTGCTATAGATTCTGTGAGATAAATAGTTGTATGCGAAGTTCAATAAATGTGAATTCTGGTTTGGAGAAGTTGGTTTTTTGGGTCATATTGTATCAGCATCTGGAATCTAGGTTGATCCGAGCAAAATTTCAGCTATTCTGGATTGGAAGCCTCCAAGGAATGTCTCTAAAGTTTGCAGTTTTCTGGACTTGCTGGTTATTATAGATGATTCATAAAAGGCTTTTCGATGATTGCGACTCCGTTGACAAAGTTGCTTCAGAAAGATGTTAAGTTTGAATGGTCTGAAAAGTGTCAGAAAAGCTTTGATCAGTTGAAAACTTTGTTGACTGAAGCTCCGGTATTGGTACAACCTGAATCGGGTAAAAAATTTGTGATTTATAGTGATACTTTGTTGATTGGTTTAGGATGTGTTTTACTGCAAGAAGGTAAAGTCATCGAAGCAGTTGAAGCCACACAAAATGAACTATCTGACACACGATCTTAAGTTACCTGCGATTGTATTTGCTTTAAAGATTTGGCACCACTACCTTTTCGATGAGAAATGTCACGTATATTCTGATCATAAGAGTTTGAAATATCTGATGACTCAGAAAGATTTGAATCTACGATAGAGAAGATGGCTTGAATTGCTGAAAGACAATGAACTTGTGATAGATTATCATCCGAGTAAGGCGAACGTTGTTACTGATGCTTTGAGTAAAAAATCATTTTGCTCTGTGTGCGATGAATGCTCATTTGGTTATGTCTGATGATGGTTCAGTTTTAGCTGAATTGAAAGCAAGACCTTTGTTTTTACAGCAGATTATCAAAGCTCAGAAGATCGATAATGAGATTTTAGCTAAATGAGCTCAGTGTGATTTAGAGTTTGATTTAGAATTCAGAGTTGATAAAGATGATTGTCTGAGATTTTGAGATAGAATTTGTGTCCCAAGAAATCCAGAGCTAATTCAGATGATTTTGGATGAAGCTCACAGTAGTCAGTACTGTGCATCTGGGTAGTACGAAAATGTATAATAATTTGAAATAGTATTAATGGTGGTCCGGCATGAAAAGAGATATCTCTAACTTTGTTTCTAAATGTTTGATCTCTCAGCAAGTTAAAGCTGAACACTAGGTGCCATCTGGTTTGTTACAACCGATTATGGTTCCAGAATGGAAAGGGGATCGAGTGACAATGGATTTTGTTTCGGGTTTGCCACTGTCTTCGAGAAAGAAAGATGCAATCTGGGTTGTAGTTAATTGTTTGATGAAATCAGCTCATTTTATTCTGATTCGATCTGATTATTCACTTGATAAATTAGCTAAGTTATACATTTCCAATATTGTGAGATTGCACGATGTGCCATTATCTATTGTGTCAGACAGAGATCCGAGATTTACATCACGATTCTAGAAGAAGTTGCAAGATGCTCTGGGTACTAAATTGTATTTCAATATTGCCTTTCATCCGCAAACGGACGGTCAATCCAAGCGGACTATTTAGATACTCGAGGATATGTTGAGATGTTACATTCTTGAGTTTGAAGGTACGTGCGAATAGTATTTGCCTTTGATTAAATTCGCTTATAATAACCATTTTCAGTCAAGCATTAAAATGGCACCATACGAAGCTTTATATGGTCGTAAATGTCATACACCTCTGTATTGGACTGAGCTCAGCGAAAATAAGATTCACGAGGTTGATTTGATAAAAGAAACTGAGCAGAAGGTAAAAGTGATCCGAGATAGTTTAAAAGCAGCTTCTGATCGTCAGAATTCTTATGTGGATTTGTAAAGAAAAGACATTGAGTTTGACATTGGCGATAAAGTGTTTTTGAAAGTATCTCTGTGGAAGAAAGTGCTTCGGTCTGGTAGAAAAGGTAAATCTAGTCTGAGGTTCATTGGGCCATATGAGATTACCGAGCGTATTGGGCCGGTTGCTATAGATTGTTGTTGCCACTAGAGCTAGAAAAGACTCATGATGTGTTTCACGTATCGATGCTTCGATGATACAGATCCGATCCTTTGCATGTAGTTCCTCCGTCTGAGATTGAAATTCAGCATGATATGACTTACGAAGTGTAACACCCCAAACTCGGCCCGGACGTTATGGCCAGATCCAGCGTGTCACATTGAAATGTTTTATCAAAAATCTTATTTTCATTGAAAACCCTTCTTTAAATAAAAACTATTCCTTCTTGTATGATAATAATTACTTGGTAAAATCTCTCTTCAGTTGTAGAAGCTTTATTTAAAACAGATGATCTACGAAAACTTGTCATTTAAAAATTGAGTTGTGAAAACGTGGTATTTAAAAATAGTTATGGTTCAGGAAAACCATGTTCTACTTCCAAATAAAACAAATATTAATCCTAATTTTAAATAAAAACCAGAGGAAAGGCCTTATTACAATCCGGACTGAAATAACTTAAAATACTAGAAATTACATGCTAAAGAAAGCAAGTCCAAGTCATCTTGCTAGCTGGCCACCTTGGAGTCCCTCATACCATCGAACCACCTACTAAGGATCACCTGAGAAAAATAAAAAAGGGGGTGAGTTTTTGAAAACTCAGTGTGTACAACCCTCGGCAAATAGAAAAGCATGCAATAGCAAGTCTTTTCGGGCCAGAGCCCAAGTCAATATCAGAACAGATGTAAAGCAATCAAATATGCACGGATCCCACCCATCCAACCACTACACACCATCTCCATCCCCTGTTACACACCATGTGGGGATATAAATATCGACCAACCCATCTGATGCACTCCAATGGTAGCCCGGTTACGGTACTACCTAACGTTGCAGCAAAGCTGCTAAACATATTTTTGGCTTAAAAAGCCATCGGTGGATCCACGGTCGTCAAGCAACCATGCGATCCTCATATACTTCCTCCATTCCATAATTCTGAACCCATATGCAACCTAAATAGAGTATCATATGAATGCAGCAGGTATACATGTAACATTCATAAATCTTACATTCAACACATAGGGGTATTTTAGTCATTTTTTCCCTTAGAGGCTTTTTGGTAATTTCTCTTTATTATGGGTTATTACTTACCTTGGCCCGTTAACAAGTCCTCGTTGGCTAAAGCAAACAAATACTATGCAGCAGGTAGGAATCCAGAGAAGAGGAGGTAGGTCAATAAGACCGCTTAAGTACCAAGCTCTCCCTAGATCCAATCCTATACATTCAGATACCCATTGCCACACCTTAACCGTAAGGCTTGTCCACGGTCACAATTAATTAATTAATTAAGTTTTATGTCTGTTTAAGCAGTTATCAGATACTAGGCCCAAAACCCCTTACAAAGCCCAAACAAGTCTGCATACATGCATATGGCCCACTAGGCCCAATCTCATTCATATGGCCCATTAGGCCCCAATCAGATTCGTATGGCCCATTAGGCCCAAATCACATTCATATGGCCCGTCAAGCCCAATAACATTCATTGTCATGCAATCATATGATTTTTCATCACTTAGTATAAAATTGCCAATTTTGCCTATTATGGGCCCTACAACCCATCGACCCATTTTACCTATTTTGCCCATTCTGGCTCGGTTGGCCAATACACGGCCCAAGTCCATGGAATTGCACATGGGGCCTCTGGTAACCTATAGGTTTCCCCTTACGAGTGTTCGTGCACTCGTAAGTTTATTGTAGCCAAACCTCCGGCTTTTCGGCATTTTAGCTTTTCAGCATTTCGGGATTTATCGATCTACTGTGTGTGTGCAGTGTATGCACACACCTGATACTAAAACGTGCTGCAGTATCCTTAGCCACGAAACTACAAATGATGTCACTCAATGATTAATCACACACTTATCAAATACGATCACTAAAAACCAAAAATCTCACCTTTGCCTTACCTTGAACGACAAGCCTTAACAGCCCTTCCTTGATCACCAATCACGAGTATTCCTTAAATCCAAAACCCCAAAATGCCTAAGGAACAGTTCGGAATAGATCTAAAATATTAGATTCGATACTAATCCCACAAGAATCAGTCGATGTAGAGGGAGTAGCGACGGCACAGAGGGTCTTCAACCAAAAAGGTATTTGGCTTTTGAGATTTGTATGGTGAAAAGGGTTATTCGGCACAAATAAGAAGAAGAGAATAAGGAATCGGCTAAAACAAAAGTTGAATCAAAAGAGAATTTGAAAAGAGAAAGAATGGAAAATTAGCAAGCAAGGAGCAAGGAATTCGGCTTTTGAGCACTTAGAGAGAAAAGTGTTTCGGCAACACAAAAATGAGGAATTCGACTAAAGGAAGAGAAGCAATTTCAGCAATACCCTAGAATCCCCAAAATCGGCACCTATATATACTATAGCCGAATTTCCCTATCCCTAAATTCTCTATTCGGCTCCACTTCTCTACACCCCTCATCTCCTAACTTTTCTCCCTGATAACTCCTTAATCCTTTCCTTAAATTTCTCCTCTGATCACTCCCTTCAGAGTTCACATCCAACGCCACTACTAGTCATTTATTGAGCAAAAATAAATCCTTCTTTTGAGCAAGGAAGGATTCGAACCCCAAACCTCCTTGCCATGCATGTGACGCCACCTCTAAGCCTCACATTTGACGCTACTTGCCACTCCAACACAAGGCTCCTTGTGTCCAATTCCTCCTTCATTTATTTAAAGCCTAAACTACTTACCATCAAGGTTCTTTTAATTATTAAACTATAATTTCCTTCACCCCAAAGTTCAAACTAAAAACTTAACCAGGCTTATTATCACGTAAATAACACTTGACTAGGAACATTAAGCACACCTTTTATCAAAACCCAAAAAGAAAAAAAGTTTGGGATTTTTGGGGCATTACAACTCTACCCCCTTAAAGAAATTTCGTCCACGAAATTTTAACACTTCCGCGGCCTCGGCCACTGCCTCTTACTCCTCTTCTAGCACTCATCGTTGATTCACATAATATCTGGATTAGAAATTTTATGAAGTTTTAGTTAGTTTCAATAATTAAGTCGATGTTTTATGAAAGTACTAAAAAGAGAATTATTTTCGTAAATTCTCTACAGGTTTGAAGTCCTACGGGCTTCAGTTTCACTCTAACTAAAAGCCTCAGTATAATCACCTAAAGTAGCCTACTAACTATCTACAGTATATCAAATTAAACAAGCTTAATAATAAAAAAGCTTACTTGGTTCGACGTCGAAGACTCGGCGTGCCGTACAACAAGATTTTTTTTCCAAAACATTATGATATAATAAGGCCTACTTCACAGCCCGAGTTTTCCAACTTGGCTCCTATACAACTAAATGTAACACCCCAAACCCAGCCTGGACATTATGGCCATATCCAGCATGTCATATTGAAGTGTTTTATCAAAAACCATGTTTTCATTGAAAACCCTTCTTTAAATAAAAACTATTCCTTCTTGTATGATAATAATTACTTTGTAAAATCTCTCTTCAGTTGCAGAAGCTTTATTTAAAATAGATGATCTACAAAAACTTGTCATTTAAAAATTGAGTTGCGGAAATGTGGTATTTAAAAACAGTTATGGTTCAGGAAAACCATGTTCTACTTCCAAATAAAAAAAATATTAATCCTAATTTTAAATAAAAACCAGAGGAAAGGCCTTATTACAATCCGAACTGAAATAACTTAAAATACTAGAAATTACGTGCTAAAGAAAACAAGTCCAAGTCGTCTTGCTAGCTAGCCACCTCGAAGTCCTTCCTATCGTCGAACCACCTACTGAGGATCACTTGAAAAAAATAAAAGAGGGGGTGAGTTTTCGAAAACTCAGTGTGTACAACCCTAGGAAAATAGAAAAGCATGCAATAGCAAGTCTTTTCGGGCCTGAGCCCAAGTCAATATCAGAACAGATGTAAAGCAATCAAATATGCATGGATCCCACCCATCCAACAGCTATACACCATCTCTATCCCCCGTTACACACCATGTGGGGATATAAATATCGACCCACCCATCCGATACACTCCAATGGTAGCACGGTTGAGGTACTACCTAACATTGCAGCAAAGCTGCTAATCATATATTGGGCTTAAAAAGCAATCGGTGGATCCACGGTTGTCAAGCAACCATGCGATCTTCTTATAGTTCCTCCGTTCCATAATTCTGAACCCATATGCAACCTAAACAGAGTATCATATGAATGCAGCAGGTATACACGTAACATCCATAAATCTTACATTCAACACATAAGGGTATTTTAGTCATTTTTGCCCTTAGGGGCTTTTCGGTAATTTGTCTTTATTATGGGTTATTACTTACCTTGGCCCGTTAACAAGTCCTCGATGGCTAAAGCGAACAGATACTATACACCAAGTAGGAATCCAGAGAAGAGGAGGTGGGTCAATAAGACCGCTTAAGTACCAAGCTCTCCCTAGATCCAGTCCTAGACATGCATATACCCACTATCACAGCTTAACCTTATGGCTTGTCCACGGTCACAATTAATTAATTAAGTTTTATGTCTGTTTAAGCAATTATAAGATACTAGGCCTAAAACCCCTTACAAAGCCCAAACGAGTCTGCATACATGCATATGGCCCACTAGGCCCAATATCATTCATATGGCCTATTAGGCCCAAATCACATTCGTGTGGCCCATTAGGCCTAAATCACATTCATATGGCCCATCAGGCCCAATCATATTCATAGTCATGCAATCATATGATTTTTCATCACTTAGTATCAAATTGCCAATTTTGCCTATTATGGGCCTACAGCCCATCAGCCCATTTAACCCATTCTGGCCCAGTTGGCCAATGCACGGCCCAAGTCCATGGAATAGCTCATGGGGCCTCTGGTAACCTATCAGTTTCCCTTACGAGTGTTCGCGCACTTGCAAGTCTATTGTAGTTAAACCTCTGGCTTTTCGGCATTTCAGTTGTTTGGTATTTCGGGATTTACCGATCTACTGTATGTATGCAGTGTATATACACACCTGATACTAAAACATGCTGTGATCTCCTCAGCCAGGAACCTACAAATGATTTCACTCAACAAATAATCACGCACTTATCAAATACGATCACCAAAAGTCAAAAATCTCACATTTGCCCTACCTTGATCAACAAGCCTTAATAGCCCTTCCTTGATCACCAATCACGAGTATTCCTTAAATCTAAAACCCTAAAATTCCTAAGGATCAATTCGGTGTAGGTTTAAAATCTGAGATTCGATACTATTCCCACAAGAAACGGTCGAAGTAGAGGGAGTAGCGGCGACACAAAGGGTCTTCAGCCAAAGAGGTATTCGGCTTTTGAGATTTGTATGGTGAAAGGGGTTATTCGGTACAAATAAGAAGAAGAGAAGAAGAAATCGGCTAAAACCAAAGGTGAATCAAAAGAGAATTTGAGAAAAGAAAGAATGAAAAATTGGCAAGCAAGGAATAAGGAATTTAGCTTTTGAGCACTTAGAGAGAAAACTGTTTCGGCAACAAAAAAATGAGGAATTCGGCTAAAGGAAGAGAAGCAATTTTGGCAGTACTCTAGAATCCCCAAAATCGACAACTATATATACTATAGCCGAATTTTCCTATCCCCAAATTCTCTATTCGACTCCACTTCTCTACACCCCTCATCTCCTTACTTTTCTCCCTGATAACTCCTTAATCCCTTCCTTAAATTGCTCCTCTGATCACTCCCTTCAGAGTTCACATCCAATGCCACTACTGGTCATTTATTGAGCAAAAATAAATCCTTCTTTTGAGCAATAAGGGATTCGAACCCAAAACCTCCTTGCCATGCATGTGACGCCACTTCTAAGCCCCACATGTAACGCTACTTGCCACTCTAACACAAGGCTCCTTGTGTCCAATTCCTCCTTCATTTATTTAAAATCCAAACTACTTGCCATCAAGGTTCTTTTAATTATTAAACTATAAATTCCTTCACCCCAAAGTTGGAACTCAAAACTTAACTAGGCCTATTATCACATAAATAACACTTGACTAGGAATATTAAGCACATATTTTATCAAAACTAAAAAAGATTCGAGATTTTTGGGGCGTTACATGAAGAAAAGCCTATTCGTATCTTAGCTCGCGAGATTAAAGAACTACGAAATAATAAAATTTTGTTAGTAAAAGTGATGTGGCATCGACATGGTATTGAAGAGGCCATGTGAGAGCCTGAAGAAGCTATAAAATAGCAATATCCAAATCTGTTGAATAGTGAGATTTTCAGGGATAAAAATCCCTAGGGGGAGAATTGTAACAGTCCGGTTTAGACCCTAGTAGAATAGTGGTTTCAGGACCACATATTCGAGTTAGAAAAATAGTTAAATATTATTTTTTGTGCTTATGATATGTGAATTAGCATCTGTGAAAGTCTCGTACGAAAATTTGAATGTTTGTATGCTTAATTTTGAAAAAGGACCTAATCGCGTAAAATGTAAAAGTTGCTTGCTACTTGTTAAAAGTGCCTATTTGATTTGGTTTTATAAATCAGAGGTCCTTATTATTTTATTTAACCATTAAAAGCATGAGTGGACATATATGACCTTGATAATTATGTTTTAATAGTTTTATAATAAAGGCCAAAATTGTCATTTAGTTAATATGTAAATTAACATAAAACAAAAGCTTAAAATTAGTTCATTTTTCACTCATCTTGCCAAAAATACAAAGGAAAAAGAAAAGAGAAAAGCAACTACGGTTCGGCACTTTGGTTTGGTGAATTAGGTATGTGTTTTGCTCGGTTTTTGATAATTTCTATGTTTTTGTAATTGTTGCTTCGTATACTATCAAACACATGCCTCAATTTCTGATTTTGATGATGATTTTGAGATGTGCCATTGATGAATGCATGAGCTTTATGTTTTTCATTGATGAAATATGAAAGTTTGATCTTTGGATTTTTGATGATTTTGAGTAAAATGGACTAAATTGTGAAATTTATGAATTGACAAACTAAAATGTAAAATAAATGAAATGTGTGGACTTGTATGCAAGCTATGAATATTCGGCCAAGCTTGTGTACAAGAAAATTATGTGTATCTTGTTATTCTGTGAATTAGGGACTAAAGTGTCAAAATATGAAAATGTGAGGGCTAGTTTGCAAAATACCCTAATTATGTTTATGTGGATAGTTTTGAATGAATGTGTGATTGAATAAGTTAAATTTGAATTGATTTAGATTGAGAACTAAAGAATACGAAATTAGATCGGGGAAAGTCGAAAATCGTCGAGTAACTGATTCCCACCATCCGAATCCGTACGAGGTAAGTCAATATACAATAAACATGTTTGAATTGAATTCTTATTATTCATATGATATCGAATTATGATGAATGAATGTTCGAGCTAAATATGTGCCATTTGAGAAAGTATCGACAAAGTTTCGATGTTCGAAAAGCCCCGTACGAACCTTAGGAATAGTTAGGATACATATGTCATGACATAGGATTTTGATATGTGTTATCATGTAAGACCACATCTGGGACGTTGGCATCGGCTTCTATTTTACGTGTAAAACCGTGTCTGGGACATCAGAATCGTATCTGATTTTATGTAAGACCCTGTCTGGGATAGTGGCATCAATGTTTGATTACATGTAATACCAGGACTGGGATGTTGGCATTGTATATGCTTTCCGAGCTTTCTGAGTATCCTTACATTTTCGAATGCTTCAATCAGACATTACGGGAAATGAATGACTTTGTTAAATGCATATCCTATTTAGGTATGTTTGTTTGTATAACCTATTTGAGAATGAAAGGTAAGTATATGAATATGAAATTGTGTTTACAAAATATAAATGATTTGATGATGCTTATTTGCTTTGAATGATATGTTTATTTGTATATGGCTTACTAAGTTTTTGAAAGCTTACTTTGTGTGTGTTTGCATTGTTTTATAGATATCAAAGCTATTGTGAGCTCGGGGATCGTCGAGGATCGTCACCACACTATCGAACCTTATTTTGGTACTTTTGAAAATGTATATATTAAAGTATGGCATGTATAGGCTAAAAGTGGTTGGATTATGTTTTGTGATGTATATATTTAACCATGTGAAATAGCTTGGTATGGTTGTGATTATGTCATGGTTTTGGTATAAGAAATGTGATGCAATATGATATGTTTGGTGTGTTTATGTATGGATATAAGAGATGGTAAGATTGGTAGCTTTTGGTATATGTTAGCTTTGGTAATTGATAAGTTTTGATCATAAGATTAAATGATCTATGGAAAGAAATTTTTTGATATGCTTTTGTCTTATGTTTTGAAATAGACTAGTAAGGCTTATGAGCATGAATTTGGTTGGCAATAATATGACATGAATGGCTTATGTTTTGGTTTTGAAATTGGCTGAAATGTTTGTGCATATATGCTTGGTTTGGTGTTTGTAGGTTGACCTAAATTGGGGTGGCAAATTGGCTATTTAAATGGCCTATTTTTGTCCACACAGGTAGAGACACGGACGTGTGTCTCAGCCGTGTGTGACACACGGTCACGTTACACGGCCGTGTGTCCTCTGGGGTACCTTACGAATTAAAGTCAATATACCTTCCAGCTTTGACACGGCCTAGACACGCGGGTGTTTCTATTGGTCGTGTGTGGCACACGGGCTGAAACACGGGCTTGTGGTCGGCTGTGTGTCCAAGTCAGTAGCCTCCCTAATTTTCACACAGCCTTGCACACAGGCGTGTCTTGTGGCTGTGTGGACAAGTCAGTATGTATGCCCTATTTCGCCACAGCTTAGACACACGGGCATGTCTAATGCCGTGTGAGGCACACGGCCTATTCACACAAGCATGTGACCTTTTACTAATTGAAAATTTTCTAAATTTTAGAAACTTTTATATGATAGCAATTTAGTCCTGAATGCATGTTTTAGACTTCGTATGCTCATTTTAAATTCATATTAAATATGAATGACTTGTATTTATTGAAATGAGATAATATTTGATATGTGTTTGTTCTGAATTGAGTTACGAGTCTGGTAATGCCTCTTAACCTATTCCGGTGACGGTTACGGGTTAGGGGTGTTGCACCCAAACTTAATTCAAATCTTGCCCCGAGTAATGCACAAATTTGAAAAGAATTTCTCGGAAACACCTTTAAAATATTTCTTCAGAACAAGATTCTTCCCAGAATTATGATTTTAGTATACTTATGCTTAAAAATAAGAAATTTGATATTTATGCTACTTATGTATACATTTCATTCAAATTAATCTTAATTATTCTTATGATAGCAAAAATAAGCGAAATGCTTCCTCAATAAAGACATGCTAAATTCCTACCAATTTGATTTTATTCTCTTGTTCAAGATTAAGTTACAATCATTAAGTTTAACTTATGCCTTCATACATTGAACATAGCAATTTCTCTCCACTAATGTAGGTAGCATAGAAACTTGAATCAATAGGTCTTTAAAAAGGTTATAACATGGCTAGGATAGGGGTAGGTAAACGATAGGTAAATTTAGGCCAAAAACCCTAGACTCAGCTTGAATCGGACCTTCGAAATAATTACCTTCAATACACCAACTTATTTCGCTTTCACATGCTCTTTTATACATCTATTTCTTGCGAGTACATATGCTCTCCTTTTTTTTTTTAATTTCACTAGCATTTTGTTGTATGTATTACAATTTTTTGAGCATTTGATACTTCTTTTCAACTCCCCCAAACTTGTCTCAAAGAATATTCTGAATAGTATTGAGTCTAGTGTTTGGGACAACGTAAAGATAATTGAGAGAAAAGTGATGGCTAAATATTGCGAAGGTTCAAATAAAATTAGGCCATATAGTGTCAAATGTGGGTTTCAAAGGAAAAAAATTCATCAAGGTAAGCTTGAAAGGCTCAAACAGACCACGCAAAAGTTTCCTAAATCATTTTCAACATTCTATGCTTCCAAGGATTTTGTCTCAAGAAACTACTAAGTCAATTCTAGAGACTTAAACTTTCATACTTGTCTAACTTTCCTAAAGAACTAAAAATTTTATGGTATGATTTGTATGCTTTATTAAAAATACATTTATGTCATATTTCAATTAACATAACAATTATTGAAATGATCGAACTTTATTCATACTAAAGTTTAGCATACTTAACAAAATTTCAAATTTTTGAACAACATATAGCCTAATCATAACTAAAAGAAAATTTTATTCTGAGAGGAAAAAATTTCAATTTTTCGGTCCCCTTACCTAAGATGAACAATGTCCTCTTTATTAAAAGTGAATAGATACTGTACACCAGGTAGGATTCTAGAAAAGAGCAGGTGAGTCAAATTGACTGCTTAAGTACCAAGCTCTCTCTAGATCCAATCCTAGACATGTATATATATCTATTGCCACACTTTGTACTCTGCAACTTGTTTATTTTTATTTATGATTTCCACCTCTTGTTTTATTATGCGAAAATAAAAATTCCTAATAAAACCTAATCCTATTAAATAACGTAAGAATGGAAATAAAATAAAATCAAGATCCTCCCTTTTTATTTATTTATAGATCACTCCAAATTCGACTCATCTTTTGCTTCATCGTCTTTGTTTTTGCATGAATTGCTTCACTCCCTTTTCAATAGTGGACTCCATGGTTCAAATATGAAATCTGGAAACTCAAGCACAAAAATAAATGGGTCATTGTATATTTTCATAAGAGCGCTTCTCATTGAGTCATCCCGTATTTTGGAATATCTCTAGTAATCTTGTTACTGCCACTGGATATGTTGCATGATGTCCACCAAATTTGACAACTCATCTTGAAGATCTGGGTGAGGTGATTGAGTCTTGAACATTGAAGTTGCGATGTTAGGTTCAGTTACTGGTTCCATTGGTTCTACCTTATCAGGGATTTCAGCTGACTGCATTGGTTCGATCTCTATGGCATCTTCTTATTCTTGTAACACTACGATTTTTGGCGCCTAGAAGAGTTGGGCTTTAAGTCTGGGATTCGGATAGAAGAAAACCTGAATATTTAAGAAGTTTTAAATATTATCGTTTAAGAAAAAAATTTTGAATTAAATTACTACTAGAAAATTTTTACTATAGTTATTATTATGGATATTTTAAATTTTTACGAAATTTTAATTAGTATTATGAGATAAAATTATTATTCTTAGAAAAATATTACTGTATGTATGTTTGAAATTTTTATGAAAATTTTTATTATTATTTACTGCATTATTGATATTTGAAAATTTTATTATTATTAGATATATTTATAAAAAAAAATATTATCATTATAATTATTATTATTAGATAGGAAAAAAATAATAATAATAAAATATATATTTATAAAAGTATTGTTGTTTTGGTGTTTAAACTCTAGGAAAAAATAATTGTTTTAATTTGGCCTCTTAAAGGAATCTGGGCAGTAGGCTTCATTAATAAATTAGGGCTGAGTTTTAGCACAAGCAGGCGTCTGGCCCAGTGGCTAAGGGTGCTAGGAGGGCGTGGGAGGAGCCTAGGTTCAAGGCATGGCGTGCGCAATTTGGGTATTTTTTTAATATACATATCGCGGCTAGAATAAGGGTTAAGAGGAGTTGCGAGTATAATTTAACACAAAAAGAGCTTATGGCGCAAGGGTAGTAGGGTGCTAGGAGTTTCACAAGGGTATGGGTTCGAGTCCAGGCGAAGGTATGTTTTAATGTCATAGTTTTAAAATAAACGGGACTTCAGCAGGTAACCTTTAAGATAAAATGTGACGGTATATCATTGAAAACAAATGCGTGTCCTAGTAGCCAGCAGCGTGCTGGGCAACCTGGAGGTCCCAGGTTCGAGTAGCGTTACGTGCTTGCTGTACGCGCTTGGGAAGGACCGTACGGGATTGAAACTCTACCAGCAACAGGAGGAGTCGGCTGGGCAATGGATTGCTGCTCAGCAGTGGAGAGTTTGAATTAAATTCAAACTAGAATTTGGCCATGAATTAAGGAGATAAGGAAGGAATTAAAATTGGAAAAGGACCTTATTTTATTCTAATCTTATCTTATTTCTTTTGCTCATATTCTTTTCTATTTTTCCCAAAAGCTGAACAATTCTCTCTTTTTCTATTTTCTTTCCTCGAAGCCAAATTCTTTCTAAAATAACTTTTTCTTCTCAAATATTGATTGCCGATTACTCCTTTGGTTGAAACCATATCTCCTTTCCTTTTAATCTTTCAAAAGATCGAACCTCTAATCTTACATCTCTTCCTCTACTGATTGTCTCTTCGATGGTGAACTTATCGTCACCTATTTTTTCTTTTAGATCGCAATAGCCATCTTCTAGGATAGATCCAAAAGCCGAAAAGCTTCATATTTTAATGATTCAGGAATTAATATTTATATCTATTTTCTACTCACGTTTAAGTTGGATTCACAACGGAACTGGGTTAGAAAGGTATTTGGAACGTTTTTCAACAAGTAGATCTCTTGGTAAGTATTCGAACCTTCTTTCCATTTGTGTCTTGTGGTTTAAGAAAAGCTGAAAACCCCTATATACATAGGGTGGCTGTCAACTAAGGCTGAAAGGGGTTTTTTGGTGTTATTTGATTTTTTGACGCTAGTGAGGATTAAAGGCTGCCGATTGAGGAGTGTGTGAAAAGCTTGGATCATCGAAGTGACTAGATCTAGTCATCAACTTCGGCAAAGGTATAGATTCTAAGGCCATTATGGATGGTGGCCGAATGTGTAAGTGTTGATAGTAGATAGTTTTCGTTTTGGTTTAATTATTGTAGGCTGATCTATAAGTGGTTGATTATAGGAGAAACCGTGTAGGAGATCTCATCAAGGAATATTGCAAATCAGGTGTGTATCGAACACCCTTTCATAGTACAATTCGATAAAAGCCGAAATGCCGAAATTTTGACATTTCATGGGCTTATGAGTGTGCGAGTGCTCACAAGACATGTAGAAATTATTAGATCTGGCATCGCAAAGTGGTAAGCTAGACGCATGTGAAATTTTGTGAACTTCGGTAATTGGGCCTCAATAGACTAAAAGTGGGCCCAATGGGCTTACGGGTCCATATGGGTAAGATAACAAAAAAAAGGGGAAAATAAATATGTTCTATTAGACTGTGGATTCAAACTGCTTAAAACTGATAAAATTACTGAAATACCTTCATAGGGGGAAAGTTTACAGATTTACCCCTAGGAGCAAAATTACTGATATACCCCTAGGGTTAAAGTTGACCAAAATGCATGATTAACTGTTACTGTTTACTGTATGTCATGTTATTATTATTATCTGTTGCATGGGACTGGGATATTGATGGAGAAAGTACTGAAAGTGGCTTGTCCACGTACTGGAGGCTTTGCCTCACCTTACCGATAATTGAGCAAGAATGCTGCAACTGTGGAGTGTAGGGCTGGGTGGGTTGAGATATTCCCCATATGGAGTGTAGGGCTAGTACGGGTGCAGTGTAGTGGTTGGTAGGTTGAGTAGTCTTCCCAGATGGGCTTGCATTCATTATTACTATTGTTACATGTGTTACTGAATTGGGCCTATGGGCCACACTGTTATCTTAAAAGGGGCTATGGCCTAGTTCACTGTATTCTGAAAAGGGCTTCGGTCCGCTATACACTATTATCTGAACGGGCCCAATAGGCTTGAGCTAACTTGGGCTTTGTATGGGTTTTTGTACACACTGAGTTTCCCAAACTCACCCCTTTCTCTTCCATCCTTGCAGGTGAGCCCTAATTGGTGGACTTGGAGCTGGGCGGGATTCAGAGTGGCCATGAACATTAATTTTTGGTTTTTAAATAAGTTCGCATTTTTTTTTTCCTTTTGATTATTTTCATTTTGCTTAAAGTTCTAATAAGGCCGGTCTTTTAAATATTTTTATTTTGGGATTATTAAACGGGTTAACACTAGGATGCGTATTACAAAAACTACTTGCTTTCAAAATATCACGATGATCGAGCTAAGCTTCCGTGAAGTAAATGTTTAAAAAGGCAAATATTTGTTTTAAATAGATCTAACTAAATTTAATGTTCATAAACAAGTAACATGCTTTAAGTGTGGCAATGGATGTGTGCATGTCTAGGATTGGATCCGGGAAGAGCTTGGTACTTAAGCAGTCCAACAGACTCACCTCCTCTTTTCTGGCTTCCTACCTGGTGCACAGCTTCCATTCACTTAAACTTAAAACATTAACATTCTTTAAAGCCTAATAAAGAGATTTTTGATAAAACGTTAGCAACATTTCCATGTGGCACGCTGAATTCAGCCGTAACGTCTGGGCGAGGTTTGAGGTGTTACATTTAGTGGTATCAGAGCCCGGTTGCAACAACTCGACTGTGGATCGGGTCTAAAAAGGTTTTTAAACTTTGAGTTAAAAGAGGGTATTTTTGGAAAAATTTGACTTTTAAAAACAAATTTTCTATTTAAAGGAGATAATCTCCGAACTTAGTTCCTTTAAATCAAATGTTTGAGAAATGAGTTTTAAAAAGGCCTAAATCTTTTAACTTGTTTGAAAATTTATAAGGTGGCACACTGAATCCCCGGCACCAAGTCTGTAAGTACATTCTCTTTACATTATGTGATATTGATATGATGCTATGAATAGAACTGAGACCCTACTATGATACTCTAGATAGGGTAGAGCTGTAAAACTCTAGAATACTGAGACTGTAGCTAGGCTATGATTCTGTGAAAATAGAAACTCTAAAATACTATCTCTGCCTAAGACATATGAATAAATAGTAAAATTTTTGAGATCTTTATAGTTATTTGATATGTGTACTGGTAATGTAGAGTATTGATATGAATTCTGAGGGTAAGCAAAGTCTGCCAACTTCGGGTAGCGGTAACTCGGAGCTTAGGATTGAGGCACTGGCCGAGTTAGTAAGGAAAGTGGTAGAAGAAGCACTGGAGACCAAGGTTAAGGAAATTAGGGAAACGCTTCAAGCAGGATGCTTGGAGTGTAGGAAGAGGAAGGATTCTAGTTCTCAGAAAACCAAGCCTCGTTCTGTGAAACATGTTAAGACACAACCAAACTTTTAAACCTGCAAGAACTACAACGGGCGTCATCCAGGTGAATGCCATAAGAAGACGGGAGCATGCTTTAGATGTGGGTCCAAGGGGCATTGAGCTCGGAATTGCCAAGTTTATTCTATTTGAATATGTGTTACGAGTTGTATGTGTGCTTGATAAATGTTTCTCTATTTCGGTAGTTAGATGTTCTGGGCCGTATTAAGATTATTTAGATCAGAGTGCGCAGTGGTAGCATAGTAGCATGATGGTCTGACTTGAGTAATACGGTTAGTTGATAGTTGAAAATTTCGAGGACAAAATTTGTTTAAGGGGAGTAGAGTTGTAACACTCCGATTTTTGGGTCCTAGAAGAGTTGGGCTTTGAGTCTGGGATTCGGATAGAAGAAAACCTGAATAATTAAGAAGTTTTAAATATTATCATTTAAGAAAAAAAATTTGAATTAAATTACTACTAGAAAATTTTTACTATAGTTATTATTATGGATATTTTAAATTTTTACGAAATTTTAATTAGTATTATGAGATAAAATTATTATTCTTAGAAAAATATTATTGTATGTATGTTTGAAATTTTTATGAAAATTTTTATTATTATTTATTGCATTATTGATATTTGAAATTTTTATTATTATTAGATATATTTATAAAAAAATATATTATTATTATTATTATTATTAGATAGGAAAAAAATAAAATATATATTTTTAAAAGTATTGTTGTTTGGTAGGAAAAAAAATTGTTTTAATTTGGCCTCTTAAAGGAATCTGGGCAGTAGGCTTCATTAATAAATTAGGGCTGAGTTTTAGCACAAGCAGGCATCTGGCCCAGTGGCTAAGGGCGCTAGGAGGGCGTGGGAGGAGCCTGGGTTTAAGGCACGGCGTGCGCAATTTGGGTATTTTTTTTAATATAAAGATCGCGACTAGAATAAGGGTTAAGAGGAGTTATGAGTATAATTTAACACAAAAAGGGCTTATGGCGCAGTGGCAATAGGGTTCTAGGAGTTTGACAAGGGTACGGGTTCGAGTCCAGGCGAAGGTATGTTTTAATGTTATATTTTTAAAATGAACAGGACTTCAGCAGGAAACCTTTAAGAAAAAATGTGACAGTATATTATTGAAAACAAATGTGTGTCCCAATGGCCAGCAGTGTGTTGGGCAACTTGGAGGTCCCAGGTTCGAGCAGTGTTATGCGCAAAAGGGTGCTTCTTTTTGCTGTACGCGCTTGGGAAGGACCGTACGGTATTAAAACTCTACCAGCAACAGGAGGAGTCGGCTGAGCGGTGGACTACTGCTCAGCAGTGGAGAGTTTGAATTAAATTCAAACTTAGAATTTGGCCATGAATTAAGGAGATAAGGAAGGAATTAAAATTGGAAAAGGACCTTATTTTATTCTAATCTTATCTTATTTCTTTTGATCATATTCTTTTCTATTTTTCCCAAAAGCTGATCAATTCTCTCTTTTTCTATTTTCTTTCCTCGAAGCCAAATTCTTTCTAAAACAACTTTTTCTTTTCAAATATTGGTTGCCGATTACTCCTTTGGTTAAAGCCATATCTCCTTTCCTTTTAATCTTTCAAAAGACCGAACCTCTAATCTTACATCTCTTCCTCTATTGATTGTCTCTTTGATGGTGAACTTATCGTCACCTATTTTTTCTTTTATATCGCAATAGTCATCTTCTAGGATAGATCCAAAAGCCGAAAAGCTTCATATTTTAGTGATTCGGGAATTAATATTTATATCTATTTTCTACACACGTTTAAGTTGGATTCACAACGGAACTGGGTTAGAAAGGTATTTGGAACGGTCTTCAACAAGTAGATCTCTTGGTAAGTATTCGAACCTTCTTTCCATTTGTGTCTTGTGGTTTAAAAAAAAGCTAAAAACCCTTATATACATAGGGTGGCTGTCGACTAAGGCTGAAAGGGGTTTTTTGGTGTTATTTGATTTGTTGGTGCTAGTGAGGATTAAAGGCTGCCAATTGAGGAGTGTGTGAAAAGCTTGGATCATCGAAGTGACTAGATCTAGTCATCAACTTCGGCAAAGGTATGGATTCTAAGGCCATTATGGATGGTGGCCGAATGTGTAAGTGTTGATAGTAGATGGTTTTCATTTTGGTTTAATTATTGTGGGCTGATCTATAAGTGGTTGATTATAGGAGAAACTGTGTAAGAGATCTCGTCAAGGAATATCGCAAATCAGGTGTGCATCGAACACCCTTTCATAGTACAATTCGATAAAAGCTGAAATGCCGAAATTTTGACATTTCATGGGCTTGTAAGTGTGCAAGTGCTCACAAGACGTGTAGAAATTATTAGATCTGGCATCGCAAAGTGGTAAGCTGGACGCATGTGAAATTTTGTGAACTTCGGTAGTTGGGCGTCGATAGAGTAAAAGTGGGCCCAATGGGCTTACGAGTCCGTATGGGTAAGATAACAAAAAAAAAGGGGCAAATAAATATGTTCTATTAGATTGTGGATTCAAAATGCTTAAAACTGATAAAATTACTGAAATACCTTCATAGGTGGGAAAGTTTACAGATTTACCCCTAGGAGCAAAATTACTGATATACCCCTAGGGTTAAAGTTGACCAAAATGCATGATTGATCATTCTCATTTCATCGCATGTCATGTTGTTATTATTATCTGTTGCATGGGACTGGGATATTGATGGAGAAAGTACTGAAAGTGGCTTGTCCACGTACTGAAGGCTATGCCTCACCTTACCGATAACTGAGCAGCAATGCTGCAACTGAGGAGTGTAGGGCTGGGTGGGTTGAGATATTCCCCACATAGAGTGTAGAAATGATGCAGTGCGAGCAGTGCAGCAGCTTGGTGAGTTGAGTAGTCTCCCTAGATTGGCTTGCATTCATTATTACTATTGTTACATGTGTTATTGAATTGGGCCTATGGGCCACACAGTTATCTTAAAAGGGGCTATGACCCAGTTTACTATATTCTGAAAAGGGCTTCGGTCTGCTATACACTGTTATCTGAACGGGGCTTAGGCCCAATGGGCTTGAGCTGGCTTAGGATTTGGATGGGTTTTTGGACACATTGAGTTTCCCAAACTCACCCCTTTCTCTTCCATCCTTGAAGGTGAGCCCTAATTGGTGGACTTGGAGCTGGGCGGGATTCAGAGTGGCCATGAACTTTAATTTCTGGTTTTTAAATAAGTTCGCATTTTTTTTCCTTTTGATTATTTTCATTTTGCTTAGAGTTGTAATAAGGCCGCTCTTTTAGTTATTTTTATTTTGGGATTATTAAACGGGTTAACACTAGGATGCATATTATAAAAACTGCTTGCTTTCAAAATATCACAATGATCGAGCAAAGCTTCCGCAAAGTAAATGTTTAAAAAGGCAAATATTTGTTTTAAATAGATCTAACTAAATTTAATGTTCGTAAACAAGTAACATGCTTTAAGTGTGGCAATGGATGTGTGCATGTCTAGGATTGGATCCGGAAGAGCTTGGTACTTAAACAAATCCAAATGGACTCACCTCTTCTTTTCTCGGCTTCCTACTACGGTGCACACTTCCATTCACTTAAACTTAAAACATTAACATTCTTTAAACCCTAATAAAGAGATTTTTGATAAAACGTTAGCAACATTTCCATGTGGCACGTTGAATTCGACCGTAATGTCTGGGCCGGGTTTTGGGTGTTTACACTTCTTCTTCAAGATCCTTGCTCCCTTTAACTCGTTGCTATAGAACAGAGTCTCCAACTATTCGGTAGAGGTCCCAATCTGTGATTGTGCCCTGGCTATAACCTATCTTTTTTACATTTGCAAGAATTTTAGTTTTCAAGCACAAACTTGTTATCATAAAGGGAAAGTAAGCTGGGCCAAAACGTCTAGCGGCACAATTCCATATTTCTCTAAAGATGATTTTTCCCACATCAATGGTCTTTCAAGTTAAAATTGAGTATAATAAGACCATTCGCTCTAATGAAATTGTAATCCCATGTGAAATGTGCATAAGGCTGAATCGAATGAACTAGAACCATACTTTCGCTAATGGTGTCAAATATTCTCTGCAAAAAATGTGAATTCCTTGCTTTGACACAGTCCACTTAGAACCTGGAACTGTAAGTTCCTCGAGAGTTTCTTGTAGATTTTCATACTCAATGTAACACCCCAAACCCGGCCTGGACGTTATGGCCCAATCTAGCGATGTCACATTGAACTATTTTTTGTAAAGTGAGATATCATTGAAAAACCCGTTCTATATTTAATCTTTTTGTGATTTTAATGATGATTTTAGGATATCTTATTCATTTTCAAAATGTAAGCCATTTGGCAAAAAGTTAATCATACTGAGACGTCATTAAGTTTTTAAAATGTTATTTCTTGCGGAAGCTCTTAAAATAGGTTGCGTATTCGTGTTATTTTTGAAAAGCATTTATCTTTTTGAAAACTTGCGTCTTACCTTACTGCTAGTAGTTATGAATCAAATCAAATAAAAACCCAAATTAAAGTAAAAATCCATAAAGGCCTTATTACAGTAAAAATACCCCAAAAAAATTACTTATAATTTAAAAACCAAAAATGAAAGTATGTGCGGTTGTCTGGCCACCTTTGAGTCCCTCGCAGCACCGATTTGCCCAAGACTGGGGATTACCTGTACAAATAAACAAATGGGTGAGTTATGAAGACTCAGTGTGTAATCTCATACCAAATAAGCAAACAGTGCATATATAGTCTGGGCCTAAGCCCAATTTAGTAATGGTTTAGTCTCAGTTAGGGCCTTAGCCCATTACAATATGAGTATAAGTTTGGGCCTGAGCCCATCTTAGTGACAGTAGCAGTACAGATATGCAATCAAGAGATCCTACCTAGCCAGCCTCTACACTCCATCTCCGTCCAACCTGGCACTCCATGTGGGGATATAATCAACCCACCCATCCCTATATCCAAATAGTGCCGGTTGTACACTAAACAAAAATTGCATAGCTGCCTGAATAGTACACTTCCTCCAATCTAAATAAAACCCCACCCCATGCAACACATCATGCATCATGTCATGTCATGTCATAATATAATATATGTACTCAATACATCTAAAATGGCATGCTTATCACAATCATACATCACATAGGGGCAAAATAGTCATTTTATCAATTAGGGGGTTTAGGTAAACTTACCGACCTAATAGTAGGTCCACAGTTGTCTCGGGCGACCTGTGCAACCTTAACAGTCCTACAGTAAAAATGGGCCCACGGCCCATATTGCAGGCCCATGTGGGCCCACACGCCCGTGTGGCCCACATAGCCCATAAATGGCCTCGACCGTATGGATTACACAGCCTGGCCCAATATTCTCCATACGTCTGTGTGGTTTACCCGTGTGGGGCCTACATGCCCTGGGCCCACATGGCCCAGTTTAGCCCAATACGGCCCAATACGGCCTCAACCCATGAAATCACTCATGGCCGGCCATATCGACAATATGCCCATGTTTAATCACATGGCCTACCCACACGGCCGCAAGCACGCATGTGTGGCGATGACATTCACTCATTCCGGCTTTTACCGATATTTATACCGGAGTTGCGTCTGTACACACCTTATTGCGAAAATGTGTAAACAGTCCACAAGCACTTTAAACCTTGGTCGGTCGAACGAGGTTTGCACACTTAACCCATTGCAAGAGACTCTTACTAGGCCTTAGGGATTACCTGCATTCCAACCGAACTTTTTTAACCACTAATACTCATACAAGTAGCTTGAATCAAACGCATACCAACTTACAGAAAACGCAGAACCCAAAAATAGGGGAATGAAGCAATCGGCCTACACCCAAGAATGCAAGCCAAAGCACCTGAGTTGAACACGTGATAACTAAGAACAAGTTTACCCTCGATCAAGTGAAGAGATTTGGCAATGAAAGAGAGGAGGAGATGGATGGAGAAAAGGCAAGTTTCGGCTACAAAGAGAGAAGGTATTCGGCCACAACCAAATAAGATAAAGAGAGGGGAATTTGCTAAAAGCCAAATGAATTAAGAGAGGGGAAAAGAGGGAGTATTCGGCCAAAACAAGAACCGATTGAGAGCAATAGAAGAAGGAGCAATTGGTCAATCAAGGAAAACAAAGAGATTGACTGTTATAGGTGAGCCAATCGATCAGTAGGTGAACTCGAGAGAAGTGCAAATTTAGAATAAACAACAAAAATGATAAGATACCTGAAAGTAATATTTAGCCTCAAAAGAGAGAAAAACGATAAAATAAGAAGTAGAGAGAAAAGAAAACAGAAGCAAAATTTCAGTACCCAAAGCAAAAAGGTGAGCTATGACTGATTCTTTACCATAATGAGACTCCCAATTCGGTATGACCTCAAAACACACCCCTCACTCGGCTCCTCAAAATCTCCAACCACCGTCGAAATTCTCTGAGCAAGAGTTCAAATTCAAAGCTACTTTCCTACTCATTCAAAATCCCATGTTTTCCTCCCTAAATCCCTCCATACCATCCACTCTTCCCTCGACCACTTAATTCAAATTCCACCACAATTCTTCAGTAGTTCAGGTTGACTAGAACTCCCACATGGCCTTAGCAATAAAATAAAACACTACCACTGCTCAAAGTAGGACTTTAGCCTCAGACCTCATGGAACAACAACACGCCACCTATCCCCTAGACCAGCAGGCCCTTTTCTGACATGTTTTACCCCCCATTTATTTAAAAGCCTACTAACTAGAGACATGGTGTATTCATATTAAAAACAAAACTTTTGCACAAGCCAAGGCTTGAACCCAAGACTTCCCAGACTCTCCCCAGGACACTTAACCATTGAAGTAGATACACAGTTGTCAGCCTAAAAGAAAATTCCAGCCTCGAAATTTTACCTGATCAAAACAGATGAGGGTATTGTTGTCACATTGTGTGACAGCCCTAATTTGGCCCTAGTCGAAAAGTGGTTTCGAGACCACAAAACCGAGTCATAAAAATAATTAACAATTATATTCTATGCTTATTATATGTGTAAATGCATTTGTGAAAGTCTCATGCTTTGATTTTGTCATTTGTATGTGAAATTTTTAAATAGGACTTATGTGAGACATTTGTGAAATGTGATAGGTAAATTTTAAAGTGATCTATTAATGCATGTTATCAAAAAGGTGGACTTCCATGTCAAATTACCCATTTTTGGATAGTGGCCGATCATGATATTGATTAATATATATTATATGTATTTTCTATTAACATTTTTATTTACAAAATGAATTAAAGAATAAAGAGTAATAAAATAATGGTTAGTGGGAGGAGAAACCAAAGTTGGTTCATCTTTGCTCCTACATTGTCATAACTAGAAGAGAAGAAGAAGAAAAATTCTTGTGAAAAATTCGACTAAGGTGATTGCTAGATTAAGGTATGTTCAATTCCACTCTTGGAAACTTATGCATCATTTGGATGATTAGTTTAAATTCTACCTATCTCATGGTTTGAATTTAGGTTATTTGGAGAGTTGAGATTCGGCTAAGGAGCTTAAAAATTTTTAGTAGATGCTTTGATGTCATTAACATGGATAGTTATGTTGGATGTGTTAAGTTGCTTGTTATTTTAGCTTAAAAGTTGAGGTTAGTAATTGGTTTATAGGATATGCCGAATTTGGATTTACGGAGAAAAATAGGTAATCGGTCATGCTAGATTCTTGCTGAAAAATTGTTTAATGCTTTAGATGTTATGTAAATGAGCTTGTAAGTGAATTTGAAGATTGGAAAAATTGTGGATGAGAGGTGCCGAATGTGGTTTTTGGTTGTGACTTAAGGAATAATAATATGGTGGCTTGTGTTTAATGACATTCGGCCAAGGACTATATGTGCTTGCTAATTCGGTTTAAGTGAAATAAATATGACTGAAAGATGTGATTAGGTTTATTATTGACTTGTTTTGGTTGTATAAATTATCTTGTGAATTGGTTTGGAAGTGGTAAATAATGAGCATGCTTTGTGGCCGTAAGGTTATTTTTTAATGTGTCGTGACAATAACTTAGCTAGTCGAATTGATGAGAAATGAATTGGATATATATAGGTAATGTTGACAAGCTGCTTAGCACATAAGTTTGGTATATTGGTTCAGCAACTAAGCTAGAAAATAATTATTGGTAACATGGTAACTATGCACTTATATATATATATGGTATCTTAAGCATATTTGTCCATTTGGTAAGGTTGGCTAATGGTTCATGTATGGATGCTTGTTTAGCCATATGTTATGTTTTGTTTTCGACTTAGTATTAGATGCACATATGACTATGTTGTTAAAATCTATACTTGATTATTTTGTGAAGTGGGTTATGCCAAATATGCTAAAGGACCATAAGCCATGTGATATGGATTATTCTATTCGATATGTGCATGAATTGAAGTAATAAGTTCGGTAATCAGCTTATGAAATACATTTATTGATATATGCCCGGTTATAAGTTAAGCATTAGATAGTCATGATTCATTGGATATAATGCTTGAATATTACTTTGGGAAATATATGAATGGTTGCCTATTAATTAGTTTGAAATGATTCATAATAAGTTGATATTCATATATATATGGTTGAGTTCATGTATAAAGTAGCATAATAGGTTATGTAAATCTTTGTTTGTGCATGCGAATTAGATAGAGATTAAATAAGCATGAAATTGAGCCATGGCATATTTTATAAAATATAATATGTATCGGAGTTGTCAAATGTGACTACTAAGAAGTAAAGTTGAGTAAGTAATTAAATAAATCTATTTGTTTAAATTAAGCTCAAAAGCAAAGAGGGTCGAAATCAGATAGGGGAAAAGAGAAAGCAATCGAGTAGCCTATCCGCAACTGTTTAAATATACCCAAGGTAAGTTTTGAGTAGTCACCTTTAGTATAAAATTTATGATGCCTTGATATGTGTATATTAGATGAATTGTGAACTTTTGAGTCTACTTGAACTAAGTTGTGTGATAAATAATCTGAGTATATGATCTATAGTCAAATGGTCAATACGGGTTAAGCTTGATTAATGAAATGTATATGAGATATTTATGTATAAATTTTAAACCGAAATGTAAATGATGGTGTTCATATGGAGCTTATATTCGCATGTAGAAAATGACTACTAATGTGACATGTTCAATGAGATGTGTTAATATATGATTAAATATGCATGATACTTGAGGAATGTTATCCGAGCTTAAAGACCCGCAGGTTACGAGCTAGTATTATACCGGGTTTAAATTCCCACAGGCTTGTGCTAGAAATTTGTTTCAAGTTCTAAGACTTGTCAGGATTGATGCCAGTAAATTAAGTAAGATTACGTATCCGTAGAAAACCACCGTCGAGTAAGTACTATATATTTAACATGTTAAGGTACGTATTATATACTCATATGTGAATTGATTTTAAAATGAATTATTAGTATCAAAGAACGATATATATATATATGTGTGTAGATGATTACGGTATCTAAGAATAAGAGAATAACCTATTCGGTCAATGTATGTCATTATATGAAAGTATGTGACTTAAAGTAATTGCATGAGCCATATAGTATAGTGAAATATGTACTGAAAGTTTCTTGTGTATTCATATATAAATATTCGGCCAATAGGCTTTATAACTAGTGTATTTGTGTATATTCAGCCAAGTGATTTACAATTAGAATACGAGTTTTGTGATACTTAGTGTTCGATTTAAGCGATAAGTTTTAATTGTTTGAAATGCTTAAAACTTACTAAGCCTCAAAAGCTTACTCTATTCCTTATTTATTTGTTTTATAGATTGTTGATTTTGGCCACTGACTCGGGGATCATTAGTAGTTCATCATACTATCGATCTTTCTTGGTACAGTTATATTTTGGCCTTGATATGGCATATATAGGTTAGGCCGGTGATAGTTATGTTTTATGTTGTAAATATTTTAGCCATATGAAAATGGCATTTATAACTTATAAATCAATATGTATTCAGCTCGATTTCTGTTTATGTTGGTTGGTAATGTGAATGAAAAAAAATTAATGTTTAGCTTGGTAATACCTCTTAGCCCTAAATCGGTGATCAGATTCGGGCTAGGGTGTTACACATTGCCACCTCAGGTTCCCACGTGGCCTCCTCTAAGCTGTGATTGCGCCAATGAACCTTAACCAGCTCTTCCTCGAAAGTCAGATCTGGTCTAACCTCAATCATCCCAACTGAAACAACATGCGTGGGATCAGAGTGGTAGCACCTCAACATAAAGACGTGGAACACATCGTGAATCCGGTCTAGCTCTGGAGGTAACTTTAGCTGAGAGGAAACTAGTCCCACACGTTTCAGTATGCGGTAATGCCCAGTAAACCTAGGGCTCAACTTGCCCTTACGTCCAAAACTCAGTACCTTCTTCCATTACGAGACCTTGAGAAAAATGAAGTACCCCACAGAATACTCAATCTCTTTACGCTTTAGATCCGCATACGACTTCTGCTTGTCTAATGCTCCCTTTAGTCGATCCCAGATTAGTCTAACTTTATCCTCGGTATTAGAAACCAGCTCAGGGCCCAGAACACGCCGCTTGCCCAACTCAGTCCAACATGAAGGTGTGCGACACCTATGACTATATAATGCCTCATAAGGTTCCATCTGTATGCTAGACTGATAATTATTGTTATATGCAAATTCTGCTAGCGGCAAGTATTCCTCCCAACTCCCTCAGAAATCAATCACACAACTCCTTAACATGTCCTCCAGTATTTGAATCCCCCTCTTTGACTGACCATCTGTCTGGGGATGGAACGTAGTACTGAAGTCCAACCTTATACCAGAGCTTCATGCAACTTCTTTCAGAACCGATACATAAAGCGAGGATCCCAATCAGATATTATAGAAACCAGTACCCTATGCAGTCTCACTATCTCAGACACATACAAACTTACAGCGCAACGCAAAAAGAGTAATCGATGACGAACTTGTATGAAATGGGCAGATTTGGTCAATCGATGCGTGATGACCCATATTGAATCCTTCTGTAATTCCCCAAACCCGGCCTGGTCGTTATGGCCAAATCTGGCGACGTCACATTGAAGTGTTTTTTTTGTAAAACATAATATCGTTTAATAAGCCCAATATTTATTTAGCCTCTTTATGTGATCTAGAAAATAATTTTAAAACTTGCGTCACTATCAAAAGTATTTACTTTAAAACGTTATTAATTACAAAATCTCATTTATCGCGGAAGCTCTTGAAACATTTTTGCTTATTAGTGGTATTTTGGTAAATCATGTATACCTTTTGAAAACCCGAATCCTACTACTAGCTGATATAAGTCAAAATAAATAAAACCCTAAAATTAAAAATTATAGAGGCCTTATTACATAAAAATACCCAATTAAAACTACTTATAAATTAAAAAAGAATCCAATAAGGAAGCAAGAACGATTATGTGGCCACCTTTGAGTCCCTCGCAGCACCGATCCACCTAAGACTGGGGATTACCTGTACAGTTAAAACAGATGGGTGAGTTTACGAAAACTCAGCGTGTAATCCCATATAAGCAAACAATCAGAGTAAACACAATTTGGGCCTAAGCCTTTTCAGTTTCAGTTAGGGCTATAGCCCATTCCAAAATCAGAAACAGTCTGGCCTAAGCCCAATCCAGTAACAGTATCAGTGGGGCCTAAGCCCATTACAGATTCAGTACAGTATGCAATCGAAAAATCCTACCCAACCCAGCCACTACATACCATCTCCGTAACAACCCTACACACCATGTGGGGATAAAATCAACCACCCATCCCTACACACCAAGTAGTAGGTCCACAGTCGTCTTGGGCAACCTGTGCAACCTTAGGTCCACAGTCATCTTGGGCGACCCGTGCGACCATATTAGTACAGTACACTTCCTCCAAAAACAACAATCCCAACCTAATGCAACATGTCATACATCGTATCATAATATCTTATGTGGATGCAACATACATATAATGTGGCATGCGCAAATACAATCATACACATCGTAGGGCAAATTAGTCATTTTACCTTACAGGGGTATTATAGTCATTTTACCTTATAGGGATATTTCAGTCATTTTACCTTATAGGGATATTTCGATCATTTTACCCTATGGGGGTATTATAGTTATTTTACCCTATGAGGGTATTTCGGTTATTTTACCCTATAGGGGTATTTCGGTCATTATACCCTATGGGGGTATTTCAGTCATTATACCTTATGGGGTTATTTCAGTCATTAGTTTGGCCCAACATGGCCAAATACGGCCTAAGTCCATGAGATCGCCCATGGTGGCTTCTCGTAATCCAGTACTCACGTTTATGCATTTGGGGTTACCACATGAGCGATCACACGCCCGTGTAGCATCAACGGTCCTATTTTCTGACTTTTTTCGATTACGGTTAAGACAGTGATTACACATCTTATTTCACTTGGATTCAACCCACACTTTGAGTACTCCCTAAACCTAGATTCCATCCAAACATCGCTTTCGCCAATCATTTAATTCGTTATTCAATCACTCTTATAAAACTTAAAGAAAAATCGATGAACATATGAAACTCCCTTATCGAATTCAATCGAAACCGCAACCTCGGGTCCTTGAAGATGTTCTAAATTGCCCTTGGTCTCCACCTAACACAAAACCTTTCGTTAAACCTTATTCAAATTTCACTACAACCCCAAATAAACCATATCAAGCGAATAACTCGCCCCTTTATTCAGCATCTTAAAACACAGTACAACAACTACATCAATTACTTACCACTTGACGGCAAGGCAGAATGCAATTCGGCAACGCAGCAACAAGAACCGAAGAGGGGAAAAACTGAAAAGGGCTAAACAAAGGGGTAACAAAACGAAAAGAAGAAGAAAAAGAAAATGAAAAATAGGAGACTAGAAAAGGAAACAGGAGATAAAGCAGATTACCTAGCAATTATCGATTAAGGGAAAACAAGTTGATGTACGGCCTGCTGAAGGAGAAGAGAACTTAGCTTCACAAACTTGGAAAGCAAAAAAGGGAAACCGAAATCTCCAACGAATACTGCAATTAAGAAAAAATAGGATAAAAGAAAAAGAGAATCGTTGAAAGCACAAGTTGGTTGCAGAGGAAGAAAATTTCGACAAAAACAATCAAGGAAAACGAAAAAGTTCAAGAGGGAAATAATTGGCAGAAAACAAAACAAATGGGGAGAGAGAACCACTCAAAACACAAACTCATGAGAATCCAGAGTTCAAATTCGGCAGCACCACTCCCACGAAATTTGAATTCCCCTATTTCCTCCTAAAATCCCTCCTATTCACAAACCTCAACAACCGAAAATCCCCCTTTTCACTCCCCAAATTCGGCTAACAACTCCCCATTCAAATCTGTTCAAAATTTTGGTGTTTCGATCAAACAGAGCTTCCTTCTATGGCCATCAATAAAAATCATCTCTCTTTGCACAAGCAGGGATTCGAACCTCAAACCACTAGCATAATCCACACACCACTATCTACTAGACCAGCAGGCCCATTCTGTCATGTTTTTTCAAAAATAAACTTATAACCCTACTGGCCAAAGGTAGGGGTTTTATCCTTAAAAAGCAAATTTTTTGTGGAAGCCAAGGCTTGAACCTATGACTTCTCAGACACTTCCAGAGCACACAACCACTAAGCCAGACATACTTTTGTGTTACTTTCTTACATAACTAAATATTTATGAGCAGCTTCCCAACTATTCCCATACTCAAGACCTACTACTTCTAGGCCCAAAATTCGGGGCGTTACACCTTCTTAGTTGGCGTTAGAGGTAGCCCACTAACGAAGTCCATAGTCACTCTCTCCCACTTCTAAAGTTGAATTTTAACTGGCTAAAGCAACCCTGAAGGCAACTGATGTTTAGCCTTAACCTGCTGGCATGTCAGACATTTACCCACGAAGTCGGTAACTTCACGCTTAAGACTCGACCACCAATATAACTCACGAAGGTCTCGGTACATCTTATTTCCACTAGGATGCATAACATAAGGGCTACTATGTGCTTCTCGCAGTATAGACTGCCTCAGATCAGTATCCTTCGGTACACAGATTCCCCTACAGAAACAGAGTATCCCTTCGCTGTTCAGTCCAAAATCCACAGCATCCTCACTCTCAACCTGTCGAAAACGAAGACCCACTGACTCATCCTCTAACTGTTTACCCTTAATCCGCTCAATCCATGTCGGTCAAAATTGAAGCTCGGCCAACAAACTACCATCATCAAATAAACTGAAGCGAGCTAACATCGCCCTCAGATCAGTCATAGCTCTACGACTCAGTACGTCTGCCACCATATTGGCCTTCCCAAGATGGTATTCGATCGAACAGTCATAATCTTTTAGTAGCTCAATCTATCTACGCTACCTAAGATTCAGCTCTTTTTGAGTAAGGAGATACTTGAGGCTCTTGTGATTAGTGTAAATGATACACTTCTCACCGTACAAATAATGCCTCCAAATCTTTAGTACGAATACCACCTCAGCCAACTCCAAATCATGCATCGAGTAATTCACCTCATGAGTCTTAAGCTGACGGACGCATATGCAACCACCTTACCCTCTTGCATTAACACACATCCCAGCCCAACATGTGATGCATCACTGTAGACAGTGAACTCCTTCCTAGACTCTGGCTGTATCAAGATAGGGGCTTCAGTCAGTACTTTCTTCAGCTTCTCGAAGCTATCTTACTGTGCATCTATCCAGTTAAATGGCACACCTTTACGTAACAACTTAGTTAAAGGTGCTGCAATCAGTGAAAACCCCTTTACAAATCACCAATAATACCCTGCCAGTCCTAGAAAACTGCGAATCTTAGATACAATCTTAGGCGGCTTCCAATCCAAAACAGCCTCAATCTTTCGAGGATCAACCCTAATCCCTTAGCAAATACCACCTGGCATACAGTTGTTTCTCCCTCAAAATCTGTAGAACAACTCGGAGATATGCATTATGATCATCTTCAGTTCTCGAATACACCAGAATGTCATCAATAAAAACCACTACGAACCGATCCAGATAGGGCTGGAACACTTGGTTCATCAGATCTATAGAAGCCGCTGGTGCATTCGTCAGTCCAAACGGCATCACTTGAAACTCGTAATGACCATAACAAGTCCTAAACGTTGTTTTGTCTACATTAGTCTCTTTGATCCTTAGTTGATGGTACCCCGATCAGATATCAATCTTAGAGAAAATCGAAGCTCCTCGACACTGGTCGAACAGATCATCTATCCTCGGTAAGGGGTACTTATTCTTAATGGTCAATTTATTCAATTATCGATAATCGATGCATATACGCATGGATCCATCCTCCTTTTTAACAAATAGAACTGGTGCTCCTCACGGAGACACACTAGGGCGGATGAACCTATGATCTAACAACTCTTGAATCTGAGCTTTGAGCTCCATAAGCTCCTTTGGTGCCATTCTATAAGGGGTGATGGACACTGGAGCTCTACCAGGCAGGAGCTCTATCCCAAACTCAACTTCACGATTTAAAGGTAACTTAGGTAACTCATTAGGAAAAACATTCGGAAAGTCTTTAACTTTCTGATATCTTTAATAGAAGAAACCCCAGAATTTGAAACACTAATGCAGGCCAGGTACACCTCGCAACCCTTACGAACCAACTTCTCTGCCCTCAGTGTAGAGATCATATTTGACAAGTAGTTCCGATGCTCCCCAATTACAACTACCTCTTCACCCTCCACAGTTCTCAGTACCATCCGTTTGGTAGCGCAGTCCAAGCTCACCCGATGTTTAACCAGCCAGTCCATTCCCAGAATTAAGTCAAATTCTCCAAAAAGAAGTTCCATCAAATTTTCCAAAAAGATAACTCCTTGAACCTCCAAAGGTACATCTCTGAATAGTTTATTTACTGTCACTAACTGCCCCAATGGACTCAATACAGTAACCTCACTCGTACTGCTCTCCACTAAGATACCTAGAGTCTCAGACACGGTACAGGATATATAGGAGTGAGTAGATCCTATATCTATCAGTGCAATTTAAGGTACATTATAGACAAAGAATGTACCTGTAATAACATCCGAAGCATCACCATCCTCTTGGCGTCGTGCAGCATAAACTAGAGCCGACTGCCTCTGTAATATCCTGATTTTGGGCCTAGTCGAAATAGTGGTTTCGTGACCACAAAATCCAAGATAGAAATAATTATTTTATGATTATTTTGAGGTCTATGATATGATTGCATGATTGTGTGAAAATTTCGTGAAGAAATTTTATGCATAAAGTGCTTAAATTGAAATTAGGGGCTAAATCGAATAATTTGCAAAACTTGCATTCTAGAAGTTTCTAGTATGAAATTGTTTTGAAATATTAATTAGGAGGTCTAAAATAGCAATTTTACCAATTTCTAAGTCTATGGACAAAAATTGGACATGGATGGAATTTTTGGAAAGTTAAGTAGTAAGGGCATTTTGGTCATTTAGGGGTAAAATGAATTAAAATACAAAATTAAAAGCCAATTTTGCTCATATTCAACCCCATGGCCAAATATAGCAAGGAGAAACCATGGCTAGGGTTTTTCAAGCTTCCAAGCTCGATTGTGAGTCCGTTCTAGCCCCGTTTTTCAAGTTCTTTACGTTTTTAGAATCCCGGTAACTTGATTAAGCTTATTCTAGCAATAATTTAAGCTAGGGTTCATATTTGGAAAAATACCCATAGGTTAAATGTGTTTATTTTGATTTTTTATGGTAGAATATGAAGGCTGAAATTATGTTAAACAACTTTTGCTAAGCGATTTTAAGCAAAAATGAGTAAAACGGCTTAATCGGTAAAAATTGTTATTGTTCATAACTATGTGTTAGAGTGAGAATTTGATGTTGTCATAGAAGGGACAAATGTTCAACATGTCATAAAACATAATAAAATATGCTTAATTTTAATTTACGAGCTTTGGGGAAAAAGTGTAAATATGCAAAAGTTTAGGGGCAAAACTGTAATTTTGCCAAAATATGATTTTGGGTTAATTTGAATAATGTGAGCCCTAATTAGACTATATTTTAAATGATAAAGTAAGGAAAACTAAAATTCGGGCTAAAATGGGGAAAATACCATTGTGGACGAAATGGTAAAAGTAGCCATTTTCACATACGAGGTAAGTTCATATGTAAATGTTGGTAACATAGTTATTATTTTAAACGTTTTTATGTTATTTAAATGATATGATAATTATTATGAAATATTATACTCGTGATAATTGTTTGATAATATGTCAAATTATGTGATATACTTGGAAAATGTGAAATACTATCGAGTATCGGTATCGGCATTCCGTAGAAGATGGTTGAGACACATGATTGGGAAAAAGGTCCCTTGAACCTTAGGAATGGATTAGGATACAAGTGACATGTCACTGGGATATTTGGGCATCCGAACTCGTTGAGTTGAGTCCAAGTTCACTTATGGATGCGAATGTCCGAACTCGTTGAGTTGAGTCCGAGTTCAAGAGATGTAACTAGGCATCCGAGCTCGTTGAGTTGAGTCCGAGTTCACTTATGGATGCGAACGCCCGAGCTCGTTGAGTTGAGTCCGAGTTCACTTATGGGCGGGTTACATGGTAGCTTGGCTAAATATGTGGCACTTATGTGCAAACTTTTCGTGTATCCGAATTATATTCCGATGTGTTCAACGGGTAAAATTCTACTCAAATGGAGGAATACTCGAGATGAAAGGGACATATTGGCAAGTGTTGTGAAATGGATACTTTGAGCAGTATGTACTTAACCCTCAAAGTTGAAAACTCGATATAACAACAATATGGTAAGATGATAAATGAAAATGTGATATGAATGTCTCTGATGATCATGCAAATGATGTTTATGTTTGCTTATATAGTTGTGTTACTTGCTATTTGCATGTGAACTTACTACGCATTTGTGCTTACTCCCTCCTTTTCATTCCTTATAGTGTTGACAAGCCAGCTCGGAAATCAAAAAGCAATCGAGGCACGCTCACACTATCAGTATACCATCTTGGCATAATGGCTTGTATATTTCGAGTATGGCATGTATAGCATTATAATCATTTTGTATATATGGTCTTATGATATGGTTATTGAGTGGTATGGAAATGCTTGGTAATGATTAGCCATTGGAATGGCTAATCATGATCATATTTGGTGTTATGTATGCTAAATTGCTAGCTAATCCATGGGAACCATGAAATGGGTAAAATTTACCATAAAATAGATTCAGACAATGATAGTGTAGCGTGAATTTGAAAAATCACTAAAAATAGTAGAAATGGAATTAAATAATGAATAAGTTATGGAATTGAAACTTGATGAGTCTATTTTCATATGGACGAAACAAAATAGGTATATAAGTTATATTTTATGAGATGTTTAAATTTTTATGAAATAGGGCTAGAGCAATTTCTGGATCCCCTGTTCTGACTTTGGAAATTCACCATAAATTTTTCAAAGAAAATTAGAAGTCATGATTTATATGTACAGATTCCTTATTTAGTATAGTTTTATTAGAAATAAATGGCATAGTCATTGAAACTCTGTACAGGAGATATATCTGATTCGTAATACACAGAGGTCGAGCGAGTCGAACCACAAACAGGAAAAATTTAACTAATAAACTGTACTAATTTGATTGACCAAAAATTCTATAAAAAAATTAGTAAATAGATATATGAGTCTAGTTTCAGGAAATATTTACGGAATTGTATTTTGAGTTTCAAAACTCAAGATATGAATTTTTAAGCGACTGTGACGCAGATTGCTAGCTTGACTGAAAATTTTAAAAATAAATTGTTTGAGCTGTTTAAAGTAATGAATTAAGTCTGTTAACACCTCGTGTTCGACTCCGGCGACGGTCTCGGGTATGGGGCGTTACAGCCTTGGCTCAGTATGCCCAGCATCTCTGTCTGGTGCCCTCTGACTATGGCCCATACCATTACCACCTCTAGCCTGACCACGGCCTCTCAGTGGCTCCTGAATACCCTACGGCAGCTGTACTGTACCCAAACTTGTAGCTTGCACCTGATCGGGCCTCCATGGACACTAGCTGATACGGTGCTCCATAAATCTGCACCTAGAACAAGCCCCAGCCCTTTTCAAGTACTCACCCTGATGGTGTCTCCCACAATCAGCATAGGGTTGCGGTCCAGTAACAGCAACAGGGGCCCCAACTTTGACTGGCCTATCAACTCTGGCCTTTCTCTTAGGCCTCAAAAAGGAACTTGAGGGTTCTGAATCCCTCTTCTTCCTACCTCTCTCCTTCTCACGGTTTTGGCACTCAGCGCGCTTTACCTCCTCGATGATCTTCGCCTTATAAACTAATGCAGTAAAATCCTGCTCCCTCTGTGGAGCTATCAGAACCCGTAGACTATCCCTGAGGCCGTCCTCGAAACGAACATAGTGCTCGTACTCAGTTGCCACCATCCCTCGCGCATAGTGGCTTACTCGCAAAAATTCAGCCTCATATTTAGCCACTGATTTATCCCCCTAAGTCAGATTTAGAAACTCTCTCCTCCAGGCATCCACATAACTAGCACCCACATACTTTCCCTGAGAAGTAGTCTTGAAAAATTCCCAGGTCAGTTGGTCAGGCTGAGTGCCCTCTTTAATTGTAAGCCACCACTAGTAAGCCTCATCTCTCAGCAGTGACACTACACCCTTTAGTTTCTGCTTGGTTGTGCAGTCGAGATCGTCTATGATCTCTTTGTGGCCTCGATCCAATACTCAGCCACATTAGGGGCAACTGTAGCAATACCCCTAAAAATTTTATCTCTATTAGACCAGAGTCATTCCGTAACCGACCCTCGGCCCACAGCATCAGTATTGGGCCCAGCGACCCTCTCCAGAATCCGTAACATAGCTTGGGGCAGCGCGTCGCCCCCAGCCACATGATCATGAGACCCAGTCTCACTCACAGGTGAAGCTAGTGCCTCCCTAGCTTCAACATTAGGCATGTGGCTAGATGACGAGGACCCAGCTCGAGCACCTCCACGGCCTCCGCCGTGACCTCTTGTACCATTTCCATGAGTACCTCTGGTACTTATTATCGGATTGTGTTTTATTTGTTTTAACAGTTTTATGCATGAGTTTACAGTTTCAGTGTTTATTAACGGATGTTTTATGGAAAACAGTATTAGTAATTTAGAGTTCGTTTTCGCAGATCGCAGTCTTACTACAGTTTTTAGTTTACCTAAATAGAGTATTTGATCTGATCTACTACCTCGATGATCTCGGTATTTCAATTCAAACAAACAACAGTTTCAGAAGACTTACAAAATCGACACCGAAGACTCGGTATACCACACATTTGGTAAAACATTTGAAACTACTTCAAATCATTTGAAACAGTTCTTTTAGAAATTCCAAGTTTTGAAAGAAAGCCAAATCCACAATCGAGTTTTTCAACCTGGCTCTGACACCCAAAACCCGGCCTGGACATTCTGGCTGAAACTGGCGATGTCGCATTGAAGAATTTTTTGTAAAGTGAGATATCGTTGAAAAACCCGTTCTATATTTAACCTCTTTGTGATCTTAACGATGATTTTAGGATGTCTCATTTATTTTCAAAATGCAAACCATTTGGCAAAAAGTTAATCATACTAAGACGTCATTAAATTTTTAAAACGTTATTTCTTGTGGAAGCTCTTAACACAGGTTGCGTACTCATGGTATTTTTGAAAAGCATTTATCTTTTTGAAAACCGGCGTCTTACCCTACTGCTAGCAGTTATAAATCAACTAAAATAAAAACCCAAATTAAAGTAAAAATCTATAAAGGCCTTATTACAGTAAAAATACCCAAAATAAAATTACTTATAATTTAAAAACAAAAAATGAAAGTATGCGAGATTGTGTGGCCACCTTTGAGTCGCTCACAGCACCAGTCCACCTAAGACTGGGGATTACCTGTACAGATAAACAAATGGGTGAGTTATGAAAACTCAGTGTGTAATCCCATATCAAATAAGCAAACAGTACATATACAGTTTGGGCCTAAGCCCAATTCAGTAATGGTTCAGTCTCAGTTAGGGCCTTAGCCCATTACAATATGAGTATCAGTTTGGGCTTGAGCCCATCCCAGTGACAGTAGCAGTACAGATATGCAATCAAGAGATCCTACCTAGCCAGCCTCTACACTCCATCTCCGTCCAACCCTGCACTCCATGTGGGGATATAATCAACCCACCCATCCCTACACTCCAAATAGTACCGGTTGCGGCACTAAATAGTATTTACAGTAGAGCTTCCAGTACAATACACTTCCTCCAATCTTAATAAAACCCCACCCCATGCACACATCATGCATCATGTCATGTCATGTCATAATATCATATATGTACTCAATATGTCTAAAATGGCATGCTTATCACAATGATACATCACCTAGGGGCATAACAGTCAGTTTATCAATTACGGGGTCTAGGTAAACTTACTGACCCAATAATAGGTCCACAATCATCTCGGGTGACCCGTGCAACCTTAACAGTCCTACAGTGAAAATGGGCCCATGGCCCATATTGTAGGTCCATGTGGCCCACATAGCCCAGAAATCCTACAGTGAAAATGGGCCCATGGCCCATATTGTAGGTCCATGTGGCCCACATAGCCCAGAAATGGCCTTGGCCCACATAGCCCATTATTCTCCACACGTCCGTGTGGTTTACCCGTACCATGGGCCCACATGGCCCAATACGGCCTCAGCCCATGAAATCGCTCATGGCCGGCCAGGTCGACAATATGCCCATGTTTAATCACATGGCCTACCCACACGGCCGCAAGCACGCCCGTGTGGCAATGACATTCACTCATTTCGGCTTTTGTCGATTTCTATAATTGGAGTTGCATCTGTACACACCTTGTTGCGAAAAGGCGTAAACAGTCCACATGCACTCCAAACCTTGGTCGATCGAGTGAGGTTTGCACACTTAACCCGTTGTAAGGGACTGATTACTAGGCTTTAGGGATTACCTGCATTCCAACCAAACCTTATTAACCACTAATACTCATACAAGTAGCTTGAATCAAACGCATACCAACTTACAGAAAATGCAGAACCCAAAAATAGGGGAATGAAGCAATCGGCCTAGACCCAAGAATGCAAGCCAAAGCACCCGAGTTGAACACGTGATAACTAAGAACAAGGTTACCTTCGATCAAGTGAAGAGATTCGGCAATGAAAGAGAGGAAGAGATGGATGGAGAAAAGGCAAGGATCGGCTACAAGGAGAGAAGGTATTCAGCCACAACAAAATAAGATAAAGAGAGGGGAGTTTCTAAAAGCCGAATGAATTAAGAGAGGGGAAAAGAGGGAGTATTCGGCCAAAGCAAGAACCGATTGAGTGTAAGAAAAGAAGAAGCAATCGGTCAATCAAGGAAAACAGAGAGATCGACTGTTAGAGGTGAGCCAATCGATCAGGAGGTGAACTCGAGAGAAGTGCAAATTCAGAATAAATAACAAAAACGAGAAGATACCTGAAAGTAATATTCGGCCTCAAAAGAGAGAAAAATGATAAAACAAGAAGCAGAGAGAGAAGAAAACAGAAGCAAAATTTTGGCACCCAAAGCAAAAAGGTGAGCTATGACCGATTCTTGACCACAATGAGTCTCCCAATTCGGCATGACCTCAAAACACACCCCTCACTCGACTCCTCAAAAATCTCCAACCACTGTCGAAATTCTCTGAGCAATAGTTCAAATTCGGCACTACTCTCCCACTTATTTAAAATCCCACGTTTTCCTCCCTAAATCCCTCTATATCGTCCACTCCTCCCTCAACAACTTAATTCAAATTCCACCATAATTCTTCAGTAGTTCAGGTTGACTAGAACTCCCACTTGATTCAAAGCAGGACTCGAACCTCAGACCTCATGGAACAACAACACCCCACCTATCCCCTAGACCAGCAGGCCTTTTTCTGACATGTTTTACCCCCCATTTATTTAAAAGCCTACTAACTAGAGACAGATTTTATTCATATTAAAAACAAAACTTTTGTACAAGCCTAGGCTTGAACCCAAGACTTCCTAAACTCTCCCCAAGACACTTAACCATTGAAGCAGATACATAGTTGTGTAACACAAACATACAAAAATAAATACTTAGGATTTCTGGGGTGTTACACTCAATACTGCTCATCAAGGAAGAATATTCGTCGTCTTCGAAATCAGGTAATTCAAAGAATTCATCAATAGCATTTGAGCTTATTGGTACCTTGATTCTGCGAATAGAAACTTCTGTCAATTCGCTTGAGGTCAATTTTGCCTAAAATTCATGAACTAACTCCTCATCTACACTAGGTCTTTTCTCACAAAATAACTCTCAATTGAGAGCTTCAGCAATTTTTCGAATGCGCACCATGAAATCAATATAGTTGCTTTCTTTCAACGTAAAGCCCTTTTTTGGGCTCATCTGTTAATTCTTGAAAACGCTTTCATATCTCACTTCGACATCTTCACATTGGAATTTATTTTGTGATTCGTCAATTTAAGCAGAGACATGAGTTCTCTTGCGAGGCATGATTAACCTGAACGTAAGATGGAAACAAATATTTTCTCAAAAATTTAATTAGTATAGAACATTAATAATTCAATAAATTGGAAAATTAAATAATAAAATAAAATAAAAATTTAGGAGAAAATTCTGTCTTACCACCTTTTTATAAAAATTAAGAACTCAAAGCAAATAAATATAAAGCAAAAGGGGTTGGCTTAGGGATGGTTGTTGTAACACCCCTAACCCGTATCCGTCCTCGAATTAGTGTTACGAGGCATTACCGAACAAAAGCGCAATTCCAACATTTATATATTCACACAAGTCAAAACTTATTTATATAGAGTATATAGCTAATTTAAATATCAAAACACACATTGATTTTCAAATTGTATACATAATCCATAACACATATTTCAATGCATTACTCATAGCATATTATGCACAAAAATACACAACATTTAATTATTTTCAACATGGTCAAACATACTTCTAATACCATCTTTGTACTTATGAAATAACCACCAAATCCGATATCATTTCAATATGCAACATTATAGTTATTAATCAAATGTATGACAACATGTCTACTTCTTTTGCCGACTATCAATATGACATTTCCTTAACCAATATACATACACATTCTTAAAACTAAATAAGCCATATTACTCAACTTAAAAACCACATACATATGCGGCATTAGTAATAGCCAATATGAACTTATATGCTTTGCACATTAATGCAAATTAAACATCCATACGACAATAATCATACATTTTCATATACTTCATTTAAAACCATTCATCATTAAAGACTAAACAAACCTATTTTTAATCATTAGATCATACGCATAAGAACATAATAAATTAAGCCATTTTAAGTACAAACACCACCAAAAAGTACACTGATTTCTTATGCTAATTAATATGCCGAAAATTACATACTCATTAACCAACAATAGTTAACATTCGGTAATTCAAAACAACTTCAATATGACTATTAAAAAAATATTGTTCACTTATTGCCATACACGACTGAATTTAAATAGCAAATCCATGATAAACATGTTTTAAGCATACAACCATATTTTGACTAGGTTTAGCCGTATAATCATGCATTAAACGATATTCCATGAAAACATATTTTCAATATAATCTAAAGCATAACTGAATTGTCACTATAATAGACATTATTAACAAACCACAACTCAAAAACATCCATTTTCCATTTAACAAGCTTACTTAAAGCTATTTATAATTTTTTCATGTCATTAACCACATAAAGACATATATATATCCAAAACACAAATCTTATATACCATATAATATGCATATCAAAACATATTCCTATCATATTCGAACATAACCAAATATCCTTTAATGCCATCACATAATAACACCTTAATCAAACATAACAACCAAATTCACATATACTTTTATCAATTCATGTACCTTAGCCAAATAAACCAAACATACACATCCAAAATCACCAACCATTTTCAATGCATATAACACATATAAACATGACCAAAGTTTCATATAATCACTTATCATATTAGCCATTTTTGCATGGCTTAATATATACACAACTTCAAACTTAATTAAATAAAACCTAGCTTATACATGCCATAATATCAAGTTTAAACTTATAATGTACCAAAAATAATCGATAGTGTGATAGACTTTGCTGACGATCCACGAGCTCGTAACTAGACTCCAAAATTTATAAAACAAAGGAAAAAAAACACACAGAGTAAGCTATCAGAGCTTAGTAAGTCATAAGCAAGTAATTAACTCAATGTTAATATCAACTCAATTTAACCAAACTAATTTATGCTATCATATTCACATTTATTCTCAAGATCACAATTTCATATATAACATATACTTTCATATACAATTTCACATTTGGTCAAATATACATAAACTCATATACAAGTATTCATGAATCATTTCATAAATATTCACATTATATAATTAAAAGGCCAAATACAATTTCCATATACACATACATTTTTATTTACATCACACATGATTTGCAACAAATATCAAGTAACTTACTTACCTTATTTCAAATAGGTAATAAGCTAACTCATACCTAATCATTTTAGCTCATTTTACACATTCAATCAAGACTTATCGTCGCCCGATGAACCATTCAGAATTGGATAGGACACTCGGATAATCACATATATTGTACAATGCCAACATCCCAGACGTGGTCTTACATGTAATCACATGTCGATGCCACTGTCCCGGACAAGGTCTTACTCGCACACATATATTAGAGTCACATATCGATGTCAATGTATAAAACGTGGTCTTACTCACACACTTATATCGATGCCATGGTCTTACTCGCACATCACATATCGGAATCCTATGTCATGACATATGTATCCTAGCTATTCCTAAGGTTTATACAGGGCTTTTAGACGTCGTAACTCGGTCGAAACAAACTCGTAAACATAGCTCCCAAGCTTATTTACATTCGGCTAACACATATATATATATATTTTCACATATTTCATTTCAGTATATAAAACTCATATTTATTTAAAATAAACAATACCTATTTTCTTAAAAACTTACCTCGAACGATGAAAATCGGAACAGGACGACTGATCAACAACTTTAGTTTTCCCCCGATCCAAATCCGATTTCTTTGGTTCTTGATCTAAAAATATTCAAATTAAACTCATTCAAACATATTTTCACTCAATTTAGTCCAAAAGCACATAAATGGGCAAATTACCATTTTACCTCTGACGTTTCACATTTTTTACAATTTAGTCCAAATTGCACAAAACGCAAATCATGCAAAATCTGCACACATCATGCTTAGGCCGAATGTTCCATGTTTTCATACAATTCCATAAATTTCATTTATTTCACATTTTAGTCCCTCAATTTATTATTTTTGCAATTTAGTCCTGATTACTCAAAATCATCAAAAAGTCCAATACAAAACATGTTAATCTAAAACATATCTTTCATATTTCATCAATTAACATCACAAAGATCAAATACTCATCAATGGCATAAATCAAAGTATTCATCAAAATCAAAAATTCAAGCATGGGCTTTGTACATTACACTGCAAAGATCTCAAAAACGTAAAAATTATCAAAAATCGAGCTAGTTACATACCTTAATCAAGCTTCAATAATGCTGAATACCTAAGCTTTCTTTTCTTTTATTTCTTTATGTTATTCGGTAATAAGAGAAATAATGAACAAATGGTTTTTTATTATGTTATATTATAACATATATGATCATATTATTTAGTTTACATATTTAACCTTTATAAAATATGAAACCATTATATCATAAGGTTACAATGGTCCACTACATATAATTATGGTTTAATTGCATTATAAATGCTTCATATTATAAAGACAACAACAATTAGGCACTTTCACATTTAACCTTCAAATTTTCATTTTACGTGATTAAGCCCTTTTAATTAAATCGACACTCAAACAGCAAAATTAAAACACAAAAATTTCACACATATAAATTCACACATAATAAACACTGAAAATAATTTTTAAATATTTCCTGACTTAGATTCGTGGTCTCAAAATCACTAATCTGAATAGGGTCTTGATGGTGTGGTGCGATAGGCAAGGGTGTTGGTGCGAGCAGATGCGCGGGCAGCAGGGCATGTGTGTGCCGCGCGGATGCGGGGAAGTGGGCAGCAAGTAGGTGCGTCGAGCAGGCATGACAAGCTACTGGAGTTGGACGTGCGGCAAGTATGGCAACAAGGAGGAGGCTACTGGCATGCACGGTGTGCATAGGGGCTACTGGGTACCTGCGTGAGCTGTTGGCAGAATGGGGCCTCTGCTAGGTGTGAGGGTGATGGACGGAGCTGGGCGATGTTGTGGCTAGAGAGTTTGGCACTAGGTGATTTGGTACTTGGTGGGTTTTGGATGCTAGGATTGACGGCGGGGTGAGTGAAAAAAATGGCAAAGGTGGGTAAAATTTATAATTAAAGCAGTAGGAGTTTAATTAGAATTCTTAGAACAAATTAATATTTAAGATATTCCAAGTTCTAATTCTACATAGAGTTAACAACTAATAATTAATATAATACATATTAAATTATTATTTACTATTAATTTATTAAAAATAAATACTTATAAAATAAAATATGATCAAATTTAAACTAATCCTAATTCTATTCAAAGTTGATAATGATTAATATATATTATAATAGATAAAACCATATATTAATGATTATCATCTTATTAAATTAAATTAAAAACATTTATTCTAGATGCGTTTTGAAATTATTTACAAGAAGAGGCATCCAATTTTTAGTATTTAGAAAAAGAGCATCCAAATTTTGAAAATAGTTCAATTAAGTACCTAGACTTAAAGAAAAATTGAAATTGAGTTGCAATTTAAAACTTGGATCAAAATTGACCCTTTTATTTGAAAACTTAAAAATTTATTTTGCCATTTAGGGAATAATTCCTTGGAAGATTATGTTAAAATCAATTCCCAAGAAAGATTTGAGGGGTCACAAATGGTCCCACTTAAGTTCTAATCTACTAGACTGAATTTATTTAAACATGCTAATCCCAAAAATACACCCTCAATCATTTATTAAAAGAAAAAAAGAAAAACAAGAAAAATTAAATATCCGATAAAATGAACGAGATTAGATCCCATTCAATTTTATCTCCCCAGTAATGTTTTAAGCACTAAGCATTGACTCGAAAGTTACGTCCCTTACATTGAAGTTTGACAACTTCATATGGATAAACTTGGTGAATCGTAAATTGACCGGACCAATGTGATTTTAACTTACTGATAAACCATAATTTATACATATTTTCATCCCTCGCTTAACACGTTTATGAATGATTTCTCCTTATATTTGGTGAATTTAACGCTCCTAATCCTTTAATTTCATGTTTTATTCTTAGGTGAGCATAGGAGAACGAAAAGAACAAGAAACGGGCCAAAAACGGAGAAAATGGGCCGTAAAGGGAAAACAACACAGCCTGGATTTCCTCACACGGGCAGAACACACGGCTATGCCATTCTAACAGGCTTGACCACGGCCTAAAACAATCTAAGCACAGGTATGTTGATATCTCAGCCTCGACCACGGCCTGAAGTAATCGTACACGAAGGTGTCACATGGGCGTGTCCCTGCCGAACCCTAGCTAAGTTCCATTCAAAAAAGGGCAAGTTGGAGGGCTTTTAGGCATTTTAAAGCCTATTTAAACACCCTAGAGGAAGACCAAAGGGTAGACGAAGAATAGGGAGTAAAGAATTACTCCAAGGAAGCCGATTGATCCATCTGAGAAGCCGGATTCATCATCAAGACTGAAGATCTCTCATCAATTTCCCTTCAGGAGTTTTGGGTTTTCTGTATGTTTTGTATTCTTTATTTTTCTGAGATGATTTCTTATTTAGTTATGAACTAAAACCCCTAAATACCTAAAGGGGATAAAACCTAAGATGAATCGTGTTATTATTTTCTGAATCGTATGATAAATATTCGACTTGTTCTTAATTATGTGTTCTTAATTCTTGTTTTGGTATTTCAGGATATCGATCCAAGTTAATACTCTTAGTTGGAGTATGAATAGTCCCTGGCTAAGAGTGACTTTGTTATAATTAAGCGGAGTTGATTGCGCGCTTAGAGATAGGGTGACAAGATTTTGTTGGATTAGGGTGAAACCTAATAAGGGGATCCATAGATCGAGTTAATGCAACCCCATAGTGTTAATTAGAGAAAAGTCTCAATTATTCAACCTAGGGATTAGACGTTATTAGTCTAGAATAGGGATAATAACATAACTTTGGGATTTCTACGGAACAAGTTAAATGAGTAAATCGTCCAGTTCGGAGCCAAAATAACAAGTGAAGTCTAGGCGAATTTTTCTATAGGTATTGTCCTAAATCAATCGTTTTTTTCCCTAAAGTAATTCCCCAATTCTATTTTTTGCAACTTCTTAGTTTAGTTAATTAGTTAGTTAAAACAAACCCCTTTATTCTTAGGCTAGATAATAAAAAGACGGTCATTATTAGTACCTTTAGTCCTTTAGGTTCGACAATCTAGTCTTGCTAAAGATATACTACTGTTCGATAGGTACACTTGCCTACATCGTGATAATAATTAGTTTCAAGAACGATTAATTATAAATTTATAAAACTTATCACGAAAAATCATGATCAAGTTTTGGCGCTATTGCCGGGGACTAAAATATTAGGAACACTCAATTTTTATTACTTTAGCCATTTATTTTTCTTGCAAATTAATTTTATTTTTTGTTTTACTAATTTTCTTTTTCTTTCTTCTGGCAGGTTCTTATAGTTAATAACTAGAAGAAACCCGTCGGGACCACTACTTTTTGACGAAGAGGTTGATCGCACAGCTCGTAGAAACCGACGAGAAATAAGGCGAAGCCTAAGATACACAGAAGAAGAGTAAGAGGATGATATCTCAACTACAACCGAGGAGATGGCTAAAAATCAAGACAATCAGCTACCTCTTGCGATACCTGCTGAATTAGCAAATCAGAATCTTGCTCCTCGTACTATGTATGATTATGCTAAGCCTAATTTAATAGGAACTGAGTCAAGTATAGTTAGGCCTACTATTGCTGCGAATAATTTTGAACTGAAACCTAACACGATTCAAATGATGCAACAATTTGTTCAGTTTGATGGTTTGCAGGATGAGGACCCCAACACTCATTTGGCAAATTTTCTAGAAATCTACAACACTTTTAAAATTAATGGCATTTCTAATGAAGCCATTCGTCTTCGGTTATTGCCTTTTTCACTGAGGAACAAAGCTAAACAGTGGTTGAACTCGTTACCACGAGGGTCCATCACTACTTGGGAACAAATGACCGAAAATTTTTTATTAAAGTATTTTTCGCCAGCTAAGACAACTAAATTACGTAATGATATCTCTTCTTTTGTACAGATGGATTTAGAGACACTTTACAATGCATGGGAGAGATACAAGGATCTACTATCAAGGTGCCCTCACCATGGGATACCTCTATGGCTGCAAGTTCAAACGTTCTACAATGGTGTGAATCCCTCAACAAGACAGATGATTGACGCAGCCGCTAGTGGAACCATCAACAACAAAATACCTGAAGAGGCTTACGAATTTATTGAGGAAATGTCACTGAATAACTATCAGTGGTAAGTCATGAGGACTAAGCCAACTAAAACAATAGGCGTTTATAACGTCGACTCAGTTACTATGTTGTCAAATCAGGTAGAACTTTTGAATAAAAAGATTGATGGTTTACTTGGTTCTATGCAGGTACATCTAGTGATGAGGTGTGATTCAAGTGGAAGAGGTGTGCATATAGAATATCAACCATTCAATCCTACAACCGAAGAGGAACAAGTCAACTATATAGGTAACAATAACTTTATATCTCAAAATAACCCATACAGTAATACTTATAATGCAGGTTGGAGGAACCACCCGAATTTCTCCTGGGGTGGTCAAGGGAACCAAAGGCCACAAAATCCTCTGATTTTTCAACAGCCACCTTATCAACAGGAAAAGAAACCGAACCTTGAGGAGATGCTATCCAAATTCATCTCGGTGTCAAAAACTCATTTCCAGGATACCAAGACGGCATTTAAAAATCAACAAGCGTCGATCCAAGGGCTCAAAACTCAGATAGGACTGCTTTCCAAACTAATTTCTGAAAGACCATTAGAAAGTTTATGTAGTAACACCAAACCAAATCCAAAAGAGCATGTGAAAGCAGTTACACTAAGGAGTGGGAAAGTGTTAGCTGAATCTGAAAAAAAGCTAACACTAGAAGCCATGGTAAGCGAAAAGGACGAGGAAAGACCCAAAAATATTGACAAACCAGTGCAAAAAGAATATACACCACCAGTTCCATACTAAGCAAAGTTGAAAAAGGACCACATGGATGCACAATTCGGTAAGTTTCTTGAACTTTTTAAGCAATTACATATCAACTTACCTTTTGTTGAAGCTATCTCGCAGATGCCTACATACACAAAATTTTTTAAGGAGCTTTTAACAAATAAAAGGAAGTTTGAGGACTTATCTACAGTGGAACTCAACGAGGAGTGCTCAGCCATACTCCAAAATAAACTACCAACCAAACTGAAAGATCTAGGAAGTTTTACTATTCCTTGCTCAATTGGTAGTTTGAATGTTGAGAAAGCACTAGCTGATTTAGACGCTAGCATTAATTTAATGCCACATAAAATGTTCAAACAACTTGGTCTTGGGGAACCTAAACCCACTAGGATGAGTATTCAACTAGCCGATAGATTTGTTAAATATCCTAGGGGTATTATAGAAGCCATACTTGTGAAATTAGATAAATTCATATTCCCTGTTGACTTCGTTGTGCTTGACATGGACGAAGATGTAGAAGTGCCTTTAATCCTAGGGCGTCCATTTTTAGCCACTGCTAGGGCTGCAATTGATGTAGGTGACAGCAAATCGGTACTTAGAGTAGGTGATGAAGAAATTATCTTTAAAATTTATGATGCTATGAGATTCTCTAGGGAACATGATGATTCATGTTATTTTGTTGATTCTATTGATCATGCTACTCAAGACCCATTTCAAGAAATTATACTGAAGGACACGACGAAACTGTATCTAGCTCAAGGAGAGGAGGCAGATGATGAATCCAACGAACATTCCTCAAGACAAGCAGAATATGAAGGTATCAAGATAAACGATGAACTTAAGCAAAAACCTCTATTGAAGAACCTCCCAAAGTGGAACTTAAACAATTGCCAAATCACTTGGAATCTACATATCTTGGAAATAATTCTACATTACCAGTGATTATAGCTTCTAACCTGTAACCCAAGGAAAAAGATGAATTAATCCAAGTATTACAATAACATAAAAAGGCCATAGCTTGGAAAAATTTTGACATAAAAGGAATCAGCCCCTCTTTTTGCACCCATAAAATTTTAATAGAAGATGAGTATAAGCCATGTGTGTAGGCTCAAAGACGACTGAACCCCAATATGAAAGAAGTTGTTAAAGCTGAGGTAATTAAACTTCTAGATGCAAGAATTATTTATCCTATTTTTGATAGTTCTTGGGTAAGTCCTGTGTAATACCCTATACACTTATCCGTCGCCGGAATAGATCCATAAGGTATTACCACTCAGAAACAGATCAGACTAGCCATTCATAATCAATCATGCATAACAAAATATAGTTTCTTTAATCATTCAACCATGAACAAATTTTAACCAAAGTTAGAGTAACTAATAAATTTCAAGATGTTTGACACATAAGTCCATAGAACCATAAACTCGTATTTAGGAAATTAGCAAGCCACTTTCGCATGGTTAAAATATTTACAATTTTTAAAATATAACTTGCTTCAAAAGAGAGTTAAGCCTATACATGCCATATCTCAAGATATAAACTATCAAAAGTACCAAAACAGTGACGATAGTGTAGATGATTTTGAACTTGAAATCCCCGAGCTCGTTGCTTTCAACAAGATCTAAAAAAAAAATAAGACAACACAAAACATTCACAGTAAGCCATTAAGCTTAGCAAGTCTCAAGTATCTTAAACAACAAAACCTATTGATACATATTATATCATATTCGAAATATAATACCAATTGACCGAAAATAAATAACCATGTAAACTCCATTTCCTCTACTTATTATTTCTTCAGAGTTTGAATTTCATAAGCACACCTTCTAAATGACTCGTAGTAATTCATCGATTCGACCTTATAAAGTTAATTCAAATCATTTCATTCATATATAATTTCAAAGATCATAATTGTATATCTATATAACATATACTTTCATGTACCAAAATTCATAATGGCCGAATATAACTATACACAACCTCATATCATACGCTTCTATTTTCAATTCATACTTTAATTCACATTTCTTCATATGCATAACAACTTATACGTACCTGGACAATTTAATCTATCAAATGAATTTAGATATCGTATAGCATAATCTCATATTTATAGACTTTTATTGTTTCATCGGAAATATGCCTACTAGGTATAAACCTGAACTTAGCACCGGCACGAGGCCTGCTAGGTATAAACCTGAATTTAACACCGGCACGAGGCCTGCTAGACATTAAGTCTGAAACTCATTCACTGGCAATATGTATGCTAGGCTCATGGCTCGAAACAATCCATATGCTAAAAGCTTGCTGAGCCAGAGGCCCGAATCATAATTCGAATATAAATTTTTTACAAATTCATAACATATACACTTTTTGTATTTATGCATTTCACATAAGCTAATCACATTAGTCCACTTTGACTTCATTTACATATAATCACTTGATAATTATCGCACTATTTCTTCTTAATTTACCATTACATATCTTCAATCTAATGTATACAACTCACGGCAAGATGATCATAACAAATTTCCTTATTTAAATCTCACGTATACTATCCAACTTCAAGTATGTGTATATATATAAATGTTTATGCTATAGCTATGGCTAAATTCCCGTGACATATCATGATTCATTCATAAATAGTTTATGTTTAAATACTGAAAACTTACCTCGAGTATTTTCTGAGCAACTACGGGTCGGCTACTCAACTACTTTAGCTTTTCTTTTATCCGAATTTGTCCCTCTATGCTCTTGAGTTTGTCTCAAGCTTAAGATGACCGAATGGTTTGCTCCTTTTTCTTTCTTTAAAATTGGCTAAGAAGAACAAAGATGAACCCTTTGTTTTCTTCACCCCTTTTTCTATTTTTAATTATCATTATTATAAAATATAAAGCCATTTAGTTGCCATTATACTAATAGATAATACATATATTTTATATAGAAAAAACAACATGGCCGGCCACTATATTAAAATGGATAATTTGACATGCAAGTCCATTCTTTTTATATCATGCATTAATAGACCATTATAATTTAACCTATCACAGTTTCAAAATGTCTCACATTAGTCCTATTTAATAAATTTCACATACAAATGATAAAATCAAAACATGAAACTTTTACACTTGTACTTACACATATAATAAGCATAGAATATAATGGTTAATTATTTTTGTGACTCGGTTTTGTGGTCCCGAAACCACTTTTCGACTAGTGTCAAATTAGGGCTGTCACAACTCTCCCCACCTTAGAAATTTTCGTCCCCGAAAATCTTACCAGCGAATAAATTAGGATATCATTCTTTCATGGAGTCTTCAAGCTCCCACATAGCTTCTTCAACCCCGTGTTTGACCCACAACACTTTTACTAACGAAATTGTCTTGTTCTGCAATTCTTTCACCTCGTGAGCCAAAATACAAACCGGTTCCTCTTCATAGCTCAAATCAGACCGAATTTCTATCTCTGATGGACTAATCACATGAGAAGGATTGGATCTGTATCGACGAAGCATCAAAACATGAAAAATGTTGTGAATCTTTTCAAGTTCAGGTGGCAAAAGTAGTCTACAAGCAACCAGCCTAATCCGTTCTATAATTTCGTACGGTCCGATAAATCTTGGGCTCAATTTGCCTTTACGGCCAAATCTGAGTACCTTTTTCTACGGTAAAACTTTGAGAAACACTTTGTCTCTGACTTGATACTCAATATCTTTCTGTTTCAAGTCCGCATACGATTTCTAACAATCTGATGCTGGTTTCAGGCTTTCACGGATCACTTTAACTTTTTGTTCGACCTATTTAATCAAATCAACTTTGTAAATCTTATTTTCACTGAGTTCGGTCCAAAACAAAGGCGTACGACATTTACGACCGTATAAAGCTTCGTAAAGGGCCATCTTGATACTCGATTGAAAACTATTATTATATGTGAATTCAACCAAAGGCAAGTATCATTCCCACGACGCATTAAAATCAAGGATACAACATCTCAACATGTCCTCGAGTATCTGAATAATTTGCTCGGATTGACCATCGGTCTGGGGATGAAAAGCGGTCCTAAAATGCAACTTAGTACCTAATGCTTCTTGCAATTTCTTCCAAAACCATGATGTGAATCTCGGATCTCTATCCGACACAATAGAAGTAGGTACCCCGTGTAACCTTACAATCTGAGAAACATACAATTCGGCTAGCTTATCAAGCGAATAATCCGTACGTACGGGAATAAAATGAGTCGATTTTGTCAATCTATTAACAACAACCTAGATCGCATCTTTCTTGCTTGGTGACAATGGCAACCTAGATACAAAATCCATCGTAACCCCATCCCACTTCCATTCGGGTATCATGATCGGCTGAAGGAATCCCAAAGGCACTTGATGTTCCGCTTTCACTTGTTGACATATCAAACAGTTCGAAACAAAGTCAGAAATGTCTCATTTCATACCATGCCACCAGTATTGTTGTTTCAGATCGTTGTACATTTTCATACTACCCGGGTGAGCAGACATTCAACTGCTATGAGCCTCGCCCAAAATCATTGAAATAAGCTCTGAATTTGTCGGGACACATAATCGATTTCTGAACCTCAAACAATCATTGCTATCAACCAAAGATTCTAAATCCTGATTCGATACACATAGTGCTCGTTTTGCAACTAATTCATCATCAACATTTTGAGCTTCATAGATTTGTTGCATCAATAACGATTTTGCTTTTAACTCTGCTACTAACACACCATCAGTGGAAACAGAAAGGTGCACATTCATTACTCGCAATGCAAACAGTGACTTACGGCTTAAAGCATTAGCGACCACATTGGCTTTTCCCGGATGGTAATCAATGACAAGCTCGTAATCTTTTAATAATTCTAGCCACCGTCTTTGTCTCAAATTCAAATCTCTCTAAGTCATCAAGTACTTGAGACTTTTGTGATTAGAATACACATGGCATTTTTCCTCGAACAAGTAGTGGCGCCAAATTTTTAAAGCGAAAACGATAGCAGCTAACTCGAGATCATGAGTCTGATAGTTCTTCTCGTGAGGCTTCAACTGTCTCGAAGCGTACGCTACTACTCTACCTTCTTGCATCAATACATAGCCTAAACCATTCAGAGACGCATCACTGTAGATCACAAATTCTTTACTGGATTCTGGCTGAACTAACACCGGAGCTTCGGTCAAAAGAGTTTTCAATTGATCAATACTTTTCTAGAACTTTTCTGACCATTCAAATTTAGTATCTTTCTGAAGCAAATTTGTCATCCGTGTTGCTATCATCGAGAAACCTTTCACAAAACGTCTGTAGTATCTGGCAAGTCCCAAAAAACTTCAAACTTCTGAAACATTCCTCGGAGGCTTCCAATCGAGTATAGCTAAAATTTTACTAGGATCAACTCAGATACCTGATGCAGATATAACATGTCCCAAAAAGCTAACTTCCCTCAACCAAAACTTACATTTACTAAACTTCGCATATAGCTTCTTGTCTCGCAAAATCTGCAATACTAACTTCAAGTGTTTGGTATGCTCGATTTTGTCTCTGAATAGATCAAAATGTCATCTATAAACACGACTACAAATCGATCCAAATACTGTCTGAAAATTCGATTCATTAAATCCATAAAAACAACAGGGGTATTAGTAACCCCAAATGGCATCATTACGAACTTATAGTGTCCATACCTCGTTCTGAAAGCAGTTTTAGGCAAATCAGAGTCTCTAACTCGCAACTGATAATAACCCGATCTCAAGTCTATCTTTGAAAATACGGAGGCTCCTTTCAGTTGATCGAACAAATCGTCAATTTGTGACAACGGATATTTATTCTTTATCGTTACCTTATTAAGCTGACGGTAATCGATACACATTCTCATAGTTCTGTCTTTCTTTTTCACAAATAGCACTGGTGCACCCCAGGGAGAAAAACTTGGTCGAGCAAAACCTTTATCTGTCAATTCTTGCAACTAAGATTTCAATTCTTTTAGTTCAGTCGGTGCCATACGATACGGAGCTATCGAAATAGGTGTAGTCCCTGGCACTAGTTCAATGCCAAACTCTACCTCCCAAACAGGTGGTAATCTCGGTAATTTGTAACAACCCTAAATTGACCCTAGTCGGAAAGTGGTTTCAAGACCACAAAACCGAGACACAAAAATAATTAACCGTTACATTCTATGCTTATTATATGTGTAAAAGTATGTGTGAAAGTTTCATGCTATAATTTTGTCATTTTCATGTGAAATTTATTAAATAGGACTTATATGAGATATTTTGAAATATGGTAGGTCATTTTGTAGTGGCCAAATAATAGATAGTGTAAATAAATGGGTTTGCATGTCTAATATCCCACTTTAGTGGTAGTGGCTGGCCATGTTAATGATGGCAAGCAAAATATGTATTGTTTAATAAAATTTTATGATAATGGTTTAATTTATGAAATAAAGAAATTTAGTAAAATAAGAAAGAGTAATAGAAAAGAAAAAGAAAAACAAAAATATTGGTCTTCATCTTCTCCCTTAGGAGCCGAATGTTAAAGAAGAAAGGGGGATATAGCATTCGGTCATCTTAAGCTCAAAAGAAGGTTAGTAATTCATGCTAAATTTTGAAATTTTAGCTTATTTTAAGTTAGTTACTAAGTTCTTTGTTTAGCCCATGTTGAAATTTTGGATTTGGATGGTGAATGAAGCATTCGGTCATAGTTGATAATGAAGAGATATGATCACTTTCTTTATGTTTAGATGAATAAATGTTGATGAGAGAAGTTTGAACTAGTAAGAATTTAATTTGATAGTATATATATGTGTAATAGCCGAAATTGGATTTGCTTAGTTATTTGCACAAATGTTTTGTGTTTAAATACTAGAAGGTGAGTATTATCATTTAGATGATTTGAAAAGAAAAGGTAAAAGTTTGAATGTCTAGAGGTTCGGTATTATACATGAACTCCAATGGTATGATTTTGAATAATGCAAGAAATAGAATGTGAATAATGTTGAGGCATGGGTGAAAACATTATGTTCGGCTATGATGGTATATTGATGTGTAATTAATCCATTTTGCTAACATTACATAAGGTGATAAATAATAATGATTAGAAGTGTATTGGTAAATATGATTTTTATTTTATTAAGTGATCAATGTCGTATGTGGGTTATGATTAGTTTAAGTGACTAAGTAATGTGTTTTGTTTCATTAAGGTTAATTATATCTTTGGTATACGAGTAAGTGTATATCATGTGCGTAGCTATGTTTTGAGATGGCCGAATATAAAGGGCAAAGTTTATATTAGACTTATATTAAGGATGTAGTCATAAAATACATATACACCATGGATACATGTACAATCGGTTATATAGATTTGAATGTATAGCACTAGGGTAATATAAATGCATGGAGTAAATTAGTGATAATCTACTTGGGACAGCAGCAGTAAGGTGATTTTAGAAAATCACCATAAATTGTAGGAGTTGAATTAGATGCTGAATAAATTATGTAATTTAAGCTTGATGAGTCTAGTTTTCTATGGTAGAAACCGTGAAAGTAAAATAATTACCAATCATGAGATATTTGAAGTAATGTGGGACAGAGTCAAAATGACTTCTAGATCCTCTATTCTGTTTTTCTAAAATCACTATAAAATGTATAAAAATGGTCTTAGAATAAATTTTATATGCTTAGACTCCTTAATGAGTCTAGTTTCAAATGAAATAAGTGAGAACATATTTTGAATTCTGTACAATGAGAAATTTGATTCGTAGTGAAGTGTGGTCAGTTTAGTCAAGCAGTGAAACAAGGTGAACTTTAAGAAAAATCTGATATTGTTGGGCTAAACTAAAAATTATAAAAATTTTATGGATAATATATAAATGAGTCTTCTGTCAAGAAAAATTTACGGCAATCGATTTGGAGTTTCGTAACTCCAATTATAAATACTTTACTGGCTGTTGCTTAGGAAATTAGCTTATAGGGAAATTGTAATTATATTGTAAGCATTAAAGAAAATTTGTTAATGAATTATTTATCAATTTTTATAAAGCTTACTATAATCTATATGTGTGAAAGCCGAATCTATATGTATTACATTCTAAAAGTAATACTTTAATAATCGATTAATGACTAGTTTAAATTTGTTGAACTTAAGCTCAAGAGCATAGGGGGCAATTTCGGATAAGGGAAAGAGAAAGTAGCCGAGTAGCCACTCCGCAACCGTTCAAGTATATCCGAGGTAAGTCTTCGAGTATTGGAACTTAGTTTATGAGTTGATAAATCATGATCATATTTAAGCATAACAATTAGTCTATGACATAATGGTTCTACTTGATTTATGTAGTGAGATAAATAGCTTGTACTCATGATTTATAATTGAATAGTTATTGAAATTGTGTTGAATGGCAAATTGAAATCGTGCCCTTATATGTGTCTATTGAACCGAAAGTGGAATGGTTATTAAGCTTGTTGTGCTTGTGTTCTAGTAATGTGAATGAAATACCGATGTGTTATGATGATAAGACATGTGCATGATAAATTGGGATTTTAACCGGGCTAAGACCCGCAGGCCTTGTGTGAGTGTTATATCCGGGTCAATCCCCGAAGGCATTTATGCTGGTCATTATATCCGGGCTAAGTCCCGAAGGCATACGTGCTAGTTGCTACATCCGGGCTAAGTCCCGAAGACATTCGTGCTGATTTAGAAATTGTGGTACGGCTGTAATAATTCCAAATAAGTGCGCTCGAAATTCTAAGATGATAAGGTATGTTTCATATATATATATATACATTGTAAAGGTTGATTTGGTTTTAAATGTATTCGTTAAATGGATTAGTGAACTCCGGGTTGGATCTTAGGGTTTTATGAAATATTTAGCTTATTCGAAGTACGAAATTGTTGACTTAAATGAAATTTAGTCAGATTTGACTCTGTGCGTATGAATATAATGATTGAAGTGTGAGGTAACATGATCATGGAGTTTTATGCTTATGTATTTATTTATCTTATGAATGTTATGTTTTAGTTGTAAATGATTTCATTACTTAAACTTACTAAGCATCGAAATGCTTACTCTGTCGTTTAAATTCTCTATTTTATAGATCTCGTTCGTTAGCTATCGATCTCGGGGATTTCAAAGACAAAGTCATCCACACTATCTAAGCCCATTTGGTACCTTGTAGTTGAACTTTAAAAGTGGCATGTATAGGATTGACTTTTGATGTTAAATACGTATCTTTTTGGTGATGTGTATATATATATATAGCCATGCGAAAATGGCTTGTTAAGTTATTATATAAGTTCCATCTAGTTAGTATGTATGTGTAGTTGATATGTAATTAATGTTTTAAATATTTTGATCGAATGGAACTTATGAAGGAATCGAGATAATTATTAACTTACGATGACTCATTGTCTATTGGTATTCAAATGGAATTATCTACTTGTTTGGTAATACTTCTTAAATCCTTCCGGTGACGGATACGGGATTAGGAGTGTTACATAATTCTTCTGGAAATACATCCGGAAACTCACAAGCTACTGACACTGTCTCAATTTTCTTTTCAAACTCTTTACTATCCAGAACATATGTAAGATAAGCTTCATACCCCTTTTTCACATATTTCTGAGCTAACATCGAAGATATCACTGTCGGTAATCCATTTAAATTAGTAGACTCAACTCGGATTATCTCATCTTTTGAAGACCTCAAGTCAATTGCCTTTCGCTCACAATTCACTACTGCATCATGCTCAGTTAACCAGTCCATACCGACAATGAAATCAAACTCGTCAAACGGTAACAGCATTAGATCAGCCAGAAAGCAAAAATCTTGGATCTCCAAGGGAAATTTCTTACTGGATGCCAAAGTTTCACACGCATATGAATAAGTAGAACTGGGGTCAATCAAAGCAATAATATCAATATAAAAAAGAGTGAAAGTACCGGTAATAACATCTGGAGAAGAAGCATCCTCACGCGCTCGTATGGCATAGGCTCTGGCAGGGCACGAGCCTCAGAACGTACAGCAGTATTTTTAGTCCCTCTCTGATTTCCACTAGCATTACCCATGGGTCTAGGTGGTCTACCACGCATTGCAGTGTTACTAGGTCTCCCACTTGGATCAGTATTCTGTTCAGCTAATTTTGGACAGTCTCAGATAAAATGATCAGCTGATCCACATTTGAAACAGGAGTGGTCACGAAATCTATAGTTTCCTGAATGCCATTTGCCACAATGCTTGCACTCAGATCTGTCCTGACAATCGTTGCCAACACTAGCAATAGAGGTGGCTCGTGTACTCACAAGGGGTCGATCACGGTCCCATCCGAAAAAACCCAAAGTTGTGACAGCCCTATTCTAACCCTAGTCGGGAAGTGGTTTCGGAACCGCTAAACCAAGTCGCAGAAATAATTGAATATAATAATTTATGTCTAAAATATGTGATCATGCATGTGTGAAATTGGAATGCTTTGATTTTTGTCAATTTGAATGTGTTTCTAAATAAAAAGGACTTATATGAGAAGCTTTGAATATATGTGTGGCTTATTTTAAGTGATTAATTATTGAATGATGCAAATACGTGGATTTGCATGTCAAATTGCCACTTTTAATGTTAGTGGCCGGCCATGATGGTTTTGGTGAGCAAAATAAGCATATTTTATATATATAATAATGAATTTATATTTTTTTAAGTAGTTTATTGATATATTCATTATTATATAGTTATGGATAAAAATAAAATAAGAATGGGGTGAAGAAAATAAGAACTCATCTTTGTTTCTTCACCTAGCCGAAATTCATAAAAAGAAGAAGAGTGAAGGATGGTTTTAGGGACCGTTCGGTCAATTGAAGGCAAATTTGAAGGTAATTTGATGTGGTTTTGTAAATTGTTGATGAAATTGTGTTTCTCTTCTTTTTCTAGCCGAAACCCACTTGATAAATTTAGTTTATGAGGCATTTTAGATTCGGCCTTAGTGAAAATGAGTGAGGAAATTTGAGTTGAGGATAGAAGATAGTAAACGAATGTTTAGTGGACAATTTGATACCAAAATTCATATGTTTATGAGCTTGTTTTTGAAAAGTATGTTACATGTGAGTGATTAGTTCATGAAGGGATTTTCAGTTATGTTTGTTTTGTATGAGTAATGGATTGTTGAGTTCATGTTATTATGAATAAAATTGATTAAGAGAGGCTTGAGATAATTAAATATGCATGTTGGTGGTAAGATGAGCATTCGGTTTTTATCATGGAAGCATAGGGAGCTTTTGAATTTTATAAAAGTTAAATGTGTGTGTGCTTGTGCTAGTGCCGAATGTGCCTCGGGTGATTTAGCATTGAGTTTGGTGTTATATGAATTGAGTTTTATGGTTTTGGATTTTTAAGTGTTGTTAAATACTTTGAATAATATATATAAGTGGTTATAAGCATGATTTTAGAAATTCAATGATATTCGGCCAATTTGAATAATTCATGGCACCTCAAACAAATTAGTTTTAGATTTTATTAAATATTGAAGATTATTTAAGCATATAACCAAATGTGATTTTAGTTAATGATTCGGTTATGAGTGCTGATTTTGTTTTATAATTAGCCGAATGTGTATATGTATGCTATGAGGGGGTTTAGCTTAAAGAAAATTAAGGTGCTCGGAAGGTGATTGCCGTGGATAGTTTAAGTAATGAAATTTAATTTTTGTTATGTAAAGTGATGACATTGCCGTTTGCAAATTTGAAGTTAAAAATTGTTGATTGAGCATCAAGAGCTTATGGGAACAAACTCAGATCGAGGAAAAAACGAAGGTAGTCGTGTAGTCGATATAGTTGTACGATAACTTTTGAGGTAAGCTCTTAAACGATTAAGTTGAATTTATGTGTGTAAAGATTAAATGAATATAGAATAAAGTTTTAGTATAAGTGATATATAAATATATATTTTTTCGAATGATTAATAATGTTCATAATATGAGTCGAAAATGGCTAACTTTCTCGATTGAATTGTGCATGGAAATGAGGTATATGCTAAAAGAGTTTTAGAGAATGATATATGATCTCTGTGTTTCAGTTAAGTAATGGTAAATAGAATGAGTATGAATTTAGTGAAGACTTTGTGTGATAGCCAAATGTCTTATGAACTAATATGTGTGAATGGTATTTTGAATACATGAGATAAGATGGAATAACTGGAAGCATCATGAGTTAAGACGCGAATAAGATACTATGAACTTCTTGTAAATGCCGAATAGTGATTACATTTGGCTATGAAATTATGCTTCAAATTCTTGAATGTATTTGAAATCAATATAAGGAAATGGTATTTTAATAAATTATGTGATGAAATTACCGAATGAATTATGAGATGAATTGTGGATTAATGTTACAAAGTAAGTGAAACTACTAATGTGATTAGGAAATTGAAGAAGGGAAGTTGAGATCTTAGTAAGTTCTTAAGTGTTTGAACTTTTGGAAATTTAAGAGTAAATTGTAATAGATCTGGTTGGGACAGCAGCAATAGCATGATTTTAGAAAATCACCATAAATTGTTGGAGTTGAGTTAGAGGCTAAAAAATTATTTAGTTAAAGCTTAATGAGTCTAGTTTCAAATGAAATCAACGAGAACATATTTTGAATTCTGTACAATGAGAAATTTGATTAGAAGTGAAGAGTGGTCAGATTAGACATACAGTGAAAAAGGGGAAAATTTAAGAAAAATCTGGTATTGATTAGCCAAACCAAAAATTCTGAAAATCTTATGGATGAAAGATATATGAGTCTATTTTCAAGGAAAATTAACGGCACTTGATTTGGAGTTTCGTAGCTCCAGTTACAAATAATTTAATGACTGTTGCTCAGGAAGACAGCTTGTAGTGAATTTGTGATTATGTTGTAAACTTTGATAAAACTGTTTGAGTTGCTTATAAGATATTGATTAAAACCATAAGTGAATTTTGAATTGTGACATTAGGAAATGATATATAAGTGGTTTTGATATGATGAAATTGATGTACAAGATATGTATATGTGGTGAGGCCGAAATGGCTAATATTAAATGTGTGCAAGTTATCTGAATGGCCTTTATGAAAATGTGTGCTATCTTGTTTGTATAGTGAGGCCAAATGGTTAATTAGAAATGTAATATGGCTGAGTGGTTATTTAAATGAAAGCAAAGTATATGATGTATTAGCAAGTAATGATAAAAGCATTATCTTATATATGTGCTTGTGTATGTGGTGTGACCGAATAGGCAAGTGTGAAATGCACATATGTTTATGTGTATATACTGTGGCCGAATGACCAATTGTGAAAAATGGGTATTATTAGATATTTGATGAGGCCAAAGTTAGTAAAAAAGATATAAAATAAATTGTGCTGAGATTTTATCCGGGTTTAAAGTCCCGTAGTGCTTCGTGCTGGTGTTATGTTCTGGTTTTATACCTCGCAGGCCAAATGCTACTGAATTCGATAAAGTATATGACTACGAGATCCTATGCTAAGGTGATAAATTGAACTCGTATTACACATTAAGTGATTCAGGTATGTGATATATATATATTAATTATGTGAGATTGATCTAACGAGAATTAAGAATGTGTAATGAGAAGCATATGAAAAGATGTGGTAAATTCATATGTATATTTGTATATGTGTGCATTCTGTTATTATGCAAAGTTACAAGATGGTTTTCGATATGCCATTTTAACTATGAATGTTGAAAGTAAGTGTGGGTAAGAAATGATACACTAGTGAAATTTGAAAGAATTAAAGTTAATCCAGAAGCTTGTAAATACTATGTTTTTATGAGTTTGAGTGTAAAAGGAGTAAAATGATATGTGTTTGTGCATAATCGACCAAATAGTATTGTACTCAGAAAGTGTTATGTGATTTCGAACATTTGGTTTGTTTTTAAGTTCAACTATTTAAATTGCTTAAGACTTACTAAGCTTATGAAAGCTTACTTTGAATGTTATGTTTCTCTGTTTATTTTTGTAGATCGTTGACTCTTACTATTAGCTCGGGGATTGTCAGCACTTCGTCGCACTATCTACTATTGTGGTAATCATGTGATTTGGACTTGGCTTATGGCATGTATAGGTTAGACTATAAGTAGAATGATATTTTGACTATTGTATATAAGCCATGCGAATATGGCATCTTATAGAAGTTTACTTTTATAAGTTTTAAATTCGATCTTTGTTTGTGTCTATTAGCTATATAAATAAATGATCTTTTATTTTTAAAAAAAAAGGTTCAAAATTTTACTGTTCTGATCTGATCCCTAATTTCTAGTAACGTCTTGTCCTATTCCGGTGACGGTTACGGGATAGGGGTGTTACAGAAGTATTCTTTGATCGGCCTGAATCATCTCTAAATTTCTTCGATGACTGATGAAAGGATTTTCCTGAAGATCTTTTACAGAACTCTCTAGCTCCATCCTCAGCTTTTCTTTTCTCTTTACCGAGCTCTTCGACTTTACAAGCTCGCTCGACAAGCACTACAAACTCTTTGATTTCTAGAATACCCACCAACAGTTTGATGTCTTCATTCAACCCATCCTCGAAGCGTTTACACATGATAGTCTCAGATGAAACACATTCCCGAGCATATCTACTAAGTCTGACAAACTTTCGCTCGTAATCAGTAACTGACATAGAGCCTTGTTTGAGCTCGAGAAATTCCTTCCGTTTCTGATCGATAAATCTTTGACTAATATATTTCTTGCGGAACTCTGTTTGAAAAAATTCCCAAGTAACACGTTCTCTCAGCACAACAGAAATCAAAGTATTCCACCAATAGTAGGCAGAATCACGCAATAGAGATATAGCACATTTTAAACACTCATCGGTTGTGCACGATAATTCATCAAACACTCGAATGGTGTTATCGAGCCAAAACTTAGCCTGCTCAGCATCATCACTATCAGTAGCTTTGAATTCAATAGCCCCGTGCTTTCGAATTCTATCAACCGGGGGCTTGCTTAATCTCAACTGGTCGACTATCGGAGGTACCACAGGTGCAGGGTTTGTATTTGTCAGGGGTGGTGGTTGTGCCACAGCCGGATTAGTTCGAACATTTTGGGTAAACCAATCGTTCATCATAGCATAGAAGGCTTGGTTTGCCTCATCATTTTGATTACTTGCATTTAGTTGAGAGTTAATCGGTGCTGTCCCATGCGCGGGAGCAGGCGCTACACTCTCGACATTGTCAGCTACTGCTCGGTCGGGATCAAAATTCATTACTATACGAAAAACACATTTCGACTGTCAGAAATCATCACACTATCGTATTAACACTATATGGCATGTATAGCTAGACTCACACACGCTACGTTAGTCCTAGAATCGACTAAACTGTAGCTCTGATACCAATAAAATGTAACACCCTATACACTTATCTGTCGCCGGAATAGATCCATAAGGTTTTACCACTCAGAAACAGATCAGACTAGCCATTCATAATCAATCATGCATAACAAAATATAGTTTCTTTAATCATTCAACCATGAACAAATTTTAACCAAAGTTAGAGTAACTAATAAATTTTAAGATGTTTGACACATAAGTCCATAGAACCATAAACTCGTATTTAGGAAATTAGTAAGCCATTTTCGCATGGCTAAAATATTTACAATTTTCAAAATATAACTTGCTTCAAAAGAGAGTTAAGCCTATACATGCCATATCTCAAGATATAAACTATTAAAAGTACCAAAACAGTGGCGATAGTGTAGATGATTCTGAACTTGAAATCCCCGAGCTCGTAGCTTTCAACAAGATCTAAAAAAAAAAATAAGACAACACAAAACATTCACAGTAAGCCATTAAGCTTAGTAAGTCTCAAGTATCTTAAACAACAAAACCTATTTATACATATTATATCATATTCGAAATATAATACCAATTGACCGAAAATAAATAACCATGTAAACTCCATTTTCTCTACTTATTATTTCTTCAAAGTTTGAATTTCATAAGCACACCTTCTAAATGACTCGTAGTAATTCATCGATTCGACCTTATAAAGTTAATTCAAATAATTTCATTCATATATAATTTCAAAGATCATAATTGTATATCTATATAACATATACTTTCATGTACCAAAATTCATAATGGCCGAATATAACTATACACAACCACATATCATATGCTTCTATTTTCAATTCATACTTTAATTCACATTTCTTCATATGCATAACAACTTATACGTACCTAGACAATTTAATCTATCGAATGAATTTAGATATCGTATAGCATAATCTCATATTCATAGACTTTTATTGTTTCACCGGCAATATGCCTGCTAGGTATAAACCTGAACTTAACACCGGCACGAGGCCTGCTAGGTATAAACCTGAATTTAACACTGGCACGAGGCCTGCTAGACATTAAGTCTGAAACTCATTCACCGGCAATATGCCTGCTAGGCTCATGGCCCGAAACAATTCCATATACTAAAAGCTTGCTGAGCCAGAGGCCCGAATCATAATTTGAATATAAATTTCATAAATTCATAACATATACATTTTTTTTATTTATGCATTTCACATAAGCTAATCACATTAGTCCACTTTGACTTCATTCACATATAATCACTTGATAACTATCGCACTATTTCTTCTTAATTTACCATTACATATCTTCAATCTAATGTATACAACTCACGACAAGATGATCATAACAAATTTACTTATTTAAATCTCATGCATACTATTCGAACTTCAAGTATGTGTGTATATATATATATATATGTTTATGCTAGAGGTATGGCTAAATTCCCGTGACATATCATGATTCATTCATAAATAGTTTATGTTTAAATACTAAAAACTTACCTCGAGTATTTTCCGAACAACTACGGGTCGGCTACTCAACTACTTTAGCTTTTCCTTTATCTGAATTTGTCCCTCTATGCTCTTGAGCTTGTCTCAAGCTTAAGATGACTGAATGGTTTGCTCCTTTTTCTTTCTTTAAAATCGGCTAAGAAGAACAAAGATGAACACTTTGTTTTCTTCACCCCTTTTTCTATTTTTAATTATCATTATTATAAAATATAAAGCCATTTAGTTACCATTATACTAATAGATAATACATATATTTTATATAAAAAAAACAACATGGTCGGCCACTATATTAAAATGGATAATTTGACATGCAAGTCCATTCTTTTTATATCATGCATTAATAGACCATTATAATTTAACCTATCACAGTTTCAAAATGTCTCACATAAGTCCTATTTAATAAATTTCACATACAAATGATAAAATCAAAACATGAAACTTTCACACATGTACTTACACATACAATAAGCATAGAATATAACGGTTAATTATTTTTGTGACTCGATTTTGTGGTCTCAAAATCACTTTTCGACTAGGGTCAAATTAGGGCTGTCACATCCTGTGCAGGTTGTTCCTAAGAAAGGAGGCATGACGGTTGTGACCAATGAGAAGAATGAACTAATCCCGACAAAAACAGTCACAGGTTGGAGAGTTTGTATTGACTATAGGAAGCTGAATGATGCCACAAGAAAAGATCACTTTCCCTTGCCATTCATTGACTAAATGTTGGAAAGATTATCCGGGCACATGTATTACTACTTTTTAGACGGACTCTCTGGCTACTTCCAAATCCTAATAGCTCCTAAAGATCAAGAAAAGATGACATTCACATGTCCATATGGTACGTTCGCTTATCGTACAATGCCTTTTGGATGCTCCTGCCACTTTTCAGCGCTGTATGATGGCCATCTTTGATGAACTCATGGAAGACATCATAGAGGTATTTATGGATGATTTCTCAGTATTCGGTAACTCTTTCCATCTTTGCCTTAAAAATTTAAAACGAGTTTTAATAAGATGTGAGGAAACGAACCTTGTGCTTAACTGGGAGAAATGTCACTTCATGGTTCAAGAAGGTATCGTATTAGGGCATAAAATTCTAGTAAAGGGATTGAAGTGGACAAATCTAAAATTGAAACAAAAAATTACCCCCTCCTAGTTTGGTCAAGGCAATTAGAAGTTTTTTAGGACATGCTGGTTTTTATAGAAGATTTATTAAGGATTTTTCTAAAATAGCTAAGCCTTTGACTAAACTGCTAGAAAAAGATATGCCTTTTAATTTTGATCAAGAATGCTTAGAAGCATTTAGCACCTTAAAAGATAAATTAATTAATGCTCCAATTATAATTGCACCTGACTGGAATTTACCTTTTGATTTAATGAATGATGCGAGTGACTTTGCAGTAGGTATAGTTTTGGGATAGCGAAGAGACAAGTGCTTTCAACCTATCTATTATGCTAGCAAGACGTTGACAGCCGCACAAGAAAACTACACTACCATGGAAAAAGAATTGCTAGCTGTGGTTTTTGCATTTGATAAATTTCGATCATATCTCATATTATCTAAAGTTGTTGTTTACACTGACCATTCTACTCTTCGATACCTTTTAACTAAAACTGATGCAAAACCTCGACTCATTCGATGGATTTTGTTGTTGCAGGAATTTAACTTAGAAATTTAGGATAAAAAAGGAGCTGAAAATCTCGCGGTGGATCATCTGTCCAGGCTTGAAAACTCAAATACCAAAGAACTAGATGAAGCTGAAATAAATGATTCATTTCCTGAAGAATAACTTTTCGCTATATCTGATTCTGAGGTACCTTGGTTTGCAGACATCGCGAATTTTTTAGCCACTAACATTATCCCAAAAGGGTTGACACACCAGCAAAAGAAGTGATTCTTTAGTGATGTGAAAAACTACTTTTGGGACAACCCTTTTCTTGTTCGGATATGTGTAGATCAAGTCATTAGAAGATGCGTTACAAGGTTAGAAACATCAAAGGTACTGGAACATTGCCACTCAAGACCGACTGGAGGACACTATAGTGGAACTAAGACCGCGCATAAAATACTAGAATCAGGTTTTTATTGGCCCTCGTTATTCAAAGACGCTATCAGGTATGTGACTTCTTATGACAAATACCAACGAACAGGTAACCTATCCAAACGTGATGAAATGCCTCAAAACTATATGCTTCCATGTGAAATATTTGACGTTTGGGGTATCAACTTCATGGGTCCATTTCCTAGTTCGTTCGGGAATAACTACATCTTAGTAGCAGTTGATTACATGTCAAAATGGGTAGAAGCCGAAGCTTTACCCACTAACGATGCTAGAGTGGTAGTACGTTTCCTTAAGAAACTCTTCTCGAGATTCAGAACACCTAGAGCAATTATCAGTGAGAGGGGCACTCATTTTTGTAACACTCACTTTGAGAAAACCCTTAAGAAAGACGGAGTTCATCACAGAACAGCCACCCCATGCCATCCTCAAACTAGTGCACAAGTCGAAGTGGCAAACTGAGAAATCAAAAGAATTCTTGAAAAGACAGTAGAATCAAACAAAAAAGATTGGGCGATGAAAGTAGATGATGTTTTATGAGCTTATAGAACTGCTTTTAAGACTCCCATAAGAACATCACCTTACAGACTTGTTTATGGAAAAAGTTGTCATCTACCATCCGAACTAGAGCATAAAGCTTTTTGGGCTATTAAATTTCTAAACCTTGATCCCAAACTTGCAGGTAAAAATAGGTTGATACAGTTGAACGAGTTAGATGAGTGGCGAGCCAATGCATATGAAAATTCACGCCTATACAAGGAAGCAACAAAGCGGCACCATGACGCTTGTTTGAAGCAACGAAAACAATTCGAAGTCAAAGATTTTTCTTACTCTATAATTCGAGACTCAAATTGTTTCTCGGGAAACTTAAATCATGATGGTCAGGACCTTTCGTAGTTCAAACTATTTTTCCATATAGCACAGTAGAGGTAAGTCACCCATCACAAGGAACTTTCAAGGTAAACGGTCATCGTCTCAAACTTTATAACGGCGAGAATTTTAAGGATGATAGAGAGGAGCTATGACTCCACGAACCTCTCTGAATACACCAACAACAGAAAGTCAAGCTGAGACTATAAGCAAGTGCTTCTCGGGAGGCAACCCGAGTACTAACAGTTTTCATTTATTTAAATTTTATTTAAATTTCAAAATTTTTAATATTTATGCCACTAACTGAATGTTTGAACACAGGTCTACAAAACCCATACGACCATCCATATGGGCGTGCTTTAGGCCGTGCTCGTGACACTAGAATAGACACGGCTGTGCTATACGACCGTGTGAAAACAGAGTAAAAGTTTTCCCAAAACACGAGATACGATAAAGTCCCACGGCCGTGTGAGCAGACCATGGGCAAACCTACCAAATTGACACAGGTGAGTGACACACCCGTGTCTAACATCCGTGGTCGAACCTATCAAATTAACACGGGATTGTGCATACATACACGGGCGTGGAATACGCGAACCACATCACACACGATCGTGCATTACGATCATCCAGCCACACGGCCAAGACACACAGGCGTGTCTTAAGGCTGTGTGACTAACTCCTAATTCGCAATAAACACGGGTATGTGAGATGGCCGTGCCACTTACAAAATTAGATTATTTCTTTTATTTTTACTTTCATTTTTAGTTATTTTTAAAGGATTCACGTATTCTTTAAATGCGGCTTATCTTTATGATTATTATCAGATTATTTCTTCCTCAGAATCATGCCTTACTTCCAGCTCTATTGTCAATCCTCGCTTTCGCTAAACTAAGGAGTTCATTCATTCAACACTCAGGAAGTTTCACTTCTCTCCCTATCTTATGATTTTATATTTTTTTAACATTGAGGGTAATGTACATCTTAAGTGTGGGAAGGGGTACTCATTTCCTTATTAGAAAAATCCTTGAATGTTGTCTTGTTCTCTTATAAATCTCTTATATCATGTTTAGAATGAATTTTGAGTGATTTATGATTTTTATTGATATATCTTGAATTAAAACATAGGCATTCATGCATTGCTTATTTAAAATTGAAGACATTAGAAAATTAAGCATGATAAGTTGATTTTTAAAAATCTAAAAATCTTAGGTTGTTTCCCCAAGTCTAGGCATTATCTTGAATTGAATTCCACAAGTTTAAACATAAAAAAGCCATAATTTTTGTGAGATTATTGAGCCTATAAGAGCATCTATTAATTCTTTCATGCTCACTTTTAGTATTGCTTTGAGTGTGTCAATATCGAATTATTGTTCTAGAACTTGATTGATTATGCATGTCAAGACCACACTATCTGATTTGATATGTCAAAATGATAGAGGCACTTAGGATTAACCTACTCATGCCATGAAAAGCCTACTTCCATGATTAACCCTTAGTAAACCCCTTTGAGCCTAACAAGCCATTCCTTGTATTACCCTTAACATTAACCTTTAACCCATTATTGTTGAAATCCCCTAAATTAATTTAATCCCTATTTTTGTCGAGATTTGATTTGAATAAACTGCTTAGCTATGTCTTGTTCTTAATAGTTAGTTTATGTTATTTGACTTGTTCTTAAAATAAAAAAAAATAAAAAAAACCACACACATATACATATTAATAGTGATCTTTTGTTTGTAAGCTTCAGTATTCAAACTCCATAGTCAGAGAAGAAGCTCTGTTGTACACAAGTGATAATTAAATATTTTTCTAGTTAAGTAATTTTTCAAGTCATTCTAACATTTTCTTTCATCTTGTGACCACACCCTCTAACCAAGCCTCGTTAAAACCCTCTAAAGACCTTTTGATTGATGTATCATCTCAAATTATAGTGGTGGAGATTTGATTTTCATGCAAGCCTATGGTAATAACTTTTCATATTGACTGATGAGTGTTGATTTCATTCTCTTTAAAACACTTCGAGTGATTTGAGTGAATCTTTAAATGAGGATGTTAAACTTTGTGAGATTTTGAATCAATGGTAACTACTTAGATGAGGGGAGATGTCTAAATTTTTCATGATTAAAATCTGAACTTGGAATGTTTGAAGCTATAATGTTCTTTTAGTTAAATTCTTAATGTATGATTACTTATGGATTAGTTTGAGATGTCATTGATTAGAATTATAAGTTTAAAAAAAGGAATTCTTAATTATGAATTGAGGATTTTTCTTGAGGATAAGCAAACGCTTAAGTGTGGGGGTATTTGATAAACCGCAATTTATACATATTTTCATCCCTCGCTTAACACGTTTATGAATGATTTCTCCTTAGATTTGGTGAATTTGATGCTCCTAATCCTTTAATTTCATGTTTTATACTTAGGTGAGCATAGGAGAACGAAAAGAACAAGAAACGGGCAAAAAATAGAGAAAATGGGCCGTCAAGGGAAAACAATAAGGCCGAGACTTCTGCACACGGGTAGAACACACGGCTGTGCCATTCTAACAGGCTCGACCACATCCTAAAGCAATCCAAGCATGGGCGTGTTGGTATCTCAGCCTCGACCATGGCCTGAAGTAATCGCACACGGGCGTGTCACACAGGCGTGTCCCTGTCGAACCCTAGCTAAGTTCCGTTCAGAAAAGGGCAAGTTTGAGGGCTTTTAGGCATTCTAAAGCCTATTTAAACTTCCTAGAGGAAGACCAAAGGGAAGATGGAGAATAGGGAGTAAAGAATTACTCCAAGGAAGTCGATTGATCCATCTTAGAAGCCGGATTCATCATCAAGACTAAAGATCTCTCCTCAATTTCCCTTCAAAAGTTTTAGGTTTTCTTTATGTTTTGTATTCTTTATTTTTCTGAGATGATTTCTTATTTAGTTATGAACTAAAACCCCTAAATACCTAAAGGGGATGAAATCTAAGACGAATCTTATTATTATTTTCTGAATCGTATGATAAATATTTGACTTGTTCTTAATTATTTGTTCTTAATTCTTGTTTTGGTATTTCAGGATATCGATTCAAGTTAATGCCCTTAGTTGGAGGATGAATAGTCCCTGGCTAAGAGTGACTTTTTCATAATTAAGCAGAGTTGATTGCACGCCTAGAGATAGGGTGACAAGATTTTGAATTAGGGTGAAACCTAATAAGGGGATCCATAGATCGAGTTAATGCAACCCTACGGTGTTAATTAGAGAAAAGTATCAATTATTCAACCTAGGTATTGAGGTTATTAGTCTTGAATAAGGATAATAACATAACTTAGGGATTTCTTCGGAACAAGTTAGATGAATAAATCGTCCGGTTCGAAGCCAAAATAACAAGTGAAGTCTAGGTGGATTTTTCCTTAGGTATTGTCCTAAATCAATCGTTTTTTCCCAAAAGTAATTCCCCAAATCTATTTTCTTCAACTTCTTAGTTTAGTTAATTAGTTAGTTAAAACAAACCCCTTTCTTCTTTGGCTAGATAATAAAAAGATGGTCTTTAATAGTACTTTTAGTCCTTTGGGTTTGACAATCCGGTCTTGCTAAAGCTATACTACTGTTCGATAGGTACACTTGCCTACATCGTGATAATAGTTAGTTTCAAGAACGATTAATTATAAATTTGTAAAACTTATCACGGAAAATCACGATCACTTAAATAGACAGAGCCTTGATCTAGAATTGAATAACAAGACTTGCTAACCTGCTTCAAATTCATTAACCCGAATGTGTTTGTCATGCCATCTCGTAAGTCTTTCCTTGAGTAATTTGGCATTCTCGTATGATAACATTCGAAACTCTTCTAACTCATTGAGTTGGAGCATCTGTTTCTCTTTAGCAAGCTTAAGATCCAAGTTGAATTGTTGGAGAGCACAGTAAGCTTTGTGTTCTAACTCCAAGGGCAGATGATAGGCTTTCCCAAAGACCAACCTATAGGGTGACATCCCTAAAGGTGTCTTGTTTGCTGTCCTGTAGGCCCATAAAGCATCGTCCAATCTTTTGGACCAATCTCATCAGTTTGGGCAAACTAGCTTCTTGAGTATGCCTTTGATCTCTTTGTTTGCCAGTGCAGATTACCCATTTGTTTGCGGGTGGTAAGCTATGGAAACCTTGTGCTTCATTCCATGCTTGTCGAATAACCATTTCAACCACTTGTTCACAAAATGGGACCTTTCATCATTGATGATGGCTCTTGGGGTTCCAAATCTTGTGAACACATGCTTCTATAAAAACCTCATCACAACCTTAGCATTGTTCGTCGAATATGCCTCAGCCTCAACCCACTTAGACACGTAGTCTACTGGTACCATTATGTACTTGTGACCAAAAGATGGAGGGAAAGGACCGAGAAAGTAAATACCCCAAACATCAAATAATTCTACCTCAATAATGTTTGTTCGAGGCATCTCATTTCTACTTGTGATGTTTCCAACCCTTTGACATCAATCACAGCTCCTTAGGTAAGCATACACGTCTTTAAATAGTGTTGGCCAGAAGAGTCCAGCTTGTACTACTTTGGCTGTAGTACGTGTACCTTTGAAGTGTCCCCCACTCAAAGCTGAGGGGCAATGATATAGAATATTACATACTTCATCTTCTGCCACGCATCTTCTGATCATTTGATCTGCACAATTTTTAAACAAGTATGGTTCTTCATAGAAATAGTACTTCACATCATGAAGAAACTTTTTACTTTGATCATACGTTCTATCAATCGGCATCAAACCACAAGCTAAATAGTTAGAAATATTAGCAAACTAAAGGGTATTATGGACATTATTTACCTTCAGTATGTGTTCATTTGGAAATGTCTCCTAAATGGGTATAAGTGGAGAATTCCCTTCTTGCGGCTCCAATTTGGACAAGTGGTCTGCAACTTGGTTTTCTACTCCCTTTCGATCTTGAAATTCTAGATCGAACTCTTGAAGGAGAAGTATCAATCGGATTAGTCTCGGCTTAGCGTCTTTCTTAGCAAGTAAATACTTAATTGTTGAGTGGTTTATATAGATAGTCACTTTGGTACCTACAAGATAGCTTGTCAAAAGCAAACATAATAGCAAGTAACTCTTTCTCTGTTACCGTATAATTAAGTTAAGCTCCTGTCAGAGTCTGGCTTGCATAGTAGATGGGATGAAAAACTTTGTTCCTTTGCTGCCCCATGACAGTTCCTATCACAAAGTCACTTGCATCACACGTCAATTCAAATGGCAAATCCTAGTCTGGTGTGACGATTATGGGTACTAAAACTAATAGACTCTTTAAATATTTGAAAGCTCTTAAGCACTCCTCATCAAATTTGAATGTCGTGTCCTTCTCCAATAATTTGCACAAGGGTTTAACAATTTTGGAGAAGTCCTTGATAAATCTTCGATAGAAACTGGCATGACCCAAAAAGCTCCTAACACTCTTTACAGATGTTGGAGGTGGGAGTTTCTTAATAACATCTACCTTTGCTTTATCTACCTCGATTCCATGTCTTGTTATCCAATGCCCTAAAACAATACCTTTTCGTACCATGAAATGGCACTTTTCTCAGTTGAGTACGAGGTTTGTTTCTTCGCATTGCCTTAATACCTTGGCTAGATTGGCTAGATAATCATCATATGTATCTCCAAATACTGAAAAATCATCCATAAATACTCCCGAGTATTTCTCAACCATATCAGTAAAAATAGACATCATACATCTTTGGAATGTAATAGGTGTATTACATAAACCAAATGGCATGCGTCTAAATGCAAATGTACTGTACGAGTAGGTGAATGTTGTCCTGTGTTGATCTTCCAGTGCTATTGTAATCTGATTATACCCCGAGTATCTATCGAGGAAATAGTAATAGTCTCGCCCCATGAGTGTATCCAGCATCTGGACCAAAAACAGAAAAGGAAAGTGATTATTCCTAGTTGCCTTCTTCAGCTTCTGGTAATCGATGCAAATTCTCCATCCTGTAATCATTCTAGTCAGTATCAACTCGTTATTCTCATTTTTAATGACCTTAATACCTCCTTTCTTTGGCACACACTGGACCAGACTTACCCATGAACTGTTTGAGATGGGTAAATTATACCCGCGTCTAACCACTTGATGATTTCTTTCTTTACCACGTCCTTTATGATGGGGTTTAGTCTTCGTTGTCTGTCAATCTTCCCTTTTTTGCCATCTTCCAGGATGATCTTGTGCATGCATACAGACGGACTAATTCCATGAATATTAGGCTATGGTCCATTCGATAGCCTTCTTGAATTATTTCAATACTAAGATGAGTTTCTCTTCTTGCTCAATGGTTAATTCCGTTGAAACAATCACAGGCAAAGTAGAAGCATTAACTAAATAAACATATTTTAAATGTGAGGGAACTACCTTCAGCTCTAATTTAGGTGGCTCCCCGATTGACACTTATGGTTGGGCATAATCCCTATTCTCTAACTCCAAAGATTCAAAACAGGATTGCGGATTAAATCCCATTTGATTAGCTTCTAGCAAAGTTAAGTATTCATCCTCCTCTTCATCATTTGGAGGGTCTGATGTAAAATTTGTTCCAATGGGTTCTCAACATAGTTGAGTTCCTTTTTCAAGATTAATTCCTCTAAATCGGACACTACAGAACAATCATCAAGTGTGTCAGGAAATCGCATAGACTTAAAAACATTAAATGTTACCTGATCGTCATGAACACGTATAATAAGCTCGCCCTTCTGTACATTAAGAATGGTCCTTCCAGTTGCTAGGAAACACCTTCCTAGGATGATTGGCACTTCTTTATCTGCTTCAAAGTCTAGAATAACAAATTCAACGGGAAAAATAAATTTGTCTACACGTACCAATACGTCCTCAATTTTTCCTTCTAGATGTGATAAGGATCAATCTACTAATTGAAGTGTAATCGTAGTAGGTCTAACTTCACCTATCCCCAACTTCCTAAATATTGACATGGGCATCAAGTTGAGACTTGCACATAAATCACATAGTACCTTACCACAACATGTTGCTCAAATGTTGCAAGATATGGTAAAACATCTAGAATCCTTCAACTTTGGGGATAGTTTGTCTTGAAGATATGCACTGTATTACTTTGTCAGGGTTACTGTCTCAAATTCTCCATGTCTTCATTTTTTGACAGGATATCCTTCATGAATTTGACGTAGTTCGGCATTTGTTCAAGTGCTTCAACCAACGGGATGTTGATATGAAGTTTCTTGAGTACGTCTAGGAACTTCTTGAATTGAACTTCCTACTTCTGCTTCTGAAGTCTTTGAGGGTAGGGTGGTGGAGGCTTCTTTACTAGAACTATTTGATTTTTCTTCTGTGGCAATTCTGCATCTAAAGAAGTTGTTAGTTTTTCAAAATTGATTGGTTCAAAAATTACCTTATCGAGTTTTACAGATTTTGGTTCCGGTGAAACTGAAATTTAAACACTTGGTTTAACTTCCTCTGAGTCTTGAGCATCAACTGGCTCTTTTTCAACTTCGATTGTGTTGGGCTCTAATGTCTTTCCACTCCTCAATGTCAACGCTTTACAATGCTCATTTCCTGGATTCCTCCAATTCTCTGTATCACTAGGTAAAGCACCTTGTGGTCGTTTTTTGAGTTCAGTTGCAAGCTGGCCCTTTTGGTTTTCCTTCAATGTAGCTACTTGGCTTTGGATTAAGGCATCATTCTTGGCTATGTATGACTTCAACAGGTTTTCTAAGCCATTGGATGGTTCAACTTGAGGTTGTTTCTGAACTTGTTAGGTAAAAATAGGTGGCCGAGTTGGTCTAGGTTGAGCATATGTGTTACTGGGTTCAGCCCCTTGGTTACTCCAAGAGAAATTAGAATGGTTTCACTGTGATGGGTTATAGGAATTGGATTGTAATCCTTGCCTTACTCGGTTTTGGTTCTGGTTACCAATGTAATACATAGATTCTGTATGGAACATTCTTTGAACAGATGTCCTTTCCCGCAATAGACACAGGCTACATTTTCAAGTTGATTCGGTGGTTGTGCTACAAAACTATTAAACCCATTAATGGTAAAATTTTTAAGCATTGCGAATACCTAAGATGCAAGTAAAGTAACAGCATGTACTTCATGTATTCCATCAACTCGTCTTCCTGATGCTGCTCGATTGGTTCGCCATTGATAATTGTTACTGGCAATCCTTTCGATGATTTTATAAGCCTCATTGTAAGACTTAGAAAAGAGAGAACTATTAGCAAAAGTGTTCACTACCATCCTCGTATGAGCATTGAGACCATTATAAAACGTGCCAAGTTGGATGCAGTATGGGATTCAATGATGAAGGCACTTCCATAATAATTCTTTGTAGCTTTCCCATGCCTCATACAAGGACTCATCATCCATTTGTTGGAAAGCAGTGATCTCATTCCTCACCTTAACATTCTTGCTAGGCGGGAAATACTTCATGAGGAATCTTTCTGCTAACTCTTGCCATGTGGAAATTGAATTTGGTGGCAATGAGTTCAACCAAGCTCAAGCTCTGTCCCTTAGTGAATATGGGAACAACTTCAATCGTAGTGCATCTTTGGGTACTCTAGCTAATTTAAAAGAATTGCTCACCTCCATGAACAATATTAAGTGCAGGTGAGAATCTTTGGTAGGCATTCCACTTAATTAGCCCACTGTCTGAAGCATCTCGAACATGACTGGCTTCAGCTCGAACTGTTGTGCCTCGATTTTGGGTCTCCTAGTACCCAGATTAAGATCATGAAACACTAGCACGACATTCTATCTTAGAGCTCTATCCCTACAGCACCCCTAACCCGTATCTACCGCCGAAGTAGGGTTACGAGGTATTAGCGATCAATTCATAACATATAGCATACATTTATCAAAAATAAAGCATTCATTCTTATAAATCATTCAACACAATCACATTTTCCCTTATAAGGGCCTACGAGGCCTTAAATATGCTTTAGAAATGGTTTGGGATTAAACCGATAACATACAAAAATTTTTGGAAACCTAGAAAAATTTCAACTATACAGGGGTCATACGCCCGTGTGAATAGGCTGTGTCCCTCACACGGCTCCAAACACACCTGTGTCTCAGGCCGTGTGGAAACAGGGTATACATACTGACTTGGGTCGCATGGCCAACCACACGCCCGTGTGTCTAGCCCATGTGCCCTTCGAAGTGGCCACACACGCTCGTGTGCTAGTCCGTGCCAAACCTATAGGGTATATTGACTTATGCATCACGGCCAAGTCTCACGCCCGTGTATGAGACCGTGTGCTCCACACTGACTTCAATTCAATTTCAATACCAGGGGCACACGACCGTGTAGCATGACCGTGTGACACACAAGACTGAGACACACACCCGTCTCTCTGCCCTTGTAGACAAAAATAGGCCATTCGTAAGGAAAATTTGCCACCCCAACTTCAATGTACCTACACAAGGCAAAATGGTACTATTTCATTATACAATTAGGCTGCCAAAATCATCAACCAAATGCATAACTCATACCATTATAATTTCATCTATTCCAATTCTCAAATCACTACCATTTACTTAGCGAAATACATGCTAAAACAATATCAAACAATATGGTCCATTTATCATAATTCACATAACCATTTTAACTTCCATAATGTCTTGGTTACAACCATGCCAAAACAAACCAAAATAAGCCATCACTCATGGATATATTGATACAAACCAAAACATATACATTTACAAGACATTTTTAATAGCCAAACACACATCAATATTAACATCATTTACAAGCCAAATCTCAAGGCTATAATCACAACCAAAGTACCACATCTAGCCTTTACATGACATATATTATAAATGTATAATTCAAAAGTACCAACTTAGATGTTTGATAGTGTGATGATGTTCCCGACGACTCTCGGATCCGAGCTAGCCTTGATTCACTATAAAACATAGAAAAATAACACAAAGAAAGCTTCATAGCTTAGTAAGCTCGTATGTGAATAACTTAACTCATTGAAAAAATGCAAATCAGCCAATTACACATGACAAAACCATATACACATTAGCTACAAACCTTTCTCATGTCTAAAAACATGATCAACTACAAACTCATCGAACTTTCATTATTTGATACTCGAATAGGTTCTGCACATACCTATATTGCCTCGTACTAACCTCTTTCTCAACCACATCATTCGTTTACCCGTTGAACCATTCAAAATAGAAATCAGATACTCAGGAGTCTCGTATGATAAGTACCTATACCATGGCCCATAGGCAAATCAAGGTAACTTATCTGAAAAACTATTATCATAGCCCGAAGCTAAATCATCCGGTATGCATAACCCGAAGCCAAATCGACAAAATACGCACCCGAAGTGCTAATATCATGGCCCGAAGCCAACTCAACGTATCACTTACTGACATGTCAATAGTATCCAAAACTATTCTTACGGTTCAACTAGGCTTTCACACTTTTCATTTCTATCATCGAATGCACTCGTAGAGTCGTTTTCACACTTCATACATTATCGATAATCCTGTTTAACAATTTATGCAATATTAAATCATTTTAACATATATTTATAATGCCATCATCACATACAAATTTACCTCGTACTCGAAATTGACAGATCGGGTCGACTACTCGATAACCTTGCTTTTCCCCCAATCTAAATCTAAATTCTTTCTTTCTTGATCCATATGAATTCAAAATTAACTTATTTATTCATCTACTCATTCAATTAATCCAAAAATACACATTTGGGCATTTTTACACATTAGCCCCTAATCTTTCGCATTTAATCAATTTAGTCCTTATTTCACAAATACATAAAATTCACACAATTCAACATAACCTATGCTTAGCTGAATTATATTAAGGTCCCTAGTAGCCCAAAACTTTCATTTATTTCACATATCAACCACTCAATTTGCATATTTCACAATTTAATCCCTATTATGCATTTTCATAAAAAATCTCTTAACAAAACATGTAAAACTATCATCAAGCTTTCATATTTCAACACTAAACATCAAATACCACGTAGATTCAACAATGGCAACTCTCAAAATCTTTAACAGTTTCAAAATTAAAGGTGCAGGCTACTTAGATTGAGCCGCAACGATTACAAAAACGTAAAAATCATCAAAAACCAAGCTCAAAACACTTACCAATTTAACCTTGCAAGTGTCGAACCCTAATATGCATAAAAATGGTGTTTTTCACCTTGGAATTTTGGTAATGGCCAAGAAGATGAACAAAAATCATGTTTTGTTATATTTTTATTAACTTAATTACATAATTACTTATTTACCCTTAATGAATAAACATAAAAATTTATAATGCTTGTTCATTAATGTCCATTAACACTACCAATGGTCTAATATCATCATAAAGACTTTTAATTTAATAAATCATAGCAATTAAACACCTTTAACAAGTAGAATGTAACTTTTGTATTTTATGTAATTAAGTCATTTTTATCAAATTAACCAACCAATCGATAAAATTAACTCATGAAATTTTCACACATATCAAGTAACATATTGTAAATACCAAAAATAATATTAAAATAATTTTTTACATCAAATTTGTGGTTACAAACCCACTGTTTCAATTTAACTAAAATCGGGCAGTTACAATCCCTACCATCAGCAATAAGGATAGGATTATGAGTAGGGTTTGATCTGTTTCCTTGATTCAAATTTTCGATGTTCATCTCTTCAATCATTCTCTAACTTGCTTGTCTTCTTCGCTTTCGACGATAAGTTCATTCTATCTCAGAGTCTACGAGGAGTAAATTGATAATTTGGTCAATACTCATAATCACCTCAAATAAATACAGAAAAATTAATTAAGTTAAAATTGAACAGAAAAATAAACCCAAATGCAAAATTAACAAATTCACAAATAATGACTTTTTAAAATAGTCCCCGACAACAGTGCCAAAAGCTTGGAACGAAGGAAATGTGCAAGTGTACACAATCATAACAAGTAATAAAGTGACAAGTAAATGTTGAGTTATCATATCCATAGGGACTGTGAAAAGAATTATTTATGAATGCAATTTTAAAAACACTTTGGTGAGGAAAAATATTTTGATCTGAAGAAGTGATTAAAAACTAAGATTTAACAAAGTAAAATAAATAAAAATAAAATAAAAGTTCCAATACACGATTTCAAAAGATATTTTAATCAAGATGATATAATGGTGTTAGATTAATTGCATTTCTTAACTTAGAATTATTAAACTCATGTTCATGTTGTTACGAATAAATTCACGGCAACTAGGTAACTTGCTAACTTATGAACATACTTACCTACCAAAATCCATTTATCTCTTAACTATATCTCTATGTCAATTCAACTGATTAAACAAACTCTAACAAGCAAATGTGTTAAAGCACATACATACTTATGAAATTAAAATAATCTCTTGTACATATCTCTATGCCAATTCAAACAATTAATTCAATCTCATAAGCACATAAAAGATTATGTGAGGTAACAATGTATTTCTACCTTGAAACAGTTTAATCACAATAATCTTGCAAGTTATGCAAGGCTAATGTATCGCTAGATACCTTTGCCAATTTAACCCTCAACTACCTTAGATGATTAAACATGCACTGATTAAGTATTGTGTCAATTAATTACAATTTCAATCTGTTTAAATAATTAGTTCATTAGTTACCTTACAATTGTAATGCAAGAATAACTTAGTCATGGTTTTACTTAATCAAACATCTTACCGTGGCCTATAACAACACAAACACAATTTTAATAAATTAAGCAGACAAAACGCAATCAACCTAACACAAATTAAATTTAAGCCATATTAACTAAATTAAACATATCAACATCACAAATATTCATAGACATGTTCATCATAACAACAACAAAATTAAAAGGATAGGGAACAAGAATCAAATCCGGTGTTTTCTCCATGGTTTGACTAGTTTGCTCCACTCCTCCTTCTCCGCTTGTTTTTGTTAAATCAAGGCTTCTACGAACACTTGAATACTGCTTCAAATAGTGGTTGATTGACTCTTTTTTAAGAGGTGAACTCAAAAAGGTAATAGGGGAAGATAATGAAGAACAATGGAAGGGAATGAAGAGAGAAAAATGAGAGAGAAGTGAAGAGATGAGAAGGGTTGAGATGTATTTGAAGAGAGCTGTAACACCCCAAACCTGGCCTAGACGTTATGGCCGAATCCGGCAATGTCACATTAGAGTGTTTTGGAAAACCATTCAACACAAAAAAATCATTCCAAATATTATCAGATGCTTAGTTTGAAAGAAACCGTAAGTTTATTAATTGGCTTGAAAACACTTCTTAACACTCGGAAGCTTAAAATCAAATAACTCTTGTTACCATTTTAATTACGAAATCTTAGTTAAGTTTAAAAAACATGCATTGGCGTTGCAGTTAATATTCCAAAATCACAGTTTAAAAAACCTAGAACAAAATAAAAAGTCCAAGTCCAAAATTTATATCAAAATTCCCAAACGAATAAAAAAAGAAAAAAAAACAAAAGTAGAAAGTTCATAAACCAAAACATATATGGTCGTGGTCACAGTCGAGTCCTCCACTGCACCGATTCGCCTACTGCTGGGGATTACCTGAATAGATAAACAAATACAGGGTAAGTTTTTGCAAACTCAGTGTGTACATCCCCACAGTTCAGCATGCTGAATCAAATAGCATAATACAATCATAATTTGGGCCTGAGCCCTTTACAGAATCGGTGTGGGCCTTGGCCCACTCAAAAACAAAATCAGTTACAACTTAAGGCCTTAGCCCATCTTAGTCATAGCATGCATATCAGATCAGATTAACAGAAATATACCCACCAACCCTGCACACCATCTGTGTCTAACCCAATACACTATGTGGGGATAAAATCAACCTACCTATCCCTACACACCAAATATGGGGATAAAATGAACCCATCCAACCCTACACACCATGGAGTACTGTAATGCGGCACATATTATAAATACGCAGCTTAGTTTCTAGATAACGGGCTTAGGAAGCCCTACAGTTCTTCCTTCATTTCATCAAACCCACCCCAATGCAATGCATCATTCAAGTATGACATGATATAATGCAAATTAACAGATACGTACTCATAACCAGACTAGAACACACATATATATATACATACATCATAATATCAAATCACAGAACTGGGGTCTAAATATTGCTTACCAACTCTACGACAGGTCACAGTCGTCTTGGGCGACCATGCAACCTTATAGTATATTTCAAAAAAAAAATGGGCTCACACGCCCATGTGACCTACCTGTGTGGGCCCACATACCCATGTGGCCCACACGCCCGTGTCCATCACATTCGTGTCGCGTGCGCACGGCCTGGTTCATTGACCACACGCTGCATCGTCACTTGCTACGCTCACTACCACACAGACTGCACGCGCGCGTGTGGTGTCAACAGATTCATTTTTTGGCTTTCACCGATTCTTGTTTTTTGAGTAATCGAGTACACACCTAGTATCGTTTCGAAGCTAACGCAACCACGAGCACTTCCGAACCTATTATTGAAAAGTACGTCACTTAGATAGTCATTTAAATCGAGTTATTAAGGATAAGCAAATCCCGAAAGTTAACAACGACCTTACTTCTAACGAACAACGACAGTTCGTCACTGATTAGAGCACCATTTCAGTAGTCCACAACACCTTGATTGTCTCCTAAATAGAAAATAGCCTCTTAACAACCCGACAATCATAAAATGAAACCAAACGTACAGCCCACACTTATCGAATTCACACCAAACGCAGAGATAAGTAGTGATAATGGAAAAGGACTAAAAACTAATAATAAAAAGAAGTAAAAACGACAGCAAAATGGGATTTTTGACTGGAAGAAAAGAAAGAAAATAAATGTAGAGAAGGGGAAAATTGCAAAGAAAATTAGGTAGAGAGAGAATGGGATGATTTGGGTAACTCCCAAATCCCTTATTTTGCTCCCACTAAACCTCAATTGCTGCAGATACTCAGTATCCCAAGCCAACTCAAACACTCCCACGGCATTAGCAGCAAAAATACTGCCTCTATTCAGACTCGAACCCAAGATCTCCCTCATACCAGTATTCCACTTATCCACTAGACCATCAAGCTCATTCTTGCATAATTTAATAAAAAAATTCTTATAAGCCTATTAATCAAAGGTAAGGCTTTATTCAAATAAAAACCAAAATTCTACCCAAACTAAGGCTTGAACTTGGGACCTCTCACACACACCCAGAACACTTAACCATTGGAGCAGACAAATATTTGTGTCAAATAATTACAGAAACAATTCTATAAAATTTGGAACGTTACAACTCTACCCCCTAAAATAAAATTTCGTCCTTAAAATTTACCTGATCAGAAAAAGTGAGGATACTACTGTCTCATCGAATCCTCCGGCTCCCAAGTGGCCTCCTCAGTACTCTGATTCTGCTACAGCACCTTCACTAAAGGGATAGATTTCCTACGCAGAATGTTAACGTCGCGATCTAGGATCTGAACTGGCTCCTCCTCAAAAGTTAGATCTGGTCTAACCTCAATCTCCTTCACAGGCACAATATGTGGGGGATCAGAGCGGTAGCGTCTCATCATCGAGACGTGAAACACGTCATGTATGCGGTCTAATTCTGGAGGTAGCTCCAACTGATATACGACTGACCTCACTCGCTTCAGAATCCGGTACGGCCCAATAAACCGAGGGCTCAGCTTGCCCTTGCGACCGGACCTCAGAACTTTCTTCCATGGCGAGACCTTAAGAAAAACCATATCCCCCATAGAAAACTCGATGTCCTTCCTCTTCAAATCAGCATAGGACTTCTGTCTATCAGAAGCCACTTTCAGTCAATCTCGAAATCAAGTGGACTTTATCCTCAGTTTCTGATCCAACTCAGACCCAGAACTCATTGCTCACCCAACTCCGTCTAGCATAACGGAGTGCAACACTTACGATCGTACAGTGCATCGTAAGGTGCCATCTGTATACTAGACTGATCGCTGTTGTTGTAAGCGAACTCTGCCAATGGCAAGTACTCCTCCCAACTGGCTCAGAAATCTATTACACAACTCCTCGATGTCCTCCGATGATTCGAATCTCCTCTCTCGATGACCATCTGCGAGGATGAAAAGCGATCTTCAAATCTAACCTCGAACCCAAAGCCTCATGAAGCTTCTGCTAGAATGAGACGTAAAACGAGGATCCCTATTAGAAATGATCGAGACAGTTACCCTATGTAGTCTCACAATCTTAGAAATGTATAGTTTGGCCAACTTCTGTAGGGAGAAGTCTGTCCTCACAGGAATGAAATGTGCAGTCTTGGTCAATTGGTCCACGATGATCCAAACAGAATCTTTCTTAGTATGTGTTAGGGGTAACCCACTAACGAAGTCCATCGTTACTCGCTCCTATTTCCATATCGGCATCTTAACTGGCTGCAACAAATCCGAAGGTAACTAATGCTCAGCCTTAACCTGGTGACAAGTCAAACAGTGAACCACAAAGTCGGTAACCTCACATTTCAACCCTGGCCACCAATATAACTCTCGAAGATCTCAGTACATCTTGTTCCCACCAGAATGCATGGCATAAGGGCTACTATGCGCCTCCCTCAAAATCGACAGTCTCATATATTCATCATTCGGTACATAAATTCGCCCTCGAAAACACAATACCCCATCACTGTTAACTCCAAAATCAGTCGTAACACCATCCTCTACTTGACAAAAATGCAACTCTAGAGAATTATCCCCCCTCTATTTATCTCTGATCCGATCAATCCATGTCGATCTAACCTGAAGTTTCGCCATCAGATTCCAATCAACAAAAAGACTCAGTCGAGCGAACATCACTCTCAGATCGATCATATACCTACGACTTAATGCATCGGCCACCACATTGGCCTTACTAGGAAGCTACTCAATACTGCAGCCATAATCCTTAAATAGTGCAACCCATCGACACTGCCTAAAGTTTAACTCCTTCTGGGTGAGGATATACTTGAGGCTGTTGTGATCAGTGTAGAAGGTACACTTCTCATCGTACAGATAGTGCCTCCAGATCTTAAGAGCAAAGACTACAGCAGCCAACTCCAAATCATGCGTCAGATAATTTGCCTCATGAGTCTTGAGCTATCGAGACGCATACGTAACAACCTTACCGTCTTGCATCAGAACACAACCCAGACCCATATGGGGTGCATCACTGTATACCACGAAATCCTTATTGGGTTCAGGCTGAATTAGAACAAGTGCTTGAGTTAACACGGTCTTAAGCTTCTCAAAGCTCTCCTGCTGTAACTTAGTCATCGGTGTAGCAATCAAAGAGAACCCCTCTACGAAGCTACGATAATATCCTGCCAACCCTAGAAAACTGCGAATTTTTGACACATTCTTTGGCTGTTTCCAACTCAACAGAGCCTCAATCTTACAAGGATCTACTCGAATCCCCTCAGTAGAAACTACATGACCTAGAAATGTCACTTTCTAAAGCCAGAACTCATACTTGCTGAACTTCACATACAACTGTTTCTCACGAAGAATCTGTAAAACCACTCTTAAATGCTCATCGTACTGATCCTCTATCTTAGAATACACCAAGATGTCGTCGATGAATACCACCACGAATTGATCCAAGTAGGGCTGGAACATACAGTTCATCAAGTCCATGAATACCGCTGGTGCATTAGTCAACCCAAAGGGCATAACTAGGAACTCGTAATGTCCATAACGAGTCTTAAATGCCGTCTTATGAACATCAGCCTCCCTTACCCTCAACTGATGATAACTTAACCACAGATTGATCTTAGAGAACACTGAAGCCCCTCTGATCTGATCAAACAAGTCGTCTATCCTCGAAAGTGGGTACTTATTCTTGATTGTCAACCTATTCAACTGATGGTAGTCGATACACATCCTCATTGTACCATCCTTCTTCTTTATGAATAGAACAGGTGTTCCCTACGGAGACACACTGAGACGGATGGACCAATGATCGAACAACTCTTGAATCTGACCTTTAAGTTCAGTCAGCTCCTTCGGTGCCATTCGATAAGGGGCGATAGACACCGGAGCTGTACCTTGAAACAACTCAATCCCAAATTCTACCTCACGATTCGAAGGTAATCTCGGTAGTTCCTCTGGAAAAACATTTGGAAAGTCCCTCACCATCAGATGTCCTTAATCGAAGAGTCTCCAGAATCAACAACACTGATATAAGCCAAGTATGCCTCGCAGCCCTTCCTTACAAATTTCTCTGCCACTAATGCGGATATCACATTAGTTAGATAATCTCGTCATTCCCCAATCACGACTACCTCAATATCCTCCTCGGTTCTCAAAATAACCCTCTTTGCAGTACAATCTAGACTCAGTCGGTGTTTAATTAACCAGTCCATACCCAAAATCAAGTCGAACTCCCCAAATGGAAGCTTCATCAAATCAACTAGAAATATAGTCCCTTGGACCTCTAACAGTACGTCTTTAAACAGTTTATTAACTCCAACAGACTGCCCTAACGAACTCACCATTTTTATCTCACTAGAAGTGCTTTCAAACGATAACCCAAGGTCTCAGACACCGTACTAGCTACGTAAGAATGTGTAGAGCCTATATCTATCAATGCAAAGTAAGGTACATTAAAAATTAAGAACATACCCGTGATGACGTTCGGAGTATCTCTATCCTCACAACGATGTACAGCATAAACCACTGTAGCCTGCCTCGCCTCAGTCGGTCCAGCACATCTACCCGGTGCTTTCTGCCCTCGACCCATACCGTTACCACCCCTAGCCTGGACTCGGCCCCTAGGTGGCTGCTGAACTACCCTCGGCGGCTATGCAGTCTCAGTAGTCGGAGCTTGCATCTGATTAGTCCTTAATGGACAATCCTTAACACGGTGCTCAGTAGACACGCATTTAAGACAGGCTCCAGTAGACCTCGAACACTCGCCCAGATGGCGTCTATTATAGAACTGACAAATCGCGACCCCAGCAGGTGCAACAATAGGCCCAACTCTCACGAGACCATCAGACCTGGCCTTTTTCCTAGGCCTTATCCCAAAATTTGAAGGCTCTGCATCCCTCTTAGCCTTCCTTCTGTCACGATTTCGGCGTTCAGCGTATTTTACCTTCTTAGCAATCTTGGCCTTCTCGACCAACACAGCAAACTCACGCTCCCTCTACGGAGCTATCAGGACCCTCAAGTTATCCATAAGACCGTCCTCGAAATAGACACAGCGCTCATACTCGGTCGCCACCATGCCTCGTGCATAACGGCTCAGCCTCAGAAATTTGGCCTCATACTCGGCCACTGAATGATCTCCCTCATTAAGATTCAGGAACTCACGCCTCCTAGCATCGATATAGCTGGCTCCCACATACTTGCTCTGGAAAGCCGTCTTAAACAGATCCCATGTCAATCGGTTGGGCTGAGTGTCATCCCTAACCATCAGCCACCACTGATACGCTTCATCGCGAAGCAGTGAAATAGCCCCTTGAGCTTCTGCTCAACAGAAAAGTCCAGATCATCCATAATACGCTCCGTGGCCTCTATCCAGTACTCGGCCACATTAGGAGCAACTCCAGCGATGCCCCTAAATACCTCAGGCCCATTGGACCGGAGTCGTTCCACAATCGACCCACGGCCCCCAGAGCCAATGTTGGGCCCAGCTACCCTCTCCAAAATTCATAGCATGGCTTGGGACAGGGCGTCGTCCCCAGCCGCACAATCATGAGACCCAGTCCCAAATCCAGTCTCAGTAACAGGGGACACCGACGTCTCACTAGTGTCCAAATTTGGAATCATATCAGATGCGAAGGACTTAGCTCGAGCCCCTCTACGATCCCTACCTCGGCTTCTAGTATCCCGACCACAAGTACCACGTGTGCTCATCATAATTCGAAGTAATCTGTGTTAAAAATTTTATGCAAATCACTTTATAGTTTCAATATTTGTTAACAGATATTTTATGCAGTAAAGTTATCAGAGTATTCAGAGTCTGTTTTCGTAAGTCGCTGTTTACTACAGTTTTCAGTTTACACTACCTAGAGTTTTTTAGTAGAGTCTACTACCTACAGTAGTTTCATAATCATACAACAGTATTTTCAAATAGATCCAAACAGAATTTCAGTATATTCTAGGCATACTTTCAGACAATTCTAAATAGAGTTTTAGGAACTTATAGGATCGGTGCCGCAGACTTGGTGTACCATGATTTATCAAAAATATTTCCAATCCTTTAGCAAATCATTTCTTAAAAACCAAATTTAAAACCCAATCCACAGCTGAGTTTGCAACCTGACTCTAATACCACTAAATGTAACACCCCAAACCCAGCCTAGACATTATGGCTGAATACGGCAATGTCACATGAGAGTATTTTGGCAAACCATTCAACACATAAAAATTATTCCAAATATTATCTGATGCTCAGTTTGAAAGAAACCGTAAGTTTATTAATTGGCTTGAAAACACTTCTTAACACGTGGAAGCTTTAAAATCTAAATAACTCTTGTTACCGTTTTACTTACGAAATCTCAATTAAGTTTAAAAAACATGCTTTGGCGTTGCAGCTCATATTCCAAAATTACAGTTCAAAAACCTAGATCAAAACCAAAAGTCCAAGTCTAAAATTTGCATCAACAGTCCCAAACGAATAAAGAAAGAAAGAAAAAACAAAAGTAGAAAGTTCATAAACCAAAACATATGTGGTCGTGGTCATCATCGAGTCCACCGCACCGATCCTTTTACTACTGGGATTACCATAACAGATAAACAAATAAAGGGTGAGTTTTTCGCAAACTCAGTGCGTACATCCCCACAGTTCAACATGCATAATCAAATAGAAGAATACAATCATAATCCAGGCCTAACCCCTTTACAGAATCGGTGTGGGCCTTGGCCCATTCAGAAACAGAATCAGTTACAACTTAGGGCCTTAGCCTATCTTAGTCATAGCATGCATATTAGATCAGATTAACAGAAATATGCCTACCAACCCTGCACACCATCCCTGTGAAACCCAACACACCATGTGGAGATAAAATCAACCCCACCCATCCCTACAAACCAAATATGGGGATAAAATCAACCCATCCAACCCTACACACCATGGAGTATCGTAATTCGACACATATTATAAATACGTAGCTTAGCTGCCAGATAACGGGCTTATGAGGCCCTTCAGTTCTTCCTTCACTTCATCAAACCCACCCCAATGCAATGCATCATACAAGTATGGCATGCTATAATGCAGATTAACAGATACATACTCATAATCAGATCAGAACACATATATATATACATACATCACAATATCAGATCACAGAACTGGGGTCTAAATATTGCTTGCCAACCCTACGACAGGTCATAGTCGTCTTGGGTGACCCGTGCAACCTTACAATATATTTTAGAAAAAACAGGCTCACACGCCTATGTGGCCCACACGGCCCAAATTGGCCTTGGCCGTGTGGATCACACAGCCAGGGCCAGAATTCCACATGCCCGTATGGCATCGACAGATCCATTTTTTGGCTTTTGCCGATTCTTGTTTTCTGAGTAATTGAGTACACACCTGGTATCATTTCGAAGCTAACGCAACCACGAGCACTTCTGAACCTATTATTGAACAATACGTCACTTAGTTAAAGGACAGGAAAATCTTAAAAGTTAACGACGACCTTACGTTTAATGAACAACGGCAGTTCCTCACTGATTAGAGCGTCATTTCAGCACTCCACAGCACCTTGATTGTCTCCTAAACAGAAAACAATCTCTTAACAACCCGACAATCATAAAACGAAACCAAACGCACCCCCCACACTTACTGAATTTGTGCCAAACGTAGAGATAAGTAATGATGATGGAAAAAAATAAAAACTAGTAATAAAAAGAAGTAAAAACGACAGCAAAAGGGATTTTCGGCTGGAAGAAAAGAAAGAAAATAAATATGGAGAAGGGGAAAATTACAGAGAAAATTCGGCAAAGAGAAAATGGGATGATTTAGGTAACTCCCAAATCCCTTATTTTGCTCCCACTAAACCTTAATTGTTGCAGATACTCAGTATCCCAAGCCAACTCAAACACTCCCATGACATTAGCAGCAAAAATACTGCCTATGTTCAGACTCGAACCCAAGATCTCCTTCACACCAATACTCCACTTATCCGCCAAACCAGTAGGCCCATTCTTGTATAATTTAATAAACAAATTCTTATAAGCCTATTAATCAAAGGTAAGGCTTTATTCAAATAAAAACCAAAATTCTACCCAAACTAAGGCTTGAACTTGGGACCTCTCTCACACACCCAGAACACTTAACCACAAGAGCAGACAAATATTTGTGTCAAATAATTACAAAAACAATTTTATAAAATTTGAGGCACTACATGAGCAGCCAAAGGGGTATTTATAGGTTGAGAAGGCTGCTAAAAATAGCCAAAATCAGTAGCCAAAGACTCCCTCCATGGCCAGCCACACATGTTCCATGTTTGAAGATTTCAAACATGTGATTTTAAGGTATGGAAAAATCTTGAAGGGCCATTTTGCAAGCCAAATAATCAGCCAAGCAAGCTGATTGGGTTAGCATGTGGGACAGTTTTAGGCTGCGTAGTGCTCGGTTGGATCGGTTTAGCTAAACTAGGCCACTTTTCATAATTAATTAATAATCATTTATTTAACCCAAATTAAATTGGACTAAAATTAAAATTAATTATATTATGAATTAAGACACATAATTTGGGTCGTCTCAGGCTGAAAAATTAATTCGCCTTGATGCTTCAAAATTGCTTCTCGGTTTTGCGCTTCTAGCAGTGTCTACTAAGCCATTTTTTGCCCTTTACGAAAATTTGTCAAAAGTAATTAAAAATAATCAAAATTTGATATAAAATTAATTAAAATTCAACATGTTCGAAATTTGAGTGTAATTTAATTATTTTATAAAAATTATATATTTTTCGACAAGAATTTTATCAAAACTACATGAATTTGAGCTAAAAAGGGCATGAAAAAGTGTTTATATTTTTTTGTTTCCGGTTTTCGACAAGCTTTGTAACACCCCAAACCTGGCCTAGACATTACGGCCGAATCTGGTGTGTCACATCAACAAAGGTTTAGTCACGTTCCTTAGTTACTGCAATTAAGGTGTGGTTTGTGAAAACGTTATTTAAGTTGATTAGAAAACTTCCGATTAATTTGTAAGCATCCTATTTACTAGATCATGTTTGTCATTTTGTTATCCATTTGTTACGAGTGTTTTGTTTAAAAACGTTGTTTAGTTTTACAAAAACCCGCGCAGCCTAATTCTATCAATTTCAAACGAGTATTAATAAAGAAATTTAATAAAACTTAGGAGCGGCCTTATTACAAATTAAAAACCCAAAAACTTAAAGGAAATAATCTAAAATAAAAGTGAAGGTATAAATTCTTATTTTAAACAGTCCACATGGCCACTCTGAATCCCTCCAGCTCCAAGTCCACCGATCTAAGGCTCACCTGCAAAGATGGGAAAAAGGGGGTGAGCTTGGAAAACTCAGTGTGTAAAATAAACCCAACTAGAGCCTCTATCGGTTCAAGCTTTACTGGGCCTAAGCCCTATCCAAAAATAGAATTAACTGGGCCTTAGCCCTATTCAGAAATCAGTGTGGCTCTTAAGCCTATTACAGTAACAGAACATATATTATGCATGTATGCAGAAACTCAACCCATATCCATCCGTATACACCCCCGTACTAACCTTACACCATGTGGGGAGACAACTCGACCCACCCATCTGCCACACGCCATAGAATTTGTAGCATAGCTGCCAGAACAGATAACGTGACAGAGTCACAAGATATAGATATTGTGGCAGAGCCACCAAAACAGATATTTGTGGCATAGCCACCAGAAACAGATATTTGTGGCATAACCACCAGAAACAGATATTTGTGGCATAGCCACCAGAAAGCTTCCTCCATCAATATAACCCATATCCCAAGCAAAAAATATACATGTCATGACATACAACATACAAAATCAGATTATCACGCATTTCAGTCAAAATTAACCCTAGGGGTATAACGGTCACTTTGCACCTAGAGGTATAACGGTAATTTCAATACTTAAGGGTATTTTAGTAAGTTTATCATTTTAGGGTTTTCATGCATATTACAGCCATTAACGTATTAACAGAAACACTTACCGAGCATTTTTACCGAATTGGGCCCGTTGGCCTACTAACCTGGTTTCGGCCCATTAAGCCAAAATATACCGAAGTGCACGAAATTACGCACTCAAAAATCTTACCGCTTGAGATTACCAAGTTTAAAAAACAAACTATCTCACGAGCGCTTGCACACTCGCAAGTCCACAAAATACCAGCTCTTCGGCATTTCAGCTTTTCGGCTTTTGCCGATCTAGTCTAAAGTGGGTGTTGTTTACACACCTGTTTGCGACGACTGCCAATGAAATCTTCCACGGTATCCTTCAATCGATCACTATGCTATTAGTTTACAAATCGATGATAACCTTACGAAACAACCACTTACCCCATTCAGCCACAATAGGCATCCTTAACCACTTACCTTCTTCAATCCTCAACTAGTAGATCTAGCCTTTCCAAAGATCTTAACCTCCAACTGCTCCTTGATTGACAGCCTTTAGTCCACCTTACTCATAACAGAACAATAAACAAAACCAATAACCCTTTAGTCTTAGTCGATAGCCACCCTATGTGAATAGGGGTTTCCGGCATTTCTTAATTCCTGAAATAAGGAACAGAGGGATGAGATCTGAGCACTTATTGAAGATTCACTTGCCAGAAACATTCCTAATTACCTTCCTATTCTCGATCTGATGTAGATCAAATCCCCAAAATACGAGTAGAGAATAGATCTAATGATTCAGCTTCTAGAACCTATTTTGAGGTATGCTTAATTTGGTTTAAGAAGAAACTAAAAGAATGGGTTACCAAAATAGAAGAGATTATCGACAAATGAGAGGTTAAGGTTCGGCTTTAATATAAAAGAGATGAAAATAAATTTTATGAATAAGAGGAAATAATCGGTAATGGATGAGAGAGTTGAGTGTTTTTGACTCTTGAAAGATTAGAATAAAAAGGGTAAGAGATTTGGCCAAGAGGAACAATCGGCTTCCAAGGAAATTTGGGTTTCAGCTTTTAAGGGTAATAGGCTATCTTTAATCGAGAGAAAAGATGAGTAAAAAGAGAAAAGAAGAGTAGAAGAATATAGGTTCGGTTCTTGATGAAGAAGAGATGAATAAAAAGGAAACAACTCATAAAAGCCCAAAATTAAAAGAACAATTTCGGCACAATTCCTTCCTGACTTAAATTCCATGTTTTGCTCCTTGATTCTTGGCCAAATTCAATGTTTGAATTTCAGTCAAACTCCTAACCGATCAGCAGCGTTATCCACCGCTTCATCATGCTGCTAAGAAGAGTTTTAGTCCAACTCTACTACTCTCCCTTACGCATGTAGCAAAAAGAGAGTCCTTCGCGCCTGGCGAGCTCGAACTGGGTCCTCAAGCACACCCCCATCTTTGCTTTGCCTACCGGCGCAACCTTGTTTTCGATATAATACTGCCACAATAATTTATAACCCTTACTTGCTTCAGTTCTGGCCCGCTTTAAAAAAAGAAGAAAAAAATAAAACAGAACTCGCCCGCGCAAGGACTCGAACCTGCGCCCTCTCCGCGTGCCCAGCACGCTGCTGCCACTACGCCACAGCCACTCCTTGTGCTAGATTATGCTCGCAACCCCTCTTAACCCTTATTTTAACCGTAGCCTGAATACTAAAAAAAATAACCATTTGCGCGTGTCGTGCCTTGAACCAAGGCACCTCCCGAGCCCTCCTAGCATGCTGAGCCACTGGGCCAGGTGCTAGTTTGTGCTAAAACTCCGCCCAACTTATAACACCCCTTACCCATATCTAAGGTCGGAACAGAGTACGAGGCATTACCAGACTTAACAATACACATAGATGAAAATCGAGCCATAAAATTTCATTTAATTCAAAACTTTTCGAACATATGCATAACAAACAAAGTTAACTATATCATTACATCAAAACATAGGACATAGCACGATTAATTAAACTTATAAACCATAATGGATAAGGACCACATCATCATATACGATAAATCAATGCAGACTGATACGTATGGTCAAAATCATAATAAAAATACATATCAAAAACCAACTTCCTATACATGCCACTCACTTGATATTTCTAATATTTGAATTAATTCTCCCAAAAATGATAGTTTGATAGTGTGATTTTGCCTCCGACGATCTCTAACCCCGAGCCGACCTGCCAATACTAAAGAAATGGAGAGGATGGGTAAGCTTTACGCTTAGTAAGTTCATATGAAAATAATAAGCAATTACTACCATGCTTTTCAAGATAAAACACTATAATTGTACATTTACACATATTCAGGTTAAGCTGTATTATCGAGTTACAGTAACTAAATCATTCATATCTGAAGCTAAAACACTCCAAATTTAGTTTCGTTAATTTTCCTTGAAATTAGATTCAAATATATTTCTCCCATAAAATTTCCAGAATTTTTGGTTGAGCCAATTATTACAGTTTATTAGTTAAAGTCTCCCCTGTTTAAGAGTATGACTACTCTGACCTCTGTGCACTACAAACCAAATTTCTCCCTGTAAAAAATTCCAACGACCATGCCGTTTGTTTCCCTTAAAAATAGACTCAATAAGTAATCCATTACTGTAAAATATGACTCTTAATAACTTTTGTACAATTTATGGTGAATTTCTAAAGTCATAACAGGGGACCTCGAATTCATTCAGACCCTGTTTCACAAGATTTCCAATATCACATAATATAGAATTCTTTTGCTTCCCCTGTTTCTTTCATGTGAAAATAGACTCATTAAGATTTATTTTCATATATCATTTTCCTTTTTATTCAACTTCCACAATTTTTAGTGAATTTTCAAAGTCACATCACTGCTGCTGTCCAAAACAATTTTATTGCTAATTCACTTTTTCACACTTTCTATGTATTAACCTCATTTTAACATACATATCACAAATCATTTTCACCACATTTCATACATCACAAGTTTAGGCCCATGATTACAAGGTCACCATAAAATCATCCTCATGTATAACTTGCTTGTTTATAACCTTACCACATCCCGGTCACTTAATGAACACATCATTCACATAAGCAAATTCCTGCACTTATTCATCACAAAACTCACAAAGCGGTACATAGTAAGTCTCCCGTTGAACACTTCGGATCAATCCTCGATACATGGTGGTTTAAGAACATAGCTCCACCCGTCATAAAGTTCGGCTCTCTTGTACACATGGCGAACACTTAATACCACCCATGTGACCGAGCCAGTTTATTGCATAGCTCTCTTGTCTACATGGTGTCCTTCACCTGGAACCACGCATGCGACCTAGCTACATATATCCCGTAGCTCTCTTGTCTACATGATGTAGCATAGTATCACCCATGCGACCTAGCTACATCATAATGTCTCGTAGCTCTCTTGTACACATGATGTGCACTCAGCACCATACATGTGACCTAGCTATATACCATTTGCATCATCCAATCTTTCCAAAGGTTCAACCGGGATTTCTCTCTCTTTTCCAACAATTTCACCAATCAAGTAATTATCAACAAACATAATTCCAATATTATTATAAAATATCATAATAAAAGTAAAATTGATATATTACTTACATCTCATTTAATATCAAGGCAATAACATTAAATTACACATTGCATTATTAAAAATCATATGAAATTACAATTGCTCATAATATCTATAATCATAGAAATCACATTTATGTATGATAATTCAATGCACTTCATGTACCATAGACATATTTTTAAATCAATTCATAAACTTAGCACCTTAACATTTAATTTAACATAATTCAATTAATTCACTAAATTTAACTTTCAAATATAAATTACAACATTATTACAGTATTATTATCATACCAACTTACCTCGATCCAGAAACGAGAATTTACTATTTTAGTCCATGACCTTATATTTTCTCGATTTAAGCCCAAATCTCTATTTCCTTCATCGATAATATCACATTTAGCCTAATAATTAGTCACATTATTCATACGGCTCCAAAAATCATATTTTTATAAATTTTCATTTTGACCCCTAAACTTTTGCATATTTGCACTTTTGCCCCAAGGTTTGGAAATTAAACTTTATCCTATTTTCTTATGTTTTATGACATGCTGATCATTTTTCCCTTCTATGGCAACATCAAATTCTCACTCAAACATGTACTTATGACTATTAGGTATTTTTATCGATTAAGCCCTTTTACTCGTTTTCACTTAAAACCGAGTAGCACAAGTTGTTTAACATAATTTAAAACCTCATATTCTATCGTAAAATGCCAAAATACACAAATTTTACATATGGGTATTTTTCCAAATACGAACCCTAGGTTGAATTATTGCTAGCATAAGCTTAATCAAGTTACCGGGATTCCAAAAACGTAAAGAACTTGAAAAATGGGGTTAGAACAGACTTACTATTGAGCTTGGAAAGCTTGAAAACCATAGCCATGGCTTCCCCCATGCTAATTTCGGCGTCCATGAGAAAGATGAGTCAATTTTGGCTTTATTTTCCCTTTTTATTTCTTTTAATTACGAAATGACTAAAATGCCCTTACTACTAAACTTTCCAAAAATTCCATCCATGTCCAATTTTTGTTCATAGACTTAGAAATTGGTCAAATTGCTATTTAAGACCTCCTCATTAATATTCCAAAGCAATTCCATACTAAAAACTTCTAGAATGCAAGTTTTGCAAATTATTCGATTTAGTCCCTAATTTCAATTTAAGCACTTTATGCATAAAATTTCTTCACGAAATTTTCACACAATCATGCAATCATGTCATAGACCTAAAAATAATCATAAAATAATTATTTCTATCTTTGATTTATGGTCACGAAACCACTATTTCTATTAGGCCCTTATTCGGGATATTACAACTCTTCCCCCCTTTAGGGATTTTCGTCCCCGAAAATTTTACCGGAAGAGTGGTTCACTTAGATTCCTAAATTTGACTTTTGGTGCTGAAGAACTTTCACTCAGGCGGTGCCTCCAATATATCTCTTTAATTTTCTCATATATTCTGAAAGCTTACGGACTCATCTCTCACTTGTTCTTAAATTTTCAACCCTTCTCCGTTTCCCTTGTCATCTTGACATAAAACCAGATCTCAAATTGCTTAATAGAGACTAGAATTCCAAGAAATCCAACAATCAAAGGGACCTGCACTCTTCCGAAATAATCATACAGATTTTCATCATCAATAAATCACAATCCAATAACATCTGAATCAAATTACATTACACGTCATTACTCTCAAATGAATAGGCAAATTTACACTGTGAGCTTCATACAATTCTTTCTGTATAAGCCTCGGAATAATAATGCCATGAATCAGATCCAATCTGAAATTCAACATCAGAAGTCGATCCTCACTATACTCTTTTAGTTTACTACTCACTATCACATTTTCCTATTTCTGCTATGGAAATAATTCTGATATAGCCTCGAAAATGATCCTTTCTTCTAGTTACAAAACAATTCATCATGCCATCCTTTACTATTCATTCCTTACGTTAATCAAAACTGTCTCAATTGCATTAGCTCAAGTAACCAAAATATCTCAATTGAAGACATTAACTATAATTGACTTATTTGAGAGAAGTAATCCACCATACCGATTGAAACTCGCACTTTTATCACTTATACCTTTACTGTTGTCAAACCTTACATGAAAAATAGAAAAATCCCAATACTGAAATCACCACATTACCCAAATCAAATCAAAAGTATAGTCATACTTGACATGATTATCACGAGCTGAAGAATGCACTCCAAACATGAGTCATAATTGACAAATTACGGAATAAAGATAACAAGAAAACCAAATAAAGAAATCCAAGATAGAGAAACCCAGAATAAAGAAATCTAGAATAAAGAAACCCAAGATACGATACTATGCCAGAAAATCAAAAACCAAACTCATAGGAAAATATAGAAGATCCCGATAATTCCTAGAGAAAAGAAATCCAGTAGAAAACATCATTTAATCTCACAGGAATCAAATGCAACAAGAATAATGTATCTTCCCATATATACATATCAAATGGAGCATCAAGTAGAAGAAACAAAATCATAGTATCATACATATTCTCTTATCTTTTTTATCAGTGAATATAATAGAATGCCCAAGGAATAGAGCAATACAAATTATAAACCAAATCAAGCTACCAATGCTTTTGTCTAACTTCAGATTAGAAAACATCCCCATATAACAAGAATTTCTTCAAAAGATCAATAACCATAGAAATATTTAAAAACGGATAAACACATAGAACATCTTAGAAGAAATCGCTAAAATCATCAAATTGTGAATCACACACTAAGATATTACACATTTCAGATATCATTTCCCCAACTATTTCTGTCATCACAAATTTCATATTACTTTTCACTGAAGAAGACTAGTTCTGAATAAATTTTGATTTATACTTTTCTCGACCTTGTACCTTAGTAATTCGATTTATCAAAATAAATTTCTTCTCTAACTAGAATAGTGCATAACTCCAATAATCCTTATGCCAATCTGATACTTTTCTAGCTTTGACTTTACTTATCAAATCATTCTTCAATCTCTAATCATATTTATAATTATTCTAGCACTGAACTCTTTGGTTTCTCAATCGGAAACTTATTCAGTACAAATCTCATGAAATTTCATTGTAAAACACCACTTTGATAAGGGGGAAGGGGTCGTAGAGCCTCTGACTCAACTCTCATATACATATACATGTAACACAGTTTTCATCATAGCAATCATATCTCAATCATGTCATTCATTTTGAGTAACTAACATTCATATTAGTTTAATGCCCACTTTCCAGTTATCTCATTTAGTCAAGTATAATTATGCATGCATCCTATGTTTTTTGGATAGCTTGACTTATCCATTCATCTACTCGAACAAATCATGCTCAGGACATCATATAAGGGTTAAATAAACATAGATATTTGCATCACAATCGCAACCTTCATTTCGTGCATCATTATATACATATCATTACAATCACATAATTCAGTCCAAACAATTTAACATAGATAAATTCATTTCATTATAATCATTTATCTCATAAAAAATATCATTGACATTCATAAACATTCAATGTTCAATCAAGGCAATGACATTTTTATTCATATCATAATATTAAGAACTTTTACTCATACCTCTACGAATTTCTATTTATCCCATTCATCTTATCAAGTAAATCAAATACACTACATCATATGAGCATCAAGCATGTATGGATATTTATTACAACATGACCTTTCATCTCACGTGTTATCACTTATATATATATCATAAATTTTTATTCATACTTTTCTAAATCGAGACTCATCATAATCGTAATTTTATTCAAACACCTTCGCATCACATTGAACATGGTCAGTGCAGCTCGATTGGAGAGTACCTCTGTCTAAACAAGACGGTGTTCATATGCGTCGGGAGACATCACACTATCACGGATCAGTGGCATGTATAGCTGGACTTTTACACATGCTAGGTTAGTCCGAGAACTGACTAAACCATAGCTCTGATACCACTAAATGTAACACCCCTTACCCGTATCTAAGGCCGAAACAGAGTACGAGGCATTACCAGACTTAACAATACACATAGACGAAAATCGGGCCATAAAATTTCATTTAATTCAAAACTTTTCGAACATATGCATAAGAAACAAAGTTAACTATATCATTACATCAAAACATAGGACATAGCATGATTAATTAAACTTATAAACCATAATGGATAAGGACCACATCTCATAATCATATACGATAACTCAATGCAGACTGATACGTATGGTCAAAATCATAATAAAAATACATATCACAAACCAACTTCCTATACATGCCACTCACTAGATATTTCTAATATTTGAATTAGTTCTCCCAAAAATGATAGTTTGATAGTGTGATTTTGTTGATAGTGTGATTTTGCCTCCGACGATCTCTAACCCCGAGCTGACCTGCCAATACTAAAGAAATGGAGAGGATGGGTAAGCTTTACGCTTAGTAAGTTCACATGAAAATAATAAGCAATTACTACCATGCTTTTCAAGATAAAACACTATAATTGTGCAATTACACATATTCAGGTTAAGCTGTGTTATCGAGTTACAGTTACTAAATCATTCATATCTGAAGCTAAAAAACTCCAAATTTAGTTTCGTTAATTTTCCTTGAAAATAGATTCATATATCTTTCTCCCAAAAAATTTTCAGAATTTCTGGTTTATCCAAATAGTACACATGGTGAACACTTAGTACCACCCATGTGACCTAGCCAGTTTATTGTGTAGCTCTCTTGTCTACATGGTGTCCTTCACCTGGAACCAAGCATGCGACCTAGCTACATATATCCCATAGCTCTCTTGTCTACATGGTGTACGCATAGTATCACCCATGCGACCTAGCTACATCATAATGTCTCGTAGCTCTCTTGTACACATGATGTGCACTCAGCACCATACATGTGACCTAGCTACATACCATTTGTATCATCCAATCTTTCCGAAGGTTCAACCGGGATTTCTCTCTCTTTTCCAACAATTTCACCAATCAAGTAATTATCAACAAGCATATTTCCAATATTATTATAAAATATCATAATACAAGTAAAATTGATATATTTCTTACATCTCATTTAATATCAAGGCAATAACATTAAATTACACATTACATTATTAAAAATCATATGAACTTACAATTACTCATAATATCCATAATCATAGAAATCACATTTATGTATGATAATTCAATGCACTTCATGTACAATAGACATATTTTTAAATCAATTCATAAACTTAGCACCATAACATTTAATTTAACATAATTCAATTAATTTACTAAATTTAACTTTCAAATATAAATTACAACATTATTGCAGTATTATTATCATACCAACTTACCTCGATTCAGAAACGATAATTTACTATTTTAGTCTATAACCTTGTATTTTCTCGATTTAAGCCCGAATCTCTATTTCCTTCATCTATAATATCACATTTAGCCCAAAAATTAGTCATATTATTCATACGGCTCCAAAAATCATATTTTTAAAATTTTTCATTTTGACCCCTAAACTTTTGCATATTTGCACTTTTGCCCCAAGGTTCGGAAATTAAACTTCGTCCTATTTTCTTATGTTTTATGACATGCTGATCATTTTTCCCTTCTATGGCAACATCAAATTCTCACTCTAACATGTACTTATGACTATTAGGTATTTTTATCAATTAAGCCCTTTTACTCGTTTTCACTTAAAACCGAGTAGCACAAGTTGTTTAACATAGTTTAAAACCTCATATTCTATCATAAAACACCAAAATACATAAATTTTACCTATGGGTATTTTTTCAAATATGAACCCTAGGTTGAATTATTGCTAGCATAAACTTAATCAAGTTACCGGGATTCCAAAAACGTAAAGAACTTGAAAAACGGGGTTAGAACGGACTTACTATTAAGCTTGGAAAGCTTTAAAACCATAGCCATGGCTTTCCCCATGCTAATTTCAGCCTCCATGAGAAAGATGAGTCAATTTTGGCTTTATTTTCCCTTTTTATTTCTTTTAATTACCAAATGACTAAATTCCCTTACTACTAAACTTTCCAAAAATTCCATCCATGTCCAATTTTTGTCCATAGACTTAGAAATTGGTCAAATTGCTATTTAAGACCTCCTCATTAATATTCCAAAGCAATTTCATACTAAAAACTTCTAGAATGCAAGTTTTGCAAATTATTCGATTTAGTCCCTAATTTCAATTTAAGCACTTTATGCATAAAATTTCTTCACGAAATTTTCACACAATCATGCAATCATGTCATAGACCTTAAAATAATCTTAAAATAATTATTTCTATCTTACATTTGTGGTCACGAAACCACTATTCCGATTAGGCCCTTATTCGGGATATTACACAAATAACTTATAAGGCCTACTGCCGAGATCCCTTTAAGAATAAAAAAATGCTCAAATTTTTGCCAGAGCCCTGGGTCGAGCCCAGGACTTTTCCTGCACTATAAACCCTTCGTAATTTATTTAATTACTAACTAAACATTCTAAATAATAATAATAAAAATTAAATCATCCCATTTATTCGGGTCATCTTCTACCCGAACTCGGACTCCAAACCCAATATTTCTAGGCCCAATTTTTGGGGCGTTACAAGCTTCCAACCCAATCGAACTGTCGATAATCTATAAAATGTAGGAAAGAACACAAAGTATGTGTATAATGCTTGGTAAGTTCGTATGGCACAAAACTTAACTTACCATTTCATTACATAACATTAAAATTTAACTTGGCATAATCCAACCAATAGCTTGGCCAAAGCCTAAGCATCAACACAAACATGTTAGCATATTTGAACACAATTCATAGGCAATTAAACATGGATGGCCATTAAACTTAAACAAGATTCATTTGGATTTGTCATCCATCTTAACATAGCATATTTTCCATTTAGCTTACCATTTTAAAGTATTTCATACATTCATGTTTTTGGTTCATGTAGAACACTTACCATATCTTCGAAAATTCCTGCCCATTAAACCGATAGAATACTGTTGGATATGCGAGATAGCTCACACGAAGTGTGCTAAACATATAACCATAGTTTGTTCTTTCCTTTACATATATGCTTACACGAGCTGTGAAAAGAGTATGCTCACACGCACCATGAAATGGGCCTGCTCACACGAGTTGTGAGTCAGAACATAGCTACAGAATGCTGCTCCATAAGTTGTTGAGTATTCGCAGCAAATGTCAGAACTCGGCCACTAGGACATTCAAGACCAACACCCGAAACATGTAAACCCTAATGACATGTCATTTGTATCCTACGAATTCCTAAGGTTCAACCGGGGTTCTGTAATAGATGTAACATCATTGGATATGCAATAATTAATTTACATAACAATCCACAATATATATATAGTTCAATAGAAAGGATATAAACACTATGAAATTACACGAACTTACCTCGACGATAAAAATGTAAAAACGGAGTCGATTAATCCGAAGCTTTATCTTTACCCCGATCTAAGTCGTACAGGGTCTATCTTGATCTAAACGAATAAATTCAATTCATTTAATATTTATTCTATACAATTCAATCCAAAATTAATATTTTTACAAAATTACATTTTTGCCCCTATTATTTTGATTTCTTTACAATTTAGCCTTTAAGCTCGTAAAGTGAAATTCATGCAAATTCATCCTTAATCCAAGCTAGCCAAATTCCATATAGGCTCATAGCAGCTCTACATTTCATTATTTCTCAAATTCGCCACATATTTTACACAATTTTCAAATAAGTCCTTATTTGACATTTTCAACAAAATTCACTTTACAAAAGTTGTTTATCTAATAACAAAGATTCATTTTCTTCCATCAAACATAAAAAATAATATGAATACATTCATGGTAAAAATTTAATCTTTTAATAGTTTTGCAAATTAATCTCTAGGCTAGCTAGATTAAGCTACAATGACTCTAAAAACATAGAAATCATTAAAAACAAGATGAAAATACACATACATGCACAAATAAATGCTGGCCAAACCTTCAAGCTCCTCCCATGGAGTTTTTAGGTCAAATTTTCGATGGTAGATGGGAAGAAACAAAGATGATGGCTTTGTTTTAACCATTTTACTATTATGTAATTATTAATTTACTAAATTAATCTTAGTTAATAACCTTTAAAATCACTTAAATGATGTCTATAAAAGTCCACTCAATATATCAATGGTTTAATTGCAACATAAGCCCTCTAACCATTTAATATCATAACTATTACATCCCTTTAGCTTGTAGAACTCAAAATTTGCACCTTTTGCAATTTAATCCTTTCTACCAAATTAAGCAAGCAAATGATAAATTTTCTTAACGAAATTTTTATACGATAATACTAACATGTTGTAGACATAAAAAATAATAAAATAATTATTCACACATCAGATTTGTGGTCCCAAAACCACTGTTCCAATTTCACTAAAAACATGTTGTTACAATAACAACCTAAAAATAGACTAAACTTAGCCCATATTTGTCCACTAAATATTTATATGGTCTAATTACCAAATAGATTCATCAACTATATTAAACTATCCATTTAATACTTTCGCAATTGGAACTAACTTTTTTAAAGCTTTTACAATTTAATCCTTTTTAATTAATTTGATATTTAAGAAATAAAATTTCCATAACCAAAACTTAATACGACTCTAATGACCTTGTAAATAATAAATAATTCAAATTTATAGAGTGACATGTCAAAATTGTGGTCCTGAAACCACTATTTCCGGCATTACTAAAAGTAGGTTGTTACAAGATTATCCAAATGTTGATGGTTCTCCACAACTAGCTTATGTTTGCTTCTTCAAAAACTCTTTGCATCTTTCTCAGCCTCAATGCTCTCACTCTTGTGTTTTGATTTTCTGCTCTCAAACTTTTTGTGTTTTTTCTACAACTTCTTTCCCTTATTTATATTGTTGAGCTCCCTTGACTTTATCTTCTTTATTTTCTATTTTTAGGTGTCGGTTCCTTGAAGTTCTCCATTCTGGTAAGTGGTTTCCTTAATTTTCTCTAGGCTAGTTTTTATTTCCATTGATTTTCTCCATGTGGTTAAGGTAGATGTAAAATATGTCCTTCCCTTTATTTTCACCTTTGAAAAATGGTTTGGGCCTTCTTGGAAATCCTAGATTGTTAATTATCTCCAGCATTGGGTTGAAAAGTATTTTAAAGCCTAAAAAACTAATTTGGGTGTCCAAAAATGTAAAATTTCTAAGCTGAATCCAATTGGTCTGATGTTCTAGCATTGTTGTAGTACTAAGCGCCAGCATGTGAACTTTAACTATATCTTTTATTTGAATCCACCAGCCACCTTCAAGGATAAAAAAATAATGTTTTAGCATATAAATAAACTAAAATTCATTATTCAAATAAAAAATTTCAATATTACTACTTAACATAATATAATTAAAACAACTACGAAAATGTTATCAACCACTCTTAACCTGAATGAAATGTAAGCTTTAAAATTACTAAAATAACTTTATATCCTAGAGTTAACTTCAACATGCTTTGTATGGTTTGAAACAAGCCTCTCGAGATTGGTTTGTCAAATTCAACTCCATTGTATCTGCATTAGGCTTTGTATCATGTAACAGCCCAATTTAGACCCTATTCGGAACGGTGGTTTTGGGACCATGAATCTAAGTTAGATTTTATGTGTTTATTATGTGTGAACTTATATCCGTAAAATTTTTGTGTTTTAATTTTGTCGTTTGAGTGCCGATTTAATAAAAAGGGCTTAATCGCGTAAAATGAAAATTTGGTGGTTAAATGTGAAAGGGCCGAATTGTTGTTGTTTTTTTTCAAATTGAGGTATTTATAATGCAATATTACCATGATAGCATAATATGGACGGTTATAACCATGAATAATAATGGTTTAAAATTTTAATAAAAAGGTTATATATGTAAAATGATTATTAAGTTATAATAATATAAAACATAAAATTAAAACCCATGTGCTCATCTTTTTGGTTTGATTGTATAACCAAAAGAAAGAAAAAAATAAAACTTTAAGGTTCGGCCATTGTTGAAGCTTGATTAAAGTATGTAACTAGCTCGGTTTTTTATAATTTTTACGTTTTTTATAGCGTTGCAGTGTAATGTACAAAGCCCATGCTTGAATTTCTAATTTTGATGAATGTTTTGAGTTATATCATTGACGAATAATTGAGCTTTGTGATGTTAGATGACGAATTATGAAGGATATTTTTTGGATTAATATGTTTTGTATTGGAATTTTTTATGAATTTGAGTAATTAGGGCTAAATTGCAAAAATAATAAATTGAGGGACTAAAATGTGAAATAAATGAAATGCATGGACTTGTATAAGCATGGGTAACGGCCTCAGCATGGTGTGTGCAAATCATGTTTTGTGTTTTGTGCAATTTGGACTAAATTGTAAAAAGTGTAAAATGTCATGGGCAAAATGGTAATTTTCTCATTTATGTGTTTTTGGATTAAATTGAATGAAATTATGTTTGAATGAGTTTAATTTGAATATGTTTAGATCAAGAATTAAAGAAATCAGATTTGGATCGGGAGAAAACCAAAGTTGTCGAATAATCGTCCCGTTCCGATTACTGTTGTCAGAGGTAAGTTTATAGGCAAATAAATGTTGTAAACTTCAATATATGTATATTATAAATGCTGAATTGAATTTTTATAATTTTTTGAGAATGTTTCAAAATGATATATGTTTGAGAGTAATGGTTATGAGTTATCTGAAAGCCTCGTATGAGCCTTAGGAATAAATAGGATATATATGTCATGACATAGGATTTTGATATATGTGTGTGTGTGTAAGACCTCATCTGGGACGTTGGCATCGATATGTGATTACGTGTAAGACCATATCTAGGACATCGGCATCGTATTTGATCGTGTAAGACCCTGTCTAGGATAGTGTCATCGATATGTGATTACATGTAAGACCGCGTCCAGGACATTGTCATTGTACGATATGTGTGATTATCCCATTATCCTATTCAATTTCGAATGGTTCAACGGGCAATGATAAATTATGATCGAATGTGTAATTGAGCTAAAGTGATCAGGTATGTGATACTTAATTTCCTATTTGAAATTAAGGTAAGTTGGCTATTTGGTATGTGATACAAATTGTATATGATGCAAATGAATATATATGTGATCTTAGAAGTGAAATTTTAATTATGTTATTACCTATATGTGCATTCAATTAATTTGAATTTGAGGCATAGTTATATGTTTGATAAATGTAATTGCAAGATTGAAATTGTATATGAACATAATAGAATAATTCAATTTTTGTTGTATTGAATTTAAATGTCATTGAGTTGTTATTTGCTTACAACTTACTAAGCAATGTTAGCTTACTGTGTGTGTATGTTTGCCTCTGTTTTATAGATTTTGGTGATTAGTTACGGGCTTGGGGATCGTCAGCGAAGTCTATCACACTATCATCTGTTTATCGGTAATTTTAAAAGCTAAATTTCTCACCTATAGCTTGTATAGGCTATACTACTTTTCGAATATATTTGAAGTTGTGTATATAATATGCCATGTGAAAATGGCTTATTATTTTGTTGTGTTGGATTTTATGTCTTGATCAAATTATGAATATGTTGGTTTCGATGTTTAGGTTATGCTTCATTATCTGATTTAGTATCAAGATAAATTCGGTTGTGATATATAGATTAAGTGAAGTTACTAATAATATATATATGTGATTGATCAATAAATTCGGCTATGATATTAAATATAGGTAAAAGATATAAGTTGATTGAAATCTGGTATTTGAGTTTGAACCCAATGGTGGTTATGTTTGGTTTTGGTTTTTGGTGATTCTGATATGACTTGTATATAAGTGAATATAGGTGAAATTGGTTTGATAAGCTTGTTAAAGTGTGGATCTATGATTTGGTATTTTAGTTAATTCGGTATTGGTATATAGAAGAAATTGATATGAATCATATTAGTAATTCAAACATGATTCGACACTTATATATATATAGGTATATGATGTATTGGTTTAATAATTATACATTAGTTGAGATAAATTTGTAGTATGTTTAATATGACATAAATTTTGGTTATATGTATATTTGTGTACTTAGCCGAATATGTGATCATTGAATTAGTCTTGGATATGACCTTTGTTACATTGCATGATAAGTAATATTAGCATGTTTAGATTCAGTTTTGGTATGTTAAAGTGTTAGACAAATAGTTGCTATGTATTATGCATATATATATATATATTTATGATACGTTGATGTAAAAGGAAAACTATGTTTGATAGACTGGTTTAGTTCTTTGAAATGTTTAGGCGTGTAAAATGCTTGAATAAAGTTGAAAGTGGACAATTGTTAAAGCATAAGTATTAAGCATATTTGCATTCTGCTAAAGCTTTAGAAATTTACCATATGAATAGTAACTTTTGCTTCTATTAAACAAGATGGTTTGATGCAAGTTTAGTAAGTAGCTTTGTTAATTGTGCTTTAATTATTAATTATATGTTATATGACGTTTTTGTGTGCATTAATGGAATAGCAAATAAGTAAGCCTGGTTTAGTCAAAAATTTATAATAAGGTTGCATGTATATTTGGTTTTTAATAATAAGTAATGAGTTGTTTAATTCCTATGCTTATATTCGACTAGTTGATAATGATTTACGGTTGTATGTTTGTTGATTTTCGTGCAACCTGTATTGTTTTCGTTTGGTTTAGTATAAGTTCATATGTGGTGAATAAAATGGTTAATTCCTATGTGTATCCATGAATGTCCGAAAGTTGTGTCTCGTTTAGTAATAACTTGTAACCTCATTCCAGAGAAAGACACGGGTTAGGGGTGTTACATTTGATTAGTATCAGAGCTACAGTTTAGTCGATTCTAGGACTAACGTAGCGCGTGTGAGTCTAGCTATACATGCCATATTTTATACGACGATAGTGTGATGATTCCTGACATTTGAAAATGTGTTTTCGTATAGTAAATGAATCCCGATCGAGCCGTAGCTGATGATGATGAGAGTATAGCGCCTGATCCCGCACAAGGGACAGCGCCAGTTGATTCTCGACCGACTTCGAGTAACCAAGAGGGAGAGGCTAAACAAGTCTTTTATCAAATGATGAATGATTGGTTTACTTAGTATATCCAGACAAATCCGACTGCAAAACAACCTCCACCCCGACAAATCCTCCTCGATGCTGAGCAAGCTGAATTCTGGCTTGATGATACTATTCACGTGTTTGATGAATTATCCTATAACCCTGATGAGTGTTTAAAAAGTGCCATATCCAAGCTACGAGACACTGCATATCACTAGTGGAATACACTAGTATCGGTGGTTCCAAAAGAACGGGTGACCTGGGACTTCTTCCAAACTGAATTCTGTAAGAAATATATTAGCCAAATATTCATCGATCAAAAACGCAAAGAATTTCTCGAGTTAAAATAGGGTCACTGATAAACCGTAATTTATTCATATTTTTATCCCTCACTTAACACGTTTATGAATGATTTCTCTTTAGATTTGGTGAATTTGATGCTCCTAATCCTTTAATTTCATGTTTTATACTTAGGTGAGCATAGGAGAACGAAAAGAATGAGAAACGGGCCAAAAAACGGAGAAAACGGGCTGACAGGGGAAAACAACACGGCCTGGACTTCCTCACACGGGCAAAACACACACCCGTGCCAATCTAACAGGCTCGACCATGGCCCAAATCAACCTCAGCACGGGTGTGTTAATATCTCTGCCTCGACCACGGCCTGAAGTAATCCCACACGGCCGTGTCCCTGCCGAGCCCTAGCTAAGTTCCATTCGGAAAAGGAAAAGTTTGAGGGCTTTTAGGCATTCTAAAGCCTATTTAAACACCCTAGAGGAAGACTAAAAGGGAGATGGAGAATAAGGAGTAAGGAATTACTCCAAGGAAGCTGATTGATCCATCTCAGAAGCCGGATTCATCATCAAGATTGAATATCTCTCATCAATTTCCCTTCAGGAGTTTTGGGTTTTCTTTATGTTTTGTATTCTTTATTATTCTGAGATGTTTTCTTATCTAGTTATGAACTAAAACCCCTAAATACCTAAGGGGGATGAAACCTAAGATGGATCTTGTTATTATTTTCTGAATCGTATGATAAATATTTGACTTGTTCTTAATTATGTGTTCTTAATTCTTGTTTTGGTATTTCAGGATATCAATTCAAGTTAATGCTCTTAGTTGGAGGATGAATAGTCCCTGGCTAAGAGTGACTTTGTCGTAATTAAGCGGAGTTGATTGCGCACCTAGAGATAGGGTGGCAAGATTTTGCCGAAATAGGGTAAAACATAATAAGGGGATCCATAGATCGAGTTAATGCAACCTTAGGATGTTAATTAGAGAAAAGTCTCAATTATTCAACCTAGGGATTAGACGTTATTAGTCTTGAATAGGGATAATAACATAACTTAGGGATCTCTACAGAACAAGTTAAATGAATAAATCGTCCGGTTTGGAGCTAGAATAACAAGTAAAGTCTAGGTGGATTTTTCCTTAGGTATTGTCCTAAATCAATTGTTTATCCCAAAAGTAATTCCCCTATCCTATTTTCTGCAATTTCTTAGTTTAGATAACTAGTTAGTTAAAACAAACCTCTTTATTCTTAGGCTAGATAATAAAAAGGCGGTCATTACTAGTACTTTTAGTCCTTTGGGTTCGACAATCCGGTCTTACTAAAGCTATACTACTGTTCGATAGGTACACTTGCCTACATCATGATAATAGTTAGTTTCAAGAACGATTAATTATAAATTTATAAAACTTATCGCGGAAAATCACGATCAAGTTTTTGGCACCATTGCCGGGGACTAAAATATTAGGAACACTCAATTTTTATTACTTTAGCCATTTATTTTTCTTGCAAATTAATTTTATTTTAATCTTTGTTTTACTAATTTTGCTTTTCTTTCTTCTGGCAGGTTCTTATAGTTTATGACTAGAAGAAACCCGTCGGGACCACTACTTTTAGATGAAAAAATTGATTGCATAACTGATAGAAATCGACAAGAAATAAAGCGTAGCCTAAGATCCACAGAGGAAGAGCAAGAAGACGATATCTCAACTACAACCAAGGAGATGTCTGAAAATCAAGACAATCAGCTACCTCCTGTGATACCCGGTGAATTAGGAAATTAGAATCCTACTCCTCATACTATGTATGACTATGCTAAACCTAATTTAACAGGAACAGAGTCAAGTATAGTTAGGCTACTATTGCTGCAAATAATTTTGAACTGAAACCTAACAAGATTCAAATGATACAGCAATTTGTTCAGTTTGATGGTTTGCGGGATGATAACCCCAACACTCACTTGGCAAATTTTCTAGAAATCTGCGACACTTTTAAAATTAGTGGCATTTCTGATGAAGCCATTCGTCTTCGGTTATTCCCTTTTTCACTGAGGAACAGGGCTAAACAGTGGTTGAACTCGTTACCACCAGGGTCCATCACTACTTGGGAACAAATGACCGAAAAATTTTTATTATAGTATTTTTCGCTAGCTAAGATAGCTAAATTACGTAATGATATCTCTTCTTTTGTGCAGACAGATTTAGAAACAATTTAAGATGCATGGGAGAGATTCAAGGACTTACTGCGAAGGTGCCCTTACCATGGGTTACCTCTATGGTTGCAAGTTCAAACGTTCTACAATGGTGTGAATCCCTCGACAAGGTAGATGATTGACGCAGCCGCTGGTGGAACCATCAACAACAAAACACCTGAAGAGGCTTATGAATTTATTAAGGAGATGTCACTGAATACATGAGGACTAAGCCAACTAAAATAGTAGGCATTTATAACGTTGATTCGGTTTCTATATTGTCAAATCAGGTAGAACTTCTATATAAAAAGATTGATGGTTTACTTGGTTCTACGCAAGTACATCCAGTGATGAGGTGTGATTCAAGTGGAGGAGGTGTACATACAAAATATCAACCATTCAATCCTACAACCAAAGAGAAACAAGTCAACTATATGAGTAACAATAACTTTAGGTCTCAAAATAACCCATACAATAATAATTATAATGCAGGTTGGAGGAACCACTCAAATTTCTCCTGGGGTGGCCAAGGGAATCAAAGGCCACAAAATCCTCCAGGTTTTCAACAGCCACCTTATCAACAGGAAAAGAAACTGAACCTTGAGGAGATGCTATCCAAATTCATCTCGATGTCAGAAACCTATTTCCAGAATACCAAGACAGCACTTAAAAATCAACAAGCATCGATCCAAGGGTTTGAAACTCAGATAGGCCAAATATCCAAACTAATCTCTGAACGACCACAAGGAAGCTTGCCAAGTAATACTGAACCTAACCCAAGGGAACAACTCAATGCAATTTGTAACAGCCCGATTTTGGGCCTAGTCGGAACAGTGGTTTCGGGGCCACTATTCTGAGGCCAGAGAAAATTATTTTAGTGTTATTTTATGTGTTATAATATAATTTTATAAGTTCATGTAAATTTTGGTAAGTTAATTTTAGCGGTTTCTAGTCCAATTTCAAAAAAAGACTAAATCGCGTAAAAGGTAAAAGTTGTCTTTTTGTACCTAAAGGTGTTAATAGACTAGATAACTAAAATTCAAGGCTTTTAAATGGAAAATAGACCCTTTTTATTGAGGTGGCCGGCCAAGGGGAGACCAATTGATCAAAAGCCAAAATTTATGGCTTTTAGGTGACTTATTTGACCAATTAGTAATAAAATAAAGATAGGATGATATCATCCCTTTTCATCTTCTTCTTCACAATTTTTCCAGAAAAAGAAAGGGTTTTTGAAGCTTTTAAATATCAGCCACTTACATTCCTTGCTAGTAAGTGATCTTTGGTTGTTTCTTGATGATTTTTACATTTTTGTAACCCCTAAAGCATAAGCTTTCTAAATAGGGGATTATTTTACAAAATGATGAAGAGTCTAGGGTTTTTCCATGAGAGCAAATGTGTTGTTTGCTGTGTTTTTATGGAAGATTATGAGTCCTAGTTGTCTAATAAACAACTTTTGTGAAAGAAGTTGCATGAAAACACCTTAAAAAGGTTATTATGCAAAGTTGTAAAATAAGTTGTAAATGTGTGAAATAGTTGAAATTATGAGTTGCTATAGTTATGAAAATGGTTCATCTAGACTCAAGGAGTAAAGAAATGTGATAAAATTCATTTTACGAGCCTAGGGGTAATTTGGTAATTTTGGCAAAATATAGGGGCAAAATTGAAAAAATTACCCAAGTGTGTCAATGGACTAATTTGATTAGTACATTGTTTTAATAAGTTGAATGTGATGTTTTAGATGATGAAAATCGAGATTTGGACCTAGAACGGAAGGAAATCGATTAAGGGATAATTATGTCTTTTTCACCTTTGTGGTATCGAGGTAAGTTCATATGTAAACAATAACATGCTATACATGTATTTTAAATGTTATCATTACCTGAATTGTACAAATATTAATGTGTATATGATTAATAGAAATATGATAAGATAAAGCCTTGATAGGCGAGGAAGAAACCCGTTTGAACCTTAGGAATAAAATAGGATACGAGTGACATGTCACTAGGAATTATGAGTCTAGATGACTAGCTCGAGAGTGAGCATTGAAATGATATGAGATATCAGGTAGTTTTAGCTACAACTGAGGCACTTATGTGCAAAGATTTTTCCAAGTATCCAATGAGTATTCCAAGTGTTCAACGGGTAATCTGAACAAAGAGTTGATGATGGTCCCAATGAGGTAAGTCATTGGTGAGTATGCACTTGAGTTATGTTACGAGTTGTGCAGGTACGTACACTAAGCCTATGAGAATGTCTTGGTATGTGAAATATCTATGATGCATAAATATGTGTTCTTACCATGATGGATGAAATGATGTTGTATTAATTTTGTGAACAATGACCATGAATGAGTAACTTAGCCTTGACAGATTTGAGTTACTGCAATAGTGTAACTTTGAAAATACACTAAAAATAGTGAAAAATGATTTAGAGGCTGAATAGAATATTGAAATAAAGCTTAATGGGTCTAGTTTCTTATAAAAGAAACCATGTAAGCAAAAGAATCCCGTATAATGAGATATTTGAAGTTGCATGGGACAGAGTCAGAATGACTTCGAGATCCCCTGTTTTGATTTTAGAATATCATTATAAATTGTATACAAATGTTTATGTGTTAGAATTTATATGCTTAGAATCATCAATGAGTATTGTTTCAAGATAAATAGATGAGAACATTATTTGAATCTTTTGCTATGAGATAATTGAACTTTAGTGCAGAAGGGTTGAAACTGTTAGATAGTGAATCAGGGGTAAATATGGGGAATAAAATGTACTAATTTACTAAGCCAAAAATTCTAGAAATTTTATGGTGGAAATTAACGTAACTTAATTCAGAGTTTCGTAGCTCCAGATATAAATAATTTAGTGACTGTTGCTCAGGAAGATAGCTTGTTGTGAACTTGAGAATATGTTGTAAACATTGATAAAACATGTTAATGAGTTGCTTATTGTTTTCATATGAACTTACTAAGCATAACGCTTACCTCCCCTTTCTTTCCCATGTTTTTTAGGGTTGTCAGGTTAGCTCGAGTTGGAGGCCGTCAGAGATATTATTACACTGTCGAGTTAATGCTATCTGCGTAAGTAATCCAAGTGATTCGAGTTTATGGCATGTATAGGGTTTTAATGTTGAGTATGTGATATTATTATTTAGCTAAAGGTGTCGGCTTGTATTGATAAAGTGTTGTAGCCATGTAAATTGGCCTATGTCGGCTAATGACGTTATGGGCCTATATGATTATTTATATATATGTATGATGCTATCTCTTGTGAGGTGGCTTATAGCATGTATACCTAGAGGTTGTATTGAGGTAGTAATTTGTGCATGATTATGTTATTATTGCAGGCAAGTGCCAAGGTCTCGTATGATGAGTTTATAATGATTTGGTATGTATGAATTATAATATCTATTGCATGAGAAATAGTAATGATCATGACATGTTTATGGATGTTTAAGTGCCTAATTTTGCCATGTTGTATGCTATTGTATAAGTATGCGTGCATGTGTTGTGAGGGTGACAAAATGGCTTGGAAAATAGCTTTGTATTTGTCCACACGGGTAGACACACGGGCATGTTGTCTAGCCGTGTGACCCCTGCACCTAAGTTTTTCTAGTCAGTATGCATGGTAATAGTACACGGGCAAGAGACACGGCCATGTGTCTCAGCCGTTTGAAGGACACGGCCATAGGACACGGGTGTGTGCCTTGCCCGTGTGGTTTTGGCAGAATGTCCAGGTTTTTAGACATGGGTTTGGGACACGGGCGTCCCCCTAGCACACGGGCGTGTGCTCTATACCCACACGGGCGTGTGGAGCTTTGATGCAGGAGATTTTCTAAGTTTTTCATGAGTTCTCGGTTAGGTCCTGAACCACCCTGAATGTATATTTTGGGCCTTGTAAGCCCGCATAAGGGACAAATTGCATGTGAAAAGTTTTTAATTGTTTGAGATTTCATGGCCCTATTTAGTATAGAAGTGTTAGTAAAAGTCAGGTAGCACCTCGAACCCCATCCTGGTGTTGGATGCGGGCGAGGGGTGTTACGCAATTAATGTTCAAGGGGAAGAAGGATTCGTTGAGCCTGAGCCAGAATCGAGGCAAGAAACTGTGGTGAGCAAGGGTAAAGTTGAGATAGGTCATAATAAAAACAAAACGGTGAGTGTAGAATATAAACCTCGTGTGCCATACCCTAATGCGACAAGGAAAGACCGTTCAGATGAACAATTTGGTAAATTCCTTAAACTCTTAAAAAAATTACATATTAACTTACCGTTTATTGAAGGCCTCTCGCAGATGCCGAACGCAATGAAATTTTTAAAAGAGCTTTTAGTAAATAAGCAGAAGTTGGACGAAGCATCGCATGTAGAACTAAACGCAGTTTACTCATCTATTCTGCAGAATAAGCTACCCAACAAATTAAAGGGAGTTTTACAATTCCTTGCTTAATTGGTAGTTTAGATGTTAATAATGCATTAGCTGATTTAGGGGCTAGTATCAATGTCATGCCTTACAAAATGTTTAAACAACTAGGTATTGGGAAACCCAAACAGACTAGGATGAGCATTCACTTAGCAGATAAAACTATAAGATTTCCTAGGGGTATTATTGAAGATGTGCTAGTTAAAATCGATAAATTTATATTTCCAATTGACTTTGTTATTCTAGACATAGAGGAGGATAGCAACACTCCTTTGATTTTAGGAAGGCCCTTTTTAGCAACTGCTAGAAAAATTATTGATGTTGGCACATGTGAACTCACACTTCATATGGAAGACGAAACAATCACCCTTCAATCTCGCAATTCTGGCAACACACCGAAAATTGAAGGTGATTGTATAAACCATTCTAATAAAACTGACAATATGGTGCATTCTACTTTGCAGGAAATGAGTGTGAAGGATGTACATGAGCCATGTTCAAGCAATAATAGAGGACCCATTCATGAAGAATGAAGGCTACAAATCGAGGAGCTAAATGAATGGCGGACACATAAACTGAGAATACACGATAAACCAAAACTACGCCAGAACAAGCTCAATACCTCTCCAAATCAACTTAAGGTTAGATATAAAGTCTTACTAGATGCCGCAAATCCTCACATTGTCACTGCCAACCCGGATGAAGAAATCCCTCTTACGGTACTTAGTATTTTCCCATTCGGTACAGTCAAGGTAAGTCATCCTAAGTTTGGCACTTTTAAGGTAAACAACACCCATCTAAAACATTATTTTGATGAGATTAATAGAAGGAATGAGGAGTATAAACTCCTCGAACCACCATGACCATTCAATGGAGAGGTAAGTCGAGCTTAGACTATAAATAAGCGCTTCTCGAGAGGCAACCCGAGCACTAACTATATTAACTTCTTTAAATTTTAGTGTTTAACACCTAACTTCCTAACAGATCTCTTGAATACAGGTTTACCGCACCCAGACGGCCAAGCACAAGGGCGTGCTTAGGACCGTGTGGAAACAAGGCAAAGATTTCCCCAAAACACGGGCTACGATAAAACGCCACGGCCATGCGACATGGCCATGGGAAACCTCGACACTGCCAAAATAACACGGGCATGCGCATAGGTACATGGGCGTGGGAGAAGTGAACCACATCGCACACGGTCGTGCGTTACGATCATACAGCCGCGCGGCCAAGACATATAGGCATGTCTTAAGGCCGTGTGACGAACTCCCAATTCACGACAAACACGGGCTGAACACAAACCACACGGGCTTGTGAGATGGTCGTGCCACTTACAAAATTAGATTATTTCTCTTATTTTTACTTTTATTTTTAGTTATTTTTAAATGATTCACGTCTTCTTTAAACGCGACTTATCTTTATGATTATTATCAGATTATTTCTTCTTCAGAATCATGCCTTACTTTCAGCTCTATTGTCAATCCTCGCTTTTACCAAACTAGGGAGTTCATTCATTCAACACTCAAGAAGTTTCAATTCTCTCTCTATCTTATGATTTTATATTTTTCTATATATCTATCTTTGTACATTGAGGGCAATGTACATCTTAAGTGTGGGGGGTAATCATTTCATTATCCGAAAAATCCCTGAATATTGCTTTGTTCTCTTGTAAATCTCTCATATCATTGATTGATTTATGATTTTTATTGATATATCTTGAATTAAAACATAGCCATTCATGCATTGATTATTTAAACCTTAAGACATTAGAAAATTAAGCATGATAAGTTGATTTTTAAGAATCTAAAATTTAGGTTGTTTCCCTAAGTCTAGGTATTATCTTGAATTGAATTCCACAAGTTTAAACATAAAAAAGCCATAATTTTTGTGAGATTATTGAGCCTTTAAGAGTATCTATTATTTCTTTCATGCTCACTTTTATTATTGCTTTGAGTGTGTCAATATCGAATTGTTATTCTAGAACTTGCTTGATTATGCATGTCAAGACCACACCATTTGATTTGATATGTCAAGATGATAGAGGCACTTAGGATTAACCCACTCATGCCATGAAAAGCCTACCTCTACGATTAACCCTTAGTAAACCCCTTTGAGCTTAACAAGCCATTCCTTGTATTACCCTTAATATTAACCCTGAACCCATTATTATTGAAATCCCCTCAATTAATTTATCCCTATTTTTGTCGAGATTTGATTTGAATAAATTGCTTAGCTATGACTTGTTCTTAATAGTTAGTTTATGTTGTTTGACTTGTTCTTAAAAAAAAAAACATGTATACATATTAGTAGTGATCTTTTGTTTGTGAGCTTCAGTATTCAAATTCCATAGTCAGAGAAGAAGCTTTGTTGTATGCAAGTGATGATTAAATATTTTTCTAGTTAAGTAATTTTTCAAGTCAATCTCGATTCTAACCTTTTCTTTCAGCTTGTGACCACACCCCCTAACCAAGCCTCGTTACAACCCTCTGAAGACTTTTTGATTGATGTATCATCTCAATTTATAGTGGTGGAGATTTGATTTTCATGCAAGCCTACGTTAATAACTTTTCATATTGACTGATGAGTGCTGATTTCATTGTCCTTAAACACTTCGAGTGATTTGAGTAAATCTTTAGTGAGGATGTTAAACTCTGTGAGATTTCGAATCAATGGTAACTACTTAGATGAGGACTAAGTTTTTTTTCGTGATTAAAAACTCAACTTGGAATGTTTGAAGCTTTAATGTTATTCTAGTTAAATTCTCAATGTTTGATTACTTATATGTTAGTTTGAGACGTCATTGATAGGAATCATAAGTTGAGAAAAAGAAATTCTTAATTATGAATTGAGGTTTTTGCTTGAGGACAAGCAAACACTTAAGTGTGGCTTATACATATTTTCATCCCTCGCTTAACACGTTTATGAATGATTTCTCCTTATATTTGGTGAATTTGATGCTCTTAATCCATTAATTTCATGTTTTATACTTAGTTGAGCATAGGAGAACGAAAAGAACGAGAAACAGGCCAAAAAACAGAGAAAACGGGCCAACAGAGGAAAACAACACGGCCTAGACTTCCTCACACGGGCAGAACACACGCCCATGCCAATCTAACAAGCTCAACCACGGCCCAAATCAACCTCAGAACGGGCATGTTAATATCTCAGCCTCGACCACGGCCTGACGTAATCGCACACGGGCGTGTCCCTACCGAGCCCTAGTTAAGTTCCATTCATAAAAGGGCAAGTTTGAGGGCTTTTAGGCATTCTAAAGCCTATTTAAATGCCCTATAGGAAGACTAAATGGGAGACGGAGAATAGGAAGTAAGGAATTACTCCAAGGAAGCTGATTGATCCATCTCAAAAGTCAGATTCATCATCATGACTGAAGATCTCTCCTCAATTTCCCTTTAGGAGTTTTGGGTTTTCTTTATGTTTTGTATTCCTTATTAGTCTAAGATGTTTTCTTATTTAGTTATGAACTAAAACCCCTAAATACCTAAGAGGGATGAAACCTAAGACGAATCTTATTATTATTTTCTGAATCGATGATAAATATTTGACTTGTTCTTAATTATATGTTCTTAATTCTTGTTTTGGTATTTCAGGATATCGATTCAAGTTAATGCTCTTAGTTGGAGGATGAATAGTCCCTGGCTAAGAGTGACTTTATCGTAATTAAGCAGAGTTGATTGCGTGCCTAGAGATAGGGTGACAAGATTTTGCTAGATTAGGGTAAAACCTAATAAGGGGATCCATAGATCGACTTAATACAACCTTAGGGTGTTAATTAGAGAAAAGTCTCAATTATTCAACCTAGCGATTAGACGTTATTAGTCTTGAATAGGGATAATAACATAACTTAGGGATCTCTACGGAACAAGTTAAATGAATAAATCGTCCGGTTCGGAGCTAAAATAACAAGTAAAGTCTAGGTGGATTTTTCCTTCGGTATTGTCCTAAATCAATCGTTTTTTTCCCAAAAGTAATTCCCCAATTCTATTTTCTGCAATTTCTTAGTTTAGATAATTAGTTAGTTAAAACAAACCCCTTTATTCTTAGGCAAGATAATAAAAAGACGGTCATTACTAGTACTTTTAGTCCTTTGGGTTTGACAATCTGGTCATGCTAAAGCTATACTACTGTTCAATAGGTACACTTGCCTACATCGTGATAATAGTTAGTTTCAGGAATGATTAATTATAAATTTATAAAACTTATCACGGAAAATCACGATCAGTCGCATGACTGTGAAATAATATGAACGAAAATTTTTGAGACTTAGCAGATTTGCCCGGGAATGTGTATCAACTGAAGCTATAATGTGCAAAAGATTAAAAGATAGGTTGAACGAAGACATTAAACTGCTAGTTGGCATTCTTGAAATAAAAGAGTTCGTAGTACTGGTTGAGCGAGCATGCAAAGCCGAAGAGCTTGGGAAAGAGAAAAGAAAAGCTAACTTTGAAGCTAGAGATTCACGTAAGAGACCATCGAGTAACTCATTTCAGCTGGCATTAAAGAGATTCAGAGATGATTCTATCCATTCAAAGGCTACAACGGGTTATATTAAACGTGATCGGGATAGACCACTTGCGAATTTGAAAGCTACCTCAGTAGTTAGTGTTGATAACATTAGATCAAATCAACCGGAGTGCAAACATTGTGGTAAATGACATCCCGACAGTTGTAGATTGCATGATCGGGCCTATTTTAAATGTAGATCGATGGATCATTTCATTCGTGAATGCCCTGAGTTAGCTGAACAAAACACAGTAGTATGAGTAGCAATCAGAGTGGAACTAAATACACAGTAGTTCGATCTGAGGCTCACGCACCTACCAAAGCTTATGCCATTCACGCTCGCGAGGAGGTGTCATTCCCCGATGTTATTACTGGTACATTCACTCTCTATGATACTAGTGTAATTGCATTGATTTATCCTGATTCGACTCATTCTTATGTATGTGAGACCTTAATATTCAGTAAGACTTTGCTTGTTGAGTTTACTGAGTTTGTGATTAGAGTATCGAACCCCTTGGGTTAGTGTGTCCTAGTTGACAAAGTGTGTAAGAATTGTCCTTTGGTGATTCGAGATTTGTGTTTACTGGCTGATTTGATGTTGTTGCCATTTGACGAGTTCGATTTAATTCTGGCTATGGACTGTTGACTTTGCATGATGCTATCGTAAACTGGAAAAGAAAGATAATTGATTTACGGTGCCAGAATGATGAGATTAGTCAGATTGAATCTAATGATCTAAATGGTTTACCGGCAGTGATATCTTTGATGTTAGCTCAGAAGTATGTGAGAAAGGGTTGTGAAGCTTATTTTGCGTATGTATTTGATAGTAAAGAGACCGAAAGAAAGATTGAGCCAATACCAGTTGTGTGTGAGTATCAGATGTGTTTCTTGAAGAATTTTTGGGTTTGTCACCTATCCGAGAAGTAGAGTTTGGTATTGAGTTAGTGTCGGGGATGACTCCGATATCGATAGCTCTATACAGAATGGCACCTACTGAATTAAAATAATTGAAAGCTCAGTTCCAAGAGTTGACAGATAGAGGTTTCGGGTGACTGAGTTTCTCTCCCTAGGGTGCTCCAGTTTTATTTGTGAAAAAGAAAGACGGAACTATGAGAATGTGTACAGACTATAGACAGCTCAATAAGGTGACTATAAAGAATAAATATCCATTTTCATGGATTGACGACCTGTTCGATCAGCTGAAAGGGGCTACAGTGTTTTCAAAGATAGATTTGAGATCAGACTACTATCAGTTGTGAGTTAAAGACTCTGATGTGCTAAAAATTACTTTCCGAATGAGGTATGGACACTATGAGTTTCTGGTTATGCCTTTCGAACATACTAATGCACCTGCTATTTTCATGGATTTGATGAACCAGATCTTCAAACAGTATTTAGATCGGTTTGTGGTTCTGTTCATAGATGACATTTTGATCTATTCCCATGATAAAACTAAGCATGCCGAACATCTGAGACTTGTGTTACAGACTTTGTGAGATAAACAGTTGTATGCGAAGGTCAGTAAATGCGAGTTCTGGTTACGCGAAGTCAGTTTTCTGGGACATGTTGTATCAGCATCGGGTATTCCAGTTGATTCGAGTAAAATTTCAGCTATACTTGATTGGAAACCTCTGAAAAATGTTTATGAAGTTCGAAGTTTTTTGGGACTTGCTGGTTACTATAGACGGTTCGTAAAAGGTTTCTCTATGATTGCAAACCCGATGACAAAGCTATTACAAAAAGATGTTAAGTTCGAGTGGTCAAAAAAGTGTCAGAAACGTTTTGATCAATTAAAAACCTTTTGATCGAAGCCCAAGTGTTAGTTCAGCCAGAATCGCGTAAAGAATTTTTTATTTATGATGATGCATCTTTGAATGGTTTGGGCTATGTTTTGATGCAGGAAGGTAAAGTTGTAGCTTATGCCTCGAGGCAGTTAAAGCCGCATGAAAAGAACTATCTGACGTACAACCTGGAATTGGGAGCTATTGTGTCTGTATTGAAAATATTACGTCACTATCTGTTCAGTGAAAAATGTCATGTTTATACTAATCACAAAAGTTTTAAATATTTGATGACTCAGAAAGATCTAAATTTGAGACAGCGACGATGGTTAGAGTTGCTAAAAGATTACAAGCTTGAGATTGACTACCCTCCGGGAAAGGCTAATGTTGTTGCTAATGCTCTAAGCCGAAAATCATTATTTTCTTTGCGTACAATGAATGTGCATATGGCTATGTCTGATGATGGTTCGATTATAGCTGAGTTAAAAGTAAGACCATTATATATTCGACAGATTTGTGATGCTCAGAAAGTTGATAATGATTTGTTAGCAAAGCGGGGCCAATGTGATTCGAATGTTGATTCAGAGTTTTGAGTTGATGCTAAGGGTTTTCTGAGGCTTAGAAACTGAATATGTGTTCTGAGAAATCTAGAGTTGATTCAAATGATTTTGAATGAAGCTCATAATAGTCGATTATCTGTTCACCCGGGTAGTACAAAAATGTATAATGATTTGAAACAGTTTTACTCGTGCCATGGTATGAAACAAGACATTTCTGACTTTGTTTTGAAAATTTTTAGTCTGTCAGCAAGTAAAAGCCGAGCATCAGATACCTTCTAGATTGCTTCAGTTGATCATGATACCTGAGTGGAAATAGGACAGAGCCACAACGGATTTTATATCCAGTTTGTCGTTGACACCGAGTAAGAAAGATGCGATCTGGTTTATTGTGGATAGATTGACTAAATCAGCTCATTGTGTTCTAGTTCGCACAGATTACTCGCTTGATAAGCTAGCTAAATTGTATGTTTCTCAAATTGTAAGATTGCACAGAGTACCTATTTCTATTATTTCGGATAGAGATCCGAGGTTTACATTACGGTTTTGGAAGAAACTGCTAGATACAGTAGGTACCAAACTACACTTTAGCACTGCTTTTCATCCGCAGACAGATGGTCAGTCCCAATGAATCATTCAGATACTTGAGGATATGTTGAGATGTTGCATTCTCGAGTTTGAAGGTATGTGGGAATGATACTTACCTCTGATTGAATTCATATACAATAATAGTTTGCAATCGAGTATCAAAATGGCACCTTACGAGACTTTATACAATCGTAAATGTCATGCACCATTGTATTGGACTGAGCTCAGTGAAAATAAGTCACACAGGGTCAATTTGATCAGAGAGACTAAACAAAAAGTAAAAGTGATCCGCGAAAGTTTGAAAATAGCGTCAGATCGTCAGAAATCGTATGCGGACTTAAAATGAAAAGATATAGAGGTTCAGATCGGGGGAAAAGTACTTTTAAAAGTCTCACCGTGGAAGAAAAATCTCAGATTCGGTCGTAAAGGTAAATTGAGTCCGAGATTTATTGGATTGTATGAGATAATTGAGTGTATCAGGCCGGTTGCGTACAGACTGTTGTTGCCACCTAAGTTAGAAAAGATCCATAATGTATTTCATGTTTTGATGCTTCAACGGTACAGATCCGACCCTTCACATGTGATTAATTAGTCAGAGATTGAGATTAAGTCTGATATGACATATGAGGAATAACCGATTCGTATTATGGCTCACGAGGTTAAAGAATTGTGAAATAAGAAAATCCCATTAGTGAAAGTACTGTGGAATAAACATGGAGTTGAAGAGGCAACATGGGAGCCAGAAGATGTAATGAAAGAACGTTATCCGAACCTATTCATCAGTAAGATTTTCGGGGACGAAAATCCTTAAGGGAGGAGAGTTGTAACAGCCCGATTTAGACCCTATTCAGAACAGTGGTTTTGGGACCACGAATCTGAGTCAGAAAAATATTTAAAAATTATTTTCTATGTTAATTATGTATGAATTTATATCCGTGAAATTTTCGTGTTTTTATTTTATCGTTTGAGTGCCGATTTAATAAAAAGGGCTTAATCGCGTAAAATGAAAATTTGATGGTTAAATGTGAAAGGTTCGAATTGTTTTTGTCTTTTTAAATTGAGGTATTTATAATGAAATATTACCATGATAGCATAAGATGGATGGTTATAAACATGAATTATAATGGTTTAAAATTTTAATATAAAGGTTATATATGTAAAATGATTATTAAGTTATAATAATATAAAACATAAAATTAAAACCCATGTGTTCATCTTTTTGGTTTGACCGAATAAAAAAAGATAGAAAGAAAAATAAAGCTTTAAGGTTCGGCCATTGTTGAAGCTTGATTAAGGTATGTAACTAGCTCGGTTTTTGATAATTTTTACGTTTTTGATATCGTTGCAGTGTAAAGTACAAAGCCCTGCTTGAATTTTTTATTTTGGTGAATATTTTAAGTTATATCATTGACTAATAATTGAGCTTTGTGATGTTAGATGATGAATTATGAAAAATATGTGTTGGATTAATATGTTTTGTATTGGAACTTTTGATGAATTTGAGTAATTAGGGCTAAATTGCAAAAATAATAAATTGAGGGACTAAAATGTGAAATAAATGAAATGCATGGACTTGTATAAGCATGGGTAACATTTGGCCTAAGTAAGGTGTGTGCAAATCATGTTTTGTGTTTTGTGCAATTTGGACTAAATTGTAAAAAGTGTAAAATGCCAAGGGCAAAATGATGATTTTCCCATTTACGTGTTTTTGGATTAAATTGAATGAAATTATGTTTGAATGAGTTTAATTTGAATATGTTTAGATCAAGAATTAAAGAAATCAGATTTAGATCGGGTGGAAACCAAAGTTGTCGAATAATCGTCCCGTTCCGATTACTGTTGTCTGAGGTAAGTTTATAAGCAAATAGATGTTGTAAATTTCAATATATGTATATTATAAATGCTGAATTAAATTGTTATAACTGTTTGAGAATGTGCCAAAATGATATATGTTTGAGAGCAATGGTTATGAGTTCGATTCGATCGAGTTACGACATCTGAAAGCCCCGTATGAGCCTTAGGAATAGATAGGATATATATGTCATGACATAGGATTTCAATTTATGTGTGTGTGTAAGACCACATCTGGGACGTTGGCATCGATATGTGATTACGTCTAAGACTATGTCTGGGACATCGGCATCGTATTTGATTCGTGTAAGACCCTATCTGGGACAGTGGCATCTATATGTGATTACATGTAAGATCACATCTGGGATGTTGGCATTGTACGATATGTCTGATTATCTGATTATCCTATTCAATTCCAAATGGTTCAACAGGTAATGATAAGTTGTGATCGAATTTGTAATCGAGCTAAAGTGATTAGGTATGTGATAGTTAATTTCCTATTTGAAATTAAGGTAAGTTGGCTGTTTGGTATGTGATACAAATTATATATGATGCAAATGAATATATATGTGATCTTAGAAGTTAAAAATTAATTATGTTATTATCTATATGTGCATTTGGCCAATTTGAATTTGAGGTATAGTTATATGTTTGATAAATGTAATTGCAAGATTGAAATTGTATATGAACATAATAGCATAATTCAATTTTTGTTGTATTAAATTATAAATGTCATTGAGTTGTTATTTGCTTATAACTTTCTAAGCTATGTTAGCTTACTGTGTGTGTATGTTTGCCTCTGTTTTATAGATTTTGGTGATTAGTTATGGGCTCAGGGATCGTCAGCGAAGTCTATCACACTATCGTCTATTTATCAGCATTTTTAAAAGCTAAATTTTGAACCTATGGCATGTATAGGCTATACTACTTTTCGAATATATTTGACGTTGTGTATATAATATGCCATGCGAAAATGGCTTATTATTTTGTTGTGTTCGATTTTATGTCTTGATCAAATTATGAATATGTTTGGTTTTGATGTTTAGGTTATGCTTCATTATGTGATTTAGTATCAAGATAAATTCGATTGTGATATATAGATTAAGTGAAGTTGCTAATAATATATATATGTGATTGATCAATAAATTCGGCTATGATATTAAATATATTTAAAAGATGTAAGTTTATTGAAATTTGGAATTTGAGTTTGAATCCAATAGTGGTTATGTTTGGTTTTGGTTTTGGGTGATTCAGCTATGACTTGTATATTAGTGAATATAGGTTAAATTTGTTTGATAACCTTGTTAAAGTGTGGATCTATGTTTTGGTATTTTAGTTAATTCGGTATTAGTATATAGAAGAAATTGATATGAATCATATTAGTAATTCAAACATGATTCGGCACTTATATATATATATATATATATATAGGTATATGATGTATTGGTTTAATAATTATACATTAGTTGAGATATATTTGTAATATGTTTAACATGGCATAAATTTTGGTTATACGTATATTTTTGTACTTAGCCGAATATGTGATCATTGAATTAGTCTTGAATATGACCTTTGTTACATTGCATGATAAGTAATATTAGCATGTGTAGATTTGGTTTTGGTTTGTTAAAGTGTTAGACAAGTAGTTGTTATGTATTATGCATATATATATATATATATTTATGATACGTTGATGTGAAAGGCAAACTATGTTTGATAGACTGGTTTAGTTCTTTGAAATGTTTAGGTGTGTAAAATGATTGAATAAACTTTAAAGTGGACAATTGTTAAAGCATAAGTATTAAGCATATTTGTATTCGGCTAAAGCTTTAGAAATTGACCATATGAATAGTAACTTATGCTTCTATTAAACAAGATGGTTTGATGCAAGTTTAGTAAGTGGCTTTGTTCATTGTGCTTTAATTATTAATTATATGTTATATGACGTTTTTGTGTGCATTAATGGAATAGCAAATAAGTAAGCCTGGTTTAGTCAAAAATTTATAATAAGGTTGCATGTATATTTGGTTTTTAATAATAAGTAATGAGTTTTTTAATTCCTATGCTTATATTCGGGTAGTTGATAATGATTTATGGTTGTATGTTTGTTGATTTCCATGCAACTTGTATTGTTTTGGTGTGGTTTAATATACGTTCATATGTGGTGAATAAAATGATTAATTCCTATGTGTATCCATGAATGTCCGGAAGTTGTGTTTCGTTCGGTAATACCTCGTAACCTCATTTCGGAGATGGACACAGGTTAGGGGTGTTACATATCAAGTTCTTATGATTTTGCATTATTTACTCGATGCTCTAATCAAGGTATGATCTTACTTCTTTTCTATGTGGATGATTTGATTATCACATGGGATGACACAAAGGGCATTATTGAACTACAAGAGTAGCTTAGTTAACATTTTTAGATGAAGGATCTTAGGTCTCTTAGTTATTTTCCAGGTTTTGAGGTTTTCTCTGATGATGATGATGCCTACTATATTTCTCAAGAAAAATATGCTTTCAATCTACTTTCTCGTGTCAATATTACTTACTGTAAGATTTTTCCTACTCCCTTGGAACGAAATGTCAAGCTTACTTCGTTAAATAGCACTCCCCTTTCTGACCCTACTTTGTACCAACAGCTTGTTGGCAACCTAGCCTATCTTACAATGACTCGACCCAATATCACTTATGCAGTTCATATGGTTAGTTAGTTCTTGACATCTCCCAGATAATTTCATTTTTCAACAGTTCTTCGTACTCTTTGATATGTCAAGGGTAAACATTTTATGGTCTTCATTCATCTGCTCACTCCTCCTTGGTTCTTGCTAGATATTTTGATGTTGATTGGGTAGGAGATCCTACAAACTGGTGCTGAACCACTTTTTACTGTTTCTTTCTAAGTGGTTCCCTCATTTCTTGGTTAAGTAAGAAATAGACTGTTGTTGTTCGCTCTAGGACAGAATCTGAATATCGTACTCCTGTTGATGCCACTTCAAAGTTACTTTGGCTATGTTGACAACTTGAAGATATTGGAATTTCATCGCCTACTATTTCTATCATGCATTTTGATAGTCATAGTGCAATTTAGATCGCTCATAATGGTGTGTTTCATGAACATACAAAGCAAATAGAGATTAATTGTCATTTTGTATGACATCATGTTACTCAGGGCATTTGACAACCTGCTTTTTGTCTCCTCATCAACTCAGATCGCAGATATTTTCACAAAAACGCATATTTCAACTAAATTTCACTAGTTTCCAAACTCAAGCTATGGTCCATAGCACCACATTGATTTTGAGGAGAGATGTTAATGTAAATTTTTATTTTAGCATGCAAATTAGGCCATAACTTAGGATTTTGACTAGTTAGTTTCCATGTATAATTCCTAGGTACTAGTATAAATATCTAGCACTTAACATATACTAAGATTTATTCATCTTTCTTTTCATAAGTTTTACAACAATGATGATACAGGGTGTTGGTATGATCATTTCCCTGGCAAAAAAGGTACGAGGGTGATAGTACGTATAGATGAAGAAATTTTCAAACTAGTTATTTACCAAGAGTTAAAATAATGACATCATATACATTATCATAATTGCTATTATTATTTTAATTAATTTTAAATTAAATAAGAGATAAATAATAAAAATATATATTATTACTAATTTAATTAAATAAATTGATAATATTAAATAATTATTTTATCTATAAATTAATTAAATGAATAAGAAATAAATATTAAATAGAATAGTTCATATTTGTGGATAATTTCAATTGACTAATGTACATTTCAAAGAACTTTTTTTTGCTTGAAGAACTAGCACTATAAAAAGGGTTACTTCAAAGAAATTTTATACATTTCACAAATTTAAAAGTTTAGAAGTTATTTCAAGAAATTATGTAGAAAATTGCATCAATTTTGAAGAAATTACTCTTTGCTTTGGCTTTGTTCAACTAACAAAAAAAAAAAAAAAAAGAGGCTAAACTCATTTTTTTAAAGATCAAGCTTAGAAGGCCTTTGAACTTGAATCATCCTTCCATCCAAGATCAAGTCTTAACGACCCTTGAAGTATAGTAAAACATCCAAGATTAAGTCCCAAAGACATTTGGATCTAAACTCTCTTCAAACCTAGTTTCAAGATCAAGTCTCAATAACTCTTGAAGCGAACATCATTGATCAAGATCAAGTCTCAAAAACCATTGAATCCAAATCAAATCAAATCAAATTATCAAGCATCTTTCTAATCTCATTTCAAGGTCAACTCACCGTGACATTTAAAGCAAACTGCATCCTTCCAATATCAAGCCTAGATGACCCTTGGATCAAAGTTCAACAGAAGAGAAGAATCAAATGAGTTTTCTTTGTAAAAAAATCAAAATATTGTACTCTTTTCAAAGTTCATAAATAAAATTTCACTTTAAAATTTTCAAGTCAATTTTCAACTCAAAATTTGTGTATATGAATTTTTGGCACGCTTGGTGGGACAATCTATGCCTTTCATCTCCTCTCTCCTAAAGTCGAAGTACAAAGTTCCAATGGCCTTTAAGAACATTTTCATTAGCAAACCAGCTCGTAAGCCTACTCAATCTAATCTTATAGCCCATTCGACTACATCACCAAAAATCAGTTTCCCTACTCATCCTTACGACACTAGGTAGAAGACAAAACTCTTTTGGAGTTGTTCGGCCAAACATCTTCAAGTGTATGTTGCTAATTATCATTCAGGAAGAAATATAGTCTTTCGAAAGGAAACTTCATTCCAACATCTGCCCCAAAGCTAAATTCAAGAGTGATGAATGTCATGACAATTGGTGCTACATCCTTGGAAGAGAAAGTGGCATCTATAGCCAAGTTTGTGGTCTCAAAGAAAAAGTTGACTAAAGGGCTTTCATGATGAGAATGATCATTGATTTGATTGGGAAGAGGTTAACTGATGAAAAAGTCCAACATGAAGAGGCTGGTGAACAATCCAATGTACAAGTTTCCAAAGATATTCAACTAACAATTAACGGATTTGTCACCATGATCAACTCAAGGGGCTTATAGATCAAGTTGATTATGCAACTCTACCTTCATACACTTAAGGAAAGCTTTATTCTTATAGGATTAATCATCTCAAAATTCCAAAAAATTATCAACCTTTATAATTCTAACAATTTGATGGAAAAGGAAATCTATACTTGTAACAGCCCTCTTTTCAGTGGTGTCGGAAATAATGGTTTCAGGGCCACCAAATCTGACAAATAAGTTTGTAAACATTATTAAACATGGTTTTAAAAAGGTTTTTGATATATTATTTTTTGTTATATAAGTGATTTACTAAGTTTAAGTGGTATGACCGTAAGGTCAAGTGGTTTTAGAAAATAAGGTATCGAAACCTCGTTTCTATAAACCAAACCATAAATATTTTTATAAATATTTACGGAGTGTCATTAAGGTAGTATTAAAATTTTGTTGGAAAATTTCAACGTTTCAATAGTTAATTAATTAAAAAGGACTAGATCATAAAAGATGTAAAATTTGATCGCTATTTGATTTGAGTGATTAAATGACTTAATGAATGAAAGTATAAGGGCTAATGTGGTAAATATACCATATTATATATGATTGTGCGGTTGGCTTTGTCTTATTATGAAAATATGTTTGCTTTATTAATTAAAATAAAACAAATTAAGAGGAAATAAAATAAAGTTAAAGATATCATCTTTTTCCTTTTATTTTTTTTGCCAAATTTGAGAAAGAAGAAAGCCATTTATAAACCTTCAAGCTTTGGCCAAGCTTCATAGGATGCATGTAAGTTCGTTTTAGCCCCGTTCCTGGTATTTTTTATGTTTTTCATATCGTTGCAACTAGGTCCAACTAGCCCGTACCTTCGATTTTGAAATTGTTAAAGATTTTGAATGTTGCCATTGATGAACCTTGTGATTTTAGATGTTAAATGATGAATTTGAAATGTTGGTTGATATTTAAAAGTATTTTATTATCTGATCTTTCATGAATTTTCCGATTAAGAACTAAATTTTTAAAATAGTAAAAGTAGAAGGATTTGATGTGAATTGTTGCAAATATGGGCTGATATGGGTGCCATGAATATTCAGCTATTATAAAGTGGCATTAAAATTGTTAAATTTGCATGTTTTGGGCTCAAGGACTAAATTGAATAAAAGTAAAACTTTAGGTGTAATTTTGTAAAAATGTCAAACAATAGCTAAATTGCATAAAATACATTATTTTTGTATCTAAATTAATAGATTACATGAAATTATTAATTTAGATCAAGATCGGGTGGAAAATCGAGGAGAATGGAAAATTACCAAAATGCTCCTGTACTTTGATATTTTTGTAATTTTATAACACCCCTTACCCGAGACTGTCGCTCGAGTCGAGCACGAGGCGTTACCAGACTTATCTTACTTGTTCGGGGCATAAAAAAATTATTTTTAAAAAAAATTATTCCGCTCACATTCATCCAATAAATCCCTAAAAAGGGCTCTCGAAACCCTAAAATGTGTAATTGGAACGGTTCGGGACCAAATCGGGAACATTAAAAATTTTTCGAGTACTTACACAAATCAAAACAATTTATTTCATTATTCATAATTAAACTGTCCATCTGCATAAGAGTCACTAAATTAATTATAACTTGACTTACAAAACTCAAATTTTAAATCCATAAATTTTCCCTAAAACTAGACTCACATATCTTCTTACCATAATTTTTCCATAATTTTTGGTTTGGGCAATTAGTACAGTTTATTCATTAAAATTTCTCCTGTTTCGCAGTTCAGCAGACCTGACATCTCTTCACTAAAAATCGATTATCTCATTATACAGAAATCAAATAATGTTTCTGTCTATTTTTAATGAAAATTGACTCGATAAGAATCTAAAAATATAAAATTTGACTTATAATTATTTGTTTACAATTTCTAGTAATTTTCTAAAGTTGGAACAGGGGATCACAAAGTCACTCTGAACCAGTCTTACAAAAATTTAAATATGTCAGGATATATGCTTCCTTTGCTTGCTCTATTTCTTTCCTATAAAAATAGACTCAATAAGCTTTAATTCTATATCTCATTCACCGTTTAATTCCATTTCTAAATTTTTTAATGATTTTTCAAAACCATATCACTGCTGCTGTTTCCTAACTGTTCCATGGCCAACTCTTACTCTTTCATAGTTTCTTTGCATCAAACCTCATTTAGGCATATCATAAGCTAATCATTACCAAGTATTTACATTCCATTCTTTAATCATATCATAAGGACATACACATAAAATAGTCAAGTCCCAATACATGCCATAACTTAAAGTATTTCTAGTCACAAAATACCAAGATAACTCATTGATAGTGTGAGGCGATCTCTGACGTCCTTACGATTTTCCGAGTTGGCTTTGTGATACTATAAAAAAGAGAGAAAAGAAAAGGAGTAAGCATAAAGCTTAGTAAGTTTGTATGTAAATAAATAACAACATTCTAAATGAATTATCAAGATAACCTGAACCTTTCGAACATGGACTTATCTTACCTTCCCTTTTGTACACTCTTTGAATTTTCCGTTGAACCATTTGGAATACTAAGGATAAACGGGTACCTTAAACCCTAATGTCATGACATTTGTATCCTACACACTCCTAAGGTTCAACTGGAACTTTTAAGTATAATTTCTCCGTCAATTCTTACTTTAATCATCAAGGAATAACTTTACAAAATAAATATATAGATGACGAAAAATAACATCATTAATTATAAATAATAAAACATTGCATTTATTTACTGCAAACTTACCTCGATACAAAATACGATCAAATATTTTCATTTAGTCCTCACCCTTTTTTTTCCTCGGTCTAACCCCGAATTTGATTCATATTTATCAAAACAGTCCTTAACTCTAACTTTGGAAAAATTACAATTTTACCCCTAAACATTTGCATATTTACACTTTTTCCCCAAGGCTTGGAAATAAAACTTTATCCCTAATTCTTATGTTCTACGACATGTTGATTCATTTATTTACCTACGGCAACATCAAATTCCCACTCTAACATGTACTTATGACCATTAGGTATTTTTACCGATTATGTCGTTTTACTCGTTTTCGCTTAAAATCGCTTAGCTCAAGTCGTTTAACATAATTTCAAGCTTCATATTCTACCATAAAACATCAAAATAAACACATTTCACCTATGGGTATTTTTCCAAATATGAACCCTAGGTTAAATTATTGCTAGAATAAGCTAAATTAAGTTACCGAGACTTCAAAAACGTAAAGAACATTAAAAACGGGGCTTGGAATCACTTACTATGAAGGTTGAAAGCTTGAAAAAACCCTAGCTATGAAGAACCCTTGAAATTTCGGCCTAATGGAGAAGATGGGCACATTTTTCCATCTTTTTCTCCTTTTTAATCTTTTAATTACCAAATGCTTAAAATACCCTTCATTAAAACTTCAGTTATTTTTATCTATGTATGCCCATTTTTGTCCATGAAAACCTAATGGTCTAATTACCATTTAAGGACCTCTACATCAATTATACTCTTTAATTTAATCCTTTAGCATCTAAAACTCATATTTATCAACTTTTGCAATTAAGCCTTTGTAGCCAAATTAAGCATGCTATCTATAAAATTTTCCATCGATACTTAACACATGCATCTAATCACTCAGTAAATTATAAAAATTAATTGAAATAAACTTTTCTCGGATTCACGATTTCGCAACCACTGTTCCGTTCAGGCCCTATTTTGGAATGTTACATTTCTCCCCCCTTTAGGGATTTTCGTCCTCAAAAATCTTACCTGTGAAAAGATTTGGATACTGTTTTCGCATAACCTCTTCAGGCTTCCATGTAGCCTCGTCTACCCTATGCCTATTCCATAATACTTTCACAAATGCAATACTTTTGTTCCTTAGTTGCTTGACCTCTCGAGCTAAAATCTTTACCGGTTCTTCACCATAAGTCATATCTTACTGAATCTCAACCTCTATCTGTGAAATCACATGTGAAGGATCAAAACGGTAACGACGTAACATGGACACATGGAACACATCATGAATCTTCTCTAACTCTGGCAGCAAAGCTAACCGATATGCTAATGGTCCAACTCTTTCAGTCACCTCAAACGGTCCAATAAAACGTGGACTTAGTTTGCCTTTCTTGCCAAATCTAAAGACTTTCTTCCACGGGGATACTTTCAAGCACACTTTGTCACCAACTTGATACTTAATCTCTTTTCTTTTCAAGTCCGCATAAGACTTTTGTCTATCTGAAGCTGCTTTCAAGCAATCTCTGATAACTTTCACTTTCTCTTCAGTTTCTTTAACAAAATCAACCTTGTAAATCTAATTTTCTTTAAGCTCTGTCCAATACAAAGGTGTGCGACATTTACATCTATACAAAGCTTCATAAGGTGCCATTTTCAAACTCGACTGGTAACTATTATCATAAGCAAACTCTACCAATGGTAAATATTTCTCCCAACTACCTTGAAATTCTAAGACACAACATCTGAGCATATCCTCATGTATCTGAATAACTCTCTTTGACTGACCATGTAATAGCCCGATTTAGGGCCTAGTCGAAATAGTGGTCTTGAGACCACAAATACAAAGTTTGGAAAATTATTTTTATTATTATTTTAGAGTCATGTCATGTATATTGTAGTCCATGAAAATTTTGATGAGTTAATTTAGACGGTTGTGAGCCCAATTACGAAAAAGGACTAAATCGCATAAAAGGAAAAAGTTGCATTTTAATACCCAGATGTGTTAAATAGCTAGTGAACTAAAATTTGGGGCCTTTAAAGAGTCCGGGGCAAAATAGTCATTTTACCAAAATGTGAATTTATAATTGCCTGATTGCAATTAGTGACTAAATGAATGCATTTTTGCTATTATATATCAAGATTTACCAAATCTGAAACTAGACCGGGGAAAAGCCAAGTGAATCGACTAAGCCGACTAGTCGAGTACATTTTATAATCCAAGGTAAGTGATATGTAAATAATACAACTACGCCGATAATATATGTGCTTAAATTGTCATTGAATGGATATAGCTGAATTGATTGATTGTGAATTGAGAATGCATAATGACAATGAGATAGTAGAATTCCCGTTGGAACATTAGGAAATAACTCGGATATTCAAGTCATAACATTTGGGTCACTTGTATGAGCTAGTGTAAGACATGTCTGGGACGTGCATCAACCACACTATGAGAGCCAGTGTAAGACACATGGCATCGGCATTGAGACGAGTGCTAGTCTAAAACATGTCTAGGACAAGCATCGGCCTCGATGATGTTAGTCTGCATAAGATCATGTCTGGGACATGGCATCGACTTGAGATATGAGCCAGTATAAGACTATGTCTGGGACATAGCATTGGCACCTTACCCAAAGTTTGAGGTTTATAGAATGTTCGATAGTATCCCGAATGGTTCAACGGTGAAAGTATGTTTGTTAGTTAACAAGGAAAACATAAGTTGTGGTGAGTGGTACAAGTACATAATTTGTACGTGTGAGAAATGAGCTCATTAGAGAGTATATGACTTGTATGGATGGTAATGATTAAGTTATGCTTACGCTTACCCTTGTCTTATGAGCATGATGATTATTGATAAATTTTTGTTTTATAACTATTTATATGCAACTTACTAAGCTCTTGTGCTTACTCCCTCTTTCGTTCCATTTTTCTTACAGTGTTGCCTACATAGCTTAAGGATCACTAGAAATCAGAGATATCGATCACACTATCATCCGAAACATTCGGTATAGTTGGATTTATATTTTTGAAAATGGCACGTATAGGACTTAGACTTTAATGTTCTGTGTCTTTGAGAATTGGCCAAATGTGTTGGCTTGGGTTAGAAACCCTTCATTTTGCATTAAGCCTTAAATGATGGCTAACATTCATTTTAAGTGGTAGAAGATGCATCTTCATGATTGAATGAATGTCTATTGTGGTTGCTTTGATTAGAGAATTTGTGCTTGTTTTGGCATTGATTTGTATTTGTATGAAAATAAGTATGCAAGGGTGGCAATAAGGTTTGGTAAATAGCCTCATATTGTCCACAAGGGTAGACACACGGGCCTGTGTCTAGGCCGTTTGTGACACACGGTCAGCCCCATGGGCCTGTGGTGAAGCCGTGTGTCCCCTGCAAGTAAAAATTTTAAGTCAGTATGCATGGTAATCAATATACGAGCAGAGGCACGGCCGTGTGTCTCAGACATGTGGAGGACATGGCTTAGCACACAGGCGTGTGCTTGGCCGTGTGACATTTTGAGTATGCTGACGTCAGAAACAGAATACCCAGGTTTTTGTACATGGGCTATGATACGGGCATGTCATGGCGGTGTGATGGGCACGGGCTATGGACACGGGCGTGTGAAGTTTACATTGAATTATGTGAAATTGTGTCATTAAACTAGTTACACGGGTAAGAGACATGGGTGTGTCCCTAGGTGCTTAGCCGTGTGAGACACAGGGGCCATCAACACGACCATGTTAAGATGGTCACACGAGCGTGTTACCTGTCCACACGGGCGTGTGCCCTTTTAAAATTCAAAGTTTGCACAGATTGGATAATGACCCGAAAAGGTTTCGAATGGTTTCCAATGGTCGATTTAGACCTCGTAGGCCCATATTAAGAGGTTAAAAGTGGAAATAAAAAAAGTTTTAATTTGGACTGAGTCTCGGTGACTTAAGAATGATTGGTTACATGAGAACAAGTTAGGTAATGCCTCGTACTCTGCCCCGACGTGGGTTACGAGCATGGGGTGTTACATTTAATGGTATCAGAGCTATGGTTTAGTCGGTTCTAGGACTAACCTAGCGAGAGTACAAGTCTAGCTATACATGCTATAATTGCATATTGATAGTGTGATGAATCCTGACGATTATAAATTTTGTTTTTATAGAGTAAATGGATCCTGATAGAGCCACGGCGGACGACGTGAAAAGTAATGCGCCGACTCCCACCGAAGGAACCGCGCCAGTAGAGAGCGAGCTCATAAATATGGGCCAAGGCAGAGGGGCTAGGGAAGCCTACCTCTGAATGATGGATGCTTGGTACATGGAGTTTGTTCGTGCGAATCCAAACACTCCACCTCTCCCACCTCCTTCGATTCCTCAGTATGCCCCGATAGCTCCGCAAGGTGCGGACATGTTTAGAAAAAAGAAGCCCCCGGTAGATAAGATCTGAAAACAAGGGGCTGAGGAATTTCAGGCTAACTTAGATGATGACCCGGAGAAGGTAGAGTTTTGGCTAGAAAATACCGTAAGGGAATTTGATGAATTAGCATGCACACCTGATAAGTGCGTGAAGTGTGCAACGTCACTCCTACAGAATTATGCATATCAATGGTGGAATACTCTCGTGTCTGTGGTACCGAGAGAAAGAGTAACTTGGGAATTTTTCCAAGAAGAGTTCCGAAAGAAGTATATTAGCCAGAGGTTCATGGACCAGAAAAGGAAGGAATTTTTAGAGTTGAAACAAGGTAATAAGATTGTGACAGAGTATGAGCGTGAGTTTGTGAAACTTAGCAAGTATGTGCGAGAATGCGAAAAGTGGCTATTGAGTCGCAGGATTTAAAGAAGAGACAGATGGGAAAAGCACATTAGTCCTCATCTAAGAGATCAAAGGAATTCTCTACTCCATCGAATGCTTCGGTGGGGTATTCAAAGAGAAACAAAAATCAACAGAATACGACTTCTAAAGCCCAAACCACTTCGATCGCTAGTGTCGGTAGTGCTCAACCAAATAGGCCGAAGTGTCTGCAATTTGGAAGACGTCACTTAGGCGAGTGCCGAAGAAACGAGAAGGGCTGCTTCAAGTGTGGGTCACTTGATCACTTTATTCGTGATTGTCCTAAGATAGAAGAGAGAGAAAGGAAGTAAGAAGAGAAAGCAAGTAGTGCTCCGTTGAGGGGTAGATCACAAAAGAACCCTGAAAGTAAGGCTAGCAGTAGAGGCGTGCCAGGAGGCACCGTAGTGAGGTCTGAGGGCAGGGCGCCAGTAAGGACCTATGCTATACGTGCTCGAAAAGAGGCAGAGTCTCCCGATGTGATCACGGGTTCCTTTTCTATCGATGATATAATTGTTGTTGCTTTAATTGACCCGAGATCTACCCACTCTTATATTTGTAAGGATTTGATACCTCGTATGAGTATGCTAGTAGAGTCCACTGAGTTTGTAATAAAAGTGTCCAATCCTTTAGGCAGACATGTGCTAGTGGACCAAGTGTGTAAGTATTGTCCTTTGACAATTAGAGGTTATTATTTTCTGGCTAACTTGATGTTATTGCCGTTTAATGAATTTGATGTAATCCTTGGAATGGATTGGTTGACTACTCATAGTGTTGTAGTGGACTATGGGAAAAAGATAATTGAGTTGAAAGGTGAAGTTGGGATTATTCTTCGGGTAGGACCAAGAAAGTCAGACGAACTACCTGTAGTAATATCATCTTTGAATTCCAAGAAATATTTGAGAAAAGGATACGAGTCCTAATTAGCTTTTGTACTAAATACTCAAGTGTCTGAGTTGAAGATTGAATCAGTACCAGTAGTTTGTAAGTTTACAGACGTGTTTCCGGAAGACTTACCTAGATTACCTCCAGTGAGGGAAGTTGAGTTTGGAATTGAGTTGGTCCCCGGTACGATGCCCATCTCGATCGCTCTGTATAGGATGGCTCCAACAGAGTTGAAAGAGTTGAAAGCACAGTTGCATAAGCTAACGGATAACGGCTTTGCGAGACCGAGCTATTCCCCGTGAGGTGCTTCAGTGCTTTTTGTGAAGAAAGATGGGTTGATGAGGTTATGCATCGATTATAGACAACTCAACAAGGTAACAGTGAAGAACAAATATCCTTTGCCAAGTATCGATGATCTATTCGATCAGTTAAAGGGAGCCACAGTATTTTTCAAGATTGACCTGAGGTTGGGATACTATCAGCTAAGGGTTAAAGAGCAAGATGTGCCGAAGACTGCGTTTCGGACAAGATACTAGCATTATGAGTTTCTTGTCATGCCCTTTGGTTTGACTAGCGCCCTGGCAGTGTTTATGGATTTGATGAACCGCATCTTTAGGCTGTATTTGGATAAGTTTGTCATCGTCTTTATTGATGACATATTAATCTATTCGAGAGATGAGGGCGAGCATGTAGAGCATCTGAGAGTTGTGTTGCAAACCTTGAGAGACAAACAGTTATATGCCAAGTTCAGTAAGAGTGAATTTTGGCCTAAAGAGGTCGGATTCCTAGGACACATTGTGTCAGGTGACGGGATTCGAGTTGACCCAAACAAGATCTCGGCTATTCTTGAGTGGAAACTACCTAGGAATGTGACAAAAGTCTGAAGCTTTTTGGGTTTGGCTGGATATTATAGACGGTTTGTAAACGGATTCTCTATGATAGCTTCCTCGATGACGAGACTGTTGCAAAAAGACGTCAAGTTCGAATGGACAACAAAATGGCAACAAAGTTTTGCGAAACTGAAGGCTTTATTGACCGAAGCACCAGTGTTAGTGTAACTGGAATCGGGCGAGGAATTTGTGATATATAGTGACGCCTCCTTGAATGGTTTGGGGTGTGTACTCATGCAAGAAGGCAGAGTTATAGCCTATGCCTCGAAACAACTAAAGCCACACGAGAGAAATTACCTGACCCATGACTTGGAACTAGCAGCTTTAGTGTTCGCGTTAAAAATTTGGAGACATCATTTGTATGGAGAAAAATATCGGGTATTCACCGACCATAAGAGCTTAAAATACTTGATGACTCAGAAGGAGTTGAATTTGTGGCAACGCCGATGGTTAGAACTGATAAAGGATTATGAGTTGATTATTGACTACCATCCAGGAAAAACGAATATGGTCGCTGATGCCTTGAATAGAAAGTCGTTGTTTGCTCTGAGAGCCTTAAACACCCAATTGACTGTGTCTAGAAATGGTTCAGTCTTGCAGAGTTGAGAGCTAGACCGACATTTCTACAAGAGATCCGTGAGGCTCAGAAAGGTGATAGGAAGTTGCAAGCTAATATGGCTCAGTGTGAAACAAAAAGTGAATCCAAGTTTCGTATCAGTACCGATGGATGTATAATGTTCAAAGATAGAGTTTGTGTACCCAAGAACAATGAGCCTATTCAGAAGATTCTGAGAGAGGCACATAGTGGATGCTTGTCCGTCCACCCGGGTAGTGTGAAAATGTACAACGACCTTAAGGAAATGTATTGGTGGTTGGATATGAAGAGAGATATTTCAGAGTTTGTGTTCAAGTGTTTAGTGTGTTAGCAAGTAAAGGCTGAACACCAGGTACCATCAGGTCTACTTCAGTCTATTATGGTTCCTGAGTGGAAGTGGTATACCCCGAAAAAGAAAGATGCAGTATGAGTTGTTGTGGATAGACTAACTAAGTCGACAAATTTCTTACTAGTACGTACCGACTACTCCCTCGAGAAATTAGCCGACTTATATATTTTTGAGATCGTAAGGCTTCATCGATTGTTATTGTCTATTGTTTTAGATAGAGATCTGAGGTTTACCTCAAGATTCTGGAAGAAGTTACAAGAGGCTTTGGGAACCAAGTTGAGCTTTAGCACGGCATTTCATCCGTGAACAGACGGACAGTCAGAAAGAGTAATTCAGATCTTAGAGGACATGTTGAGGTGTTGTGTTCTCGAGTATCAGGGAAGTTGGGAAAAATACTTGCCACCTACAATAATAGTTATTAGTCGAGTCTGAAAATGGCGCCATATGAGGCTTTGTACGGAGGAAGTGTCGAACGTCCTTATACTGGATTGAGTTGAAAGAGAGTCAGATTCACGGGGTCGATTTGTCAAAGAGATTGAGGAGAAAGTCAAAGTGATTCATGACTGCTTGAAGGCCGCCTCAGACAGACAGAAATCCTATGTGGATTTGAAATGAAAGGAAATTGAGTTTCAAGTCAGTGATAAGGTATTTTTGAAAGTTTCCCTGTGGAGGAACGTTCTCAGGTTCGGTAAAAGAGGCAAGTTGAGTCCTCGTTTCATAGGACCTTATGATGTTACCGAGAAAGTAGGGCCTATTGTCTATAAGTTGGCTTTGCCATCAGAATTGGTAAAGATTCACGACGTGTTTCATGTGTCCATGTTACGTCAGTATAGATCAGACCCTTCGCATGTAATTGCGCTAACAGAGGTTGAGATTCTTCCGAGCATGACTTATGGCGAAGAGCCAGTCAAGATTTTGGCCCGGGAAGTCAAACAATTGAGAAATAAGAGGATAGCACTTGTAAAAGTGTTGTGACATAGACATGGGTCGAGGAAGCCACATGGGAACCCGAGGAGACTGTGAGAGATTAGTACCTAAATTTATTCACCAGTAATATTTTCGAGGATGAAAATCCCTAAGGGGGGAGAAATGTAACAGCCCGATTTAGGGCCTAGTCGAAACAGTGGTCTCGGAACCATAAATCTGAAGTTGGGAAAATTATTTTTATTATTATTTTAGAGTCATAGCATGTATATTGCAGTCCATGAAAATTTTGATGAGTTAATTTTAACGGTTGTGAACCTAATTGCGAAAAAAGACTAAATCGTATAAAAGGCAAAAGTTTCACTTTAATACCCAAATGTGTTAAATAGCTAGAGAACTAAAATTGGGGGCTTTTAAAAAGCAATTAGACCCCTAGAAATAAGGTGGCAGGCCATAGGAGACAAGTTTTGTTAAAAAGTCAATATTATGTGACTTGATGACATACTTTTGTGATAAAATAATGCCTAAAAGCCTAGCTATTATTTTTCTTCTTTTCCATCTTTTCTCTCCATAAAAAATATCAGCAAATATGGAGGTTTGAAAGCTGAAAATTTGCAGCAATTTAATCCTCTCATAATGTGTAACACCCCTAGCCCGAATCCGATCGCCGGTTTTAGGCTAAGAGGTATTACTGAGCTAAACATTAAATTTTTCATCCACAGTAATTAACATAAACAGAGATCGAGCTATATACATACTGATATTTGAGTTATATATATATATACCATTTTCATATGGCCAAAATATTTACAATTACAAAACATATTTTGTCAACAGCCTAACCTATACATTCCATATTGAGACCAAAATATAACTATACCAACAAGATCGATAGTATGATGAACTGCTGACGATCCCCGAGTCGGTGGCCAAAATTAACAATCTATAAAACAGAGAAATAAGAAACAAAGTAAGCTTTTGAGGCCTAGTAAGTTTTAAGCATTTCATACAATTTAAGCTTGTCATTTAAATCGAACATTGAGTAACACAAAACTCAAATTCCAATTGTACTTCACTTGGCCGAATATACACAAGTACACTAGTTATAAAGCCTATTGGCTGAATATACATATATGAATACACAAGAAATTTCCAGCACATATTTCACTATACTGTATGGCTCATACAATTACTATAAGTCACATACTTTCATATAATGACATACATTGAACTAATAGGTCATTCTCTTATTCTTAAATATTGTATTCATCCACACACATATATATCGTTTTTTGGTACTAATAATTCACTTTGAAGTCATGTCAAATCTTAGAACTTGAAACACATTTCTAGTACAAGCCTATGGGTCTTTAACCCGGATACCATTCTAGCACGAAGCCTGCGGGTCTTTATGCCCGGATACCATTCTGGCATGAAGCCTGCGGGTCTTTATGCCCGGATACAATTCCAACATATAGCCTGCGGGCCTTTAAGCCCGGATACAATTCCAGCATATAGCCTGCGGGTTTTTAAGCTCGGATACAATTCCAGCATATAGCCTGCGGGTCTTTAAGCCCGGATACAATTCCAGCATATAGCCTGCAGGTCTTTAAGCACGGATACACACATCAAATATCATGCCTATTTAATCATATACTAACACATCTCATAGAACATTTCACATTAGTAGTCATTTGCTACATTCGGACTTAAGCTTCATATGAACACCATCATTTTCATTTTAATTTAAAAATTATACATAAAGATCACATATACCTTTCATCAATCATGCTTAACCCGAATTGACCATTCAACTATAGGTCATATACTTAGATTATTTACCACACAACTAAATTCAAATAAAACCAAAAGATCAAAATTCATCTAGTATATACATATCAAGGCATCATCAATTTTATACTAAAGTCGATTACTCAAAACTTACCTCGAATATTTTGAACAGTTGCGGATAGGCTACTCGACTGCTTTCTCCTTTCCCCTATCTGATTTAGACCCTCTTTGATCTTGAGCTTAATTAAAACAAATAGATTTATTTAATTACTTACTCAACTTTACTTCTTAGTAGTCACATTTGATATATATATATAACTCCAATACATATTATATTTTATAAAATATGCCCTGACTCAATTTCATGCTTATTTAATCTCTATCTAATTCGCATGCACAAGCAAAGATTTACATAACTTATTACGCTACCTTATACACGAATTCAACCATATATATATACGAATATCAACTTATTATGAATCATTTCAAACTAATTAATAGGCAACCATTCATATATTTCCCTAAGTAATATTCAAACTTTATATCCAATGAATCACAACTATCTAATGCTTAACTTATAACCGGACATATACCATTACATGCATTTCATAAGCTGACTATCGAACTTATTACTTCAATTCATGCACATATCAAATGGAATAGTCCATATCACATGGCTTATGGTCCTTTAGCATATTTGGCATAATTCACTTCACAAATTAATCAAGTACCGATTTTAACAACATGGTCATATGCGTATTTAATACTAAGTCAAAACAAAACATAACATATGGCTAAACAAGCATCCATTCATGAACCATTAGCCAACTTTACCAAATGGACAAATATGCTTAAGATACCATATATATATATATATATAAGTGCATAGTTACCATGTTACCAATAATTATTTTCTAACTCATTTGCCAGACCAATATACAAAACTTATGTGCTAAGCAGCTTGTCAATATTACCTATATATATCCAATTCTTTTCTCATCAATTCGACTAGCTAAGTTGATGTCACGACACATTATAAAATAACCTTATGGCCACAAAGCAAGTTCATTATTTACCACTTCCAAAACAATTCACAAGATAATTTATACAACCAAAACAAGTCAATAATAAGCCACAACCTAATCACATCCCTTAGTCATATTTATTTCACTTAAACCGAATTAGCAAGCACATATAGTCCTTGGCCGAATGTCATTAAACACAAGTCATCAATAATTTTATTATTTATCACCTTATATATATATATATTAGAAAAATGGATTAATTATACATATATACTCCAAAACCGAACATAAAAATTTTACTTATACATAACATTACTCACATTCCAATGCTAATGTTATTCAAAATCATATTTTTAAAAAAATCATGTACAATGCCGAACCCTTAGATGATCAAACACCTAAACGGCATTTGTTCAATACATTAAGCAAAGTCCATGTTCGGCTATTACCAAATGAATATTAGAAATTTATATTTTTGACAAGATCAACTTCTTTCATCAACAATTTCTTCATCAAAACTTAAAGGCAATAATCAAATTCCTTCCTTATCTACCATAACCGAATGTTCAATTCATCCATCAAAATTCAATGTTTTGGCATGGGCTAAGTAAGAAACATGATGATTAACCTAAAACAAGCTATAATTTCAAAAATCTAACATGATTTACTAACCTTCCTCAAGCTTAAAATAACCGAAAGTCTTGCCTCTTTTTCTTTATTTCAATTCGGCCAAGAATAACCAAGATGAAGCTTTGTTTTCATTACCCTTTTTTTCTCTTATTTTTATTCATTAATAATATAAAATATAAAGCCATTTAACTAATAATTAGTACATATATTCTATATAAAGAATCATCATGGCCGACCACTAAAAAAAATGGATATTTAACATGCAAGTCCATCCTTTTTATAACATGCATTAATAAATCACTTTAAAATTAACCATCACATTTCACAATTGTCTCACATAAGTCCTATTTAATAAATTTCACATACAAATGACAAAATTTAAAGTATGAAACTTTCACACATGCATGTACACATACAATGAGCATAGAATATAACTGTTAATTATTTTTATGACTCAACTTTATGGTCCCGAAACCACTTTTCGACTAGGTTCAAATTAGGGCTGTCACATAATGTAAGTGATTTTGATGATTTTCTTGATGATTTTTACATTTTTGGAATGCTTGTAACATGGGTTTTCAAATGAGAGGACTGTTTTACAAAATGGTGATAAGTCTAGGGTTTCACCAAGTGAATTTTCAAGTTATTTTTTGAAAGTTTATGGAAGAATATGAGTCTTAGAAGAGTTCTAAACAACTTTTGTGAAAGATGTTAGCGTGAAAACACCTAAAGGGACTACTTTGCATAAGTTTCAATATAGGTAATAAGTGTGTGAAATAGTGAGAATTTGGGGTTGTTGTAAAAGTAAAAAGGGTTTGGTTAGGCCTAAGATAAGAGAAAATTTGATAAAAATTGATTTTTTAGCATAGGGGTAAAATGGTCAATTTGCCAAAGTCTAGGGGCAAAATAGTCATTTTACCAAAAATGAGAATTTATAATTGCCTGATTGCAATTAGTGACTAAATAAATGCATTTTTGCTATTATAGATCAAGATTTACCAAATCTGAAACTAGACTGGGGAAAAGCCAAGCGAATCGACTAAGTCGACTAGTCGAGTACATTTTGTAATCCAAGGTAAGTTGTATGTAAATAATACAACTACGCCGATAATATATGTGCTTAAATTGTCATTGAATGGATATAGCATGAATTTCTTAATTATGAATTGAGAATGCATAATGACAATGAGATAGTAGAATTCCCATTGGAACATTAGGAAATAACCCGGATATTCAAGTCATGACATTTGGGTCACTTGTGTGAGCTCGTGTAAGACATGTCTGGGACATGCATCGGCCACACTACGAGAGCCAGTGTAAGACCATGTCCAGGACATGGCATCGGCATTGAGACGAGTGCTAGTGTAAGACGTGTCTGGGACACGCATCGGCGTCGATGATGTTAGTCTGTATAAGACCATTTCTGGGGCATGGTATCGACTTGAGATGTGAGCCAGTATAAGACTATGTCCAGGACATAGCATTGGCACCTTACCCAAAGTTTGAGGTTTATAAAATGTCCGGTAGTATTCCGAATGGTTCAATGGTGAAAGTATGTTTGTTAGTTAACAAGGAAAACATAACGTTGTGGTGAATGGTACAGGTACCTAATTGGTATGTATGAGAAATGAGCTCATTAGAGAGTATATGACTTGTATGGATGGTAATGAGTAAGTTATGCTTACGCTTACCCTTGTGTTATGAGAATGATGATTATTGATGAATTGTTGTTGTATAATTATTTATATGCAACTTACTAAGCTCTTGTGCTTACTCCCTCTTTCGTTCTATTTTTCTTACAGTGCTGCCTACATAGCTTAAGGATCACTAGAAATTAGAGATATCGATCACACTATCATCCGAAACATTCGGTATAGTTGGATTTATATTTTTGAAAATGACATCTATAGGACGTAGACTTTAATATTTTGTGTCTTTGAGAATTGGCCAAATGTGTTGGCTTGGGTTAGAAACCCTTCATTTTACTTAAAGGATGGCTAACATTCATTTTGAGTTATAGAAGATGCATCTTCATGGTTGAATCAATGTCTATTGTGGTTGATTTGAATAGAGAATTTATGCTTGTTTTGGCATTGATTGGTATTTATATGAAAATAAGTATGCAAGGGTGGCAATGAGGCTTGGTAAATAGCCTCATATTGTCCACACAGGCAGACACACAGCCGTGTGTCTACGCCATGTGTGACACACGGTCAGCCCCATGGGCGTGTGATGAAGCCGTGTGTCCCCTGCACGTAAAAATTTCACTTCAGTATGCATGGTAATCAGCACACGGGCAGAGACATGGCCGTGTGTCTCAGCCATGTGGAGGACATTGCCTAGCACACGGGCGTATGCCTTGGCCGTGTGACATTTTGAGTATGCTAACGTTAGAAACAGAATACCCGAGTTTTTACTCACGGGCTACGACACGGGCGTGTCATGGCGGTGTGATGGACACAGGCGTGTGTCCATGCCGTGTGAAGTCTGCACTTGAATTATGTGAAATTGTGTAATTAAATTGGTTACACAGGTAAGGGACACGGGCGTATCCCTAGGTGCTTAGGCCGTGTGAGACCCACGAGCCATCAGCACGACCATGTTAAGATGGCCACACAGGCGTTTGCCCTGTTTAAAATTCAAAGTTTGCATAGATTGGATAAGGACCCAAAAAGGTTCCAAATGGTTTGCGATGGTCTATTTAGACTTCGTAGGCCCATATTAAGAGGTTAAAAGTGGAAATCAAAAAATTTTTAATTTGGACTGAGTTTCAGTGACTTAAGAATGGTTGGTTGCATGAGAACAAGTTAAGTAATGCCTCGTACTCCGCCCCGACGTAGGTTGCGAGTATGGGGTGTTACAGACCATCGGTCTGAGGATGGAAAGCTATACTAAAACTCAACTTTGTACTTAAAGCTTCCTGTAACTTCTTCCAAAATCACGAAGTGAATCTCAAGTCTCTATCTGAAATAATCGATAACTATACTCCATGTAGTCTGATTATCTCTGAAATATACAACTCGGCCAACTTGTCAAGTGAATAATGCATACGAACTGGAATAAAATGAGCCGACTTCACTGGCTTATTGATAAACAGTAATATATACATATTTTTTCCCTCACTTAACATGTTTATGAATGATTTCTCCTTAGATTTGGTGAAATTGATACTCCTAATCCTTTAATTTCATGTTTTATACTTAGGTGAGCATAGGAGAGCAAAAAGAACGAGAAATAGGCCAAAAACAGAGAAAACGGGCCGGTAAGGGAAAACAACACGGCCAGGACTTCCTCCCACGGGCAGCACACATGCCCGTGCCAATCTAACAGGCTTGACCATAGCCTAAATCAACCTCAGCACGGGTGTGTTGATATCTCAGCCTCGACCACGACCTGAAGTAATCGTACACGATCGTGTCACACGGGCGTGTCCCTGCAGAACCCTAGCAAGGTTCCATTCAGAAAAAGGAAAGTTTTAGGATTTTTAGGCATTTTAAAGCCTATTTAAACACCCTAGAGGAAGACTGAAAGAAAAAAAAGAGAATAGCGGGTAAGGAATTACTCCAAGGAAGCCGATTGATCCATCTCAGAAGCCAGATTCATCATCATCAAGACTGAAGATCTCTCCTCAATTTCCATTCAGGAGTTTTGGGTTTTCTTTATGTTTTGTATTCTTTATTATTCTGGGATGTTTTCTTATTTAGTTATGAACTAAAACCCCAAAATACCTAAGGGGGATGAAACCTAAGATGAATCTTGTTATTATTTTCTGAATTGTATGATAAATATTTGACTTGTTCTTAATTATGTGTTCTTAAATCATGTTTTGGTATTTCAGGATATCACTTCAAGTTAATGCTCTTAGTTGGAGGATGAATAGTCCCTGGCTAAGAGTGACTTTGTCATAATTAAGCAGAGTTGATTGTGCGCCTAGAGATAGGGTGACAAGATTTTGCCGGATTAGGGTGAAACCTAATAAGCGAATCCAAAGATCGATTTAATGCAACCCTAGGGTGTTAATTAGAGAAAAGTCTAGGTTATTCAACCTAGGAAATAGACATTATTAGTCTTGAATAGGGATAATAACATAACTTAGTGATTTCTACGGAACAAGTTAAATGAATAAATCGTCCGGTTCAGAGCCAAAATAACAAGTAAAGTCTAGGTGGATTTTTCCTTAAGTATTGTCCTAAATCAATCGTTTTTCCCAAAAGTAATTTCCCAATTCTATTTTCTGCAACTTCTTAGTTTAATTAATTAGTTAGTTAAAACAAACCCCTTATTTCTTAGGCTAGATAATAAAAAGGCGGTCATTACTAGTACTTTTAGTCCTTTGGGTTCGACAATTCGGTCTTGCTAAAGCTATACTACTATTCGATAGGTACACTTGCCTACATCGTGATAATAGTTAGTCTCAAAAATGTTTAATTATAAGTTTACAAAACTTATCACGAAAAATCATGATCAAGTTTTTGGCGTCGTTGTCGGGGACTAAAATATTAGCAACACTCAATTTTTATTGCTTTAGCCATTTATTTTTCTTGCAAATTAATTTTATTTTAATTTTTGTTTTACTAATTTTCTTTTTCTTTCTTCTGCCAGGTTCTTATAGTTTATGACTAGAAGAAACCCGTCGGGACCACTTCTATTTGACGAAGAAATCGATCGCACAACTCGTAGAAACTGACGAGAAATAAGGCGAAGCCTATGATACACAGAGGAAGAGCAAGATGATGATATCTCAACTACAACCAAGGAGATGGCTAAAAATCAAGACAATCAGCTACCTCTTGCGATACCCACTAAATTAGCAAATCAGAATCCTGCACCTCGTACCATGTATGATTATGCTAAACCTAGTTTAACAGGAACTAAGTCAAGTATACTTAGGCCTGCTATTGCTGCAAATAATGTTGAACTGAAACCTAACACGATTCAACTGATACAGCAATTTGTTCAGTTTGATGGTTTGCAGGATGAAAACCCCAACACTCACTTGGCGAATTTTCTAGAAATCTGCGATACTATTAAAATTAATGGCATCTCCAATGAAGCCATTCATCTTCGGTTACTCCCTTTTTCACTAAGGAACAAAGCTAAACAGTTTTGAACTCGTTACCACGAGGGTCCATCACTACTTGGGAACAAATGAATGAAAATTTTTTATTAAAGTATTTTCTACCAGCTCAGACAGCTAAATTACGTAATGAAATCTCTTCTTTTGTGCAGATGGATTTAGAGACACTTTACGATGCATGGGAGAGATACAAGGATCTACTGCGAAGGTGCCCTCACCATGGGTTACCTCTATGGCTACAAGTTCAAACGTTCTACAATGGTGTGAATCCCTTGACAATACAGATGATTGACGCAGCCGCTGGTGGAACCATCAACAACAAAACACCTGAAGAGGCTTACAAATTTATTGAGGAGATGTCACTGAATAATTATCAGTGGCAAGTCATGAGGACTAAGCTGACTAAAATAGCAGGCGTTTATAACGTCGATTCAATTACTATGCTGTCAAATCAGGTAGAACTTCTAAATAAAAAGATTAATGGTTTACTTTGTTCTACACAGGTTCATCCAGTAATGCAATGTGAAGCTAGTGGAGGTGGATCGAGTAATCCAGATTATCAACCCTATGGCCACAACATAGAGAACGAGAAATTAAATTATATGGGTAATAATCCTCGATCTCAAGATAATTCTTACAGTAATACCTATAATGCAAGTTGGAGGAATCACCCAAACTTCTCATGGGGAGGTCAAGGAAATCAGTGACCACCACCACCCTCAGGCTTCCAACAACCACCTTACCAACAAGAGAAAAGGTCGAACCTTGAGGAGATGCTGTCCAAATTTATAGTGGTGTCAGAAACTCATTTCCAGAATAACGAGATGGCACTTAAAAATCAAGAAGTATCAATCCAAGGGCTCGAAACTCAGATAGGTAGCTGTCCAAACTAATCTCCGAACGACTACAAGGTAGCTTGCCAAGTAATATTGAACTTAACCCAAGGGAATAGCTCAACGCAATTAATGTTCAAGATAAAGAAGGATTCATTAAGCCTGAGCCAGAACCGAGGCAAGAAACTGCGGTAAGCAAGGGTAAAGGTGAGGTAAGTCATAATGAAAACAAAACGGTGAGTGAAGAATATAAACCTCGTGTACCATACCCTAGCGCGACAAGGAAAGACCGCTCAGACGAACAATTTGGTAAATTCCTTAAACTTTTGAAAAAATTACATATTAACTTACCGTTTATTGAAGCTCCATCGCAAATGCCGAATGTAATGAAATTTTTAAGGGAGCATTTAGCAAACAAGCGGAAATTGGATAAAGCGTCGCATATGGAACTAAACGATTGCTCAGCTATTCTACAGAATAAGCTACCCAACAAATTAAAAGATCTAAGGAGTTTTACAATTCCTTGCTTAATTGGTAGTTTAGATGTTAATAATGCATTAGCTGATTCAGGGGCTAGTATCAATATCATGCCTTACAAAATGTTTAAGCAACTAGGTCTGGGGAAACCCAAACAAACTAGGATGAGTATTCAATTAGTAGATAAAACTATAAGATTTCCTAGGGGTATTATTGAAGATGTGCTAGTTAAAATTGATAAATTTATATTTCCCGTTGACTTCGTTATTCTAGACATAGAGGAGGATAGCAACACCCCTTTGATTTTAGGGAGGCCCTTTTTAGCAACTACTAAAACAATTATTGATGTTGGCACAGGTGAGCTCACACTTCGTGTAGGAGACGAAACAATCACCCTTCAAGCTCGTAATTCTGGCAACACATCAAAAATTGAAGGTGATCATGTAAACCATTCTAATAAAACTAACAAAATGGTGCATTCTACTTTGCAGGAAATGAGTGTGAAAGATGTACATGATCCATGTTCAAGCAATAGTAGAGGACCCATCCATGAAGAACGAAGGCTACAAATTGAGGAGCTAGATGAATGGCGGACACATAAATCGAGAACATACAATAAACTAAAACTACGTCAGAATGAGCTCGATATCTCTCCAAATCAATTTAAGGTTGGAGATAAAGTCTTACTAGATGCCGCTGATCCTCACATTATCACTGCCAACCCGAATGAAGAAATCCCTCCTATGGTACTTAGTATTTTCACATTCGGTACAGTCGAGGTCAATCATCCCAAGTTCGACACTTTTAAGGTAAACAACACCTGTCTAAAACCTTATTTTAATGAGATTGATAGCAGGAATGAGGAGTATGGACTCCTCAAACCACCATGACCATTCAACAGAGAGGTAAGTCGAGCTTAAAATATAAATAAGCACTTCTCGGGAGGCAACCCGAGTACTAACTGTATTAACTTCTTTAAGTTTTAGTGTTTTACACCTAACTTACTAACGGAGCTCTTGAGAACAGGTTCACCACAAAGGCACGGTCAAGCACACGGGCGTGCTTAGGACCATGTGAAAACACGGTGAAACGCTACGATAAATTGACACGGTCGTGTGACATGGCCGTGGGTGAACCTACCAAAATAACACGAACGTGCGACACGCCCTGCCCCAGGACCGTGGTTGAAGCTGAGAAACTAGCACAGGCGTGCGACACGCCCGTGTCTAGTACCCATGGTCGAACCTATAAATTAACACGGGGGTGGGAGAAGCGAACGAAGCTAGACACGATCGTGCGGCACGGTCGTGTGCACCAACACGCCAAAGGCACACGGGCGTGGGGTGAATGTCAGGCATGCCGAAATTAGGAAAAACACGAAACACACGGGCTGAAATTGGGGAACACAGGCGTGTCCCCTGGCCGTGTGGCCCAAAATCGATAAATACCCTACATTATTCATTATCTTCCCCCCTCAAAAACCCTAACCCTAGCAGCTGCAAGTCCACACGGCCTCCCTGCCACACCCGTGCACTGCCTCTAACTCTATTTTTGACGCCCATTCTCCTCTTTCTAGCGTTCGTTTACTTCTTTCTCATTTATTTTACTAATTTCTAAGGCTATTTATCATAATAATATGCAAGTTTTCATGTTATTTTTATATTTTTATCACTTAATTGTCATATCTAGAATAGTTATCATCTTTTTCATGTTCAAGTTCTTATTCATTGCATGATTTTTCTACTCCATTTGACTAGTTTAAAGTGAATAATCACGAATAGGCTAGTTGAAATATTCATGGCTTTTGTGTTACATTTCATTCTTTGCCATTTTTACCCATACCACCATGCTAATGCCATAAAAGTATGCTATTGAACTTATTGTTTAGTTAAATTTAGCAGTTGTGGCTGAACATATTTATGACTTTTCCTCTTTGAATTTAGTTGCATTTTACCTTGTCCACTCACCAAGACGAATTAATGGTTCCAATTGCAGGTTCACCATGTTGTCTTCACGAGGAAAGAAAGCCACTGTCCCCGCCTCAAAGAAAAGGAAGGGAGCGTCATCTTCCTCGGGCCCTACTGCAGAAATTTGCCACCCTTTCCTACAATTCCCCAACGGGCCCCAAGAAGAAATTTTTCAAATACTTCGGGCCTGACCTTTAACTGCGGGCCGCTGCATCGACTAGGCTGCAATAGAACAAGTTCAGTTGGCTGATGCGATTCGGGCCCTCCTAACCACCGATCCTTGGGAGCTTTTCTTTGGAATCATTGAGCCAACTTACCTAGAGCTCACGATGGAACTATGCTCAACGTTTCATCTTCAAATAGTAATGACAAACTACGATGATCCGGGCACGGTCCAGTTTCGCTTAGGCGGATTAGTCTGCCAACTAAGCGTCCCAGAATTCGGCACTGCATTGGGCTTATATACTGAGGAGTTCAGAGAGAAGAATGACTTATGCCCTCAACTACCACATCCATCGTTCTCCTTCAAGTTACTGGGACGCCTTCGTTCCACGTTCAGCTAGCTACGACCCTAGTCGCACCAAGGCATCATCTCTCCCTCTGTCCTTAAGGTATCTACATTTTATTTTATCTCACACTTTGACAGCGAGAAGAGAGAGCACTGGCATCGTCACTACCCACGACATCTACTACTTATGGTGTATGTCAAACGGGCACGTCTTTGACCTCGCATACTTTATCGCCCTTGCCATTCGCCATCAGACGGAGTGACATCGGAGGGGGGTCATCTCCATTGGCCCCTACATGACACGATTGGCACGATACTTCAGAATCCTTGACACTGCGGCCAAAGAATCATCCCTTACCCTCATCGGCCAGATGTCCCAACAAGGCATCTCGAGCATGCTTAGCATAAGGATGATCGAGAGGCACCGAGGACCCTACCCTCCCCAATATCGACTTGCCCAATCTACTGAGGAGGAGGCTCTAGAGGACATTACTGATGATGTCCCTCCCCAGCACGAGAACCCACCATCCTAGCCACCACACTCCTATCGTCCAGTTCATGCGGCGGCTTCATATGCTAACATATCTGAGCGCCTCAACCGATTCGAGCAGCAGTGTTTTCAAATATTTGACAACATTGATGCTACTCTCGAGCAGATCTATCAACACTTCCACATCTCATCGCCACCACCACCTCGCGAACCATCCGGCGATGATGATGATGTTTTATTTAATTTTTATCTTTATTTTTATTTTTATTTTTAGTTTTAGTTTTAGTTTTAGTTTTATTTCTATTTCTATTTTTAAGTCTTTATTAATTTCACTTTTGACATTTAATTATTATTTACCTTTTTGTTACTATCTTTTATTTAGGTTTTATTAATTAATTTTAATCTCGGCTATTTCTTTATGAGTAATTATTCTTCCTAATGTTCCCTAAAAAGTTCCTGATTTCCTTACAGTTATAAAGAGCTCCAAAGCTCACAATCACTTAGGAACTTCAAACTCCATTGGAAAAGGTTTCCACGACTACCATGCCCTACTCGATAATGAGATATAATATTCTTTTGGCGCAGTACTTGTGGAACCTAACCTCTACCACCACCGGAGTATCCTCCTCCACTCTACATAACTCTAAACTAGGGAGTTCATTCATTTACAACTCAGGAAGTTTCAATTCTCTCCCTATCTTACGATTTTATATTTTTCTATATATATATATCATTGTATATTGAGGGAAATGTACATCTTAAGTGTAGGGGGGCAATCATTTCATTATCTTAAAAATCCCTGAATGTTGTCTTGTTCTCTTATAAATCTCTCATATCATGTTTAGGATAAATTTTGATTGATTTATGATTTTTATTGATATATCTTGAATTAAAACATAGGCATTCATGCATTGATTATTTAAACTTTAAGACATTAGAAAATTAAGCATGATAAGTTGGTTTTTAAGAATTTAAAATTTTAGGTTGTTTCCCCAAGTCTAGGTATTATCTTGAATTGAAACCCACAAGTTTAAACATCAAAAAGCCATAATTCTTTGTGAGATCTTGAGCCTTCAATAGCATCTGTTAATTTTTTCACGCTCACCTTTATTATTGCTTTGAGTGTGTCAATATCGAATTGTTATTCTAGAACTTGCTTGTTTATACATGTCAAGACCACACCATTTGATTTGATATGTTAAGATGATAGAGGCACTTCGGATTAACCCACTCATGCCATGAAAAGCCTACCTTCATGATTAACCCTTAGTAAACCCCTTTGAGCTTAACGAGTCATTCCTTGTATTACCCTTAATATTAACCTTTAACCCATTATTGTTCAAATCCCCTAAATTAATTTGATCCCTATTTTAGTCGAGATTTAATTTGAATAAATTACTTAGATATGTCTTGTTCTTAACAGTTAGTTTATGTTATTTGACTTATAATTAAAAAAAACATCTATATATATTAGTAGTGATCTTTTGTTTGTGAGCTTCAGTATTCAAATTCCATAGTCAAGAGAAGAAGCTTTGTTGTACACAAGTGATGATTAAATATTTTTCTAGTTAAGTAATTTTTCAACTCAACCTCGATTCTAACCTTTTCTTTCATCTTGCGACCACACCCCCTAACCAAGCCTCGTTACAACCCTCTAAAGACCTTTTGATAAATGTATCATCTCAATTTATAGTGGTGGAGATTTGATTTTCATGCAAGCCTATGGTAATAACTTTTCATGTTGACTGATGAGTGCTGATTTCATTGTCCTTAAACACTTCGAGTGATTTGAGTGAATCTTTAGTGAGGATGTTAAACTCTATGAGATTTCGAATCGATGGTAACTACTTAGATGAAGGGAGATGCCTAAGTTTTTCATGATTAAAATACTCAACATGGAATGTTTGAAGCTTTAATGTTCTTTTAGTTAGATTCTCAATGTATGATTACTTATAAATTAGTTTGAGATATTATAGATAGAATTATAAGTTGAGAAAAAGGAATTTTTAATTGTAAGTTGAGGATTTTGCTTGAGGACAAGCAAACGCTTAAGTGTGGGGGTATTTGATAAATCGTAATTTATACATATTTTTATCCCTCGCTTAACATGTTTATGAATGATTTCTCCTTAGATTTGGTGAAATTGATGCTCCTAATCATTTATTTTCATGTTTTACACTTAAGTGAGCATAGGAGAGCAAAAAGAACGAGAAATGGGCCAAAAATAGAGAAAATGGGCTGGCAAGGGAAAACAACACGGCCTGGACTTCCTCCCACGGGTAGCACACACGCCTGTGCCAATCTAACAGGCTCGACCACGGCCCAAATCAACCTCAGCACACGACTGTTGATATCTCAACCTCGACCATGACCTGAAGTAATCGCACACAGCCGTGTCACACTGGCATGTCCCAGCCGAAACCTAGCAAAGTTTCATTCGAAAAAAGGCAAGTTTTAGAGTTTTTAGGCATTCTAAAGCCTATTTAAACACCTTAGAGGAAGTCTAAAAGAAAAAAAGGAGAATAGGAGGTAAGGGATTACTCCAAGAAAGCCGATCGATCCATCTCAGAAGCCGAATTCATCATCATCCAGACTGTAGATCTCTCCTCAATTTCCCTACAGGAGTTTTGGGTTTTCTTTATGTTTTGTATTCTTTATTATTCTGAGATGTTTTCTTATTTAGTTATGAACTAAAACCCCTAAATACCTAAGGGGGATGAACCTAAGACAAATCTTGTTATTATTTTCTGGATCCTATGATAAATATTTGACTTGTTCTTAATTATGTGTTCTTAATTCTTGTTTTGGTATTTCAGGATATCACTTCATGTTAATGCTCTTAGTTGGAGGATGAATAGTCCCTGGCTAAGAGTGACTTTGTCATAATTAAGCGGAGTTGATCGCGCGCCTAGAGATAGGTGACAAGATTTTGCTAGATTAGGGTGCAACCTAATAAGAGAATCCAAAGATCGAGTTAATGCAACCATAGGGTGTTAATTAGAGAAAATCTCGAATATTCATCCTAGGGATTAGACGTTATTAGTCTTGAATAGGGATAATAACATAACTTAGTGATTTCTACAAAACATGTTAAATGAATAAATCGTCCGGTTCGGAGCCAAAATAACTAGTAAAGTCTAGGTGGATTTTTCCTTAGGTGTCCTAAATCAATCGTTTTTCCCAAAAGTAATTTCCCAATTTTATTTTCTGCAACTTCTTAGTTTAATTAATTAGTTAGTTAAAACAAACCCCTTATTTCTTAGGCTAGATAATAAAAAGACAGTCAGTACTAGTACTTTAGTCCTTTGGGTTCGACAATTTGGTCTTACTAAAGCTATACTACTGTTCGATAGGTACACTTGCCTACATCGTGATAATACTTAGTCTTAAGAATGTTTAATTATAAATTTATAAAACTTATCACAGAAAATCACGATCACTTATCAATCACAACCTATATTGCATCTTTCTTTCTCGGTGTCATCGGTAATCCTGTCACAAAATCCATGGCAACTCGGTCTCATTTCCACTAAGGAATTAACACAGGCTACAATAAACCTAAAGGTACCTGATGTTCAGCTTTTACCTACTGACAAATAAAGCATCTAGAAGCAAACTCTGAGATATCTCTCTTCATTCCTACCCACCAATGCATTTTCTTCAAATCATTATACATCTTGTACTACCTGGATGAATAGACAAAGAACTGCTATGTGCTTCCTCTAAAATCTTTCGAATAAGCTCATCATTCTTTGCTACACATATCCAATTTCTAAACACTAAACAACCGTCAGAACTGATCTAAAAATCTGACTCTATACCCGACTCACACTGAGCTCTTTTGGCTTGCAACTCACTGTCATCTTTCTGAACTTCACAAATTTCTTCAAGAAACATTGGCTTAGCTCTTAATTCGGCTAAGATAGAACCATCATCCGATAAGTTTAAACTAGTGTTCAAAGCTTTTAATGCAAATAAAGATTTTCTACTCAAAGAATCAGCAACTACGTTTGCCTTACCCGGGTGATAATCGATCACTAGTTCATAATCTTTAATCAACTCTAGCCATCTTCTTTTCCTCAAGTTCAAATCTTTCCAACAAATACAATCTTCATCCAAATCACATTCATTTCATAATAATATCACTAATCATTATTTTATCTAACATTATATCCATTCATACTTTCAAGTAGTATTTAAACATCTTAGTTAATTTGCATTTATATCATATATCAACTTATATTAACTTAACTAATATATTCATGAGTTGATACAAAACATAGTCATATAAACTCATGTACATGCCATATAAACCATTTAAAGTATTTATAACAAAATCTACTGGAAAATCGAGATAGTGTGACTTGAGCGTGATGATCTGATCCTCTGACCCTCCCGTTAATCTACAAAGAGCAATAAACACTACAAGTAAGTTGACTATAGCTTAGTAAGTTCGTCGGGTTTAACCTTAAATCTTACCAAATATTAGTTTTTCCAAAATTCAAATCATATGGATATTTCAAGTAAGTTGCTTTCATCCTGTAAGTCATAATTTCATTTTAAAATAAATTTACTTAATTGAGCTCAATAATAATAATGATAACAATACTTACATTTCTTTTTCCACACGTTACAATTATGACTTACCAACTTGTCCATTTAAGGAACGACTTACGAATTTGAGTACATCGTGATCTAAAGCCCGGGCTAAATCAAGCACATAAGTGCTAAGCGGAAGCTTAGAAGGCTAAATCAAGCACATAATCGCTAAAATCAAAACCCCAAAAGGGTTAACTGAAACTCATGTGAGTTAATGAAAGCTCATAAGAGCTAAAAAGAAAGCAAACACGAGAATTTGCAACAAATGCTGAATCTCCGTTTACTTGGGTAATTTATCGTCAATTTATCTTTTTCACTGACCGATCGTACTCATTTCCTGTGTTCCGTTCCTCTGAAATACTCAATTCAATTTCGTAAATTTTTTACATAATTTAATTATTTTCAACAATTAACATACATAAATATTAATCACCATTCATAAAATAACATTAAAATTTAATAATTTAACCTACGAACTTACCCGGAACAATTTGCAGTAGTTGTAGAGATTTCTGGAACTATTCCGAAATTTTCTCTTTTCCTCGTTTATCCTCGATTTCTTGATCTATAATATAAAAATTTTCACTTATCATTATTGAATTCACATTCATTCTACTTCACATATTTCAAATATTTCAAATATTTCAAACTTTTATGATCAGTAAATATTCGGCACTTCTCACCATACAAGTGATGTCTCCAGATTTTCAATGCAAATACAATGGCAACTAGTTCTAAATCATGTATTGGATAATTTTTCTCATGTGGATTTAGCTATCTAGAGGCATAAGCAATTAGCTTTCCTTCTTGCATAAGTACACAGCCTAGTCCATTCAAGGACGCATCACTGTAAATCACAAACTCTTTACTCGGTTCTGGTGGTACTAAGACAAGAGCTTCAGACAACAAACTTGTCAAAACTCTGCTGACACATTTCAGTCCATTCAAACTTGACATCTTTTTGCAGCAATCTTGTCAATGGAGTAGCTATCATGGAAAATCTCTCTACAAATCGTCTATAATAACCGGCGAGACCAAGAAAACTTCTGACCTCTGATACATTCCTGGGAGGCTTCCAATCAACAATGGCTGAAATATTGCTCGAATCAACTCTAATACCTTCACCTGAGACTATATATCCAAGAAAACCAACTTCCCGTAACCAGAACTCACTTTTGCTAAACTTGGCATAAAGCTAATTATCTCTCAAAGTCTGTAAACCTATTCTCAAATGCTCTGAATGCTCAGTCTTATCATGAGAATAAATCAAGATATCATCAATGATTCATTAAGTCCATGAAAATGGTAGGAGCATTAGTCAAGCCAAATGGCATCACAAGGAACTCATAATGGCCATACCTAGTCCGTAAAGCAGTCTTCGAAACATCTGACACTTTAACTCACAACTGATAATATCTGGATCTCAAATCTATCTTGGAGAACACAGTAGCTCCCTTCAATTGATCAAACAAATCATCAATTCTAGGAAGTGGATACTTGTTCTTAATAGTCACCTTGTTAAGCTGCCAATAATCTATACACAATCTCATCAAACCATCTTTCTTTTTTACAAAGAGCACTAGTGTACCCCATGGTGAACAACTAGGTCTTGCAAAGCCCTTCTTTGTTAGTTCCTGCAACTAAACTTTCAATTCTCTCAATTCCATTTGAGCCATTTTATAAGGAGCAATAGAAATGGGTGTTGTACCCGGAACCAATTCAATACCAAACTCAACTTCTCTGAAAGGAGGCAAACCTGGTAGTTCTTCCGGAAACATATCAAGAAACTCAAATACCACAAGCATTGATTCAATTTTCAACTCTGGATCTTTAGTATTCAACACAAAAGCAAGATAAGCTTCATATCCTTTTCTCAAGCATTTCTGAGCAGGCATAACAGAAATCATGGCAATTGAACTATCTGACTCATATGAATTAACCCGAAGAATTTCACTATTTTCACATTTCAACACAATGAATTTCTTTCCACAATTCACTATCACGTCATGCGTAGTCAACCGATCCATACCAAGAATCACATCAAACTCATCAAATGGAAATAGCGTGAGATCAACTGAAAAATAGTAACCTCTAATCATCAAAGGGCAATTTTTACATACTTTGTCTACTAATACATACTGACCCAATGGATTCGATACTTTAATCACAAATCCCATAGACTCTATGGACATGTTCATACTAGGCATCAATTTCATGTAAACATAGGAATTGGTCGAACTCGGATCAATCAAAGTAATAACATTAACATCATGAAGAGAAAATGTACCCGTAATTACATCGAGGGAGGATGCCTCTTCACGAGCACAGATAGCATAGGTCCTTGGAGGTGCTCTAACATCTGGTCTCCCTGCTGAATCTCTAGATACACCTCTACCTGCCCCTATTCCTGAACTTCTCTGAGGTCTGCCTTTAACGATGGCATTCCCTGATCTTATACTCGGTATTACTTCTCTTTTAACCATCTCAGGACACTCCCAAATGAAATGATCTGATACACCACATCAGAAACAACCAGTCTCAGTTGCTCGACATTGACCTGGATGATGTCGACCACACTGAGGACACTCCGGTCTATTAGGCTGAATACTGCCAACACTCGCAATTGAAGGGGTCTGAGCTTTCTGACCAATAAATATTCTACCTCTATTTCGGCTAGAATACCCCGCTGAAAAATTAGATCTCATAGAGAACTCTCTAGGCCTCTTGGATGTAGGCTGAAACTACTTGCTCATCTGTCTTTTCTTCATGTCTTGCATCTCAATTTCAGCTTTATCCTTTCCTTTCAGCAACTCCTTTGCCTTACAAGCTCTTTCAACTAAAATGACGAACTCTTTTATTTCTAAGAAAATGACTGACAATCGAATATCATCATTGAGCCCATCTTCAAATCTCTTGCTCATAATAGCTTCAGTAGACACACACTCTTGAGCATAATTACTGAGTCTGACAAATTCACGTTCCTATTCAGTCACTGTCATCTTACCCTGCTTTAGTTCAAGGAATTCTTTTCTTTTCTGATCGATGAACCTTTGACTAATATATTTCTTATGAAACTCCTCCTGAAAGAAATCCCAAGTAACCCTCTCTTTCGGTACTACTGACACAAGTGTCTTCCACCAATGGTAGGCCGAGTCTCGTAAAAGTAATACAACACACTTCATGCACTCTTCAGGTGTGCAGGATAACTCATCAAAGACCCTGATAGTATTCTCGAGCCAAAACTTAGCTTTCTCTGCATCGTCATCTTTAGTAGCCCGAAACTCTTCGGCCCCTTGTTTTCTAATTTTATCAACTGGTGGCTTCTCTCTTCTGACTGTATCTGTAACTAGGGAAGCTACATGCATAGTCTGAGGATCATGAGGGGGTGGAGGTCTAAAAGCCAGATTCCTACGAACGAACTTGGCAAACCATTCATTCATAGCTTAAAAGAAGGCTTCTCGAGCCCCTCCTCTCTGACTAACTGTAACGGGCCTTTCACTACTATTTGGTGGCACCGTCCTTTTTGCAAGAGTGGGCGCATTACTTTCTACATCATCTGCACCAACTTATTCGGAATCCATAACTATAAAAGAAAAACATTTTAAAATCGTCAAGAGTCGTCACACTATCAAAGTATAAGTATGGCATGTATAGCTAGACTCTAACTCATACTAAATATTCTAAGAACTGACTAAGATCTTGCTCTGATACCAATAAATGTAACACCACTTACCCGAGACCGTCGACAGAGCCGAGCATGAGGCGTTACCAGACTTATCTTACTTGTTCGGGGCATAAAAAAATTTACTTTTAAAAGAAATTATTTCGCTCACATTCAACCAATAGAACCCTAAAAATAGCTCTCGAGGCCCTAAAACGTGCAATTGGAACAGTTCGGGACCAAACCGGGAACATTAAAAATTTTCCAATTACTTACACAAATCAAAACAATTTATTTTACTATTCATAATAAAACTGTCCATCTACATAATAGTCACTAAATTAATTATAACTCGAGTTATAAAACTCAAAATTTAAATTAGTAAATTTTTCCTGAAACTAGGCTCATATATCTACTTACCATAATTTTTCCATAATTTTTGGTTTGTGCAATTTGTAGAGTTTATTCATTAAAGGTTCCCTTATTTTGTAGTTCAATAGACCTCACCTTTCTTCACTAAAAATCAATTATCTCATTATACAGAAATCAGATAATGTTTCTGATTATTTTTAATGAAAATAGACTCACTAAGAAATCTAAAAACATAAACTTTTACTTGTAAATATTTTTTTACAATTTCTAGTGATTTTCCAAAATTTGGAACAGGGGATCACGAAGTCACTCTGAACCAGTCTTATAAAAATTTAAATATCTTAGAATATAGACTTTATTTGGTTTCTCTGTTTCTTTCTTATAAAACTAGACTCAATAAGATTTAATTCTATATCACATTCACCATTTATTTTCATTTCTATAATTTTTAATGATTTTTCAAATCCACATCACTGCTGCTGTTTCCTAACTGTTTCATGGCCAACTCTTACTCTTCCATAGTTTCTTTGCATGAAACCTCATTTAGGCATACATAATACCAAAACATGTTCTTAATTAGCTATATCATAAGCTAATCATTACCAAGTATTCACATTCCATTCTTTAATCATATCATAAGAACATACACACAAAATAGCCAAGTCCCTATACATGCCATAACTTAAAGTATTTCTAGTCACAAAATACCAAGATAACTCGTTGATAGTGTGAGGTGATCTCCGATGTCCTTACAATTTTTCGAGTTGGGTTTGTGATACTATAAAAAAGAGAGAAAAGAAAGGGAGTAAGCATAAAGCTTAGTAAGTTTGCATGTAAATAAATAACAACATTCTAAATGAATTATCAAGATAACCTGAACCTTTCGAACATGGACTTATCTTACCTTCCCTTTGGTACACTTTTTAAATTTTTTGTTGAACCATTTGGAATACTAAGGATACACGGGTACCCTTCCCTTTTAAACTTACCATTTCCATGTCTTGACATGGTCTTACATGGTATCCTTACCTTATGAACTCATCATTGCCATGCTTTGACATGGTCTTACATGGAATCTTTGCCTTATAGCAGTTTATCAATGCCATGTCTTGACATGGTCTTATGATAAACCGTAAGTTATACATATTTATAACCCATGCTTAATGCATTTTATAAATTATTTCTGATTAAATTTGGTGAATTTGATGCTCCTAATGCCTTAATTTCATGTTTTATTCTCAGGTAAGCATAGGAGAGCAAAAGGAACGAGAAACGGGCCAAAAACAGAGAAAATGGGCCAAAGCACGAAATCAACACGGCCTGGACCTCCTCACACGGGCAGATCACATAGCCATGTCGATTTGGCAGAATTGATGCACAACTCACACGGGTATAACACACGCCCGTGTACCTCGAACACGGCCTGAAGTTATTGCACACGGGCGTGTCATACAGGCGTGTCCCTGCTGAGCCCAAGTTGAGTCCAATTCAAAAAAAGCCACTTTTGAGGGTTCTTAGGCATTCCAAAGCCTATAAATACACCCTAAAAGAGGAAGAAAAGGGAGACAGAGAATAGGGAGTAAGGAATTACTCCAAGGAAGCCGATTGATCCATCTCAAAAGCCAGATCCACTATCAAGACTGAAGATCTCTCCTCAATTTCCTCTTCAGGAGTTTTGGGTTTTCTTTATGTTTTGTATTTATTATTATTATTCTGAGATGTTTTCTTGTTTAGTTATGAACTAAACCCCTAAATACCTAAGGGGGATGAAACCTATGACGAAACCTTGTTATTATTTCTGAATCGTATGATAAATATTTGACTTGTTCTTAATTATGTGTTCTTAATTCTTGTTTTGGTATTTCAGGATATCACTTCAAGTTACTACTCTTAGTTGGAGGAGGAATAGACCCTGACTAAAAGTAACTTTGTCATAATTAAGCAGAGTTGATTGCGCGCCTAGAGATAGGGTGACAAGATTTTGTCGGATTAAGGTGAAACCTAATAAGGGAATCCATAGATCGAGTTAATGCAACCTTAGGGTGTTAATTAGAGAAAAGTATTGGTTATTCAACCTAGGGATTAGACGTTGTTAGTCTTGAGAGGGATAATAGTATATATTAAGGATTTCTACGGAACAAGTTAAATGAATAAATCGTCCGGTTTGGAGCTAGAATAACAAGTATAAATCTAGGTGGATTTTTCCTTAGGTATTGTCTCAATCAATCGCTTTCCCCAAAAGTAATTTCCTAATTCTATTTTCTGTAAGTTCTTAGTTTAATTAGTTAGTTAAAACAAACCTCTTTTCTTCGGCTAGATAATAAGAAGACAGTCATTACTAGTACTCCTCGTCCTTTGGGTTCGACAATCCGGTCTTGCTAAAGCTATAGTACTGTTCGATAGGTACACTTGGCTACGTCGTGATAATAGTTAGTTTCAAGAACAACTCATTATAAATTTATAAACTTATCACGGGAAAATCACTATCATCTTACATGATTTCCTTGCCTTGTAAAACTGACCAATGCCATGCCTTGGCATGGTCTTACTTGGTATCCTTAAACCCTAATGTCATGACAGTTGTATCCTACACATTCCTAAGGTTCAACCGGAACTTTTAAGTATCATTTCTCCATCAATTGTTACATGAATCATCAAGGAATAAATGTACAAAATAAATATATAGATGCTAAAAAATAACATCATTAATTATAAATAATAAAACATTACATTTATTTACCGCAAACTTACCTCGATACAAAATACGATAAAATATTTTGATTTAGTCCTCAACCTTTTTCTTTCCTCGGTCTAACCTCAAATTCCGTTCTTCTTGATCTATAATAGCAAATTTAACTTATTTAATATTCACATTTATCAAAACAGTCCTTAACTCTAACTTTGGAAAAATTATGATTTTGCCCCTAAACTTTTGCATATTTACAGTTTTTCCCCAAGGCTCGGAAATGAAACTTTATTCCTAATTTTTATATTTTATGACATGCAGATTCATGTATTTACCTACGGCAGCAACAAATTCCCACTCTAACATGTACTTATGACCATTAGGTATTTTTACCGATTATGTCGTTTTACTCGTTTTCGCTTAAAATCGCTTAGCTCAAGGCATTTAACATAATTTCAAGCTTCATATTCTACCATAAAACATCAAAATAAACACATTTCACCTATGGGTATTTTTCCAAATATGAACCCTAGGTTAAATTATTGCTAGAATAAGCTAAATCAAGTTACCGGGACTTCAATAACGTAAAGAACATTAAAAACGGGGCTTGGAATCACTTACTATGAAGCTTGAAAGCTTGAAAAAACCCTAGCTATGAAGAACCCTTGAAAGTTCGGCCTAATGAAGAAGATGGGCACATTTTGCCATCTTTTCCCCTTTTTATAAACTTTAGTTATTTTTATCTATGTATGTCCATTTTAGTCCATGAAAACCTAATGGTCTAATTACCATTTAAGGACCTCTACTTCAATTATACTCTTCAATTTAATCCTTTAGCATCTAAAACTCATATTTATCAACTTTTGCAATTAAGCCCTAGTAGGCAAATTAAGCATGTTATCTATAAAATTTTCCATCGATACTCTAACACATGCATCTAATCACTTGGTAAATTATAAAAATTAATCGAAATAAACTTTTCTATCTCGGATTCGCGGTTTCGTAACCACTGTTCCATTGAGGCCCTATTTTGGGATGTTAAAAATTTAGCTAGGTAAGTTCGTATGAACTGAATTCTGTATAATTTTGATTAAATTGAATGTTAATATGTGATTATATTGTGATTAAATAAATATATATGTGTTTGTATGCAATTTATCTCGTAATGAAATGATGGAAATCCAACGATGTTTCGACGACTAACGAGCCCCATTTGAACCTTAAGAATTCATAGGATTCAAATGACTTGTCATTAGAGTTTACATGATTTGGGTGCTGGTCATGAACGTCCTACCGATGGCTAAGGTTCGGCATGTATTGCGGATACTATACAGCTCGTGTGAGCAGGCCCATTCTCACAGCTCTTGTGAGCAATCTAATTCATAGTCGTGTGCGCATATGGAAACACAAAATTTTATATACTTTTTCATACCCATTTTTACTTAAATTCATGCAAATCTGGTTAAATTCTTGTCAAAAAATAATTAAATATTATAAAATAATTAAATCGTGTTAAAAATATGAAAATGGTGAATTTAGTTAATTTTATACTTAATTTTGATTAATTTTGACTATTTTCGACAGATTCGCGCAAAAGGCAAAAATTGACTCGGCCGACATTGCTAAAAGCACAAAATCGAGAAGCAGTTTAAAGTATCGAGGCACATTAATTTCCAGCCTAAGACGGTCTAGAAATGTGTATTAATTCATAATTTAATTAATTTTAATTTATTCCCCATTTAATTTGGGTTAAATAAATTATTTTTAATTAATTATGGAGAAAGGGTCCAGTTGAACCGCACTGGTCGAACCATATTGAGTGAACCAAACTAGCCACTAATTGGGCAGCCCAGAACCGTCCATATGCTGACCCAATTCAGCATTTTAGCTGACTAAACATGCTTGAAAAAAGGCCCTCGAAATACTTCTAAATTGCATTCAAACCCTACCTTAAATTATGGCTTTATAAAATTGCCCCAAGCCTAAAATAGCAAAGTTGAAACTCTCAAGTTTGCCAAGTCTGCGGCCGGCCAAGGGAAGTCTCTTAGGTTGATTATTTTTACTATATTTAGGTGCCATATTCAGCTATAAAAGCCACCCCTTTCTCATCATTCAAACCATCCCTCATTCCACAACATTCTCTCATTCTCTCTTCTCATCTCTCACTTTTCTCACTTTTCTCTTTTTTTTTTCCATGTCATATCCCTTATTGTTCAAGTGCCGATTTATTCTCTTGGGAAAGAGGCTCTCATCATCCATTTTGGAGTAGTGATTAGGTGTTCATAAGCCACCTTGATAGCCGAGGGCAATGAAGAATGAAGAACGGAGCAACTAGTTAAGCCACGGAGAGACATCGGAATTGCTTCTTGTTCCCTATCTCTTTAATTTTTGTTGTTGTTTTGACGAACATGTTTATGAATATTTATGCTATTGAAATGGTTATTTTAATCAATTTAGCTTAAAATTAAGTTTGTGTTAGGTTGATTATATTCTACCTGCTTAAATTGTTAAAATGATGTTGATGTTGTTATAGGCCTCGGTAAATTGCTTGGTTAAGTAAAATCATGCCTAAGTTATTTTTGCATTATAATTGTTAAATAGCTAATGAATTAATTATTTAAATGGATTGAAATTATAATTAATTGACACAATACTTAATCAGTGCATGTTTATTCTTCTAAGGTAGCTGAAGGTTAAATTACCAATGTGTCTGGCGATATTATTGCCTTGCATAACTTGCAAGATTATTATGATTAAACTACTTCAAGGTAGGGATGCCTTGTTACCTCACATAGTCTTTTATATGCTTATTAGATTTAGTTAATCGTTTGAATTGACATAGGGATATGCAAGAGATTAGTTCAATTTAATGAGTATGTATGTGCAATACCATGTTTGCTTATTAGAATCTGTTTAGTAGATTGAATTGACATAAGGATATGTCAAGAGATGAATGAATTTTTGTATGTGAGTATGTTCATAAGTTAGCAAATTATCGGGTTGCTGTGAATTTATTCGTAATAATATAAACATGAGTTTAATTATTCTAAGTTAAAGAAATATAATTAATCCAACACAAGTATGTTACCTTGATTAAATCTTAGTTGAAATCGTGCATTAGAACTCCTTTGTTTTATTTTAATTATTTACTTAGCTTTTAAATAGTTTTTGACCATCTTTTACGACCAAATTATTTTTACCTCACCAAAGTGTTTTACAATTAATTTCATAAATAATTCTATTTACAGTCCTTGCGGGTACGATAACTCAACATTTACTTGTCACTTTATTACTTGTTCCTTACGATTGTGTGCACTTGCACATTTTTTCATCGTTCCAGCATACATGTATAGGAATTGACGAATTACAGTTATATGAGTTAGCACACTATGTGTTAGCTGTCCCGGATATCCAATGGTGTTCTAAACGGTTCAACGGGTATAATCTGAAGGAAATGGTAAGAGTTTGATACGAACTAAGGCATGTTCACATATGAATTGCACTAAATTGGTGATCATGGATAAATGTAAGTTGAGATGGATATATATTCATATGTTACATGTTTAAATGTTGTGATCATCCATGAGTAAATTGCCTATGTCTTATGCTTATATTGCTAACATGTTTTGTGTGAATGCTTAGGCTTTAGCCAAACTATTGGATGGATTGTATTATGCTTACTTATAAGTTATGCATCGAAATGATAAGTGCCCAAATCGAAATATGCTTGTGCTCATGAAAGAATGGTAAGGTCTAAATTATGTAATTTCTTATGAAATGATTTATCATGTGGTTAATTTCAAAAGAGTTATGCCTAAATGCACTAGCTTGTTACTATGGTTGATGATATGCTTATGTCTTGTGTGTTAAGTATATGAAATACGTGTGGGATGGTAATGAAATAGTAAATTCATACTTCAAGTGTACAATGACGAAAAAGGGAATGATGAGCTGAATTGATATTGTTATTTAAGCTAAAGAAAGTAAATAAAAAGGAAAGTAATGAAATGCAAATGAAAGTAAGAATATTTGAAAAGGTTTAAAGTTTTATAAAATCCTACTATGCTAGGGATGATATGTATATGTGATACTGCAGATTTATTCACTCTGTAAGTTGTTGAATATGGTTTCATGAATCTTGAGGTATTGGTATAGGATTATTCTTAATATGTATAAATTTCATACTTGAAATAGATTGATATGACTAAAGTTTATACGAGCTTAATAAACATTCATTGCTTACGTAGTTTTTTTCCTTTAAATTTTAAATTATCAGAAGCTCGATCGGGTTAGAAGCTCATCGGAGATTTATCACTTTATCAAGCGATTATATCGATAGATTTTGATGTCTTGGTTAAGGTTATCATGGCATGTATACGTGGACTTATGGTTGATGATTGGTTGAATGTTAGCTGATAAGTTTGGCATGTATATGTCATTTGAGGTGATGTAGCCTTGGTATATTTGGTGCCATCTTGATATGGGTTAATTCGATAATATGTTAAAGCATGTTTGAATGGACAAAGTGATATATGATGAATTGACCTCAACATGGTGAAGATATGGTATGCTTTGGAAAGGTTTTGAATAGATGTGTGTAACACTCCTAACCCGTATTCGTCTCCAGAATAGAGTTAAGAGGTATTACCAATCAATACGTAACCTATAGCATTCATTTAATAATATTAAGCATTCATTCACATACATCATTCAATACAACCACATAGTCCCTTGTAATGACCTACGAGACCTTAATCATGCTTTAAAAGTGGTTCGGGACTAAATCGATATCATACAAAAATTTTGGAAACTTAGAAAAATTTTAATCATACAAGGGTCACACGCCCATGTGAACAGGCCGTGTGCCTCACACGGCTCCAGACACGCCCGTGTCTCAAGCCGTGTGAAAACAGGGCATACATACTTACTTGGGTCACACGGCCAACCACACATCCGTGTGTCTAGCTCGTGTGCCCTTCGAAGTGGCCACACACGCCCGTGTTCCAGGCCTTGCCAAAACTGTAGGGTATACTAACTTATGCAACACGGCCAAGTCACACACCCATGTGCTAGGCCGTGTGCTAATTAGGAAGTATACTGACTTGTACCACACGGCCAGTCACATGCCCGTGTGTGAGACCGTGTAGAGCATACTGACTTCATTTTAATAACCACACTAGGGGACACACGGCCGTGTAACATGACCGTGTGTCACACACGGCTTAGGCACATGCCCGTGTCTCTACCTATGAGGACAAAAATAGGCCATTTGCAAGGCCCTTTTGCAACCCTTATTCAAGCACACCTAAAAAATCAAAATGGTATTATTTCATCATTCAATTAGGCAGCCAAAATCATCAACCAATTGCACAATTCATACCATATCCAATTCATGTAACATCCTGGTTTTAGCTAAATAGGAACAGTGGTTTTGGAACCACAAATCTGAGGTCGTAAAGTTATTTTAATATTATTTTTGGTGTTTATAGCATGTGAATATATATGTGTGAAAATTTTGTGAGCTAATTTTATCGTTTAATAGCTCAATTTCAGAAAAAATGACTAAATCGCGTAAAATGCAAAAGTTACATTCTATAAGTTAAAAGTGTCTATTTGCTATGAGGCATTAAATGAGATGCCCTTTTGTTGATATTAGACCATTTATTGTGATAACAGACATAAATGGGGATTTATTAAGGTGTTTAAATGGTTTCATAACAAGGTTAAATTTGTAAATTGGTTATTAGGTGTGAGCATGATTAGGTGAGAAAAATGGCTTGGAAATAACCTATTTGTCGTCCACACGGCTAGGGAAATGAGCGTGTGTCTTAGCCGTGTGTGACACACGACCATGCAACATGGCCGTGTGTCCCCTCTAGCTTTCAAAGGGTTGCAAGTCAGGTAGTTACATGACCAAGTACATGACCTGGCACACGGGCATGTAGCTTGGCTGTGTGACCCAACTCAAAGAGTTACTCAAGCCGTGTGAGTCATACAGCCGTGTGACCCTTACAGTTTGAAATTTTTCATCTTTTCCCAAAAAATTCTTTATGTTCTCGATTTAGTCCCGATTTGTTTCTAATGTGTTTTTAGGGCCTCAAGGGCTCATATAATGGATAATATGTATGTTATTAATGGAGTTTTCTATGATTGATGTTGTGAAATATATGATTTAAATTTTTTTTGTTTTGAAATGTAATATTCGGTAATGCTTTATAACCCTATTTCGGCAACGGATACGGGTTAAGGGTGTTATATTTAGTGGTATCAGAGTTACGATTTAGTCGGTTCTCAGAGTGAACGTAGCATGTGTGAAGTCTAGAATTACATGCCATTAAATAACCTGTGATAGTATGATATCTCTCGAGCCTGATGAGATTTGTTTTCCAACTGAGCTAATTCCGATAATGTTGAATGTGATACTCAAGTATCTGAGTAAAAATGTTGCTAAGGATGAGTAGAAACACATGAAGGTATGAATAAATGTTTATAATGATTATGTTAATGATAAATATTATATTATGTGTATATATATGATAGTCAAATTTAGAGGCTTTACAACCTTCACCCCCTTACTCTCAAAGTTTTATACAACAGAATTCACAAGTTTTATATTGATAAGCCCACAAGTATGAGACCGAAGTGTAACAGCCCGATTTAGACCCTAATCAGAACGGTGGTTTCGGGACCACAAATCTAAGTCAGAAAAATATTTAAAAATTATTTTCTGTGTTTATTTTGTGTGAATTTATATCTGTGAAATTTTTGTGATTTAATTTTGTCATTTAGGTATCCGATTAAATAAAAGGATTTAATTGCGTAAAAGGGAAATTTGGTGGTTATTTCTAAAAGGGACCTAATTGCTATTGGCTTCTTTAATGGGAACCTTTATGTTGTAAATAGCCCACTTTCATGTTAGTTGGATGGTATTAGGCTTTGATCGTGATTTTTCATGATATGTTTTATAAATTTATAATTAATCGTTCTTTAAACTAACTATTATCACGATTAAGGCAAGTGTACCTATTGAACAGTAGTATAGCTTTAGCAAGGCCGGATTGTCAAACCCAAAAGAACTAAAAGTACTAGTATTAACTATCTTTTTATTATCTAGCCTAAAAATAAAAGGGTTTGTTTATAGCCTAAAAATAAAAGGGTTTGTTTATTTAAACTAATTAACTAAACTAAGAAATCACAGAAAGGAAATTCGGGAAAATACTTTTTGGAAAATTCGATTGATTAAGACAATACCCAAGGAAAAATCCACCGAGACTTCACTTGTTATTTGACTCTAAATCGGACGATTTATTCATTCAACTTGTTCCGTAGAAATCCCTAAGTTATGTTATTATCCCTATTCAAGACTAATAACGTCTAACTCTAGATTGAATAATTGAAATCTCTTACTAATTAACACTCTAGGGTTGCATTAACTCGATCTATGAATCCCTTATTAGGTTTCACCCTAATCCGGTAAAATCTTATCACCCTATCTCTAGGCGCGCAATCAACTCCGCTTAATTATGACAAGTTTACTCTTAGACAGTGACTATTCATCCTCCGCGTAAGCGCATTAACTTGAATCAATATCCTGAAATACCGAAACAAGAATTAAGAACACATAATTAAGAACAAGTTAAATATTTATCATACAATTTAGATAATAACAAGATCCGTCTTAGGTTTTATTCCCCTTAGGTCTACAACACGGCCGTGTGCCTGTCCGTGTAGGTGTTGAAGACTTGTATTCAAGAGCTCAGTTAGTAGGTTAGGTGTTAAATACTAAAATTTGAGGAAGTTAATTCCGCTAATGCTCGGGTTGCCTCTCGAGAAGCGCTTATTTATAGTCTAAGCTCGACTTACCTCCCCATTGATTGGTCATGGTGGTTCGAGGAGTTTATACTCCTCATTCCTACTATCAATTTCATCAAAATAAGGTTTTAGACGGGTATTGTTTACCTTGAAAGTGCCAAATTTGGGATGGATTACCTCGACTGTACTGACTGGGAAAATGCTGAGTACTGTAAGAGGAATTTCTTCCTTCGGTTTGGTAGTGGTAATGCAAGGATCTGCAGCATCAATAATACTTTATCTCTAACCTTAAGTTGATTTGGTGAGGTATTAAGCTCGTCCTAGCGTAGTTTTGGTTTATCGTGTGTTATCGGTTTATGTGCCTGACATTTATCTAGCTCCTCGATTTGTAGCCTTCGTTCTTCATGAATAGGTCCTTTATTGTTGCTTGAACTTGTCTCATGCATATCCTTCGAACTCATTTCTTACAAAGTAGGTTACACCATATGGTCAGTTTTAATGGAATGATTTATACAAGCACCTTCAACTTTTGATGCGTTACTCGAATTGCGAGCTTGAAGGGTGATTGTTTCGTCTCCCACACGAAGTGTGAGTTCACCTGTGCCAACGTCAATAATTGTTCTAGCAGTTGCTAAAAAGGGCCTTCCTAAAATCAAAGGAGTATTACTATCTTCCTCTATGTCTAGAACAATGAAATCAACTGGGAATATAAATTTGTCAATTTTAACTAGTACATCTTCAATAATACCCCTAGAAAATCTGATAGTTTTATCTGCTAACTGAATGTTCATCCTAGTTTGTTTCAGTTTCCCAAGACCTAGTTGCTTAAACATTTTGTAAGGCGTGACATTGATGCTAGCCCCTAAATCAGCCAATGCATTATTAACATCTAAGCTACCAATTAAGCAAGGAATTGTAAAACTCATTGGATCTTTTAATTTGTTGGGTAGCTTATTCTGTAGAATATCTGAGCAAACTGTGTTTAGCTCTACATGCGACGCCTCGTCCAACTTCCTCTTATTTTCTAAGAGCTCCTTTAAAAACTTCATTGCATTTGGCATCTGCGAGAGAGCTTCAATAAATGGTAAGTTAATATGTAAATTCTTTAAAAGTTTAAGGAATTTACCAAATTTTTCATCTGAGCTGTCTTTCCTTGTCGCATTGGGGTATGGCACACAAAGTTTATATTCTACACTTACCAATTTTTTCTCATTGTGACCTACCTCACCTTTATCTCTACTTACCACAGTTTCTTGCTTTGGTTCTGGTTCAGATGCAACTAACCCTTATTCATTTCTAATATCAATCACATTGAGTTGTTCCCTTGGGTTAGGTTCAGTATTACTTGGCAAGCTATCTTGTGGTCGTTTAGAAATTAATTTAGACAGCCGGCCTATCTGAGTTTCGAGCCCTTGGATCGACGCTTGTTGATTTTTAAGCGCTGTCTCAGTATTTTGGAAACGAGTTTTTGACACCAAGATGAATTTGGATAGCATCTCCTCAAGGTTGAATTTCTTTTCCTGTTGATAAGGTGGTTGTTGAAAACCCAGAAGATTTTGTGGCCTTTAATTTCCTCCAACCTGTATTGTAAGTATTATTGTATGGGTTATTTTGAAGTCTAGAGTTATTGTTACCCATATAGTGGACTTGTTCCTCTTCGTTTGTAGGATTTAAAGGTTGATATTCGGTATGCATGCCTCCTCCACTTGAATTACACCTCATCACTGGATGTACCTAAGTAGAACCAAGCAAACCATCAATCTTCTTATTTAGAAGCTCCACCTGATTTGAAAACATATTAACCGCATCGACCTTATAAACGCCTACTATTTTGGTTGGCTTAGTCCTCATGACTTGCCACTGATAGTTATTCAGTGACATCTCCTCAATAAATTTGTAAACTGCTTCAGGTGTTTTGTTGTTGATGGTTCCACCAGCTGCTGCATCAATCATCTGTCTTGTCGAGGGGTTCACACCATTGTAAAATGTTTGAACTTGCAGCCATAGAGGTAACCCATGGTGAGGGCACCTCCGCAGTAGGTCCTTGTATCTCTCCCATGCATCATAAAGTGTTTCTAAATCCATCTGGACAAAAGAAGAGATATCATTACGTAATTTAGCTGTTTTAGCTGGCGGAAAATACTTTAATAAAAAATTTTCAGTCATTTGTTCCCAAGTAGTGATTGACCCTCGTGGTAATGAGTTTAACTACTATTTAGCTTTATTTCTCAATGAAAAAGGGAATAACTGAAGGTGAATGGCATCATCAGAAACGCCATTAATTTTAAATGTGTCGTAAAAATTCTAGAAAATTTGCCAAGTGAGTGTTGGGATCCTCATCCTGCAAACCATCAAATTGAACAAATTGTTGTAATATTTGAATCGTGTTAGGTTTTAGTTCAAAATTATTTGCAGCAATAGTAGGCCTAACTATACTTGACTCAGTTCCTGTTAAATTTGGCTTAGCATAATCATACATAATGCGTGAAGCTTGATTCTAATTTACTTGATCAGCGGCAATCGCAGGAGGTAGCGGGTTTTCATGATTTTCTATCATCTCCTCGGTTGTAATTGAGATATCGTCCTCTTACTCTTCCTCTGTGTATCTTAGGCTTTATCTTATTTCTCTTCGATTTTTGCGAGCTGTGCGATCAATTTCTTCATCAAAAAGTAATGGTCCAGAAGAAAGAAAAAGAAAATTTAGTAAATACAAATAAAAATTAAATTAAATTGCAATAAAAGTAAATGGCTAAAGTAATAAAAATCGAGTGTTCTTAATATCTTAGTTCCCCGACAACGGTGCCAAAAACTTGATCGTCATTTTTTGAGATAAGTTTTATAAATTTATAATTAATCGTTCTTGAAACTAACTATTATCACGATGAAGGTAAGCGTACCTATCGAACAGTAGTATAGCTTTAGCAAGACCGGATTGTCGAACCCAATGGAACTAAAAGTACTAGTATTAATTGTCTTTTTATTAGCTAGCCTAAAAATAAAAGGGTTTGTTTATCTAAACTAATTAACTAAACTAAGAAATCATAGAAAGGAAATTGGGGAAAATACTATTTAGAAAATTCGATTGATTAAGACAATACCCAAGGAAAAATCCACCTAGACTTCACTTGTTATTTGACTCTGAATCGGACAATTTATTCATTCAACTTGTTCCGTAGAAATCCCTAAGTTATGTTATTATCCCTATTCAAGACTAATAACGTCTAACCCTAGATTGAATAATTGAAATCTCTTTTTAATTAACACTCTAGGGTTGCATTAACTCGATCTATGGATCCCCTTATTAGGTTTCACCCTAAACTGACAAAATCTTGTCACCCTATCTCTAGGCGTGCAATTAACTCCACTTAATTATGACAAATTTACTCTCAGACAGGGACTATTCATCCTCTGAATAAGCGCATTAACTTGAATCAATATCATGAAATACCGAAACAAGAATTAAGAACACATAATTAAGAACAAGTTAAATATTTATCATACAATTCAGATCATAACAAGATCCGTCTAAGGTTTCATTCCCCTTAGGTATTTTGGGGCTTTAGTTTATAACTAAAAGGGAAAACATCTCAGAAGAATAATGAATACAAAACATAAAGAAAACCCGAAACTCCTGAAGGGAAATTGAGGAGAGATCTTCAGTCTTGATGATGAATCTGTCTTCTGAGATGGATCAATTGGCTGTCTTCGAGTAATTCCTTACTCCCTACTCTGTGTGTCCTCTCTAGTCCTCCTCTAGGGTGTTTAAATAAGCTTTAGAATGCCTAAAATCCCTCAAATGAGCCCTTTCCGAATAGAACTTAACTTGGGCTCGACAGGGACACGCCCGTGTGACACGCCCGTGTGCAATGACTTCAGGTCGTGGTCAAGGCAGAGAGATTAACATGCCCGTGTTGAGTTTTGTTTTAGGCCATGTTTGAGCCTATTAGAATGGCACGGGCGTGTGTTCTGCCCGTATGAGGAAGTCTAAGTCGTGTTGTTTTCCCACGTTGGCCCATTTTCTTTGTTTTTGGCCCGTTTCTTGTTCTTTTTGCTCTCCTATGCTCACCTAAGTATAAAACATAAAATTAAAGGATTAGGAGCATCAAATTCACCAAATCTAAGGAGAAATGATTCATAAACGTGTTAAGAATAGGATAACAATATGTATAAACTACAGTTTATCTGGCTTATAATATAAATTTTTTATATTAATTCATTAAGGTTATATTGGTAAATTAAGTTTTAAGTTATAATATGTTATAATATATATAATAAAACATAAAATAAAGTTAACATATATGTTATTTTTGTTGTTCTTGCCAAAACCAAATAAAAGAAAAAGAAACTAGGGTTCGGTTGCTTTCCAAGTTCAATCAAGGTAAGAGTTCAGCTCGGTTTTTGATAATTTTTTCGTTTTTGAGATCGTTGCTTCGAGTACTACAAAACCCATGCTTGAATTTTTTTTTTTGGTGAATATTTTTAGTTATGCCATTGTTGAGAGCTTGTGATTTTTGTTGTTTGATGATGAAATATGAAAGATATGTTTTAGATTAACATATTTTGTATTAGAGTTTTTGATGATTTTGAGTAATTAGGATTAAATTGTAAAATAATAATTTTAGGGACAAAAATGTGAAATAAATGAATTATATGGGCTTGTATGGATATGGGTAATATTCATCCTAGCTTGGGTATGGAGAAATTTGGTGTATTTTGTGTTTTGTGCAATAGGGACTAAATTGTAAAAACTATAAATGTCAGGGGTAAAATGTTAATTTTCTCATTTGTGTTTTTGGACTACATTGAATGAAAATATGTTTGAATGAGCTTAATTTGAATATGTTTAGATCAAGAACCAAAGGAATCGGATTTGGATCGGGAGAAAGCGAATATTGTCGGCTAGCTGCCCTGTTTCGTTTTGTATCGTCCGAGGTAAGTTTATAAGCAAATAGATGTGCCTAGTTGTAGTTAAATGCTAAATATATATACTGGTATGTAATGTATGAATTTATAAATGCTATTGCCGAATATGTATAAGCTTGGTAACCATGTTCAAGCATCTGTTTCAACCGAGTTGCGACATCCAAAAGCCCCGTATGAACCTTAAGAATAGTTAAGATAATATGTCATGACATAGGATTCCGATATATGTGTGCGAGTAAGACCATGGTATTGATATGTGATTTCGATATGTGTTTACGAGTAAGACCCTGTCTGGGACAGTGACATCGATATGTGACTACATGTAAGGCCACGTCTGGGATGTTGGCATTATACGATTTGTGTGATTGTCTGAGTGTCCTATCCAATTCTGAATGGTTCATTGGGCGAAGGTAAATCATGTACGGATGTGTAAAATGAGCTAAAACGACCAGGTATGAATTACGTTATTACTTAATTTAGGTAAGTTAAGTAAGTTTTCTGATATTTATTTCAAGCCATGTAAGATGTAAGTGAAGAATGTAAGTAAATATGAAAAGTATGTTTGGCTATATATAAGTGCATACATATATATGGTGTTGAGTTTTGATTCATGAGTTTGTGTGTATGAATGTAAGCATACTTGTTATAATGTCATTTGGATTCGAAAGTTGAATGAAATTATGCTAAATAAGATATATAAGCATTCGGCCAAAGTAACTTATTTGTGTGAAAGTATAAATTATAAATAAATGAAATGGTATGTTGAGACCAAGTGTAATAATAAGGTTGTAATTTGGTTTGTTTTAAATACTTTGATTACACCTTTGAATGGTTCATTTGCTTATGACTTACTAAGCTAAGTTAGCTTAGTTTGTGTATTTATGTTACCTCTGTTTTATAGATTTTGGATTCAAGTTACAAGCTCGAGGATCCTCAACAAAGTCTATCATACTATCGACCGCCTTCGTTATTTTATAAGCTACATTTTGGAACTATGGCATGTATAAGCTAGATTACGTTTTGAATTAATGAACTTTAGTTATGTATAAAGGCCATGTGAAAATGGCTTAATACTTAGTTATGCTTGGTTTTAATGCCTTGTTTTGATGATGGTTATGCTTACTTGTGATTTTGGTGTTATGTGCATTATATATTTTTTTCAAATTAATAATGGCTTGCTTAAAATGTTTGATATGGTAGGTTGGTAATTTAGTTTAGAAGAAGGAATTATAAGGTAATGCTTTGAAAATAATTAGAAATTTTGGATATGTGCATTTGGTTGATTTCGGTTATGACATATGGATAAATAGGTATATTTATGAATTTGGTTGTGGCTTGTGATATTTTACAAGTTCATTAAGTATGCTTAAAGTGAAAGAATTTGCTATCAGTCTTGTAGGTATGTTATACATGATTCGGCATTTAAATATGCATGTGTATATAATGTATTGGCATAATGTTTATAAATATTAAATAATATATTTGTTATGTATTTAGCCTAAGGTATAAATTATATGTGTGTCATCTATGTTAACAAAAATGGATGTATTCGGCAATTGAAAGTTAAAATGGATAAATATGTTAAATGAATTACATATCTTGATAAGTTACAGAATGACTTTATTATTATTATAAATTATTTGACTAAAGTGGTTAACTAATAATATTAAATTTAATGTATGTCTTGTTGTACAAACTTTGCTTAGAGTTAATAAATGATAAGTTTGCATATTCGGTTAGTGACAAATACACTTGATAAGTATCCATTCGGTACATATATATATACACGTTGGTAGCTTAATATTTATGTGACAAGTTGATGCATGTATTCGAAAGGAAATTATACTTTTAATTCTGTTATAAAAGAAATATATATTCGTATAATGTGTTCGGTTGAATAAATAATTATATGTGGTTGATGGATATGATTTGGTAATTGATTAATTTTGGTAAACATATGGTTTAGATAATAGTGTCGCTTATTGAAGTTAAGATTATGAACGAATGAGTACCTCTTTGATTGGTTAGACATATGAGGTTAAAAATTGATAGTATGCATACAGGATTTGATTATGGGTTTAATATTCAATTTTTCACGTTTTCTTATCATGTTGACTGAATATAAATTTAGAGGTTATATGAAATATTGAATCAAAATATGAAAGTTTGTTATGAATTGTATTTGTATGGTAATGCCTCGTAACCATTCCAGTGACGAATATAAGTTAGGGGTGTTATGTTTTGTTGGTATCGGAGCTACGGTTTAGTCGATTTTAGGACTAACGTAGTGCTTGTGAGTCTAGCTATACATGTCATATTATATACTGTGATACTGTGATGACTTTTGACATTTGAAAATGTGTTTTTATATAGTAAATGGATCCCGATAGAGCTGAAGCTGATGATGTCGAGAGTGTAGCGCCTGCTACCGCGCAAGGGACAGCGCTAGTTGATCCTTGACCGATTTCGAGTAACCAGGGAGGAGAGGCTAGACAAGCCTTTTACGAAATGATGAATAGCTGGTTTACTCAGTATATCCGGACAAACCTAGCTGCACAACAACCTCCATCTTCGATTCCTATTGTACCTCAAGTAAGTGATCCATTAAGATTGTATAAGCCACCTGTTGATAAAATCAGAAAACATGGGGCTGAAGAGTTTAAAGCTACTGATGATATGATGCTGAGCGGCTGAGTTCTGGCTTGATAATAGTATCCTTCTATTTGATGAGTTGTTCTGTACCCCAGATGAATGTTTGAAATGTGCCATATCATTGCTTCAAGACACAACATATCACTGGTGGAATACCCTAGTATCGGTAGTTCCGAGAGAGCGAGTGACTTGGGAATTCTTCCAAAATGAGTTTTGTACGAAGTATATCATCCAGAGATTAATTGATCAGAAGCGAAAATAATTTCTACAGCTGAAATAGGGTCAGATGACCATGACAAAGTATGAGCAAAAATTTGTGAGACCCAGTCGGTATGCCCGAGAGTGTGTTTTGACCGAAGCTATAATGTGTAAAAGATTTGAAGATGGGCTGAATGAAGATATTAAACTATTAGTTGGCATACTTGAGATAAAAGAGTTCGTAGTACTGGTTCAGCGAGCCTGTAAAGCTGAAGAGCTTGGGAAAGAGAAAAGAAAAGCTGACTTTGAAGCTAGAGACTCGTGTAAGAGATTATTCAATAAGCCAGTTCAGTCAACACCAAAGAAGTTCCAACATGATTTCAGCCGTTCAAAAGCCACTTCAGGTTATTTTCAATGAGATCAGAATAGACCACCTATGAGTACGAGAGCTACCTCAGTAGCTAATGTGGGTAATGTTAGATCTAATCAACCTAAGTGTAAGTATTGTGGTAAACGACATCCCGGCAGTTGCAGATTGCACGATTGAGCCTGTTTTAAATGTGGATCAATGGAACATTATATTCGAGATTGTCCAGGGTTAGCTAAAGAAAATCCAGCGCAGAACACGAGATTGAGTAATACTGTAGCTCGGGGTAGACCACTTAGAAATGCGGTTAATGCGAGTGGCAGTCAGAGAGAATTTAAAGATACAGCAGTCAACTCTGAGGCTCGTGCACCTGCCAGAGCCTATGCTATTCGCGCATGAGAGGAGGCTTCATCTCCAGATGTCATTACTGGTACATTCATTCTTTATGATACTAATGTAATTGCATTGATTGATCCTGGTTCTACTCATTCTTATGTGTGTGAGACATTAGTGTTCAATAAGACTTTACCTGTTGAGTCTATTGAGTTTGTGATTAGAGTGTCAAACCCCTTGGGTCGGTGTGTTATGATTGACAAAGTGTGTAAGAATTGCCCCTTGATGGTTCAAAATTCGTGCTTTCCGGCTGATTTGATGCTATTATCATTTGATGAGTTGGACATAATTTTGGGTTTGGACTGGTTGACTTTGCAAGATGCTGTTGTAAACTGCAAAAGAAAGACTATTGATTTACGGTGCCAGAATGATGAGATTATTCGAATTGAATCTAATGGTCTGAATGGGTTACCAACAGTGATTTCTTCGATGCTAGCTTAGAAATATGTGAGAAAAGGGTGTGAAGCTTATTTTGCCTATGTGCTTGACAGTAAAATGGCTGAAAGAAACATTGAATCAATACCAGTTGTATGTGAGTATCCAGATGTGTTTCCTGAAGAATTACCAAGTTTGCCACCTATTCTGGAGGTAGAGTTTGGTATTGAGTTAATGCCTAGGGCGACTTCGATATCCATAGCTCCGTACAGAATGGCACCTATATAATTAAAAGAATTGATAGCTCAATTCCAAGAGTTGACAGATAGAGGATTCGCGCGACCGAGTTTCTCTTCTTGGGGTGCACCAGTACTATTTGTGAAAAAGAAAAATGGAACTATGAGAATGTGCATTGATTATAGACAGCTCAATAAGGTGACTATAAAGAATAAGTATTCGTTGCCACGGATTGATGATCTGTTTGATCAACTAAAAGGGGCTATAGTGTTTTCGAAGATAGATTTGAGATCAGGCTACTATCAGTTGCGAGTTAAAGACTTAAACGTGCCAAAGACTGCTTTTCGAATGAGGTACGGACATTACAAGTTTTTAGTTATGCTTTCCAGACTTACTAGTACACTTGCTGTTTTCATGGATTTGATGAATCGGATCTTCAGACCGTATTTGGGTCAATTTGTGGTTGTGTTTATAGATTATATTTTGATCTACTCTCATGATAAAGCTGAACATGCCGAACACTTCAGACTTGTGTTATAGACTTTGCGACATAAGCAATTATATGCGAAATTCAGTAAATGTGAGTTTGGGTTAAGTGAAGTCAGTTTTCTGGGTCATACGGTACCAGCATCAGGTATTTGGGTTGATCCGAGCAAAATTTTAGCTATACTTGATCGGAAACCTCCGAGGAATGTTTCTGAAGTCTGAAGTTTTCTAGGACTTGTTGGTTACTATAGACGGTTTGTGAAAGGTTTCTCTATGATTGCAACTCCGATGACGAAGCTATTGCAGAAAGATGTTAAGTTCGAGTGGCCAGAGAAGTGCCATAAAAGTTTTGATCAGTTGAAAGCCCTTTTACGTAAGCTCCAAACTAGTTCAAATTAGAATCGGTAAAGAATTTGTTATTTATAGTGATGCATCTTTAAATGTTTTGGGCTGTGTTTTGGTGCAGGAAGGAAAAGTTATAGCTTATGCCTCGAGATAGTTGAAGCCGCATGAAAGAAACTATTTGACACACGATTTGGAATTGGCAGCTATCGTGTTTGCATTGAAAAATTGGCGTCAGTATCTGTTCAGTGAGAAATGTCATGTTTATTCGGATCTCAAAAGCCTGAAACACTTCATAACTAAGAAAGATCTAAATTTGAGACAACGCCGATGGTTAGAATTGCTAAAGAACTATGAGCTTGTGATTGACTATCACTCGGGAAAGGCTAATGATATTGCTAATGCTTTAAGCCGAAAATCACTGTTTGCTTTGCGTGCGATGAATGCGCGTATGGCTATGTCTGATGATGGTTCGATAATAGCTGAATTGAAAGCAAGACGATTATTTGTTCAAAAAATTTGTGATGCCCAGAAGGTTGATAACGAGTTGATAACAAAATGAGCTCAATGTGATTCAAATGCTGATTTAAAGTTTCGAGTTGATGCTAATGACTGTTTGAGATTCAGGAACTGAATATGCGTCCCGAGGAACTCAGAGTTGATTTAGATGATTTTGAATGAAGCTCACAACAGTCGTTTATCTGTTCACCCAGGTAGTACGAAGATGTATAATGATCTGAAATAGCTTTATTGGTGGCATGGAATAAAACGAGACATTTCTAACTTTGTTACAAAATGCTTAATCTGTCAACAAGTAAAAGCCAAGCATCAGGTACCTTTTAGATTGCTTCAGCCAATTATGATACTAGAGTGAAAATGGGACAGAGTTACTATGGATTTGTATCTGGTTTACCATTAACACCGAGCAAGAAAGATGCAATCTGGGTTATTGTGGATAGATTGACTGAATCGGCTCATTTTGTTCCGATACGTACAGACTACTCGCTTGATAAGCTGGCTGAATTGTATGTTTCTCAGATTGTAAGATTACATGGTATACCTATATCTATTGTTTCGGATAGAGATTCGAGGTTTACATTGCGGTTTTCGAAGAACTACAAGAAGCTTTAGGTACGAAATTACATTTTAGTACTACTTTCCATCCGCAAACAGATGGTCAGTCCGAGCGAATCATTCAGACACTTGAAGATATGTTGCATTCTCGAGTTCGAAGGTATGTGGGAACGATACCTACCTCTGATTGAATTTGCATACAATAACAGCTTTCAATCGAGCATCAAAATGGCACCTTATGAGGCTTTGTACGGTCGTAAATGTTGTAACACCCCTAACCCGTATCCATCGCCAGAATAGGTTAAGAGGCATTACTTAATCCATAACACAATTCAGAATAATCGAATAACAAATCATCTCAATGTTGTAATTCTCAATCATTCACATTTATCCAGAACATAAAAGCGAGTATACAATACTTAAACATACATTCGGGACAAAATTGACAACATGTAAAAGTTCCAGTACTTATAAAAATTTTCAACTTTTGAAAGGTCACACGGCCTTAGACACACCCATATGTCTAAGCCACGGCAAAACAGTGCATAACAATTGACTTGCCCACATGGCTACAAGACACGCCCATGTGTCTTGGCCGTGGTCGAGCTTGACTTGGGCCACACGGCTAGCCACACGCCCGTGTGCTTTGGCCGTGCTTGTGTCTGGCTTACAACTATAGGGTACCCTAGGGGACATACGATCTCTGTTCGAATGTCCCACACTAGTCTTTGAACAACTGCTATCATCTCTAAATTTCTTTAATCCAGATTGAAATGATTTGCCCGATGATCTCTTTCGCACCTCTCTAGCTTCAAAATTAGTTTTTCTTTTCTCTTTCCCGAGATCTTCAGCTTTACATGCTCGTTCAACAAGCACTACAAATTTTTTAATTTCTAGAATCCCGACTAACAAACGAATATCTTCGTTCAAACCATCTTCAAATCTTTTGTACATTATTGCTTTTGTAGATACACATTCACGAGCATATTGACTCAGCCTTACAAATTCTCGCTCGTACTCTATGACAGACATACGGCCTTGTTTAAGCTTGAGAAACTCTTTGTGTTTCTGATCAATGAATCTCTGACTGATATATTTCTTCCTGAATTCAGCTTGGAAGAAATCCTACGTAACTCGTTCACTCGAAACCATAGATGTCAACATCTTCCACCAGTGATACGCCGTATCTCTCAGAAGGGAAACGGCACATTTTATACATTCCTCGGGATTCAAAGACAATTCATCAAACACTCTTATTGTGTTCTCTAACCAGAATTTGGCTTTTTTAGCACCATCACTTGTTGTAGCTCAGAACTCTTCAGCCCTATATTTTCTAATCTTATCAACTGGTGGTCTACTCAACTATACCGGATTCACTGGTGGTATAACAGGAGTTTGAGGAGGATTAACCGAGGGTGGAGGTTGTTGTACAACCGGATTGGTCCTAATATATTGGGTGAACCAATCATTCATCATCTGATAGAAGGCTTGTTTAGCCTCACCATCACGGCTACTCGTAGCCGGTCGAGAATCAGCTTGTACTTTCCCTTGCATGGGAGCAGACGCATTGCTTTCAACATCATCTGCTACAGCTCTTTTGGTATCCATTTGCTATATAAAAACACATTTCAATGTCAGGATTCATCACACTATCACAGTTCATAAATATGGCATGTATAGCTAGACTTATAAACGCTATGGTAGTCCTAGAACCAGCTAAACCATAGTTCTGATACCAATAAAATGTAACGCCTCTAACCCGTATCCATCGCCGGAATAGGTTAAGAGGCATTACTAAATCCATAACACAATTCAGAATAATCGAATAACAAATATCATCTCAATGCAGTAATTCTCAATCATTCACATTTATCCAGAACATAAAAACGAGTATACAATACTTAAACATACATTCGGGACCAAATTGACAACATGTAAAAGTTCCAGAACTTATAAAAATCTTGTGTGCCTCACACAGCCTTAGACACACCTGTGTATCTAAGCCATGGCAAAACAGGGCATAGCTACTGACTTGCCCACACGGCTACAAGACACGCTCGTGTGTCTTGGCCGTGGTTGAGCCTGACTTGGGCCACACGGCTTGCCACATGCTCGTGTGCTTTGACTGTGCTCGGGTCTAACTTACAACTGTAGGGCACCCTAGGGGACACATGACCGTGCAACATAGCCGTGTGTCGCACACGGCTGAGACACACGTCCGTGTCTCTGCCCATGTGGACAAAAATAGGCCATTTGTAAAGCCAATTTGCCACCCCAAATTGGGTCAACCCACAAACAAGGAAACAAGCATACTTGTATCATCATTTTAGCCAATTTCAACACCAAAACATAAACCACTCATATCATATAATAGTCACCCAAATCCATACTTGTAAACCTTACCAATTCATGCCAAACATATGGTAACATTATACAAAAACATTTCCTTCCATACATCGTTCAATCATAAGTTAAACTTAGCAACTAAAACATACCACAATTGCATATTAACATCATATACCATAAGCCATTATCAACTATGAATTTAAACACCAACTAGCCAAATCACATGGCTAAGCATATACACCACAAAACATAATTCCACAACTACTAGCCTATACATGCCATACTTTAAAATATATATTTTCAAAAGCACCAAAATGAAGTTCGATAGTGTGGTAACAATCCTTGATAATCCTAGAGCTTGCAGTAGCTTCGATTTCTATAAAACAATGAAAGCACACACAAAGTAAGCTTCCAAAGCTTAGTAAGCTAGTACCAAAAACATCAACAATATAAAATATGAAACATCAATACATAAGTAATTATAATTTCTCAACTCATCCATCAAGTCCATGCCAACCCCAACTATATGTTTACACAAATTCAATAAACTTTTATGCATTTTACCACCTACCACAAAGGTAATATACTTACCGAAACATTTCATATTCAATTATTTTCAACCTTACCTCTTGTTCGAATACTTCGAGACTTTTCGAAGATCACCAATGCCTTAAACATCCGCACACTTAGTGCTTAAAGGTTAGCTGAAGCTAGAATAATTTCGCACACTTAGTGCCATCTCAATTAACCGAAACTAAGTCTTTATCGTACACTTAGTGCCTCAAGTAGCCGAAGCCAGTTTAAATCGCACACTTAGTGCCAAATACCCTTGATTTATCATCGTATTCATCTGAACTAAATAAATATATAATCATGTATAATAAATACATCAAAACCTACTTATAACACCATATTTTGCGTACGAACTTACATCGTACTCGGAATTTGTCGACTCGGACTATTTCCTCTGCAATCTTCAATTTCTCTTGGTCTGAGTCTGAATTCCTCTTTTCTTGATCTATAGGTATTCAAAATTAACCCTTTTATTCACCAAACTATTCAAAAAAATCCATATACACACAATTAGGTTATTTTGAAAAATAGCTCTTACATTTTCACATTTCGACACTTTAGTCCGTAATTCACAAAATCACAAAATACATAAAATTTGCTTGTACACAAGCCTAGCCGAATTCTCCTAACTCTCATACAAATCCATACATTTCATTTATTTCACATTTTAGTCCCCCAAAATAACATTTTCACAATTTGACCCAAAATACTCAATTTCATCAAAAATCCAAAGACAAAACATTTAAACCCAACATCAAGCTTCCATAATTCATCAACTAACATCACAAAGCTCATAGTTTCATCAATGGCACATTTCAAAATCATCACCAAAATCATAAATTGAAGCATGGGTTCGATAGTATACGAAGCAACGATTACAAAAACGTCGAAATTATCAAAAATCGAGTCAAACCATACCTTAATTATCAAATCTCCTAGCTGAAACCCTCAAAACTTTTATTTCATCTCTTTTTCTTTGATTTTTGGCAAGCATGGATGATAATGGTCTAACTTTTAACTTTAGTTTTATTTAATATAACATATTAACCAAATACCTATTTTACCTTTTGTTATAAAACCATTTATTCATTAAATATAATGACATTTATGTCATTTAATGCATTCCATGGTTAAATAACCACATAAGGACCTCCCAATTATAAAGCCAAATAAAATAGGCACTTTTAATATCTAGCGCACAATATTTACATTTTACGCGATTAAGTCCTTTTTCAAAATTAAGCACACAAACAGTTAAATTTTCACACGAAACTTTCACACATGTCAATTCACTTATATTAGGCACAGAAAATAATATTAAAATATTTTTCTAACTCAGATTTGTGGTCCCAAAACCACTATTCTGACTAGGGTCAAACCCAGACTATTACAAATGTTGTACACCATTGTACTGGACTGAACTCAGTGAAAATAAGATACACGGGGTTGATTTGATTAGAAAAACTGAACATAAAGTGAAAGTAATTCGTGAAAGTCTGAAAGCTGCATCGGATCGTCAGAAATCGTTTGCGGACTTGAAAAGAAAAGATATAGAGCTTCAAATCGAAGATAAAGTTTTCTTGAAAGTCTCACCATGGAATAAAATACTCAGATTCAGTCGTAAAGGAAAGTTGAGCCCGAGATTTATTGGGTCACATGAGGTTATAGAGCGTATCGAGTCAGTTGCTTACAGACTATTATTGCCATCTGAGCTAGAAAAGATCTACAATGTATTCTATGTTTCGATGCTTCGTAGATATCGATCTGACCCTTCACATGTGATTAGCCCAGATGAGGTTAAGATTAAGCCCAATATGACGTGCGAGGATGAACCGATTCGTATCCTAGCTCGTGAGATTAAAGAGTTGTGAAATAAGAAAATTACGTTAGTTAAAGTACTGTGGCATAAACACAAAGTTGAGGAAGCAACGTGGGAGCCATAGGATGCAATGAGAGAATGTTAACCGAACCTATTCACCGGTAAGATTTTCGGGGACGAAAACCCCTAAGGGGGGAGAGTTGTAACAGCTCGATTTAGACCCTAATCAGAACGGTGGTTTCAGGACCACGAATCTGAGTCAGAAAAATATTTAAAAATTATTTTCTGTGTTTATTTTGTGTGAATTTATATCTATGAAATTTTCGTGATTTAATTTTGTCGTTTAGGTATCCGATTAAATAAAAGGACTTAATCGCGTAAAAGTGAAATTTGGTGGTTATTTCTAAAAGGGACCTAATTTCTATTGGCTTCTTTAATGGGAAACTTTATGTTGTAAATATCCCACTTTCATGTTATTTGGACGGTATTAGGCTTATAATATAAAGTTTTTATATTAATTCATTAAGGTTATATTGGTAAATTAAGTTTTAAGTTATAATATGTTATAATATATATAATAAAACATAAAATAAAATTAACATATATGTTATTTTTTTTGTTCTTGACAAGACCAAATAAAATAAAAAGAAACTAGGGTTCAGTTGCTTTCCAAGCTCAATCAAGGTAAGAGTTCAGCTCAATTTTTGATAATTTTTACGTTTTTGAGATCGTTGCTTCGATTACTACAAAACCCATGCTTGAATTTTTTATTTTGGTGAATATTTTGAGTTATGCCATTGTTGAGAGCTTGTGATTTTTCTTTTTTGATGATGAAATATGAAAGATATGTTTTAGATTAACATATTTTGTATTAGAGTTTTTGATGATTTTGAGTAATTAGGACTAAATTGCAAAAATAATAATTTGAGGGAAAAATGTGAAATAAATGAATTATATGGGCTTGTATGGATATGGTTAATATTTGGCCTAGCTTGGGTATGGATAAATTTGGTGTATTTTGTGTTTTGTGCAATAGGGACTAAATTGTAAAAATTGTAAATGTTAGGGGTAAAATGGTAATTTTCCCATTTATGTGTTTTTGGACTAAATTTAAGGAAAATATGTTTGAATGAGCTTAATTTGAATATGTTTAGATGAAGAACCAAAGAAATTAGATTTGGATCGGGGGAAAGCGAAAATTGTCGACTAGCTGCCTTATTTCGTTTTGTATCTACCGAGGTAAGTTAAAAAGTAAAGAGCCGTGCCTAATTATAGTTAAATGCTAAATATATATGCTGGTATGTAATGTATGAATTTATACATGCTATTGCCGAATGTGTATAAGCTTGGTAATCATGTTCAAGCATTCGTTTCGACCGAGTTACGACGACCGAAAGCCCTGTATGAACCTTAGGAATAGTTAAGATACATATGTCATGACATAGGATTCCGATATATGTGTGTGAGTAAGACCATGGCATCAATATGTGATTCCGATATGTGTTTACGAGTAAGACCCTGTTTAGGACAGTGGCATCGATATGTGACTACATGTAAGACCACATCTGGGACGTTGGCATTGTACGATTTGTGTAATTATCCAAGTGTCCTATCCAATTTTGAATGGTTCATCGGGCGAAGGTAAATCATGTACGGATGTGTAAAATGAGCTAAAACAACCAGGTATGAATTTAGCTTATTACTTCATTGAGATAAGTTAAGTAAGTTTCCTGATATTTAAGATGTACGTGAAGAATGTGAGTAAATAAGAAAAGTATGTTTGGCTATATATAAGTGCATATATATATATGATGTTGAGTTTTGATTCATGAGTTTGTGTGTATGAATGTAAGCATACTTGTTATAATGTCATTTGGATTCGAAAGTTGAATGAAATTATGCTAAATAAGATATATAAGCATTCGGCCAAAGTAACTTATTTGTGTGAAAGTATAAATTATAAATAAATGAAATGGTATGTTTGAGACCAAGTGTAATAATAAGGTTATAATTTGGTTTGTTTTAAATACTTTGATTACACCTTTGAATGGTTAATTTGCTTATGACTTACTAAGCTAAGTTAGCTTAGTTTGTGTATTTATGTTACGAATTGTATTTATATGGCAATGCCTCGTAACCCATTCCGGTGACGGATACAGGTTAGGGGTGTTACACGAAGAGTTCAATGGCTGAATGAATAATAACGCGGTCAGAGCTGAGAAGAGGTTAGCAAGTAAAAAGAATTCTAGAAGAGATATTAGATTTTTCTAAAGATCATTCGGGATACACAACGTCGTCGTTAAAGAAAGGGCTAATCACGGGTAATTGACTTATTCAGGTATGGTATCTAAAGAACGTATTAACCAGAATTTCTTCTGAATCAGTGAATGGGATAATGTGGGATTATTGATAACTATAGTAGTCAGTGGAATAATGTTTGAATTGTAAAGATATTTGAATGCAGCGGTTATAGTCAAGTAGCTTACGACGATCTCTTCTAGGTATTCTATATGCCCTTTTATCCTCAAAGATATATACAATTGTTCATCTTCAAATGTGATTCTTATCATATAGAAAGGCTGGCTAACCAAAATGTTAGACGGAATTATTGTTAGTCTGGTTGATTCATGATCGGTATTGCTCTATCTTTCTTTGGTTTTCTAATCCATTATGTTCAATAGAAGACTTGATGATAAGACTCATATGATGTTATTTTCTACTTCTACTGTTGATACTCTGAATTATATTTATGCAATTTATGTTGTCTTTGTCACAACTATTTCCAGTACGTATGAGCGATATTCTTCTTCTGGATTTTCTTTGAGTTATCATCAATCTCTTTATCATTCAATATGGGTTGTATTCTCGAGGATTCAGTAGAGCTCCACATCTTGGATTTCATTATCTCAATTTTCTTATCATTCTTAATATTTAATCTATCAAACATGGTTCATCTATAAGGGATATTTATTGGCCAGAGATAATTATATCTATTGCAGTTATGATTCCTAGTTCGGTCATGGAAGCACAGTTATACAGATCTCAGGTTTTCAGAGGTTGTGTTCCTATACTGGTTGTTACTAGAACTATATTTGGTCTTCCTCTTTTATTTTGGAGTACACTATTGATGTTGAGGTATTGTTCTATCTATACGGTTGTAGCGTCAGTCTTATTTAAACACTAAGGTTTTAATATATCTGATGGTTGTAGCTTTGATATGGTTTAAAGCTTCGATGTTAATAATTGAAATAGCTTTATTATATTCCCTCTCTAGCTTTCATGAAAGGGTAGGCATTGGCCAAAGTGTAGATGGTGGAAGATTGACCTCAAACTTGTATATTGGTTCTCATTCCTCAAGTAATCTTGATTTAAGTCAACAAGTTAAAACGAGATGTTATGTTTCGTTTGAGTTAATGTGATTTGTGGTGATCTTTGATTGGTATTCTGAAGGACTTATGATAGATGGTATATATGGATTACCTTGACAACAAGAAGAAAGAATTATTCTGAAATGTTATTATTCGACTGATAGATTGACTCAATTGTGTTATTCAGGAACAGGTTATTCATTTGAAAAGTTAGGTAAGATGTTTATATTCGAGTTTATTTTTTGATTCGGGAATAAAATTTGGTGTATTCACGGGTAAATAGACGGGCAGTCTAAATGAAGAATTCATATTCTAGAAGACATGATATAGAAATATATCTATCAGATTAGTTATAATCGGGAAATGTCATTATGAGTTAAAGTCGTCTCGATAGTTGAAACTGTCGCGCCACATTTTCTATGGAAGGGGAACAAATATCAGTTGAAAGTTACAGATGCAAACATGTCGAAATCATCAGTTAGAATTTGATAATACTGGTTTCTTAGTTATGTTTTGTCAGACGATTACTAAGAATTTCTCGGTAGTTATACTGCTAATGATAAAGCTATGACAAGAGGACATCATAGCTGTTGAGTTAAGTTCTGACATAGTATCAAGTTTTAGTATGAATTCTAATGTGAGTTCTGAATCAAGGTGAGTTATAAATGATTTACCTGTGGATTACCACTAAGAAGATGACAGAAAGATTTGATGTGATGACTTCTATCAGGTGAGAAATTTCTAGCACAAAATTTTCGTAAATGGGGGAGTTGTAATAGGCTACTTTTCAATGGTGTCGAAAATAGTGGTTTCGAGGTTACCAAATCCAACAAATAAGTTTGTAAACATTATTATTTAATATTTAGGAGACAAACATGATTTTAAAAAAGTTTTTGATATAGTATTTTTTGTTATATAAGCGATTTATTAAGTTCAAGTGGTATGACCCTAAGGTCAAGTGGTTTTACAAAATGAGGTATCGGGACCTCCCAAACCATAAATATTTTTATAAATATTTACGGAGTGTCATTAAGGTAGTATTAAAATTTTGTTGGAAAATTTCAACGTTTCGATAGTTAATTAATTAAAAAAGACTAGATCGTAAAAGATGTAAAATTTGATCGCTATTTGATTTAAGTGATTAAATAACTTAATGAATGAAAGTATAAGGACTAATATGGTAAATATACCATATTATATATGATTACACGGTTGGCTTTGTCTTATTATGAAAATATGTATGTTTTATTAATTACAATAAAACAAATTAAAAGGAAATAAAATAAAGTTAAAGATATCATCTTTTTCCCTTTATTTTTTTGCCAAATTTGAGAAAGAAGAAAGCCATTGATAAACCTTCAAGCTTCGGCCAAGCTTCATAGGATGTGTAAGCCCGTTTTAGCCCCATTTCTAGTAATTTTTATGTTTTTGATATCGTTGCAACTAGGTCCAACTAGCCCGTACCTTCAATTTTGAAACTGTTAAAGATTTTGAATATTTCCATTGATGAACCCTGTGATTTTAGATGTTAAATGATGAATTTGAAATGTTGGTTGATATTTAAAAGTATTTTCTTAACTGATCTTTAATAAATTTTTTGATTAGGGACTAAATTGTTAAAATAGTAAAATTATAAGGATTTGATATGAAATTATTGCAAATATGGTCTGATATGGGTGCCATGAATATTCAACTATTATAAAGTGGCATTAAAAATGGTTCATTTGCATAGTTTGGGCTTGAAGACTAAATTGAATAAAAGTAAAACTTTAAGGGCAATTTTGTAAAAAGTTAAAAGTGACTAAATTGCATAAATTACATTATTTTACTATCTAAATTAATAGATTAAATGAAATTATTAATTTAGATCAAGATCGAGAGGGAAATCGAGGATAATGAAAAATTACCAAAATGCCCCTATACTTTGACATTTCTGCAATTTAGCCAGGTAAGTTCGTACGAACTGTAATTTGTATAATTTTGATTGAATTAAATATTAATATGTGATTATATTGTGATTAACTAAATATATAAGTGTTTGTATGCAATTTATCTCGTAATGAAACGATGGAAATCCAACATTGTTTCGATGACTACCGAGCCCCATTTGAACCTTAGGAATTCATAGGATACAAATAACATGTCATTAGGGCTTACATGATTCGGGTGCTGGTCTTGAACATCCTACCAATGGCTAAGATCCGACGTGTGTTGCGGATACTCCATAACTCGTGTGAGCAGCATCGTGTAGCTACGTTTCAACCCACAGCTCGTGTGAGAAGGCCCATTTTCACAGCTCGTGTGAGCATTCTGATTCACAGCTCGTGTAACACCCCTTACCCATATTCGATGCCGGAACAGGGTACGAGGCATTACCAGACTTAAACACAAACATTCATACAAAATCAAGACACGAATTTCCACTCAAATTTAAAACTTTTCATAAACATTCATATCGTCCCTTAAACGAGCCTACAAGGCCCAAAACATACATTAGGAATGGTTAGGGACTAAACCGAGAACTTTAGAAACTCTCGGAAGACTTAAAAAATTTGCATCATGAAACAGGTCCACACGCCCGTGTGGTGAAGGGACACACCCGTGTGGCATATCCCACGCCCGTGCTTCAAGCAGTGTCCATCTTATGGTGCATTTTGTTTATGACGTCATGCACAAAATGTAGTCACACGGCCAAGGCACACGCCCGTGTGCTTAGGCCGTGTAGGCAATTAAAATTCATACATTTCCATAAAATAGGTGCAGACTTCACACGGCCTGGGCACACGCCTATGTCCTATGGCCGTGTCTATCACACGGTTGTGTCTCAGCCCGTGTATTTACTATTGGGTATTCTGTTTACATGAACTAAGGTGCAGGGGACACACGGCCTAAGCACACGCCCAAGGAGATAGACCGTGTATCACACACGGCTTAGACACATGCCCGTGTGTTTAACCATGTGGACAAATTTTAGGCTATTTTCTAAGCCATTTGTCACCCCTATGCACTCTCATAATTAAACCCACTTTATGGCATGCAACATGGCACCTTTGGATACTCAAGCATTCACATTCATGGTTAAATTAAGTCTATAATGGCATATAACACATACCCAACTTGACATATTTCTTTAAAGCTTTTCACATCAATTTCATATTCAATCAACATTATTAATCCACTTTCAAATTATTCATGAATTCTATGGATATGGTCACCCTATTAGTCACAACTATCCATCAAGCACATATGTTATTCATCACACTCATCATCCACAACCAAATCAAAGCATACACACACTTGTATGCATGCATACTTAATTAGGGTTACAACCCAGTAGTCAATATTGGCCATCTCTCATGGCTATATACAAAATAATTGTAACACTATCATAAGCAAACACATTTGGCTAACCAATATGACACATAATAAAATAACCGAGTTTCCTATACATGCCATACTCAAAATGTTGAGACTAACTATACCCAAATGTCTAGTTGATAGTGTGATCGAGTCTCTGATGTCTTTCAATCCCCGAGCTATCTTGGCGATACTATAAGAAAATGGAAAAGAGAGGGGAGTAAGTATAATGCTTAGTAAGTTCACATGCAAATAAATAGCAACATAATCATATATATATATATATATATATATATATATATATATATACCATTGACATAACATAGCTTACATATGTGTCATCATAAATTCATAGGCATAACTTAAATTTGTAGACATAACTTACACATTTTCAATCTTACCAAAAGTTCATCACATATCGAGCTCATTTATATGAGTTTTTCATATGTACCTGTACCAACTCGTAACACATTGTCATATTTCCTCATCATTGACTTACTTGTCGAATAACTCTTAGGTTTACCCGTTGAACACTCGGAATACTATCGGATACACGGAGGACTTGCACATAGTGCTTCAAACATAGCCACATGCTACCTCATATCACAATTACACATTTCTCGCTCTCGAGCTAATCACGGGCCTGCTCACATAAGCTGACAATCAGGACATAACTACTCGGGCTGCTCACACAAGCTGACAGGTGCCCGCAACACATGCCAAGCTACCCAGCCACTGGTCGAACGTACAAGACTAGCACCCGGATTCACAAAATCAGATACACACATAATTTCATGAGCTCATAATCACATAGTTCCTAGTGGCATGTCACATTGCATCCTAAATTATTCCTAAGGTTCAACGGGATTTTTCTCGATAACACATATTCGTCGAACTCGTTCACAATGTTATGCTCATAGACAATAAATTCGTTCATACACTCGACATAATAATTAAACATAGAGATTCATACATAAATAAAACATTCAAACATGTTACATCATTGTATTATTTACACATGAACTTACCTCGGTACAAAAAATGGACAATTAAGTTGATTTAGTCTAAAATTTTATTCTTTCCCTAGTCTAGGTCCGAACTCTGTTTTTCTTTATCTAAAATAGAAAATTTAGCTCATTTAATCATCACATTATTCAAATCAGTACAAAAACTATATTTAGGCAAAATTATGATTTTCCCCTAAACTTTCACATATTTGCAAATTAGTCCCTAGGCTCGTAAAATGAAATGTGTTCGTTCTCTTTGTTATCCAAGCCTAGCCAAACTTATAACATACTCATAGAAGCCCACATTTCTCATTATATCATACATCTTACTACCCATTTTACAAACTTTACAAAGAAGTCATTTTTAGCCATTTTCACTAGAAATCACTTGGTAAAAGATGTTTATCACACATCAAACATTCATATTCCTCCATTAAACATAAGAACACATACATGTCATACATGGGTCAAATTTCAAACATGAACCCTACTTTAAAATAATGGTAGAAATAGGTAAATCGGGTTATGAGGACTTCAAAAATGTAAAAAGCGTTAAAAACGAGGCTAGGATGTACTTACAATCAAGCTTGAAAGATGAAAAACCCTAGCTATGAAACCCTTGAGATTTTTGGCCAAGGTGGGAGAAGATGGACACAATTTTGACTTATTTTTCCCTTTTTATTCTTTTATTAACCAAATGACAAAAATGCCCTTCAGGCCTTTCTTTCAAATTTTTCCTATTCATGCCCATTTTTGTCCATAATTATAGAAATTGGGAAAATTTCTATTTAAGGACCTCTAATTAATAATCAATGGAAATTTCATGCTTAAGGCTTCTAGAACTCACATTTTGCAACTTTTGCAATTTAGTCCTAAATGTCAAATTAGACACTTTATCAATGAAATTTTTTCTTAAAATTTTCACACAAGTATGAAATCATATCATAGAACTCCTAATAATCATAAAATAATTATTTCTACTTCAGATTTGTGGTCTCGAAACTAATGTTCTGACTAGGCCCTAATTCTGGATGTTACAGCTCGTGTGAGCATACATGTAAAGGGATTGATGAATTATAGTTATATGAGTTAGCACTCTATGTGTGAGCTATCCTGAGTATCCAGCACTGTTCTAAACAGTTCAACGGGTTTGACTTGAAAGGAAATGGTAAAAGTTTGATACGAACTAAGTCATGTTCACATATGAATTTCATTAAATTTGTGATACATAGATAAATGTAAGTTGAGATGTATGATATATTCATATGTTACACGTTTAAATGTTGTGATCATTCTTGAATAAATTGCCTATGTCTTATGCTTATATTGCTAACATATTTGGTGTGAATGCGTAGGCTTTGGCCAAACTATTGGATTGATTGTATTATGCTTACTTATACGGTATGCATTGTAATGGTAAGTTCCCAAATGGAAATATGCTTGTGTTCATGAAAAAATGGTAAGGTTTAAATTATGTAATTTCTTATGAAATGATTTATCATGTGGTTAACTTCAAAAGAATTATGCTTAAATGCACTAGCTTGTTGCTATGGTTGATGATATGCTTATGTCTTGTGTGTTAAGCATATGAAACGGATGTGGAATGGTAATGAAATAGTAAATTCATACTTGAAGTGTAAAATAATGAAAAAGGGAATGATAAGTTGAATTGATATTGTTATTTAAGCTAAAGAAAGTAAATAAAATGGAAAGTAATGAAAATGAAAGTAAGAATATTTGAAAAGGTTTAAAGTTTTATAAAATCCTACTATCCTAAGGATGATATGTATATGTGATACTGCGAATTTATTCTCTGTGAGTTGTTGAATATGGTTTCATGAATCTTGCGGTATTGGTATAGGATTATTCTTGATATGTATAAATTTCATACTTGAAATGGATTGATATGAATAAAGTTTATACGAGTTTACTAAGCATTCATTGCTTACGTAGTTATTTTTCCTTTACTTTTTAGATTACCGGAAGCTCGATCAAGTTGGAAGCTCGTCGGAGATAATCAGTAGATTTTGATGTCTTGGTTAAGGTTATGATGGCGTGTATAGGTGAACTTATGGTTGATGATTGGTTGAATGTTAGTTGATGAGTTTGGCATGTTTATGTTATTTGGGGTGATGTAGCCTTGGTACATTTGGTTCCTTTTTTATATGTGTTAATTTGATAATGTGTTAAAGCATGTTTGAATGGCCAAAATGATATATGATGAATTGACCTCAACATGGTCAAGATATGGTATGCTTTTCAAAGGTTTAGAATAGATGTGCATGATTGAAGTATGGTTTGTATACATTTTGATTGTTGGAACCATATGGACATGGTTAAATTTGTATCTTTAAATGGCCAAAATGGTATGGTTATTATGTATCAATTGTGTTATGTTTTGGCATGGAAACAAGTGATAATTGTTTAAATATGCACATGTATAGGTGTTTTGGTTGATATTATAGCCATTATGTTTTGGCTTGTAATTATGGTATATATATGTGACTTATGATGGTTGATTTTATAGTCTTTATGATGCTTAAATGATGGAAGTTGAAATGGTATTTAAAACGTGTGTAATGGAATGTTCTTTGACATAGTCGAATATGGTCATTTTGGTATTTAGAATGTAGTGGACATATATGGTTAATGGTGCTAAATTTCAAATGGCCAATTTGTTTTTTTTTTTTTTTTTGGTGTGAAATTGATAGGTAAATAAAGTGGTAAGATTTGGTATATACTTAGTTGTAAGTTGATTGAACTTTTGGCTAAACTATGCATATGGTTATACATGTTTAATTGATTTGATCGAGATATCTTTTGGGAATATTGGTTGTATGCACATATACCTTATTGGTTTAGTTTGTGGATGCATTATTTGGTGCATTTTGAATGCTTGTTACATGTGGAAAAAAATTGGTTGTAGGTGTGTGTGTGTGTGTGTGTGATTGGGTGAGAAAAATGGCTTGGAAATAGCCTAGTTTTCATACACATACCCATGATGTGACACGGCTATGTGTCCCCTGTAGCTTTCAAAGGGTTGCATGTCAGGCAGTTACACGGCCTAGTACACAACGTGGCACACGGGCGTGTAGCTTGGCCGTGTGACCTAAGTCAGTGTGTTACACGAGCACAGATACAGGCTACAACATAGCTGTGTGTCTCTACTTCGAATGTCCACACGGCCTGAGACACGGGCTGTGTCTCAGTCGTGTGACCCCTATAGTTTGAAAATTTTCATTTTTTCCCAAAAAATTCTTTATGTTCCTGATTTAGTCCCAATTTGTTTCTAATGTGTTTTTAGGGCCTCGAGGGCTCATATAAGAGACAATATGCATGTTATTAATGGAGTTTGCTATGATTGATGTTGTGAAATATATGATTTAAATTTTTTATTGTTTTGAAATGTAATCTCCGGTAATGCTTCGTAACCCTATTCCGGCGACGGATACAAGTTAGAGGTGTTACATTACCAACATATTGCTTATTTTGTGGAAATCTACAATAGCACCATCACTAACGAATATCTCATGGTGAAGCAGTTTGTTCGATCGTTGAAAGGAAATGTTTTAGATTAGTACACTAATTTTGATCCTAGAGTGATTGACATTTAGCAAGAACTTGAACGACAATTTCTTAATCGATTCTATAGCACTTATCACATTGTTAGCATAATTGGGCTCACAAGCTATTGACAATGGAAAGATAAGCCAATCATCAGTTACATCCATCAATGGAGGAATCCAAGTCTAAATTGCAAAGATAATTTGTTAGAGTCTTCTTCCATCAACATGTCCATACAAGGCATGATCTGAGGAATTATTTAATGATTTATATATTTAAAAAGTCTATAAACTATAATAACTTATTTAAATAAGTGACATGAAATAGTTTGATATAACAAATTAAGCTCTTTTCACATCTAAGGAGCACATTTTCAAGCATCTTTTAGAGTTTTTTTCTTAGTTTTCCACATCAGTGGTAGGATTTAGTTTAAGGGTATTTTCTAATATGCTTTATTTATATTTTTTAATAAATATATCATTTTCCTTCATTCATGAGCTTAATTATGTGCTACGGTTATTGTAGGACACAATAGAGTGAGGAAAATGGAGAGAAGCAAAGAAATGACCTCAGTGTCACGACTTTGATAAGCTATTGTCATGACCATTACCTCTCTGACTTGCCAAGGAATTCCCTCAATCAAAGCCAATGTTGCAACATTAAGGCCTCTAATTTCTAGTGTCGCGACCCTATAGACCTAATGATGTGATATCAAGCCACCAGCTGGAATAAGAATTACCAAATAGACAATTCAGTGTCACGACCCTCTCTTCTCAATATCGCAACCTTGGAATTCATAATTGCAAAATTTGTGATATTTATTAAAGGTAATCAGTGGAAGATTAAGTTAATAAAGCCTATGGTTGTTACTTTTTATAGAGTTATTATTGTACTTGAATATTTTAATAGGTTTAAAGTATAAATACAAGTTTATACTTAGCCTAAAATAACAATTAGATAGGGATTAGATCATCTTTTTAGACGACTTTTATTTTCTGCTGTTACATTCTAGGTTTGAATTTTTCTATTAAGTTTTTCACAAGTTTTTTCTTTTCTACTTTCAATTGGTGGACAATTACTATTGGGTTTGCAAAACTTCTCGTGGAATGATCATTTATGAAAGCCAAGGATTTCTAAATTTTTATGAGCATCTCTCAATTCTTCTATTTTTCATTTAATTTTGATTATAATAAATTAAATGATTTTTTTGGATAATGATTTTTTCCTTGTAAATGCACTAATATCTTTGGGTGATTGGTTGTCTTGATTGTATGTGATGTGATTATGTCTTTTGTCAATTAAAATGCTTGATTCAAACTAAATTGATTAGTTTCATTACTTGAAATTGAAAACTTCAAGTGCACATCGAGATTGGATTTGACGAGGGAATGTTCTATCGTGTAGGTTTCGGTTAGTTTGGCTTAATTGAATGAGACCAAAAGAAGATTTCATTAGGTGCTTCCTTTAGTTAATTGGGACTGAAAGGAAAAATTAGTTACGTGAGGAAATTGTGCATTTGAAGTCCCTAGACATATATCCATCACATGCCAGAGAGATGACCAATCACTGTTGTTGCCTATAGTAATTTTACCCTTTTGAAGCCATTAGTTTAAATATTTTTATGTAACTGGTTTAAACATGAATTCAACATTTTATGTTTGTCGTAACAATTCATCGCTCTATTATATCGATAACCTTTTTATTTGTTGCATGCTAGTTATATTATGTGTGAATTTCATCGTATCTTCTTTAGATTCGAACCTTGAAATACTTACATATTTCGTTGTAAAATAAATTTCTATATTATAATTTAACATATATACTTGCAATTGATCGTATGTTATCTTTATTAATATTTTATTTATATTTAACGCACATATGCTAGCAGTTAAAAAATCTTTTTAGTTTTTATTAAGTTTCTAATTTTTTAACATGAACTCATAAAAGTCTTTAGTTTTATTTAGTTTTCAATTTTTGATGATCTAAAATTTAAATTGACAAATTTATATGTAAATTATTTGTTTGTTAGTACAATCACTTTGAGTATAAATATAAGTTGTCTTTTTATTTTCGACAAATTTATTGGTTGCAAAAGATTCAATATAAACCCTTACAATCAAATATATCATATTAAAACTATTTAATCAATTTTTTTTAATTTTACTAAATTAAAATAGTTTTACTATAATGGATTTAGTTGCACATATTCATATTAAATACTTTACAATCAATCAAAGTTGTTTGTAAAGCCATAAAATTCTAGAATGTGGAATTTAGATTTTGGAGCCAACTATAAACAGGGGAAACAAATAATGATTTAAAGGGGCATTATAATATTTACTATTAAGATGTTAAGGTTAAAAAAAACTTAATTTTATTTCATTTATAATAATGAATAAAAAAAAATCTCAAACGGATTGTTCAATTTAATGTCATTAAAATTATTTTAAGGGATAAATATTATATTAAGTTTATATTAAATATTTTGTAATTTTTTTATCATTTTATTTTATTAATATAATTTTTTTAAAGTATTTTATCAATATTTTTTTGAATAATCTCATTATAGGTTTTGATATGTTAGCTCGATCGATCAAACTAAAATTGGCAAGAGGGGGTGAATTGGTCTTTAAAAATTTTGGTGGAAGCAAATAATCTCATTATAGGTTTTGATCTCTTAGCTCAATTGATTAAACTGAAATTGGCAAGAGCGGGGTGAATTGGCCTTTAAAAAATTTGGTGGAAGCAAAGAAAGAGTATGAAATAATGAACATAAAGATTTAGAGGGCTCAGCCCCAATTGCCTACACCACTACCTTAGCTTTCCATAATTAAGGATTTTCTCAAATTCACTAATTTGTTTAACCTTTGAGGACAAGGTTTAACCTTACAACGCTCTTAAGGTTTCTACCCAAATCTTAAGACAAACCCTCTCAAAGAATTACAAGGAAGCAAACTAAGAAATAATCCTCAAAAGATTAGAATGTTTGCCAATAAAGGACAAATAAACAGGAATACACTTGAGCTAAAGAATAACAATAAAAGCTCACAAGTGTCTACAAGAAAAGTATGAAAGAATTGAGCACTAAGGCTGAATTAATTAATCTTTAGGCTTGATTATATCTCTTGTTGTTGTAGGACCATCAGAAGCTGGTTGTTGGGAGAACAAATAAAGTCGTTGGGATGGAAATACCAGACCATTAAATTCACCTGCAACAAAAAGTACCGATACTAGAGACATTTAGTGTCTGATTCAATGACCGTTAAAATTAGTTACCAAGGATACCATAAATGATTTATCGATACCTGGTAAAAGGTAACGATATGATTTATGGGTATTGATAATTTTTGACATTTTTTAATAGATCATGAAAAGCAGAATGCAAAATTGGTATGATATAAATTTTTGGTATTGATAAAATTTAATAAGTATCGATATGATTTTCAAGGTATTGATACTTATTAGTTGTGTTCAATTTTTTATTGAAAACAGAAAGTTGATTTGGTATCATTAAAAAGATGAAATATCGATAAAATTTTACAAGTATAGATACATTTTGGAAATCATCTATACTTCTTGTAGGGAGCAATTTTTCAAATGATTTGAAATGGTTTTGATTAAGTTCAAGAGTTTGAATTTATTTTCAAAACTTTGTCAAAAATATTTTAAGTGTTTAAAGCAATTTCTACTATGTTTGGAAATTTTGAAATATTTTTCATGCTTTGAATTCTTTGTTTCAAAAGAAAAAAATATATATTTTAAAGATATGTTTGTTCTACCAAAATAATTTAACAAATAAAACTAGTTCAACAATCTCCCCTTTTTGATATAACAAAATATTTTGGTAAATTTATTTTTGAATTTGTTAGTCACCCTTTTAAAGTTCAATTTGAATCAATGACTTGATTTTTTTTTTTTTTTTTTGTGAAATTTTGGAATCAAGGATTTGACATTAAAAAATAGTCACTTGATGTTAGCATTAAAAGATTAGTCATAAAATCAACCAAATACCAATAATTTACCTTTCTCTTCTCTTCTCCCTTTTTTTATACAAAAAAATTAACAAATAAAGCTTAAGAGAAAGATTTTGTTAGTTCAATGAAAGGGTAAATAATTTGAAAAACAAAGAACTATTATAGAAGTATCAAAATGAACTAACAAGTATCACAATTAAGATACCAAAATTAATATTAAGTTCTAACATAGAAGTAAGAAAATGTGCAATGGAGATGAGTGAAATGCAAGAGAAAATGAAATATATGCATCCTAGTCTCCTTGAGGTGGAGGAGGAGGAGGGAATTGAGACACTAGAAATGCAATATTTTCCTCCATCCTAGACATCCTAGAGTTTAAACCATAAACATATTAACACCCTCAAATGCATCATCTACTCGAGTGTTGAAACCCTTAAACTTCTCATTCAAGGAGGTAATTGCACCAAGGATTATGGCAAACATTTCGTCGGAGAGAGGCTGAGCAGACGATTGAGCGGAGGAAGAAGTCGGTGGAGGGTCTTGTTCTTCAAGTTCTTCATTATGATCGTCTTAAGGAACATGGTGAACATCTTTAACCCAAGTGTTGGTAGCAAGATCCAGTTTAAAATCAGCCTATGAATGGTAGAAAAGCTAATAAGTTTGTGGTTAACGACCCAAGGAGGATCGACATTAGTGGAGATGTTAAGACAAGAATGTACCAAAAGGTAGAGAGAGCTTACTCTTGAACTTCTGGTTAATATGTTTGGTAATGTCATTAAATAATATTAAAGCCAAATTTGGACACCTAATGTTGTGAAAAGAACCAATCCTCCAATAGTCAGTAGATTGAAGAATGACATGTTTTGAAATAGGATGCAATATCCATGTAATTATAAAATGAAAAATGAGATCATAGACATCTAGCTCAAATACAAACGAGCGTCGAACGTTCAAGGCAGGATTATAAGGGTATTTCTCATTCAACTCACCCTTAGGAGGAAGTTTCAAAAATTCACCGAAATTTTCTAAAGTGAGATGAATAAGAGTATTCATAAGAAAAGAATTTATAGCAACAACTGTCTCACCGAATTAATCCTGTTCGATTCTAGCATTTGAATAAAATGCTTGAACAAGATTAGCATGAGTTGCTGAATGAAATTTGAAAAAATCGATCCACTGCCATTTGGTTTAAGTTTGAAGAAACGAAAATTTGGTTTTGGCCAAAAAATCGATATCGAGGGTGCAAGAAACATTAACGTTTCATTTTAGAAAATAGTGATTACAATGGCAAGAGTCATCTTTATCTCTAAAACAATTATCAAAAGAATTAGGTTGCCTACTAGAAGAAGATGAAGGACCAGAACGAGGGTATTTCCTAACCAACATTCTAACTAACTAGTCAAGAATAACTCTATTAGCACTTAAAATTTTGGTTGGGGAATATTACCAAACACTTTGTGGGCAATAAGTTTAAAGAAAAATTTTAAGAGTTTGTTTGAAAATAAGCAACCATCTGCATGAAAACACATATATATGTTCCAAATCAACCCAAAAATACAATTTCTAATCAATAATTTTTTTAAAAAAAATCAACAATTTTCGCAATAGAAAAATAAAAAATTACCTTGAAATTCCTTTAAAGGTGTGAAAGTGGAGAAAACCTTGAAATTCCTTTAAAGGTGTGAAAGTGGAGATAAAACTTTCAAAATCTTTGTAGAAAATGATAACGTAGGTTGATTTGAGACAAGTTTTTAAAGCAAAGAAGAAGAAATTAAAATTTTTGAAGAGTGGGTTGAGAGGGTTTTGAAAAAGGGAAAAAAATTTAGGGTTTAGTTGAAAAACACGCTCCAGGTCCCACGAGTATCATTATACTTCTAAAATAAGTATCGATATTTTTCAGAAAGTATTAATAAAATGGTATCAGTATTGATACCAAATGCTGAAACTATTTTTTAAAGTGCAAAAAAAATTCCCAACATGAATTTTATGTTCTAACTTAACAACAATTTCTAATGAGTTCATATGTTCGAATATGCCAAAATTGAGTATGATGTATATGAAACATAGAGAATTGTAAGGTAAGAAAAAATTGAACATTTTCATCAAATAAAGTCTACTTGAGCACATTCAAAGGTATTCAACAATTTTATGCTAGACAATATTGATTAAAATAGATTAATCATGCAACAAATAACTTCCCTTAACTAATTGCATATAGAAGTCATAAAAATCATGCATAGACATTTTTTCAATCAATTTTAAGTCAATATCTTGCAAACAATAAAGTGCAAAAAAAATCATTTGAACACAAAATTAAGGTAAGGTAGTAATACCTAATTCTCTCCTAAGTGCCCAAAATCTTTCTTTGTCTAAAGGTTTTGTAAAAATATTAGGTAATTGATTTAAGGTGTCACATAAGGTTTTGTAAAAATATTAGGTAATTGATTTAAGGTGTCACATACTCAAGAATAATCTCTCATTTTTAAATATGATCTCGAATGAAATAATTTCTAATCTCAATATGTTTAGTTCTAGAATGTTGGATGAGATTTTTAGTGAGACAAATAGCACTAGTATTGTCACACTTGATAGGAATGGTATTTATGTCAATTTCATAGTCCTTAAGTTATTGTTTCATTCATAAAACTTGAACACAACAACTAATGGAGGAATCATTTTTTGCTACGGTGGTAGACAATGCAACACTATTTTGTTTCTTTGAAAACCATGATACAAGCATGTTTCTTAGGTATTGACAAGTACCGGAGGTGCTCTTCCTATCTAGTTTGCATCCTCTAAAATTTGTATCTAAGAAAGCATGCAAACTAAAAGATGAGTCTCTAGGATACCAAAAGCCTAAATTAAGAGTGTCTCTAAGGTATCTAAAGATTCTCTTAATGGCTTGTAGATGTGATTCTTTTGGACATGATTGAAATCTTGCACACAAGAAAACACTAAACATGATATAGATTCTAATTGTGGTAAGATCAAGCAAAAAGCCAATCATAGACCTATATAACTTTAAATCAACATGTTACCTTCCTTATCTTTGTCAAGCTTTGTAGAAGAGGTCATAGGAGTAGCTTATGATTTAAGAGTGTCCATCCCAAACTTCTTGAGAACTTCCTTTGTGTATTTTGCTTGATTGATGAAGATGTCATCCTTTCTTTGATTAATTTGGAGTCCCAAAAAAAAATAGTTCTCACATCATGCTTATCTCAAATTCACATTGCAATAGCTTAAAGAATTCTTGACAAAGAAGATCATTAGTAGAACTAAAAATGATATCATCAACATAAATTTGAACTACTAATAAATCTTTGTCTTTTCTTTTGATGAAAAGTTTTATGTTAACCTTCCCTTTACAAAAACCTTTTTCAATAAGGAAATTTGATAATCTTTCATATTAAGCTCTAGAAGTTTGTTTTAAACCATATAAGGATTTTAAGAGTTTGAAAACATGATTTGGAAACTTTGAATCTTCAAAATCAGGTGGTTATTCAACATACATTTCTTAATTTATAGAACCATTTAGAAAAGCATTTTTAACATCCATTTTATATAGTTTGAACTTATTAAAACATGCAAAGCTAAAAGCATTCTAATGGCTTCCATCTTAGCTACGGGAGCATAAGTTTCATCATAATATATTCCTTCCTCTTGAGTGTAACCTTGAGCAACAAATCTAGCCTTGTTCCTCACTATGTTACCACTCTCATCTAGTTTGTTCCTAAAAACCCATTTAGTACCTATAATAGATTTATCAAAAGGTCTTTAAACTATAGTTTATACTTTACTACTCTCTAATTGATTTAACTCTTCTTGTATACCCAATATCCAATATTCATCATTTAATGTTTCTTTAATATTTTTAGGCCTAATGCATGAGCTAAATGTAACATAATTATAAGTATTTCTAAGAAAAGATCTAGTAGTTCCCTCTTTAGATGGATCTCCTAAAATCTTACCATCCTTCACATAGTTGAACTCTCTCAGATGAGTGACTTACCTTTCTTCTATTGTAAGCTCCTCTAGATCATCTTATGTTTGTTCTTAAATTTTCTCACTTGATGATTGATCCACTTTGTCATTATTATTAAAAAATTAGGCATCATCATCAATACAAGAATCCTTTCTAGGAGGAAGGTTAGAGTCATAAAAAATAACATGTATAGACTCTTCTGCTATTAAAATTCTTTTGTTAAACACACAAAAGGCTTTAGAATTTAAAAAGTAACCAAGAAAAATTCTTTCATCACTTTTTGCATCAAATTTACCAAGGTTGTCTTTTCCATTATTTAAAATGAAACACTTGCATCCAAAAGGATGAAAGTAGCTAATGTTAGGCCTAATCATCGCTCTATTAACAATGTAACAAGTAATGTTTGTGGCTTCCACCCAAAAATATTTTGGTAAATTATTTTCACAAATCATAGTTCTATCCATTTCTTCTAAAGTTCTATTTTTCCTCTTAACAACTCCATTTTGTTAAGGGGTTCTAAGTACAAAAAAATCATGGCTAATTCCATTTGAGTTGCAAAAATTTTCAAAACCAAGATTTTAAAATTCAGTTCTATGGTCACTATTAACACTAGTGATAAAATAACCTTTTTCATTTTGATTTATTTTGAAAATGTGATGAATTTTTCTAAAGCTTCATATTTAATGCTTAAGAAAAGAACCCAAGTAAATCTAGAATAGTGATCAACAAGCACAAAAGCATATTGTTTTCCACCTAAGCTAGTTGTCCTAATAGAATTAAACAAGTCTATGTGAATTAGTTGAAGAACTCTACTAGTTGATATATCATTAATAGGTTTAAAGGAAACTCTTTTATATTTACCCTTAACACATGCATCACAAAATTTATCTAATTCAAAATCAATTTTATGAAATCCTCTTACTAAGTCATTTTTAGGCAGTGTATGCAATATGCTCGGGCTAGCATGTCCTAGTTTTCTATGTCATAATAGAGAATTATTTTCATTTTTAGCAACAAAGCATATGAGTGAATCATGCAAATCATCTAAATACATCATAAATATATATTTATTATCCTATGTCCTACAAGCATAATCTTACTAGACACAATGTCAACTATTTTACATCCATTAGACTAAAAAATGACATTGAGACCACTATCACACAATTGGCTAATTGTAATGCCCCAAAAATCCCAAACTTTCTTTCTTTTTCAGTTTTGATAAAAGGTGTGCTTAATATTCCTAGTCAAGTGTTATTTATGTGATAATGGGCCTGGTTAAGTTTTGAGTTCGAACTTTGGGGTGAAGAAAATTATAGTTTAATAATTAAAAGAACCTTGATGGCAAGTAGTTTGGGTTTTAAATAAATGAAGGAGAAATTGGACACAATGAGCCTTGTGTTGGAGTGGCAAGTAGCGTCATATGTGGGGCTTAGAGGCCGCGTCACATGCATGGCAAGGAGGTTTGGGGTTCGAATCCCTCCTTGCTTAAAAGAATGATTTATTTTTGCTCAATAAATGGCCAGTAGTGGCGTTGGATGTGAACTCTGAAGGGAGTGATCAGAGGAGAAATGTAAGGAAGGATTAAGGAGTTATCAGGGAGAAAAGTTAGGAGATGAGGGGTGTAGAGAACTGGATCCGAATAGGGAATTTGGAGATTGGTAAATTCGGCTATAGTATATATAGGTGCTGATTTTAGGGATTCTAGGGTATTGCTGAAATTGCTTCTCTTCATTTAGCCGAATTCCTCATTTTTGTGTTGCCGAAACACTTTTCTCTCTAAGTGTTCAAAAGCCAAATTCCTCGTTCCTTGCTTGTCGATTTTCCATTCTTTCTCTTCTCAAAGTCTCTTTTGATTCACCTTTGGTTTTAGCCGATTCGTTCTTCTCTTCTTCTTATTTGTGCCGATTAACCCCTTCACCATACAAATCTCAAAAGCCAAATACCTCTCTGGCTGAAGACCCTCTGTGCCGCCGCTACTCCCTCTGCTTCGGTCGATTCTTGTGGGAATAGTATCGAATCTTAGATTTCAGACCTATGCCAAATTGCTCCTTAGGTGTTTTGGGGTTTTGAATTTAAGGAATACTCGTGATTGGTGATCAAGGAAGGGTTGTTAAGGCTTGTCGTTCAAGGTAAGGCAAAGGTGAGATTTTCGGCTTTTGGTGATCGTATTTGATAAGTGTGTGATTAATCATTGAGTGACACGTTTGTAGGTTCATGGCTGAGGAGATTGTAGCATATTTTAGTATCAGGTGTGTACATACACTGTACAAACACAGTAAATCGGTAAATCTTCAAATGCTAAAAAGCTGAAATGCCGAAAAGCCAGAGGTTTGGCTACAATAGACTTGCGAGTGCACGAACACTCATAAGGGGAAACTGATGGGTTACTAGAGGCCCCATGAGCGATTCCTTGGACTTGGGCTGTGTATTGGTCAACCGGGCCAGAATGGGCTAAATAGGCCTGATGGGCTGTAAGGCCCATAATGGGCAAAGTTGGAAATTTGTTACTAAGTGATGAAAAATCATATGATTACATGACTATGAATGTGATTGGGCCTGACGGCCCATACAAATGTGATTTGGGCCTAATGGGCCATATGAATGAGATTAGGCCTAATGGGCCATATGCATGTATCTAAACTTATTTGGGCTTTGTAAAGGGCTTTGGGCCTAGTATCTAATAACTGCTTAAACATACATAAAACTTAATTAATTAATTAATTGTGACCGTGGACAAGCCATAAGGTTAAGGTGTAACACCCCTTACCCGAGACTGTTGCCAAAATCGAGCACGAGGCATTACTAAACTTAATCTATCACTTAAATAGTTTTAAAATTGTTTATTTAAACTTTTCGGAATGTGCTGTCATTCTGCGTTGTAGTCGCCTAAAAATTCATATCTTGAGTTCAAAAACTCAAAATTTATATCCGTAATTTTTTTCTGAAACTAGACTCATATATCTATCCACTAATTTTTTTCTAGAATTTTTGACTTAGCCAATTAGTACAGTTTATTAGTTAAAGTTACCCCTGTTTTAGAATTAGACTGCACTGACCTATACTTACTACGAACCACTTTTCTCCCTATAAAAAAAATTAATATAACTATACTGTTTGTTTCTATTAAAACTAGATTCAATAAGGATTCTAACCATATAAATTACACCACCTAATTATTTTTGTACAATTTATGGTGAATTTCCAAAGTTGAAACAGGGGATCTAGAAATTTCTCTGACCCTGTTTCACTAAAACTCAGATATCTCATAAAATATAATACCTTTACCTATTTTGCTTATTGCATAAGAAAATAGACATAATAAGCTTTAATTTCATATATTATTCACCATCAAAACATGTCTCTACGATTTTTAGTGATTTTTAAAAGTCATGCTATTTCTGATACTTAAATCTGTTTTTAAGTTACTTTCACATTTTTCTTAGTTTTCATGTGATAGTTACTACTTATTCATACATACTATTAAACATGTATATCATCAGCCCTTCTATTAGTTAATCACTAGCAAGTATTTACACATCATTCATTGATCATATCATATCAAAACAAACCAAGTTCCTATACATGCCATACACAAAACGAAACGTCCTAACTATACCAATGTGATTCCTTCGATAGTGTGATCGGGTCTCCGACGCTTCCTTCGATCCCCGAGTGGCTTGATAAAAACTATAAGAAAAGAAAATAAAGAGAGTAAGCACTAGGCTTAGTAAGCTTACAAGCAAATAAATTACAACATTCAAAGATAATGAATAATTATACATAATGTCACCTAGCCTCATAAACTTTATTTACTTCTCATTTTCTACCTTCTTCTTTACTCACTTAACTTCTTTCTTACCGACCTTTCACTATTCATAAATATAATCTACCTTCCCTTTGCTGATAATTCACTGTAATTTAACGTGTACAATGACCCATTGAACCACTCGTAATACTAAGGATATTGGGGTCGCTCTCGCTCTATCAATATCTCGCTAATGCCATGTCTTCGACATGGACTTACATGAATTATTCCTGTCTCCAATGCCATATATATATCTAATATGGGCTTACATGGCTCATTCCTGTCTCCAAAGCCATATATCTGATATGGACTTACATGGCTCATTTCTGCTTCATCTCCGTCTGTCAACCCCAATATCCTAACATTCCTAAGGTTCAAACGGGGCTTCCTAATGCTTTTCTCTCACACTTCGCCTTTAATTCGACTTTAAATATTCTCATGAAATAAGTATATAAATGCTGAAATTGACAATAATAATGTAAAATAAAAGAATATTGCATTTATTTATCAGAAACTTACCTCGTATGCAAAAAAAAAAAATAGCTACTTTTACCATTTCAGTCCACAACTTGGTATTTTCTCCATTTTAGCCCGAATTTCAGTTTTCCTTGCTCTATCATTTAAAATATAGTCTAATTAGGACTCACATTATTCAAATTGACCCAAAATCATATTTTGGCAAAATTACAGTTTTGCCCCTAAACTTTTGCATATTTACACTTTTGCCCCAAAGCTCGTAAATTTAACTTCATCCTATTTTCTTATGTTTTATGACATGCTGGTCATTTTTCCCTTCTATGGCAGCATCAAATTCATACTCTAACATGCACTTATGACTATTAGGTATTTTTACCGATTAAGTCGTTTTACTCGTTTTTGCTTAAAACCGAGTAGTACAAATTGTCTAACATAATTTAAAACCTCATATTCTATCATAAAACATCAAAATACACAAATTTCACCTATGGGTATTTTTCCAAATATGAACCCTAACTTAAATTATTGCTAGCATAAGCTTTATCGAGCTACCGGGACTCCGAAAACGTAAAGAACATTAAAAACGGGGCTTGGAATCACTTACTATGGAGCTTGAAAGCTTGAAACAAACCCTAGCCATGGAGAACCCTTGAAATTTCGTCCTAATGAAGAAGATGGACAAAAATTGGCTTTTAATTTTGTTTTTAATTCATTTTAATAACTAAATGACCAAAATGCCCTTACTACTAAACTTTCCAAAAATTCCTTCCATGTCCTAATTTTGTCCATGAACTTAAAATTGGTCAAATTGCTATTTAAGACCTCCTAATTAATATTTCAAAGCAATTTCATACTAAAAACTTCTAGAATGCAAGTTTTGCAAATTATTCGATTTAGTCCCTAATCTCAACTTAAGCACTTTATGCATAGAATTTCATCACGAAATTTTCACACAATCATGTAATCATATCATGAACCTCAAAATAATAATAAAATAAATTTTTCTACCTTGAATTTGTGGTTTCGCAACCACTATTCCGCTTAGGCCCTATTTCGGGATGTTACATTTCTCCCCTTTAGGGATTTTCGTCCCCAAAAATCTTACAATGAAAAGATTTGGGTACTGTTTTGGATAGCCTCTTCGGGTTCCCATGTAGCCTCGTCTACCCCATGCCTATTCCATAGTACTTTCACAAGTACAATACTTTTGTTCCTTAATTGCTTTACCTCTCGAGCTAGAATCTTTATTGGTTCTTCACCGTAAGTCATGTCCGATCAATCTCAACCTCTGTCTCGAGAAATTACATGTGACGGATCTCGAACGATAACTACGTAGCATAGACACATGAAATACATTATGAATCTTCTCTAACTCAATCGGCAAAGCTAACCGATATGCTAATGGTCCGACTCTCTCAATCACTTCAAACGGTCCAATAAAACGTGGACTTAGTTTTCCTTTCTTGCCAAATCGAGAACTTTCTTCCACGGGGATACTTTCAAAAAAACTTTGTCACCAACTTGATACTCAATCTCTTTTCTCTTCAAATCGCATACGAATTTTGTCTGCCTAAGGTCGCTTTTAAGCAATCTCTGATGATTTTACTTTCTTCTTGCTTTCCTTAACTAGATCAACTCAGTAAATCTGATTTCCTTTAAGCTCTGTCCAATACAAAGGTGTGCGACATTTACGCCCATACAAAGCTTCATAAGGTGCCATCTTCAAACTCGATCGATAACTATTATTGTAGGCAAATTCTACTAATGGTAAATATTTTTCCCAACCGCCTTGAAATTCCAATACACAAAGATCTAAGCATATCTTCAAGTACTGAATAACTCTCTCTGATCGACCGTCGGTTTGAGGATGGAAAGTCAGACTAAAACTCAACTTTGTGCCCAAAGCCTTCTGTAATTTCTTCCAAAACCGTGAAGTAAATCTTGGATCTCTGCTCAAATAATCAATAATGGCACTCCATGTAGTCTAACTATCTCTCAAATGTATAACTCAAAGAAACTTGTCAAGTGAGTAATCCATACTGATTGGAATAAAATGAGCCGACTTAGTTAACTTATCAATCACAACCCATATTGCATCTTTCTTTCTCGATGTAAACGGCAATCTGTCACAAAATCTATAGTAACTCGATCCCATTTCCACTCGTGGACTAGCACAGCTACAATAAACTCAAAGGTACTGATGTTCGGCCTTTACTGTGCCGATGATCAAGCATCTAGAAATAAACTCTGAAATGCCCCTTCTCATTCCTACCCACTGATAGTCGGATATCATCATTTAACCCATCCTCAAACCTTTTACACATGATAGCCTCTGTGGACACACATTCTTGAGCATATTTAATCGAGCCCGACAAATTCACGCTCATAATCTTCTACCGTCATATTGCCTTGTTTCAATTCCAGAATTCTTTTCTCTTACGGTCAATAAACCTCTAATCGATGTACTTTTTACGAAATTCCTCCCGAAAGAAATCCCAAGTGACCCTCTCCTTTGGTACAACTGATATAAGTGTCTTCCACCAAAGAGTAGGTCGAGTCTCCAAAAAGTGATACTACACATTTCATACATTCCTCGGGTGTACAAGATAATTCACAAAGACTCGATAGTATTTTCTAACCAAAATTCTGCTCTTTCTGCATCATCATCTTTTGTTGCTCAAATTCTTCTCGCCTTGTTTCTGTTCTATCAATCTGTGGCTTTTTCTTATCACCGCATTGTGGATCGGGGAAGCTTGAGCTACATGGGTAGCTTTGTGAATCATGAGGGGGGGAGGTCTAACTACCGGATTCGCATTTAACGAACTCGGCAAACCAATCATTCAAAGCTTGGAAGAGAGCTTCTCGAGTCACTCCTCCTCGATTAATCACATCGCCTATTCTCATATGGTGCTACCCCTTCCACGGAGCAAAGTGCGCATTACTTCCTACATCATCATCACCACTCACTCGGGATCCATTACAATAAAACAAAATATTTAAAAATCGTCAGGAGTCATCACACTATCAAAATACAGGTATGGCATGTATAGCTAGACTTTTACTCACACTAACTATTCCGAGAACCGACTAAACCTACTCTGATACCAATAAATGTAACACCCCTCACCCGAGACTGTAATCACACAATCATGTAATCATATCATGAACCTCAAAATAATAATAAAATAAATTTTTCTACCTTGAATTTGTGGTTTCGCAACCACTATTCCGTTTAGGCCCTATTTCGGGATGTTACATAAGGTTTTGCAATGGGTATGTGTATGTCTAAGATTGGATCTAGGGAGAGCTTGGTACTTAAGCGGTCTTATTGACCCACCTCCTCTTCTCTGGATTCCTACCTAGTGCATAGTATCTGTTCACTTTAGCCAATGAGGACTTGTTAATGGGCCAAGGTAAGTAATAACCCATAATAAAGGGAATTTACCGAAAAGCCTCTAAAGGTGAAAATGACTAAAATACCCTTGTGTTGAATGTAAGATTTATGGATGTTACATGTATACCTGGTGCATTCACATGATATTTTGTTTAGGTTGCATATGGGTTGGGAATTATGGAATGGAGGAAGTATATGAGGATCACATGGTTGCTTTACGACCGTGATCCATCGATGGCTTTTTACGGCCAATATATGATTAGCAGCTTTACTGCAACGTTATGTAGTACCGCAATCGGGCTACCATTAGAGTGTATCAGATGGGTGGGTCGATATTTATATCCCCACATGGTGTGTATCGGGGGATGGAGATGGTGTGTAGCGATTGGATGGGTGGGATCTGTGCATATGTGATTGCTTTACATCTGTTCTGATATTGAATTGGGCTCAGGCCCGAAAAGACTTGCTATTGCATGCTTCTATTTTCCGAGGGTTGTACACACTGAGTTTTCAAAAACTCACCCCCTCTTTTATTTTTCTCAAGTGATCCTCAGTAGGTGGTTCGACGGTAGGAGGGACTCCGAGGTGGCCAGCTAGCAAGACGACTTGGACTCATTTTCTTTAACATGTAATTTCTAGTATTTTAAGTTATTTCATTCTGGATTGTAATAAGGCCTTTCCTCTGGTTATTATTTCAAATTAGATTTTTTATTATTTTTATGCTTTATATCTACTAGAAGTAGAACATGGTTTTCCTAAACCATAACTATTTTCAAATATTACGTTTCCATAACTCAATCTTTAAATGACAAGTTTTCATAGATCATCTATTTTAAATAAAGCTTCCGCAACTGAAAAGAGATTTTACAAAGTAATTATTATCATACAAGAAGGAATATTTTTTTAAAATACACCTCGCTTTGAAAGCAACAAATACAAGTTGGGATTTTACTCAAGGTTTTTATTTTAAAGAAGGGTTTTCAATGAAAACAAGGTTTTCAAAAAACACTTCAATGTGACACGCCAGATTCGGCCATAACGTCTGGGCCGGGTTTAGGGTGTTACACTAATGCTAAGTAGATTATGCTTAAGACCGTTGACATAGAGAACATTTTTAATAAGAATTGAAGAGCTTGTACCAATAGAGCTGAATCCTTCTACTTGTCTTTTAGAGTTGTCACCAAATGTAACTACTCTATTTTTTGGCTTCAAATTGATGAAGTGACTCTTGTCACTGGTCATGTACTTTGAGTATCCTCTATCAAGATACCATGAATTTTTGAATGAATCATCCACCTTGCAGAAATGCTCATCTTCCTACAAACATAGAATTAAGCTTTGATTTTTGGTACCTAAATTCTTTTGGGTCCATAAACATTAGTTTCTATAATTTTAGTCCTTTTATGTATCCATTTTGAAAGAATGTTTTTATCTTGAGTACTTATGAGTCCTTTGGGGAGCCATACACTTTTAATAAGTTTTCTTTTATAAAATTTTTGGGGACCTCTATGTTTACAGAAATTAAAGCTAGTTTTGACAAAGTTTTTTTTTGAGGTTTCTCCTCTAAAAGGTCTTTTTGGTAAAACTTTGTAAAAGTGAGATTTTTTACTCTCAAGCAACTCAAGTTGCTTTTGATGGCCATCATAAACTTTTAGAAAGAAAATTATCCAAGTCAAAATTCCTTTTCTGAAAATAATTTATACTAACTTACACATCATTTATTTTACTTTCAAGTTTATGCTTAACTTTGGAGAGTGAATTATTTTCCTCTTTTAGTTTTGAAATAGTTTTTCTATATTTTGAAACCATTAATTCAAACTCCAAACCCAACTCATCATAGGCATCTTGTAACTCATCAAAAGAATCAGAAGTTGAATTGGATGAGTTAGAAGTTATCTTAGAGTCGTCGATGGTCATAAGGCAAAGATTGGTTACTTCTTAATCTTCATTGTCAGATGAATCATCATCACTTCAACCAGCAACATGAGCTTTAAGCTTTTTTTTGCTTGACCCTCTTTTCTTTCATTAAGGATAATCAAATTTAATGTGTCTCGACTTTTTGCATTCATAGCATATAATGGTGTCATTCTCCTTGGTAGATTCAATCTTGACTCCTTCCTTCTTTTGGAATTTTTTTTCCTTTATTAAATCTCATAAACCTCTTGAATCTTCTTGCAAATATGGCAATCTCTTGATCCTCATCCACATCATCACTAGAATTACCTTCTTCTATTGTGGACTTGAGGTCAATACTAACCTTCTTCTTTTCAACTCTTTCTTCTCTTTTATTCACTAATTTGAGCCTCATTTCATGAGTGAGCAAAGAACCAATCAACTCATCTAATAAAAGAGTCTCTAAATTTTTTGCTTCCTCTATGGCTGTAACTTTGGCGTACCAAGACATTAGCAAGCTTCTACGCATTTTCTACACTACTTCATTGGGATAGGTTTTCCTATAGGACTTGAGCTCATTGATGATGATAGTGAATCTATCGGACATATCTTTTGTGACAACTCGAATTAGGGCCTAATCAGAATAGTGGTTTTGAGACCACAAATCTAAGATAGAAATAATTATTTTATGATTATTTTGAGGTCTATGATATGATTGCATGATTGTGTGAAAATTTCGTGAAGAAATTCTATGCATAAAGTGCTTAATTTGAAGTTAGGGACTAAATTGAATAAGATGCAAAACTTGCATTCTAGAAGTTTCTAGTATGAAATTGCTTTGAAATTTTATTTAGGAGGTCTTAAATAGCAATTTGACCAATTTCTAAGTTTATGCACAAAAAAATTAGACATGGATGGAATTTTTGAAAGTTTAGTAAGAAAGGGCATTTTGGTCATTTGGATATTAAATGAAATAAAATGGGAAAAATAACACAAAAATGATCATCTTCTCCAAAATTTGCTACTGAATTTTGCTCTCTACCATAGCTAGGGTTTCAACACTTTTAAGCCTTGATTGTAAGAGATTTCTATGCTCATTTTTAATGTTCTTTACATTTTTGAAATCCTCGTAGCTTGGTTTACCTATTTCTACCAATATTTTGAGCTAGGGCTTATATTTAAAAATTTACCCATGGATGATATGTATGAATTTTGATGTTTTATGGTAGAATATGAAGTTTGAGATTGTGTTAAACAACTTTTGCTAAGTGATTTTTTGTAAAAACGAGTAAAATGACATAATCGGTAAAAATACCTAATATTCATAAGTATATGTTATTGTGTGAATTTGATGTTGCTATAGAAGGGGAAAATGATCAGTATGTCATAAAACATAAGAAAATAGGATGAGGTTTAATTTACGAGCCTTGGGGAAAAAGTGTAAATATGTGAAAGTTTAGGGGCAAAATAGTAATTTTGCCAAAGTTCGTATTAGGGGCTATTTTGATGAATGTGTGTATTAAATGAATTAATTTGGTATTATAGATCAAGATAAAAGAGATTCTAGTCGAGATTGGGGGAAAAATAAAATTTACAAGGAATAGGCTCGACTATTCTCATTTTGTATCGAGGTAAGTTCATATGTAAATATTGTAATATAACCGTTATTTTAAATCATTTAATGTTATTTATACGATATTATGATTGTTACCATGCAATTCTATGCTTTGTGGTCATTGTTGGACAACATGCAAAAATTTTATGAATTATGTGAAAAATGTGAAAGACTACCGAAGTATCATCATTAGTATTCCAAGGAGAATAGTAAAGGACTACGAATGAGGAAAGTCCCATTGAACCTGAGGAATAAATTAGGATATTTGGGCATCCGAGCTCGTTGAGTCGAGTCTGAGTTCACTTATGGATGCAAATGTCTGAGCTTGTTGAGTTGAGTCCGAGTTCGTGAAATGTAACTAGGCATCCGAGCTCGTTGAGTTGAGTCCGAGTTCACTTATGGATGCGACCGCCCGAGCTCGTTGAGTTGAGTCTGCATTCACTTATGGGCGGGTTACATGGTAGCTTGGCTACATATGTGGCACTTATGTGCAAACTTTCGATGTATCCGAGTTATATTCTGATGTGTTCAACGGGTAAAATTTTAGTGAAATGGAAGAATACTCAAGATGCAAGTGACGTATTGGTAAGTGTTGTGAAAATCGACCTCCTACTGTTGGCCAAGGAGGAGGAGAAAGGGCTCGGGAAGCCTTTCTCCAAATGATGAATGCTTGGTATACAGAGTTCGTTCGTACGAACCCGACTGCTCAACAACCTCCCTCACCACCCCCGATTCCTCAACCTATACCCCAGATGCCTTCAGGTATGGATCTGATGAAATTTCATAAATCTCCTGTAACACCCCAAACCCGACCTAGACGTTACGATCGGATCCGACGTGCCACATCGAAGCGTTCAAAACATTTTGTATTGCTTAGTTTAGAAAACTTACTTGGTGTTTTAAAAGATACTTTCGTTATAGGTTAAAGTGAATGAAAGCTATGCACCAGATAGGAAACCAGAAAAGAGGAGGTGAGTCCATAGGACTGCTTAAGTACCAAGCTCCCTTCGGATCTAATCCTATACATACATACTGCCATTGCCACACCTTAACTTAGATATATTTTCAGGAAACCAATTTGGTTAAGTCCTTTTTAGGAAAAGTGATTAATTTTGGAAAACATTTTCATTGCGGAAGCTTTGCTTGTTGTTGTGTTATTTTGAAGTCACTTACTATTTTTGAAAACACGCCCTAAAGCTATCCAATTTCGACAGTTAAATATAAGTAATACCTATCTTAATAAAACATATTAAAACCATCAAAAATAATTAAGCGGCCTTATTACATTTAAAAACCCAAAACCTTAAACGTAAATAAAAGGATGTCCAGTTCACCAGAAGAAAAACCAAATTTGCAGAACGTGTGGCCACTCCAAATCCCTCATAGCTCCAAGCCCACTATGGTTGGGGATTACCTGCGTGGATGAAAATAAAGGGGTGAGTTTGGGGAAACTCAGTGTGTAAATTAACCCAACCATAGCCTATTTCGGCTCAAACCACGTAAATGTAAATAAGTTGGTCTTAGCCTGCAATGTATCTGAATAAAGCCCATAGGCCCATAACAGAACAGAACAGATATCACATGATTATGTAGAAACCCAACCCATATCCAACCATATGCACCCCTATACCAGCCTTACGCCATGTGGGGAGACTACTCGACCCACCCAACCGCTACACGCCACAGAAATATGCACGACGCGGCTGAGCAGATAATCGTGGCGAGCCACCGAAACGATATATATGGCGAGCCACCAGATCGAATAATTTGTGGCATAGCCACCAGGACGCTTCCTCCATAATATAACCCATGTCCCCATACAACAGATATACAATCATGGCATACATCATACAGAATTAGATCATCATGCTTTTCAGACAAAATTAACCTTAGGGGTATAATGGTCATTTTACACCTAGAGGTATAATGGTAATTTTGCATACATAGGGGTATTCTAGTAATTTTACTATTCTTAGGGTTTTCATGCATATCATAATCACATTTACTAACGAAACACTTACCGAGTGTTCTTACCGAATTAGGCCCGTTGGCCAATTATCCCAACTTTGGCCCATTAAGCCCAAAATATCGAAATGCACAGAGTCGTACACTCTTCAGCCTTATTACTTTATTGTACCCTATACATCAACTTTCAATCTCATGAGCATTCGCACACTTGCAAGTTCCCAAAATACTGGCTTTTCGGCATTTTGGCTTTTCGACTTTTGCCGATCTAGTCTATGAGAGGGTGTCAATTACACACCTGTTTTATGATGATTTGTTGACAAGATCCACGCATGAATTGCCTACAATTGGATTACTACCACGTTAATCTTACTATTGAAAACGAACTACGTATTAACCCCTTACCATGTTCGGCCAATAACACCTTAGGCACTAACGAACCTACCTTTGCCGATAGTAGCGACTAGATCAAGATCCGATCATTCCGCTTGTCCAAGCCTTTGATCAGCAACCTCTAGATCACACTAATACCAAAACAATTAATCATCACAACCCTTAAAGTTAAAAGACCCAATCAACAGCCTCCCTAGCCTTTAGGGATTTCGGCTTTTCTATATCCTGAAACAAAGAATAGGTTTGAAAGACTTACCACCGGTTCCTTCAGTCAATGTTTCCCCTTAGTTCCTACTCGATTCTGATGCAGTTCTAAGCCCTCAAATGATAACAAAAGTCGAGCCTTCAGTGATCTTAAAATTCGGCTATGTCCCTATGGCCATACGTTTTCGACTTTTTGTAACAGTGAAGAAAAGATGAGGGTTTTGTAGTGGATTTGTCGACAGAAACTTGGGGTTCAGAGGATTAGAGAATCAGTCAAGAAGATGAAGAGAAGTAAGAGGATTTGGCTAGGAGAAATCGGTACAGAAGAAAATATAGGCTTTCGGGATTTCAGCTTTTTATGGCAAATGGTTATGAAGGTTTGGAAACGACTGAAGAAAAAGATGGAGATGAATAGGATGATAGGAAGATTCGGCTATAGAGGAAAAAGAAGAAAAAGAAAAGTTGACGAAGAGAGGAGAAAAGAATAGAAGAGGAAGAATGGTCAGGAAACAGCACAACTTACCCCTAATGCCGAATTTATACTTGCACTTAACCTAGCCGAAATTTGCCCTCTACAGAAACACTTGGCCGGCCAACTCTTGCTCCCCAAGAGTCTACTATTTGGCCATGATCATCCCCCTTGATCGGCTTCTAAATCCTCTCCCTTATCCCCTTCTTACTCAATCTCCTGAGCAACTCCAACTCTTCCTAACAGAGTTTCACTTCAGTTCCATTACATCCCTTTCCTGAACATAAAAATAATTCCCTTAATATGCTATCAGTGTGACTTGAACCTCAGTTCTCTCTAGCATCCACACGCCACTTTTATAGCCTTCCCAGTGGCGTCACATGCCACTTTTCCACCTGTTTCCTTGTGTTTTATTTTACCCAATTAATACTTAAAAGCCCAGTTAACCAAAACCTGCTAACCAAAACCCTTTTTCTTATGGATTTAAAATTAATTAAAATTACCGGTTTTAACCTAAGCTTGGGCCTTCTAGAGGCCCACTATCATACTTAAACCTACGCCAAGCAGACAGAACACATAATTTTAAATTTTGCCAAAGTTCACAAAATTCCCAAAAATTGGGGCGTTACAACTCTACCCTCCTTAAAGAAATTTCGTCCTCAAAATTTACCTGATCCAAATAGATGAGGGTATTGTTGCTGCATCGCCTCCTCTGTCTCCCAAGTAGCTTCCTCTCTGCATGATTACGCTAAAGCACCTTCACTAATGGGACAGATTTCCTTCTTAAAACCTTAATATCTCGATCCAATATTTGCACAGGCTCCTCCTCAAAGGTCAAATCAGTTTGCACTTCAATTTCTGCAACCGGCACGACATGAGTAGGGTCAGAACAATAATGCCTTAACATGGAGATGTGAAAAACATCGTGAATCCTGTCTAACTTCGGAGGCAATTCCAATTGATAAGCCACTGGGCCTACTCGCTTCAAAACCCGATAAGGCCCAATGAACCTCGGACTCAACTTGGCCTTCTTACCAAACCTTAGTATCTTCTTCCAAGGAGAAACCTTCAAGAAAACCATATCACCCACCGAGTATTCAATCTCCTTACGTTTCAAATCTGCATACAACTTTTGCCTATCAGTAGCTTCCTTTAACCGATCCCTAATTATTCTGACCTTATCCTTAGTATCAGCTACCAACTCTGGTCCAAGAACTTGTCGCTCTCCTAGTTCGGTCCAACAACTAGGTGTATGACACTTTCGTCCATACAATGCTTCATACGGTGCCATTCGAATACTTGCCTGATAACTGTTGTTGTATGCAAATTCCGCCAACGGCAAGTAATCCTCCCAACTCCCTCGGAAGTCAATAACACATCCTCTCAGCATGTCCTCCAGAATCTGAATAACCCTTTCCGACTGACCATCAGTTTGGGGATGGAAAGCCGTACTAAAGTTCAATCGCGTCCCCAATGCCTCATGCAACTTTTGCCAAAACCGAGATGTGAATCGAGGATCTTGGTTAGAGATAATCGAAACTGGGACACCATGAAGTCGTACAATCTCCACCACATACAACTTGGCTAACTTCTGAAGTGAAAAGTCAATATGGATAGGTATGAAATGGGCTGATTTGGTCAACCTATCCATAATCACCCAAATCGAGTCTTTTTTCGATGGTGTCAAGGGTAACCCACTCACAAAGTCCATGGTTACCCTCTCCCACTTCCAAAGTGGTATCTTCAGTGGCTGTAACAATTCAGAAGGTAATTGATGTTTAGCTTTCACTTGCTGGCATGTCAGACATTTCCCCACAAATTTCGTTACTTCTCGTTTAAGCCCAGGCCACCAATACAGTTCTCGCAAGTCGTGATACAACTTATTCCCTCCAGGATGCATGGCACAAAGTCCCTCATGAGCTTCCTTCAATATTGTCTGCCTCAAGTCAGAGTCCTTCGGAACACAAATCCTTCCTCAGAAACACAGAACTCCTTCGCTATTTAATCCAAACTCAGAAGTTTCCGCTTCTTTAACTTGTTGAAAATGAGCGACCAAAGACTCATCCTTCAACTACTTTTCCTTAATCTGATCCACCCAGGTTGGTCTTACTTGCAATTCAACTAACAAACTTCCATCATCATACAGACTTAGACGAGCAAACATTGCTCTCAGATCAGACACAGCTCTACGACGTAGGGCATCAGCTACCACATTAGCCTTGCCTGGGTGATACTCGATCGAACAGTCATAATCCTTAAGGAAATCAATCCATCTCCTTTGTCTAAGGTTCAGATCCTTTTGAGTCAGCAAATACTTAAGACTCTTATGGTTTGTGTATATAATACACCTTTCTCCATACAAATAATGCCTCCAAATCTTAAGTGCAAATATCACTGCTGCCAACTCCAAATCATGAGTAGGATAGTTCCCCTCGTGAGGCTTAAGCTGTCGTGATGCATATGCAATCACCTTACCCTTGCATCAACACACAACCCAAACCTACGTGTGATGCATCACTGCACACAGTAAAATCCTTCCCAGACTCTGGTTGAATCAACACAGGTGCTTCAGTCAGAACTTTCTTCAACTTCTCAAAAGCTTCTTGCTGCTTCTCAGTCCAAACAAATGGTACTCCTTTCCTTATGAGTTTTGTCAGAGGTGCTGCCATCACAGAAAAACCTTCCACAAACCTTCTGTAGTATCCTGCCAACCCTAAGAAACTCTGAATTTCTGACACCAACCTTGGTGGCTTCCATTCCAGAATCGCTTCAATCTTCTGAGGGTCCACCTTAACCCCCTTAGCAGAGACCACATGTCCTAAGAAGGTTACCTCCCTCAACCAGAATTCACACTTGCTGAACTTCGCATAGAGTTCCTTCTCTCTTAACACTTGAAGCACAATGCGAAGATGCTCATCATGTTTCGCTTCAGTTTCAGAATATACCAGAATATCGTCAATAAAGACGACTACGAACCGATCCAAGAATGGTTGGAACACACGATTCATCAGATCTATAAAGGCTGCAGGAGCGTTCGTCAGTCCAAATGGCATATCCAGAAACTCGTAACGACCATACCGAGTCCTGAATACCGTCTTATGAATATCTACCTCTTTAACCCTTAACTAATGATATCCAGATCGAAGATCAATCTTGGAAAATACAAAAGCTCCTCTAAGTTGGCCAAACAGATCATCAATCCTCGGCAGTGGGTACTTATTCTTAATCGTTAGTTTGTTCAACAAGCAATAATCAATGCACATTCGCATCGTCCTATTCTTCTTCTTCACGAATAGCACTGGTGCTCCCCATGGAGACACGCTTGGCCTAATAAAACCCCTATCTAACAACTCTTGAATTTGCGCCTTTAACTCCAATAACTCCTTCGGTGCCATCCTATGCGGTGCGATGGACACTGGTGCCGTTCCAGGCAATAAGTCGATTCTAAACTCGACTTCTCAGTTTGGAGGCAATCCCGGAAGCTCTTCCGAAAAAAATCTTGGAACTCCTTTACAGCCCTAACCTTATCCACTATCAGCCCCTCAGCTTCTGACTAACTTACAAATGCCAAATAGGCCTCACAACCTTTCCGAATCCACTTTTCGGCTCTCAATGTCGACACCACATTGGATAAATAGTCCCTTCGCTCACCTATCACCATAACCTCCTCACCCTCAGTGGTCCTTAACACCATTCACTTAGCAGCACAATCCAAAGTCGCCTTATGCTTAACTAGCCAGTTAATTCCCAGAATGAGGTCGAATTCTCTGAATGGTAACTCCATCAAATCTCTAGGAAAAATCCTACCTTGAGTTTCTCAGGGCACATCCCTATACAGTTTGTCTACCCTAATCGAATGACCCAAAAGACTTAACACAGATACCCCACTCACAATCTTCTTAGAATGCACAACCAACGACCCAGATATGGCACATGCAATATAGGAATGAGTAGATCCAATATCCACCAAAGTAGTATAAGGCATACTACAAACCAAAAACGTACCAGTTATGACGTCGGGTGCATCGCACTCCTCTCGACGATGAGCTGCATACACCAACGCTGGCTGTCGAGCCTCAGCATTTCCGACACCCCTGCCAGGTGCCCCTCGACCTCGTCCATTTCCATTTTCGCCCCTACCTTGTCCACGTCCTCTCGGTGGTTGTGGTCCACCTCTCGTGGGTTGAGCAACCCTCTGTTCAGCAACCTGAACCTGATTAGCTCTCTGAGGATAGTCCTTAACTCTATGCTCCGTAGATCCACATCGGAAACAAGCACCGAAACGTTTCCCACACTCACCCAAGAGTACCTTACCACAGTCTCCACAGATTGGTGGTCTGACAACATTCATTGGAACTGCTCGAATTGGTTCCTCCACTCATGCTCTCTTAACATTCCTAGTTGCACCACCTGAAGGTCCGGAATCCTTCCAAAAACGGTTCTGATCTTTCTCACTATTCTGCCTCTCAATACTCTTCACCTCCTCAGCTATCTTAGCTTTTTCCATCAGAACCGTAAAATCACACTCCCTCTGCGGAGCAATCAGCACCTTAAGCTCATCTCTGAGTCCATCCTCGAAGCGCACGCCACGCTCATACTCTGTAACGACTATTCCCACAGCATACCGGCTTAACCTCAGCAACTCAGCCTCGTACTCTGCAACTGACTTATTTTCTTGAACCAGATTCAAGAATTCCTTCCTGCGAGCGTCCACATAACTCGCCCCAACATACTTTCCTTTAAAGGCTTTCTTAAACAGCTCCCAAGTTACCCTGTCAGCTGGGGTTCTATCTCTCACAGTAAGCCACCACTGATAGGCCTCGTCTCGCAGCAGCGATACGGCTCCCTTCAGCTTCTACTCCACAAAGCAGTGCAACTCGTCCATAATCTGTTCTATAGCCTCCAACCAATATTCTGCTACATTTGAGGCTACACCAGATACGCCCCTAAAGATCTCCGCTCCGTTAGCCCGGAGTCGTTCAGAAATCGATCTTCGAATTTCGTTACCTGAACTTGCCCCGGCAACCCTTTTCAGAACACAAAGCATTGCCTGCGATAGGGCGTCATCCCTGGCACCACGATCATGAGACTCCACTTTCGTTGCCGGGGGTACCGGTGCATCTGCCGCCGGCATATGTCCCGAAGCTAAAGATCCCGCTCGAGCACTTCCTCGGCCACGTCCACGGCCTCTTCCACGAGCGGCTCTTGTACTCATATCGTACTATCTGATTACAACTTTTATGCATTAATTCAATATTCCAATGGTTATTACAGATGTTTTATGAATCAAACAGTAATTCAGAGTTTGTTTTTGCAAAATCGAAGTCTAGCTACAGTTTCAGTCTCTTATCAAATTTTTCCTATGATTTCAGTATCATCCTATCTAGAGTATCCTATAGGGTTTCAGTACAGACAGATAATTCAGAAAAATATTCAAAAGAGTTCAGAGTAATACTTACAGCCTTGAGCCGGAGATTCGGAATGCCACTTAAAGATTCAGATTTTGAAAACAAAGTTATACAGTCTTTATAAAACTTTATTTTCAAAAATCTTTATTTTTGTAAACCCATTCCACAGCCGAGTTGCTGCAACTTAGCTCTGATACCATTAAATGTAACACCCCAAATCTGACCTAGATATTACGACCGGATCCGACGTGCCACATCGAAGCGTTCAAAACATTTTGTATTGCTTAGTTTAGAAAACTTACTTGGTGTTTTAAAAGATACTTTCATTATATGTTAAAGTGAATGAAAGCTATGCACCAGGTAGGAAACCGGAAAAGAGGAGGTGAGTCCATAGGACTGCTTAAGTACCAAGCTCCCTTCGGATCCAATCCTAGACATACACACTGCCATTGCCACACCTTAACTTACGATATATTTTCAGGAAACCAATTTGGTTAAGTCCTTTTTAGGAAAAGTGATTAATTTTAGAAAACATTTTCATTGCGGAAGCTTTGCTTGTTGTCGTGTTATTTTGAAGTCACTTATTATTTTTGAAAATGCGCCCTAAAGCTATCCAATTTCGACAGTTAAATATAAGTAATACCTATCTTGATAAAACATATTAAAACCATCAAAAATAATTAAGCGGCCTTATTACATTTAAAAACCCAAAACCTTAAACGTAAATAAAATGATGTCCAGTTCACCAGAAGAAAAACCAAATTTGCAGAATGCGTGGCCACTCCGAATCCTTCACAGCTCCAAGCCCACTATGGTTGGGGATTACCTGCATGGATGAAAATAAAGGGGTGAGTTTGGGGAAACTCAGTGTGTAAATTAACCCAACCATAGCCTATATCGGCTCAAACCACAGAAACAGAATAAGTTGGCCTTAGCCCAAAACAGAATTCAGAATAAAGCCCATAGGCCGTAACAGAACAAAACAGATATCACATGATTATGCAGAAACCCAACCCATATCCAACCATATGCACCCCTATACCAGCCTTACGCCATATGGGGAGACTACTCGACCCACCCAACCGCTACACGCCATAGAAATATGCAGCATGGCTGCCAGAATAGATAATGTGACAGAGTCACTAGAAACAGATAATCATGGCAGAGCCACCAGATCAGATAATTTGTGGCATAGCCACCAGGACGCTTCCTCTATAATATAACCCATGTCCCCATGCAACAGATATACAATCATGGCATACATCATACAGAATTAGATCATCATGCTTTTCAGACAAAATTAACCCTAGGGGTATAATGGTCATTTTACACCTAGGGGTATAATGGTAATTTTGCATACATACGGGTATTCTAGTAATTTTACTATTCTTAGGGTTTTCATGCATATCATAACTGTTTACGTACTAACAGAAACACTTACCAAGTGTTATTACCGAATTGGGCCCGTTGGCCCATTATCCCGACTCTGGCCCATTAAGCCCAAAATATCGAAATGCACGGAATCGTGTACTTTGCAGTCTTATTACTTTATTTTACCATATACATCAACTTTCAATCTCACGAGCATTCGCACACTCGCAAGTTCCCAAAATACCGGATTTTCAGTATTTCAGCTTGTTAGCTTTTACCGGTCTAGTCTATGAGAGGGTGTCAGTTACACACCTGTTTTATGATGATTTGTTGACGAGTTTCATACACGAATTTCCTACAATCAGATTGTTAATCCAACTATCGAAAATGAACTACGTATTAACCCCTTACCATGTTCGGCCAATAACACCTTAGGCACTAATGAACCTAGCTTTGCCGATAGTAGCGACTAGATCAAGATCTGATAGTTCCGCTTGTCCAAGCTTTTGATCAGCAACCTCTAGATCACACTAACACCAAAATAATTTATCATCACAACCCTTAAAGTTAGAAGACCCAATCGACAGCCTCCCTAGCCTTTAGGGATTTTGGCTTTTCCAAATCCCGAAATAAAGAATAGGTTTGAAAGACTTACCACCGGTTCCTTTAGTCAATGTTTCCCCTTAGTTCCTACTCGATTCTGATGCAGTTCTAAGCCCTCAAATGATAACAAAATTTGAGCCTTCAGTGATCTTAAAATTTGACTATGTCCCTATGGCTATGCGTTTTTGGCTTTTTGTAACAATAAAGAAAAGATAAGGGTTTTGTAGTGGCTTTGTCGATAGAAACTTATGGTTTAGAGGACTAGAGAATCAGTCAAGAAGATGAAGAGAAGTAAGAGGATTTGGCTAGGAGAAATAGGTACAGAAGAAAATATAGGCTTTCGCGATTTCAGCTTTTTATGGAAAATAGTTATGAAGGTTTAGAAACGACTGAAGAAAAAGATAGAGATGAACAGGATGATAGGAAGATTCAGCTATAGAGGAAAAGGAATAAAAAGAAAAGTTGACGAAGATAGGAGAAAAGAATAGAAGAGGAAGAATGGTCAGGAAACGGCACAACTTACCCCCAATGCCGAATTTATACTTGCACTTAACCTAGCCAAAATTTGCCCCCTACAGAAACCCTTGGCCGGCCAACTCTTGCTCCTCAAGAGTCCACTATTCGACCATCATCATCCCCCTTAATCAGCTCCCAAATCCTCTCCTTATCCCCTCTTTACTCAATCTCCTGAGCAACTCCAACTCTTCCAACAGAGTTTCACTTCAGTTCCATTACATCCCTTTACTAAACATAAAAATAATTCCCTTAATATGCTGTCAGTGTGACTTGAACCTCAGTTCCCCCTAGCATCCACTCGCCACTTTTATAGCCTTCCCAGTGGCGTCACATGCCACTTTGCCACCTGTTTCCTTGTGTTTTATTTTACCCAATTAATACTTAAAAGCCCAGTTAACCAGAACCCTTTTTCTTATGGATTTAAAATTAATAAAAATTACCGGGTTTTAACCTAAACTTGGGCCTTCTAGAGGCCCACTATCATACTTAAACCTACGCCAAGCAGACACAACACATAATTTTAAATTTTGCCAAAGTTCACAGTATTCCCAAAAATTAGGGCGTTACATCTCCGGTTGACCGAATCCGCAAGCAAGAGGCCAAAGAATTTAAGGCAAATGTTGATGATGACACTGAAAAAGCAGAATTTTCGCTCAAAAATTCTATTCGGGTATTTGATGAGTTATCTTGTACACCTGAAGAGTGCTTGAAGTGTGCTATATCATTGCTGAGGGATTTCGGCTTATCATTGGTGGAAGACATTAATTTCAGTGGTGCCAAAACAGAAGGTGATTTGGGAATTCTTTCAAGAATCATTTCGGAATAAATATATCAGCGAAAAATTTGTAGACCAAAAGCGTAAAGAGTTTTTCGAGTTGAAGCAAGGCAACATGACAGTTACCGAGTATGAAAGAGAGTTCGTTCGATTGAGTAAGTATGCTCGAGAATATATCCCTTCAGAGGTTAAAATGTGCAGACGATTTGAAGATGGGCTTAATGAAGACATCAAGTTATTTGTGGGTATTTTTGAGTTGAAAGAATTTGTGGTACTTGTTGATCGAGCTTGCAAGGCTGAAGAACTAATTAAAGTGAAGAAAAAGACAGAGGCTGAGACAAGAAATTGGAAGAAAAGACCGATGAGCAGTACACTCCCACCGTAGTCTAGAAAGTCTAGAGATATGTATTCTCGTTCTCAGGCATCAGTAGGACATTCATATGAGATCGTAAGAAGAAAAAGGTGGGTTCCAGATCTCGAACTACTTCGGTGGCTAGTGTGCGAAATTCAAGAATTGCTAGACCCGAGTGTCAACAATATGGTGGAAGTCACTTTGGTCCTGGGTCTCCAGATCATTTTATTAGAGATTGTCCAGAGAGGATCGAGAAAGAAAAATTTCAGAGTGCAAAGCCAATTGGTACTGTTTCGAGAGGAAGATATTCGAGAAATGCTGGGAAAGAGGTAAGCAGCAAGAATGTAGTCAGAAAATCAGTGCCAAAATCTGAAGTTAGAGCTCCGGCTAAAGCTTATGCCATAAAGGCACGTGAAGATGCTTCGTCTCCTGACGTGATTACCGGTACTTTCTCTCTTTATGATATTAATGTTATTGCTTTGATCGACCCTGGTTCCACTCATTCGTATGTGTGCAGGAAATTGGTGTCTAATATGAACATACCTGTTGAGTCTACGAAATTTATGGTTAAAGTATCGAACCCGTAAGGAAAATGTATCATAGTTGATAAAGTATGCAAGAAATGTCCTATGATGATTAGGGGTCATTACTTTCCAGCCGACTTGATGTTGTTTCCGTTTGATGAATTTGATGTTATTTTGGGTATGGATTGGTTGACATTGCATGATGCTATAGTGAATTGTAAACAAAAGGTTATTGAATTAAAATGTGAAAATGGTGAAATTCTGCAGGTTGAGTCAGACGAATCAGTAGCATTGTCTAGTGTGATTACTTCGATGTCGGCTCAGAGATATTTGAGAAAAGGTTATGAAGTTTATATGGCATATGTATTGAATACAAAAGAATTTGAGAAGAAAGTTGAATCAGTACCAATTGTGTGTGAATTTGCGGATGTATTTCTAAAGGAGTTGTCGGGTTTGCCTCCTGTCAGAGAAGTAGAATTTGGTATTGAGCTGATATCGAGAACGATCCAATCTTGATTGCTCCATATAGAATGGCACCAACAGAGTTGAAAGAATTAAAGACACAGTTGCAAGAATTGACAGATAAAGGCTTTGTGAGACCGAGTTTCTCGCCTTGGGGTGCTCCCATATTATTTGTGAAAAAGAAGGATAGTTCTATGAGATTATGTGTAGACTATCGCCAGTTGAATAAGGTGACAGTCAAGAACAAGTATCCGTTGTCGAGAATTGACGACTTGTTCGATCAGCTGAAAGAAGCGACATGGTTTTCAAAGATCGATTTGAGGTCTTGGTACTACCAGTTGCAGTTGAAAGAATCAGATGTGCCTAAAACTACTTTTAGAACAAGGTACGGCCATTATGAATTTTTAATTATGCCATTCGGTTTGACAAATGCTCCTGCTGTGTTTATGGATTTGATGAATCGAATATTCCAGCCATATTTGGACAAGTTTGTTGTGGCATTTATTGACGATATCTTGATTTATTCGAAGAACGAGACAAAACATGCTAAGCATTTGAGGATAGTCTTGCAAATTCTGAGAGATAAGCAGTTGTATACCAAGTTCAGTAAAAGTGAGTTTTGGCTTCGAGAAGTTGGATTCTTAGGTCATATTGTTTCAGGTGATGGTATATTGGTTGATCCCAGTAAGATTTCAGCTATTGTTGAGTGGAAGCCACCGAAAAACGTGACTGAGGTCAGAAGTTTCTTGGTTTTGGCTGGTTATTATCAACGATTTGTAAATGGATTCTCTATGATTGCTACCCCTATAACCAGACTACTCCGAAAGGATGTTAAGTTCGAGTGGACAGAAGAATGCCAATAGAGTTTTGAGAAATTAAAGAAGTTACTGACTGAAGCACCGGTGTTGGTACAACCCGAGCCAGGTAAAGAATTTGTAGTGTATAGTGATGCCTCTCTAAATGTCTTGGGATGTGTACTTATGCAAGAGGGAAAGGTTGTGGCTTATGCTTCGAGGCAGTTAAAATCTCACGAAAAGAACTATCCAACTCATGATTTGGAGCTAGCTGCTGTAGTATTTGCATTGAAGATTTGACGACATTATCTGTATGGAGAAAAATGCCGAGTGTATACGGATCATAAAGTCTCAAGTACTTGATGACACAAAAAGACTTGAATAGAGACAGCGGAGATAGTTAGAATTATTAAAAGATTACGAGCTTGTGATTGACTATCATCCAGGGAAAGCGAATGTGGTTGTCGATGCCTTGAGTAGAAAGTCATTATTTGCTTTGAGAGCTATGAATACTCGGTTGACGGTATCTGATGATGGTTCGATTTTAGCAGAGTTGAAGGCAATACCGATATTTTTACAAGAGATTTATGAAGCTCAGAGAAGTGCTAAAGAATTACAAGCTAAAAGAAAACAATGTGAGGCAAATATAGGATCAGACTTCAGAATCGGCTCTAATAATTGTCTAATGTTTAAAGATCGAATTTGTGTACCAATAAATAATGAGTTGATTCGGAGGATCTTGCACGAAGCATACAATGGTTGTTTGTCTATGCATCCAGGTAGTACAAAGATGTACAATGACTTGAAAAAAATGTATTCGTGGAACGGAATGAAAAGAGATATTTTCGAGTTTGTATCGCGATGCTTGGTTTGTCAGCAAGTAAAAGCTGAACATCAGGTGCCTTCGGGTCTGCTTCAGCCTATCATGATTCTCGAATGGAAATGGGATTGAATTGCTATGGATTTTGTATCAGGATTGCCGTTAACTCCGAAGAAGAAAGATGTTGTCTGGGTGATAGTTGACAAATTGACTAAATCAGCCCATTTTATTCTTGTACGTACTGATTATTCTCTTGATAAGTTGGTTGAATTATATATCAGTGAGATTGTTAGACTTCACGGAGTACCCTTGTCGATTATTTCGGATAGAGATCCAAGGTTTACTTCGCGATTTTGGCAAAAGCTGCAAGAAGCATTAGGTACGAAGTTAAATTTCAGCACTGCCTTCCATCCACAGACTGATGGACAATCAGAGAGAGTAATTCAGATTCTTGAAGACATGCTCAGATGTTGCGTGTTGGAGTTCCAAAGAAGTTGGGAAAGGTACTTACTGTTGGTGGAATTTGCTTACAATAACAGTTATCAGACGAGTTTGAAAATGGCACCTTATGAAGCGTTGTATGGTTGCAAGTGCCAGACACCGCTGTATTGGACCGAACTCAAAGAAAACTTGATTTACGAAGTTGATTTAATCAAGGAAACAGAAGAAAAAGTGAAAGTGACTCGAGACTGTTTAAAAGCTACTTCGGATAGGAAAAAATCTTACGCAGATTTAAAGCGAAAAGAGATCGAGTTTCAAGTTGGTGATAAAGTGTTTTTAAAAGTGTCTCCATGAAAGAAAGTTCTTAGATTCGGTCGGAAAGGCAAGTTGAGTCCACGTTTCATCGGACCGTATAAGGTAATTGAAAGAATTGGCCCGGTAGCGTATCGGTTAGAATTACCGTCAGAATTAGAAAAAATTCATGATGTATTCCATGTATCTATGTTACGTCGGTATCGTTCGGATCCTTCACATTTGATTTCAGCGACAGAAATCAAGTTACAATCGGATATGACTTACAATGAAGAACCGATTAAAATTTTAGCTCGGGAGGTCAAGCAACTGAGAAATAAAAGTATCGCTCTCATAAAGGTATTATGGCAAAAACATGGGGTAGAAGAGGCTACATGGGAGCCCGAGGAAACTATGAGGAATCAATACCCACACTTGTTTACCGGTAAGATTTTCGGGGACGAAAATCCTTAAAGGAGGGAGAGTTGTGATAACCCGAATTAGGGCCTAATCGGAATAGTGGTTTTGGGACCACAAATCTGAGATAGAAATAATTATTTTATGCTTATTTTAAGGTCTATGATATGATTGCATGATTGTGTGAAAATTTCATGAAGAAATTCTATGCATAAAGTGCTTAATTTGAAGTTAGGGACTAAATTGAATAAGTTGCAAAACTTGCATTCTAGAAGTTTCTAGTATGAAATTGCTTTGAAATATTAATTATGAGGTCTTAAATAGCAATTTGACCAATTTCAAAGTTTATGGATAAAAAATTGGACATGGATGGAATTTTTAAAAGTTTAGTAAGAAAGGGCATTTTGGTCATTTGGATATTAAATGAAATAAAATGGGAAAAATAACACAAAAATGATCATCTTCTCCATAAGTTGCTACTAAATTTTGCTCTCCACCATAGCTAGGGTTTCAACACTTTTAAGCCTTGATTGTAAGTGATTTCTATGCCCGTTTTTAATGTTCTTTACATTTTTTAAATCCTCGTAGCTCGGTTTACCTATTTCTACCAATATTTTGAGCTAGGGTTTATATTTAAAAATTTACCCATGGATGATATGTATGAATTTTAATGTTTTATGGTAGAATATGAAGTTTGAGATTGTGTTAAACAACTTTTGCTAAGTGATTTTTCGTAAAAACGAGTAAAATGACAAAATCGGTAAAAATACCTAATATTCATAAGTACATGTTATAGTGTGAATTTGATGTTGCTATAGAAGGGAAAAATGATCAGCATGTCATAAAACATAAGAAAATAGGATGAGGTTTAATTTACGAGCCTTGAGGCAAAAATGTAAATATGTGAAAGTTTAGGGGCAAAATAGTAATTTTTCCAAAGTTCGTATTAGGGGCTATTTTGATTAATGTGTGTATTAAATGAATTAATTTGGTATTATTGATCAAGAGAAAAGAGATTCTAGTCGAGATTGGGGGAAAAATAAAATTTACGAAGAATAGGCTCGACTATTTTCATTTTGTATCGAGGTAAGTTCATATGTAAATATTGTAATATAATCGTTATTTTAAATCATTTAATGTTATTTATACGATATTATGATTTTTATCATGCAATTCTATGCTTTGTGGTCATTGTTGGACAACATGCAAAAATTTTATGAATTATGTGGAAAATGTGAAAGATTACCGAAGTATCATCATTGGTATTCCAAGGAGAATGGTAAAGGAGTACGAATGAGGAAAGTACTATTGAACCTTAGGAATAAATTAGGATATTTGGGCATCCGAGCTCGTTGAGTCAAGTCTGAGTTCACTTATGGATGCGAATGTCGAAGCTCATTGAGTTGAGTCCGAGTTCATGAAATGTAACTAGGCATCCGAGCTAGTTAAGTTGAGTCTGAGTTCACTTATGGATGCGAATGCCCGAGCTTGTTGAGTTGAGTCCGAGTTCACTTATGGGCGAGTTACATGGTAGCTTGGCTACATATGTGGCACTTATGTGCAAACTTTCCATGTATCCGAGTTATATTCTGATGTGTTCAACGGGTAAAATTTTAGTGAAATGGAAGAATATTCAAGATGCAAGTGACGTATTGGTAAGTGTTGTGGAATGGTCACTTTGGACAGGTATGTACTTAACCCTCGGGTTGAGACTTGATACGACAACAATAATATGGTAAGATGATGAATGATGAATAGAAATGTGATATATGTTTTGGTGATGTTATGCTAATGTTGGTTGGTATAATTGCTTTGTTAAGATATTTTTATTCGCATGTGGACTTACTAAGCACCTATTCTTACTCCCTCCTTTTCATTCTTTTTAGTTTTGACAAGTCAATTTGGAGATCGGGGACGTCGGAGATACGCTCACACTATCACTGGATAATCGCGGTATAACGACTTGTAATTTTTGGAAATATGGCTTGTATAACATTCCAATCATTTTGTGTGTATAATCTTACGATATGGCCCATGGATGGAATGGAAATGTTTGAGAATGATTAGCTATTGGAATGGCTAATCAAGTTTATATATGATAACATGTATGTTTTATGTCTTAACTAAACCATGAAAATCCTTGGAAAGGTAAAATTGGCCACAAAATAGAATTAGATAGTAGCAGTGACATAAATTTGAAAAATCACTAAAAATACTAGAAATAGAATTAAATGACGACTAAGTTATGGAATCTAAGCTTGATGAGTCTATTTTCATATGGAAGAAATGAAACAGGTAAATGAGTTATATTTTATGAGATATTTAAGTTTTGGTGAAACAGGGTCAGAGCAATCTCTGAATCCCCTGTTCTGACTTTAAAAATTCACTATAAATTGTAAAAAAACAATTAGGAGTTTTACCTTACATTTATGAAATCCTTATTAAGTCTAGTTTTATTAGAAACAAACGGCATGGTCATTGAAACTCTATACAAGGAGATATCTGATTCATAATACACAGGGGTTAGAGTAGCCAAACCCTAAAATAGGGGAGACTTTAACTAATAAACTGTACTTATTGGCCTGACCAAAAATTCTAGAAAACAATTAGTAAGTAGATATATGAGTCTAGTTTTAGGGAAATTTTACAGAATTGGATTTCGAGTTTTGTAACTCGAGATATGGATTTTTTTAGCGACTGTGATGCAGTTAGCCAGCTTGTCTAGAATTTCTAAAATAAATTGTTTGAGCTGCTTAATTAATGTATTAAGTCCGCTAACACCTCGTGCTCGACTCCGGAGACGGTCTCGGGTACAGGGCATTACATCTTTGATATCCTTCTTGGGTTTCATCAAGAACGTTTTGTAATTGAGGGTGAGAATTCTCACTTTTGATTTCTTGACTTGATCGATACCCTCATGAGTGGCCTCAATTTGTCCCAAATTTCCTTGGCATTGGCACATGATTATACCTTATTATATTCTTCCGGACCAAGTGCATAAAAGAGTGTCTATGGCCTTGGCATTGAGTTCTATGCTTCTTCTATCTTCCTTGTTTTATTTCTTCTTACTTTTTGGAACAAATAGTTCTCCTTCTTGCTTTTGAGGTATGGATGGACTATCCATGATGATGTCCTATACAACAAGATCATTGGCTTGAATAAACATCATTTTAGTCTTCCAATAGGAATATTTGGCTCCATTGAAGTAAGGAGGTTTATTAATAAATTCAGACTCATAAATAATAATGGAGCCGGAAGTTGATGTCATCTTGTATGGTTTGAATAGATGAAAGTTGATCTACCTCAAAGATCTTCTCTTGGTTGTTAGACCATCTTTTAGAGACTAAATCTGATACCAATTGTTAGCTCAATCGATCAAATCGAAATTTCCGAGAGGACGTGAATTGGCCTTTAAAAAATTTGGTAGAAGTAAAGAAAGAGTATGAAATAGTGAACATAAAGATTTAGAGTGGTTAAAAGTTTGCCCTCTGGCACGTTTCTATATGTCATTTTGGCACTTTTTGGGGTTTTTCCTATTTTGGTCTTCTTTAGTTTTCTTGTCCTTTGATTTCTTACCTTTGAATATTTGTCTTCTGTTAGTTTTTTAAATGCCTTTCTGCCTTTTGTGAGAGAAAATTATGGAAAGAGGTCTGGTGGATCTAAGTTTAGAGGATGATGAAGAGGATGCTTTTTCTATTCTACTTAGGGACAAAGCACAGAGTCCAACGTTTTGTTTCTGTTTGGTAGGATGCTTTCTAACTACTAGTGTGGTCCATTTCCCAACCATAAGAAATACCATGGCAAATCTCTGGTACCCTTTGAAGGGTGTTCAAATTTTAGATTTGGGTGAAAAGAGTTATTGTTCAAATTTTTTAATGAAGTGGATATTCATCGAGTTATTATAGGTTTTCCTTGGATTTTCAATAACCATCTACTGATCTTCCAAAGGATCTATGAGAATGAAGATTCACTGTCTATTCCTCTGGTGCTTTCGGATTGGTGGGTGCAGATTCATGATTTGCCTTCGGGGTTTATCAAAGAATCTATGGCGATGCAATTTGGAAATTCCGTTGGTAAATTCCTAGAATATGATACGAAGAATTTATCAAATGGCTACAAAAATTTTATGTGTATCCACGTTCAAATCGATGTCAGAAAGCCCATGAAAAGGAAAAAGAAAATCATGTTGTCTGAATCGAATTTTACTTACGCAAAATTCAAATATGAAAAGTTAACTTTGTTTTGTTTTTTATACGGCTGCCTTGGTCATGAGGACAATTTCTGCCCAAAAAGGTTACAATGAGGGTTGTAGGAAGTGGAATTGGGATGGGACTTGACTTTGAGGGTGCAGCCGAGGAAGGCCACCACTGTTAGCAGCATTTAGCTAAGGAAGAAGGGTGAGAATTCGTTATTTGGAAAGAATCGTGTTGAGTAGCAATCTGGCCCAAATTTTAGGTACAGTCATAGGAGAGGATAATGGACAAATTTTAATTCTACTCTTGGAATTAATTTAGAAGGTTCCAAATCTTCAAATATTTCAAATCAAAGGCAAGAATCTCCATTCCATTGAAAAAGATGTGGCACTTTGTAAAAGTCAACAACTAGTTACTCGCCTGAATGGGATGGAATCAACTAAGGCCCTAGATGACGTGGATCAGGGTAATGGGTTGGATTCGACGAGAATAGATTGTGAGTTGGAGAAGGAGCCAATTTCCAATGAAGAGGGATAAAGGTTCGAGTTTTTAATTTTCAATGTTTCCAAAGTTCAGGATTCGTTAGAGATTAGTAGTGGGCACTCAGCTCATCTTAAAAATGTATCGGCGGCTACCAATGGGTATGCCGACCGAAAGCTATGAAAATTTTATACTAGAGTGTTCGTGGATTGGGGAGTCCGTAAGCAGTACGTTGTATTCAGCATATGCTAAAAATTTATCATCCCCAAATTTTCTTCTTTATGGAGACAAAATTGATTGCTAACCGAATGAAAAATGTTAGGAGACGTTGTGGTTTTCTAAATGGTGTTGATGTACCTACGAAGGGAACTCGGGAGGGATTAAGCTTTGGGAGGAATGGAGGTCGTTTAGTCACTTTGAATAGCTTCTCCAAAAACCATATTGATGTGGAAATCTAAGAAGAAGAAGATAGTCAAAAATAGAGATTTACGGATTTTATGGGGCTCCGGATGTAAGAGATAAAGCGGTGACTTGGGAGTTACTTCGAATGTTGGGGAGGAATAATACGTTAGCGGTGACTTGGGAGTTACTTCAAATGTTGGGGAGGAATAATACGTTACCTTGGATGGTTGGAGGAGATTTTAACGATATTCTTTTTACTATTGAGAAGAAAGGAGGGGTTTTGAGAGAAGAGGCTCGTATAGAGGTTTTCTGTAGAACTTTGGAATTTTGTTAGTTGGTGGACATTGGCTACTTTAGACCACGGTTTACGTGGGAAAGGGGTCGAATATTGGAAAACAATATACGAGAAAGAATTAATAGGGGTGTTGCTAATGATGCTTGGATTCAACTCTTTCCATCTTATTCTCTAAGACACCTTCCTCACTCTGACCATTGTCCTTTGCTTATAAAGACGGTGGTAGGAGGAATGGGTAAAAGAATTGATTGATTTTGTTTTGAGGCGTGGTGGGTTTTAGAAGAGTCATGTGAGGAAGGGATTAGAAAGCTATGGGAAAGTAGCTTGGGTTCTTACCCAAATCGTATTTTAACTCTTGCTAAGGGGTTGAAAAATTGGGCGAACATTATTAAAGCTAAAAGAGGATGTGATGTTAAAATATTAACTAAGAGGTTGGAGGTTTTGAATGGCGCTGAGCGGTTGGAAGAGTTTTTGGCCAAGCTCACCGATGTCAAATTACACTTAAACATGGAGATGGATAAGGAAGAGCGATATTGGGAGAAACATGCTAGAACGAATTGGTTAAAAATGGGTGATAAGAATACTTCATTTTTTCAAAAATTTTCTTCTTAAATGAGACGTACGAATCGTATTCATGGTTTACAAAGGAATGATGGTTCCGTGGCTACAGATAGCATTAAAGTGGGGAATATTGCTCGAGACTATTTTGTAGATCTTTTCGAGTCTTATGGAACAGGTTATTAATGTTTGATTTAAGAACTGAGGCTGAGAGATATTTGGGGCTTCCAAATATAGTGGGTCGAAGAAAGAAAATAGCTTTTCAAACCTTGAAAGACAGATTGAAACAGAAGATTGATAGTTAGAGCATACGACATCTCTCTCAGGGTGGAAAAGAGATATTTATCAAAGTAGTTTTACAGGCCATTCCTACTTATACAATGTCTTGTTTCTTTTTACCAAAAACTTTGTGTGTGGAATTGGAAAAACATATTAGGGTTTTTTGGTGGAAAAAAAGTCATGGGAAGAGAGAAATGCACTGGTGTAACTGGAAGTCGTTATGCGTCCCAAAGGATGAAGGTGGGATGGGGTTTCGAAATTTAAATTCTTTTAATATTATGTTACTGGCCAAACAGGGTTGGTGTTTGTTACGTAATCCTAATTCGTTACTAGCGTGTACTTTGAAGGCCAAAAACTTTAAAGATTCAGATTTCTTAAATTCCAGGTTAGGAAGTTTACCTTCTCTTACCTGGCAGAGTCTATGGTCTGCAAAAGGACTCCTTATGAAGGGTATGGGATGGAGGATCGGTGATGGTAAGAACATCTCTATCAGGGGAGATGCATGGGTCCCTGGAAGTAACGAGTTTAGAGTTTAAAATTCGAATGTCAATTCGAGCTTGTTAGTAGTAGCAGATTTAATTGATGCCAGCACGAGGAAATGGAAAACAAAACTGATCTACAATACCTTTTTGGAAAAAGACGCAGAACGAATATTATGTATCCCTCTGTCCATGAATCAGTAGGAGGATCATATAATCTGGTGAGGGGAGCCGATAGGGGAGTACACGGTTCGCAGCGGACACATATTACTTTTACAAGAGGGGCAGAATCAAACACAACCAAATTACAACCATTTTTATAAGAGAATGTGGAGCCTAGATTTGCCTCTTAAAATTAAAATTACAAATTGGAGGTTTTTTTGCAACATTTTGCCTACTTTCTATAATCTACACTACAGGAGATTTATGGGATTTGCAACTTGCGGTAGGTGTCATAATGGTACGGAATCGAGGGAGCACGTGTTTAGGGAGTGCCTTATAGTAAAGGAAATATGGGCAAAATTAGGCTTTAACTGGCCTTTTCAAGAGGAAAACACAGATTTCCAAGATTGGCTTAACAATATTTTTGAGTTAAATTCTTTGAATCAATGCAGGGTGATTGCATGTACCTTGTGGGTGCTTTGGAATATAAGAAACAGGTTTATTCATGAAGCTGAAGTAAAGTCTGGATCTCAAATGGCAGATTTTGTAAGGAACTACATTAAAGAACTCGATGGGTTTAGTACATGCTTACTAGTGAGTCAGTGTCATACGAGTTGATGGGTCGCTCTGATGGACCCATGGTTAAAAATCAACTTTGATCTTACTTTTAACAAGGAAAAGAAAGAGTCATGTTCAGGATTAGTAATAAGGAACGCAAGGGCAGAAGTGATTTGTTCTAAAACAATTTTTCACGAGAATATACCTTCGAATTTTGGTGTTGAAGCAATGGCGTGTCTTTAGGCGCTCCGTCTTGGGTTACATCTAGGACTAAAGAAGGTAGAGATTGAAGGTGACTCCTGAATGGTGATCCATAAACTGCAAGAGGGAGCTAAAGATATATCAGAAATTGAAGTTTTTATACAAGATTCAAAGTATCTGATCTTAGGTTTTGAATCCTGTGGTTTTCTGTTTATTTCCAAAGAGACAAACAAAGTTGCTCATCTCATTGCAAAAGAGGGTTTATAGAAGGGAGAAACTGTAACGCCCCAAATATTAAGTGATTAAATTTGTATGTTATGTTGCATATTGGCTTGCTTGCTTTAATGATTGAGTGTCCTGAGAGGTGGGGGAAGTCCTGGGTTCAAGCCTTGGCTTTAGCAAAAATTTTATTTTAATGGAATAAAACCCTTGCTGCTACATAGTGGGTTCTTAAATAATTATGGGAAAAACATGTCATAAAATGCCTACTGGTCTAGGGGTAAGTGGCGTGTGGAGTGTTCCATGAGGTCTGAAGTTTGAATCCTACGATGCGTAAGGGAGTGTTTTATTTTGCTGGGAGTACATGGGAGTGCCCTAGGTTGACCGAAACTCTAAGGAGTTTGAAAAGAGTTAAAATTGGTAGGTTGGAGAGATTCGAGGAGGGGATCAAGGGATTGGTGGACGATTTGAGTAATTTGAGGAGGAAAATTCGGGATATGAAGAGGAGTGAGAGAGTTGTGCTAATTTTGGACTCCCAGCACTTAAAGAATTCGGCTCTGGTTAGAATTATTCTCTCCATTGCGGTTTTTATCTTTTGTTTTGGGATCTTTTTAGAATTATTCTCTCCATTGCGGTTTTTATCTTTTGTTTTGGGATCTTTTCACTTCTTTGTTAAGGCTGAACAATTCCTTGACCATTCGGGTTTTCTACATTTTGTGATCGTGTTTTTCCTTTCGATCATTCTTTTGTCAAGCCGACTCCCTTTCTTACTCTACTTTTTTTTTCACCTTCCGAGTTCTCCCTTGAGATCTTTGGCCGAATACCCTGCTTTAGTATTGGCCGAATGTTTTTTTTCCTCTTCTTTTCTCTTCTCTCTCTCAATCCTTTTCTCGTATCACCCTTTCTTCTGGATACTTAAGTCGATTACTTCATATCCTTTTCTCTCTATTTTGTATTCGGTTTTGACAATTGTTAACCAACCAATGGGTGGGTACACTTGGTTTTTCTCTATTTTCTCTCTCTCTCCCTATCGTAATAATTTGTCCTCCTAATAATTTCCTTGCTGTCGTTTATTGTTAGGGGTGTAGTGTTGCTAGTCTTGTTTCAGGAGTATCGTGTGACTGGTTGGAGGTAGACTGATTACTTCCTTTCCCCTGTGTTTAGGGTGCATTTCAGTTAGTGATTATTCATTTAGATTCAATCTAATCATAGGAATATATGTTAATCAGTGTCGGTTGGAATGCAGGTTATCATTAGGGAGCAAGTGATTAGTCTCTTGCAACGGGTTAGGTGTGCAAACCCCAATTCGATTGAGTTAGGCAAATGATAAGATACCGTTTTGTTAATGATATAGATAGGGATTGCTAATCCTGTTGTTAAAGAGATTAATGGTGTTTTGTGTTTGAAAATAGGTTGGTGTACTTAGGAACTATTCACACGTTTTCGTAAACAAGTGTGTAATCACACTACAACAACTGTTAATCGACAAAAGCCGGAAAATATGACTTTTGACACTACACAAGCATGCACTCGCTCGTGAGGTGATCCGAACACATAAAACGTGGACGTTTGATAGTAGAGGCCACCATGAGCGATTTCATGGGCTTAGGTCGATTTGGGCCACGTTGGGCCAAAATGGGCAGTGTGGGCCCCACGGGCTCGTAGGCCCCACACGGGTAAACCACACAAACGTGTGGAGATTAATGGGCTAGGCTGTGTAGTTTACACGGCCAAAGCCATTATTAGGCTTATTGGGACACACGGGCGTGTAGGCCCACATGGGCCGTGTTATGGGCTTTGGGCCCATTTTTACTGTTTGATTGTTAAGGTTGCACGGGCCGCCCAAGATGACTGTGGACCTATTATTGGGTCGGTAAGTACGCTTAGACCCTATACTGATGAAATGACTGATATACCCCATGATATGTTTGACTGTATTCGAGCATGATATTTTGCATACACGTATGATTTTATGACATGACATGTTGCATGGGGGTGGGTTTGATATATTTGAAGGAAGTGTACTGTACTAGCAGCTCTGCTGCAAATACTATTTAGTGCCGTAACCGGTGCTATATTTGGAATGTAGGGATGAGTGGGTCGATTTTATCCCCACATGGAGTGTAGGGCTGGACAGAGTGGAGTGTAGAGGATGGATGGGTAGGACTTCTGTTTGCATTTCTGTTACTGTTATCGTAATGGGCTAAGACCCACACTGATACCGGACTGTCACTAAAACCGGCTTAGGCTCAAACTGTATTTGCCTACAGTTTGACTGATTATTGTAAAGGGAATACACACTGAGTTTTTCATAAACTCACCCTTCTGCTTTCCTGTGCAGGTAATCCTTAGACGATTCGGTGCTGCGAAGGACTCGATGGAGGCCACACAACTACTTTTGCTACTATTTTAAACTTTTAATCTTTAAGCTATTTAATTTGGGTATTTGTTATGTAATAAGGCCTCTTTAAATTTTTACTTTAATTTAGGGTTACTTACTTTGATTTATATCTGCTAGTATTAGGACGTGAATTTTCAAAAAGATAAATGTTTTCAAAACACCACGCCCTTAAAATATATTTCAAAAGCTTCCACAACAAACAATGTCTTTAAAGTGTAATAACAACCTGAAATGATTAAACATTTGCTAAACCTACTTGAGTTTTTATTAACGAACAAGATACTTAAAAGTTTCATAAAAGATCACTACGAGGGTTTTAATATAGTACAGACTTTTCGAACAGAACGATGCTTTTCAAAACACACTTCAATGTTAAATTGCAGACTCGGCCATAAAGTCTAGGCCGGGTTTAGGGTGTTACAAAAATAACTTATCTACTGAACATGTTCCTACTGGCGTAGAGGAAGCTTTGAATGAAGATCGAAGATGGACGTATTCCTTGAGGGGTTGAATCATCAGACTTGCATCAGGAAAGTTTGTTGGGAAAAAGTTTGGAACGCTAGGAAGAGAGAAGCTCCTTTGAAGTTTTGCTGTAGAAAGTGATGGGAACTGATAATCAATTAATGGGAGTCATTATGATGGAAACGTTTCCCAGATGCTTTTGCTACTTTTGAGGAACGGGTTTTAATAGTTAATAGCTGGCTGGTAGAAGCCTCTAGAGCTCCCCGCCTCCGCCAAGCTAGATCTTATTTTGTTTTAGTTTGTTTTTCTGTTTTGAACTGGGTCCATTATGCTCGTTTTGAGTTATTTTTGCTTTCTATTTTGGGCTAGGCCTGGTCGGCTTAGTTTTTGAATTTTTTTTTTGTTATTTGAATAAAAGATCCAGATTATTTGCCTAAAAAAAAAAAAGATTTAGAGTGGTTCGGCCCCAATTGCCCACTCCACTACCTTAGCTTTCCATAATTAAGGATTTTCTTAAATTCACTAAATTGTTTAACCTTTGAGTACAAGGTTTAACCTTACCACTCTCTTAAGATTTCTACCTAAATCTTAAGACCAACCTTCTCAAAGAATTACAATGAAGTAAACTATGAAATAATCCTCAAAAGATCAGAATGTTTGCCAATAAAACACAAATAAACAAGAATACACTTGAGCTAAAGAATAACAATAAAAGCTCACAAGTATGTACAAGAAAAGTATGAAAGAATTGAGCACTAAGGCTGAATTGATTGATCTTTGGGCTTGATTATATCTCTTGTTGTTGTAGGTCCATCAGAAGTTGGTATTTATGCCTTCTAATTCATTTCCAACCGTTGTGGTTATTGGGAAAAAAATAAAGTCGTTGGGATAGAAATACCAAACCATTAAATTCACCTGCAACAAAAAAGTATCAATACTTTTTGTACGAGAATCGATACTAGAGACATTTAATGTCTGATTTAGTGACCGTTAAAATTAGTTTCCAACGATACCAAAAATGATTTATCGATACCTAATAAAAGGTATTGATATAATTTTATGGGTATTGATACTTTTTGACATTTTTTAATAAATCATGAAAAGTAGAATGCAAATTTTTGGTATTGATATAATTTTATTGGTATTGATATAAATTTTTGGTATCGATAAAATTTAATAAGTATCAATAGAATTTTCAAGGTATTGATACTTATTGTTTGTGTTCAATTTTTTATTCAAAACAGGAAGTTGATTTGGTATCGATAAAGTTTTTCAAGTATCAATACATTTTGGAAAACATAGATACTTCTTGTAAGGAGCAGTTTTTCAATTGATTTGAAATGATTTTGATTAAGTTCAAGAGTTTAAATTTATTTTCAGAACATTGTCAAAAATATTTTTAGTGTTTAAAGCATTTTCTAAGATGTTTGGAAGTTTTGAAATATTATTCATATTTTGAATTATTTGTTTCAAAATAAATTATATTTTAAAGATATGTTTGTTATATCAAAATAATTTAACAAATAAAGCTAATTCAACATGATCATATATGCTTTTTTTTACACAATGCCTAAAACTACCTATAGCCCTTCCCCAACACACAAATACGAGGATAATATTCTTCAGCGCACTCGACCCATGTCTTCTTGCATTAACAACAATATACATACCACTCAAGTTAAGACTCAATCTACTTATCAATATAAAGTTAGAAAAATAGAAACAAGACGTTCTTTTAGCTATGTTACTTTTGTATAATATTAGAGTTATTCTTATGTATTTAAAATATTTTATATTTATATCATAGTTTTATATAATTTATATTTCTATAACTAGAGGATTATATATTTATATATACTTTTATATTCACTTCACATAAAATTTGATATGTTGAAATGTTTGTTTTTTTTTTCTTTATTTTCTTTTACATGAAATTTTTAGTTTTTGAATTCTTGAAAAAATTTCATATTTTGTATTGTTTTATCTAATAATTTAATAATTTAAATTTATTTATTTAAAAACTAATACTTTGCAAACATAGTGAGCCAGCATATTTCAACAAAATTAGCATTTTGTTATGAATATCTTATTAAGTGGATGTTCATTATGATCAAGATAAAGTTTTAATGTACTTTAAATTCTAATAGTTCTTAGAATTAGATCTCTACTTCTTTTATACTTCTTATGCCTATAAATAGAAACTCTGATAAAGCATTGTAATCATCCATTTGATCAATAAAGTACATTCTTTATTACTTTCATATTTTCTTTGTTTTTTATTAACATCTCTCTTTATTTTATAACACGTTATTAGCATGATGATTCTCTATTTTTTTCAAAATCTTTCAAAGTCATCCCACAAATCAAATTCTTTTTCACCTTAAACTTTCACCCTTACAACTTCATCTTCGGGATATTGAAAGATTCAATCTCATAATGGATTATGGTCCTTATTCTTGATCTTTGATTTATTGTACAAGTATGGGTAAAGTATAGATTTGGTCTGTTTTCTCTATTATTTTTTTTGGTAAATAATTCTCTTTGAAGTTTTTTTAATTAAGTTATATTATGCATAATATTTAGATGTTTTAATTATTAAATTCTTGTTATTAAATATTCTTAAAATTTTATTAAAATTATGGTGGAAAGTGCTATTAACCTACCATTACTGATTAAAAGGAAATTTGATAAGATCTATTTATTCTTATTAACTTCCTAATGTTGAATGATTGTATGATATCTTTTAAATTGAACTTATAAATATTTTATTAGAGCAAGATAAGATTTTATAACATATATGTGGTATTAAATTTTGATACAATGTGTATCGGATAATGTTCAAGCATCGTACATGAAATTTTTGATTAATTTTTAAAAGATTTTTTACTATTAGATTATAAATGTTATTACGAAAACAAAGTTGTTTTACTACTTGTGGTAGTGCTCGTGATAATAGTCAAGGTGATGACAATGATGTTAAAAATCTTCAGGTATATTTTACTATGTTTTATTTATTATATCATGTTTGGAGTCTAATCATAACAACATGAATAGATAAATTTTGATTTGAAATCTCACGCATGTTTGCGATGGTGATTATGAAGTAAAGAATCTATAGGGATGTTTATATATCCGTCCTACTAGATTTGTTGCATTCCCTGAAGTGAATGTAAACATAAAAAAAATAAAAGATATAATCATGAACCACTAAAAGTGAAAACATAGTAATAAATAAGAGAACAATGAGAGTTCTCAAGATAACTCTTCAAAGGGTAAAGATAACTTATATTATCAATGTGATATGAAAGATTATTGGCCACATGTGGCATATGTCTAAATATTTTGTTTCTGTTAATATTCTTTGAGGAAGGATATGAGAATGTAGTTATAAATTCTATCATTATGGATAGAAAGTATTTATGTAGTTATAAATTCTATCATTATAGATAGAAAGTATTTTTCTTATTTGGTACTAAAACAAACAAAAATTATTTCAATATTTGATAGTACAAAATTAGTCGAAAGCTCTAGAAAAACTAATATATTAATATCTTGTGATGGTTAATCCATTGATTTTAAAAGATATTTATAATGGATCTTATATTGAGATTGTGAATGAGGAAAATATTATCGAATCAATATTGCTATAAATATCTATTTTGAAAGGATGAAAAAGAGAGGATTAGGTTATTGATTTATATTTATTTTATAATCTTTGTGATCTTCTTTTGTCATCATCCCCATTAAGGGGTTGGAAGTAAAATATTTGACTATGAATGATCTATTTATGAGCAATAAAATATGATAATTCTATCTAATGCTCGTTATGGTTGAATGCACCTAAAGTTGCAATTTTTTTTTTTAGATATTCGAAGATTTTGGCATATTCCCTGAAGCGAATATTTCATATAGTTGTTTGAAAATTATATTTACTTATTGACTTAGTAGCATTATAAACTTCACATTGATTTAGACATTTCCAGTAGTAAATGTCACAATAGTATTTATATGTGGATACAAAATAAAAAAAAATGACAATAAAATTATCAATTGTCAAAATTTATATTTACATTATTAGTACAATTGAAAAACATGAAGTAAACCAAAAGTTTACTAATAAAAATATATTTACTATTTGGCATGATAAGTTAGACCATCCTGAATCATATATGATGTGAAAATTAATTGAGAATTTATATGGACATTCATTAAAGAACCAAAAGATTCTTTAATTTAAAAAAAAAATTCTCATTTGTTGTTTGTTCTCAATGAAAATTGATTCTTAGAAACTCACTAGCTAATGTTGAGATTTAATGTCTTGCATTTTTGAAATGAATATAGGCTCATTCATCTACCATATGGATGATTTTAATATTATATGATTTTGGTAGAAGCATCTATAAAATAATCACATATGTGTTATCAATTTGCAACCTGTCGTTTGCAAGATTGTTTGTTTAAATAATTAATTTCAGATCATGCAAATAAGACAATTCATCTTGCTAATACTGATGAGTTTTTATCTCAGTCTTTTATTGATTAAGTTTGAAAAACTTTTGTAAAAGTTTGCGCATAATGCTTTAGAGAAATTATTGATTGAACGCCTCTGATTAATGTCTAAACCATTACTTATGAGAACTAAACTTCCTATTTCAACATGAGATTAGATTGATTTACGTGTTGTATGCATCAAGCCAATAAGTTATAAATACTCCCCATTACAATTGGTTTTTAATCAAGAGCTAAATATTTCTCATCTTTGAATTTTTGTATGTACGTATATGTTCCAATTGACCAAAACGCATAAAGATGAGTGAGTCATCAAAGAAAATTGAGAGTATATATTAATTACAAGTTTCTTTATATTATTAGATGTTTTGAATGTATTTGAGATTCAATTATGACATGATTTGTGATTACAATTTTGATTCGATAATTTTCCCGACATTAGAGAGAGAGAAAATAATAACTTGTAATGAGTTAGGGGGAAAGTAATTTGAACCAAAAGTTTAATAAGGATAACTCATTACAAGTTAACTGTTAGATGTTTTTACAAACTTAATGAGAATAGCCAAGTGTTATATACCATCTAATATTTTAATTCGAATCAAAGTCCCAGTAGGACAATCAGTTAGAATAAATAATAGATTGATCGGTTTCAAAGATGAAATTCTTCTAAATGGTCATATAGTGGAGGCAGGTGCTTCAGAAGAGACCCAAGACATAACTAATAAGTAAAATTTCAGAAGAGATTCAGATACCTGAAACTGAATTTGAAAATAATAAAAATAAGAGATCTTGATAAGTTATGTCAATTCGAGAAAATGTGGAACCGAATAATAAAAGTGGTCGACAATAATTTTGCATGCAATATTATTATTGAAATAATGATCTTAAATAAATCTATTGAGAAATATAAATATGGAATAAATTGATCAAAATAGAAAGACGCAACTCAAGTACAATTAAATTTGTGGAGTTTTTGGACCAGTAGTCCAAATATCCAAAGGTATAAAGCCAGTGAGGATGCAATTGAAGTAGTTTTGCAAAAGCGGAATAAAAATATGAAGTTTTCGCTAAGTCCTAGCATTGATTATGGAAAAAAATATAATATTTTTTTATGGTGGATGCAATAACCTTTAGATATATTATTAAATTGACAATTTATAAAATATTTAACTTGTGTCTAATGGTTATTGTTACAACATTTTATGAATCACTATAATAAAGTTTATATTAAAATACTTGAAGGATTTAATATGCTAGAAACATATTGAAATTCTTGAGAAATTGTTCATTTATATGAATTGAAATAATTTAAACATATATGGTAAATTTGACTTAGTGAATAGTAGTTGAAGGAGTATTATAAAATGACCCAAAATATTTATTTGTGTTTTTATAAAAGAATCATGATTAAAGTTTGTTATGATTATTGTTAGATTTCTTGAAGAGATCAAAATATATTTTCCCAAATTTTCCTCACTCGTGACTTTTAAAAGAATGGTAATATAAATGCTTAGCAAATACATTCAAATAGTCATTTGAAAAACTAGTATTCAAGATTGAATACGTAGAATATGAGAAAATATGCGATGGTTTCATGAGGGGGAGTAAATATGCATTGCACTCTTTTTCCCTTAATTGAGGTATTGTCCCGTTGGGTTTTCCTGGTAAGGTTTTTAATGAGGCAATATATTATTCGTATTATAGATTGTGTACTCTTTTTCCTTCATTAAATTTTTATCCCACAGGATTTTTCCTAATAAGGTTTTAATGAAGCATATTATCTACCAATTGACATCCTAGGAGAGTGTCATGAATATCTTATTAAATGGATGTCCATCATGATGAAGATAAAGTTTCAATATATTTTAAATTATAATAGTTATTAGAATTAGATATCTATTCCTTTTATACTTCTTATGCCTATAAATAGAGACTCTAATGAAGCATTGTAATAATCCATTTGATCAATAAAGTACATTCTTTATTACTTTCATATTTTCTTTATTCTTTATTCTTTATTCTCTATTCTCTACATTTCTCTTTATTTTATAACACATTAAACATAATTAAATTTAATAAAATTTACTTTCGTACTTGTGTAAAAAGTAAAACACTCTTGTTATATATAATATTAATTCAATGTATAAACGTCTACGAGCAGCCAAAAATATAAAAAGAAGAAAGAAAAATATTTTCCCTTTTTCAAATAAAAAGAAAAAAAAAGAAAACATAAATAATATGTCACCTAAAAAGGCAACAAAAGTCCATTTAAAAGGGTTAGGGTCTACGGCCGAAATTTCCTTTTCTTTTTTTTTTTCTAAACAGAGCCAGCCGCCCCCACACCCTCTCCACCTAACCTCTTTTTATATTACCATAAATTTTCAGGAGATAATGACATAAAATTCTCTCTACTTTGAAATAATTGTTAATGTGATATCTATACTTTTCATTTATTTATTTTGATACTTAATTTTTTTTACCATCTAATATTTTGATATCTGAGATTACGGAGTTAATTTCTGTCAGATTTTGCAATATGGGTTAACGAATGGGTGCCACGTATCAGTTGGGGTCATGGAAACGGGCCGATAGAAGGACCTTGAAATTAATTTCCCTTTTCTTCACTTTTTTTTGTCAAATACATCTAAAAAAACTGTTTTAATTTAAAAACATTTTATAATTTAAATTCTTTTTCCCTTCTCCTAAATTTTTTTCCATCTTATCACCTTATATAACATCTTCCTCTCTCTCTCTCTCTCTCTCTCTCTCTCTCTCTCTTGTTGTTCTTTATTTTGCTTATAACTTTTTCACTTTTACTTCTTCATCTCATAAACTATTTTGAAGAGGGTTTATGAGTTTCTAAGTATAGAGGAAATTTATTGGAGGAATGTAGGGAAGAAACTATTATCAATTTTTTTTTCCATCTCCACTTTATAATCCTATTCTTCTTTGATACAAAACAAAAATATGTATTTTTTCCTCTTATCAGCATCATTCATACCATCAATTAAACAATTCAAAACTGAAATCTGCAGGCAAAAACTTGAGAACCCAAAATGAATAAAAAATTGAACATAAAACAATGAAATCCTAGAGTTGATCTTATGCCGCAGTATTATTTTTTTTCTCAGTAAAAATTTTACTAAAATTAAGAAACCACAGCCAAGGTGGTTCAGTCCACAAGTACAACAAAGGACAAAAAATAATACACCAGAATCACCAACACAAAACTAGTAAATAACAAAGATACAACATATACCAGCAAAGTGCCAGTATACACCACCAAACTAGTACCAGCAGAGCTAACAAACAACAAACCCAGAAAGTATTCGATCGAAAAGTAGCATCCATCGAACCATAAGTGCCATCCTAAACCCAAATCACAAACCTTTTCATCTACTGGCTTTGATTTTTTTAGAAAGCTCCTAAAATCACAACTGGACCACTATTTCTTTCTGTGAGGCCTCCTTTTCCACCGTCTCCATCTTCAAATGGAGACTCGAAACTGAAGGAACTCGATAAACCTGAATGAGATTTCATCTCTAGTCCAAGGTCTAGTCAGCGTCCCTAGGATGTTTCAGGCAAATCCGAATAGCCAGGTGTTGCATCCCGGGAAAGGGAGGCTTCCATGTTTATCTAACGGCGAAGGCATGTTGAAATTTGAAGTTTCCTTTTTTTGGGGGGGAAGAATGTCAGATTTATGAGAGTCAAAGCTGTTTTGGGGGAAAAGAAGGGTGAAATTGAATTTAGATCTATTACCGACGAAGGTTCCGGCTCAAACTGACGAATGTCATGGCGGAGCATGCTGACCTGAGGTTTCATCGTTATTAAAAATAAATTCTGGTATAATTGTTTTTAGGTCCTTAGACTTAATTATTAATTTTTCTTTCTGACAAATAAGCTCACGGTTCACGTGTCAAAATCTGATAGAAATCAAGACAGTCAGCCTTAGGTACCAAAATGTTAAACGAAAGAAATTTCAAATACCAAAATAGATAAAATAAAAGTATAAGTACTACATTGACAATTATGTCAAAGTATGGAAGCATTTTATGTCATTATCCCTTTCAAGCCCGTCACTCTCTCCATTCAAATGAGTAAAGGAAATAAAAATATTTAAATAAATATTTAAATAATATTTTATTAAGAAGATAACAAAAATGTATAAACGAAATTTAATTGAGCTAACAAGATTAAAATTTTATTATAAAAAATTACTTATCTAACCTTATTAATATATTATTTATTTAATTTTCTTCAATTAAATTTATACTTAATTAATTTAAAATACTAAATTATATTTTATTTACACTGGATTTTAAACAATATTTTATTTATAGTATAAACAAACAATATAGATAGAAGAAATATTAATTGGCGGTTGCTTTTTTTTTCTGCTGTCCTTTTATATAAAATAATATTTATATATATCACGCTCTTTCTCTTTGAGCGTGAAACGTGGCGCATCAAGAGGGATCAGCCTTGTCTTTTTTAAAATCATGGCGGTACAATACAATACAAGGCAAAAAACGAAAAACAACAAGGGGTCCCACAAAACCAAACAACTTTTAACGTAAACACGCCGACCCGCCGGCGTTACTGTCTGTCCCTTATCCGACACGTCACCTATTCTACCAAAATTATTTATCCATATTTCATATAATAAAATAATATTTAAAATATTTTCTCTCTTCTTTTTTTTTTAAACATTTTAGTCGTCGGTGCATAACATCCCATCCCACATAAGCTCCAGATATGCACTCCTTTTCTTTTTTTTTTGAAAAAATTGGAGTCAACATGCAATTAAAATTATCATAACGCGTAATTATACCAGAGGGTGACAACTACTAAGCGTGAACCGTATCGGTAATGTATATTTTAGACAGAAAGAATGTTAAAATATTAAAGTCGAGCAATAATAGGATAATGGAATTAAAAAGTTATTGGTTAATGATTTTAATAAGTTTTTTAAAAAAATATATGAGAAAGCGAAATCTTTGAGCATAGATATGGACGCTCAAAGACCAGGGGACCCCACCAAAAGCGGCAGCCGCGCATTCACCTCACTTCCACTTTCAACGCCCGCGTCCACGTGGGACCCGGGGTTGTCTCCTTACTCTCCTTTTTTTCGTGTTGATAATAGTTTTATTTTTTCTCAAAAAAAAAAACAATTACGATAATGATTAGATTTGAAAAATGGGAAGACGCACACGCAAAGATCGGACGGTCATATAGCACATGCAGTTCCGACACGAATCTCCATAAATACCCCTCCAGTCAACATGGGGAATTCTACCTTTCGGTCTCCTATCTAAAAACCCGCTCTTTTATTTTTCATATCACCTCACGCGCCCACTTGTTTTTTTCTTCCCTCTAAAACAATGTACTCTTGGGTCCCACAATCCCATCCCTCTTCCAAACCTAGCCACCTGTGCTCCCATCCTGATTGCTAAACGGAAAATCTCAGAAAGGAATTATAGCGAATCTTTTTTATTATTTCCATCCTTAACCAATGGCATGAAGAAAAAATAATACCAAAACTGTTATTACTATTTTATTTGCCCATGGTTTTGGATATTTTGACAAATCTGGTGTTGGGAAAAAATTCGTTCATCTATGCATTTCAAATGGTTTTAAAAATGCAATTACCAGCACCCATTTCCCAAAACTTGAATCATAAGAAAATTTTCAAATTAGTACAAATTAAGGAAGTTTGATATTATATCAATTCCGCAACCAACAGAACAAAACAAAAAGTAATGCGCTCATAACACTAATTAAAAATAGATCAGCAAAACACGTAAAGTTATCCATCCTGGATCAAGAAATTGCCGGAATTAGTTTTCAGATTCCGGCAGAAATAATTACTATCAAACCCATAAATATACGTAAATCAAAAAAAGGGGATAAAAGCGGAATTAAGGAAACTTCTTGTGCTTAATTCATAGGGGAAAAATTACACTCATTAGTTATTAAAACAACAGACAAACTGATGATTATCTGCTGCAAAAAAGGAGTTCTTGAGCTAACTATTCACATAATCTGGGCCAGTCGATTGCCACGATAGATCACATCAAAATATCACAGCTGTTGCCGTAAATTTATCTCTTTTTTTTTTTTTTTGGGATCTCATTTTCTCTAAAATCTACCTTCGATATTTCCTCGGGACTGCTAAGAAAATTATGTTTAAACAACGAAATTTTAAAAAACTCGTTTTTTTTTTTTTTTTTTTGCCTTTCCGCTTTGACGATCTGCGAATATTAAAAAAAATCAGGCAATTTCCGGAACGGCAGGTTGGTTGAGATCGATATTGAGAAGCGGACGCGACTTGACCTCGTGGTGGTTCAAATCAACGACGGATGATGAGTCGGAGTCGCTTTGTACACCATTAAACGTCGCATGAAGATCATGATGATCGAATCCAAACCGTTGAAATGGGTGTCCTTTCACTGCACCAGGCCGAACGAACGGTTCAAAGTAGAAAACTTTGCGGCCCGCAATATATGGCACCGGTGAAGCTTGCTGGAAAGGAAATCTAACAGCCGTAGGCACGTAACCGGTAACCGCCTCACCTTGTACGAGGTTGAGATCTAAAGGCGAAGAGTCAACCATGAGCGCCGGCTCACGGCTCGAGGATTCCACGGTGCTACTCTGGCTAGGGCTATGGTGGTTGTTGTTACCATTACTTTTACAGTTATTACCTTTGCTGAGATTCTCACAAGGGACCGGAAAATTAGTCTTGGCCTTGGCGCCGCGAAATTCCCTAGCGGCGGCGTCGTAGGCTCTGGCTGCTTCCTCGGCCGTATCAAAGGTTCCTAGCCAAACACGGCTCTTCTTCCCTGGATCTCTGATCTCAGCAGCGTAACGCCCCCATGGACGCTTCCTTACTCCTCTGAAATGAACCTCGTTATTATTCCCAGTACCCTTGACGGCCGCCGTTTTCTCCCTCGGTGCCATTTGAGAAGGGAAAGCCTCAGTTTTCTGTTTTCCGCTTGAAGAAAACGAAGAGTAGGGCGATGTATTAATGTTCTTCTTTGGTAAAAGGGTATTTATGTGTGGGGTTGAGATTGAATGGAGGAGGGCGAAGCGAGGAGGATTTTATAGAAGGGGAGGAGAGGAATCGGCGAGGAATTAAAGCAGAGTCTAATGAAGGGTACAGTCAAGGAGGGATTTGACTGAGAGGGCGGCTGCCTGGTGGCAGTTTTGTAAATAACGTGACACGTGGGTTATCTTATTTATATCATCATGGCTATTATTATACTATTATCTACCGGATGTTATGATACTGTTGATTGCGTGCGGTAGTCTGGGTCTCCATCTCACACTCTCTTCCATCGCGTCCTTTCACACAAAGTGGTGGAAATGGGAACAAGGCGCGTGGGGTAGGGATGTGAACTGAGAAGAGGGAGTTCCAATAAGTTGTCGGCATATTCTGCTAACTCGCCGCGTGACATTTGGTTATTTTATGGGTTGATTCGATAAATGAGGAGTGGGGGGCGCTGGCTAGTGGCTAGCCCTTTATTTTATTTGTTAAGCCCCGACCCAGCTCCTTTTGAAGCGCTCGCTTGGACCAACAGGTGTTCCTCAGCAATCCAATTACAAGTGGGCACGTTTCATTTGTTCCTTACGCGTGTTGATTGCCACTTAGCAGTCGTAGAAACAAAAACAATAAAGCCTCCTTCCTCTAACGCCTGCTGCCCACATGATTAGCTTCTGACGTCTAGTATCATTTTCACCCGACAGCTCCCTCCCTCACTCTCTTTCAACTTCTCGTCAATCTCACGCTCCTTTACCCGCTTTTTAACATGGAATTGTTTGAATTTGTGATCAAGAAGCAGTAGTAATAATTTAATAATTATTTGTTGGTTTGTTGGTTAAGAGAGTGTATGAAATAATAAAGTGGAATAACAACTAAGAAGTGGGCATAGAAATTGAGAAGGTAAATCTTATTACAACAACCGTATAGAATAAAGAAAGGGTTTAGTTTCTTAATGAGTTGGGTTTTCTAGAAAATTCGTAGATTATTGGACAAATGTTTATATAATTGAAAAATAGGGTGGTGTGGGGGGACAGCCTGGGGGGCTGCCCACAAAAATTTCCTAAGATTTCACGCTCCACAACACAGCCACCAATTTTCTGCTGCCGGCTGTTGAGCGGAAACGTTGGGCCCCACAACTTTGAAATTAATTTAAAATTATGGCTGAGCCTCGTTTCATTCTAATGGAAAAATTAGGAAAAATAAATAAATTTGAAGTTAATTGAGTAGAATTATTTGATTGTTTGAGATAATTTGAATAAGTAAATTGAATTTTAAGTTTTAGTTAGATTGAACTTTACAATTTAAATAACTCAAAATATAAATTAATATATATGTCTATTTGGTCTTTGCTCAATTTTAAGAACGACCTAATTAGTCTTTCTTTCAACAAAAAATTCAAATAATTTTTAAAAATCTAATTTTTTTATAAAAATTTCAAAATTTATATTTTTAGAAAATTTTATAAAAAAAATTCTAAAGAATATATAAAATAGTTTTTAAAAAATTATAAAATAATAATTTCAAAGACCTAAATATGTAAATTAATAATTTAAGTTTATCATACTAAAATATCTTATTTTTTCTCTTATTTTACTTTGAAATCGAAAGAGTTTTTAAATATATATAATTTCAAATATATATACATATATATATATGCTCTAAAATAAAATTAGTTATATGATGAAAAAATTTTAATTTGACATATTTAATTATTTTAATTTAACTCGAACACCTTACTTAATTCAAAAAATTTTTAAATAGAATTAAAATAATAAAATGAGACTCATCAACTCAATTAACTCAAAATTTTTTTACTCAATTTCATCCTCCATTCAACCCTATTTAAAACCACCATGTTGTTCTACTGCTTCAAAATCTCACTTCCATTTCAATATTTCATTTTCCTTGGTATGAAATTTTAATTTAGCACTGATTGGTACTTATGTAATTCAAATTTATGATTTTTTTTAGGATTGATGTGAAAAAGAGTAGAGATATAATGAACTGGTAAAAGAATCAAGAAATTTTATTTTTATATTTTTTATAAATGTATTTTATAAGGTAACATATTTAACTTATATTCTCTCGGTGTGTATTTCGATGAGAGATTTAAGACTTCTTTGTTTTTTTGTTTTTTTTTGCAAACTGCTAATCTTTTAAAATGTAATATTTCAAAATCCTAGATTTCGTGAGTTTTTTTTTTCGGCAAATAATTTTACAAAAGATTAAATTATTGAAATTTCACGACTTAAAAAATAATTATAAAAGGAATAATAATATTAAAAATATAAAATACTTTTCTAGAATATAAAAATATACGATATAAATATCATTAGATTTGTAAAAACATATATTTGTACCAAGATGTAGATAATCTTTTAAAATTATAAATATATTTTATTATTTGTATTTTGACACCTAAAGTTTCCAATTTAGTATTAGGTTTCCCTAACCATTAACAACGTTAAGAAAAAGCTGAAGGGGTGTCCTCCCTGCAAACCCACGTCGTACAATCTTTATTTTCTTTAAATAAATTAAAAAATATAGAAAAAAATGTAAAATTATAAAAAAAATCCTAAAATGAAAATATATAATTTTTCTTAGAAAATAGGTAAAATATTTTAAAAAACGAATATTCTAAAAAGAGAAGAATTTAGAAAAAAAATAGAAAAAAAACCAAAAAGGAATATAGGTTTATAAATATCTATAGTACTTTTTAATAAATTTGAATGTCTTTCAATTTTTTTTAATATTTTGCATTTTTAGGAACAAAAATAAAAAAGGAAAAAATCATAAAAAAGAAAAGAGAATCAGAAAAATAGTCATGCAAGGAACATTTTTTACTCAAATATACAAAATATATATACTGTACATATACCTATATTTTTCTCCTTTTTTTCCCTAATTTTTTGTACATTTTATATTTTATATATTTAAAAAATGAAAAGTATATTTTTTTATTTTTGGATATTGTTTTTATTTTTTTATTTTTAATTTTTTTTGAGATTTTCTAATTTTTTTGCTATTTCTTTTGAACTTATTCTCTTTTGGTACTATATACTTGGAATAATATTTTGTACACCTCAGTGGAGCTTTTTGTAACACTCCTAACCCATAGACGTCACCGAAACAGGGTTTCGAAACATTACCGAAACATTCAAAACATTTTTCAATTTATTCAGACAAGTTACTATTCATTTACCGAGATCATTCATAACGTCCCTTGATTGGGCCCTCGAGGCCCAATACGAGCATTTAGAATCAAGTCGGCACTTAATCGGGACCTCTAAGAATTTTTCGTGAAATTTACAAAAATTTTCCAAGGTGCAGGGCTCACACGCCCGTGTGCTAAGGCCATGTGGTTAATTAATTTAATTCGAATTAGGTGCAGGTTTCACACGGCCAAGACACACGCCCAAGTTCCAAGCTGTGTGGTACACACGCCCGTGTCTCTGGCCGTGTACCCAATTCTGAGCATTCTGTTTCTCAAAATTTAGGTGCAGGGGACACACGGCCTAACCACATGCCCGTGTTACCAGGCCATGTGTCACACATGTTCTAGACACATGCATGTGTGGACAAAATGAAGCTATTTCCTAGCTTCATTTCTCACCCAAAATCACCCAAAAACCTGCACATAAAACACTCAACCAATTCCAATCAATTCAAGCATTCCAATTGAACAAATTCATCATTCACCAAGGCATACCATTTCATGCATTCATGGTTACTAACTCACCTTAACTTAACTTAGACATTTACAACATTGGGTCACATGAACTTAGTATAACACATGTGGATATATATATCATAATAGTTTACTAAATCATATCCCAAAATGAGCCATCACTAGCCATTCCAATGGCTAGGTTACAAAATGACACTCCAAGCCATTATTGGCCAAGTTTTCCTATACATGCCATTACACCAAAATGATTTCACTAAATATACCCAAAATGCTAAGTTGATAGTGTGACGATGCTCCAATGATCTTCCAACCTTCACGAGCTTCTGAGCACTATAAAACAGGAAAAATAAAAGGAGTAAGCATTACATGCTTAGTAAGTTCGTATAACAGAAACTAAACTTACCAGTCTTGTTTAATAAATCTAAGCATACATAACATGTTTTCCATCCATTTGGCTAAATTTGCCTAAACACATACAATCCTTCAAATATGTTAGTCACCAAAATCTTCATATAAATCAAGTAACATAGATGAGCTCATCAAGCAATGTTATTTCAAGTCTATTATCATTTTATCTCAAGATTTTCATGCCAAGTCAAGAGTTATATGTCCATTAAAATATTGAAATCCCGATGAAGGCTCAAGTAGTACACTCGAGGTGTACGATTCATTAATCCGTCAATTCTCATCGAGGGTACCCCTTAGGGTACTTAACCAAGGAACACACTCACGAGCCACATGTCGTATAACAGGATTATCAGTCCATGCTAAATCATTTATATAACGTATGTTCACAAGAGTTCGATTAGGGTTACCAGTCCAGGCTAAACCCTAATCATAACGTGTGCTCGAGAGGTATTATATCGGGATTACTCGTCCGGGTTAAATCCTTTACATAACAAGGTCATTGAGATTACTCGTCCGAGCTAAATCTCATCCACAACAAATGCAGGACCTTATTAGTTTCGGGAAAGCATATACATTCATCAGAATTCAACATTCAATCGGGCCTAACCCTTTTATCACCATTTCAAGCATGTAAAATTTTCCATCACAACATACAAGTAAGGCACATTAACATAAATCACATTACATACAATACAATGTTCAATTTACATAGTTACATATCCGATTAAGTTACACGAACTTACCTCGACACTTGTTTACGTAATAATCTACTAATCCGAAACCTTTTCCTTTCCTCGATCTAACCTTGAATTAGTGTTGTCCGGATCTATATAAATGAATTTAATCATTAATTTCATACATTTCATACTTAGACGGACTCATTTTACGTCCTAAGAAAAATTACCAATTTGCCCCTAACTTTTCCAAAAATTTCGATTTTGTCCCTAGGCTTGGAAAATGAAACTTATGCAAATTACTCCCCATTCCAAGCCTAACCAAAACCCCATTACAATTTTTCCAGCACATGTTTACATAAAATTTTATAATTTTTCATCAAATTTTGCAAGTTTACATTTTAGTCCCTAAATCAAGTTTTCATGAAAAATCACATTGCAAAAGTTGTTTATCTATCAATAATCTTTCATTTTCTACCATAAATTTCTAATTTCCAGCATAATACATCCATGACCCATTTTCATACCTTGATAACTTTTTAAATTAATCCCTTAAATAGAGAGATTAAGCTATCTCAGTTCTAAAAATACCAAAATTATTAAAAACGAGACAAGAAAACTTACCCAATTAGGCCTTGAAAGCTTCTTTTCTCTCTCCTAGGGTTTCCATGTGTTTTTAGGTTGAAGATGATGAAAATAAGATGATATAATTTCTTTTCATCTTTTAATTAATCATGTATTTTGGTATTTCCAATTTAGTCCATTGTCTTTTTCTATAATTCCATGGATGAGTCACCATAAAAATCTACATACTTTTATTAATGATCTAATTTCCATATAAAGACCTTAAGTTTTGAATTCCATAGCTTTTTGATCCTCATAGCTACTAGAATTTAACTTTCACATTCTATGCGATTTAATCCTTATCGTAATTAGGCACTAAATCGATAAAATTTTTCGTTTCAAAATTTTCACACATTATTTCTACCATATTACGGGCTATATGGTAAAATAAAAATAAAATGTATTTTGGATCGAATTTGTGGTCCCGAAACCACTGTTTTGATTTCACTAAACAATAGGCTATTACAACTCTCCCCCTTTTTAGGGATTTTTGTCCCCGAAAATCTTACTAGTAAAAAGATTCAGGTATTGCTTTCTCATTGTATCTTCTGGTTCCCAGGTAGCCTCCTCAATACCATGCCTTTGCCAAAGAACTTTTACCAAAGCTACCTTTTTACTTCTTAACTATTTTGTTTCCCGAGCTAAGATTTTGATTAGTTCCTTACCATATGTCATATCAAGTTGGATCTCTACCTCTGTCGGAGAGATAACATGTGAAGGATCAGATCGATATCGCCGTAAATTAGACACATAAAAAACATTATGGATCTGTTCAAGCTTTGGTGGTAAAGCTAACCAATATGCAATTGGTCCAATACTTTCTGTCCAATGAACCGTGGACTCAATTTTCCTTTACGACCAAACCGGAGTACTTTCTTCCAAGGCGACACTTTCAAGAATACCTTGTCACCAACCTGAAATTCTATTTCCTTTCTCTTCAAACCAGCATAAGACTTTTGTCGATCAGAGGCTGCTTGCAAGCTATCCCGAATTACCTTTACTTTTTCTTCAGTCTTTCAGACCAAGTCAACTCATGTAACTTTTTCTCACTGAGTTCTATCCAATGCAATGGATTTCTAAATTTGCGACCATATAAGGCTTCATACAAGAAATAATGTAAGTAAAAGAGTATAGATTATGAGATATATGAATTTTTGTTAGACAAGATCAGAATGATTTCGAGTTTCCCTACTCTAACTTTGAAAACACATTATAAATTGTACAAGAATTTTTAAGAAATTAAATTTATATATATGAAATATTAATGAGTCTATTTTTAAGGGAAAGAAACAGTAACTTAATACAAGACTTGTAGTGAAAGATAATAATTTTTTACTGAAGAAGGGTTAGAGCTGCCTAGCAATAGAATATGAGATGATTTGAAGAATAAAGTGTATTAATTGGATTAAGTAAAAATTCCAAAAATTTTATGGTAAAATTTTTGTTGAATCTAGTTTCTAGAACAAAAGTCAAATCTTAATTTTGAATCCTATAGGTTGAGATATAAATATTTTAGTGATTGCGACTCAAATGGACAATCTTGACAAGAGTATGTGTTTGTGATTAGATAATCCTTTTATTAATGTGACACATAGGCATGATATATTAAGAAACAAAGATTTATGTATATATAAAAAAAAATTAAAGATGTGGATTTGAGAGGAGGATGAGGAAAATAATTGAAGAGTTATAATACTAAGAAATTGTTACAAATGATGGTTTTGCTAATACATAAAGGAAGTGAAAGTGTTTTATTGAAATACTAAGTTGCTAATATAAAATAAATTAAGGAGGCCCTAATTGACAAATTTATTAGTAAATGTTAATAACAATAATGTCATGTAGAGAGGATAAACTATTTTTAGAGTAAGTCCTCTAAAAGACTTATTTGAAAAATGTTGATAATTATATTAAATTTATAATTTTGGAATTAATGGCATGTTCATAAGGTTCATTACAAAACATCATATGTTTAAGAAATAAGTGGTTGTGTAATGATTTTTTATAATAAGTTTGATATGTTTTAAGGCTGAAATGAAAAAAAAGGGACTTAATTGTAAAATTTGATATTTACTTAAAATTATATGAGATAATTATATGATTATGAATTGATAAATGAAATTTGGATTAAGGGATGTTTGGATATAATTTGGTAAATGGATTGATATGGTTGAAGTTGACAAGTAAACAGGGGTTGAAAAGGGGTAAATATGAAGGACTAAGGTGGTAAATTAACCTGACATAAAATAAAGCATTGAATGACATTTTGGTGTCGATATGAAGCTCACAGTATCGATATTCTAAAGGAAGTATCGATACATTGGACAAGGTGTTGATATATAAGGTAGTTTTCTTGAATTTTCCAACTTTGAAGCTCAAAACGATATCATTACAACATAGGGTATCGATACCTAAGCCTTGGTTTGGGCCCTGTTCTGCAAATAAATGATTCAAAATGAATTTTTACTAAAAATTTTCATTAGTTTTATGTTTTACACTGAAAATATGTTAAAAACATGTTTGTATGGTTAAAATATGATCGAAAAAGGGTTTAAATAATTGAATTTATCCAGGATTACTCTGGCACTCAAATGTGACACTCTTATATTTGACTTGGTAATTGAGTCGGGTATAGGGGTGTTACATAGTCTACCAGGATGATAATTAGGGGAAATCACGCAAACAAGGAAAAATGCAAATGTTGACAAGCGATAGCTAGCCAACGGATTTGAGGAATCCACCAAGAATGGAAAAACTAACAAAAGTGGGAAAAGGCTGCCAAATTAGTAGTCGTGGAAGTTGGAAGGGCATATAGGTGGCAACCTTGCAAGATCTAGATGTGGGAATGACGTGTCAATAATGCCTGTGGTACAGGCAAACAAAAGAAGATTTATCTGGGGATCACATATACGAATCCACCATTAAAAGTCACCAAAGGGTGCTAATGAAATTGAAAAGAGGAATAAGTACTAATAAGGAATATCCCAATGAAAGATATATCTGTCAAGACTATTTCTCTTAAAAGAGAAAACTATTGCGAGTATAACCGCCATGGGGTTAGTTCTAAAGGTAAACATAATGTAAGAGAAAATGTAAACTTGAATGGTTGCTCAAATAACAGTCTACTGAACACCGCAGATGAAAATGGTCGCTGCAAACCAAAACGGTTCACTACAGATGAACGTGTTACACTTGAAAAGAAAGGTATTACAAATAGGGCATATTGATAGGGAGTAATCCAACCAATCGATCAACCCGAGTGAAGGGTGAAATGAGATTTTGTTTGCCAGAGTGGCGTGGGTCCTCATTAGTGAACCCCACTGATGGAATGCCTTTAAATTCTTTAACACTGAGGTAAGAAAATGGAGTCTGCCAAGGACTAAGCTGGTTTGCATTAATCGCCAAGGAAGGCACCATAAAAGGGGTCATTAAGATGGTAGGCAAGAGGACTGTCTTATAATTTATGATGGGAAAGAGAGTCCATTTTGGTAATTGACCACCAAACTATAGGATTAAAAGTTATGAATAGACGAACACCCTGAACAGGGGATAGATGAAAGAAAGAAAGATTGTATGGAGAAGATAAGGTTCGCAGTTATGGCGAGGCATTTAAGAAACTTCTAAAACTAGTCGAATGGCTATAGGATGGATTAGGGGTAGATCGCTTGATGATCATTTTGTCAATATATATGCTAGAAAAAGAAATCAAAGATCACCATTTTGAATTAAAAGAAATGTCTTAACAAACAGGGAGTTAAACATGTTTAGTTCTTTTACATTTACTACCTCTACAAGGCTGGGTTTATTTTTGAGTAATACATTAAAAAAATTCACTAATTTGTTTCGAACTTACAAAAATATGACCTATGCTTCCAGGAGTCAAGGATGATTGGGGATCTTGAGGAGGGACTAAGTCAAACCATGCTAAACCGAAGATTATTGTCTGTCTGGTGTCATGCACATAGGAAAGGATACCTTCAAAGGTTTCACCTCTAAGTGAGATATATTGTAATTACGAAGTCATTCCTTAAATTTTAAATTTTCAAGGTAGTTAAATTAAGTTTAGTTTTAAGTTTCCTGTTGTATAAACATTTGTGTTAAAGTAGCGAAATTGTATGGCGAAATTTTTTGGCTAGAGTATTTTATCAAGTCGGATCAATTGTGGCACTCCATACCCAGATTCGACGATTAAGCTGGGTGAGGGTGTTACATAAACTGCTCATCCAAAATGTTGATGCTCCTAAATAGGAGCTTAAGTAGTTTAACCCAAATGATGATGCTCCTAAGCACGAGTTTAAATTGTTCATCCAAAATAAATGATGATGCTCCTAAGCACAAGCTTAAACTATTCACAAAAAATAAAACTCGACGAAACTCAATCTCATGGTCTCACCAGGAGCATAGTCCTAGCCTTACCTAACCAAAATGCCAAGTTACATGAGGTGGTTCTACACAATCCTTAGAAGATATATAGGGAAAAGTTTCTGCTAGTACATATCAATCCATCACCTTCCTATATTTGTTGACAATGTTTTATCTAGTCACCTTACATTGGCTCTATTAACATTTCTAGTCGACAATTCGCCACCTTACCACCCACATCTATAGAATAAAACACTTGATAGTTGGGACCCACACTAAGCTTACCTCTCTCTATAAAGACAAAACCAAGGTAAAAGGGTATGAGATCAACCATATAGTCCTCACTCTTCTCAAACATCATCTTTAAACCTTTATACTCTTTGCATCACCTACTGTGTGAACCACCACCATAGTTTACACCAACTCCTCATATAACTTAAATTTTATAAAAAAAAATAAAAACTCATTTCTGTTTAGGTAAGTCAAACATACAAAGCAAAACTCATTTCTATTTTGATAAATGAACTTAATTTAGTAAACTTACAAAACTCTATTTTAACCTCAAATCTAATTAAGTTTTAAAAGTGAAACTCAATTGGGTTGAAGTCGAGATTTGAGCCTTGAATTTGAATTAAGCTCAAAATTGAACTTTTATAGGTTGATCCTGGGTTAATTACACCTCTTTTTAAGAAAGAAATTGTAAAATAAAAGGGGGGGAAAGAGATAAATCTTACCTTATGACACTCTAATAGTTTAATTAAATCTATAATGTCAAATTAGGCTAAAATTTTTCATTGATCAAGTGTAACATCTCACACCTGACTTGATCGTCAGATCCAAATGTGCGATGTTACATTACCTTGCCGAAGCAACTCAAGCTAACTTACTTCTTTTATCATATCATTTAAAACATAATTATTATTCATATGAAAATAATCATCTATTTCAATCACAATCATGCTTTCATAGAGTATAATAATTATACTAAGTCAATTTAGGAGCTGGAACTCAAATCCAAACTCAAGTACCAAGTTTCAATGTCGTGTCTCGAGACAAGGGATTTCTCATCTTGAGACAATAGAAATAGTGTTTTGAGGCAAGGTCTATTATGTTTCGAGACCAATCTCCCCTATTTTCTTATTTTAGCTTTGATGTTTGAATGTCTCGATACAATGGGTTCTTGTCTCGAGACTTGGAGCAGGACAAAACTAATTTAGCTTTAAAGTTTAATTGGCTTAAGACAAAGGCCACTTATCTCGAGTCTCGAGACACTAAGCATGAAGGTCAAAATATAAGGTAAATTTTGTTCTTATGGTCTTGAGACATGTTCATGATGTCTCGAGACTCAATGGTAAAATAACCCTAAATGCATGTTTTCAAGTGACCAAACCATACCAAATGGTACCTTAAATATACCTAAACTTTACATCAAAATAAGACCATCAATCTAACACATACAAACACAACCAAACATAATCAAATTATAACCATCCATGCATTATCATTTAATTAACTAACTCACATAATCAAACTTATATAAACTAGCATAATTATCTACTAATTAAAGATTAAAACTCATCGTATAAAATCTTATAGGCCAAGTACCAAATATACCAAAATTACCACATAAGAAACATGCCCAAAACAACCTAGGTACATGCCATTTTAACGCCAACACATATATACATACAAAAGACGTAATAAGGTATGTTCCGAGTTGAGTTGTTGAGTTGGATGTTGGACCACTTAAAATTTACGTCTACTCTTGTCCGATACCTGTGCAAGGAAACAAACATAACCATATGCTGAGTATTGAATACGTAGTTGTGCTAATATAATTCAAATACATTTGTGTTAAAAATAAACTAAAGTAAGTATATAACATCAATGTATACTACTTTAACTCATCCAATCATTCCTCAACTTTCTTATTTATTTCACATTTCAATATCAATTCAATGCTTTTATTTGAGGATAGACATTAGGCAAATACTCGAATTTATATATGTAACGAATAAGTCCAAAACCATCTGTACATTGAGACTGTCGTACACTGTCATCCCGGGTTGTCTGGCAATGGTGAATTTTAATATTTGTTTATTCTACCATCCCGGGTTGCCAAAAAACGATGGTTTTAATAATTGTCTGTATTATTTATTCTGCCATCTTGGATTGCCTGACAACGATGGCCAGTAAAGGAATATATTGATGACCCTGTGACATGCCAACTATATCCTAATTACGTCTAACATCATTTAACAAGGCATTATCATCATAATTACTATTGTAACACATGTTATCGTAATACCAATGTCTCAACATTTATATACATATCAAACACAATTTTGAACATTTTCCACATATTTCAACTATCACCATATTGAATCCATCATTCAAAGTTTGTACAGAAAAAATACTATTACCTCGATGTATATTCATATTTGATTATAACAACCAAATTAATATACGAAAGCAAATTGGAATTGAATTTTTAAAGTATAAATCATAAGTTACTATTTGTTAATGACTTTAGCTTTTCCCTTGTCCCAAGATGGTCTTGCATCATCTTTAGCTATAAAAATTAAACTTGAATAGAGAAACACATTAATCACACAATTCAAACATAATTCGGTACTATATAGATATGATTATGTTTTATTTACTGTATTCCCTATAAGCACTAATATCCAAATTAGTCATAACTTTCAATTTTCCTTATCAAATTGGAAACCGATTTCACATTTTTTTACTAGAAACCCCTAGTTTTCAATTCATGCTAATTTTTTTTGACAGTTTTCAATTTATTTAATTTAATCTCTAACATCATAAAATTAATTATATAAATTTAAGCTTGACTCAAATTTAATTTAACTCTTTTTACTATAATTTCAATCTATTTCATCGTAATCTCATTTCATATTAACTTGAATGAACTTAACTTTTAGACTTAACTTTCTCAAACTTTCTATTATTATTTGACTTAAATAAACTAATCAAATTCTAATTTCATAGCTTGGGTTGTAATTGCCAAAAATTTACAAGAAAAATTCAATTACCTTGCTAATGAGGCTCACGGCAAATAAAAGAAGAAAATGGCTAAGTTTTCTGTTTTCTTTCTTTTTTGTTTCGGTTTGGGAAAGATGGAGAAGATGATATTTTTCATCTTCTCTCTCCCACTAAGGAATATATATATATTTATAATTATTTCTAAAGACTTGATTAATATTTAAATAAGGACTTGTGGAATTTTATAATTATTATATAATTTAACCCTTGTACCATTTATATTAACTTAATTAATTTAATTACTAGCTAATTTTATTTCTTATTTCTGTGTGTGACTTAAGGATTTCTCATTTTAACTTCTTCAACTTAAAATTTTTAGTACACATCACAAGAATTGGGTCGTTAAATGAAGTTATTTATTTAAACTTAAATAAAAATATTAAGGGATAAAAATAGGTTTAAAAAATGAGTTTCATTTAGAAAATTAAGTTAATATTTTTTTTTAAACTTAGAATTTAACATCCATCTAATCCATTCGTTTTTTTTGAAATATATATCTTTTTATATATTTATATATTACACAATTTATACAAAAAAAAATGTTTATACATGAAAGGAACATAACAATTAGAAAATAATGCAACATATAAAAATAAAACAGAAATTGAAGAAAGAAAACAAATCTTGAACCAAACAAACCTTAACATAAGAAAAATAAATTGCAAGTCACAGATGGGGCCCAAAATGCGTGGTAAGGGGATTTCCACTTGATGGGAAGAAGAGATTGTTATTATTATTATTATTATTATTATTTTGGTAAAACAAAATATTTTTAATATATGTTTTATTATAAATAATATTAATTTCTTTGAATTTCATGGTTATTCTTTTTAATAATGTCATTTTTAAAGTTTTAATTTGAGGTTTTTTTAGAGTACAATATGAACAACACTTGTTGAAGGAAGGGATTATTACTTATTCACAAATCAAACAAATAAATAATAAGATAAATTATATCCAGTGTCACTCAACTATTAAAAAATTTACACTTTGGTCACTAAGTTTCAAAAAGATATGAATTTATCATTGAATTATTTGAAAATTACTTGTTGGTTACTAGGTTACTTAGTGACCAACTTGTAATTTTTTTGAAATTGAGAGTTTAAAGTGTAATCTTGCAAATAGTTGAATGACCTTGAATATAATTTACTCTGTGATGAATAGTGAGTTAACAACCACATCAACATCCATTAGCAACTTAACGATTTAGTGACCAACTTGTAACTTTCGAATAATTTAGTGATCAATTTGTAACTTTTTAAAATTAAGTATCAAAATATAAACTTCCTAATAGTTGAGTACTTTGGTGTAATTTATCAATAATAATAAAATAAAAAAAAAAAAAAAAAAAAACAAGAATGCATGAAACACGTTGACTCAACAACTGGCCCTTCACTTTACGTCTATTCCTTCCAAGCAGCCTTCACAATTCATGTGGCTCTCCTTTCTCCACACCATACGTCTGCTTTGCTCTCTTTACATCTCCCACTTTTCACTTTTCTTCTTTTTCTTCCTTCACGTATAATAAAAACTAATTTTTGCATTATATTATCACAATATTTTTCTTTTCCAATAAGGTTCATTGAATATCAATGCTTATATTATTGACAGTATTTTAAAAAGATTATTGAATATCAATAAGTTCTTTTTAACGTGTATGGTATTATTAAATTATTTAAAAATGAAACAGGTCCATGTCTATTGTGAATTTTTAAAGAGTCAAAATTTCCAAAGTCAAGAAGCAAAATGTGAAAGGCTTTTGTATGAAACGGAAGTGAGAAGTGGGTTGTGGCTATTATTCAACAAAAGTCAATGATCAAATTTGGATGCATTTGGGTTCTTTTATCTTTTATGTTTGATGCCTCCGTTTATGGGTACGTGTTAATCATCATGTCAATTAATTCTCAACCACTTTTTGGATGCTAAATTTTTTACTTGGATTCCAAACAAAATGAATAATAATTACTCAGACAAAAACTGTTTAACATTATTCGCTTTTGGGGGGATTTTTCAACCAAAGAATCCATGTCATTGAACAATTCCTCCAAATTTGCACACCTTAATGCCAATAACTAAGGCCGCCCGGATTCTAGTTGTGATTGATAAAGGATCTAGAAGGTTGTTAAGAAGTCTTTTGTGTTCAAATTCATCCATCTATCTAACATACATATACAAATTAAACTCTTGTCTAACTTGTGTACAGTTAGTTTAGAGAGTTTGGTCAACTAGAGACAGCTTAATGTTGTAAACAATGTGGGTTTCCAAGGATGAGTCCAAAAAAATCAGACTTTTTCTTTTTAGAGTTAGTCAAAATGCGAGCATTGACTACAACAGCAAGTTCAGACAATAGCCACGCGGTTACCGCTGAATTCGAAGCTTGCTTGTAGTCTTAAAGACCACAGTATGTTCTATGCTAGTTTCTTAGAACATGTCTTGAGGTTGTAATGGTGGGTTCTCACATAGCCACTGCAAGGACTTTCTACAAGGCAGGGAAGAAAAAAAAGGATGGGGTTAAGGCTAATAAAACACTAGCCTTAATTTGTGAATCCTTGTCCAAGCCACAAGCGAGAGAGTTAATAAATATAGCCTATAGTTTCAATATATTGCAAATTTGTTAGATGTTATTTCTTAAAGAATGATCATATAAATAAGGTGAGCTAACTTCATGTTCATTTATTAATAAACGGAGCGTGGGACCATCTTCCTATCTTATTTTATAAAATATTGCCTTCATATAAATAATATGAAACTCATATGAGCTTGGATGGTGTAAAACCATTTGTTTCCAACATTTCAATTACACTTTCTTTCTGTCCAAGTTGGTGGTGGAACAATTTCAAAATATTTATAATGTTCCAATAGTTATAACTAAAAAGTTATAAGTGGTCCAAAAAATAATGTCTGCAATATCCCGAATTAGGGCCTAATCGAAATAGTAGTTTCGTGACCACAAATCCAAGATAGAGATAATTATTTTATAATTATTTTGATGTTTATGACATATTTCATGATTGTGTGAAAATTTCGTGATGAAATCCTATGCCTAAAGTGCTTAGATTGAAATTAGGGACTAAATCGAATAATTTGTAAAACTTGCATTCTAGGAGTTTTTAGTATGAAATTGTTTTGGAATTTTAATGAGGAGGTCTTAAATAGCAATTTGACCAATTTCTAAGTCTATGGACAAAAATTGGACATGGATGGAATTTTGGAAAGTTTAGTAGTAAGGGCATTTTGGTCATTTAGTTATTAAAATGAATTAAAAACAAAATTAAAAGCCAATTTTTGTCCATCTTCTTCATTAGGCCGAAATTCAAGGGTTCTCCATAGCTAGGGTTTGTTTCAAGCCTCCAAGCTCCATAGTAAGTGATTCTAAGCCCTGTTTTTAATGTTCTTTACATTTTTAGAATCCCGGAAGCTCGATTAAGCTTATGCTAGCAATAATTCAACCTAGGGTTTATATTTGGAAAAATACCCATAGGTGAAATTTGTGTATTTTGATGTTTTATGATAGAATATGAGGTTTTAAATTATGTTAGACAACTTGTGCTACTCGGTTTTGAGTGAAAACGAGTAAAAGGGCTTAATCGGTAAAAATACCTAATAGTCATAAGTACATGCTAGAGTGTGAATTTGATATTGTCATAGAAGGGAAAAAATGATCAGCATGTCATAAAACATAAGAATAAGGGATAAAGTTTAATTCCCGAGCCTAGGGACAAAAGTGTAATTATGCAAAAGTTTAGGGGCAAAAGTGTAATTTTCTAAAGTTCGTATTAAATGCTGTTTTGATGAATGTATGTATTAAATAAGATTAATTTGGTATTATAGATCAAGAGAAACGGAATCAAGTCGCGATCGAGGAAAAGAAAAAAGATTGTGGACTAAATTGCAAAATCTTTATATTTTGGTACCAAGGTAAGTTCATGTGTAAATAATGTAGCATAATTGTTATTTTTAAGTGATTGATGTTAATTATATGATATGCTGATTTTTTTATCGTGAAATATTATGCTTTGTGGTTAATGTTGAGTAATATGAAAATTATGTTTACTACTTGATAAATATGAATTGTTACCGAGTATCGGTTCTGATATTCCGTGGAAGACGGCTAATGTCAGATCGAGGGAAAAAGCCCGTTTGAACCTTAGGAATAGATTAGGATACAAGTGACATGTCACTAGGATGGTTGAGCATCCGAACTCGTTGAGTTGAGTCCGAGTTCACTTATGGATGCGAATGTCCGAACTCGTTGAGTTGAGGCCGAGTTCGTAAGATGTAACTAGGCATCCGAGCTTGTTGAGTTGAGTCCGAGTTCACTTATGGATGCGAACGCCCGATCTCGTTGAGTTGAGTCCGAGTTCACTTATGGGCGGGTTACATGATTGCTTGATTACATATGTGGCACTTATGTGCAAATTATCCGTGTATCCGAGTTATATTCCGATGTGTTCAACGGGTGAAAATTTCTATGAAATGGAAGAACACTTAAGATGCAAGTGACGTTTTGGTAAGTGTTGTGAAATGGGCACTTTGGATAGGTATGTACTTAACCCTCAGGTTGAAAATAGATACAACAACGATAAAGTGGTAAGATGATGAATGATGTTTAGAAATGTGATATATGTTTTGGTGATGCCATGCTAAGGTTGTTTGGTATAATTGTATTGTTATGTTACTTGTTATTTGCATATGAACTTACTAAGCATTTATGCTTACTCCTTCCTTTTCATTCATTGTAGTTTTGAACAAGTCAGCTCGGGAATCGGGACAGGTCGAAGTTTCGATCACACTACCCGAAGGATTTCTATTGGTGAATGGCTTGTAAAACTTAAGTATGGCATGTATAGCAATGTACCTATTTTGTGTAAATAATTTTATGATATGGCCATGTTTGGTTGAGAAGATGTTTGATATTGATAAGTCATGGTGATGGCTAATTAGATCATGTTTGATATCATGGAAGTTTAATAGGTTATCTAGTTCATAAAAAAAATTCATGGAAAGATGAAACTTGCCTTAAAACAGAATATAGCTGTAGCAATGACATGAATTTGAAAAATTAGTAAAAATAGTATAAGTGGAACTAAATGATGAGTAAGTTATGAAATTGAAGCTTAATGAGTCTATTTTCACGTGGATTGAACAAAACAGGTATATAAATTATATTTTATGAGATATTTAAACTTTTGTAAAACAGGGACAGAATAATTTTTGGATCCCCTGTTCTGACTTTAAAAATTTATAATAAATTTTAAAAAAATAATTATAAGTTTTTATTTACATTTATAGATTCCTTATTCAGTTTAGTTTTAAGAGAAACAAACCTCATAGTCATTGAAATTTTTTATAGAGAGATATCTGATTCGTAATACACAGAGGTCAGAGCAGTCGAACCCTGAAACAGGGGAGAATTTAACTAATAAACTGTACTAATTGGCCTAACAAAAAATTCTAGAAAAAAATTAATAAATAGATATATGAGTCTAGATTTAGGAAAAATTTACAGATCTTGATTTCGAGTTTTGTAACTCGAGATATGATTTTTCTTGTAACTGTGACGCAAATAGCTAGAATGCTGTGAATGTAGAAACAAATGATTCGAAGTACTTAACTTGATAAATTATGTTCGGTAACACCTCAAGCTCGATGCCAGCATCGGTCTCAGGCGTGGGGCCGTTACATTTGGTGGTATCAGAGCAGGTTTAGTCGGTTCTCGGACTACGTGTTGTATGTACAGATTTTTGCTATACATGCCATATGTATAAATTATGATAGTGTGACGACTTCTGACCTTTTTTTAAATGATTTTTATATAGTAAATGGATCCCGATCCAAATTGTGGGCGATGAAGTAGAGAGTAATGTACCACTCGCGCTGAAGGGGCAAAGACCGACTGAAAACCCACCTCTTCAAGTTGGTCGTGGAGGAGGAGAGAAGGGATCGGAAGCCTTTCTCCAAATGATGAGTGCATGGTACATTGAGTTCGTTCAATGACGAACCCAAATGTACGACCTCCCCCCACCTCCTCCAATTCCTCAACCTATGCCTCCGATGCCTCAAGGAGTGGATATGATAAAATTTCACAGAAACCCTCATTGATAGAATTCGTAAACAAGGGGTCAAAGAATTTAGAGCAAATATTGATGATGATGTAGAGAAAGCGAGTTCGGCTTGAAAATTCTATCTGGGTATTTGATGAATTATCTTGTACACCTGAAGAATGTTTGAAATGTGCTACATCTTTGTTGAGAGATTCAGCTTATAATTGGTGGAAGACTTTATTTTCGGTGGTACCGAAAGAGAGGGTAACCCGGGAATTCTTTCAAGAAGAGTTTCAAGAAATATATTAGTGAAAGATTTATTGATCGTAAATGTAAAGAGTTTCTTGAGTGAAGCAAGGTAATATGACAGTCTCAGAATATGAAAGAGAGTTTGTTCGATTGAGTAAGTATGCCCGGGAATATGTTCCTACAGAAGCCAAGATGTGCCGACGATTTTAAGACGGGCTCAACGAAGACATTAAGGTATTTGTCGGGATCCTTGAACTGAAAGAAATGGTAGTACTTGGTTGATCGAGCTTGCAAGGTGAAGAACTACTTAAAGAGGAGAGAAAGCTAAAGGCCGAGACACGAAATTGGAAGAAAAGGCCAATGAGTAAGGCACCTTCACAGCAACCCGGAAAGTCAAGAAATATGAATCCTCGTTCCCAAGTTTTAGCTAGGCAATCATATGGAAATTTTAAGAAGTAGAATGTGGGTCCTAAATCTCAGAATACTTCTACAAATGAAGTAGGGAACTCGAGATTTGTTAAACCCGAGTGCCGCCATGTGGTAGAAATCATTTTGGTCTGTGCAGAGCAAATGAATGTTTTCGATGTGGTTCTCCGGATCATTTTATTAGAGACTGCCCAGAGAGAGCTAAGAAAGAAAAATTTCAGAATGTAAAAGCTAGTGGTGCAGACTTGAGGGGAAGGTATCCGAGAAAAGCTGGAAGTGAAACAAGCAGTAAGAATGTAGCTAGAGATACAGCAGTTAGATCTGAAGAAAGAGCTTCAGCTAGAACTTATGCCATTAAAGTGCGTGAAAATGCTTCCTCACCCGATGTGATTACCGATACATTTTCTCTTTATGATATTAATGTTATTGCTTTGATTCATCCCAGTTCTACTCATTCATATGTATGCATGAAGCTGGTGTCTAGTATGAATATACCTGTTGAGAACACAGAATTTATGGTTAGAGTGTCGAATCCGTTAGGAAAATGTGTGATAGTTGATAAAGTATACAAGAAATGTCCCTTAATGATTCGGGGTCATTACTTTCCGGCCGACTTGATGTTGTTGCCGTTTGATGAATTTGATGTTATTTTGGGTATGGATTGGTTGACATTGCATGATGCTATAGTAAATTGCAAAGAAAAGGTTATAGAATTAAAGTGTGAAAATGGTGAAACTCTACGGGTTGAATCAGATAAATCAGAGGCATTGTCTAGTGTGATTTCTTCGATGTCGGCTCAGAGATATTTGAGAAAGGGTTATGAAGCTTATTTGGCGTATGTAATTAATACAAAAGAAGTTGAAAAGAAAGTTGAATCAATGCTGGTTGTGTGTGAATTTGCGGATGTATTTCTAGAAGAATTGCCGGGTTTGCCTCCAGTCAGGGAAGTAGAATTTGGTATTGATTTGATACCGGGAAGAGCTCCGATCTCGATTGCTCCATATAGAATGGCACCAACAGAGTTGAAAGAATTAAAGTCACAGTTGCAAGAGTTGACTGATAAAGGCTTTGTAAGACCGAATTTTTCACCTTGGGGTGCTCCTGTGTTATTTGTTAAAAAGAAGGATGGTTCTATGAGATTATGTGTTGATTATCGGCAGTTAAACAAGGTGACAATCAAAAACAAGTATCCATTGCTGAGAATTGATGATTTGTTTCATCAGCTAAAAGGAGCGACATGGTTTTCAAAGATTGACTTGAGATCTGGGTATTATCAGCTGCGAGTAAAAGAGTCAGATGTGCCTAAAACTGCTTTTAGAATAAGGTACGGTCATTATGAATTTTTAGTTATGCCATTCGGGTTGACAAATGCTCCTGCTGTGTTTATGGATTTAATGAATCGCATATTTCAACCATACTTGGACAGATTTGTTGTGGTGTTTATAGATGATATTTTAATTTATTCAAAAGATGAGACAGAGCATGCTGAGCATTTGATGATAGTTTTGCAAACTTTGAGAGATAAACAGTTGTATGCTAAGTTTAGTAAAAGTGAATTTTGGCTCCGGGAAGTTGGATTTTTGGGTCATATTGTTTTAGGTGATGGTATACGGGTTGATCCTAGTAAAATTTCAGCCATTATTGATTGGAAACCACCGAAAAACGTAACTGAAGTTAGAAGTTTCTTGGGGCTAGCTGGGTATTATCAGCGGTTTGTAAACGAATTTTCTATAATTGCTGCTCCTATGACTAGACTACTCCGAAAGGATGTTAAATTTGAATGGACGGAAGAATGTCAACAAAGTTTCAAGAATTGAAAAAGTTATTAATCGAGGCACCAAGTGTTAGTACAACCCGAATCGTAAAGAATTTGTGGTGTATAGTGATGCTTCTCTAAATGGCTTGGGGTGTGTACTCATGCAAGAAGGAAAAGTGGTGGCTTATGCTTCGAGGCAGTTAAAACCTCATGAGAGGAATTATCCTACTCACGATTTGGAATTGGCTGCGGTGGTATTTGCTTTGAAGATTTGGCGACATTATTTGTATGGTGAAAAGTGCCGAGAATATACTGATCACAAAAGTCTTAAATACTTGATGTCACAAAAAGACTTAAATTTGAGAAAGCGTAGATGGTTGGAGTTATTGAAAGATTATGAGCTTGTTATTGATTATCATCCGGGAAAAGCGAATGTGGTTGCCGATGCTTTAAGCAGAAAGTTATTGTTTGCTTTGAGGGTTATGAACACTCAGTTGAAAATGTCAGATGATAGTTCGATTCTAGCAGAGATAATAGCTAGACCGATGTTTTTATAAGAGATTTCTGAAGCTCAGAAAAATCATCAAGATTTGCTAGCCAAGAGAAGACAGTGTGAAGTTGATACGGGATCAGATTTCAGAATCGGTTCTGATGGTAGCTTGATGTTTAAAAATCAGATTTGTATACCGAAAAATGATGAGTTGATTCAAAAGATTTTGCATGAAGCACATAATAGCTGTTTGGCGGTTCATCCAGGTAGTACAAAAATGTATAATGACTTGAAGAAAATGTATTGGTGGAGTGAAACGAAAAGAAATCGAGTTTCAAGTTGGTGATAAGGTATTTTTGAAAGTGTCTCCAGGGAAGAAAGTCCTTAGATTTGGAAGGAAGGGCAAGTTAAGTCTGCGTTTTATTGGGCCGTATGAAATAATTGAAAAAGTTAGACCCAGAGAGCATATCAACTAGCAGCATTACCACCGAATTAGAGAGGATTCATGATGTGTTCCATGTATCTATGCTACGTCGGTATCGTTCAGATCCTTCACATATAATTTCACCGACAGAAATTGAACTACGACCGGATATGACTTACGAAGAAGAACCGATTAAGATCTTAGCTCGAGAAGTTAAACAACTAAGAAATAAAAGTGTCGCTCTCGTGAAAGTATTATGGCAAAAGCACAGGGTAGAAGAGACTACATGGGAACCTGAAGAAACTATGAGAAACCAATACCCACACTGCTTATTTGGTAAGATTTTCGAGGACGAAAATCCTTAAAGGGGGAGAGTTGTAATATCCCGAATTAGGGCCTAATCGAAATAGTGGTTTCGTGACCACAAATCCGAGATAGAGATAATTATTTTATAATTATTTTGATGTTTATGATATGATTTCATGATTGTGTGAAAATTTCGTGATGAAATCCTATGCCTAAAGTGCTTAGATTGAAATTAGGGACTAAATCGAATAATTTGTAAAACTGCATTCTAAGAGTTTTTAGTATGAAATTGTTTTGGAATTTTAATGAGGAGGTCTTAAATAGCAATTTGACCAATTTCTAAGTCTATGGACAAAAATTGGACATGGATGGAATTTTGGAAAGTTTAGTAGTAAGGGCATTTTGGTCATTTAGTTATTAAAATGAATTAAAAACAAAATTAAAAGCCAATTTTTGTCCATCTTCTTCATTAGGCCGAAATTTCAAGGGTTCTCCATAGCTAGGGTTTGTTTCAAGCTTCCAAGCTCCATAGTAAGTGATTCTAAGCCCCGTTTTTAATGTTCTTTACATTTTTAGAATCCCGGAAGCTCGATTAAGCTTATGCTAGCAATAATTCAACCTAGGGTTTATATTTGGAAAAATACCCATAGGTGAAATTTGTGTATTTTGATGTTTTATGATAGAATATGAGGTTTTAAATTATGTTAGACAACTTGTGCTACTCGGTTTTGAGTGAAAACGAGTAAAAAGGCTTAATCGGTAAAAATACCTAATAGTCATAAGTACATGTTAGAGTGTGAATTTGATATTGTCATAGAAGGGAAAAAATGATCAGCATGTCATAAAACATAAGAATAAGGGATAAAGTTTAATCCCCGAGCCTAGGGGCAAAAGTGTAATTATGCAAAAGTTTAGGGGCAAAAGTGTAATTTTCTAAAGTTCGTATTAAATGCTGTTTTGATGAATGTATGTATTAAATAAGATTAATTTGGTATTATAGATCAAGAGAAACGGGAATCAAGTCGCGATCGAGGAAAAGAAAAGATTGTGGACTAAATTGCAAAATCTTTATATTTTGGTACCAAGGTAAGTTCATGTGTAAATAATGTAGCATAATTGTTATTTTTAAGTGATTGATGTTAATTATATGATATGCTGATTTTTTTATCGTGAAATATTATGCTTTGTGGTTAATGTTGAGTAATATGAAAATTATGTTTACTACTTGATAAATATGAATTGTTACCGAGTATCGGTTCCGATATTCCGTGGAAGACGGCTAATGTCAGATCGAGGGAAAAAGCCCGTTTGAACCTTAGGAATAGATTAGGATACAAGTGACATGTCACTAGGATGGTTGAGCATCCGAACTCGTTGAGTTGAGTCCGAGTTCACTTATGGATGCGAATGTCCGAACTCGTTGAGTTGAGTCCAAGTTCGTGAGATGTAACTAGGCATCTGAGCTCGTTGAGTTGAGTCCGAGTTCACTTATGGATGCGAACGCCCGAGCTCGTTGAGTTGAGTCCGAGTTCACTTATGGGCGGGTTACATGATTGCTTGATTACATATGTGGCACTTATGTGCAAATTATCCGTGTATCCGAGTTATATTCCGATGTGTTCAACGGGTGAAAATTTCTATGAAATGGAAGAACACTTAAGATGCAAGTGACGTTTTGGTAAGTGTTGTGAAATGGGCACTTTGGACAGGTATGTACTTAACCCTCGGGTTGAAAATAGATACAACAACGATAAAGTGGTAAGATGATGAATGATGTTTAGAAATGTGATATATGTTTTGGTGATGCCATGCTAAGGTTGTTTGGTATAATTGTATTGTTATGTTACTTGTTATTTCCATATGAACTTACTAAGCATTTATGCTTACTCCTTCCTTTTCATTCATTGTAGTTTTGAACAAGTCAGCTCGAATCGGGACAGTCGGTTTCGATCACACTATCCGAAGGATTTCTATTGGTGAATGGCTTGTAAAACTTAAGTATGGCATGTATAGCAATGTACCTATTTTGTGTAAATAATTTTATGATATGGCCATGTTTGGTTGAGAAGATGTTTGATATTGATAAGTCATGGTGATGGCTAATTAGATCATGTTTGATATCATGGAAGTTTAATAGGTTATCTAGTTCATAAAAAAAATTCATGGAAAGATGAAACTTGCCTTAAAACAGAATATAGCTGTAGCAATGACATGAATTTGAAAAATCACTAAAAATAGTATAAGTGGAAATAAATGATGAGTAAGTTATGAAATTGAAGCTTAATGAGTCTATTTTCATGTGGATTAAACAAAACAGGTATATAAATTATATTTTATGAGATATTTAAACTTTTGTGAAACAAGGCCAGAATGATTTCAGGATCCCCTGTTCTGACTTTAAAAATTTATAATAAATTTTACAAAAATAATTATAAGTTTTTATTTACATGTACAAATTCCTTATTGAGTTTAGTTTTAAGAGAAACAAACCTCATAGTCATTGAAATTTTGTATAGAGAGATATCTGATTCGTAATACACAGAGGTCAGAGCAGTCAAACCCTGAAACAAGGGAGACTTTAACTAATAAACTGTACTAATTGGCCCAACCAAAAATTCTAGAAAAAAATTAGTAAATATATATATGAGTCTAGATTTAGGAAAAATTTACGGATCTTGATTTTGAGTTTCGTAACTCGAGATATGATTTTTCTTGTAACTGTGACGCAGATAGCTAGAAAGCTGTGAATGTAGAAACAAATGATTCGAAGTACTTAAATTGATAAATTATGTTCGGTAACACCTCAAGCTCGATTCCGGCATCGGTCTCGGGCATGGGGGCGTTACAACGTCACTTGGTAATTAAGTAGAAGTTGTCACTATTCATAATGATTAGTTATATCTCTTGTCATCAAAAGTTATATCACTTAATTAATAACAAATGGTCATAATTATTCAAGTTGATACATACTTAATAATTATGTTTGTGGCTAAAGATATGACTATTCGTTTGGGTAGTTATGTCCTTATAAGGAGACATAAGACCTCTTATAAATAGGAGAAAAATTTTATTTGTTGGATATACTTAGAAACATAGAAAAAAGTTTCTTTCTAATCTCCTCCCATCTTATATATTATTAGATTGTTCTATAAAAAATTACAGCAGAAATTCTTTATAGAAATTGATATCCTTGTTATGCTTCGTTCAATGCTCAATGAACTGTTTCCGTCAGTGCAAAATGTAGACAGTTATTGGGCTTCACTGTATCCTCGAGGTTTATTTGCCAGTAACTCTTTTTCACACCATATATAGGCAGGGTGAATAGAACCTTAAAGAAAGTGTCATTGATACACGCCTTCAAGCCTTCGTTAAGTTTTCATAAGTTTATTTTCATCCCTACTTACCAACAATTTTAAGGTTCTAATTTCGCAATTTATGAGAAATTAAAGAAGGCTTGTCTATTTACTACACATTCACATGCCACTACATGCATGATACTATAAGGATGGGTATCGACAATTGTGGTTGCAAAAAGATCAGTGATCTTGTCAAATTTTAATTTAGAAGAAATCTTTCTCGTAGGAAAACGTATGTCAAACTTTTTATTTTATTCTTTTTGCATAATTAGATTTCAATTATTATATGTTTATTGAATTGAATTATGCAATAGATGTGGGTATCCCATGCATCAATTACTTGAAAAAACGAAACTCAAATGCTAGTTCATTGTATGTATGACTTTTTGAGATGCATGATTATGACTGGTATAAAATTATATCATATATAATATATATCATGCAAGAAAGAAAGAAAGAACATGGAATGAAAATTCACATTTGGGAAAGGGTCTATTAATGGATTGAAAAGTTACTTTCATTTTGAATGATGATGGCATTTGTAACAGTCCGATTTAGACCCTAGTCAAAATAGTGGTTTTGAGACCACATATTCGAGTCAAAAAATAGTTAAATATTATTATTTTCTGTGCTTATGATGTGTGAATTAGCATATGTGAAAGTTTCGTCTGAAAATTTAATCGTTTGGGTGCTTAATTTGCAAAAAAGACTTAATCGCGTAAATTGTAAAAGTTGCCTGCTACTTTTAAGTTGCCTATTTGTTATGTCTTCTTAAATAATGAGTCCTTATGTTGTTAATATGCCATTTATAAGGTAAGAGGAAAATATTGACCTTATATGTTAATGTTTGGAATGTTTATTAACTATGGGCAATTTGGTAAATGAAGTATTATTAATGTTATAATAAAACAAAATATGTTAATGGATGAAGTATTCATCCATGCTTGGAAAAAATCAAAGAAAAAGAAAAGATAAAAGAGTTTTAGGGTTTCGGCTAAGAGATTTGATAATTAAGGTATGGTTTTTGATCCGTTTTTGATAATTTCTACATTTTTGTAATCGTTGCTTTGTATACTATCAAACCCATGCCTCAATTTCTAATTTTGATGATGATTTTGAAATATGTCATTGATGAATTCATGAGATTTATGTTGTTAATTGATGAAATATGAAAGTTTGATGTTGGGTTTATATGTTTTGTCTTTGGATTTTTGATGATTTTGAGTAAAATAGACTAAATTGTAAAATTTGTAAATTGAGGGACTAAATGTGAAATAAATGAAATGTATGGACTTGTATGAGAGCTATGAATATTCGACCAAGCTTGTCTACAAGCAAATTATGTGTATTTTGTGATTTTGTGAATTAGGGACTAAAGTGTCAAAATGTGTAAATGTGAAGGCTAGTTTGCAAAATGTCCTAAATATGTGTCTATGGATTGTTTTGAATGAATTTGTGATTGAATAAGTTAAATTTGAATTTATTTAGATCAAGAATTAAAATTTGAATTTATTTAGATCAAGAATTAAGGAAAACAGAGTTAGATCGGGGAAAGTCGAAAGTTATCGAGTAACCGACTTCGTCCATCCGAATCCGTATGAGGTAAGTCGATATACAAATAAGCTTGTTTGAATTGAATTATTATTATTCATTTGATATTGAATTGTGATGAATGAATGTCTGAGCTAAATATATGCTATCCAAAAAAGTATCGACAAATTTTCGATGTCCGAAAAGCCTCGTACGAACCCTAGGAATAGTTAGGATACATATGTCATGACATAGGATTTTCGATATCTGTTCTACGTGTAAGACCATGTCTATGACGTTGGCATCGATTTCTGTTTTGCATGTAAGACATGTCTGGGACATCAGTATCATATCTGATTTCGTGTAAGACCTTGTCTAGGACAGTGGCATCGATGTTTAATTACATGTAAGACCACGTCTGGGACGTTGGTAGTGTATATGTTTTGTGATCTATCTGCATATCCTTATGTTTCTAAATGGTTCAAATAGGAATTTCAAGAAAATGAATGACTTTGAGAAATTATATCTGATTCAGGTATGTTTGCTTTGTATAGCCTATTTGAGAATGAAAGGTAAGTATATGGTTATAAGATTTGTGTTGGCATTTGCCTACAAAGTATAAATGAATTGATGATACTTATTTTCTTTGAATAATATGTTTATTTGTATATGAATTACTAAGCTTTTGAAAGCTTACTTTGTGTGTGTTTACATTTTTTTTATAGATATCGAAGCTACTGTGAGCTCGGGGATCGTCGAGGATCGTCACCACACTATCAAACCTTATTTTGGTACTTTGAAAAAATATATATTAAAGTATGGCATGTATAGGCTAGAAGTTGTGGGATTATGTTTTGTGATGTATATATTTAGCTATGTCATATGGCTAGTTTGTTTTTGAACTTATAGTTTGCTAATTGTATATGATATGTGATGCTAATGTACAATTGTGGTATGTTTTGGTTGACCAAAAGAAATGATAATTTATGAGAAGTTTTGGTAAGTTTGAGCATAAGATCGAATGATGTATTGATCTTATGTTTAGGTATGATGTCGGTTTATGTTTTGGTATGAATTGATTGATGAATTGAGATTGAAAAAGATTGGTAATGTTATAGCATGAATTATGCATGGTTTGGTATAGATATTGGTTGAAATGGTTGTGCATATATGCTTGGTTTGGTGCTTGTAGGTTGACCCAAATTGGGGTGGCAAATTGGCTATTCAAATGGCCTATTTTTGTCCACACGGGCAGAGGCACGGGCGTGTGTCTCAGCCGTGTAACACATGGTCACGTTACACGTTCGTGTGTCTCGTGGGGTACCCTATGAATTAAAGTCAGTATACCCTCCAATTTTGACACGGCCTAGACATACGGGCGTGTCTATTGGTCGTGTGTGGCACACAGGCTGACACATGGACGTGCGGTTGGCTGTGTGCCCAAGTCAATAGCCTCCCTAATTTTCACACGGCCAGACACACGGGCATGTCTTGTGGCCGTGTGGACAAGTCAGAATGTATGCCCTATTTCTCCACGGCTTAGTCACACGAGCGTGTCTAGTACCGTGTGAGGTACACGGCCTGTTTACAACGGCGTGTGACCTTTTAAAAGTTGAAAATTTTCTAAGTTTTCGAAACTTTCATATGTTACCAATTTAGTCCTGAATGCATGTTTTACACTTTGTATGCTCGTTTTAAATTCATATTAAATATGAATGACTTGTATTTATTGATATGAGATGATAATTGATATGTGTTTGTTCTGAATTGAGTTACGAGTCTGGTAATGCCTCTTAACCTATTCCGGCGACGGTTACAGGTTAGAGGTGTTACAACATTGTTCAAAAATTAGTCGAACATTCTTTTATTCAATAGAAGCATTATGACCATTCTAGTGAGCCTTCCCAAATTGAAAAGTTACGTCACTAGATCCAACGAATACTTTTAAAAGGTTGGATTGGAATGGTTTCTTGAAACCAAAAAGTGCAACTTGAAAACTAATGTCTTTTTAAAGAATCACTTAGGCACCTATTAATGCTATATAAATAGAAAATAAGTTTGAAGAATTGAAACTTCATTCATTCCATTCAAATTTGTGAGTGAAACTTTTAGTACAAAACAATTCTTTCTTTTTCATGATATATAATTGAGATATGTATTTATTTGTTTATTTAAATCATGATATTAGTAACTAGAGTTTGGATGATATTGATGAGACATTGTTTTCATTTCCTAAAATGAAACTTTGTAGATGATTATATAATATAAATAGTTTGGTTGTTGTTTTTGTTAAATAGCCTTAAGCTAAATGGGTTTTATATATGATTGCACATTTTTTTTTTTATGTTATAAAATTTAGATTAGAAGTAGTTTTGACTAGAAATTAAATAAGTCATATGCATATGCATGGTTAATTTTTCTAGTCAATGTAGAATAGTGGAAAGCATTGGCTTGTATAATAAAAGCACTATTCTGGTATGAAATCTTCTAGTGAATATATATAATGTGATAATTATATATTTGAAATCGAGATCATACTATGCATTTTATGATGGTGCATGTGGTTTTTATATGGCGTAGATATGATCTATAAACTCATGATTCTATAAAGTTTTAAGATGTAGTAAATTTTGAAATTTACTTTGGAAGCCATGAATCAAATAACTCATGAGTATGAAATAGTAATATGAATGCTATTTGGCCTATTTACGTGATAGGCATGATTTTGATCATAGTAAAAAAATAATTGATAATGGCCATGGTGAAAGGTGAATAAATGTGTGATTTTATAGTCACGTAATTGGACAATTGATGGTCATCTAATATGACTATATATGTTAGACACTCGCATATATAAGGTGTGTGGAGAAAAATAATATTTTTTTTACTATGAATAAAAAAAAAAAAAGGTCTTAAAGTCATGTACTGACTTTTGAAAAGAAGCTATGAGAAGTAACAACTATGCTGTCTAGTTTCACCAAGGGATTCAAGGCCTCTTTACAACAACTTACTTGGTGAAAAAGACATGATGTATGGTTTTATATATTTGGTGATTGTGAATTAATTTCTTCATGTCATGATAAGAAAAGATAAAGTGATCATTGCAATTTTACAATAGTAGAAATGATATCCTTGATAGCATTCTTTTGCGAAAGAATCGATAATTAAACATGGTGAGGATGTTGGTCTTGTGAATTTTCAAGACACAAATAAAAATAAAGTTTCACCATGTAGTATATATAATTAACATAGCTATGCTGGAAAGTTGAAAATTTGGGATGAGATATGAGCCCATAATATTTAAGTCAGCCATGATGGAAAATCAACTCAACACTTGGTATAACATCAAGCCTCGAGTTCAATGAGACTAAGTACATCATCGGTATGTGATTGTTAGCACTATAAAAATAATAATATCATCCTATGATGATAAGTGCTAGGTACCTGTAATGATAAAGGAAAGGATGAGTGTTATACTCTTCATAGACCCATAACATAAATGTGTTAAAGTGTTATAATTACGGGAACACTCTCGATGGGATTTAGTTATGTGAGTAGAAGTGTGTCCGCTTCTAGGAGCTCAAGCGCTTGGCTTTGACAGAACTTATGAAAGGAGGTTGTAGTCATATGGCCATAATAGTGTCCTTGGATACTATGCATTGACTAGTGTTGAAATCATTGTGTGGGATGTATTTGGTTAATCAAATGGAATAGCTGGTTCAAAGCATAGTCTACCATGCAATTTTGATTAACTTTAACATGTTTTCACTAAGTGAAGGTTCAATCATAAGACACCTTCATTTATGCAATTGATTTCCAAATTTATCAAAATTCAGATTATTTTGAAAACGGGGGAAGATTGTTGGAAAATTTTAAAAATATTTATAATGTTCCAATACTTATAAATGAAAAGTTACAAGTAATCCAAAAAATAATATCACTTGGTAATTAATCAAAAGTTGTCACTATTCATAGTGATCAGTTATGTCTCTTATTATCAAAAGTTATATCACTTAATTAATAACAAATGGTCATAATTATTCAAGTTGATACCTATTTAATAATTATGTTTGTGGTTAAAGATATGACTATTCGTTTGGGTGGTTAGGTCCTTACAAAGAGACATGAGACCTCCTATAAATAGGAGAGAAATTTTATTTGTTGGATATACCTAGAAACATAGAAAAAAGTTTCTTTCTAATCTCTCACCATGTTTTATATCTTAGATTGTTCTATAAAGAATTACTACAGAAATTTTTTATAGAAATTGATATCCTTGTTATGCTTTTCTCAGTGCTTAGTGGATTGTTTTCGTCAATGAAACACCCCTAACCCCTAACCGTCACCAGAATAGGTTAAGAGGCCTTACCTAACTCGTAACTCAGATCAGAACATCGAATATCGAATATCATCTCAATTTAATAAAATACCATTCATTCATGTTCAGTACGAACCTAAATTGAGCATACAAGGTATAAATTATGCATTTAGGATTAAATCAATAACCTGGAAACTTTTCAGGACTTATAAAAATTTTCAACTTTTAAAAGGTCACACGCCCGTGTGAACAGGCTGCACACGGCCTTAGACACGCCCGTGTGTCTAAGCGGTGGCAAAACAGGGCATACCTACTAACTTATCCACACGGCCACAAGACACGCCCGTGTGCCAGGCCGTGTGAAAATTAGGGAGGCTATTAACTTGGCCACACGGCCGACCACACGCCCATGTGCCAGCCCGTGTGCCACACACGACCAATAGACACATCCGTATGTCTTGGCCGTGTCAAAACTGGAGGGTATATTGCCTTTAATTCGTAAGGTACCCTAGGGGACACACGGCAGTGTAACGTGACCGTGTGTCGCACACGGCTGAGACACACGCCCGTGTCTCTGCCAGTGTGAACAAAAATAGGCCATTTGAATAGCCAATTTGCCACCTCAATTTGGGTCAACCTACAAGCAAAGAAACAAGCATATTTACACAACCAATTCAGTCAAATTCGACATCAAAACATAAGCCATTCATCTCATATAATAGTCACCCAATTCCATACTCATAATCCTTACTAATCTATGTCAAAACATATGTCAAAAGGATATCAAAGCATTTCATTCCATACATCATTCAATCTCATGCTAAAACTTACCAACATTTTGTTTTCTTTTGACCAACTAAAACATACCACAATTGCATATTATCAACACATATCATATGCCATTATCAAACTATAGTTTTAAACACAAACTAGCCATAATACATGGCTAAATATATACATCACAAAACATAATCCCTTGAGTTTTGAAAATTTTTTATGTTTTCCCAAAAATTTCTTGAGTTCTCGGTTTAGTCTTGAACCTCTTCTAATGCTTGTTTTTGGCCTCGAGGGCTCGTGTTAGGGCCTATATGATTGTACTTGTATGTTTTTTATTTGATATGAGAATTGTAATTTGAATTGTATGATTGTTTATGAGATTAGTCCGGTAATGCTTCATAACCCTATTCCAGCGATGGATACAGGTAAAGGGTGTTATATTTTTTAGTATCAGAGCTACTGTTTAGTCAATTTTAGGACTAACGTAGCGTATGTAAGTCTAGCTATACATGCCATATTTAACCTATTATAGTGTTATATCTCTTGATAGTTTTAAATCGTGTTTTCGTATAGCTATGGATCCCAATCGAGCAGTGGCTGATAATGTTGAAAGTAATGCGTCGGCCTCTTTACGCGGAGTAGCACCGTCTGAATCGAGACCTGTATCTATGAGTTAGGAAGGAGAGGCCAAGGAAGCCTTGTTCCAAATGATGAACGGATGGTTCACTAAGTTTGTCCGAACTAATCCGGCTGCTTAGAAACCTCTACCCCCATCTATTCCCCAACCAGTTCCCATAGTTCCTCAAGGTTTGGAACCTTTAAGTACGAATAAGCCACTTGAGGATAAAATTCAAAAATACGGGGCTGAAGAGTTTAGAGCTACAGTTGATGACGATCTTGAGAGAGCCGAGTTTTGGCTTGAGAGTACAATTCGAGTATTTGATGAATTATCTTGTATGCCAGCAGAATGTGTCAAATACACTGTATCACTTTTGAGAGATACTGTATATTAGTGGTGGAACACTTTGATATCTATGGTACCGAGAGAAAGAGTCACGTGGGAATTCTTTCAGACCTAGATCAGAAAGAACTACATAAGCCAATGGTTTATCGATCAAAAGTGCAAAGATTTTTTGGAATTGAAACAAGGTCGTATGATTGTAACCGAGTACGAAATAAAATTTGTGAGACTAAGTAAATATGCTCAAGAATGCATTTCCACTAAAGAGATTATGTGTAAGCGGTTCAAAAATGGGTTGAATGAAGACATTAAGTTTATTGTCAGGATTCTGGAATTGAAAAAATTTGTTGTTTTAGTCGACAGAGCTTCCGAAGCCGAGGAACTTAGCAAGGAAAAGAGAAAAGCTGGTTCTGAGGCTAGAAATTCGAGAAAGAGATTGATGAGTAAACCTTATCATTTATTGTCAAAGAAATCAAGAGATTATTATAACCGTTCGACAAGTTTAGTGGGGTATTCTAACAAAGATAGTGGGAAGCAACATAAGGGTCCAAAAGCTCAAGCTACTTCAGTATCGAGCATTGGTAGTGTTAAAGCCAATAAACCTGAGTGTTAACAGTGTGAGAGACGACATTTTGGGGACTGCTGGATGAATAATAAAGCTTGTTTTAGATGTGGCTCACAAGATCACTTTATTCGGGATTGTCCTTAGTTACTCGAAAAAGATAAATTTCTGAATACAAGACCTAGCAATACAGCTGCTAGAGGGAGACCACCTAGAAATACGGGAAACGTGACTAGTAGAAAAGGTGTGACAAAGGACTCTACTATGAGAACTAAGGCTCGAGCGCCAGCCAGAGCTTATGCTATTCGCGCTCGCGGAGATGCGTCATCACTGATGTTATCATTGGTACATTTTCTCTTTATAACACTGATGTAATTGCTTTGATTGATCCTGGATCAACTCATTCATATGTTTGTATGAATTTAGTGTCTAGTAAGAGTTTACCTATTGAGTTAATTGAATTTGTAATTAAAGTATCGAACCCCTTAGGCCAGTATGTCCTAGTTGGTAAAGTTTGCAAGAATTGTTCTTTGATGACTCAGGGTTACTGTTTTCTAGTTGATTTGATGCTTTTACCGTTTGATGAATTTGATGTGATCTTGGGTATGGATTGGTTGACTCTACAAGATGCTGTTGTGAATTGTAGACGAAAAACTATTGAGTTGAATTGTCAGAATAGTGAAATTCTTTAAATTGAATCAGATGATTCGAGTGGGTTGCCTACAGTGATATCGACGATGTTAACTCAGAAATATGTAAGGAAAGGTTGTGATGCTTACCTTGCATATGTATTGGATACAAAAGTGTCTGAATCGAAGATTGAATCAGTGCTAGTGGTTTGTGAATATCCAGATGTGTTTCTAGAAGAGTTTCCTAGGTTGCCACTGATCAGAGAGGTCGATTTTGCTTTTGAATTAGTACTGGGAACATCACCGATATCGATATCTCCGTATAGAATCGCTCTTACAGAATTAAAAGAATTGAAAGCTCAGTTGCAAGAGTTAATAGATAGAGATTTTACGCAACCTAGTTTTTCACTATAGGGTGCACCAGTTCTATTCGTAAAGAAGAAAGATGGATCGATGAGACTGTGTATCGATTATCGTCAGCTTAATAAGGTTGCAATTAAGAATAAGTATCCTTTGCCGAGAATTGATAACTTTTTTGATCAGTTGAAAGGAGCAACAGTATTTTCAAAGATTAATTTGTGAGCTGACTAGTATCAGTTGCGGGTTAAAGATTTAGATGTCCTAAAAATTACATTCAGAACCAGGTACGGACATTATGAATTTCTTGTTATGCCATTCGGATTAACTAACGCGCCTGCTGTATTTATGGATTTGATGAATCAAATCTTTAGAGCGTATTTGGACAGATTTGTTATATTAATTGATGACATTCTGATCTATTCTTGAGATGAATCTGAGCATGCTGAATATTTGAGGATTGTGTTACAAATATTGAGAGATAAGCAGCTGTTTGCTAAATTCAATAAATGAGAGTTTTGGTTCCCAGAAGTTGGATTTTTGGGACACATTGTTTCAGCGGAAGGCATCAGAGTTGATCCGAGTAAGATTTCAACAGTTGTTGAATGAAAACCACCAAGAAACGTATCTGAAGTCAGAAGTTTCCTGGGATTAGCTGGCTACTATTGGCATTTTGTAAAATAGTTCTCGATGATTGCTACACCGATGACTTAATCGCTACAGAAAGATGTGAAGTTTGAGTGGTCTAAGAAATGCCAATGAGTTTTGAATGCTTGAAAGCACTCATAATGAATACGCTTTGATCCAACTCGAGTCCGCAAAAAGTTTTTGATTTACAGTAATACGTCATTGAACGATTTGGGATGTGTTTTGATGAAAAAAGGCAAAGCGATAGCTTATGCATCTAGACAATTAAAGTCGCATAAAAAGAAATATCCTGCAACACCCCTACCTGTACCCATCGCCGGATTAGGGTTATGATGTATTACCGATTAACATAAATCTCAGATCAACTTCTATCGTAATTTAACTATTAAAATTTTAAACAACTATCATGCTTCAATTTAATAGTACATAAGAAATAAGAATTAAATTAATCAAATAATGCCAACAGGGAAACATGCAACATTTTTTTTTAAACTTTTATAACATTGAGCAGTGTATGCGTAAAATATTCTATAATTATGGAAGCATCATTCGCACACCATGAATAAGCAACCACATATTATTTCTTTACAAATAATTAAATAGTCTATAATAGTCTTTGTTAATCTATTTGTGACGTTTACATCATGTACAAATATTCATGACAATAGCTTAAACAATTAAACTACTCAAGTAATCCATAAATATTATAGTAATATATATACCATGAGAGATCAGTACAAGACCATGTTTGCCTTCCATCTAATTAACTAACAAAGATTACTTTTACCGAAACACAAGTAAAAATAAACTTAACACGTCAATGTATACATATTTTTCTTAAAAGCACATATATGCATATTACAATGTCACATTATAAATCAAAACATTATCCTGGCAACTATCAAGTCACAAGCAAGTCATTTTATTACGAGCATAAATATCTATACAAACATATACCGAATCTCCATTTAACTAGACCATTTCATCCAAACATATCCTATAACCGAATATACGAAAACATCATTGCAATAATTTCCTAGATTAATTATGTAACAATTTTACCTCACCAGTATAAGTCTTTTACCACATCCATCACTTACCCCTTTAATAACCGAACATGTCAAGCTAATATACAAATATCATCACTTTAACTATCATATTTAATAATTCCTTCATAATCTGACTATTATATCAAAAACAAATCACACTTATTATCTATCATAGCCGAAATATATTATTTAAGACCACATACACACCCAAAATTCCATCATCGAATTACCCAAGCCAAACACATCAAAAATTATAATTAATAAAACATATAAGACTAATTCTAAGCGGTATAAGCAAGCCACTCTCAAACACAGAGTACTTATCACATACATTATATATATATATTCATAACACATAGCCATAAAACCAAGATATACATAACCCATGCCCAACATGACCGAATTTATATAATAAATTTTAGCCATCTTCGCATGGCTTTTATATATACATTCATTTCCAAAATATTTAACCTCAAAACCAGCCTATACATGCCATAATTCAAGTCCAGTTTAAAGGTATCAAAGCAATGGATAGTGTGACGAGCTTGGCTGACAATCCCCGAGCTAGCAGCTTGACTTCTAATCTATAAAACAGAAACAATATATACAGTAAGATATTATAGCTTAGTAAGCTATAAACAAATAAATATATCAATAATATAATCAACCATTTTAACCAGTCGAATTACATTAACACTACTATACTCGACCTCAAACCTACAACATGCATAACTATCACATTTTCATAGACATTTATATACCTAAGCTGAATACGCACATAATCATTTAACACATTATATCCAACTTTCAAACCCAATAGACATAATAAACCACTCAACCATTTACTCTTATGTATAAACCTAAGATTCATCAAATGACATCACGTGTATACTTGTTTCCTATATGGCCAAGCATACCATCTCACATATGCACATCTTTTTAAGAAAAAAAAACATTTCAATGATTCACATATTATTCGTTCACAAGCCAAATACATATATCAAACGCAGAAATTCTTCATTAACATTACACACGATTTATAACAAAGATTCATAGTTTTATCATACCTTAGCTCAAGTGGATATCAAGTTAATTCATACCTGGCCATTTAACTCGTAATACACATCTTTACACAATTTACCTTTGCCCAATGAACCATTCAGAATCGGATAGGACACTCAAATTATCACATATATCGTACAATGCTAACGTCCCAGACATGGTCTTACATATAGCCACACATCAATGCCACTGTCCCAGACAGGGTCTTACTCGTAAACACATATCGAAAAAAGAAATCGATGCCATGGACTTACTCATACACATAAATCAGAATCCTATGTCATGACATATGTATCCTAGCTATTCCTAAGGTTCATTGGGGCTTTCGGACGTCGTAACTCAGTCGAATCGATTTTAGAAACGAAGTAACCAAGCTTTTCCATATTCAGTTATATCAAATATAAACTTCAAAATTTCATAACAGCATGTATATTTAATATTTAACTACAATTAAACACATCTATTTGCTTATAAACTTACCTCGAACGTCGTAAAACGAAATCGTGTAGCTAGTCGACAACTTTCGTTTTTCCCCGATCTAAGTCTGATTTCTTTGGTTCTTGATCTAAACATATTCAAATTAAGCTCATTCAAACATATTTTCATTCAATTTAGTCCAAAAACACATAAATAGGCAAATTACCATTTTACCCCTAACATTTACAATTTTTACAATTTAGTCCATATTGCATAAAACACAAAATGCACAAAATTTCACAACACCCATGTTAGGCCGAATAGTACCCATGCCCATACAAGTCCATATATTTTATCAATTTCACATTTTAGTCCTTAAATTATTATTTGTCTTAATTACTCAAAATTATCAAAAACTCCAATACAGAATATGTTAATCTAAAACATATCTTTCATTTTTCATCATTAAACAACAAAAATCACAAGCTATCAACAATGGCACAACTCAAAATATTCATCAAAATAAAAAATTAAACCATGGGTTTTGTAGTATTCGAAGCAACGATCTAAAAAACATAGAAATTATCAAAAACCGAGCTAAGACTTACCTTGAATCAAGCTTGAAAGTGCCGAACCCTAAGTTTCTTTTCTTTTCTTTGGTTATTTTGATATTCGGCTAGTAGAAAATATGAACACATTATGTTTTGTCTTATTATTTTATGATATACTTTATATTATAACATTTTATTACATAAGTTACTATTTTATCCTTACTTATTATTATGTATAAATTACTTACTAATGGCCGAATGTGTCCATGCAAGTATGTAAAGGTATATTTGCACTATAGGTGCTTCCATTAATAAAGACAATAACAATTAAGTACTTTCACATTTAACCACTAAATTTTTATTTTACGCGATTAAGTCCTTTTATTTAATCAGACACCTAAATGACCAAATTAAATCACGAAAATTTCACGGATATAAATTCACATAAAATTAACACAGAAAATAATTTTTAAATATTTTTCTGACTCGAATTCATGGTCCCGAAACCACCGTTCCAATTAGGGTCTAAATCGGGTTGTTACAACTCTCCCCCTTAGGGATTTTCGTCCCTGAAAATCTTACCAGTAAATAAGTTTGGATAGCGTTCTCTCAGTGTATCCTCCGGCTCCCATGTTGCTTCCTCATCTCCATACAATACTTTAACTAATGAAATCTTCTTATTCCGCAACTTTTTAATCTCGCGAGTCAAAATGCAAATCGGTTATTCTTTGTAGGTCATATTAGGCTGAATTTCAATCTCAGACGGACTGATCACATGGGAAGGTTCAGATTGATATCTCCGAAGCATTGAAACGTGGAATATGTTGTGGATATTTTCTAACTCAGATGGCAACGATAATCTATAGGCAACTGGCCCAATACGCTCTATAACTTTATACAGCCCAGTGAACCTAAGACTCAATTTACCTTTACGACCGAATCTGAGGCTTTTCTTCCATGGTGAGACTTTCAAAAAGACATTATCTCCGATTTGAAACTCTATATCCTTACGTTTCAAGTTAGCATAAGATTTCTGACGATCTAACGCTACCTTCAAACTTTCATGGATCACTTTCACTTTTTGTTCAGTTTCTCTGATCAAGTCAACGCCATGTATCTTATTTTCGCTGAGCTCAGTCCAGTACAACGGCATACGGCATTTACGACCATATAAAGCTTCATAAGGTGCCATTTTGATACTCGATTGATAGCTGTTATTATACGCAAATTTAATCAGAGGTAGGTATCGTTCCCACGTACCTTCGAACTCGAGAATATAACATCTCAACATATCCTCGAGTAACTGAATGATTCGCTCAGACTGGCCATCTGTTTGCAGATGGAAAGTAGTACTGATATGTGATTTCGTACCTAGTGCATCTTGTAGTTTCTTCCAAAACCGCGATGTAAACCTCAGATCTCGATCCAAAACAATGGATATAGGCACACCATGTAATCTCACAATTTGAGAAACATACAATTCAGCTAGCTTATCAAGTGAGTAATCCGTACGTATCAGAACAAAATGAGTTGATTTAGTCAATCTATCAACAAAAACCCAAATTGCATCTTTCTTGCTCGGTGTCAATGGTAAATCAGATATAAAATCTGTCATAACTCTGTCCCATTTCCATTCTGGTATCATGATAGGCTGAAGTGATCCCAAAGGCACCTGATGTTCCGTTTTTACTTGTTGACAGACTAAACATTTTGTAACAAAGTCAGAAATGTCTCGCTTCATACCATGCCACCAATAAAGCTGTTTCAAATCATTATACATCTTTGTACTACCTGGGTGGACAGATAACCGAGTACTATGTGCTTCATTCAAAATCATCTAGATCAACTTTGTATTCCTCGGAACACATATCCGGTCCCTGAATCTCAAACAGTCATCAGCATCAACTCTGAACTCTGAATCAACATCCGCCTCACACTGAGCTCGTTTTGCAATCAATTCATTATCAACCTTTTAGGCATCACATATTTGTTAAAAAAATAATGGTCTAGCTTTCAATTCAGCTACTACAGAACCATCATCAGACATGGCCATATACACATTCATTGCACGCAAAACAAACAGTGACTTCTGGCTTAAAGCATCAGCAACAATGTTAGCCTTTCCTGGGTGATAGTCAATCACAAGCTCGTAGTCTTTTAGCAATTCTAACCATCGACATTGTCTTAAATTTAGATCTTTCTGAGTCATCAAATATTTTAGGCTTTTATGATCAGAATGAACGTGACATTTCTCACAGAACAGATAGTGACGCCAAATTTTCAATGCGAACACAGTGGCTACCAGTTCCAAGTCATGTGTGGGATAGTTCTTTTCACGTGGCTTTAACTGTCTCGAGGCATAAGCTATCACTCTACCTTCTTGCATCAGAACATAGCCTAAACCATTTAATGATGCATCACTATAAATAACAAATGCTTTACCCGATTCTGGCTGAACTAGCACTGGAGTTTCAGTCAAAAGGGCTTTCAGCTGATCAAAAGTTTTCTGACACTTCTTTGACCACTCAAACTTAACATCTTTCCGCAGTAGCTTTGTCATCGGAGCTGTGATCATAGAGAAACCTTTCATGAATTGTCTGTAATAACCATTAAGTCCCAGAAAGCTTCAGACTTCAAAAACATTCTTCGGAGGTTTCCAATCTAGTATAGTTGAAATTTTGCTCGGATCAACCCGAATACCTGATGCCAATACCATATAACCTAGAAAACTAACTTCACTTAACCAAAATTCATATTTACTGAATTTTGCATACAACTGCTTATCTTGCAATGTCTACAATACAAGTCTCAAATGTTCGGTATGTTCAGCTTCACTACGAGAGTAGATCAGAATGTCATCTATAAACACAACCACAAACCGATCCAGATACGGTCTGAAGATCCGATTCATCAAATCCATGAAAACGGCAGGTGCATTAGTAAGTCCGAAAGGCATAACCAAAAACTCATAGTGTCTATACCTCGTTCTGAAAGCAGTCTTTGGCACATCTGAATCTTTAACTCGCAACTGATAGTAGCCTAATCTCAAATCTATCTTCGAAAATACTGTGGTCCCTTTTAGCTGGTCAAACAGATCATCAATCTGTGGCAACGAATACTTATTCTTTGTGGTCACCTTATTAAGCTGTCTGGAATCGATGCACATTCTCATAGTTCCATCTTTCTTTTTCACAAACAACACAGGTATACCCCACGGAGAAAAAGTCGATCGCGCAAAACCTCTATCTGTCAATTCTTGCAACTGAGCTTTCAATTATTTTAATTCTGTAGGTGCCATTCTATACGAAGCTATGGATATCAGAGTCGTCCCAAGCATTAACTCAATACCAAACTCTACTTCCCGAATAGGCGGCAAACCTGATAATTCTTCTGGAAACATATCCAGATACTCACATACAACAGGTACTGATTCAATAATTGTTTCAACCGCTTTACTGTCGAGCACATAGGCAAAATAAGCTTCACACCCTTTTCTCACATATTTCTGAGCTGACATCGAAGAAATCACTGCTGGTAACCTATACAAATCACTAGATTCAATTCAAATAATTTCATCATTTTGGCTCTGTAGATCAATGGTCTTTCTTTTGCAGTTCACCACAGCATCATGTAAAGTCGGCCAATCTATACCAAGAATTATGTCGAACTCATCAAATGGTAGCAACATCAAATCAGTCGAAAAGCGCAGATCTCGAACCATCAAAGGGCAATTCTTACACACTCTATCAACCATGACACACCGGCCCAAGAGGTTTGACACTCTAATCACAAACTTAGTAGACTCAACAGGTAGAGTGTTGCTGAATACTAATGTCTCACACATATAAGAATGAGTAGAACCAGGATCAATCAATGCAATTACATTAGTATCATAAAGAGTGAATGGACCAGTAATGACATCTGGGGATGAAGCCTCCTCTCATGCACGTATAGCATAGGCTCTGGCAGGTGTACTAACCTCAGATCTGTTTGCTGAATTTTTATTTCCTCTTTGACTGCCACTCACATTACCTGTATTTATTGGTGGTCTACCTCGAGCCGTAGTATTACCTGACCTTATGTTTTGCACTTGATTCTCTTTGGCTAATCCCAGGCAATCTCGAATGAAATGATCTGTCAATCCACATTTAAAACAGGCCCGATCATGCAATCTACAACTTCCAGGATGTCGTTTACCACAATGCTCACATTCAGGTTGATTAGATCTAACATTACCCACACTGGCTACTGAGGTAGCTCTCGAGCTAGAAGGTGGTCTATGCTGATCCTGTCTGGAGTAACCCGAAGTGGCTCTAGAACGACTAAAATCATCTCGAGATTTCTTTGATATTGACTGAACTGACTTACTAAATGATCTCTTACGCTAGTCTCTAGCTTCAAAATCAGCTTTCTTTTTGTCTTTCCCGAGCTCTTCAGCTTTGCAGACTCGCTCAATAAATACCACAAACTCTTTTATCTCAAGTATGCCAACTAACAATTTAATGTCTTCATTCAGCCCATCTTCAAATATTTTACACATTATAGCTTCAGTGGAAACACATTCTCAGGCATACCGACTGAGTCTCACAAATTTTCGTTCGTACTCTATCATTGTCATCCGACCTTGTTTCAGCTCCAGAAATTCTTTACGCTTCTGATCAATAAATTTCTGACTGATATATTTCTTACGGAACTCAGTCTGAAAGAATTCCTAGGTCACCTGCTATTTCGAAACTACTGATACTAGGGTATTCCACCAGTGGTATGCTGTGTCTCAAAGCAAATATATAGTACATTTTAAACATTCATCAGGAGTACAGGATAGCTCATCAAATACACGGATGGTATTACCAAGCCAGAACTCAGCCTGCTCAGCGTTACAATCATCAGTGACTTTAAACTCTTCAGCTCCATGTTTTCTGATTTTATCAATAGGTGGTCTATTCAATTCCAACAGATCACTTACTTGAGGTACAACAGGCATAGAAGATGGATTAATCGGGGGTGGAGGTTGTCGTGCAGCTGGGTTAGTCCGAATGTATTGAGTGAGCTAGTCATTTATCATTTGATAGAAGGCTTGTTTAGCCTCCCTTTCTTGATTACTCGAAGTCGGTCGAGAATCAGCCTGCTCTGTCCCTTGCGTAGGAGCAGGCACTGCACTCTCGACATCATCAGCTACAGCTCTGTCGGGATCCATTTACTATATAAAAACACATTTCAAATGTCAGAAGTCATCACACTATCGCACTATATAATTATGGCATGTATAGCTAAACTCACACACGCCACGTTAGTCCTAGAACCGACTAAACCGTAGCTCTGATACCTATAAAATGTAACACCCCTATCCCGTACTCGTCGTCGAATTAGGGTTATGAGGCATTATGAGTTAACATAAATCTCAGATCAACTTCTATTGTAATTTAACTATGAAAATTTTAAATCAACTGTCATGCGTCAATTTAATATTACATAAGAAATAAGAATTAAATTAATCAAATAATGCCAATAGGGAAATATGCAACATTTTTTTTTAAAACTTTTATAACATTGAGTATTGTATGTGTAAAATGTTCTATAATTATACAAGCATCATTCGCACACCATGAATAAGCAACCACATATTATTTCCTTACAAATAATTAAATAGTCTATAATAGTCTTTGTTAATCTGTTTGTGACATTTACATCATGTACAAAGATTCATGACAATATCTCAAACAATTAAACTACTCAAGTAACCCATAAATATTATAGTAATATATATACCATGAGAGATCGGTACAAGACCATGTTTGCCTTCCATCTAATTAACTAACAAAGATTACTTTTGCCAAAACACAAGTAAAAATAAACCTAACACGTGAATGTATACATATTTTTCTTAAAAGCACATATATGCATATTACAATGTCACATTATAAATCAAAACATTATCCTGGCAACTATCAAGTCACAAGCAAGTCATTTTATTATGAGCATAAATATCTATACAAACATATATCGAATCTCCATTTAACTAGACCATTTCATCCAAACACATCCTATAACCGAATATACGAAAACATCATTGCAATAATTTCCTAGATTAATTATGTAACAATTTTACCTCACCAGTATAAGTCTTTTACCACATCCATCACTTACCCCTTTAATAACCAAACATGTCAACCTAATATACAAATATCATCACTTTAACTATCATATTTAATAATTCCTTTATAATCTGACTATTATATCAAAAACAAATCACACTTATTATCTATCATAGCCGAAATATATTATTTAAGACCACATACACACCCAAAATTCCATCACCGAATTACCCAAGCCAAACACATCAAAAATTATAATTAATAAAACATATAAGACTAATTCTAAGTGGTATAAGCAAGCCACTCTCAAACACAATACTTATCACAGACATTATATATATTCATAACACATAGCCACAAAACCAAGATATACATAACCCATGCCTAACATGACCGAATTTATATAATAAATTTTAGCCATCTTCGCATGGCTTTTATATATACATTCATTTCCCAAATATTTAACCTCAAAACCAGCGTATACATGCCATAATTCAAGTCCAGTTTAAAGGTACCAAAGCTGTGGATAGTGTGACGAGCTTGGTTGACAGTCCCCGAGCTAGCAGCTTGACTTCTAATCTATAAAACAGAAACAATATACACAGTAAGCTATTATAGCTTAGTAAGCTATAAGCAAATAAACATATCAATAATATAATCAACCATTTTAACCAGTAGAATTACATTAACACTACTATACTCGACCTCAGACCTACAACATGCATAACTATCACATTTTCGTAGACATTTATATACCTAAGCCGAATACACACATAATCATTTAACACATTATATCCAACTTTCAAACCCAATAGACATAATAAACCACTCAACCATTTACTCTTATGTATAAACCTAAGATTCATCAAATGACATCACATTTATAGTTGTTTCCTATATGGCTGAACATACCATCTCACATATGCACATCTTTTTAAGAAAAAAAAAACATTTCAATGATTCACATATTATTCGTTCACAAGCCAAATACATATACCAAACGCAGAAATTCTTCATTAACATTACACACGATTTATAACAAAGATTCATAGTTTTATCATACCTTAGCTCAAGTGGATATCAAGTTAATTCATACCTAGCCATTTAACTCGTAATACAGATCCGTACAAAAATTACCTTTGCCTAATGAACCATTCGGAATCGGATAGGACACTCAGATTATCACATATATCGTACAATGCCAACGTCCCAGATGTGGTCTTACATGTAGCCACACATCGATGCCACTGTCCCAGATAGGGTCTTAGTTGTAAACACATATCGAAAACACAAATCGATGCCATGGACTTACTCACACACATATATATGAATCCTATGTTATGACATATGTATCATAGCTATTCCTAAGGTTCATACGAGGCTTTTGGATGTCGTAACTCGGTCTAATCAAATTTAGAAACGAAGTAACCAAGCCTTTCCATATTCGACTATATCAAATATAAACTTCAACATTTCATAACAGCATGTATATTTAACATTTAACTACAATTAAACACGTCTATTTGCTTATAAACTTACCTCAGACGTCGTAAAACGAAATCGGGTAGCTAGTCGATAACTTTTATTTTTCCCCGATCTAAGTCCGATTTCTTTGGTTCTTGATCTAAACATATTCAAATTAAGCTCATTCAAACATATTTTCATTCAATTTAGTCCAAAAACACATAAATAGGCAAATTACCATTTTACCCCTAACATTTACAATTTTTACAATTTAGTCCATATTGCATAAAACACAAAATGCACAAAATTTCACAACACCCATGTTAGGCCGAATAGTTCCCATGCCCATACAAGTCCATATATTTTATCAATTTCACATTTTAGTCCTTAAATTATTATTTGTCTTAATTACTCAAAATTATCAAAAACTCCAATACAGAATATGTTAATCTAAAACATATCTTTCATTTTTCATCATTAAACAACAAAAATCACAAGCTATCAACAATGGCACAACTCAAAATATTCATCAAAATAAAAAATTAAACCATGGGTTTTGTAGTATTCGAAGCAACGATCTAAAAAACATAGAAATTATCAAAAATCGAGCTAAGACTTACCTTGAATCAAGCTTGAAAGTGTCGAACCCTAAGTTTCTTTTCTTTTCTTTGGTTATTTTGATATTCGGCTAGTAGAAAATATGAACACATTATGTTTTGTCTTATTATTTTATGATATACTTTATATTATAACATTTTATTACATAAGTTACTATTTTATCCTTACTTATTATTATGTATAAATTACTTACTAATGGCCGAATGTGTCCATGCAAGTATGTAAAGGTATATTTGCATTATAGGTGCTTCCATTAATAAAGACAATAACAGTTAAGTACTTTCGCATTTAACCACTAAATTTTTATTTTACGCGATTAAGTCCTTTTATTTAATCGGACACCTAAACGACCAAATTAAATCATGATAATTTCACGGATATAAATTCACACAAAATTAACACAGAAAATAATTTTTGAAATATTTTTCTGACTCAAATTCGTGGTTTTAAACCACCATTCCAATTAGGGTCTAAATCGGGTTGTTACATATCCGACACACGACTCAGCGTTGGTCGCTATTATATTCGCATTGAATATTGAGTGACATCAGTTATTTGGTGAGGAGTGTCACATATTTATTGACCACAAGTGTAACACCCCTAACCCGTAACCATCACCAGAAGAGGTTAAGAGGCATTACCGAACTCATAACTCAAATCAAAACAAACACATATCAAGTACCATCTCATTTTAATAAATACATGTCATTCATATTCAATATGAATTTAAAACGAACATACGAAGTCTAAAACAAGCAATCAGGACTAAATTGATAACATACAAAAGTTTCAAAAACTTAGAAAATTTTCAACTTTTAAAAGGTCACACGCTCGAATGAACAGGCCGTGTGCTCCACACGGCATTAGACACGTCCGTGTGTCTAAGCCGTGGTAAAACAGGGCATACATACTGACTTGTCCACAGAGCTAGAAGACACGCTTGTGTACCAGGCCGTGTGAAAATTAGGGAAGCTACTGGCTTGGCCACACGACCGACCACACGCCTGTGTGCCACACACGACCAATAGACACACCCGTGTGTCTAGGCCGTGTCAAAACTGGAGGGTATACTGACTTTAATTCGTATGGTACCCCAAGGGACACATGGCCGTGTACGTGACCGTGTGTCACACGCAGCTGAGGCACACGCTCGTGTCTCTGCTCGTGTGGACAAAAATATGCAATTTAATTAGCCAATTTGCCACCCCAATTTGGGTCAACTTACAAGCACCAAACCTAGCATATATGCTCAAACACTTCAGCTAAATTTAAAACCAAAACATAAGCCATTCATGTCATATTATTTCCAACCAAATTCTTGCTCATAAGCCTTACTAATCTATGTCAAAACATAAGACAGAAGCATATCAAAATATTTCTTTCCATACATCATTTAATCTTATGATCAAAACTTGTCAATTACAAAAACTAACATATACCAAAAGCTACCAATCTTACCATCTCTTATACCCATACAAAAACACACGAAACATATCATATTGCATCAAATTTCTTATACCAAAACCATAACATAATCACAACTATACCAAGCCATTTCACATGGCTAAATATATACATCACAAAACATAATCCAACCACTTCTAGCCTATACATGCCATACTTTAATATATATATTTTCAAAGTACCAAAATAAGGTTCGATAGTATGGTGACGATCCTCGATGATCCCCGAGCACACAGTAGCTTCGATATCTATAAAACAATGCAAACACATACAAAGTAAGCTTTCAAAAGCTTAGTAAGCCAAATACAAATAAACATATCATTCAAAGCAAATAAATATCATCAAATCATTTATATTTTGTAGACAAATGCTATCACAAATCTCATATTCATATACTTACCATTCATTCTCAAATAGGGTATACAAAGCAAACATACCTGAATCAGATATAATTTCACAAAGTCATTCATTTTCTCGGAATGCCCGTTTGAACCATTCGAAAACGTAAGGATACATGGATAGATCAGAAAGCATATACAATGCCGACGTCCTAGACGTGGTCTTACATATAATCAAATATCGATGCCACTGTCCCGGACAAGGTGTTACACGAAATCAGATATGATGCCAATATCCTAGACATGGTCTTACACGCAAAACAGAAGTCGATGCCAATGTCATAGACATGGTCTTACATGCAGAACAGATATCGAAAATCCTATGTCATGACATATGTATCCTAACTATTCCTAGGGTTCGTACAGGGCTTTTTGGACGTCGTAACTTTGTCGATACTTTCTCGAATAGCGCATATTTAGCTCGGACATTTATTCATCACAATTCAGTATCAAATGAATAATAATAATTCAATTTAAACAAGCTTATTTGTATATCGACTTACGTCATACGGATTCGGATGGATGGAATCGATTACTCGACGACTTTTGACTTTCCCCGATCTAATTCCGTATTCTTTAGTTCTCGATCTAAATCAATTCAAATTTAACTTATTCAATCACAAATTCATTCAAAACAATCCATAGACACATATTTAGGGCAATTTGTAAACTAGCCCTCACATTTCCATATTTTGATACTTTAGTCCCTAATTCACAAAATCACAAAATACACATAATTTGCTTGTACACAAGCTTGGCCGAATATTCGTAGCTCTCATACAAGTCTACACATTTAATTTATTTCAGATTTTAGTCCCTCAATTTACAAATTTCACAATTTAGTCCATTGTACTCAAAATCATCAAAAATCCGAAGACAACATATAAATTCAACATTAAACTTTTGATATTTCATCAATTAACAACATAAAACTCATGAATTAATCCATGAAACATTTCAAAATCATCAAAAAAATTAAAAATTGAGACATAAGCTTGATAGTATATGAAGCAACGATTACAAAAACGTCGAAATTATAAAAAACTGAAGCAAAAACATACCTTAATCAAGTCCTTCAATGGCCGAACCCTAGCTTAGTTTTATTCTTTCTTTTTCTTGTGATTTTGAGTAAGAAGAACATCAAATGACTTATTTTCATGCTTTTGTTTTATTTTAATTACTATAATAAACATTTTACCATTTTACCCATGGATTATAACATTAACAAACCATGTATATTAAGGTCACACATGTCCATTAGCCATGTAAATGGTATAATAACCACCTAAGGACCTCACAGTCATAAAGCCAAGTCAAATAAGGACTTTAACAGGTAGCAAACAACTTTCACATTCTACGCAATTAGGTCCTTTTTCAATATTAAGCACACAAACATTCAATTTTTCATAGGAGACTTTCATAGATGCTAATTTACATATCATAAGCACGAAAACTAATATTTAAATATTTTTCAGACTCGGATATGTCGTCCCGAAACTACTATTCCGACTAGGGTCCAAACTGGACTGTTGCAACAAGAGCTTGAAGTGCCTAATGTCTCAGAAAGATTTGAATTTATGACAACGAAGATGGCTCGAGTTGTTGTAAGACTATGAGTCAGTGATTGATTATCATCCGGGGAAAGCGAATGTAGTCACGGATGCTCTGAGTACAAAATCCTTATTCGTTTCGAGAGCGATGAACACACGATTGACATTATCTGATGATGGTTCAATTTTGGCTGAATTAAAAGCTAAACTGATATTTCTTTAGCAAACTTGTGAAGCTCAGAAATGTGACAATGAATTGCAAGCTAAAAGAGTAAAATGTGAGTTGACTACTGATTCAGAGTATCAACTCGGACCCGATGATTGTTTGCTGTTCCGGGGTAGAATTTGTGTACTGAGAAATTCTGAGCTTATTCAGAAAATTCTACAAGAAGCACACAGTGGTTGTTTATCTATTCATCTAGGGAGTACTAAAATGTAGAATAATTTGAAGTATTTGTATTGGTGGTCAGGAATGAAATGAGATATTTCTGAATTTGTATTGAGATGCTTGGTTTGTCAACAGACATCAAGTGCTTTCAGGACTACTACAACTAGTGATGATAGTAGAGTGGAAATGGGATACAGTTACAATAGATTTTGTATCAGGGTTACCCCTATATCCAAAAAAGAAAGATGTTATTTGGATGATAATTGATCAATTGATGAAATCTGCACATTTCATTCCGGTACGTACAGACTTTTCACTCGATAGATTAGCTGAATTATACATCCCTAAGATTGTCAAATTGCATGGGGTTCTAGTTTCAATTATTTTGGATAGAGATCTGAGGTTTACGTTGCGATTTTGGAAGAAATTGCAAGAAGCTTTGGGTACGCAGTTGCACTTTAGTACTGTATTTCATCCTCAAACAGATGGTCAATCCGAGAGAGTTATTCAGATTCTCGAAGATATGCTTTATTGTTATGTTTTAGAGTAAGGCAACTGGGAAAAATATTTACTGTTGGATGAATTCGCGTTTAACAACAAATTTCAATTGAGCATAAAGATGGCACCGTATGAAGCTTTATATGGTCGTAAATTCTGAACTTCGTTGTAGTGGACCGAACTTAGTGAGAAAAAGATTCACAAAGTTGATTTGATCAGAGAGACCGAAGAGAAAGTGAAAGTAATTCGCGACAATTTGAAAGCAACTTCATATAGACAGAAATTGTATGCGGATTTGAAAATTAAAGACATTGAATTTCAAATCAGTGACAGAGTGTTTTTGAAAGTATCACTGTGGGAGAAGATTCTTCTATTTGGTCGGACCATACGAGATTATCAAAAGAATTGGGCCTATAGCTTATCGATTGGCTTTATAGTCAGAAGTAGAAAAGATCTATAATGTGTTTCATGTGTCGATGTTACGCCGATATAGATCAGAACCATCACACATAATTTCTCCAACAAGAGTTGAAATTCAACCTAACATGTCCTATAGTAAGGAACTGATCAGAATTCTAGCTCGAGAGATTAAAGAATTAAGAAACAAAAGCATAGCTCTAGTGAAAGTTCTTTGGCAACGTCATGGTGTTGAAGAAGGTACGTGGGAACCCAAGGAAGCTATGAGAAAATAGTACCCTAATCTATTTTTTGGTAAAAATTCCTTAGGGGAGAGTTGCAACAATCCGTTTTTAGTTAAACCAGAATAGTGGTTTTGAGACCACAAATCCGAGGTCAAAATATTTAATTTTTTAATATTTTGAAGTCTATAGCATGATGGTATGATTGTATGAAAATTTCGTTAAGAAAACTTAATCATTTGCATGCTCAATTTGATAAAAAAGACTAATTCACATAAGATGCAAAAGTTGTGTTCTAATAGTTAAAGGTGTCTAATAGCTATAAAAGTTTAAAGTGGAGGTCCTTAAGTGGTAAATAGGCTATTAATGTGTTAGTGGATGATAATGGGTTGACAATTTTGAAATTTGTGATAATTTTTAAGATTAAATTTGGTAATTAGTAATTAAAGTTAAAATAAATAAAACAAAATAAATTTTCATCTCTTCCATCTTTCTCCAACTGAAAATCCTAGGGTAAGAAGCTATTTTTCATCCTTCATATTTGGCCAAGCTTGTGTGTGCAATTAGTGAGTGGTTTTTGTTCCGTTTTTAATGATTTCTATGTTTTTGGAGTTGTAGTAGCTTAATCTAGCTAGCCCAGGGGCTAATTTCCAAAATTGTTAAAGGTTTAGGGATTTACCATTGATGAATATATGTCTATTTTGATGTTTGATGATAGAAAATGAATAGCTGTTGTTAGATAAACAACATTTGTTAAGTGATTTTTGTTGAAATTGCAAATTAGGGATTGATTGTTAAATGTGTAAAGTTCATGGTGAAATGTGTGAAATAATGAAAATTTTGGGCTACTATAGGTCTATGGGAAATTCGGATAGCTTGGGTATGGACTTAATTGCATGAAATTATATTTTCATGAGTTAGGGACTAAATTGTAAAGAAGTTGAAATGTTAGGGATAAAAGTGTAAAATTGCCATAATATGAATTTTTGGATTGAATTGAATAGAATGTGTTTTAAATGAGTTAAATTTGATTATATTGATAAAGAAAAACGAAGTTTGAAATTAGATCGGGGGGAAACAAAATAGTGGATTGATAGCTCGATTCTTTTCGTATAAATTTGAGGTAAGTTCGTATGTTAATAAGCATTAATATAATTGTGTTTTAAATGATTTGTAGTTGTATTATTGATGAATACGACCTTATCAAATGTTCGGCGAAGAATTTTCTATGTGTGAAATCCCGGTTGAACCTTAGGAATAGATTAGGACACAAGTGACATGTCATTAGGGGTTATTATGTTTGGGTGCTGGTCCGTACGTTCTACGGGTGGTTGAGTTATCCGACATGTGTTGCAGATTCTGATCAGCTTGTGTGAGCAACACCATATAGCTACGTCTTGACCGTCAGCTTGTGTGAGCAGACCCGGTGATAGCTCGAGAGTGAGCATTATATGAGATATGAGATTGAGATGGCTTCGGCCATGTATTGGCACTTAGGGTGTGGGATTCCTGAGTATCCGGTATTATTCAAAAGGTTCAATGAGTATATTGAAGATATAAAAGGGTAAGAGATTGAAATGTATCAGTGCAGGTTTGTACGTAAACTGTATAAGCATTGAATCTATAAAATTTGGGAGTTACATGATCTACTATGTGGATGAACATATGTTAGCCTTGTGATTAAGTTGAATTGTAATATATTATGTTAGATTACTTAATTTGTGAATGAATGGTAAGTTATACTTATTAGCAATATGAGCTTACTAAGCTTTATAGCTTACTCTATTTACTTTTCCGTGTTTTATAGTAATTTCAAAGCTTGCTCGGATTGGAGTCGTCAGAGATCTCATCACACTATCAAGCTGTCATTTTGGTACTTTTGAACTTGGGTACTTGGTTATATGGCATGTATAGCTGTTGTGGTTATTATGGCCTATATGTTTGTGATGTGTATAGCCAATTGAATTGGCTTGTAAATGATATATGTAAAGGTTATGTGTTTAGCCATGTGATTTGGCTTATTTTGGTATATTTGGTGATATATATGTGTAAATGGCATTTTTGTCATGTGGTTTATAATTTCTATGTGAATGCTTGTTGTGAATTGGTATTTTGAGTACCAAATGGTTAAATTTAAGCTATGGTATGCATATGGTTTTAGGAAAAATAATGCATAGTTGAAAGTGACCATTTAGATGGATTTTAGATGTGAAATTGGTATGAAAGTGAATGGTTAATTGTGATACTTATGTGCTTTGTGGTTGTTGGTATTGAAACAGCATGATTTGGGTTTGGTTGAGATTGGTTTGAATGCCTATTGATGCTATGTTATATGTCGTTTGACATGTTCAGCTTGATGCAAATTTGGGTGAGAAAGATGGCTTGGAAAATAGCGTATTTTTGTCCACACTGGGAGAGACACGGGCATGTGTCTCAACCGTGTGTGACACGGATGGGTGACACGGCCGTGTGTCCCCTGGTAATTATTTAGAAATCAAGTCAGTAGCTCTACATGGGCTGGCACACGGGCGTGTGACTTGGCCGTGTGGCATAAGCTAGTAGACCCTACAGTTGTAGCACGGCCTAGCACATAAGCTGGCACATGGGCGTGTGAGGCCATTTTGAGGGGTAGAAGGGCTATTCACACGGACGTGTGGTTGGCCATGTGACCCAAGTTAGGGAGTTACACAGGCTGGGACACGGCCATGTGATCCCATTTCGAATGTCCACACGGCCTGTGACACGGGCGTGTCTTTGGCCGTGTGAGATAGACGGCTGGGCCACATGGGCATGTGTCCCCTAAGTTTTGAAAATTTTCTATGTTTTCCCAAAAATTTCTTGAGTTCTCGGTTTAGTCCTGAACCACTTCTAATGCTTGTTTTTGGCCTCGAGGGATTGAGTTAGGGACTATATGATTGTACTTGTATGTTTTTTTAATTGATATGAGAAATGTAATTTGAATTGTACGATTTTTTATGACATTAATCTGGTAATCCTTCGTAGCCCTATTCCGATGACAGATACGGGTTAGGGGTGTTACATGGGTATTTTCACCTCAACCATGGCTATGCTCACACGTGCAACACTAACTTCTTATACACACGTCAATTCACAACACATTGACCCATCTTGAGAAGAGACAACTTACTTGACAGAACCAATATATCATAGAATTGTCATAATTCGAAGGAATTAAGAAGGAACTTACGAGAAAACTTCAAAACAGAATCTATTCTATTTGTCTTTTGCCTCGATTCTTGGGACTAAAATAGCTTCTTTAGCTAAATAAAAAACAATTATAATCATCAGACCATTTTCTACTAGAATTTAATCATGCATGCACTGATTTAAAAATGTAAATCCCTTTGACAATAACCTATGGGCAATCCAGAAATTACCAAAGCTAGTATGTATCAATGATGTTTACTAGATATGGATACATTCCTCGGCTTCTCTAGCGAAGATAACTTAAAATTTTCCAGATGCTTAAGGAAGGACTTAGAGAAAAAAAAAAATCAAAGGTGAAAATTGCCGATTATAGGCATCCTTATATAGCATAGACAACGGTGGAAGGGGAAAAAAATCCCATTATAGCCCTTTAACCCAAGAATAGGCTTGCCTAATCATCTACCAAACATAACCACTACCACTAATCAACTTAATGAGTAGTAAACGTTGCTTTTACATTAAAACAAGCCAACTAAACTAGTCATTCAACTACCTAAACACATCAAAGTATCATCTATAGTGCTTTAGTTCAATTTAAACCACAAAGGAGTCCGCTGAACCCTTAGAGTTCTAACAGCCTCTAGACGTACTAACGTCTAGAATGTGAATATTGTAGTGAAAGATATATTAATGAGGTAGTATCCACAAGTATACGGGTCCAATTGTAATATAGTTACAATGGAGTGGTAAGTACTTCAAGGATCGTACCCGAGAGAGGCTAGTACTAGATCAGTTCTAACCTAAACACCGAAAGATCTAATTAGTACTTTGATTTAGTTATAGTATGATAGTAAAATAAAAGGTAATTTTTAAGATTTTTATGATAGTAAAATAAAATAACATACGGAAATAAAAATTCAAGAGATCAAAATATAGAATAAACCAAATTTGATTACGAGTGATTAGTTTGCTTTGTTAATCCCCATTAACTGTCAGTTTGAGTTCATCGTCAATCACCTAATCGCTATCCCAGCATGATCTTCCAATCTTTCACTGAAATAATGAGTCGAAAAGGACTACTTATCTTCCGACCTCACAGTCCAGAGTGGCTTAGTTGAAGGTGTTCACGGATAGACCATACAATTTTTGGCTAATTCCCACGTTTATGACTTCCTAGGGTCATCTTGCATATGGTTTTAAGTTGGGTAATGCTACAAAACTGTTAATAGATCATACCTCCATTCGCTAATGTCCCATAGAAGGATTAGTTCCTTATGGCTTTCATAAACAATATGGAATTGATGTAAAGATACAACATGATGAATGGATTGAAGTATGGAGTTTAAAAAAATGCCGAATTTGTATTAAAGATGAAAATGAATCCATTGAGTCAAATAACATATGGCAAACAAATTGAAAATAAGCCTAAAACATAAGAAGAAAGAAAACTAAATTGAAATTTAAAAGCGACTAAACTAAGTAATTGGTGTCTATAACATGTGGAAAATGAGCCTATTTATAGATTTTAGGTGGCCGTCATCCTTGACCCTAAGTTAGCTGACATTCTTAAGCTTTAAGTTTGGTTTTGTAGACCAAAATGCTCCCTGGAACATGTTTAATTCCCATCTAGAGTCAATGTCGCGACACACCAGGACATGTGTCTCGATGTAGAATGTAATTTCATGATTTTCTCTATTCTTCTCCCTATGTTGCAACATTGATCATTTCGTGTTGCGACATAGCAGCCTGTGTCTATTTATTTCACCTCCTAATGGTTTTTTACATGTTTACAAAGGTCATTAGCTCACCCTTTGGCCTCATTTGGCCCTTTAGGTCAATAAAAGACTCAATTTATGCATTTTATTAACATAATGGAAACTTACTAAAACATAACTAAAACCTAATGGAAATGCTTTCTTTCAAGCTCCTAAAGTGCAAAAATTAGTTTAATCTACAATACTGAATTATGGTACGTCAAACTCCCCCACACTTAAGTCATTGCTTGTCTTCAAGCAACATGAACAAAGACAAGAAATAAAAGACGTCCCTTGAGCATACATCATACAAGTATTGTCTTTGAAGCATATGACTAGGTATTTTGTATTCATGAACAACTTCAACATGATGAATAATTGACTCACCACTTTTGACCACAAACATTTAAGTTCAGTATATTACAAAGTATACAAATACTAATGGTCTCACCTGTAAGGATCCATCAGTAATGCATACAAGTAATTTGGTTATTCGAGTAAAATACAAATTGTCATTTATGTGATTTTTTAATAGAATGTCCATTCATGCATAAGGATATTTAGGTCACATAAGACGTTTCAACTTGTAATATTTTAAGGCTTAGGACAGGTAAGAACTTCAAAAATAGTAAGTATCAAAAGGGTTACAAACACAAAAATAGTTTGGCACATCGTATCCATCCCTATTCTTCCCCCTTAGTGACCCTTCTCTCACCTTCCTTCTTTCTCCACATAGGAAATCATAGCACGACATAGTAACTACGGCTAGCCTACGAGTTTCTATGCATTAATGAATAAGTTTTCTTATTCTTGTAACTTTGTTTCCTTTCTTCTTTAATTTATCTCACTGAAAAATGCTTTTTTCTTTTCAAGAACTTTTCCTACTTGTATAGGTTTTCTTTTTGATTTTTTCTTTTTGTTTTGCACTTTTAGGCTACTCTATAGTTCCTATATCACACCAATCTTTCCCATTTCACTTTGTTTTTAAAAAACCCACCGTGATGTATCTACTTAACCCTCAATAGATATGGCCAAACATCTATTGTCGTGAACTGTAAGACTAAAGAAAAATGGAAAATACAAATTAATGTTTTTATCCTCAGGTTTTGTAATAAGGTTCATTAAGAAGTGTTAATAGGCTAAAAAATCAGTACTAAAGGGGAATAAATATAGGTCAACTTTTTGGCTCTAGGCATGTTCCAAACAATGCCTTAGGTCATCCTTAAACATTTCAATATGCACAAATTTAATCAATTAGACAAACTCAGAGTCAACCATTTGTGATTCATACTAGCATGCTCGTTTCCTTGTTATTTCTATATCATTTGGTACATTTGATTGCTTAGTGACTATTTACAATGTAACACATAGAACTTAGTAGTATACTAATAAAGAATTTAAAATCCTTTATCATCATGCTAAATTTAGTTGTAAACACAAGCAACCTATGTACATGTTCCTAACCAATCACTTGTATTTCAACAAGCTCAAGCACATAAAGGACAAGAAAAAATCAAGGAAAAATGTAAAAAAATGAAAACAAAATTTATACGTTACCCCCCACGTTTTAGTTAACACATTGTCCTCAATGTGCAACCAATAAAAAGATAAGGAAAGAAGTTACCCGATTAATCATAGTCGTTCCAACTGCTAACTGTAGGTGCTTCCTCAATTGATCATGTAAAGCTCGAATTGTTTGTCTCCTTCATGTTGGGTTCCTACATAGATATCTTAAACAAAAAGCAACATACTAAGAATCTGCTATTATTCCTACTCATACAAAAATTAAAATCATCCATAAAGTAATACAAGTTTTTTAAAAATAGAATTAAAAAATGTTCAATCTCCCTCTTCAAAATCTATCTTCTCACTTCTATTGTCCTCCTCATCCATTCCTTCCTCTTTGATGTCATGCACCTGTTCTTCTTACTCCAGATTTGTTAGCCCAAACATGTCGGGTGTATAATTGGGGATTTGAATGTTGTTTTGCGTAGAAAATTCTTGAAAAATTGGCCCCAACTCTTGCATCCACTGTATCATCCAATCTAGCTTTGGATGACTACTCTCACAAACATCTTGTTGAGCTTGTGTCGACCTTAGTGATGAAGTTAGTGTAGCTGTTGCTTTTTGTTGTTGTTTGTTCTAATCTTGTATTTGTTTGGCTTGCAACTATATGTATTGTTGGAATAAGGTGTCTCTGACAATACTTAAGGAAAGTCTCAGCGACTGCTCACTGGATGTCATGGGTACACCCACCTTTTTGCATATGCCCGTCACTAAGTGGGGAAAGAAAACTGATAAACCATAATTTATACATATTTTTATCCCTCACTTCATACGTTTATGAATGATTTCTCCTTAGATTAGGTAAATTTGATGCTCCTAATCCTCTAATTTCATGTTTTATACTTAGGTGAGCATAGGAGGACTAAAAGAACGAGAAACAGCCCAAAAATGGAGAAAATGGGCCGACAGGGGAAAACAACACTGTCTGTACTTCCTCACACGAGCAGAACACATGCCCGTGCCAATCTAATAGGCTCGACCATGGCCTAAAGTAATCGCACATGGGCGTGTTCCTGCCGAGCCCTAGCTAAGTTCCATTTGGAAAAGGACAAGTTTGACGGCTTTTAGGCATTCTAAAGCCTATTTAAACACCCTAGAGGAAGACTAAAAGGGAGACGGAGAATAAAGAGTAAGGAATTATTCCAAGGAAGCCTATTGATCCATCTCAGAAGCCGGATTCATCATCAAGACTGAAGATCTCTCCTCAATTTCCCTTCAGGAGTTTTGGGTTTGCTTTATATTTTGTATTCTTTATTATTCTGAGATGTTTTCTTATTTAATTATGAACTAAAACCCCTAAATACCTAAGGGGGTTGAAACCTAAGATGAATCTTGTTATTATTTTCTGAATAATATGATAAATATTTGACTTGTTATTAATTATGTGTTCTTAATTCTTGTTTTGAAACTTCAGGATATTGATTCAAGTTAATGCTCTTAGTTGGAGGATGAATAGTCCCTGGCTAAGAGTGACTTTGTCGTAATTAAGCGGAGTTGATTGCGCGCCTAGAGATAGGTTGACAAGATTTTTCCGGATTAGGGTGAAACCTAATAAGAGGATCCATAAATCGAGTTAATGCAACCTTAGGGTGTTAATTAGAGTAAAGTCTCAATTATTCAACCTAGGGATTAGATGTTATTAGTCTTGAATAGGGATAATATCATAAATTAAGGATATCTACGAAACAAGTTAAATGAATAAATTGTCCGATTCGGAGCCAGAATAACAAGTAAAGTCTAGGTGGATTTTTCCTTAGGTATTGTCCTAAATCAATCATTTTTCCCAAAAGTAATTCCCCAATTCTATTTTCTGCAACTTCTTAGTTTAGATAATTAGTTAGTTAAAACAAACCCCTTTATTCTTAGGCTAGATAATAAAAAGACGGTTATTACTAGTACTTTTAGTCCTTTGGGTTCGACAATTCGATCTTGCTAAAGCTATACTACTGTTCGATAGATACACTTGCCTACATCGTGATAATAGTTAGTTTCAAGAATGATAAATTATAAATTTATAAAACTTATCACGGAAAATCACAATCAAGTTTTTGGCACCGTTGCTGGGGACTAAAATATTAGGAACACTCAATTTTTATTACTTTAGCCATTTATTTTTCCTGCAAATTAATTTTGATTTTTTGTTTTACTAATTTTATTTTTCTTTCTTCTGGCAGGTTCTTATAGTTTATGACTAGAAGAAATCCGTCAGGACCATTACTTTTTGACGAAGAAATTGATCGCACAGCTCATAGAAACTGACGAGAAATAAGGCGAAGCCTAAGATACATAGAGGAAGAGCAAGAGGACGATATCTCGACTAGAACTGAGGAGATGACTGAAAATCAAGAAAATCTGCTACCTCCTGCGATACCCGCTAATCGAGCAAATCAGAATCTTGCTCCTCGTACTATGTATGATTATGTTAAACCTAATGTAACAGGAACTGAGTCATGTATAGTTAGGCCTGCTATTGCTGCAAATAATTTTGAATTGAAACCTAACACGATTCAAATGATACAGCAATTTGTTCAGTTTGATGGTTTGTAGGATGAGAACCCCAACACTCACTTGGCGAATTTTCTAGAAACCTGCGACATTTTTAAAATTAATGGCGTTTCTGATGAAGCCATTCGTCTTCGCTTATTCCTTTTTTCATTGAGGAATAAAGCTAGACAGTGGTTGAACTCGCTACCATGAGGGTCCATCACTACTTGGGAACAAATGACCAAAAAATTTTTATTAAAATATTTTCCGCCAGCTAAGACAGTTAAATTACGTAATGATATCTCTTTATTTGTGCAGATGGATTTAGAAACACTTTACGATGCATGGGAGAGATACAAGGACCTACTGCGAAGGTGCCCTCACCATGGGTTACCTCTATGGCTGCAAGTTCAAACATTCTACAATGGTGTGAACCCTCGACAAGACAGATGATTGATGCAGCAGCTGGTGGAACCATCAATAACAAAACACCTGAAGAGGCTTAAGAATTTATTGAAGAAATGTCACTGAATAATTATCAGTGGCAAGTCATGAGGACTAAGCCAACTAAAATAGCAGGCGTTTATAACGTCGATTCGGTTATTATGTTATCAAATCAGGTAGAACTTCTAAATAAAAAGATTGATGGTTTACTTGGTGCTACGCAGGTTCATCCAGTAATGCAATGTGAAGCGAGTGGAGGTGGATCGAGTAATCCAGAAAATCAACCCTATGGCCACAACATAGAGAACGAGCAATTAAATTACATGGGTAATAATCCTCGATCCCAAAATAATCCTTACAGTAATACCTGTAACACAGGTTGGAGGAATCACCCAAACTTCTCATGGAGAGGTCAAGGAAATCAGAGACCACCACCACCTTCTTCAGGCTTCCAACAACCACCTTACCAACAAGAGAAAAATCGAACCTTGAGGAGACGCTGTCCAAATTCATCTCGGTGTCAGAAACTCGTATCCAGAATACCGAGACAGCACTTAAAAATCAACAAGTGTCAATCCAAGGGCTCGAGACTCTGATAGGCCAAATGTCGAAACTAATCTCCGAACGACCACAAGGTAGCTTGCCAAGTAATACTGAACCTAACCCAAGGGAACAACTCAACGTAATTAATGTTCAAGATAAAGAAGGACACGTTGAGCCTAAGTTAGAATCGAGGCAAGAAATTATGGTGAGAAAAGGTAAAGGTGAGGTAAGTCATAATGAAAACAAAATGGTGAGTGTAAAATATAAACCTCGTGTGCCATACCCTAACGTGACAAGGAAAGACCGCTCAGACGAACAATTTGGTAAATTCCTTAAACTTTTGAAAAAATTACATATTAACTTACCGTTTATTGAAGCTCTATCGCAGATGCCAAGTGTAATGAAATTTTTAAGGGAGCTTTTAGCAAACAAGCGAAAGTTGGATGAGACGTGGGATGTGGAGCTAAATGCAATTTGCTCAACTATTCTACAGAATAAGCTACCCAACAAATTAAAAGATCCTGGGAGATTTACAATTCCTTGCTTAATTGGTAGTTTAGACGTTAATAATACATTAGCTGATTTAGGGGCTAGTATTAACGTCATGCCTTATAAAATGTTTAAACAACTAGGTTCTGGGAAACCCAAACAAACTAGGATGAGCATTCAATTAGCAGATAAAACTATAAGATTTCCTAGGGGTATTATTGAAGATGTACTAGTTAAAATAGATAAATTTATATTTCCCGTTGACTTCGTTGTTCTAGACATAAAGGAGGATAACAACACCCCTTTGATTTTAGGAAGGCCTTTTTTAGTAACTGCTAGAACAATTATTAATGTTGGCATAGGTGAGCTCACACTTCGTGTGGGAGATGAAATAATGTAACACCCCTTACCCGTATCCAAGGCCGGAACAGAGTACGAGGCATTACCAGACTTAACAACACACATAGACAAAAACTGGGCCATTAAATTTCATTTAATTTAAAACTTTTCAAACACATGCATAACAAACAAAGCTAACTATATCATTACATCAAAACATATGACGTAGCATGATTAATTAAACTTATAAGCCATAATGGATAAGGACCACATCTCATAATCATATACAATAACTCAATGCGATCGATACGCATTTATCAAAATCATAATAAAAATACATATTACAAACCAACTTCCTATACATGCCACTCACTTGATATTTCCAATATTTGAATTAATTCTCCCAAAAATGATAGTTTGATAGTGTGATTTTGCCTCCGATGATCTCCAACCCCGAGCCGACCTATCAATACTAAAGAAATGGAGAGGATGGGTAAGCTTTACGCTTAGTAAGTTCATATGAAAATAATAAGCAATTACTACCATGCTTTTCAAGATAAAACACTATAATTGTACAATTACATATATTCAGGTTAAGCTGTGTTATTGAGTTACAGTTACTAAATCATTCATATCTGAAGCTACAAAACTCCAACTTTAGTTTTGTTAATTTTATTTGAAACTAGATTCATATATCTTTCTCCCATAAAATTTTCAGAATTTTTGGTTTGGCCAATTAGTACAGTTTATTAGTTAAATTCTCCCCTGTTTCAGAGTATGACTACTCTGACCTCTGTGTACTACAAACCAAATTTCTCTCTGTACAGAATTCCAACGACCATGTCGTTTGTTTCCCTTAAAAATAGACTCAATAAGGAATCCATTCATGTAAGGTATGACTCTTAATAAGTTTTGTACAATTTATGATGAATTTCTAAAGTCAGAACAGGGGATCTCGAATTCATTCAGACCCTATTTCACAATAATTCAAATATCACACAATATAGAATTCTTTTGCTTCCCATGTTTCTTTCATGTGAAAATAGACTCATTAAGCTTTATTTTCATATATCATTTGAATTTTTATTCAACTTCCACAATTTTTAGTGAATTTTCAAAATCACACAACTGCTGCTGTCCAAGACAATTTTATTGCTAATTCACTCTTTCACACTTTCTTTGTATTAACCTCATTTTAACATACATATCACAAATCATTTTCACCACATTTCATACATCACAAGTATAGGCCCATGATTATAAGGTCACCATAAAATCATCCTCATGTATAACTTAATTGTTTATAACCTTACCACAACCCGATCACTTAATGAACACATTATTCACATAACCACATTCCTGCACTTATTCATCACAAAACTCACAAAGCAAGACATAATAAGTCTCCGTTGAACACTTCGGATCAATCCTCGATACTTGGTGGTTTCATAAATAGCTCCACCCATCATAAAGTTCGGCTCTCTTGTACACATGGTGAACACTTAGTATCACCCATGTGACCTAGCCGATTTATCTCGTAGCTCTCTTGTCTACATGGTGTCCTTCACCGAAACCACGCATGCGACCTAGCTACATATATCCCGTAGCTCTCTTGTCTACATGGTGTACACATAGTATCACCCATGTGACCTAGCTACATCATAATATCTCGTAGCTCTCTTGTACACATGATGTGCACTCAGCACCATACATGTGACCAAGCTATATACCATCTGTATCATTCAATCTTTCCGAAGGTTCAACCGGGATTTCTCTCTCTTTTCTAACAATTTCACCAATCAAGTAATTACCAACAAACATATTTCCAATATGTTACAAATTTACTCATAGTCCTTTTTCAATTTTCAATTTACAGCAAATAGTCAATCTATAGGTAGCCACATTTCATATGATAACAAAATATAACAAAATAAAATAAAATAAATCGATAAATTATTTACGTACAAACTTATCAAAATCTCATCAGGTACAACCGTAAAACAATTCATACAACCCAGTTAATAGTAATTTAACACTCAATTCTTGTAACAATAATCCCATTCAATTTCACATGACACAACTAGCATTACATTTTTTTTTTATATCATACATACCATCCATCAACTTCTCTTAAACATATTAAATCATACAATTTATGCCATATCAATAGAGAATTACAATTCATGCATGGTATTGCATTATTATTAACACACGAACTTACCTCGATTGAAAAACAAAGAATTTACTATTTTAATCCATAACCTTGTATTTTCCCGATTTAAGCCCGAATCTCGATTTCCTTCATCTATAATATCACATTTAGCCTAATAATTAGTCACATTATTCATACGGGTCCAAAAATCATATTTTTACAAATTTGCATTTTGACCCCTAAACTTTTGCATATTTGCACTTTTGCCCCAAGACTCGAAAATTTAATTTCAGCCCTTATTCCTATGTTTTATGACATGCTGAAAATTTTTCTTCTACAACAATATCAAATTCTCACTCTAACATATAGTTATGAACAATAAGTATTTTTACTGATTATCTTAGTTTTACTCGTTTTCACTTAAAACCGAGTAGCACAAGTTGTTTAACATAATTTAAAACCTCATATTCTATCATAAAACATCAAAATACACAAATTTCACCTATGGGTATTTTTTTCAAATATGAACCCTAGCTTAAATTATTGCTAGAATAAGCTTAATCGAGCTACCGGGATTCCAAAAACGTAAAGAACATTAAAAACGGGGCTTGGAATCACTTACTATTGAGCTTGGAAAGCTTGAAAACCCTAGCCATGGCCTCCCCCATGCTAATTTCGGCCTCCATGAAGAAGATGAGCAAAATTGGCTTTTAATTTTGTATTTTAATTCATTTTACCCCTAAATGACCAAAATGCCCTTACTACTAAGCTTTCAAAAATTCCTTCCATGTCCTAATTTTGTCCATGAACTTAAAATTGGTCAAATTGCTATTTAAGACCTCCTAATTAATATTTCAATGCAATTTCATACTAAAAACTTCTAGAATGCAAGTTTTGCAACTTATTCAATTTAGTCCCTAACTTTAAATTAAGCACTTTATGCATTGAATTTCTTCACGAAATTTTCACATAATCATGCAATCATATCATAGACCTCAAAATAATCATAAAATAATTATTTCTATCTCGAATTTGTGGTCCCGACATCACTATTCTGACTAGGCCCAAAATCAGGGTGTTATAAATAATCACCCTTCAAGCTCACAATTCTGGTAACACATTGAAAATTGAAGGTGATTGTATAAACCATTATACTAAAACGGACAATATGATGCAACCTACTTTGCAGGAAATGAGTCTGAAAGAAGTACACGAACCATGTTCTAGCAACAATATAGGACCTATTCATGAAGAACGATGGCTGTAAATAGAGGATTTAGATGAATGGCGAACACATAAACCGAGAGCAGACGATAAACCAAAAATATGCCAGCACGAGCTCGATACCTCTCCAAATAAACTTAAGGTTGGAGATAAAGTCTTACTAGATGCAGCAGATCCTTACATTGTCACTGCAAAACTGAATGAAGAAATCCCTCTTATGGTACTTAGTATTTTCCCATTCGGTACTATCGAGGTAAGTCATCCCAAGTTTGGCACTTTTAAGGTAAACAACACTCGTCTAAAACCTTATTTTGATGAGATTGATAGCAGGAATGAGGAGTATAAACTCCTCGAACCACCATGACCATTCAACGGAGAGGTAAGTCGAGCTTAGACTATAAATAAGCACTTCTCGGGAGGCAACCCGAGCACTAACTATATTGACTTCTTTAAATTTTAGTGTTTACCACCTAACGTACTAACGGAGCTCTTGAATACAAGTTTACCACACTTACGCGGCCAAGCACATGGGCGTGCTTAGGACCGTGTGGAAACAGGGAAAAAAGTTTCTTAAAACACGGGCTGCGGTAAATAGCCACGACTGTGCGACATGGCCGTGGGCGAGCCTGCCAAAACAACATGGGCGTACAACAAGCCCGTGCCCTAGAATCGTGGTTTAAATTGAGAAACTAGCTGTAACACCCCATACCCATATTCTAGACCGAAATAAGGTACGGAGCATTACCGTTCACGAAAACATGAATTCACACATTAACCTGACCTTACTCAATTTACTTACATTAGCTTAGACTAAAGTTGATAGCATTAACAGATATACATAGATACATGTAGATTTTAAAATTTAGAAAAGTGATACTTTAAAACAAATTAATTATGACATATAACAAAATGATTCGTCTCTCTCTATACATGCCATAATTCCAAAGTAGTGATTACAAAATACCAAAAAGTATTGATAGTATAGATGAGTCTCCGACGATCTCCAAAATCCCGAGCTGGCTTAATAATTCTATAAAACAAGAAAAAGAAAAGATGGTAAGCATATAGCTTAGTAAGTAAGTACTAAATTGACATATAATTTATCAAAGTAAAACAATCATATTAGTATATGGTACATATATTGATGACAGGCTGTTTTCTAGAGTCCCGGTTAAAAGAAAAATCATATCTTGAGATACATATCTTGAAATTCAATTCTGTAAATTTTCCTTGAAACTAGACTCATAATTCTATTTACCAATTTTTTTCTAGAATTTTTGGTTAGGCCAATTAGTACAGTTTATTAGTTAAAGTCTCCCCTATTTCAGGGTATGACTACTCTGACACCTGTACATTACGAACAAAATTTATCCCTGTACAAGATTCCAACGACCATTCTGTTTGTTTCCCTTAAAAATAGACTCAATAAGGAATCCATGCATGTATGGTATGACTCTTAATAAATTTTGTACAATTTATGGTGAATTTCTAAATTCAGAACAGGGGATCTTAAATTCATTCAGAACCTGTTTCACAAGAATTCAATTATCACATAATATAGAAGTCTTTTGTTTCCCCTGTTTCTTTTATATGAAAGTAGACCCATTAAGATTTAATTCCATAATTTATTTGAGATTTAATTCTACTTCCATGATTTTTGGTGAATTTTCAAAATTATGCAACTGCTGCTGTCCAACATTGTTTTACTACAAAAATTCACTCTTACATAATTCGCTCAATCCTTTCCATTTTACCGAGGTTCGCTCACATATCGAGCATATTGCTCATAAATTCAAATAAACATATACTTGCACTTATTCATCACATAATCACTTTCACATGTATCTTCATTTAATCGATTGCCCGTTGAACTCATCGAATATCAACGAGATACACAACTACCCTAACATTTTCCCATTTCCACACTTGTAGCCGGAAGCTATATGATACGCATAGTAGCCTGGCACTTAGTACTACACATGCGACCAATAATCTGGTACACGTAGTAGCTTCGCACTTAGTACTACACACGTGACCACAGTTTTCGGACGCATAGTAGCCTGCACTTAGTACTACACATGCGACCAATAATCTGGTACACGTAGTAGCTTTGCACTTAGTACTACACACGTGACCACGGTTTTCGGTGCGCATAGTAGCTCTCGTGCACTCGATACTACACATGCGACCAATAATCTGGTACACGTAGTAGCCTGCACTTAGTACTACACACGTGACCACACAATAGTTCATTTGTATCGTTTTTATTCCGAAGGTTCAACAGGAAATTTCTCACTTTTCCAACATTTTACTAAATTGTCCGAAATCAATTTAAATTCATAACTTACATCAAATAACCATTTGATAGGCAGCCATATTCCACATGTTATCAAAATACAATAACATAAAAGAAATCGATGATTTATTTACGTACAAACTTACCTCGGTGCAAAATATAGAAATTTTGCAGTTTAGTCCAAAGCTTTTTCTTTCCCCCGTTCGAGGTCGATTCCACGCCTTTCTTGATTATGAAGCTTGAAAGTTGAAGAAACCCTAGCTATGGAGGAGAGCAAATTTTGGCAGCAACTAATGATGAAGATGACCAAATTTTGTGTTATTTTTCCCATTTTATTTCATTTAATATACAAATGACCAAAATGCCCTTACTACTAAACTTTCTAAAAATTCCCTCCATGTCCAACTTTTGTCCATAACTTAGGAATTGGTCAAATTGCTATTTAAGACCTCCTAATTAATATTCCAAAGCAATTTCATACTAAAAACTTCTAGAACACAAGTTTTGCAATTTATTCGGTTTAGTCCCTAATCTCAACTTAAGCGCTTAATGCATAGAATTTCATTACGGAATTTTCACGAAATCATGAAATCATATCATAAACCTCAAAATAAATATAAAATAAATATAAAATAATTATTTCTATCTCAGATTTGTGGTCACGAAACCACTATTCCGATTAGGCCCTAATTCGGGTTGTCACAATTCTCCCCCCTTTAGAGATTGTCATCCCCGAAAATCTTACTAGTAAAGAGATTTGGGTATTGTTTCCTCATAGCTTCCTCAGGTTCCCACGTAGCCTCTTCCATTCCATGTCTGTGCCACAATACTTTCACTAAGGCTATATTTTTATTTCTTAACTGTTTAATTTCCCGAGCCAAAATCTTTATTGGTTCCTCCTCATAGGTCATATACGGTCGAATTTCAATTTCCGTCAGAGGGATTACATGTGAAGGATTAGAACGGTAGCGTCGCAGCATCGACACATGAAACACGTTATGAATCTTTTCCAACTCAGTTGGTAAGGCTAGCCGATAAGCCACTGGTCTAACTCTTCTAATAATCTTATAAGGCCCAATGAAACGTGGACTTAACTTGCCTTTTCGGCCAAACCTTAAATTTTCTTCCACGGAGATACCTTTAGAAAAACTTTATCACCCACTTGGAACTCGATCTCTTTTCTCTTCAAATCCGCGTATGACTTTTGTCGATCTGAAGCAGCTTTCAGACAATCACGAATCACTTTCACTTTCTCTTCAGTTTCTTTTATCAAGTCAACTCCGTGAATCGTTTTTCACTAAGCTCGGTCCAATACAAAGGAGTTCGACACTTGCGACCATACAATGCTTCGTACGGTGCCATCTGTATGCTCGACTGAAAACTGTTGTTGTAGGCAAATTCAACCAAGGCTAAATATTTCTCCCAACTACCTTGAAACTCTAAACCACAACATCGGAGCATATCCTCGAGTACCTGAATTACTCTTTCAGATTGACCGTCCGTTTGTGGATGAAATGCGGTACTGAAATTCAATTTTGTACCCAAAGCTTCTTGCAACTTTTTCCAAAACCTCGAAGTAAATATCGGATCTCTATCCGAAATAATAGATATAGGTACTCCGTGTAATCTCACAATTTCAGAAATATATATTTTAGCCAACTTATCAAGGGAGTCGTCGGTATGTATTGGTATAAAGTGAGCTGATTTTGTTAATCTATCAATCACAACCCAGATGGCATTTTTCCTTTTTGGAGTTAGAGGCAACCCTGTCACAAAATCCATCGTAATTCTATCCCATTTCCACTCGGGAATCATCACTTTGGTTGAAGTAAACTGAAGGTACACGTGTTCACTTTCACTTGCTGGCAAATCAAGCATTTGGCTACAAACTCAGAGATATCTCTTTTCATACCGTTCCACCAATATATTTTCTTCAGGTCGTTGTACATTTTCGTACTACCAGGATGAACTTGCAAACAACCACTGTGTGCTTCATGTAAAATCTTCAGAATCAACTCGGTATCTTTAAACACATACTCGATCACGAAACATTAAGCAATCCTCTAGTCCGATTCGAAAATCGAGTCACAATCCAATTCACACCGAGCTCGCTTTGTTCGTAATTCATCATCATTCTTCCGAGCTTCACGAATTTGTTGAAGAAATAGCGACTTAACTCTTAATTCAGCCAAAAGCAAACCATCATCGGACATAGTTAAATTTGTACCCATAGCTCTCAAAGCAAACAAAGATTTTCTACTTAAAGCATCTGCGACTATATTCGCTTTCCCGGGGTGATAATCAATTATTAATTCATAATCCTCTAATAATTCAAGCCATCTCCGTTGACGTAAATTCAAATCTTTTTGATCCATCAAATATTTCAAACTTTTGTGATCAGTAAAGATTCGGCACTTCTCACCGTATAAATAATGACGCCAAATCTTCAAAGCAAAGACAATGGCGGCCAACTCTAAATCATGTGTCGGGTAATTCTTCTCATGCGGTTTCAACTATCGTGAGGCATACGCTACTACTTTACCTTCTTGCATTAAAACACAACCAAGACCAATTGATGACGCATCACTATAGATCACAAATTCTTTCCCCGACTCGGGTTGCACTAACACGGTGCTTTGGTCAACCGCTCTTTTAACTTCTCGAAACTTAGTTGACCTTCTTCATCCAATCAAACTTAACATTCTTTTGTAACACTTAGTCATTGGAGAGACGATCATCGAAAATCCCTCGACAAAGCGTCGATAATATCCACTAAGCCCAAAAGCTTCTAACCTCGGATACATCCTTTGGCGGTTTCCAATTAACAATTGCGAAATTTTGCTCGGATCAACTCGAATACCATCACCCAAAACTACATGTCCCAAAAATCCAACTTCATGAAGCCAAAATTCACTTTTACCGAATTTTGCAAACAATTTCTTTTCTCTTAAAATCAGTAATACCATTCTTAAATGTTCAAAGCATGTTCGGACTCATTCCGAGAATAAATCAAGATATCATTTATGAACACAACCACAAACCTATCCAGGTATGGTCGAAAGATTCGATTCATCAAATCCATAAAGATAGCCGGAGCATTTGTTAGACCGAAAGGCATCACAAGGAATTTATAGTGTCCATACCTCGTTAAAGCGGTTTTGGTACATCCAGACTCCTTAACTCTCAACTGTAATAACCAGACCTCAAATCGATCTTTGAAAACACTGTGGCCCCCTTTAACTGATCGAACAAATCATCAATCCTCGGCAACGGGTACTTGTTCTTTATAGTCACCTTATTGAGCTGATGGTAATCAATGCAAAGTCTCATTGAACCATCCTTCTTCTTTACGAACAATACAGGAGCACCCCAGGGAGAGATACACGGTCTCACAAATCCCTTGTCTGTTAACTCTTGCAACTGAGCCTTCAATTCTTTTAATTCAGTCGGAGCCATTTTGTATGGAGAGATCGAAATTGGTGCAGTTCCAGGTAACAAATCAATAGAAAACTCTACCTCTCTGATCGGAGGCAACCCCGGCAATTCTTCTGGAAATACATCTGAGAACTCACAGACTACCGGTATTGATTCAAGCTTCGACTTAGACATTTTAGTATTTAATACGTAAGCAAGATAAGCTTCACACCCTTTTCGCATATATCACTGAGCAGACATATATGAAATCACCATAGGCAATTTATTTGATTCATTTGTTTCCACCCGAAGAATTTCACCATTTTCACATTTCAACTCAAGAGTTTTCTATCTGCAATTTACTCTAGCATCATGTAATATCAACCAATCCATACCCAAAATGACATCAAACTCGTCAAATGGTAGCAACATTAGATTAGCCGGAAAACAGTGACTTTGAATCATCAAAGGATAATTTTTGCAAACCTTATCTACTAACACATATTTGCCTAAAGGGTTTGACACTTTAATCACAAATTCAGTAGATTCTACGGGCAAGCTCTTACTAGATACTAAATTCACACAAACATAAGAATGAGTAGATCCGGGATCAATCAGTGCAATAACAGTAGTATCATAAAGAGAAAATGTACCAGTGATCACATCAGGAGATGACGCCTCTTCCCGAGCACGTATGGCGTAAGCTCTAGCAGGTACTCTAGCTTCCGGTCTCCCGCTTAATTCCTTTGTCACACTTCTCTGCTAGCTCCACTCCCGGTATTTCTGGAGGTCTACCTCTATTAGCAACACTAGTCCGTGCTGTACTCAAATTTTTCTTCTTCAACCCTTTTTGACAATCCTTAATATAATGTTCTCGAGAACCACATTTGAAACAAGCCCGGCTAATCGTCCAACACTCCCCAAAATGTTGTTTGCCACAATGCTGGCACTCGGGTCTATTAGATCTCACATTACCTACACTCGCTATTGAAGTAGCTTGGGCTTTAGAATCCGAATATGATCTTCCACGATCCCGACACGAATGTTCAGTTGAAACAGTCAACCGAGGATTCATTTCTTTAGACTTATTTGGCTGAGATTGGAATGACTTACTAATTGGCCTCTTTTTTGCGTCTCTGGCTTCTCTCACAACTTTTCTCTTCTCGTTGTTCAGTTCTTCAGCTTTACCAGCTCAGTCAACCAATACCACAAACTCTTTCAATTCTAAAATCCCAACTAGTAGCTTGATGTCTTCATTTAACCCATCCTCGAACCTCTTACACATAATAGCTTCGGTGGATACACACTCCTGAGTATACTTGCTAAGTCTGACAAATTCACGTTCATATTCTGCCACAGACATTTTGCCTTGTTTCAGTTCAAGGAACTCTTTCCGTTTTTGATCAATGAACCGCTGGCTTATATACTTCTTTCTAAACTCCTCTTGAAAGAAATCCCATGTAATCCTTTCTTTGTAACCCACGATATCAATGTCTTCCACCAGTGATATGCCGAATCCCTTAGCAATGATACGGCACACTTCAAACATTCTTCGGGAGTACAAGAAAGCTCATCGAATACCCTGGTAGAATTTTCAAGCCAGAACTCTGCTCTTTCGGGATCATCATCTATATTAGCTCTAAATTCTTCAGCCCTTGCTTTGAATTTTATCAATCTGGGGTTTGCTTGATCTTACCATTTCGGCACCTTGAGGAACTACGGAATCTGGTTAAGGAATAGGAGGAGGTGGAGGAGGTGAGCGTTGGATTTGCCCAACAAATTCTCAGATACCAATTACTCATCATATGGAGAAAGGCTTCCGGGCCCTATCTCCTCGATCATGTGTCTCATGCCTACTCTCCACTGGCGCGAGTCCCTTGCGCGCGGGCCACACATTACTTTCTACATCATCAGCTACAGCTCGGTCGGGATCCATTTACTATAAAAAAAAACATGATTTAAAGTGTCAGGAGTCATCCCACTATCATAATATAATTATGGCATGTACAGATAGACTTCCACACACAGTACGTAGATCCGAGAACCGCCTAAACCAGGACTCGATACCAATAAATGTAACACCCCATACCCATATTCTAGACCAAAATAAGGTACAGAGCATTACTGTTCACGAAAAACATGAATTCACACATTAACTCGACCTTACTCAATTTACTTACTTTAGCTTAGACTAAAGTTGATAGCATTAATATTATACATAGATACATGTAGATTTTAAAATTTAGAAAAGTGATACTTTAAAACAAATTAATTATGACATATAACAAAATGATTCGTCTCTCTCTATACATGCCATAATTCCAAAGTAGTGATTACAAAATACCAAAAAGTATTGATAGTGTAGATGAGTCTCCGACGATCTCCAAAATCCCGAGCTGGCTTAATAATTCTATAAAACAAGAAAAAGAAAAGATGGTAAGCATATAGCTTAGTAAGTAAGTACTAAATTGATATATAATTTATCAAAGTAAAACAATCATACTAGTATATGGTTACATTTATTGATGACAGGCTATTTTCTAGAGTCCCGGTTAAAAGAAAAATCATATCTTGAGCTACATATCTCAAAATTCAATTCCGTAAATTTTCCTTGAAACTAGACTCATAATTATATTTACTACTTTTTTTCTAGAATTTTTGGTTGGGCCAATTAGTACAGTTTATTAGTTAAATTCTCCCCTGTTTCAGGGTATGACTACTCTGACACCTGTGCATTACGAACAAAATTTATCCCTATACAAGATTCCAAAAACCATTCCATTTGTTTCCCTTAAAAATAGACTCAATAAGAAATCCATTCATGTATGGTATGACTCTTAATAATTTTTGTACAATTTATGGTGAATTTCTAAAGTCAGAACAGGGGATCTTAAATTCATTCAGAACCTGTTTCACAAGAATTCAATTATCACATAATATAGAAGTCTTTTGTTTCCCCTGTTTCTTTTATATGAACGTAGACCCATTCAGCTTTAATTCCATAATTTATTTGAGATTTAATTCTACTTCCATGATTTTTAGTGAATTTTCAAAATTATGCAACTGCTGCTGTCCAACATTGTTTTACTACAAAAATTTACTCTTACATAATTCGCTCAATCCTTTCCATTTTACCGAGGTTCGCTCACATATCGAGCATATTGCTCATAAATTCAAATAAACATATACTTGCACTTATTCATCACATAATCACTTTCACATGTATCTTCATTTAATCGATTGCCCGTTGAACTTATCGGAATAACAACAGATACACAACTACCTGAACATTTTCCCATTTCCACACTTGTAGCCGAAGCTATATGATACGCATAGTAGCCTGCACTTAGTACTACACATGCGACCAATAATTTGGTACACGTAGTAGCCTGCACTTAGTACTACACACGTGACCACGGTTTTCAGTGCACGCATAGTAGCTCGCACTTAGTACTACACATGCGCGACCAATAATCGGTACACGTAGTAGCTTTGTACTTAGTACTACACACGTGACCACACAATAGTTCATTTGTATCGTTTTTATTCCGAAGGTTCAATAGGAAATTTCTCACTTTTCCAACATTTTACTAAATTGTCCGAAATCAATTTAAATTCATAACTTACATCAAATAACCATTTGATAGGCAGCCATACTCCACATGTTATCAAAATACAATAACATAAAAGAAATCGATGATTTATTTACGTGCAAACTTACCTCGGTGCAAAATATAGAAATTTTGCAGTTTAGTCCAAAGCTTTTTCTTTCCCCTGTTCGAGGTCGATTCCACGCCTTTCTTGATTATGAAGCTTGAAAGTTGAAGAAACCCTAGCTATGGAGGAGAGCAAATTTTGGCAGCAACTAATGATGAAGATGACCAAATTTTGTGTTATTTTTCCCATTTTATTTCATTTAATATACAAATGACCAAAATGCCCTTACTACTAAACTTTCTAAAAATTCCCTCCATGTCCAACTTTTGTCCATAACTTAGGAATTGGTCAAATTGCTATTTAAGACCTCCTAATTAATATTCCAAAGCAATTTCATACTAAAAACTTATAGAACACAAGTTTTGCAATTTATTCGGTTTAGTCCCTAATCTCAACTTAAGCGCTTAATGCATAGAATTTCATTACGGAATTTTCACGAAATCATGAAATCATATCATCAACCTCAAAATAAATATAAAATAATTATTTCTATCTCGGATTTGTGGTCACGAAACCACTATACCGATTAGGCCCTAATTCGGGTTGTCACACTAGCACGGGCGTGCGACACGCCCGTGTTTAGCACCCATGGTTGAACCTGCCAAATTAACACGGACGTGGGCCTACATACACGAGCATGGGAGAAGTGAACAAAGCCACACACGATCGTGTGTTACGATTATGCAGCCACACGGCCAAGACGCACGGGCATGTCTTAAGGCCGTGTGATGAACTATCAGTTCACGACAAACAAGGGCTGGACACGAACCACACGGGCGTGTGATACGACAGTTACACTTACAAAATTAGATTATTTCTCTTATGTTTACTTTTATTCTTAATTATTTTTTGATTCACGTATTCTTTAAACGTAGCTTATCTTTATGATTATTATCAGATTATTTCTTCCTCAGAATAATGCCTTACATCAAGCTCTATTGTCAATTCTCGCTTTCGCCAAACTAGGGAATTCATTCCCTTAACACTTAGGAAGTTTCAATTCTCACCCTATCTTATGATATTATATCTATAATTGCCGCTAACTCTATCTTTGTACATTGAGGGCAATTGTAACATCTCCAAATAGGGCCTAAACGGAATAGTGGTTGTGAAACCACATATCTGAGATAGAAAAGTTTATTTTGATTAATTTTTATGATTTACCAAGTGATTAGATGCATGTGTTAGAGTATTGATAAGAAATTTTATAGATTGCATGTTTAATTACTTTATTAGGGCTTATTTGCGAGTTGCTTTATGTGACCAGATTTAGGGCCTAAACGGAACAATGGTTTTAGAACCATGAATTTGAAGTCAAAAAATTTATTCTGATTAAGTTTTAAGGTTTCGTTATTGATTAAAATATTGTGTAAAATATCATTAAGAAATTTTACTGATAAAGTGCTTAATTGGACTTGTAGGACTAAATTGCAAAAGTTGCAAAATATGTGTTCTAATTCATAAGTACTTGATTGAAATGGGGTTTTAAAAAGGAGGTCCTTAAATTTTAATTAGACCATTATATTTTGTTTGGACAAAAATGGGCATGAATAGGACAAAATTTTTAAGAAAGGCCTTAAGGGCATTTTAGTCATTTAGTAATTAAAAGAAATAAAAAGGGAAAATAAAGCCAAAATTGACTCATCTTTCTCATGGAGGCCGAAATTAGCATGGGGGAAGCCATGGCTAGGGTTTTCAAGCTTTCCAAGCTTTCCAAGCTCAATAGTAAGTCTGTTCTAGCCCCGTTTTTCAAGTTCTTTACGTGTTTGGAATCCTGGTAACTTGATTAAGCTTATTCTAGCAATAGTTTAAGCTAGGGTTCATATTTGGAAAAATACCCATAGGTGAAATGTGTTTATTTTGATGTTTTATGGTAGAATATGAAGGCTGAAATTATGTTAAACAACTTTTGCTAAGCGGTTTTAAGCAAAAATGAGTAAAACGGCTTAATCGGTAAAAGTTGTTAACTATGTGTTAGAGTGAGAATTTGATGTTACCATCGAAGGGAAAAATGATCAGCGTGTCATAAAACATAAGAATAAGGGATGAATTTTAATTCCCGAGCCTAGGGGCAAAAGTGTAAATATGCAAAAGTTTAGGGGCAAAATTGTAATTTTGCCAAAGTTTGAGTTAAGGACTGTTTTGAATCGTAAATTAATTAAATAAGTAAAATATGATGTTTTAGATCCCAGAAAACGAGATTTGAACCTGGAATGGGAGAAAAATCAAAAATCGAGAAAGTTGGTAAAATGGCCGTTTTAGTCTCGAGGTAAGTTCATATGATTTTTAATAATGCAATGTGTATTTTAATGTTATTGCTTTGATAGTATGTGAGACGTAAGTTTGTACGTAAATAATTCATCGATTCTTTTTATTTTATTATATTTTGTTATCATATAGAATGTGGTTGCCTATAGAATGATTGTTTGTTGTAAATTGCAAATTGAAAAAGGACTATGAATAAATTTGTAACTTATTGGAAAGTGAGGAATTTCCCGGTTGAGCCTTCGGAATAGAAATGATACGAATGATCTATTATGAGGTCACATGTGTAGTACTAAGTGCAGGCTACTACGTGTACCGGATAATTGGTCGCATGTGTAGTACTAAGTGCAGGCTACTATGCGTACCCGATAACTTCGATCAATGGGAAAATTGATTAAGTAAAAATACATGTGAACATGATTATGTGATGAATAAGTGCAGATATATGTTTATGAAAAAAATCTCATATTTGAGTGAACTTCGATAAGACAAAATGGATTAAGTGAAATTATGTAAGAGTGAATTTTAGTAGTAAAATAGTGTTGGACAGCAGCAGTTGCGTGATTTTGAAAATTCACCAAAAATCATGGAAGTTGAATTAAATCTCAAATAAATTATGGAATTAAAGCTTAATGGGTGTATTTTCATATAAAACAAACAGGGGAAGAAAAGAGTTCTATATTATGTGATATTTTAATTTTTGCGAGGCAGTGTCAGAATGAATCTGAGATCCCCTGTTCTAACTTTGAAAAAGCATTAAAAATTTTACAAAAATAATTATGGGATATAATTTGTATGTTTTAAATCCTTAATGAGTCTAGTTTCAAATAATAAATGATATCATAACATGAGTTATGTACGAAGAGAAAATTTATTTATAGTGAAGAGTGGTCAGGGCAGTTGAGCTGTGAAATAGGGGTAATTTCAATGAATAAACTGTACTAATTGGCTAGACCAAAAATTCTAAAAATTTTATGGTAAAAACATACGTGAATCTAGTTTTAGGGAAAATTAACGGTTTGTAATTTGGAGTTCTGTAGCTCCAGAAATAAATAATTTAGCTGCTGGTACAAGGTACTCTGCTAGACAGCTTATTTTGAACCTGTTTATAATTGTAATAGTGAAAATATGTGTGTGTGTGATGGTATTATTTCGGGAACATATTGTGACTTTGATTAATGTATGATAATGTATTGCTTATTAATATTTACACATTTACTTACTAAGCTATAATGCTTACTCCCTTCCTTTCCTTTTTCCTATAGTGTCACATATGTTAGCTCGAGTTGGAGGTCGCCGGAGGTTAAATCACACTATCAAACTATTGATCCATATATAAAAGTTTTAAAGTATTTTTTTAGTCTTTGGCATGTATGGGGACTCGTTTAATTGTTATTAAGTTGCTAGGAGTTGGCCTAAAATACTGACCCAATGTTATTTGAAGGTCTCTATTGTATAAAGTCATTTAATGTAGATAGTCTTGAATATGTTTGAAAAGTTTAAAATTGATGAAATTTTGTGTCTCAGTTTTAAATGATTACACGTACTCAAGTCCAGTAATACCTCGTACCCTGTTTCGACATCGGATACGGGTAAGGGGTGTTACGGAAATGTACATCTTAAGTGTGGGGGGCTATTGATCGTGATTTTCCGTGATAAGTTTTATAAATTTATAATTAATCATTCTTGAAACTAACTATTATCACGATGTAGGCAAGTGTACCTATCGAACAGTAGTATAGCTTTAGCAAGACCAGATTGTCGAACCCAAAGGACTAAAAGTACTAGTAATGAACGTCTTTTTATTATCTAGCCTAAGAATAAAGGGATTTGTTTTAACTAACTAGTTATTTAAACTAAGAAATTGCAGAAAATAGAATTGAGGAATTACTTTTGGGAAAAACGATTGATTTAGGACAATACGTAAGGAAAAATCCACCTAGACTTTACTTGTTATTCTGGCTCCGAACCGGATGATTTATTCATTTAACTTGTTCCGTAGAGATCCCTAAGTTATGTTATTATCACTATTCAAGACTAATAACGTCTAATCCCTAGGTTGAATAATTGAGACTTTTCTCTAATTAACACCCTAAGGTTGCATTAACTGGATCTATGGATCCCCTTATTAGGTTTCACCCTAATCCGGCAAAATCTTGTCACCCTATGTCTAGGCGCGCAATCAAGTCCGCTTAATTACGACAAAGTAACTCTTAGCCAGGGACTATTCGTCCTCCAACTAAGAGCATTAACTTGAATCGATATCCTGAAATACCAAAACAAGAATTAAGAACACATAATTAAGAACAAGTCAAATATTTATCATACGATTCAGAAAATAATAACAAGATTCATCTTAGGTTTCATCCCCCGTAGGTATTTAGGGGTTTTAGTTCAAAACTAAATAAGAAAACATCTTAGAGTAATAAAGAATACAAAACATAAAGAAAACCCAAAACTCTTGAAGGGAAATTGAGGAGAGATCTTCAGTCTTGATGATAAATCTGACTTCTGAGATGGATCAATCGGCTTCCTTGGAGTAATTCCTTACTCCCTATTCTCCGTCTCCCTTTAGTCCTCCTTTATGGTGCTTAAAAAGGGCTTTAGAAGGCCTCCCAAACCCTAAAAATCACCTTTTTTTGAATAGAACTTAACTAGGGCTCGACAGGGACACGCTCGTGTGACACGCCCGTGTGTGATTACTTTAGGCCGTGGTCGAGGCTAAGATATCAACACGCCTGTGCTGAGGTTGATTTGGGCTGTAGTCGAGCCTGTTAGAATGGCACGGGCATGTGTTCTGCCCGTGTGAGGAAGTCCAGGCCGTGTTGTTTTCCCCTGTCGGCCCGTTTTCTCCGTTTTTGGCCTATTTCTCGTTCTTTTCAATCTTCTATGCCCACCTAAGTATAAAACATGAAATCAAAGGATTAGGAGCACCAAATTCACCAAATCTAAGGAGAAATCATTCATAAACGTGTTAAGCGAGGGATAAAAATATGTATAAATTACGGTTTATCAAATACCCCCACACTTAAGCGTTTGCTTGTCCTCAAGCAAAATCGTCTATTCATAATTAAGAATTCCTTTTTCTCAAATTATAATTCCTATCAATAATATCTCCAACAAACTCATAAGTAATCATACATTGAGAATCCAACTAAAAGAACATTAAAGCTTCAAACATTCCAAGTTGAGTATTTATTCACGAAAAGTTTAGGCATCTCCCCTCATCTAAAGTAGTTACTATTGATTCGAAATCTCACAGAGTTTAACATCGTCACTAAAGATTCACTCAAATCACTCGAAGTGTTTAAGGACAATGAAATTAGCACTCATTAGTCAATATGAAAAATTATTACCATAGGCTTGCATGAAAATCAAATCTCCACCACTATAAATTGATATGATACATCAATTAAAAGGTCTTTAGAGGGTTGTAACGAGGCTTGGTTAAGGGGTGTGGTCACAAACTGAAAGAAAAGGTTAGAATCGAGATTGAGTTGAACAATTACTTAACTAGAAAAGTATTTAATCATCAATTGCGTACAACAGAGCTTCTTCTCAGAATAAGGAATTTAAACACTTGAACTTAAAGATAGAAGACTTCTACTACTAATATGTATAGTAATTTTTTTAAAAAACAAGTCAAATAACATAAACTAACTATTAGGAACAAGACATAGCTAAGCAATTTATTCAAATCAAATCTCGACAAAAATAGGGATCAAATTAATTTAGGGGATTTCAACAATAATGGGTTAAGGTTTAATATTAAGGGTAATACAAGGAATGGGTTGTTAGGCTCAAAGGGGTTTACTAAGGGTTAATCATGGAGGTAGGCTTTTCATGGCATGAGTGGGTTAATCCTAAGCGCCTCTATCATTTTGACATATCAAATCAGATAGTGTGGTCTTGACATGCATAATCAAGCAAGTTCTAGAATAACAATTCGATATTGACACACTCAAAGAAATAATAAAAGTGAGCATGAAAGAATTAATAGATGCTCTTATAGGCTCAATAATCTCACAAAAATTATGGCTTTTTGATGTTTAAACTTGTGGAATTCAATTCAAGATAATACCTAGACTTGGGGATACAACCTAAGATTTTAGATTCTTAAAAATCAACTTATCATGCTTAATTTTCTAATATTTTAAAGTTTAAATAATCCATGCATGAATGCCTATGTTTTAATTCAAGATATATCAATAAAAATCATAAGTCAATCAAAATTCATCCTAAAATGTAATGAGAGATTTACAAGAGAACAAGACAACATTTAAGGATTTTTCTGATAATGAAATGAGTACCCCCCCACACTTAAGATGTACATTGCCCTCAATATACAAAGATAGATATATAGAAAAAAAATAAAATCATAAGATAGGGAGAGAAGTGGAACTTCCTGAGTGTTAAATGAATGAACTCCCTAGTTTGGAGTTGTGTAGGGTGGAGGAGGATACTCCAGTGGTGGTAGAGGGTGGGTGCCACAAATGCTACGCCAAAAGAATATTATATCTCGTTATCGAGTAGGGCATGGCAGTCGTGGAGAACCTTTTCCAATGGAGTTTGAAGTTCCTAAGTGATTGTGAGCTTTGGAGCTCTTTATAGCTGTGAGAAAATTTGGAACTTTTTAGGGGATATTAGGAAGAATAATTACTCATAAAGAAATAGCCGAGATTAAAAATTAATTTATAAACCTAATATATAAGATAGTAACAAAAAGGAAATAATGTTTAAAAGTTAAAAGTGAAATTGATAAAAACATAAAAGAAAAATAAAAATAAAAGTAAAAATAAAAATAAAAATAAAGATAAAATAAAATTAAACATCATCATCGCCGGATGGTTCGCGAGGTGGTGGCGGCAATGAGATGTGGAAGTGCTGACAGATCTGCTGGAGAGTAGCATCAATGTTATCAAATTGTTGAAAACACTGCTGCTCAAATTGGTTGAGGTGCTCAGATATGTCAGCATATAAAGCCGTCGCATGAACTGGACGATGGGAGCATGGTGGGTGGGATGGTGGGTAGTGCTGTGAAGGGACATCATCAGTAATGTCCTCTGAAGCCTTCTCCTCAGTAAATTAGGCGAGACGATATTAGGGAGGGTAGGTTCCTCGGCATTTTTCAATCATCCTCATTCTGAGCATGCTCGAGATGCCTTGTGGAGACATCTGACTAATGAGTGTAAGGGATGATTCTTGGGCTGTGGTGTCGAGGAGTCTGAAGTGCCGCACCAGTCGAGTCACGTAGGGGCCAATGGAGATGACCCCCCTCTGATGTCACTTCGTCTGGTGGCGAATGGTAAGGGCGATAAAGTAGGCGAGGTCGAAGATGTGCCCGTTTGACATACATCATAAGTAGTAGACGTCGTGGGTAGTGACGATGCTGGTGTTCTCTCTCTGCCCTGTCAAAGTGCGAGATAAAATAGAATGTAGATACCTTAAGGACGTAGGGAAAGATAATGCCTTGGTGCGACTAGGGTCGTAGCTGGCTGAACATGGAATGAGGGCGCTCCAACACTTTGAGGGAGAATAATGGATGTGACGATTGAGGGTATTGGGGTCGTTCTCCTCTTGGAACTCCTCCGTGTATTGGCCCAGCGCTACACCTAACTCTGGGACGCTCAATTGGAGTACTACACAGTCAAGTCTAAATTGAATCATGTCGAGATCATCATGGTTGGTCATTACGGTCTGAAAATGGAATGTCTAGCACAGTTCCATTGTGAGCTCGAGGTACGTCAGCTCGATGATCCCAAAGAAGAGCTCCCGAGGATCAGTGGTAAGGAGGGCCCAAATTGCATCCGCCAACTGAACTTTTTCTACTGTAGCCCAGTCAATGTAGTGGCCCGCAATTAAAGGTCGGGCACGGAGTATTTGGAAAGGTTCTTCTTGGGGCCCAATGGGGAATTGTAGGAAAGGGTGGCGAATTTTCATGGTAGGGCCTGACGAAGATAACGCTTCCTTCCTTTTCTTTGAGGCGGGGACGGTGGTGTTCTTTCCTCGTGAAGATGACTGGTGAACCTGCAATTGGAACCATTAATTCGTCTTGGTGAGTGGACAAGGTAAAATGCAACTAAATTCAAAGAGGAAAAGCCATAAATATGTTCAGCCACAACTACTAAATTTAACTAAAACATTAAGTTCAATAGCATACTTTTGCGGCATTAGCATGGCGGTATGGGTAAAAATGGCAAAGAATGAAATGCAACATTTTATATGGATGAAAAAAATGTCAACACTAAAGGCATGAATATTTCAACTATCCTAACCATGAATATTCACTTCTAACTAATTAAATGGAGTAGAGAAATCATGCAATGAGTAAGAATTTTAACTTGAAAAAGATGATAATTTGTTCTATAAATGAAATTTGAGTGATGGAAAGATGAAAATAACATGAAAAATATAGATTACTATGATAAATAACATTATAAATTAGTGAAATAAAAGAGAAAGGAGTAAACAAATGCTAGAAAGGGAAGAATGAACGTCAAAAACTGGTGTTAGAGGCGGCGAACGGGCGTGGCAGGGGGCCGTGTGGACTTCCAGCGGCTAGGGTTAGGAATTTTCGGTGAAGAAGACAATGAGTAGTGCAGCCTATTTATATATTTTGGAGCACACAGCTAGGGGACACGCCCGTGTTCCCCAATTTCAGCCTGCGTGTTTCGCATTTTTCCTATTTTGGTGCATCTGAAATTCGTCTCACGCCCGTGTGCCTTGGGCATGTTGGTGCACACGGTCGTGTCGCACGATCGTGTCTAGCTTTGTTCGCTTCTTCCACGCTCGTGTTAATTTGACAGGTTTGGCCACGGGTACTAGACACGGGCGTGTCGCACTCCCGTGCTAGTTTCTTAGTTTCAACCACAGTCCTAGGGCATGGGCGTGCCGTATGCCTGTGTTGTTTTAGCAGATTCACTCACGGCCATGTCGTACGACCGTGGCGATTTATTGCATCCTGCGTGTTGGGGAAATCTTTTCCCTGTTTCCACACGGTCCTAAGCATGCTCGTGTGCTTAGCCGTATGGGTGTGGTAAACCTGTATTCAAGAGATTTGTTAGCAAATTAGGTGTTAAACACTAAAATTTAAAGAAGTTAATACAGTTAGTGCTCGAGTTGCCTCTCGAGAAGTGCTTATTTATAGTTTAAGCTTGATTACCTCTCCGTTGAATGGTCATGGTGGTTTGAGGAGTTTATACTCATTCCTACTATCAATCCCATCAAAATAAGGTTTTAGACGGGTGTGGTTCACCTTAAAAGTGCCGAACTTGGGATGACTTACCTCGACTGTACCGAATGGGAAAATACTAAGTGCCGTAAGAGGGATTTCTTCATTTGGTTTTGTAGTGACAATGTGAGGATCTGCGGCATCTAATAAGACTTTAACTCGAACCTTAAGTTGATTTGGAGAGCTATCGAGCTCGTTCTAGCGTAGTTTTGGTTTATCGTGTGTTCCCGGTTTATGTGTTCGCCATTCATCTAGCTCCTCTATCTGCAGCCTTCATTATTCATGAATAGGTCCCATATTGTTGCTGGAATATGGCTCATGTACTACCTTCAAACTCATTTTCTGCAAAGTAGGTTGCACCATATTATCAGTTTTAGTAGACTGGTTTAGACAATTACCTTCAATTTTCGATGTGTTGCCAGAATTACGAGCTTGAAGGGTGACTGTTTCGTGTCCTACACAAAGTGTGAGCTCACTTATGCCAACATCAATAATTTTTCTAGCAGTTGCTAAAAAGGGGCTTCCTAAAATTAAAGGAGTGTTGATATCCTCACTATGTCTAGAACAACGAAGTCAACGGGAAATGTACATTTATCAATTTTAACTAGCACATCTTCAATAATGCCCCTAGGAAATCTTATAGTTTTATCTACTAATTGAATGCTCATCCTAGTCAGTTTGGGTTTCCCAAGACCTAGTTGCTTAAACATTTTGTAAGGCATGACGTTAATGCTTGCCCCTAAATCAGCTAATGCATTATTAACATCTAAGCTACCAATTAAGCAAGGAATTGTAAAACTCCCTGGATATTTTAATTTGTTGGGTAGCTTTTTCTGTAGAATAGCTGAGTAAACTACATTTAACTCCAAATGCAACGCCTTGTCCAACTTTCGCTTGTTTGCTAAAAGCTCCCTTAAAAATTTCATTGCATTCGGCAAGCGATAGAGTTTCAATAAACGGTAAGTTAATATGTAATTTTTTCAAAAGTTTAAGAAATTTACAAAATTGTTCGTCTGAGCGATTTTTCCTTGTCGCGTTAGGGTATGGCACACGAGGTTTATATTCTACACTCACCGTTTTGTTTTCATTATGACTTACCTCACCTTTACCTTTGCTCACCATAGTTTCTTACCTCGGTTCTGGCTCAGGCTCAATGAATCCTTCTTTATCTTGAATATTAATTGCGTTGAGCTGTTCCCTTGGGTTAAGTTTAGTATTACTTGGCAAGCTACCTTGTGGTCGCTCGGAGATTAGTTTGGACAGCTGGCCTATCTGGGTTTTGAGCCCTTGGATTGATGCTTGTTGATTTTTAAGTCTTGTCTCTCAGATTCGAAACAGTTTCGACAATTTAGATGAATTTGGATAGCATCTCCTCAAGGTTCGGTTTCTTTTCCTGTTGATAAGGTGGCTGTTGAAAACCCGGAGGATTTTGTGGCCTTTGATTCCCTTGACCACCTCAGGAGAAATTTTGGTGGTTCCTCCAACCTGTATTATAAGTGTTACTGTATGGGTTATTTTGAGATCTAAAGTTATTGTTACCCATATGTTGACTTGTTCCTTTGCGGTTGTAGGATTGAATGGTTGATATTCTGTAAAGACACCTCCTCCACTTAAATCATACCTCATCACTGGATGTACCTGCGTAGAACCAAGTAAATCATCAGTCTTTTTATTCAGATGTTCTACCTAATTTGACAACATAGTAACCGAATCGACGTTATAAACGCCTGCTGTTTTAGTCGGCTTAGTACTCATGACTTGCCACTGATAGTTATTCAGTGACATCTCCTCAATAAGTTTGTAAGCCTTTTCAGGTGTTTTATTATTGATGGTTCCACCAGTGGCTGCGTCAATTATTTGTCGTGTCGAGGGATTCACACCATTGTAGAACGTTTGGACTTGCACCATAGAGGTAACCCATAGTGAGGGCACCTTCGCAGTAGGTCCTTGTATCTCTCCCATGCATCGTAAAGTGTTTCTAAATCCATCTACACAAAAGAAGAGATATCATTACATAATTTAGTTGTCTTAACCGGCAGAAAATACTTTAATAAAAATTTTTCAGTCATTTGTTCACAAGTAGTGATGGACCCTCTTGGTAATGAGTTCAACCACTGTTTAACTTTGTTCCTCAGTGAAAAAGGGAATAACCGAAGATGAATGGCTTCATCAGAAACGCCATTAATTTTAAAAGTGTCGAAGATTTCTCAAAAATTCACCAAGTGAGTGTTGGGGTTCTCATCCTGCATACCATCAAACTGAACAAATTTTTGTATCATTTGAATCGTGTTAGGTTTCAGTTCAAAATTATTTGCAGCAATAGCAGGCCTAACTATACTTGAATAAGTTCCTGTTAAATTAGGTTTAGCATAATCATACATAGTACGAAGAGCAGGATTCTGATTTGCTAATTCAGCGAGTATCACAGGAGGTAGCATATTGTCTTGATTTTCAGCCATCTCCTCGATTGTAGTTGAGATATCGTCTTCTTACTCTTGCTCTGTGTATCTTAGGCTTCGTCTTATTTTTTGTCAGTTTCTACGAGCTGTGCAATCAATCTCTTCGTCAAAAAGTAGTGGTGCTGACGGGTTTCTTCCAATCATAAACTATAAGAACCTGCAAGAAGAAAGAAAAATAAAATTAGTAAAAAAAAATTAAAATAAAATTACTTTGCAAGAAAAATAAATTTCTAAAGTAATAAAAAATGAGTGTTCCTAATATTTTAGTCCCCGGCAACGACGCAAAAAACTTGATCGTGATCTTCAGTGATAAGTTTTATAAATTTATAATTAATTGTTCTTGAAACTAACTATTATCATGATGTAGGCAATTGTACCTATCGAACAGTAGTATAGCTTTAGCAAGACCAGATTGTCGAACCCAAAGGACTAAAATTACTAGTAGTGACCGTCTTTTTATTATCTAGCCTAAGAATAAATGGGTTTGTTTTAACTAACTAATTATCTAAACTAAGAAATTGCAGAAAATAGAATTGGGGAATTACTTTTGGGAAAAACGATTGATTTAGGACAATACCTAAGGAAAAATCCACCTAGACTTTACTTGTTAATCTGGCTCCGAACCGGGCGATTTATTCATTTAACTTGTTCCGTAGAGATCCCTAAGTTATGTTATTATCCCATTCAAGACTAATAACGTCTAATCCCTAGGTTGAATAATTGAGACTTTTCTCTAATTAACACCCTAAGGTTGCATTAACTCGATCTATGGATCCCCTTATTACATTTTACCCTAATCCGGCAAAATCTTGTCACCCTATCTCTAGGTGCTCAATCAGCTCCGCTTAATTACGACAAAGTCACTCTTAGCCAGGGAATATTCATCCTCCAACTAAGAGCATTAACTTGAATCGATATCCATAATTAAGAACAAGTCAAATATTTATCATACGATTCAGAAAATAATAACAAGATTCGTCTTAGGTTTCATCCCCCTTAGGTATTTTGGTGTTTTAGTTCATAACTAAATAAGAAAACATCTCAGAGTAATAAAGAATACAAAACATAAAGAAAACCCAAAACTCATGATGGGAAATTAAGGAGAGATCTTCAGTCTTGATGATAAATCCGGCTGCTGAGATGGATCAATCGGCTTCCTTGGAGTAATTCCTTACTCTTTATTTTCTGTCTCCTTTTAGTCTTCCTCTAGGGTGCTTAAATAGGCTTTAGAAGGCTTCCCAAACCCTAAAAATCACATTTTTTCAAATAGAACTTAACTAGGGCTCGGCAGGGACACGCCCGTATGACACGCCCTTGTGCGATTACTTCTGGCCATGGTCGAGGCTGAGATATCAACACGCCCGTGCTGAGGTTGATTTGCGCCATGGTCGAGCCTGTTAAATTGGCACGAGCGTGTGTTCTGCGTGAGGAAGTCCAGGCCGTGTTGTTTTCCGCTATCGGCCCCTTTTCTCCATTTTTGGCCCGTTTCTCGTTCTCTTCGATCTCCTATGCTCACCTAAGTATAAAACATGAAATTAAAGGATTAGGAGCACCAAATTTACCAAATCTAAGGAGAAATCATTCATAAACGTGTTAAGTGAGGGATATAAATATGTATAAATTACGGTTTATCAGGTATTCATTTCATTATCAGAAAAAATCCCTGAATGTTGTCTTGTTCTCTTGTAAATCTTTCATATCATGTTTAGGATGAATTTTGAGTGACTTATGATTTTTATTGATATATCTTGATTTAAAACATAGGCATTCATGCATTGATTATTTTAACTTTAAGACATTAGAGAATTAAGAATGATAAGTTGATTTTTGGAATTTAAAATTTTAGGTTGTTTCCCCAAGTTTAGGAATGATCTTGAATTGAAATCCACAAGTTTAAACATTGAAAAGCTATAATTTGTGGTGAGATCTTGAGCTGTTAAGAGCATCTATTAATTCATTCATGCTCACTTTTATTATTCCTTTGAGTGTGTCAATATCAAATTGTTATTCTAGAACTTGCTTGATTATACATGTCAAGACCACACCATCTGATTTGATATGTCAAAATGATAGAGGCACATAGGATTAACACATTCTTTCATGAAAAGCCGACCTCCACGATTAACCCTTAGTGAACCCCTTTGAGCTTAACAAGCCATTCCTTGTATTACCCTTAATATTAACCCTTAACCCATTATTGTTGAAATCCCCTAAATTAATTTGATCCCCTTTTTTTGTCGAGATTTGATTTGAATAAATTGCTTAGCTATGTCTTGTTCTTAATAGTTAGTCTATGTTATTTGACTTGTTCTTAAATATATATATATATATATATATATACATGGTTACATATTAGTAGTGATCTTTTGTTTGTGAGTTCAAGTATTCAAATTCCATAGTCAGAGAAGAAGCTCTGTTGTATGCAAGTGATGATTAAATATTTTTCTAGTTAAGTAATTTTTCAATTCAATCTCAATTCTAACCTTTTCTTTCAGCTTGTGGCCACACCCCCTAACCAAGCCTCGTTACAACCCTTTAAAGACCTTTTGATTGATGTTTCATCTCAATTTATAGAGGTGGAGATTTGATTTTCATGCAAGCCTATGGTAATAACTTTTCATATTGACTGATGAGTGCTAATTTCATTGTCCTTAAACATTTCGAGTGATTTGAGTGAATCTTTAGTGAGGATGTTAAACTCTGTGAGATTTCGAATCCAAGGTAACTACTTAGATGAGGGGAGATGCCTAAGTTTTTCATGATTAAATATTCAACTTGGAATGTTTGAAACTTTAATGATCTTTTAGTTGGATTCTCAATGTATGATATGGATTAAGTTTGAGATATTATTGATAGGAATCATAAGTTGAGAAAAGTGAATTCCTAATTGTGAATTGAGGAGTTTGCTTGAGGACAAGCAAACGCTTAAGTGTGGGGGTATTTGATAAATCATAATTTATACATATTTTTATCCCTCACTTAACACGTTTATGAATAATTTCTCCTTAGATTTGGTGAATTTGATGCTCCTAATCCTTTAATTTCATGTTTTATACTTAGGTGAGCATAGGAGGTTGAAAAGAATGAGAAGCGACCAAAAACGGAGAAAACGGGCCGACAGGGGAAAACAACACAGCCTGGACTTCCTCACACGGGTAGAACACACGCCCGTGCCAATCTAACAAGCTCGACCACAGCCTGAAGTAATCGCACATGGGCGTGTCCCTGTTGAGCCCTAGCTAAGTTCCATTCAGAAAAGGGCAAGTTTGAGGGCTTTTAGGCATTCTAAAGCCTATTTAAACACCCTAGATGAAGACTAAAAGGGAGACGGAGAATAGGAGTAAGGAATTAGTCCAAGGAAGCTGATTGATCCATCTCAGAAGCCAGATTCATCATCAAGACTGAAGATCTCTCCTCAATTTCCCTTCAGGAGTTTTGGGTTTTCTTTATGTTTTTTATTCTTTATTATTCTGAGATGTTTTCTTATTTAGTTATGAACTAAAACCCCTAAATACCTAACAGGGATGAAACCTAAGACGAATCTTGTTATTATTTTCTGAATCGTATGATAAATATTTGACTTGTTCTTAATTATGTGTTCTTAATTCTTGTCTTGGAATTTCAGGATATCGATTCAAGTTAATGCTCTTAGTTGGAGGACGAATAGTCCCTGGTTAAGAGTGACTTTGTCGTAATTAAGTGGAGTTGATTGCGCGCCTAGAGATAGGATGACAAGATTTTGCCAGATTAGGGTGAAACCTAATAAAGGGATCCATAGATCGAGTTAATGCAACCTTAGGGTGTTAATTAGAGAAAAGTCTCAATTATTTAACCTAGGGATTAGAGGTTATTAGTCTTGAATAGGGATAATAACATAGCTTAAGGATCTCTATAGAAAAAGTGAAATGAATAAATCGTCCGATTCAGAGCTAGAATAACAAGTAAAGTCTAGGTGGATTTTTCCTTAGGTATTGTACTAAATCAATTGTTTTTCCCAAAAGTAATTCCCCAATTCTATTTTCTGCAACTTCTTAGTTTAGATAATTAGTTAGTTAAAACAAACCCCTTTATTCTTAGGCTAGATAATAAAAAGATGGTCATTAATAGTGCTTTTAGTCCTTTAGGTTCGACAATGCGGTCTTGCTAAAGCTATACTACTGTTCTATAGGTATACTTGCCTACATCGTGATAATAGTTAGTTGCAAGAATGATTAATTATAAATTTATAAAACTTATCATGGAAAAGCACGATAAAAAACTCCCACCTTATGGCCATTAATGCATCTCTTTATGTTTTGGTGGATCCATTTTCTGACGCACAACTATTTTTTCTGCAGAATTGAAAAAAACAAAACTGCTCGAAAGGTATTAACATTTGAAACATTTAAAGCAGGGACTATTTGTAACACCCGTAACTCATATCCGTCGTCAGAATAGGGTTACGGAGCATTACCAGAATAAACAGATCAAAAATAGACATTTCAAATTATTTAACATCCTTGTCAGTTATTATTCATAAAGCTCCTTATATGAGCCCTCAAGGCCCAAAATATACACTAGGAAAAATTCGAGACTAAACAAGGTACTTAGAGAATTTTTCGCGAAATATCAAAATTTTTCCTAGGTACAGGGTACACATCCCCGTGTGGCCAGGCTGTGTGGCTCACAAAGCCAAGAGACACGCCCATGTCTCAGGTCGTGTGGGCATTCAAAATGGGGTATACGACCATATCTCTGCCCGTGCCTGTACACGTGTAACTCTCTGACTTGGGTCACATGGCCAAGTTACACACCCGTGTGCTAGGCCGTGTTTTAGGTGTAGGGATCACACAGCCAAGCCACATGCTCATGTGCCAGGCCGTGTGAAAATTCCTATGCATTTAGTTTTATATTTTAAAGATGCAAGGGATACATGGCCAAACCACATGCCCATGTGCTAGGTCGTGTGTCACACACGGCTAAGACATACGCCCGTGTCTCTGCCTATGTGGATGAAAATAGGTTATTTTCAAGGCCATTTTTCTCATCGAATTAGTGTTCCACCTCATAAACACTTTAACACATACATAAGCCAATCCAAGACATTTAAAAGAAGCCAAAAATCAAGTCTTATGCAAGACATATTACTTCATAAGTCTATATATCCAAACTTACCTATTTGACCAAAAATACATTTAGACATACTTATGAAATTATCAATTGTCCATACTTAACACTCATATCAAACATGACATTATCTCATATATATATATATACATCAAAACACATTCATCACAAGCCATACCAATGGCTAATTACAACTAAAACATTTATATGCCAACATTGGCTATTTAAACCTATACATGCCATTATAACCAAAAATTAATTTACTATTTATACCTAAATGAGCCTATTGATAGTGTGATATGTCTCTGACCATATTCCAACCTTAACAAGCCTCTGAGATATTATAAAATAGAGAAACTAAAACCGAATAAGCATTTAATGCTTCGTAAGTTCGTATAACAGGAAATAAACTTACCATTCATTTACATTTAAGGTAAGCCTACAAAATACATCCAACCAATTTGACTAATAGCCTAAACACACAACTTCATCAACATGTTAGTCATGTATTTCATGTGAATATCAAAAATCAGGGATGAGCTTATCATATATCAAATTTCCATGTGATTTCAGATGTATATAGGTAATATCTCATTCAAAATTCACCTTAACTTATATCAGAACTTTGTCCGTTAAACCATTTGAAATATCGATGGATGCTCGGTAATACACAAGAAGTGTATATGTCTATAATCTGTCAATTCATATTCTAGAGTGCTCATTAAAGCCATGTATCGGAAAGTTAAAGCGAGCCATTTGGGAAGCTCCGGAGAGCCTTTAATCAATAAGCTCACAAAGAGCCTTTAATCGGGAAGCTTACAAAGAGCCATATAACGGGATGCTCATAAGAGCTGCGGCGTGTCCACAACGCATACAGGATCACAACTGATCGGGATGCTCCTAAGAGCTATTAACAGGAAGCTCACAAGAACCATATAACGAAAACTTGAGAGGGCTAATAACAGGACGGTCTTTCGAGCTATGGTGTGTCCGCAACATATACAGGACCACAACCAATTCAAGAACCCTGTATCCATCGAATTTCATTTATTCAATCGAAACTTAATACTTATCGAGCATTACTGGATATGTGAACAATTTTCATACTTGTAAATTATACAATACACATACATAACATTCAATTTAAACATATAAATATGCACAATTTAGTTACACGAACTTACCTCGAAAATGTTCGTGAACTTGTATGCTACTAATCCATTACTTTTTATTTACCTCGATCTAGCTCTGTATTTCATCTATTCAAATCTATACAAGTAAATTTAGCTCAATTTATACAGTTCATATTCAATTCAATTCAATTCATAACTTAGGCAAAATTACCATTTTGCCCCTATACTTTTCTTTAATCCTGATTTCATCCCTAGGCTTGGAATAGAAATTCATACTATTTAATCCTTATTCCAAGCCTAGTTGAATTTCATATGTCATAATAATAACCCGTGTTTTTCATAAAATTTAGAATTTTTCCATAAATTTTGCATCTTTACAATTTAGTCCATAAATCACAATTTCATCAAAATTTACTTTACAAAAATTGTTTATCTATCAACAACCTTTCATTTTCTACCTAAAAACTTCATAATTCATGCATACTCATCCATGGAAAAATCCTAGTACTTTGATTAATCCACGAGATAGCTAGATTAAGCTATTACGATATCAAAAACATAAAAAATTATTAAAAACGGGACTTGAATACTCACCTAATTGAGCCAAATAAGCTTGCAACCTTCAAGATCTTCTAACTAGGCTTTCCATGTAAAAATGTTATGATGAAAAGATGATATTTCTTTATTTAATCATTTATCATCATTTATTATTTGTACTTTCCAATTTAGTCCTTGTCTTTATTTAATTTTCCATGGATGACTAAGCATACTTATCTACTACCTCCTTTTAATGGTCTATTTGCCATATAAGAACCTCCAATTTTGAATTCCATAGATATTTGATACTTACAGCTACTAGAACTCAAGTTTTGCATTTCATGCAATTTGGTCCTTTTTATCAAACTAGACATGTAATTGGTAAAACTTTCTTAATGAAATTTTTATACGACATTCCTATCATAATACAGACAATGAAATAAAATTAAAATAATTTTCCTTACGGACTCAGATTTGTGGTCCCGAAACAACTATTTCGATTTCACTGAAAACGGGCTGTTACAACTCTCCCCTTAAAGAATTTTTGTCCTAGAAAATCTTATCAGTAAAGAGGTTTGGATATTTTTTCATTGTTTCCTCAAGTTCCCAGGTAGCTTCTTTTATACCATGTCATTGCTAGAGGACTTTTACTAATGCTACCTTTTTCTTTCTCAGTTCTTTCGTCCCACGTGCTAGAATTTTGATCAGTTCTTCCCTATAGGTCATATCAGGCTGAATCTCGACGTCTGTCGGAGAGATAACATGTAAAGGGTCTAAACGATACCGTCATAATATAGAAACATGAAAAACATTGTGAATTATATCAAGCTCTGGTTGTAATACAATCGGTACGCAACAGGCCCCATTCATTTAGTGATCTCATATGACCCGATAAATCGTGGACTCAATTTTTCTTTACGGCCAACCGAAGAACTTTCTTCTAAGGGGATACTTTCAAGAATACCTTGTCACCAACTTGAAATTCTATTTCTTTTCATTTAAGATCTGTATAGGATTTCTAACGATCAGAAGCTGCTTTCAAGCTATCTCAGATAAACTCCATGTATCTTTTTCTCACAGAGCTCAGTCTAATATAATGGAGTTCTACATTTACGACCATACAAAGCCTTATACGGTGCCATTTTTATACTTGACTAATAACTGTTATTATAATACACAAAACTGAAGCATATCCTCGAGAATCTGAATCACACGTTCAATTGACTATCTGTCTGAGGATGAAATGCAGTACTGAAATGCAATTGAGTACCCAAAGCTTATTGTAATTTATTCCAGAACCGGGATGTGAATCTTGGATATCTATAAAAAATAATAGAAACTGGCACACTGTGTAATCTGACAATCTCAAAAACATATAACTCAGCCAATCTATCCAGGGAGAAATCCGTACATACCAAAATAAAATGTGCAGACTTTGTCAAGCGGTTTACGATTACCCAAATGGCATCTTTCTTTTTTGGAGATAAGGGTAATCCAGACACAAAATTTATGGTAATTCTTTCCCATTTCCATTCCGGTATCGTGACTGATTAGAACAATCCTAAAGGTACCTAATGTTTATCTTTAGCTTGCTGACATATCAAACATCTAGATACGAATTCAAAAATGTTGTGTTTCATACCCAGCCACCAGTACATCTTTTTCAAAACATTATAAATTTTATTACTCCCCGGATGAACAAACATAGTACCACTATGAGCTTCATGCAAAATCTTCTGTATAAGCTCCAAATCCTTTGGTACATAGACTCTGCCTCGAAATAACAGACAATCATCGGGTCCAATCTAAAATTCTGAATCAGAAGTCAATTCACACTGTACTCGTTTAGCTTACAACTCATTATCAGTTTTCTGAGCTTCACAGATCTGTTACAGAAATGTCAGTTTAGCTTTTAGCTTAGGTAAAATTGAGCCATCATCTGCCAATGATAATCGAGTATTCATTGCTCCCAATGTAACAGCCCAAATTTGGGCTAGTCAGAATAGTGGTCTCGACACCATAAATCTATAGTCAAATAAATTATTTTATAATGAATTTGATGTTATAGCATGTTTATAACAGTGCATGAAAATTTTGGTGAAGTAATTTTAGCGTTTGTGAGCTTAATTGCTAAAAATGATTAAATCGCATAAAGTGCAAAATTTCGAAATTGATAGCTAAAGGTGTCAAATAGCTGGAGAATAAAAATTTCGGGTCTTTAAAGGGCAATTAGACCCTATTGTGATAGCTTGGCCGGCCATGGGTAGTAAAAAATGTTGAAAAGTCAACATTAGGTAAAATTTGATGACATAAGGTGTAATATAATAATACCTAAGCCTAGCTATCATCTTTTTCTTTCATTCTCTCTTCATTCCACCAATTTTTCAGCCACTATTAAGGGTTTTGAGCTTCAAAAATTTTAGCAACTTATTCCTCTCACAAGTAAGTGATTTTCGTATCCTTTATTGATGATTTTTTGCATTTTTGGAACACTTGTAGCATAAGGGGACTATTTTGCAAAATGGTTAACTGTCTAGGGTTTTGCCATGAGAGAATTTAGAGTGTTTTCTGAAATTTTATGGAAGAATATGAAGCTTGGTTGCGTGATAAACAACTTTTGTGAAAAGATTTTTCATGAAAACACCTAAAAGGATTATTTTGCATAAGTTGTAAAATAGATGTTAAATATGTGAAATACTGGGAATTTGGAGTTGCTATAAGAGTAAAAAGGGTTTGGCTAAGCTTAAGATACGAAGAAATTCGATGAAAATCAATTTTTGAACCTAGGGGTAGAATGGTTATTTTTTCAAAATCTAAGGACAAAATTGTCATTTTGTCCAATTATGAATTGTTGAGCGCCTAGGTTGATAAAGTGACTAAATAAGTGCATTTTGTTATTATAGATCAAGAAATACTGAACTCGAACCTTGACCGGGGAAAGCCAAGCAAATCGACTAAATCGACTAGTCGCCACATTTTGTGATCCAAGGTAAGTTGTATGTAAAAAATACAACTACATTGATAATATATGTATTTGAATTGTATTGAAATGATTATAGCATAAGCTGCTTTATTGTGGAAATGAGAAAATGTGATGAGAATAGAGAAAGTAGAATTCTTGTTTGCACCTTAGGAAATAAATCGAATATTCATGCCATGACGTTTGGGTCAGTTGTGTGAGCTAGTGTAAGACATGTCTGGGACATGCATCGGCCACATTATGAGAGCCAGTGTAAGACCATATCTGGGACATGGCATCAGCATCGAGACGAGTGCTAGTGTAAGGACATGCATCGACTATGAAATGTGTCAGTGTAAGACCATGTCTGGGACATGGCATCGGCACCTTATAGTGCTGCCTATTTAGCTCAAGGACCAACGAAAGTCAGAGATATCAATCACACTATCAAATCAAAGCATGCGGTATAGTTTGATTTACATTTTTTAATATGGCATGTATAGGGACATAGACTTGTGTTTTGTGTTATTATTAATTTGGCCAAATGTGTTGGCTTGGGATAAATCCCTCATTTTTTATTAAGCCTCAAACGATGGCTAATGTTCAATTTGATTTATATGCAAAGATGTTATTTTCATAGATGAGTAAAATGCACAAATGGAATGTTGTCTATTGTGGCTGATTTGGCTGCATGAGATAGTTCTATATTGATTTTGGTTGCTATTGTATAAGTTTTTTAAGTAAGGGTGGCAAAGAAGCTTGGTAAATAGCCTTATATTGTCCATACGGGTAGACACACGGGCGTGTGTCTAGGCTATGTGTGTCACACGGTCTGCCCTATGGTCGTGTGGTCCTGTCGTGTGTCCCCTGCACGTGAAATTTTTAAGTCAGTATGCATAGTAGTAAACACACGGGCATAGACACGGCCATGTGTCTCAGCCATGTGAGTGACACGGCCTAGCACACTGGCGTGTGCCTTGGTTGTGTGACATTTTAGGGTTGCTGACATTTTAGGGTAACACAAAATGTTTGAAAGCTTGAGTTTAAAGTTAGGTAATGCCTCGTATTTCGTCCCGACGAAGGGTACGAGTGTGGGGTGTTCCACATAATGCCCATACTTGGTTCTGAAGGATATATTGGGCACATCTGAGTTTTTCACTCGTAACTGATAATAACCAGAATGGAGATCAATCTTTGAAAATACTGTGGCACCTTTTAACAGGTTAAACAAGTCATTAATATGAGGTAGTGGATATGTCTTCTTGATTGTAACTTTGTTGAGCTGTCTGTAGTCAATACATAATCTCAAGGATCCATCTTTCTTCTTAACAAACAGAACTGGTGCACCCCAAGGTGAATGACTGGGTTGAGCAAAGCCTCTATCAGTCAGTTCTTGCAACTGCGCTTTTAACTCTTTTAATTCTGTAGGGGCCATTCTATATGGTGCTATAGATATTGGTGTTGTCCCCGGAACAAGATCTATAAAAAATTCAACCTCTCTGACCGGTGGTAATCCGGGTAACTCTTCTGGAAACACATCAGGATACTCACAGGCTACTGGCACTGACTTAATCTTCAATTCAGACACTTTGGTATCCAATACATAAGTAAGATAAGCATCATAACCCTATCTAACATATTTTTGTGCTGATATGGCTAATACCACATTAGACAACCCATCCAAATTATCAGATTCAGTACAGATCATTTCACCATTCTGACATTTTAATACAATATACTTCCATTTACAATTTACCACAACATCATGCTGAGTTAACCAATCCATGCCGAAAATCACATCAAACTCATCAAATGGTAATAACATCAAATCAGTCGGGAAACAGTAACCCCGTATCATTGATAGATAATTCTTGCAAATTTTATCCACCATTAAATACTAGCCTAGGGGGTTTGATACTTTAACCACGAATTCAGTGGACTCGATAGGAAAATTTTTATTAGACACTAAATTCGTGCATATGTATGAATGTGTCAAACCAAGATCAATTAAAGCAGTTATATCAATATCAAGAAGAGAAAATGTACAGGTAATAACATCGAGTGCAGAGGCATCCTCACGTGCATGAATAGCATATGTCCTTGTCAGTGCTTTTGCTTCATACTTAATAGTTGAATCTTTTGTCGTACCTTGGCTTCCACTCACATTGCCGTGGTTTCGAGGTGGTCTACCTATTGTAGCAGAGTTACTTAGCTTTGAAGTCTGTACAGTACCTTTCTTAGGCTTTTCTGGGTAGTCTCAGAGATAGTGGTCAAAAGAACCACATCTAAAACATGTTTTGCTTCTCATGCAACAGTCACCAACATTGAATTTATTACAATATTTACACTTGGGTTTAGTATTTCTGACACTACCTGCACTCGCTATAGATGTAACCTGAGATCTTGGATTAGAGCGTTGAATACTTATGTATTTCCCAGAATACCGTGTAGAAATAGTGTAATGGTCATGATATTTCTTTGATTTCTTTGAGGAAGACTGATGTGACTTTTCGGTAAATCTTTTACTTGAAGTCTGAGCTTCCATCTCAGCTTGCAAAACAGCCCTTGAGGTTCTGAGCTTCCATCTCAGCTTGCAAAACAGCCCTTGAGGTTTCCTTGAAATTGTATTCAAACCCCTCCACTTATCAAGCTTTTGTAAATTTTCCCCTAGTTAAATTTAGCAAGTTTGAAAGCTTCAAACTTGCCACATGTGTGGCCGGCCATGGGGGAGTTAATGGCTACTGATTTTTTCTATTTTTAGTAGCCTATCCACCCTATAAATACCCCCCTTTTCTGCTCATTTCAAACACACCTATCACACTTTTCATTCTTCACTTCTCTCTCATTTTCTCTCTTCCAAACCTTCCTTTGCTTTCCATTTTCCCTTCCGTTCCCTTGCCAATTTCCCCTCTTGGAAAAGAGCCCTTCAACCACCATTGGTAGCATCATTCAAGTGCTCGTAGAAGCCTCAGTCCAACAAGAATGAGCGGAGAAGGAGGAGCAACGAAAACTAGTTAGACTTCGAAGAAACACGGGATTTGATTCTAGTTTTCTATCTTTAACTTTTATTGTTGTTGTTATAAACATGCCTATGAATGCTTGTTATGCTGATATTTTTAATTTAATTAAGATGGCTGAAATTTAATTTGTTTTAGGTTGATTGCATTTCGTCCACTTAAGTTATTAAAATTATGTTTGTGTTGTTATAGGTCTTGGTAAATTGTTTGATTAAGTAAAACCATGATTAAGTTATTCTTGCATTATAATTGTAAGGTAACTAATGAATTAATTCTTAATCATATTGAAATTGTAATTAATGGACACAATACTTAATCATTGTATGTTTAATCTTCTAAGGTAGCCAAATGTTAAATTAGCGATGATATTAAATGGAACATTAGCCTTGCATAACTTGCAATATTATTGTGATTAAACTATTTCAATGTAGGTATATATTGTTACCTCACTTAATCTTTTACTTGCTTATTTAAATTGATTAATTGTTTGAATTGACATAGTGATATGTTCAAGAGATTAGTCAATTTAGTAAGTCTGTATGTGCTATAGTTAACAAATTACCAAGTTACCGTGAATTTATTCATAAAAACATTAACATTGTTTTAGTAATATTAAGTTAAAAAGTGTAATTAATCTAACACAATTATGTCATCTTGATTAAAATCATCTTTTGGAATCATTCATTGAAACTTTTATTTTATTTTAATTTTACTTAGTTAAATTTTGTTTTTAATCACTTCCTCAAAATCAAAATATTTTTAATCACAAAAGTGTTTGAATTTCATTTAATAAATAATTTTCTTACATAGTCCGTGTGGGTACAATAACTTGACATTTACTTGTCACTTTATTACTTGTTGTGATTGCGTACACTTGCAAATTTCGATCGGTCCAATGTCACCCATCATGCCCATTAATTGGCTCATTTTATCCTCAAGTTTAATCAATGTTCTGTTTGAATTGACACACTTAGATTTCACTTGCTTTACGTCCATTCCAATTGATTGCATCTCTCCCTCGATTCTATCCAGTCATTGACCACATGCTGTATGGTCTCCTGGGTTGGCCTTGTCCTGAGGATTCTACAAATATGCAGGTTGATAGTTAGTGTTTTTAGCTTGGTTCATACTATTACCTCATCCATGGTTTCCTCCCCATCTCAGGTTTGGGTGATCTCTTCAGTAGGGATTTTAATAATGGTTTCCACCCTTATTTCCAATATAGTTGACATCTTCGGTAGAATTGTTGATGTAGTAGAAGAGCGGCTTGTATTCTCCACACATAGGTGATTTATTAGTAGATTCAATATGGCTAAGTCTATCCTCCAACTTTTGATACTTTTCATCCTTTTGGATAACTTTTACCATAGCAGGTTTCTAGCAAAATGTGAATTTTTCAAGGGGCCACTGACAGGAATTCAATACCATGTTTTCAATTATTTCATACGTATCCTCGGACTTTCTGTTCATAAGGGCTTCTCCTGCTGCTCCGTCTACTTCTAATCTTGCATTCACATCCAACCCATTATAAAACACCTACAAATGCATCCATCTAGGTAACTCATGGTGCGAGCATTTCTGAATCAATGTTTTAAAACATTCGCAAGCTTCATAAAAATTCAAGCCTCATAAAAATTTCTCCTTCCATCTATATAAAGACAAGAATCTCTCTTCTTAGTTGAACCACTTTGCTAATAGGGAACAACTTTTACAAGAACTTTCCAATAAGCTCATCCCATGTTGTGTCAGACATTAGTGCCTGTGAATCTAACTAAGAAAAGGTGTTATCAATCAAATAAAAAGGGGACAACCGAAGGCGAATAGCATAACCTATGACCCCATTTTACTTAAAAGTATCACAAAGTTTGAGAAACTATTTTAAGTGTTGATTCGGATCCTTTGTCATTGTGCCCCTAAATTACAGATTATTCTGGATCATCTAAATCATTTTCGGTTTAATCTCAAAATTATTTGCTGTAATAGCAAGCCTTGTTATACTTTCCTGAACCATGTCCAAACTTGGTAATGCATAATCTTTTAGTGTTCATTCGTTGCGAGCCATGTGTAATTTTGCAGGTAACTGTGGTGGTGCTAGTGGGTTTCCTAAAGTGTTGTTGTTAGCATCCTCAAAATGTGGATTTTTGCATGGTAAGTTTCCTACAATAGGTGGTAGTGGATCTTGCATCTGCTGCTATTGATGGTGTTATCAACGATTTTTTCGGATTATTCTCTCTGGATCTGCGAATGCTGCAATAGGTATTCCCCTACTATGAGTGCGAAAAATTAAAATTAAACTAGTGACCTTGCCTTTCCGGGAATGGTGCTAATATTTTGACCACCTCCAGACGTACTAACATCAAGAGTGTGAATACTGAAGTGAAAGATATATCAATGAGATAGTATCTGCAAGTATATGATTTTAGTTGTAATATAGTTAAAACGGACTGGGAGAGTACTCCAAGGATCGTACTTAAGGGAGGCTAGTACCAACTCAATTTTAACCTAGACACCAAAATATATAATTAGTACTTTGATTTAGTTATAGTATGATAATAAAATAAAATAACATAAGCAAATGAAAATTCAAGAGATCAAAATATAGACTTTACCAAATCTGATTATGGGTGATTAGCTCGCTTCGTTAATCCCCATTAACTCTCACTTCAGTTTCCCGTCAATTGGGTAGTTGCTATCTAGTACAATCTTATGATCCACTCAAATAATGAGTCGGCAAACACTATTTATCTTCTGACCTCACTGTCCAGACTTGCTTGGGGTAAAGGTGTAACACCCCTAACCCGTATCCGTCACCAAAATAGGGTTACAGAGCATTAATAGAGATTTTAATTCAACATAATAAAAACTTTAAAACATTTAATTCACATCATCAATCATAGCAAAGCCAATAAAAGGCATACATTTTGTCCCTTATTCGAGCCTTCGAGGCCCTAAAAACACATTAGAAACAAATCGGGACTAAATTGGAAACATATAGAATTTTTTAGAAAAGTTGAAAATTTTCAAACTGTAGGGATCATACAGCCGAGAGACACGCTTGTGTCTCAGGTCATGTGGACATTCGAAGTAGGGACACACGGCTGTGTCCCACCCCATGTCCGTGCTCGTGTAACTCACTGACTTAGGTCACACGGCCAAGCCACACTCCCATGTGACAGGCTATGTGCTAGGCCGTGTAACAGCCTGACTTGCAACCCTTAGAAAGCTACAGGGGACACACGACATAAAAGTTCAACTAATATGCCTAAAAGGCACATATTCATACAACCAATATGCCTAAAAGGCTCCTCAATCACAACAATTAAACATGTACAACCATATGCAAAATTTGGCAAAAAATTTAACTAATTTATAACTAAGTTTATGTCAAAACTTACCACTTTGTTTATCTATCGAATTTCACACCAAAAGTACCAAATATGCATTTAACATATAGCACCAATAGCCATATACGTCATCTATAACAATTATACCAAATCACCACATTGAAACATATCACAAGGTGATTTATAACATACACTTTAACTACCATTCCATCTTCAATCATTCAAGTATCGTAAGCCATGATATCAATCATTTTAACACCAAATATATACATGCCAAATTTAGTACCATTTCATCACCCAAAATACCATAAACACAAGCCAAAACAAATGGCTACATCATCAAACAAAATACCTATACATGCCATTATAACCAAAACTAGAAACACCAAAATCTACCGATTTATCCAATGGATAGTGTGATATAACTCCTACAAGCTTCCAACCCGAATGAACTTTCGATTCACTATAAAACACGAAAAATAACACAGAGTTAGCATAAATGCTTTGTAAGTTTGTATAATGCAAAGCTCAACTTACCATTTCATCACATATTAAGTAAGTTAAACATGGCATAATCAAATCACACTTGGCCAAAGCCTCAGCATTTACAACAAACATGTTAACCATATAAGCATATGACATAAACAATTTTATCATGGATGATCACAATATTTAATCATGTATCATATGTATATATCATCTATCTTAACTTTCATTATTCCATGTATTACAAATTCAATGAAATTCACAGGTGTTCAAGTCTTAGTTCATAACGAACTCTTACCATTCTCTTTCAAATCACGTCCATTTAACCATTTAGAATACCATTGGATACTCGGGATACTTCACACATAGTGTGCTAACTCATATAACTGTAATCTGTCAATTCTTGTACATGTATGCTTATACAAGCTGTGAATCAGAATGCTCAGACGAGCTGAGAATTAGAATGCTCACACGAGCTGAGGGTCAGAATGTAGCTTCACGATGCTACTCACACGAACTGTGGAGTATTCGCAATACATGCCGCACCTTAGCTATCAATAGGACATTCAAGACCAGCATCCGAATCATGTAAACCCTAGTGATGTGCCATTTGTATCTTACGAATTCCTAAGGTTCAAACGGGGCTTGATAGTCGACATAACATCGTTGGATATAACAATATATATATATATATATATATATATATATATATATATATATATATATATATGGCGATCCACAATTCATGCATATTTCAAATAAAGGCACACAAATACAATGTAATTACACGAACTTACCTTGACTATTAGATCTAGATATAGAGACGACTATTTTGAAACTTTATCTTTACCCCGATCTAAATCCATACGAGGTTTCTTTTGATCTAAATGAATAAATTCAGCTCAATTCAATACTTATTTTATTCAATTTAGTCTATGTAACAGTCTGGTTTGGACCCTAGTCGGAATATTGGTTTTGGGACCACAAATTCGAGTCTGAAAAATATTTTAATATTATTTTCTGCGTCTGTGATATGTGAATTTATATCTGTGAAATTTCTGTAATTTAATTTGTCTGTTTCTGTGCTCGATTTGCAAAAAGGACCAAATCGCGTAAGTTGTAAAAGTTGCCTACTAGTTGCTAAAGTGCCTAAGTGCTATGGTTTGTTAAAGTCGAAGCCCTTGCATGTCAGTAAGACCATTATATGATAGTGGGAGACATGGTTTGGCAATATAGTAAATAGATAAATTTTTAAAGGATGGTTAGGTAATTAGGTAATATATGTTAATTTTAATAAAATAAATCATGAAAATGAAGCCATTTTCATGCATGTTCAGCTGAAAGTTTGAGGAAGAGAAAGCCATTTAAGTTTTAAGGTATTCAGCCATTGCATGGGTGAATAGGTTAGTCCATTTTGTTTGGTTTTTGATAATTTCTACGTTTCTGTGATCGTTGCTTCGTGTTCTTCAAAACCCGTGTTTAAATTTCTGTTTTTGTTGAAGATTATAAAATGTGCCATTGATGATTATATGAGCTTTGTAGTGCTCTTATATGGATTATGAAAGATATATGTTAGATTATCATGTTTTATTCTTAAATATTTGATGAAATGAGCTATTTGGGCTTGTAGGGAAGCAATGTATATTTGGCCAAGCTATAGTTTTGGTGAATTTTGCATATTTGTGAATTTGTGAAAAATGGACTAAATTGTCAAAGTTTGAAATTATAAGGGCTAAAATGCAAAGTGCCCTAAATGTGTGTATATGGTTTATTTGAATGAAATAAATGATTGAATGGTTGAATTTGAATTTAATTAGATCAAGAACAAAAAAATGGGCTTAGATCGAGGGAAGTCCAAAGTAGTCGAATAGTCGACTCATTTTCGTCCGAAATCTGAATGAGATAAGTCAAACTACACTTATATGTTAAGTTGATTAAATTCTGTGTTTATAAACTATTATCTACATTGGACAGCCTTGAGAGCCTGATAAAAGAATGTTGGTATTGATCTGAATTATTGTGTAAGACCGTGTCTGGGACACAATCCTCGATTTGAAATTTACGTGTAAGACCATGTCCGGGACATCGGCATCGTATCTGATTTTGTATAAGACCGTGTCTAGGACAGAGGCATCGATATTGAATTACATGTAAGACCACATCCGGGACGTTGGCATTATACTTGTTTATGAATATCTGTATCGTTTCTGAACCGTCTGATGACAAAGTATGAGATATGAAAATTAATATATGAAATTTATAATCTATACAGGTACGTTTGTATCATACTTAATTTCTGAATATGAAAGACTCTGTTTCTGCAAAATAGTGAATGTGAAGTAGGTTCGAAATCATGGAAATGAATAAGATATGCATACAAGCAAATGAGCATGGTTAAGTTTATGAACAACTCTGAGAAATGGTTATGAATTCTTATTGTTGTTTTGTACTATATATATATGCTTTAGTAATTAGACCAATTGTGTTTGGCTTACTAAGCTCTTTGTAGCTTACTCTGTGTGATTTCTGTCTGTATTTTAGTTATCGTAGCTCCTGAAGGCTCGGGGATAGTCGAGGATCGTCACCACACTATCGAACCCTTTTCGTACTTTTGGAAAAGTACATATTTAAGTATGGCATGGATAGGCTAGAATGGGTTAGTTGATATGTATGTATAAGTTATGCCATTTGAATTTGGCTAACAAATGATATGTTTCTGCATAGATTTGATGTATGTTTTGAAATGTGTTATATTCTAAGGTGTTTTGGTCATCTTTGAGCATGGAATTGGCTAGAAATGTTGGTATAATTGTTGCTTATTAATGCTTGTAGGATTGGACCCTTAAAGGGTGGTAAATTGGCTTAAACCAAGCCTGTATTGTGCCACACGGTCAGGGAACACAGGTGTGCCTTGTGGCCAGTAGCTAGTTAAATTTTACACGGTCATGGCACATGACCGTGCCTGTTGGCCGTGTTAAAAAGTTTGTATAGGACCTCTTTTTGGCACGGTTAGACCACATGGACGTGCCTACTGCCCGTGTGAGTCACACGGCCTAGTCACACGGGCGTGTGACTTTGTCAATTTTGAAAAGTTTGATTAAGTTCTGAAAATCTTGAATGGGTTTGGTTTAGTCTCGACCTTCCCTAAATGTATGTTTTAGGTCTCGTAGACCATCTTAATGGATGAATTGTGGATGAATGCAAATGTATTAATGTTATATGATATCTGTGAATCTGTTTTGTTCTATAATGCTCTGACTATCCGGTGACTCCCCTTACCTATTCCGGCGACGGTTATGGGATAAGGGTGTTACAGCCCAAACTCATTTTTTAGCAAAATTATATTTTTGCCCCTATAATTTTGATTTCATTCCAATTTAGCCCCTAGCTTATAAAATGAAAATTCATGCAATTTTCCTAAAATCCACTATAGCTGAATTTCATATAGGTCCCTAGCAAATCCTATATTTCATTTATTTCACAATTTCACCTTGAATATTTTGTATTTTTCAATTTAATCCCTATTTCACAATTGCATCAAAAATCACTTAACAAAAGTTTTTTATCTATAAAAAACTAACCATTTTCTTCCATAAAAAATCAAAACTCTTACGCATTCACTCATGGAAAAACCCTAACCTTTTAACAGTTTTACAAATTAGTCACCGAGCTAGCTAGATTAAGCTACAACGATCCTGAAAACATAAAAATCATTAAAACGGAACAAACAATACTCACATGAAAGCAAAATAAGGTTGGCTGAATGTTCAGGCTTCTATGTGTTCTTTTCCTTTTGAGTTGGGGTTGAATAAAGAGTAAAAAGATGATACATTGATTTTATTTTATTTTATTTATCATTATTTACCAAATTACCATTTTATCCTTAAAAATTATTCATAATTTCATTAATCTCATATGGCCCAATAAATCGCAGACTTAGCTTTCCTTTGCGTCCAAAATGAAGAACTTTCTTCTAGGCGATACTTTCAAGAATAGATACTTTCAAGAATACTTTGTCGGCAACTTGAAATTGAATGCTTTTATGTTTCAAATCCACATATGATTTCTGTCGATCCGAAACTGCTTTCAAACTATCCCAAATCTATTTTAATTTTTTTTCAGTCTGTCGAATTAAATCAACTCCTTGAATCTTTTTCTCATTAAGCTTGGTCCAATATAAGGGAGTTTGGCATTTATGACCATACAAATCTTTATACGGTGCCATCTTTATGCTCGACTGATAACTGTTATTATACGCGAATTCAACTAACTGTAAATATTTCTTTTAGTTGCCTTTAAACTCTAATACACAACAATGAAACATATCCTTGAATATCTGAATAACTCTCTTGGGCTAACCATTGGTCCTAGGATGAAATGTAGTTCTATGAAGCAATCGCGTACCTAGAGCTTCTTGTAACTTTTTCTAGAATCATGATGTAAACTGCAGATCTCTATCTGAAATTATAGAAACTGGCACCCTGTACAATTTAACAATCTCAGCAACATATAACTCAGTGCTCAAGGGAATAATTTGTATGTAACGGAATAAAATGTGCAGACTTCGTCAGATGATCAACGACAACCCAAATTACATCTTTCTTGCTCAGAGACAGGGGTAAACCTGATACAAAGTACATCATAGCTTGCTCCCATTTCTCTTCTAGTATCATCACTGGCTGTAATAAACCAGAGGATACCTAATGTTCAGCTTTAACTTGCTGACAAACTAAACATCTCGCTACAAAATTAGAAATATCCTGTTTCATTCCCAGCCCCCAGTATATCTGTTTCAATTCACTGTACATCTTATTACTTCCCGAATGAACAGACAAGCTACCAGTATGAGATTCTTGTAAAATCTTCTGAATAAGCTTTGGATTCTTCGATACATAAATCATGCCCCTAAAAAATAAACAATCATCGGATCCAATATGGAATTTTGAATCAAAAGTTAACTTACTTTGTGTCTGTTTAGCTAACAACTCATCATCACACTTCTGAGCCTCGCAGATCTTTTGTAAAAACATTGGTATAGCTTTCAACTCTGCTAAAATCGAACCATCATCAGACAATGTCAGTCGCATATTCATCGCTCACAAAGAAAATAAAGACTTTCTACTCAAAGCATCCGTAACTACATTTGCTTTACCTAGATAATAATTAATACTTAAATCGTAGTCTTTCAATAGCTCGAGCCACCTACGCTGCCTCAGTTTAAAATCTTTCTACGACATTAGATAATTCAAAATCTTATGATTAGTAAAGATATGACTTTTTTCACCGTACAAATGGTGTTGCCAAATTTTCAACGTAAACACAATAGTTGCCTGTTCTAAATCATGAGTCAGATAATTCTTTTCGTGTGAATTTAATTGTCTGGAAGCATAAGCTATTACTTTACATTCCTGCATCAAAACATAGCCTAAATCATTTAAAGATGCATCACTAAAAATCACAAATTCTTTACCTGATTCAGGCTAAACTAGTACTGGTGCCTCGGTCAACTATGCTTTCAATTGATCGAAACTTTGCTGACCCTTCTCAGACCATTCAAATTTCATATCCTTTTGTAATAGTCTCGTCATCGATGTAGCTATCATTGAGAACCCCTTGAGGAATCTTCTATAATAACCAGCTAATCCCAGAAAACCTTTAACTTCAGATAGATTACTCGGTGGTTTCCAGTCAATAATAGCCAAAATTTTGCTCGAATAAACTCTGATGCCATCGACCAATACAATATGTCCCAGAAAACTGACTTGCTAGAGCCAAAATTCACATTTGCTAAATTTGGCAAACAATTTCTTATAACGCAGGGTTTGCAGTACAATTCTCAAATGCTCGGCATGCTTAGACTCATCTTGTGAATAAATCTGAATGTCGTCAATAAATACCATAACATATCTTTCTAAATACAGTCTGAAGATTTTGTTCATCAAATCTATAAATACGGCAGGTGCATTAGTTAAACCAAATAGCATCACAAGAAATTAATAATGTCCATATCAGGTCCTGAACATGGTTTTTGGCACATTCGAATCTTTAACCCGTAGCTGATAATAGCCAGAGCGAAGATTAGTCTTCGAAAATACTGTTGCACCTATCAACTGGTTAAACAGATCATTAATTCATGGCAATGGATATTTATTCTTGATCGTAACTTTGTTGAGCTGGAGGTAATTAATACATAATCTCATTGATTTGTCCTTTTTCTTAATGAACAGAATAGGTGCACCCCAAGGTGAGAAACAGGGTCGAGCAAAGCCCTCCTCAGTCAATTCTTGCAATTATTCTTTAAACTCTTTCAACTCAGTAGGAGCCATTCTGTACGGTGCTATCGATATCTGTGAAGTTCTCCGTACGAACTCAATAGCAAACTCAATCTCTTTGATCGGTTGTAATTTGGGTAACTATTCTGGAAATACATCAGGATAGTCACCAACCACTGGCATTTTTTAAAGTTTCAATTCAAATACTTTAGAATCCAATACATATGAAAGGTAAGCGTTGCACCCATTTCTCACATATCTCTTCGCTGACATAGCTGAAATAACAATAGGCAACCCGAAAAATTGTAACCCAGAGTCATTAAAAGACAGTTCTTGCAAACCTTATCAAATGACACATACTGACCTAGGGGGTTTGCCACTTTAACCAGGAATTCAGTGGACTCAACAGGCAAATTCTTAATTGATATTAAATTTGACATACATATGAATAGGTTGATCCTGAATCAATCAAAATAGTAACATCAGTATCGAAGATAGAGAAAGTACCAGTAATAACATCGGGCGCAAAAGCTCCCTCTCGTGCACGAATGGCATAAGCCCTAGCGAGTGCTCGTGCTTCAGAAGTGATTTGAGTGAATCTTTAGTGAGGATGTTAAATTCTGTGAGGTTTCGAATCAATGATAACTTCTTAGATGAAGGGAAATACGTAAGTTTTTCAAGATTAAATATTCAACTTGGAATGTTTGAGGCTCTAATGTTCTTATAGTTGAGTTCTCGATGTTTGATTACTTATGAGATGATTTGAGATAATATTGATCGAAATTATAAGTTGAGAAAAAAGGAAATTTTAACTGTGATTCGAGGATTTTGCTTGAGGACAAGCAAACGCTTAAGTGTGGGGGTATTTGATAAACCGTAATTTATACATATTTATTACCCATGCTTAACGCATTTTATGAATGATTTCTCCTTAGATTTGGTGAATTCGATGCTCCTAATGCCTTAATTTCATGTTTTATTCTCAGGTAAGCATAGGAGAGCGAAAGGAACGAGAAACGGGCCAAAAACGGAGAAAATGGGCCAAAGCACGAAATTAACACGGCCTGGACCTCCTCACACGGGTAGCTCACACGGCCGTGTCAATCTGGCAAAATTGAAGCATGACTCATATGGGTAGCTCACATGCCCGTGCCAATCTAACAGACTCAAACACGGCCTAAAGTAGTCGCACATGGCCATGCCACACAGGCATGTCCCTACTGAACCCTATCTAAGTTCAATTCGAAAAAGGCCAAATTTTGGGGCTTCTTAGGCATTCCAAAGCCTATAAATACACCCTAAAGGAGGAAGAAAAGAGGACAAAGAATAGGGAGTAAAGAATTACTTCGAGGAAGCCGATTGATCCATCTCAGAAGCCGGAGCCGCCATCAAGACTGAAGATCTCTCCTCAACCTCCCCTTCAGGAGTTTTTGGGTTTTTTTTTTTATGTTTTGTAATTTTTATTATTCTGAGATGTGTTCTTTTTTAGTTATGAACTAAACCCCTAAAAACCTAAGGAGGATAAAACCTATGACTAAACCTTGTTATTATTTCTGAATCGTATGATAAATATTTGATTTGTTCTTAATTACGTGTTCTTAATTCTTGTTTTGGTATTTCAGGATATCACTTCAAGTTACTACTCTTAGTTGGAGGAGGAATAGACCCTGACTAAGAGTAACTTTGTCATAATTAAGCGGAGTTGATTGCGCACCTAGAGATAGGGTAACAAGATTTTGTCAGATTAGGGTGAAACCTAATAAGGGAATCCATAAATCAAGTTAATGCAACCTTAGGGTGTTAATTAGAGATAACTCTCGGTTATTCAACCTAGGGATTAGACGTTGTTAGTCTCGAAAGGGATAATAATATACATTAGGGATTTCTACGGATCAAGTTGAATGAATAAATCGTCCAGTTCGGAGCCAGAATAACAAGTAAGAGTCTAGGTGGATTCTTTCCTTAAGTATTGTCTCAATCAATCGTTTTCCCCAACAGTAATTACCCAATTTCTATTTTCTGCAAGCTCTTAGTTTAATTAGGTAGTCAAAACAATCCTCTTTTATTCGGCTAGATAATAAAGACAGTCATTACTAGTACTCACAGTCTTTTGGGTTCGACAATCCGATCTTGCTAAAGCTATACTACTGTTTGATAGGTACACTTGCCTATGTCATGATCATAGTTAGTTTCAAGAGCGAGTCATTATAAATTTATAAAATATATCACACACGAAAATCGACGATCAAGTTTTATGTACATACCTGTACCAACTCATAATATAACCACATCCTTTCACATCTTTGACATTCCTATTGAACACTTGGAATATTATCAGACACTCAAAAAATCTTGCACATAAGTGCCATATATGTAGCTAAAGCTACCTCATATCTCATAACACATATAGGCTTGTTCTTGAGCTATTCACGGGCTTGCTCACACAAGCTGTCAGTCAGGACGTAGCTACCCAGTGCTGCTCCCACAAGCTGTAAGGTATCTGCAACATATGTCAGAATACCCAGCCACTGGTAGGACGTACGAGACCAGCACCCGGATACATAATCGCATATACACATGGGCTCCTAGTGACATGTCACTCATGTCCTTTTCTATTCCTAAGGTTCAACCGCGATTTCTCGCTTGTCAAAACTTTGACGATACATCCAAAGAGTCAATCACAATTCATATAATATTAAAGCTTTTAAAACATAAATATAACAATTCATTATTTACATACGAACTTACCTCGGTACAAAAATAGTAGAATTGGACCTGATCGTCGAACACTTTATTTTCCCCCCGATCTAGGTTCGGACCTCGTTTTTCTTGATCTGTAATAACAAATTTAACTAAGTTAATACTCACATTATTCAATTTGGCCCGAAAATCATATTGTGGCAAAATTACATTTTTTCCCTTAATGTTTCACATTTTTACAATTTAGTCCCTAGTATCGTAAAATGAAATGTATTCAATTTCTTCAAAACCCAAGCCTAGCCGAACCATTTTCATACTCATACCAGCCCACATTTTCCACTTAATTACACTTTTACTACTCATTTTATAACTTTTACAAATAAATTCTTTTCGACATTTTTACCAAAAATCACTTAGCAAAAGTTGTTTATCTAACACCAAACATGCATTTTCTGCCATTAGACATAAAAATACACAAATATCTAACATGGGTAAAGTTTTAAACTTTATCTTTCTTTTAAATTAGTCCTTAAAATAGCTAGATTAGGTTACAAGGCTAGAACGAGGCTAGAATGGACTTACAATCGAGCTTGGAAGGTTTGGCCAAAACCCTAGCTATGGTGACTCTTCAAATTCAGCAAAAGGGGACTAAATTGGAGAATATGACATCTTTTTATTAGTTATTTTTGTCTTTATTACCCAAATGACCAAAATTCCCTTAATGCCAAACTTTGAAATTTTATCTAACCATGTCCATCTTTGTCCAACTTAAAGTATAATGGTCTAGTTACCGTTTAAGGACCTCCAATTTAAAATTTCATAGCAATTAGACACCTCTAGCTTCTAGAACACACATTTTGCACCTATTACAATATAGTCCTCTTAGTCAAATTGGACACCTTACCGATAAAATTTCTTAACAAAATTTTTATACAATCATTCAACCATACTGTAAACTTCAAAGAAATAATAAAATTAACATTTCAACTTTAAATTTTGTGGTCCCAAAACCACTGTTTTGATTTGACCTTAAAACGGGTTGTTACAATGCATATATGCGAATGAGTTAATCCAGGATCAATCAATGCATATACATTAATATCAAGGAAAGAAAAAGTACCTGTAATAACATCTAGAGCAGTAGCTTCTTCTCGAGCTCAGATTGTATAGGATCTCGCTGGTGTTCTTACTTCAGACGTTCACTCATCTAACTGTTCTTTCCTCGACTGGGAGTAGCATTTCTAACATTTCTAGCCCTTAATGCCAAACTTTGAAATTTTATCTAACCCTGTCCATTTTTGTCCAACTTAAAGTATAATGGTCTAATTACTATTTAAGGACCTCCATTTTAAAATTTCATAGCAATTAGACACCTCTAGCTTCTAGAACACACATTTTGCACCTATTACAATTTTGTCCTCTTAGTCAAATTAGACACCTCATCGATAAAATTTCTTAACAAAATTTTTATGCAATCATTCAATCATACTGTAGACTTCAAAGAAATAATAAAATTAACATTTTGACTTTAGATTTGTGGTCCTAAAACCACTCTTCTGATTTGACCCTAAAATGGGCTATTACAACTATCCCCTCTTTAGGGATTTTTGTCCTCGAAAATCTTTCCAGAAAAGCGGTTTGGGTACTATTTTCTCATAGCTTCCTCCGGTTCCAACGTAGCCTCTTCGACCCCATGTCGTTGCCATAAAACTTTTACTAGGGCTATACTTTTTCTCAACCGTTTAACTTCTCGAGCCAAAATCTTGATCGGTTATTCACCATAAGTCATATCAGGTTGAATCTCAACTTCTGTTGGTGAAATCACATGTGAAGGATCAGAATGATATTGTCACAACATCGACACATGAAACACATTATGAATCCTTTTCAACTCTGTCGATAAAGACCAGCCCCAATCTTTCAATAATCTCATACGGCCCAATGAAACGTGGACTTAACTTACCTTTATGGCCAAATCTCAGAATCTTCTTTCACGGAGATACTTTCAGAAATACCTTATCACCAACTTGAAATTTAATTTCTTTCTGTTTCAAATCCACGTACGATTTCTGTCTATTCGAAGCGGCTTTCAAACAATCACGAATTACTTTCACTTTCTCTTCGATTTCTCTAACCAAATTAACTCCGTGAATCTGTCTCTCACTGAGCTCAGTCTAGTACAACAGAGTTCGACACTTGCAGCCATACAATGCCTCATATGGTGTCGTCTTTATACTCGACTGAAAACTGTTGTTATAAGCAAATTCGACTAAAGGTAGATATTTCTCCCAACTACCTTCGAATTCTAAAACACAACAGCGAAGTATATCTTCGAGAATCCGAATCGTCCTTTCAGATTGATCGTCAGTTTGTGGATAAAATGTAGTACTAAAGTTCAACTTTGTGCCCAAAGCCTCTTGCAACTTTTTCCAAAATCGTGAAGTAAATCTCGGATCTCTATCTGATATAATAGAAATAGGCACTCCGTACAATCTAACAATTTCATCAATGTACATTTCAACTAGCCTATCAAGTGAATAGTCGATACGTATCGGAATAAAATGAGCTAATTTTGTCAATCTATCAACAACAACCCAGACGACATCTTTCTTTTTCGGAGTACAAACCCGTTACGAAGTCCATCGTAATCCTATCCCATTTTCACTTGAGTACCATCACTGGCTGAAGTAAACCCGAAGGCACTTGGTGTTTGACTTTTACTTGTTCACAAATCAAATATTTCGATAAAAATTCAGAGATATCTTGTTTCATACTCGACCACCAATACAATCTCTTCAAATCATTATACATTTTTGTACTACCCGGACGAACTGATATACAACCACTGTGTGCCTCATGTAAAATTGTTTGAATAAGTTCATCATTCTCCGGTACACATACTTTATCTTAGAACATCAAGCAGTCATCCGAACCAATCCGAAAGTTTGAATCACTACCCAATTCACAGTGAGCTCTTTTGACTTGCAATTCACTATCATTTTTCTGAGCTTCACAAATTTGCTAAAGAAATATCGGTCTACCTCTCATCTCAGCCAAAATTGAACCATCATTAGACAAAGTCAGCTTCATATTCATAACTCTCAAAGCAAACAATGGCATTCTCCTCAAGGCATCTACAACTACATTCACCTTTCCCGAATGATAGTCAATTACTAATTCATAATCTTTCAGTAACTCGAGCCATCTCTGTTGTCACAAGTTCAGATCATTCTGAGTCATCAAATACTTTAAACTCTTTGGATCAGTAAAAATATGGCATTTCTCACCGTACAAATATGGCATTCCAAATCATGCGTCGGATAATTCTTCTTGTGTGGTTTCAACTATCTCGAGGCATAAGCTATCACTTAGCCTTCTTGCACCAACATACAACCCAAACTATTCAATGAAGCGTCGCTATAAATCACAAATTCTTTTCCCGATTCAGGTTGCACTAAAACTGGCACCTCAGTCAATAATGCTTTTAATTTCTCAAAACTTTGCTGACATTTTTCAGGCCTTTCAAATTTAACATCTTTTTGCAACAATTTGGTCATAAGAATAGCAATTACCAAATATTCTTTGACAAAACGTCGGTAATAACCGGCTAAACCCAAAAGGCTTCTAACTTCAGATATATTCCTTGGCAATTTCTATTCAACGATTGCTAAAATCTTGCTTGGATCAACTCGAATACCATCACCTGAAATGATATGTCCCAAAAATCTGACTTCTCAGAGCCAAAACTTACTTTTACTGAATTTCGCAAATAATTTCTTATCTCTTAAGGTCTGCAATACAATTCTTTAATGCCCAGCATGCTCAGACTCATCTCGAGAATAAATTAGAATATCATCGTTGAACACAACCACAAACTTATCTAAATACAGTCAGAAAATCTGATTCATCAAATCCATAAATATGGAAGGAGCATTAGTTAATCCAAAAGGCATAGCAAGAAGTTCATAATGCCCATACCTTGTCCTGAAAGCGGTTTTCGGCACATCCGACTCTGTAACTCTCAACTGATAGTAGCCTGATCTCAAATCAATATACGAGAATACTGTTGCTCCTTTTAACTAACCAAACAAGTCATTAGTCCTCGACAAAGGGTACTTGTTCTTTACAGTCACCTTGTTGAACTGTCGGTAATCGATACAAAGTCTCATAGATCTGTTTTTCTTCTTTACAAATAACAGTATAGCATCCTAGGGACAAAAATTCAGTCTCGCAAAAGCCTTATCTGTCAACTCTTGCAATTGATCTTTCAATTATTTTAATTCAATTGGAGCCATTCTATACGGAACAATCGATATCGGTGAAGTCCCAGGTACTAAATCAATAGCAAACTCAACCTCTCTAATTGGAGATAACCCAGACAACTCTTCTAAAAACACATCTGGATATTCACAGACTACTGGCACTAATTCAATCTTCAATTCAGACATCTTTGTATTCAACACATAAGCAAGATAAGCTTCACAACCTTTCCTTACGTACCTTTGAGCAGATATAGACGAAATCACAGTAGCCAATTCACTTGATTCATCCGTTTCAACCTAAAAAACTTCACCATTTTCACATTTCAATTTAATAGTTTTCTGTCTACAATTTACTATGGCATCATGTAGTGTCAATCAGTCCATACCCAAAATAACATCAAATTCTTCAAATGGCAACAACGTTAAGTCAGCCAGAAAACTGTGACCCCAAATCATCAAAGGACAATTCTTGCAAACTTTATCAACTAGCACATATTTACCTAAGGGGTTTGACACTTTAATCACAAACTCAGTAAACTCGACAAGAAAATTCTTACTAGATACCAAATTCACACAAACATAAGAAAGAGTCGATCCAGGATCGATCAATGCAATAACATTAGTATCATAAAGAGAAAATGTACCGGTAATCATATCGAGAGATGACGCATCCTCATGAGCACGTATGGCATAAGCTCTAGCAGGTACTCTAGCTTCTGATCTCACAGCTGAATCCTTCGTCACACCTTTACTGCTAGTTCTATTCTCGGTATTTCTCACTGGCCTACCTCTATTAGTAGTATTACTCTGCCTTGTACTCTAAAATTTTTCTTCCTCAGCCATCTCAGGGCAATATCAGATAAAATGCTCTTGAGAACCACACTTGAAACAAGCTCAGTCATTCACCCTACACTCGTCGGGATGTCACCTACCACAACACTGACATTCAGGTCTGTTAGACCTAATATTACCCACACTTGCCATTGAAGTAGCTTGAGTTTTAAGACCCGAATATTGTTTCCTGTGGTCTTTGCGTGAATACCTAGCTGAAACATTCGAACGAGAGTACATTTCTCTTGATTTCTCTGACTGAGGTTGAAATAACTTACTTATAGGCCTTTTTCTTGCATCTCTAGCCTTAATCACGGCCTTTCTTTTCTCTTTGCTTAGCTCTTTAGCTTTGCAAGCTCGTTCAACTAATACAACAAATTCTTTTAGTTCTAAGATTTCAACTAACAATCTGATGTCCTCATTCAGCCCATCTTCGAACCTTTTACACATAATAGCCTCAGAGGAAACACACTCTCAGGCATACTTATTGAGCCTGACAAAATTCTCACTCATACTCTGTCACTGACATTCGGCCCTATTTTAGGTCAAGAAATTCTTTACGTTTCTGATCGATGAACCGTTGACTAATATATTTCTTTTGGAATTTCTCTTAAAAGAATTCCCATGTAACCCTCTCTCTCGGTACCACAGATACTAGTGTCTTCCACTAGTGATATGTTGCGTCCCTCAATAACGATATAGCACAATTCAAGCACTCGTCGGGTGTACATGATAACTCATCAAACACCCTAATAGTATTCTCAAGCTAGAACTCAGCTCACTTGGGGTCAGCATCTACATTTGCTCTAAATTCTTCAGCCCTTTGCTTTCGAATCTTATCAACGGAGGCTTATTCAATCTTACCAATTCCACACCTTGAGAAGCTACGGGAATCGGTTGGGGATAAAGAGGGGGTAGAGGATGTTGAGCATTTAGATTTGTTCGAACAAACTCCAAATAACACTCACTCATCATGTGGAGGAAGGCTTCCCTAGCCCCTCCTCCCTGACTAACCGTTGGAGGTCTACTTTCAGATGGCACTGCCCCTTGAGCAGGAGTCGGTGCATTACTTTCTACCTCATCAGCTATAGCTCGATCGGGATCCATTTACTATATGAAAATAGAGTTTAAAATTGTCAAGAGTCATCACACTATCACAGATTATTCATGGCATGTATAGCTAGACTCTTACAGACACTATGTTAGTCTGAGAATTGACTAAATCGTAACTCTGATACCACTAAATGTAACACCCCTTACCCGTATTCAATGTCGAAATAGGGCACGAGGCATTACCGGACTTGTCACACGATCAAACATACAATTTCGGGTTATAAATTTGTGTCCAAATTAAAACTATTTGCGTTTAATCATAAAGTCTCTGATACGAGCCTATAAGGCTAAAAACATACATTAGAAGTGGTTCGGGACTAAACCATGAACTTTAGAAATTTTTTCAAAACTTAGAAAAAATTTTCGCTATACAAGGGTCACACGCCCGTATGGGCAAGCCGTGTGGTAACACATGCCCGTGTCCCGACCTTGTGTAACTCACTGACTTGTAACTCATGAACAAACTGATATCACACGGCCAAGTCACACGCTCGTGAGCTAGGCAATGTGGGAAATTAATTTCACAAAATAGGTGCAGACTTCACACAGCCAGGGCACACATCCATGTTCGAGGCCGTGTCGTCCACACTACTGAGACACATGCCCATGTCTTTGCCCATTCTATTTCTTAAATTAAGGTGCAAGGGACACACGGCCTACACACATGCCCGTGGGGCTAGCCGTGTGTCGCAGACAACCTAGACACACGCCCGTGCTGACAAAATAAGGCTATTGACCAAGCGATTTTACTACCCTTTTATGCACACATCTATACAACATAACATAGCACCAATCCAAACATCCACAACCAAGACATCAACACATCATTCATGAAAGGCATCATTATAAGAATATACTTACAACCAATATTGGCTCATTTCAAATGACCTTATACAAAATGAACTTCTAACAAATATAAGCCAACATTTGGCCAAATCAATTATCACACATAACAAAATGACCAAGTCCCCTATACATGCCATAACTCAAAATGTTGAATTCATTAATACCAAAATAATTGTTGATAGTGTGAATGGATCTCCGATCGTCTCTGAACCCGAGCTAGCTTGGTGACACTAAAAGACAAGGGAAAGAAAGGGGAGTAAACTATATAGCTTAGTAAGTTCATATGCAAATAATAAGCATTTAAAGAACACCTTAATCATGCAATTTATATAATGTGAGATAACATAAATGTTACTAGAATCTCATAGTCATAACTTGCTCAATCACAACCTTACCAAGAGTTCATCACCCATCGAGTTTATTACTTATGAGTTTTATGTACATACCTGTACCAACTCGTAACATAACCACATCTTTTCAGATCTTTGACATTCCCGTTGAACACTTGGAATATTATCAGACACTCGATAAATCTTGCACATAAGTGCCATATATGTAGCTAAAGCTACCTCATATCTCATAACACCTATAGGCTCGTTCTCGAGCTATTCACGGGCCTGCTCACACAAGCTGTCAGTCAGGACGTAGCTACCTAGTGCTGCTCACATAAGCTGTCAGGTATCCGCAACATAACCCAAAATACCCAGCCACTAGTAGGACGTACAAGACTAGCACCCGGACACATAATCGCATATACACATGGGTTCCTAGTGACATGTCACTCGTATCCTTTTCTATTCCTAAGGTTCAACTGCGATTTGTCGCTTGTCAAAACTTTGTCGAATACATCCAAAGAGTCAATCACAATTCATACAATATTAAAGCATTTAAAACATAAATATAACAATGCATTATTTACATACGAACTTACCTCGGTACAAAAATTGTAGAATTGGACCTAATCGTTAAACACTTTATTTCCCCCCGATCTAGGTCTGGACCTCATTTTTCTTAATCTGTAATAACAAATTTAACTCATTTAATACTCACATTATTCAATTTGGACAAAAAATCATATTATGGCAAAATTACATTTTTGCCCCTAATTTTTCACATTTTTACAATTTAGTCTCTAGGCTCGTAAAATGAAATGTATTCAATTTCTTCAAAACCCAAGCCTAGTAAAACCATTTTCATACTCGTATCAGCCCACATTTTCCACTTAATAACACTTTTACTACTCATTTTATAACTTTTACAAATAAGTCCTTTTTGACATTTTTACCGAAAATCACTTAGCAAAAGTTCTTTATCTAACACCAAACATGCATTTTCTAGCATTAGACATCAAAACACACAAATATATAACATGGGTAAAATTTTAAACTTCATCTTTCTTTCAAATTAGTCCTTGAAATAGCTAAATTAGGTTATAAGGATCTCAAAAACATGAAAATTATTTAAAATAGAACGAACTTACAATCGAGCTTGGAAGCTTTGGCCAAAACCCTAGCTATTGTGACTCATCAAATTCGGCACAAGGAGACTAAATTGGAGAAGATGACATCTTTTTATTAGTTATTTTTTTTCTTTATTACCCAAATGACCAAAATTCCCTTAATGCCAAACTTTGAAATTTTATCTAACGATGTCCATCGTTGTCCAACTTAAAGTATAATGGTCTAGTTACCGTTTAAGGACCTCCAATTTAAAATTCATAGCAATTAGACACCTCTAGCTTCTAGAACACACATTTTGCACCTATTACAATGTAGTCCTCTTAGTCAAATTGGACACCTTACCGATAAAATTTCTTAACAAAATTTTTATGCAATCATTCAACCATACTGTAAACTTCAAAGAAATAATAAAATTAACATTTCAACTTCAAATTTGTGGTCCCAAAACCACTGTTTTGATTTGACCCTAAAACGGGTTGTGACAATGCATATATGCGAATGAGTTAATCCAGGATCAATCAATGCATATACATTAATATCAAAGAAAGAAAAAGTACCTGCAATAACATCTAGAGTAGTAGCTTCTTCTCGAGCTCAGATTGTATAGGATCTCACTGGTGTTCTTACTTCAGACCGTTCACTCATCTAACTGTTCTTTCCTCGACTTGGAGTAGCATTTCTAGGATTTCCAAATCGTCTACCTTTTTGAGAAGTTACTTAAGGCTTGTTTGATTGGTTACCAAAATTATTTTGCTTCTTCAAACAATTACGAAGAAAATGGTCAGTAGACCGACAATGGAAACAAGCTCCTGATTTTGATCGAAACTCACCAAAATATATTTTATTACATTCGCCACAAAAAGGAACGATTCTCTTAACATTTCTTACACTTCCAACACTAGCCATCGCGAATTAATCGATCGAAATCATTTGTACCTCGGTTTCTCTGTGCACAGATGAACTCTAAAGGGCGATTGATCGACTTGTGTCATTTCCAAATTTCCTTGATTGAGATGTTTGAGCAAGCTTGAATGACCTTATTTTGTTATAGTCTCAAAATTTCGAATCTGACTGTCATTTGCTTTTACAAATTCTAAATTTCTGAGCCTACTCTGAAACTTCTACAAATTTCCATAGCTTTAATTTTGCTATAGACATACAGATATCATCACTCAACCCATCTTCAAATCTAGTACACATTTCCTTCTCATTTGATACAATATTACGAGCATATTTTTTTAAATGCATAAATTCACGTTCATACTTAGCTACAGGCTAATTTCCTTATTTTAACTCGAGAATATATTCTTTTTCCTATCAACAAACAACCAAAAAACATACTTCTTCTTGAATTCAATCTGAAAGAAGTCCCAATTAATGAGATCATTCAATGTCATCGTGCTTAATGTTTCCCACCATCAATACGCTTCATCTTTCAATAGCGATACCGCACACCTCAAACAATCTTTGTGAGTGCACATCATTTCTGCAAAAACTCTCTTTGTATTCATTAGCCAATACTTGGCTTTTGAAGGATCATCGACCTTACCTCTGAAGTCTTTCACTCCACATTTTCAAATTTTATCTACTGATACTCAAGTAACCATCACAGTACAGGGTTTGGAGTATCCAACGGTGCTGGAGGAGGTATAACAAAGGTGGAGGCCGCGGAGTTGCGAGATTTACATTTGCAAAGCCAATATTTCTAACATACAAATCAATTCTCCGTACAATCCACCTGAACCTCCACAAAGCCAATATTTTCACTAATTACTGTATGCATTTAAAAGTCTTATCGAAGGCCAAAGTGTAATAAAGATCATCATTCTCCGATCTTAAACATGCTTCAATTCATCCACAATTTCAATCCCTCCAACTTCGAGTACATATCAATAACATTAAGGGATATTTTCAATCTCTTGTTGCAAAAGCTATAAATTTTACTTTTACAAGGCTGTTTGGCTAGCATAAATAAAACACACTAAATAGTTGAATAAATGTTGGAAACGTTTATACATCGGCTGTTTCGGACAACTTTGACAACTAAATTATTCATGAAATTAGTTGTGCAATTTTACATACAGCTTGTCCAAATCAGACAACATTTAACATGGCCAATAAGCCATGAAATTCAACTTATATCACATCTTCAAGCTGTTTAAAAATTATCAGCATTTAATGCAATTTTTAACCTCTTCCACACTTTAGTCCTTGTACCTTAATTAATCACTTGTTCGGCAGAATTACCTATCAAAATTCATTTCACCTACAACTCTGTAAATATTTAATAAAAATATTTACAGGCTCAATTTATAGAAATGAGGTTCCGATACCTCATTTTCCATCATCATTGACTTTAGGTCATTACACTTGTACCATGATTAATTATCAATTCAATAAAATTTCTAAACCAAAATTCAATATAATACAAAATAAATTCATAAATATTAAATAATAATATTTATGAACTCTCTCGTCGAAAATGGAGTTTTAAAACCACTATTTTATAACTCTACTAAAAATTGGGTTATTACACCATAAATATTTAATAATAATATTTACGGGCTCAATTTACGAAAACAGAGTCCAGAAACTATATTTTTCTAGCACCACTGGCTTTCGAGTTGTTACATAATTGAACCTAGTGTAGGAGAGGCCCAACTCCCCACATGTGGAATGCATGGGACGACAAATCATAGTATTCCTATCTAGGTTTTCTGCCATTCTCCGTAAATAATAGGGAGTTGGAGATTTTTTCTATCAAACTATTAATAGTATTTGAATTATTTGTATTCTACTACTTCATCTAGGTTTACACAAACTCTCCCTATAAATAGATGACATTGGTAGGCATCAAAATACACAAATAGAAAGAGAAAAATAAAAGTGTCTTTGAAGTTTTCAATATTGCTATTCTGAAAATCAGTAGTGAATTTTTATTTTAAGAATAAATTATATTTTTTGGAAATTGCAATTCTACCAATTTCTATTTGAGAGGTTTACTTTCCTACTGAAAGTAAAGAAAATATTTATGGTTCTGTGTTGGATTTGATTTGTTCGAGCTCCCACTCGAAGTAATTCATGTTTCGAAAGTAGTAGAGAAGACTGTTTGGTTGAAAGCCAGGAACAAGAAAGATCTGTCTATCCAAAAACACAAGTACAAATTCGGTCTAGGCCTTTCTAACACCCTAAACCCGACCTAAACAATAGGTCTGGATGTAAGGTGTTATATCAAACCAAATGGCTTAATTGGATTTAATCATAGACTTTAATGAATCAAAATATTAAGATTTTAAATAATACAAAACTCGTACACAATGTGTGGGTAATCCTTTCAATCCTAACTCCGCCATTTATTTACCATTTAAGGTTCTAAGTTCGAATACATGCCAAATATACATTAAAACTCGAAGCAATGCCTTTATGAGTGCCTCACTATATACATGAATAGCTATAATGCGCCACTTATCTTATCGCACTTTGCTCGATCCCCCCTTTTTGGGGCCCATACCATCATCTAATCCTATATTCAAGTAACAACTTTGTAAGTTTAATAGAAGCAAGTGAGATATGTACATAATTTACATATCAACAAGCTTTTAAGAAAAAAAAACCATCAGCTTAAAGTCAACTCCCTAGTTTTTATGGAAGAAAATTTGACAACTCAACTGGACAGACCAACGCCTTACCCGGAGCCATTTTTTGGTGGACGAGATCGCCGATACCTGTATTTATTTCTCTAGACTAGAGATACTCAATGTTTTCCAATCTTTATCAAATCATGAGTCTCCGCCAGAACATGATATTTGTTCCATATTCTCTTCTTAGAATTAGTAAGCTTAAAATGTAATCTCTATCTTTCCTTTAAAAAAGGGTTTCCTTTATCCTGCGACTCTAGCCTAGTGTACACTATCAGGTTTGCTTCCTTTTTACAAGGTTTTGAATGACCCTTGCCTTTTACTAGCTTTGCAAAACTCTATTATTAATCTATCTTAGGTTGGCTCTTTTTTTCTAGATTTTTCAGTGGGTCTCCCAGACCTTGTATTACTAGTTAGCTAATCGATTAGTTAGCCAAATTCCACACTCCTTCAATTATGTGGATCCGTGCCTCCCGTGGTAGTCTCGGGCTGATCCTATTAGGTATCCCTTCCGATCTTATAAGCCACTTTCTCTTTTTACCTTTGTTAGTTTAAGACATTTTCTGAACCACTTTGGTTATGTCATTGGCAATATTTTTATGGTATACCGATTTACGAATTTTCTCATCATACACTTTTGTTTACCATCTCTACGGACTACCCCGTATTTGCTATCCCGATGGACTACCCCATGTTTACTATCCCAATAGACTATCTATGATTCCGTAACATCTTTCAGCTATGGTCTTAGACAATATAACCCTGTGTTTACTGTTTCGACGGATTATCAAAGGATGCCATAGCGTATTTTAGCTATGGTCTTAATCCTATTTACCATTCTGGTGCACTTTCATATGATGCCATGGCATCTTTCAGCAATGGTCTTTCTCATTTTATTATGATTCCTATCATGTTACTCATTTTAAGCGTATAGCCTTCGATCAGACTTATGGTCTGTCCATGATATTTATATCTACTTCTTTCATTGCATTCCATCCATTCCTCTATTTCACCATTCCTATACCTTTATGCTCAAACACCACAGTGTCTCATTCTCAAGGCCCAAAGCTTTGCACATCACGATTTGCATTTTGTAATACCATGTGGCAGTATCTAACACAATCTCACTTTTCCTAATCATAACTTCATCTAACCCATTGATATTTCCCACTGTCTCAATCATAAGACATACACATTTCACTAACATACCAGCTCGGAGTATGATATCTATTAAAACATGCAACTATAACTATTTCATGCACATTGAGCTACCTTGGGAGGACACCCCTATACCATGCAATCCTAACCATGTATAGCGCATACAATCAGTAGAGGTCATTCATTATTCCGAAAATGGAGTACTAAAACTCACCTTACTTCATTGTCCTTAACAACTTAGCTTGTCCAACACTAGAGCCTCCTTCATCCTGTCAACTAAGTATGATAGTCATTTATTAGTTGAACTAGTAGAGGTCTGTTCTTAAAAACCTATAATTTGAGAATATGCGAAAGCTTTGAAAGTTTTATTCTTCCTATTTCTTCAATACATAAGCACCGAGAGAGATAAAGAAACTTATGAGTTCCTCCATTCTCTATTAGAAGACAAAAACTCACACCTCTGCTGCTATGTTTATAGTGTAAACCAATACTAAAATTCTCACTCTTCTTCATGGTTGATTATATTTGTAACACCCCTTACCCGTACCCGAGGCCGGGATAAGGTACAAGGCATTACCGGACAAAGATAAAAACATTAAACTAAAATACGGGCCATAAAATTTGTATCAAATTCAAACTTTTTGCATTTAATCATAAGGTCCCTAATACAAACCTACGAGGCCCAAAACATACTTTAGAAAGGGTTCTGGACTAAACCAGAACTTACTAAAATCTTGGAAATTTCATGCTTTAAGGCTCCACATGTCCGTGTCCCAAGTCGTGTTCCATACACGGCTGAGACACATGGTCGTGTCTGCCTGTGTGGAATATACTTAGGCTATTTTCCAAGCTTTGGTCAACCTTAATCTCTTACCCACTTATACAAAATCAAAAGCATATAACATGGTATTCATTTAATGATTAAACAATCTCAATTTAAACCACAAACATAGCATTTGTATGTCATCATACATGTGTCTCTCATAGTTATTTTACCTTGTCTATTATAGTACCACTTATACATTTACACCAAGATTATCATCTTACCACTTCAGCTTAATCATCAAGCATTCATATTTAAAGCTAGATCATATCTTTATAAAATACCACAATTCGGATGCGCAGAATAACATGTTTGCCTGAAACATTTCAATTCAACTCCATACCCAACAAGCATTACATTAAGACCAGTCATATATTTATATATATATATATATATACATGTCATGACACATATCATTCTCTTTCTATTTTCTTATAAACACATATCATTTATTTCATTATATCAATATTTCATATACCATAGTTTCCATGTATTCCACATATATTTATTTTCCTCCTCCTCTCCATTCCACATCCTTAATGTATAGAGCATTCTTGTAAGTACGATTTCACAATTTACTAATAAATGCTCACATCAAACTGTCCACACGAGTCATAGTCACTTACTTATTTATAATTCGAGCTACAGAGCTCGAAATTAAGATCCGTAAATTTTCTCTGAAACTAGACTCACATATCTTTCCACCATAAAATTTTCATAATTTTTGGTTTAGCCAATTAGTACAGTTTATTAGTTAAAGCCTCCCCTGTTTCAGAGTACGACTACTCTGACCTCTGTGTACTACGAACCAAATTTCTCCCTGTACAGAATTCCAACAACCATGCCATTTATTTCCCTTAAAAATAGACTCAATAAGGAATCCATGCATGTAAGGTATGACTCTTAATAATTTGTTTACAATTTATGGTGAATTTATAAAGTCAGAATAGGGGATCTCGAATTCATTCAGACCCTGTTTCACAAGAATTCAAATATCACACAATATAGAATTCTTTTGCTTCCCTTGTTTCTTTCATGTGAAAATAGACTCATTAATATTTATTTTCATATATCATTTGTATTTTTATTCAACTTCCACAATTTTTAGTGAATTTTCAAAGTCACGCAACTGCTGCTGTCCAACACTATTTTACTACTAAAATTCATTCTTACATAATTCCAGTTAATCCATTTTGTCTTATCAAAGTTCACCAAACTATCGAGCACATTGCTCATAATTTTCATAAACATATACCTACACTATTTCATCACAAAACTCACAAAGCAGTACATAGTAAGTCTCCCGTTGAACACTTCGGATCAATCCTCGATACTTGGTGGTTTCAAAGACATAGCTCCACCCATCATAAAGTTCGGCTCTCTTGTACACATGGTGAACACTTAGTACCACCGATGTGACCTAGCCAGGTTTATCTCGTAGCTCTCTTGTCTACATGGTGTCCTTCACTGAACCACGCATGCGACCTAGCTACATATATCCCGTAGCTCTTTTGTCTACATGGTGTACACATAGTATCACCCATGTGACCTAGCTACATCATAATATCTCGTAGCTTCTTGTACACATGATGTGCACTCAAAGACCATACATGTGACCTAGCTACATACCATCCAGTATCATCCAATCTTTCCAAGGTTCAACAGGATTTCTCTCTTTTTCCAACAATTTCACCAATCAAATAATTATCCACAAACATATTTCCAATATTATTATAAAATATCATAATACAAGTAATATTGATGTATTACTTACATATAAACTTACATCTCATTTAATATCAAGGCAATAACATTAAATTACACATTGCCTTATTAAAAATCATATGAACTTACAATTTCGCATAATATCCATAATCATAGAAATCACATTTATGTATGATAATTCAATGCACTTCATGTACTATAGACATATTTTTAGATCAATTCACAAACTTGGCACCATAATCATTTAATTTAACATAATTCAATTAATTCACTAAATTTAACTTTCAAATATAAATTACAAAGATTATTGCTTTATTATTATCATACCAACTTACATACTTTCAACACCTCGGATATCATAGTAAATATATCAATTTTACATTGAAACATGCATAAATTAATGCTTATTATACATATTAACTTACCTCGATACTAAAACTACCCATTTTACCAACTTTCTCAATTTTTAATTTTTCTCTCATTCTAGGTTCAAATCTCATTTTCCGGGATCTAAAACATCATATTTTACTTATTTAACTAATGTACTATTCAAAACAGTCCTTAACTCAAACTTTGGAAAAATTACAATTTTGCCCCTAAACTTTTGCATATTTACACTTTTGCCCCTAGGCTCCTGAATTAAACTTCATCCCTTATTCTTATGTTTTATGACATGCTGATCACTTTTTCCTTCTATGGAAACATCAAATTCTCACTCTAACATATACTTATAACTATTAGGTATTTTTACCGATTAAGCCCTTTTACTCATTTTCACTCAAACCCGAGTAGCACAAGTTGTTTAACATAATTTAAAACCTCATATTCTATCATAAAACATCAAAATAAACACATTTCACCTATGGGTATTTTTCCAAATATGAACCCTAGCTTAAATTATTGCTAGAATAAGCTTAATCAAATTACCGGATTCCAAAAAGTAAAGAACTTGAAAACGAGGCTAGAACGGACTTACTATTGAGCTTGGAAAGCTTGAAAACCCTAGCCATGGCTTCCCCATGCTAATTTCGGCCTCCATGAAGAAGATGAGTAAATTTTGGCTTTATTTTCCCTTTTATTTCTTTTAATTACTAAATGACCAAAATGCCCTTCCTTACTAAACTTTCAAAAATTTCATCCATGTCCAATTTTTGTCCATAACTTAGAAATTGGTCAAATTGCTATTTAAGACCTCCTAATTAATATTTCAAAGCAATTTCATACTAGAAACTTCTAGAGTGCAAGTTTTGCAACTTATTCAATTTAGTCCCTAACTTCAAATTGAGCACTTTATGCATAGAATTTCTTCACGAAATTTTCACAGAATCATGCAATCATATCATAGACCTCAGAATAATCATAAAATAATTATTTCTATATCTGATTTTGTGGTCCCGAAACCTCTGTTCCAACTAGACCCAATTTTGGGCTATTACAATAGTTGATAAGATGTGACATTTTTGTGATAACATGCATGTTTAAGTGAATGTATGCGAATGAATGTATGATATTATTTTATGGATGATAAAATAAATTTTCCAAAGTTTTGATTCCTAGAAATTTGTATGTAATTTATAATGATCTTGGGCATGTTGTAGTAACCCTTTTTGGGTCAAATCAAAACAGAGGTTTCGGGACCACAAATTTGAAGTAGAAATATTTATTTTATTATTTCATTAAGGTCTACAAAATGATGGAATAATTGTGTGAAAATTTCATTAAGAAATTTTATCAATTGAGTGCTCAATTGGACTAGAAGGACTAAATTACAATAGGTGCAAAATTTGAGTTCTATAAGTTAAAGGTGTCTAATTGCTATGAAATTTTAAATTGGAGGTCCTTAAATGGTAATTAGACCATTATACTTTAGGATGGACAAAAATGGACATGGCCAGGTGAAATTTAAATGTTGTGCACTAAGGGATTTTTAGTAAATTGGCAAATAAAGACAAATTAACCAAATAATTCTTCAATCTAGTCCCACATAGCCGAAATTCCCAAGAAGCCATAGCTAGGGTTTTTGGCCAAGCGTTCAAGCTTGATTGTAAGTTCATTCTTGTCCCGTTTTTAATGATTTTTATATTTTTGAGATTGTTGTAACTTAATCTAGCTATTTCAAGGACTAATTTGAAAGAAAGTTAAAGTCTAAAATTTTACCCAAGTTAAATATTTTTGTATTTTGATGTGTGATGGTAGATAATGCATGTTTGTTGTTAGTTAAACAACATTTCTAAAGTGATTTTCAATAAAAAATCAAATAGGGACTTCTTTGTAAAAGGTTATAAAATGTGTAGAAAAGTTTGAATAAATGAAAAATGTGGGTTGTTATGAGTACTAGTAATATTCGGCTAGCCTTGGGTTGTGATGAAATTGAGTGAAATTTATTTTATGAGCCTAAGGACTATATCGTAAAATGTTGAAATGTTAGGGGCAAAAATGTGATATTATAGATCATGAAAAATGAGGTTTGGGTGTAGATGGGGGAAAAATAAAGTAATTGATGAATAGATCATTTTCATTATTTTTGTAACTGAGGTAAGTTCGTATGTTAATAAGCTTTGTTAAAATTGTATTTTAAATGCTTCAATTTATGCATGAATTGTGTAACCGACTCTACAGACGCATTTGAAGACGTTCCAATAAGTGAGAAATCCTAATCGAACCTGAGGAATAGATTAGGATACAAGTGACATGTCACTAGGGTTTTATGTTATGTGATCCGGGTGCTGGTCCTGTACGTCCTATCGGTGGCTGAGTATATCGCCATATGTTGCGGTTACTTGACAGCTTGTGTGAGCAGAATTGTGTAGCTACGTCTTGACTGACAGCTTGTGTGAGCAGGCCCGTTAATAGTTCGAGAGCGAGCATATAAGTGTTATGAGATAGAGGTAGCAATGGCTACATATGTGACACTTTGTGTGTAAGGTTTCCCAGGTATCCGACATTGTTATTTTGAGTGGTTCATTGGGTATGTACATAAAGCTTATGATTATTAAATTTGTGAAATGATGATTTCAAGGTAAGTTTGTGTTGAAAAGAATTATGGACATGAGATTATGGTAAAAGATTCAAAGATGGGTTAAATGAGGATATCAGACTGTTAGTTGGGATTTTAGAGTTGAAAGAATTTATTGTGCTAATCGACCGAGGTTGGAAAGCCAAAGAGTTAAGCAACAAAAAGACAAAAGCTGAGTTTGAGGCTAGAGATTCGAGAAAAAGACTGCTGAATAATTCATTTCAATCTTTGTCAAAGAAATCAAAGAATTTGTATACCCATTCGAATTCTTCAGCTGGGTATCCCAACAAAGATCACGGGAAGCAATATTTGGGTTCTAAGACCTAAACTACGGTAATAGCGAGTGTTGGTAATGCTAGGTTTAATAGACCTGAATGTCAACACTATGGTAGACGACATCCCGATGAATGTAGAATGAATAACCTGGCTTGCTTTAAATGTGGCTCCATAGATCACTTCATTCGAGATTGCCTTGAAATGGAAGGCCGAGCAAGGCCGAGCAACACTGCCACTAGAGAGAGGCCACTTAGAAATACTAGAAATGGGAATAGTAGCAGAGGAGTAACAAAGGATTTAACTACAAGATCAGAGGTTAGAGCACCTGTTAGAACCTACACTATTCACGCTCTTCATCCCCTAATGTTATAACTGGTACATTTTCCCTCTATGATTCTAATGTAGTTGCACTGATTGATCCTGGATTGACTCATTCTTATATTTGCTTGAATTTGGTATCTAGTAAGAATTTACCTATTGAGTCTACTGAGTATGTGATAAAAGTGTCGAACCCCTTAGGCAAATATGTTTTAGTTGATAAAGTTTGCAAGAGTTGTCCTGTAAAGATTCGGGGTCACTGTTTTCCTACTGACTTAGATGAGTTCGATGTATTCTGGGAATGGATTGGTTGACTCTACATGATGTCGTAGTAAATTGTAGACGAAAGATTATTAAATTGAAATGTCAATATAATGAAATTATTTGGATTGAACAAGATAAGTCGAGTGAGTTGCCTATTGTGATTTCGTCGATGTCGGCTTAGAGGTATGTAAGAAAAGGTTGTGAAGCTTATCCTGCGTATGTACTAAATATGAAAGTTTCTAAATTGAAGATTGAATCTATGCTGGTAGTTTGTGAATATCCGGATGTATTCCCAGAAGAGTTGCTTGGATTACCATCGAATAGAGAGGTCGAATTTGCTATTGATCTAGTACCAGGAACTTCACCAATATTGATAGCTCTGTACAGAATGGCTCTGATCGAATTGAAAGAATTGCAGTCTTAGTTACAAGAGTTGACAGATAAGGGTTTTGCGAGACCGAGTTTTTTTTCACTTGGGCACCAGTGTTTTTCGTCAAAAAGAAAGACGGATCCATGAGACTTTGTATTGATTATCGTCATTTAAGAAGGTTACGATAAAGAACAAGTATCCTTTATGAGAATTGATGATTTTTTTGATCAGTTGAAAGGGGCAATAGGGTTCTCAAAGATAGATTTGAGATGTAGTTATTATCAGCTAAGAGTTAAAGATTCAGATGTGCTAAAAATCGTATTCAGAACAAGGTACCGACATTATGAATTTCTTGTTATGCCTTTTGGATTAACAAATGCTCCTGCAGTTTTTATGGACTTGATGAATCGAATCTTCAGGCTATATTTAGCTAAGTTTGCGGTTGTATTTATTGATGACATCCTGATTTATTCCCGAGATGAGTCTGAGCATTCCGAACATTTAAGAATTGTATTACAGACTTTGAGAGATAAGAAATTGTTTGCTAATTTAACAAAAGTGAGTTTTTGCTCCAAGAGGTCAGATTTTTGAGACACATTGTTTTGGCAGAAGGTATACTAGTTGATCCGAGTAAGATTTCGGTAGTTGTTGATTGGAAACCATCAAGAAATGTATCCGAAGTTAGAAGCTTTTTGGGCTTGGCCAGTTATTATCGATGTTTTGTTAAGGGATTCTCGATGATTGCTACACTTATGACCAGATTGTTACAAAAAGATGTGAAATTCGAGTGGTCTAAAAAATGTCAACAGAGTTTTGAGCAGTTGAAAGCGTTGTTGACTGAGCCACCAGTGTTAGTGCAACCTGAGTTGGAAAAAGAGTTTGTGATTTTTAGCGACGCATCATTGAACGGTTTAGGTTTTATGTTGAAACAAGAGGGTAAAGTGATAGCTTATGCCTCGAGACAATTAAAACCTTACGAAAAGAATTATCCGACGCACGACTTTGAATTAGCTGCTATTGTGTTTGCTATAAAAATTTGGAGACACCATTTATTCAATGAGAAGTGTCACATCTTTACCAATCACAAGAGTTTAAAGTGTTTGATGACTCAAAAATATTTGAATTTGCGGCAACGAAGATGGCTCGACTTGTTGAAAGATTATGAGTTAGTGATCGACTATCACCTGAGTAAATTGAATGTAGTCCCAGATGCTTTAAGTAAAACATCTTTGTTTGCTTTGAGAGTGATGAATTTGCGGTTAACCTTATCTAATGACAGATCAATTTTGGCCGAGTTGAAAGATAGACCGGTATTTCTTCAGCAAGTTTGCGAAGCTCAGAAAGGTGATAAGGAGTTGCAAGCTAAAAGAGTTCAATGTCAATCGAATAATGATTCAGAATATCAGATTAGATCCGATGATTGTTTGAGGTTCTGAGGAAGGATTTGTGTAAAAAGGAATACTGAACTGATGCAGAAAGTTCTTCACGAGGCACATAATGGTTGTCTATCTATTCATCCTGGATGTACAAAGATGTATAATGATTTGAAGGAATTGTATTAGTGGTCAGGCATGAAACAAGACATTTTAGAGTTTGTAACGAGATGTTTGATTTGTTAACAAGTGAAAGCCAAACATCAAGTGCCTTCGAGTTTACCTCAGCCTGCGACTATATCCGAGTGGTTATGGGATAGAGTTACAATGGATTTCGTATCAAGGTTACCTCTAACTTCGAAGAAGAAAGATGTTGTTTGGGACGTTGTTGATAGATTGACAAAATTGGCTCATTTCATTTCGATACGTACCGATCATACACTTGATAAACTAGCTGAATTGTACATTGCTGAGATTGTTAGATTACACGGGGTGCCTACTTCTATTATTTTAGATAGAGATCAGAGGTTCATGTCGCGATTTTGGAAGAAATTGCAAGAACCGTTGGGTACACAATTGAATTTTAGTACCGCATTTCATCGGCAAACCGACGGTCAGTCTGAGAGGGTAATCCAATTCTAGAAGATATGATTCGCTATTGTGTTTTAGAGTTTGAAGGTAATTGGGAGAAATATCTACCGTTGGTCGAATTTGCTTATAACAATAGTTTTCAATCGAGTATAAAGATGGCACCGTATGAAGCATTGTATGGTCGCAAGTGTCAAACTCTGCTATACTGGACCGAGCTTTGAGAAACAGATTCACGGGGTTGATTTGGTTAGAGAAACCAAAGAGAAAGTGAAAGTAATTCGTGATTGTTTAAAAGCAGCTTCGGATTGACAGAAATCGTACGCGGATTTGAAACAGAAGGATATCGAATTTTAGGTTGGTGATAAAGTGTTTCTAAAAGTGTCACCATGGAAGAAAATTCTTAGATTTGGTTGTAAAGGTAAGTTACGTCCGAGTTTCATTGGACCGTATGAGATTATTGAAAGAATAGGGCCAGTGGCATATCAACTAGCTTTGCCGTCGGAGTTGGAAAGAATTCACAGTGTATTTCATATGTTGATGTTGCGACGATGACGATCAGATCCATCGCATGTAATCACACCATCAAATATTGAGATTTGACCCGATATAACATATGGGGTTAAATAGTTGAGAAATAAAATCATTGCTCTAGTAAAAGTTTTGTGGCAACGACATGGGTTCGAAGAGGCTACGTGGGAACCCGAGGAAGCGATGAGAAAATAGTACCTTAACCTCTTTTCTGGTAAGATGTAACAACCCATTTTTGGTTCAAATTGGAACAGTGGTTTTGGGACCACAAATCTGAAGTAGAAATATTTATTTTATTATTTCTTTAAGGACTATAGCATGATGGAATAATTGTGTGAAAATTTCATTAAGAAATTTTATCGATTGAGTGCTCAATTGGACTAGAAAGACTAAATTGCAATAGGTGCAAAATTTGAGTTCTATAAGTTAAAGGTGTCTAATTGCTATGAAATTTTAAATTAGAGGTCCTTAAATGGTAATTAGACCATTATACTTTTGGATAGACAAAAATGGACATGGTTAGGTGAAATTTTAAAGTTGTGCATTAAAGGTATTTTAGTAAATTGTTAAATAAAGACAAATTAACTAAATAAAATTGTCCATCTACTTCAATCTAGTGCCCCATATCTGAAATTATCAAGAAGCCATAGCTAGGGATTTTGGCCAAGCTTTCAAGCTCGATTGTAAGTCCCTTCTTGTCCCGTTTTTAACAATTTTTATATTTTTGAGACTGTTGTAACTTAATCTAGCTATATCAAGGACTAATTTGAAAGAATGTTAAAGTTTAAAATTTTACCCATGTTAAATATGTTTGTATTTTGATGTGTGATGGTAGATAATTCATGTTTGTTGTTAGTTAAACAACATTTGTAAAGTGTTTTTCGATAAAAAGGTCAAATAGGGACTTATTTGTAAAAGGTTATAAAATGTGTAGAAAGGTTTGAATAATTGAAAAATGTGGGCTGTTATGAATACTAGTAATATTTGGCTAGGCTTGGGTTGTGATGAAATTAAATGAAATTCATTTTACGAGCCTAGGGACTAAATCGTAAGATGTTGAAATGTTAGGGGCAAAAAATAATTTTTCCATAATGTGATTTTGGACTAAATTTAATAGCTTGATGATTAAATAAGTTAAATGTGGTATTATAGATCAAGAAAAAAAAAGTTCGGCTGGAGATCGGGGGAAAAACAAAGTAATTGACGAATATATCCTTTTCAATGTTTTTGTAACCGTGGTAAGTTCGTAAGTTAATAAGCTTTGTTAGAATTATATTTTAAATGCTTTAATTTATGCATGAATTGTGTAATCCACTCTACGGACACATTTGACGACGTTCCTGCAAGCGAAAAATTCCAATCGAACCTTAGAAATAAATTTGGATACAAGTGACATGTCACTAGGGTTTTATGTTATGTGATCAGGGTGCTGGTCCTGTACGTCCTATCGGTGGTTGAGTTTATTGGCATAACTTGCGGTTACTTGACAGCTTCTGTGAGCAGCACCGTATAGCTACTTCTTGACTGACAGCTTGTGTGAGCAGGCCCGTTAATGGCTCGAGAGCAAGCATATATGTGTTATGAGATAGAGATAGCAATGGCTACATACGTGACACCTTGTGTGTAAGGTTTCCTGGGTATCTGACTTTGTTATTCTGAGTGGTTCATTGGGTATGCCAATGATTAGAATAAGTATGAAGTTATTACTAGATGGTACAAGTATGTACATAAAGCTTATGGTTATTAAATTCGTGAAATGATGATTTCAAGGTAAGTTTGTGTTGAAATGAATTATGGTCATGAGATTATAGTAAATTACATTATCTTATATTACTTGAATGTTAAATGTTTGGTAAGATTTGCTTATTTCTTTCATATGAGCTTACTAAGCCATATAGCTTACTCCGTTTTACTTTCTATGTTTTATAGAGTCACCAAGCCAGCTCGGATAGGAGATCGTTGGAGATCGCATCACACTATCAAATTATAATCTGGGGTATTAATGATTTTAGACATTTTGAGTATATGGCATGTATAGGGACCTGGTCATTTTGTTATATGTGTCATTATGAACTTGGCCAAATGTATTGGCTTGTAATTGTCAAAGGCTTGATGTGGTGTTTGACGATGTAATTTGGCTAATTTTGGTTAAATTGGTTGTAAGCTTATATATATTTATATATGCATGCATGTGCAATCATCTCTTATGTGATGTGATTTATAAATGCTTGGTAAATGGTTGAATGTGGCTTAATGGTTTTGTTGTTGAATGATTAAGATTGGCTAGTTGATATGCTAGGAAAATTAAGAAAATTATGTATGTTATCGGTAGCCATATTGAAACTTGTAGAATGTGAGTTGGTATGATTTGGTTTGACAAATTATGGTGTAGTAATTGTGTTGAGTGTTGATAATGAAATGACATGATCTAGCCTTGTTTTGTGGATGTTTTGTTGCCTAAGTATATCATTAATTATGCCGTTGAACTTGTGTGTGTGTAGGTGGAAATGAGGGTGAGAAATGGTTTGGGAAATAGCCTTTATTTTGCCCACATGGGCGTGTGTCTAGGCCATGTGTGACACATGGTCTACCCCATGGGCATGTGTTTTGGCCGTGTGTCCTCTGCACCTTAATTTTGCAAAACAGAATGCTTAGAATTGAGCACACAGGCAGAGACATGGGGGTGTGTCTTAGCCGTGTGAGGAACACGGCCTCAATCACGGGTGTGTGTCCTAACCATGTGATGTCTGCACTTATTTTATGAAAATTAAATTAACCACACGACCTAGCACACGGGCATGTGACCCGGTCGTGTGACCTCAATTTGCTCATGCTTTGCAAAATAGAGAGTTAAAGGGTTAAGGACACGGGTGTGTGTGACCACACGGCTTGCCCACATGGGCGTGTCCCAAAACACACAGGCGTGTGACCCCTGTGCATGGCAAAAATTTTCTAAGCTTTGTAAAAATTTCTCGGGTTGTCGGTTTAGTCCCAAACCACTTCCAAAGCATGTTTTGGGCCTCATAAGCTCACATTAGGGACTTTAAGATTGAATGCAAATGGTTTTAATTTGGTTGGAAATTTATGTCTCGGAATTGCATGTTTGCTTGTGATGTAAGTCTGGTAATGCCTCGTATCTTGTTCCGTCATTGAATACGGGTAAGAGGTGTTACATTTAGTGGTATTAGCTCTACGATTTAGTTGATTCTTGGATTAACGTAGCGTGTGTCAGGGTCTAGCTATACATGCCATATATAATTTGTGATAGTGTGATGACTCTTGGCAATTTAATTGTGTTTTCATCTAGTAAATGGATCCCAACCGAGAGGTAGCTGATGATCTTGAAAGTAATGCACCGGCTCTCGCCTAAGGGACAGCGCCATCTAAAAGTAGACCAGTAACAATGAGTCAGGGAGGAGAGGCTGTAGAAGCCTTTTTCCAAATGATGAATGAGTGGTTTGCAGAGTTTGTTCAAACAAATCCGGCCGCCCAACATCCTCCACCCCACATATCCCCAAATCGATTCTTGTAGCTCTCCAGGGTGTGGAATTGTTAATGTTGAACAAACCTCTAGTTGATAAGATTCGAAAACAAGGGGCTGAGGAATTTAGAGCCAATGTTGACGATGATCCTGAGAGGACAGAGTTTTGACTTGAGAACTCTATCAGGGTATTTAATGAGCTTTCTTGCACATCGGATGAGTGCTTGAAATGTGCTATATCACTTTTGAGGGAATCAGCATACCAGTGGTGGAATACTCTTGTATTTGTGGTACCCAGAAGAAAAAGTTACCTGGGGTTTCTTCCAAGAAAAGTTCAGCAAGAAATACATCAGTCAATGATTCATTGATCAAAAACACAAAGAGTTTTTAGAGCTGAAACAGGGTCGTTTGTCTGTGACTAAATATGAGCGAGAGTTTGTTAGGCTTAGTAAGTATGCTCAGAAATGTGTTTCCACCGAGACCATCATGTGCAAGGGATTCGAAGATGGGTTAAATAAGGTTACCAGACTGTTAGTTGAGATTTTAGAGTTGAAAGAATTTTTCGTGCTGGTCGGTCGAGCTTGCAAAGTCGAAAAATTGAGCAAAGAAAAGAGAAAAGCTGAGTTTGAGGCTAGAGATTCAAGAAAAAGACCGATGAATAAGTCATTTTAGTATTTGTGAAAGAAATCGAGGGATTTGTATACCCGTTCGAATGCTTCAGTTCGATATCCCAACAGAGATCGTGGAAAGCAGTATTCGAGTTCTAAGGCCCAAACTACGTCAATAGCGAGCGTTGGTAATGCTAGGTCTAATAGACTTGAATGTCAACACTGTGGTAGACGACATCCCGGTGAATGCAGAACTGGGCTTGTTTTAAATGTGGCTCCCAAGATCACTTTATTCGAAATTGCCCTGGAATGATTGAGAAAGATAATTTTCAGAATACAAGGCCGAGTAACACTGCCACTAGAATGAGGCCACCGGTAACCACGGGAAATGGGAACAGTAGCAGAAGTGCAACAAAAGAGTTAACTACGAGATCAGAGGTCAGAGCACCTGCTAGAATCTATGCTATTCGCGCTCGTGAAGATGCGTCACCCCTTGATGTTATCACTGGTACATTTTCTCTGTATGATACTAATGTAGTTGCATTGATTGATCCTGGATTGGCTCATTCTTATATTTGCATGAATTTGGTATCTAGTAAGAATTTTCCTGTTGAGTCTACTGATTATGTGATTAAAGTGTCAAACCTCTTAGGCAAATATGTTCTAGTTGATAAAGTTTGCAAGAGTTGTCCTTTAATGATTCGGGGTCACTATTTTCAGGCTGACTTAACGCTTTTACCGTTTGATGAGTTCGATGTAATTCTTGGAATAGATTGGTTGACTCTACATTATGTCATAGTGAATTGTAGATGAAAGGTTATTGAATTGAAATGTCAAAATAATAAAATTCTTTGGATTGAACCGGATCAGTCGGGTGAGTTGCCAATTATGATTTCGTCAATGTCAGCTCAGAGGTATGTAAGAAAAGGTTGTGAGGCTAATCTTGCGTATGTACTGAATACGAAAGTGTTTGAATTGAAGATCGAATCCATGCCAGTTGTTTGTAAATACTCGGATATGTTTCCAAAAGAGTTGCCTGGATTACCACCGATCAGATAAGTTGAGTTTAATATTGATTTGGTACTGGGAACTTCACCGATATCAATAGCTCCGTATAGAATGGCTCTGACCGAATTGAAAGAATTGAAGTCTCAGTTGCAAGACTTGACAGATAAGGGTATTGCGAGACCGAGTTTTTTGCCCTGGGGTGCACCAGTGTTTTTCATCAAGAAGAAAGACGGATCCATGAGACTTTGCACTGACTATCGTCAGCTTAATAAGGTTACAATAAAGAACAAGTATCCGTTACCAAGGATTGATTATTTGTTCGATCAGTTGAAAGGGGCAATAGTATTCTCGAAGATAGACTTGAGATCAAGCTATTATTAGTTGAGAGTTAAAGAGTCGGATGTCCCAAGACCGCGTTCAGAATTAGGTATGTGCATTATGAATTTCTTGTTATGCCTTTCGGATTAACTAATGCTCCTGTAATTCTTATGGATTTAATTAATCGAATTTTTCGACCGTATTTAGATAAGTTTGTGGTTATTTTTATTGATGACATTTTGATTTATTCTCAAGATGAGTCAGAGCATGTCGAACATTTAAGAATCATATTACAGGCTTGGAAAGATAAGAAATCATTTGCTAAATTCAGCAAAAGTGAGTTCTGGCTCTGAGAAGTCAGATTTTTGGGACACATTGTTTTCGCGGAAGGTATACGGGTTGATCTGAGTAAGATTTTGACAGTTGTTGATTGGAAACCACAGAGAAATGTATTCGAATTCAGAACCTTTATGGGTTTCACTGGATATTATCGACGTTTTGTTAAGGGATTTTTGATGATTGCTACACCTATAACCAGATTGTTACGAAAAGATGTGAAATTCGAGTGGTCTGAAAAATGTCAACAGAGTTTTAAACAGTTGAAAGCGTTGTTAACTGAGGCACCAGTGTTAGTGCAACCTGAGTTGAGAAAAGTGTTCGTGATTTTTAGTGATGCAACCTTGAACAGTCTTGGTTGTGTGTTGATGCAAGAGGGTAAAGTGATAGCTTATGCCTCGAGATAGTTAAAACCACACGAAAAGAATTATTCGATGCACGACTTGGAATTAGTTGCTATTGTGTTTGCTTTAAAAATCTGGAGAGAGCATTTTTTCGGTGAGAAGTGTCACATCTTTACCGATCACAAGAGTTTAAAGTATTGATGACTCAGAAAGATTTGAATTTGCGACAACAAAGATGGCTCAAGTTGTTGAAAGATTATGAATTAGTGATCACCTATCATCCAGGGAAAGTGAACGTAGTCACAGACACTTTAAGTAGAAAGACTTTGTTTGCTTTGAGGGAAATGGATATGCGATTAACTTTATCTGATGATGGATCGATTCTGGCCGAGTTGAAAGTTATACCAGTATTTCTTTAGTAAATTTACGAAGCTCAGAAATGTGATAATGAGTTGCAAGCTAAAAGAGTTCAATGCGAATCAAATAGTGATTCAGAATATTAGATTGGATTCGATGATTGTTTGAGGTTTCGAGGTAGGATTTTTGTATTGAGAGATACTGAGCTGATTCAAAAAATTCTTCACGAGGCACATAATGGTTGTCTATCTGTTCATCCTGGAAGTACCAAGATGTGTAATGATTTGAAGGAATTGTATTGGTGGTTAGGCATGAAACGAGACATTTCAGAATTTGTAACAAGATGTTTGATTTATCAACAAATGAAAGCTAAAAATCAAGTGCCTTCGGGTTTACTTCAGCCTGTGACTATACCTGAGTGGAAATGAGATAGAGTTATGATGGATTTCGTAACGGGGTTACCTCTGACTCCGAAGAAGAAAGATATTGTATGGGTCGTTGTTGTTAGATTGACGAGATTGGCTCATTTTATTCTGGTACGTACCGATTATTCACTTGATAAACTGGCTGAGTTGTACATTGCTAAGATTGTTAGATTGCACAGGGTGCCTACTTCTATTATTTAGGATAAAGATTCGAGGTTTACGTCACGATTTTGGAAGAAATTGCAAGAAGCATTGGGTACAAAGTTGAATTCTAGTACTACGTTCCATCTACAAACCGACGGTCAACTTGAGGGACTGATTCAAATTCTCGAAGATAAGCTTCGCTGTTGTGTTTTAGAGTTCGAAGGTAGTTGGGAGAAATATCTACCGTTGGTCGAATTTTCTTATAACAATAGTTTTCAATCGAGTATTATGATGGCACCGTATGAAGCATTGTATGGTCGCAAGTGTCGAACTCCACTATACTGGACTAAGCTTAGTGAGAAACAGATTCACGGGGTTGATTTGGTCAGAGAAATCGAAGAGAAAGTGAAAGTAATTCGTGATTGTTTGAAAGCGTACGCAGATTTGAAACGGGAGGATATTGAATTTCAGGTGGTAAAGTGTTTCTGAAAGTATCACCGTGGAAAAAAATTCTTAGATTTGGTGGCAAAGGCAAGTTGAGTCCGCGTTTCATTGGGCTGCATTAGATTATTGAAAGAATAAAGCCTATGGCATATAGACTAGCTTTTTCGTCGGAGTTGGAAAGAATTCACAACGTGTTTCATTTATTGATGTTGCGACGATATCGATCAAATCCTTCGTATGTAATTTCCCCATCAGAGATTGAGATTCGACACTATATGACATATGGTGAAGAACTGATCAAAGTGTTAGCTCGAGAGGTTAAACAGTTGAGAAAAAAAGCATAGCTCTGGTGAAAGTATTGTGGCAGCGACATGGGGTCGAAGAGGCTACGTGGGAACCCCAGGAAGCTATGAGAAAAAAGTACCCTAACCTCTTTTCTGGTAAGATTTTCAGGGACAATAATCCCTAAAGGGGGGAGAGTTGTAACAACCCATTTTTGGGTCAAATCAAAATAGTGGTTTTGGGACCACAAATCTGAAGGAGAAATATTTATTTTATTATTTCTTTAAGGTCTACAGCATGATAGAATAATTGTGTGAAAATTTCATTAAGAAATTTTATCGATTGAGTGCTCAATTTAGCTAGAAGGACTAAATTGCAATAGGTACAAAATTTGAGTTCTATAGGCTAAAGGTAGTAAATTGTAATGAAATTATAAATTAGAGGTCCTTAAATGGTAATTAGACCATTATACTTTTGGATGGACATGGATAGGTAAAATTTTAAAGTTTAAGTGAGGGGGAAAATAGGTAATTTGGTAAATAAAGCCAAAATAACTAAATAAAAGATGTCATCTTCTTCAATGTAGTCCCTTATAGCCGAAATTTTGGGGGATACCATAGCTAGGGTTTTGGCCAAGCTTTCATGCTCTATTGTAAGTCCGTTCTTGTCTCGTTTTTAATGATTTTTACATTTTTGAGATCGTTGTAACTTGATTTAGCTATTTCAAGGACTAGTTTGAAAGAAAATTAAAGTCTAAAATTTCACCCATTTTGAATGTTCATGTATTTTGATATTTTATGATAGAAAATGCATGTTTGTTATTAGTTAAACAATGTTTGCAAATTGACTTTTGATAAAAAGTCAAATAGGGACTTATTTGTAAGAGTCTATAAAATGTGTAGAAAAGTGTGAATAAATAAAATATGTGGGCTGTTATGAATACAAATAACAATTGGCTAGGCTTAGGTTGTGATGAAATTGAATGAAATTCATTTTACGAGCCTAAAGACTAAATTGTAAAATGTTGAAAAGTTAGGGGCAAAAATATAAATTTTACCATAACGTGTTTTTGGGTTGAATTGAACAATGTGATGATTAAATAAGTTAAATGTGGCATTATAGATCAAGAAAAACAAAGTTCGAGTCTAGATCGAGGGAAAAACAAAGTATTTGACGAATAGGTCCTTTTGGCCGTTTTTGTAAGCAAGGTAAGTTTGTATGTTAAATAAGCTTTACTTTAAATGTGTTTAAATGCTTTAATTTATGCATGAATTGTTTAATCAACCTTATGGATACATTGGACAACAGTTTGGCAAGCGAGAAATCTCAATCGAACCTGAGGAATAGATTAGGATACAAGTGACATGTCACTAGGGTTATGTTATATGATCCAGGTGCTGGTCCAGTATGTCCTACCTGTGGCTGAGTATACCAGCATATGTTGCGGTTACTTGATAGCTTGTGTGAGCAGCACCGAGTAGCTACGTCTTGACTAACAACTTGTGTGAGTAGGCCCGTTGTTGGGTCTAGGGCGAGCATATATGTGATATGTGATAGAGGTAGCAATGGCTACACATGTGGCACCCTGTGTGCAAGGTTTCCTGACTATCCGAGTTTTTTAGTTCTAGTGGTTCATTGGGTATGACAAAGATGAGAATGAGTATGAAACCATTATGAGTGGTATAGGTATGTGTACAAAACTTATGATTATTAAATTCGCGAAATGATGAACTCAAGGTAAGATGTTATGGAATGATTTATGGTCATGAGAATATGGTAAATTGCATTATCTTAAGTTATATTTCTTGCATGTTAATGTATGGTAAGGTTAGCTTATTTCTTCCATACGGTCTTACTAAGCTATATAACTTACTTTGTTTTATTTTCCATATTTTATAGTGTCACCAAGCTAACTCGGATTGGAGATCGTCAGAGTTTGCATCACACTATCAAACTATTCATCTGCGTACCGATGATTTTAAACATTTTGAGAATATGGCATGTACAGGGACTTGGTCATTTTGTTATATGTGTCATTATGAACTTGGCCAAATGTATTGGCTTGTAATTGTCAAAAGATTGATGTGGTGTTTGGCCATGTAATTTGGCCTATTTTGGTTGAATTGGTTGTAAACTTATATATATATTTATATATGCATGCATGTACAATCACCTCTTGTGTGATGTGATTTATAAATGCTTGGTAAATGGTTGAATGTGGCTTAATGGTTTTGTTGTTGAATGGTTAAGATTGGCTCATTAATATGCAAGGAAAATTAAGTAAAATTATGTAAGTTATTGGTAGCCATAATGAAACTTGTAGAATGTGAGTTGGTATGATTTGGTTTGACAAATTATGGTGTTGTAAATATATTGAGTGTGGATAATGAAATGACATGATTTGGGCTTGTTCTGTGGATGTTTGGTTGCCTAAGTATATCATGATTTATGCTATTGAACTTGTCTTTGTAGGTGGAAATAAGGGTGACAAATGGCTTGGTAAATAGTCTTTATTTTGTCCACATGGGTAGACACATGAGCGTGTGTCTAGGCCATGTGTGACACATGGTCTGCCCCATGGGCATGTTTTTTAGCCGTGTGTCCCCTACATCTTAATTTTACGAAACAGAATGCTCAGAATTGAGCACACGGGCAGAGACACGGGCATGTGTCTCAACCGTGTAAGGGACACGGCCTCAAGCATGGGCGTGTGTCCCAACCGTGTGAAGTCTGCACCTATTTTATGAAAATTAAATTAACTACACGTCCTAGCACATGTAACACCCCTCACAGGTATTCAATGCCGGAATAGGGTTATGGAGCATTACCGGACTTACAACACAATTACACAAACTTTTCACATACATAGTATCATTTCATACGTTCATCATTCAAACTCAATCAATTTGTCCCTAATACGAGCCTATGAAATATTTTAAAATGAATTATTAAATATAATTTTATATTTTATTATTTAATTTAATCATGCATGACCCATTTTATGTCTTAAAAATTTAATATGCTCAAATCAATATAAAATAAGCCATTTTATGCATGAAAACTATATAATAAAGCATAAAATCATATTTTAATAATTTCTATGTCCTAATTTCATATTTTCACATATTTCATTAATTTATTAAACAATTACTTAGTTTTAACAACGAATTTAAGAATTTCATTATTCTGATACTTCAATTCTATAGTCTTTCATCTGCAGTTCACAACGGCATCTTGTATAGTCAATCAATCCATACCCAGAATCACATCGAACTCATCAAATGGTAAAAACATCGAGTCAGTCAGAAAGCAGTAACCTAGAGTCATTAAAGGACAGTTCTTGCATACTTTGTCAACTAGAACAAACTTGCCTAAAGGGCTCGGTACTTTAATCATGAACTCAGTAATTTCAACAGGCAATTTCTTACAAGACACTAAATTCTCACGAACATAAGAATGTGTCGATCTAGGATCAATTAAAGCAATCACATTAGTGTCGTAAAAAGAAAATGTACCAATAATAACATCTGGTGATGACGCTTCTTCGCGAGCGCGAATAGCGTAGGCTCTGGCAAGTGCTCTAGCTTCAGATCTCACTGCAAAGTCCTTTGTCGCCCCTCGACTACCACTCACATTTCTAGCATTTCTTGGTGGTCTTCCTCTGGTTGACATATTACTCGGTCTCACATTCTGAGGTCTATCTTTCCCATTAATTTCAAGACAGTCTTTAATAAAATGATCTGGCAAGCCACATTTGAAAAAAAGCTTTAGTACTCTTATTCCAACATTCACCAAAATGTCTTCCCCCATACTGTTGACACTCAGGTTTGTTATTTCTGACACTGACAACACTTGAACTAGAAGTAACTTGAGCTTTAGAATTCACAGGTTGATTTCCATGATCTCTATTCTGGTACCCCACTGATGCACCCGATCGACTGTATGAATCTCAAAATTTCTTTAAAGAAAAATGATAAGGTTTATTCATCGGTATTTTCCTCGAATCTCTAGCCTTCTATTCCCAGCTAAAGTCTTTAGCTTTGCAAGCCCGATCAACTAACAAAAAAAATTCTTTCAAATCTAATATCCCGACCAGAAGTTTAATATCTTCGTTCAACCCATCAGCAAACTGCTTACACATAATCTCTTCGATAGAAACATACTCTCGAGCGTACTTGCTTAACCGTACAAATTCTCTCTCGTACTCGGTTATAATCATGTGGCCTTTTTTCAATTCTAAAAAATCTTTGTGCTTTTGATTCAAAAATCGTTGACTGATGTATTTCTTTCGAAATTTAGTCTAAAAGAATTCCCAGGTGACTCTTTCCTTCGGCACTACTGATACTAATGTATTCCACCACTGATACACGGTGTCTCTCAAAAGGGATATATCACACTTTAAACATTCAGTCGGCTTGCAAGAAAGCTCATCAAACACTCGAATCATATTTTCAAGCCAAAACTTAAGTCTCTCAAGTTCATCATCAACATTAGCTCTACACTCTTCAGCCTCGTACTTACGAATCTTATCAACTGGACGCTTGTTCAATCTTAAAAGCTAGACTCCTTGAGGAGCTACAGGAACTGGTTAGGGATTAAGAAGGGGTGGAGGTTCATTCATGATTCAAACTCAATCAATTTGTCCCTAATACGAGCCTACGAGGCCCTGAACATACTTTAGGAGTGGTTCGGGACTAAATCGATAACTTAAGAAGCTTTCGTGAACTTGGAAAATTTTTCTCAAAACAGGGGACACACGCCCGTGTGGCCAGGCAGTGTGTTTCACACGGCCACCAGACACGCTCGTGTCATAGTTCGTGCGGACATTCAAAATAGGAGCACATGGTCGTGTCCAAACCCGTGTCCTACCCCGTGTCCAAACAAGTGAGCTTACTGACTTAGGTCATACGGCAACATACATGCTCGTGTGCCAGGTCATGTGCTAAGCCGTGCCAAACCTGTAGGGTATACTGACTTATGCCACATGAGCAAGTCACACACCCGTGTGTTAGGCCGTGTGGAGCATACTGACTTGATTTCTAAAACTGCACCAGGGAACACACGGCCGTGTACTTAACCGTGTGTCACACACAGCTAAGACACACACCCATGTCTTTGCCCGTGTGGACAAAACTAGGCTATTTACCAAGCCATTTTGCCACCCATTTGGTACACACCTTCTCCTACACATATTGCACAAAAAAAAAGCAAAATAGGCAATTCAAAACAACCCAAATCAAGGCACATAAGTAGCACAATATGTAATTTAAATTCATACCAATCCTTGTAATCTCTAATCATCAAAATGATCACTACCAAAAATGCATTATTTGGCCTAACATCACAAACATACCAATAACCATAATTCATCAATCTAACACTTATAGTAACATATTATCATCAATCATCACACAACCATCAACCAAATCAATTTACAAAACATATTTATACACATATATACATGATTCAATTATACCATATAAACCAAAGTAAGCCATCACATATGGTTATATATATACATACCAATATATAAACCTTTACAATCCAATTCATTTGGCCAAAATCATTACCAAAACATAATTAACATGAGTCAAAGTCCCTATACATGCCATATGACCCAAAACATAGTTTCAAAAGTACCAAAGTGCCAGTGGATAGTGTGATGAAATTTCTGACGATCCTTGAGTCTGAGCTAGCTTTGAAATCACTATAAAACATGGAAAAGCAAAAAAGTAAGCTATATAGCTTAGTAAGATCGTATGTTAACAATAAGAAACTATCACCATTCATTAATCATTCAATTAGTAAAAAACAATATACAACAATTCTATTAAATCTCAAAGCTATCAAATGATCATTCACATAACTTACCAAAGAACTTATCAATTTCATAGTTTCAATACTCAATTTATTATTGAACATACCTGTACCATCTCATAGCAATCTCATACTCAACCACATCTTTCATTTACCCATTGAACCATTCGGTATAGAAGTCGGATACTCAAGGGCCTCACAAGATAAGTACTTATACTATGGCACGAAGCCAAATCAAGGTAACTTCTCTGAAATTCTGGTATCATGGCCCAAAGCCAAATCAGCCGATATGCATGGCCCGAAGCCAAATTGGTATATCTCACACCCGAAGTGCTAATAACATGGCCCGAAGCCAACTCAAAGTATACCTAATAGCATGTCACTAGCATCCTAAACTATTCCTAAGGTTCAATCGTGATTCCAACAATCGAATCATCTTCGAATCATTTCCGAACTTGCCAGTAATCACATGATCGCAATTCATGCTATATCAAATCATATCAAATACATTTAAAATGAAATTATAACATACGAACTTACCTCATACGTTAAAACGACGAATCGAGTCGATTAGTCGATAACTTTATCTTTTCCCCTATCCAAATCTGTATTTCTCCTTTCTTGATCTAAATATATTTAAAATTAACTTATTTAATCATCTATTCATTCAATTTAGTCCAAAACACAATTCAAAACACATTTACACTTTTGCCAAACATATTTCACAATTTAGTCCTTATTTTATAAAATCACAAATTAATGAAACTCACAATAAACTCGTGCTAGCCAAATTACCATAATGCCTCTAGTAGCCCATAATTTTCATTTATTTTATATTTTAACCACTAACTTTACACATTTCTCAATTTAATCCCTATTTTGCATTTCTACTAAAAATCACTTTACAAAACTTGCATATCTATCACCAAACATTCATAATCTATCAAGAAAGTTCAAAGTACACATGTATTCAACAATGGCAACACTCAAAATCTTTAACAATTTTACAAATTAGTCCCTGGGCTAGCTAGAATAAGCTGTAATGATATCAAAAACATAGAAATCATTAAAAATGGGACAAAAATCGTACCTTAATTAGCCACACATGCTTGACCGAATCAAGAACACATCAATGGTATTTTCTAGCCCTAATTTTCAATTATAGAAGATGATAATAAGGCTAATTTGGTTTTGTTTTATTTATGTTAAGTTTAATTACTAGTTTACAATTATAACCTTAATAATAAACCATTTAAAACACATAATAATATGTCCATATATGTCCACTCAAAATTAAAATGGTCTAATTATAACATAGGGACCTTAAATTTAAGGTTCTATAGCTATTAGACACATTTAGCTATTAGAACTCAAATTTTACACTTTACGCGATTTAGTCCTTTTTATAAATTGACCATTTAAACGATAAAATTTCTTAACGAAAATTTCACGCAATTGTTCAATTATGCTGTAAACATTAAAATAATAATAAAATAAATATTTTGACCTCAGATTTGTGGTCCCAAAACCACTATTCTGATTTGACTAAAAACAGACTGTTATAGCACACGGGCGTGTGACTCAATTGTGTGACCTCAATTTGTTCATGTTTTCCAAAATAGAGAGTTACACAGGTTAGGGGCATGGACTTGTGTGACTACACGGCCTGCTCACACGGGCGTGTTCCAAACCACACAGGTGTTGACCCCTGTGCATGGTAAAAATTTTATAAGCTTTGTAAAAATTTCTCGAGTTGTTGATTTTGTCCCGAATCACATCCAAAGCATGTTTTGGGGCCTCGTAGGCTCAGATTATGGACTTTAAGATTGAATGCAAATGGTTTTAATTTGGTCAAAAATTTATGTTTCGAAATTGCATGTTTTCTTGTGATGTAAGTCCGATAATGCCTCGTATCCTGTTCCAGCGTTGAATATGGGTAAGGGGTGTTACACTGAATTATCGAACTTAAAATTTCTCAGTCTAATAAGGCGTACCTTTGGCATTTGAGACTTGGTAATATTAATCGAGAAAGAACCACTAGACTTATGAAAGATGACATCTTAAGTTCACTTAAAGAAGTTGATCTTCCATAATGTGAATATTGCTTGAAAGGTAATATGACTAAGAGATATTTTAATGGAAAAGAAACAACGACCAAAAAACCCAAGAACTTGTGCACATTGACATATGTGGCCCTATGAGCGTTAGTGCAAGAGGTGGTTACGAGTATTATGTATCCTTTATTAATGACTATTTCAGATATAGGTATGTGGAACCTCCCAAACCTAACCTAGACATTATGATCGAACCGTAAAGGACACATTGGACACCTTAGTGTTGAACCTACCCTAACGGTAGTTAAAAACCTTCAAGTAATCCTTTTTATAAGATCGTGGTTTCTATTGTTAGCTTTGGAAAAATGTTAATTTCGTTAGTCCAACCATGTTTAGGTTGAATTAGTGAATTAGGTGAATTTTTATAAAACCCAACTATCGACGTTGCCTTCGAAAAACCATTTTGTTATCTTCTTAGCAATGGTAATGTACCATTACTAGTTAAATTATTAATTTAGCCATATATCATGCATAGTACATTTCAACATATTTATAAAAACCATGTATCTATACCAAATATGCGTGTCATGTATGCATGAAATACCCCAAAATCTCGAACAATCCCAAACCACAGTTTAAAGAGACGTTACAATCCAAAACTGAATAATAATAATAAAATAACCTAAAAATATTATTAAATTAAAATAATATGAAGAAGTAAATTCTGAAGTCTATCGTACATCCGCCTGCCAATTCCGATCGTAATTTCGATCATTACCTAAGAAGTTGGGATAATGGGGTGAGCTTAACAAGCTCGGTGTGAGACTAAACAAGCAAGTATTAAGCATTCATATAATCAATTTCATAGAGGTACCAATAGCACAATCAAACATTATTAATAATAATTTCAAATACACATGATCGTGAAAAGTGCACATGTGAGATCCTACCCATACCATCCTTTACACACCACGAGTTCCCCAGAACCTGACTGCGAAACTTCAACGTATGTGAACAAAGCTCAAAGCGGTAAACTCACTAATAATCAATAATGTAATGAAGCTACCACATAAATAATGTGATATAATCGCCAATCCCCTCGATACTCCAAATGTAGTGCACTGACTACAAATATGTGAGGACTTAATTTGTCGTCGGTACTCTACGGAACTCCTCCGTCAACAACAAATTCATACATAATCATATTTCAATACTTTTCACATTTATTCGACATGTTCAACATATCCTCAATAATCACATCCTTTCAGTAAAAGGAAGTAGTGTTCTAATTTTTGAATTACCATTAAGATGGTATCTACCAAAATCGTTCAATTCACATACTTTACAAATTTCATTGTGCACCAATAGCAACCTCATGTGTATATATATATCATAGTAAATATTTCATGCATTTAAATCATGTATAAACGTAATACCTCAATATTTCATACCATTCAATCAAACATTTTCATATCTCATAATATAATTATGCATAACAATCTCAATACACATTCATACAGTCAAACTAGCAAATTCGCCAACAAATCAATCTTTTAAGGCTTGAAACGTACCTGGTTCGACTACTCACAAAACTAAATTTTGGCTATTAAGCCAAACCAATCAACAAGCTAATTTTTCAAATATAACATGAAATATATCATTATCAAACAAATATTACAAGTTTAGGACCCACACCTTATTTTTCGCTTTCTCGCAGCACCTTAATGAATCTTCCAATTTTCCTTAATAAACCTTTATACGGTCATAATCCGTACGTATGGTCGTTCTTCAACTTTACAGTTAATTCGGGGCATTTGGGTCAGGATCTAATTCAATAAAATACTGGAAAATAAGTATCTAATAATGATTAAATTACTTTATTTAATCAATCCATAATCTTTACCCAACAACTATGTCAAAACAACAACTAATTTTACACTTAATTCCACTTATGCTTCTCGATTTGTGAGTTTTGAATGCCCAAATGGTCAAGAAAATTTTCCCTTATTTACATGGGTTTAATAGCTGATTAGGAGGGTTTAAGAACTCAAATTATTTCTGGAATTAAATGGGCACGCACAACCACCTATGGTGGCTGAAATTGGGGCTGAATTTTAAAATGGTTTGGGACCTCATTAAAATCTGGAAAAATACCTTTAAAAATATTTAATATCTCCCAAATTCCAGATCTAGAAATTTTGGTTTTTAATTGATAATATTAACCAAGAAATTGAAGAGAAAATAGATCATACTCAAACTAGTTGAGAGAAACAACAATGGCACTTTCTTAGCAATGTTTGGGATCGATTTTGGAGTTAAATATTTTAGATTTAGGGCTGGTTGATTTGGGGAAAATTTGCTGCAATATAGTAAAGGAGATGGTGCACAATCTTGATGCAAAAAGAATAAGAAGAATATGGTAAAAGAGGAGGTGTAGGCAACGACAACAATGGAGGAAAAAGGGAAAAGAAAAAAAAAATAAAGATGAAGAGAGAGAGAGAGGGGGTTAGGGATGGCTAAGGTAGAATAAAAAGGAATTCAAAGGTTGATTATTTTGATAAAAAATTTATTTATACCTAGGTTTACTAGGCTTGGACAACAATACATAAAAAAAAGGGAATTTGCAAAAGACAATTTATTTTGCAATAGTTGAGACTCGAACTTGGGACCCCTAGCTAAGTTTAATGCTTTCACCTTAAATAACTAACCATTGGGTCAATTCCCTATTTTTGATATATATTTACATTTTTATGGAGAGATAAATTTGGGATGTTATAGTATGCCTACCTGATCCACTGCAAGAGTGAAACCTTTGATGAATTCAAAGAGTTTCATGTAGAAGTAGAGAAACAACTAGGTTTATCCATAAAGGAACTTCAGTCTAATAAAGGTACAAAATATTTATCTACAACTTCTTAGGGTATCTCATAGAGAATGAGATTCTATCTCAGCTAATCGCGCCAAGCACTCCAGAACAGAATTGCATCGTAGAGAGAAAAAAGTGAACGTTGTAAGACATGGTACGTTAGATGTTAAGTTATTCAAAGTTTTCAATCTCTTTTTGAGGACATGATGTACAAACGGCTTGCTATATTCTAAATGTGTGCTAACTAAGGCAGCATCGAAAACCTCATATAAATTGTGGCATGGAAGGAAGCCAAATCTTAATCATTTTTGGATTTTGGGACGCCGAACCAAGTATTGGATAGAGATGCTATGTAGTTGGACTCATAGACAAAATTGTGCATGTTTGTAGGATATCCAAAGGGAACAAAGGGTGGTTTGTTTTATAACCCGAAAGAAAAAAGTATTATAGGCTTAACTCATGCTACTTTTGTAATGATTGTCGATTTTTGTGTGTGATAAGTTTTATAAATTTATAATGACTTGTTTTTGAAACTAACTATGATCACGACGTAGGCAAGTGTACCTATCGAATAGTAGTATAGCTTTAGCAAGACCGGATTGTCGAACCCAAAGGACTATGAGTACTAGTAATGACTGCCTTTTTATTATCTAGCCGAATAAAAGAGGATTGTTTTGACTAACTAATTAAACTAAGAGCTTGCAAAAAATAGAAATTAGGTAATTACTATTGGGGAAAATGATTGATTGAGACAATACCTAAGGAAAGAATCCACCTAGACTCTTACTTGTTATTCTAGCTCCGAACTGGACGATTTATTCATTCAACTTATTCCGTAAAAATCCCTAATGTATATTATTATCCCTTTCGAGACTAACAACGTCTAATCCCTAGGTTGAACAATCGAGAGTTATCTCTAATTAACACCCTAAGGTTGCATTAACTCGATCTATGGATTCCCTTATTAGGTTTCACCCTAATCCGACAAAATCTTGTCACCCTATCTCCAGGCGCGCAATCAACTCCGCTTAATTACGATGAAGTTACTCTTAGTCAGGGTCTATTCCTCCTCCAACTAAGAGTAGTAACTTGAAGTGATATCCTGAAATACCAAAACAAGAATTAAGAACACGTAATTAAGAACAAATCAAATATTTATCATACGAATTAGAAATAATAACAAGGTTTAGTCATAGGTTTCATCCCCCTTAGGTATTTAGGGGTTTAGTTCATAACTAAACAAGAACACATCTCAGAATAATAAAAATAACAAAACATAAAGAAAACCCAAAACTCCTAAAGAGGAGGTTGAGGAGAGATCTTCAGTCTTGATGGTGGCTCTGGCTTCTGACATGGATCAATCGGCTTTCTCGGAGTAATTCCTTACTCCCTATTATCCGTCCCTTTTTCTTCCTCCTTTAGGGTGTATTTATAGGCTTTGAAATGCCTAAGAAGCCTTAAAATTTGGCCTTTTCCAAATTGAACTTAGTTAGGGTTCGGCAAGGACATGCCCATATGGCATGGCCGTGTATGACTATTTCAGGCCATGTTCGAGCCTGTTAGATTGGCACGGGCGTGTGAGCTGCCCGTGTGAAGAGGTCCAAGCCGTGTTGATTTCGTGCTTTGGCCCATTTTCTCCGTTTTTGGCCCGTTTCTCATTCCTTTCACTCTCCTTTGCTTACCTGAGAATAAAACATGAAATTAAGGCATTAGGAGCATCGAACACCAAATCTAAGGAGAAATCATTCATAAAATGCATTAAACATGGGTTATAAATATGTATAAATTACGGTTTATCAAATACCCCCACACTTAAGCAATTGCTTGTCCTCAAGCAAAATCCTCGGATCATAGTTCAAATTTCCTTTTTTATAATTTCGATCAATATTATCTCAAATCATCTCATAAGTAATCATACATCGAGAACTCAACTATAAGAACATTAAAGCCTCAAACATTCCAAGTTGAATATTTAATACTGAAAAACTTAGGTATCTCCCTTCATCTAAGTAGCTATCATTGATTTGGAACCTCACAGAATTTAACATCCTCACTAAAGATTCACTCAAATCACTCGAAGTGTTTAAGGACAATGAAATTAGCACTCATTGGTCAACATGAAATGTTATTACCATAGACTTGCATGAAAATAATTCGAGATGATACATCAATCAAAAGGTCTTTAAAGGGTTATAACGAGGCTTAGTTAGGGGGTGTGGTCACAAGCTAAAAGAAAAGGTTAGAATTGAGATTGACTTGAAAAATTACTTAACTAGAAAAATATTTAATCATCACTTACATACAACATAGCTCATTTTCTGACTATGGAATTTGAATAAAGAAAACTACTAATATGTATACACACATTTTTTTTAAGAACAAATCAAATAATCATAAATAATTATTAAGAACAAGACATAGCTAAGCAATTTATCCAACTCAATTCTCGACAAAAAATGGGGATCGAATTAAATTAGGGGATTTCAACAATAATGGGTTAAGGGTTAATATTGAGGGTAATACAAGGAATGGTTTGTTAGGCTCAAAGGGGTTTATTAAGGGTTAATTGTGGAGGTAGGCTTTTCATGGCATGAGTGGGTTAATCCTAAGTGCCTCTATCGTTTTGATATATCAAATCAAATAGTGTGGTCTCGACATGCATAATCAGGCAAGTTTTAGAATAAAAATTCAATGTTGACACACTCAAAGTAATAATAGAAGTGAGCATGAAAGAATTAATAGATGCTCAAAAGACTCAAAAATCTCACAAAAATTATGGCTTTTTGATGTTTACAACTATAGGATTCAATTCAAGATAATACCTAGACTTGGGGAAACAACCTAAAATTTTAAATTCGTAAAAATCAACTTATCATGCTTGATTTTCTAGTTTCTTAAAGTTCAACAATCAATGCATGAATGCCTATGTTCTCATTCAAGATATATCAATCCAAATATTCAATCAAAACTCATCATAAACATGATATGAGAAATTCACAAGAGAACAAATCAATATTCTAGGATTTTTAGGTAATGAAATAAATACCCCCCACACTGAAGATGTACATTGCCCTCAATGTATAAAGATAGATATATGGAAAATTAGAAAATCATAAAAGAGGGAGAGAATTGAAACTTCCTGAGTTTTGAATGAATGAATTCTCTAGTTTGGCGAAATGGAGGTGGAGGAGGATACTCCGGTGGTGGTAGAGGTTGGGTACCACAGGTGTTGTGCCAAAAGAATATTATCTTTCCTTATTGAGCAGGGCATGGTAACCATGGCGAACCTTTTCCATCAGAGTTGGAAGTTCCTAAATGATTTCGAGCTTTGGAGTTCTGTGAAAACTGTGATAAAAGTAGGAACTGTTTAGGGGATATTAGGAAGAATGATTTACTCGTAAAGGATTAGTCGAAAGTAAAATTTGTTTGATAAATATTAGAAGTCCTAATAAAAATAAAATGAAATAAAAATTAAAAGATGTCTTAAATGAAAATAAAATAAGAACATAAATAAAAACAAAAAAATAAAAAATTTAAACATCTTCATCGCTAGATGGTTCGCGAGGTGGGGCTAGCGTTGAGATGTGGAAGTACTGACAAATATACTGTAGAGTAGTATCAATGTTATCAAATCGTTGAAAACATTGCTGCTCGAATCGGTTGAGGCGCTCAGAGATGTCAGCATATGAAGCCGCCGCATGAACTGGATGAGAGGGTGGTGGTGGCTGGGCTAGTGGGTCCTCGAACTGGGTAGGGACATCATCAGTAATGTCCCCGGGAACCTCCTCCTCGGTAGATTGAGCGAGACAGTATTGGGGAGGGTAGGTTCCTCAGCGCCTCTTGATCATCCTCATACTAAGCAAGCTCGAGATGACTTATGGAGACATTTGGCCGATGAAGGTCAAGGATGATTCTTGGGTTGCGGTGTCGAGGAGTCCGAAGTGTCACTCTAATCGAGTCACGTAGGGGCCAATGGAGATGACCCCTCTACGATGTCGCTCCGTCTGGTGGCGTATGGCAAGGGCGATGAAGTAGGCGAGGTCGATGACGTGCCCGTTGGACATACACCACAAGTAATAGACATCGTGAGTAGTGACGACACCGGTGCTCTCCCTCCGTCCTGTTAAAGTGTGAGATAAAAGAGAATAGAGGTACCTTAGGGACAGAGGGAGGGACGATGCCTTGGTGCGACTGGGGTCGTAGGCGGCCGAACATGGGACAAGAGTGCTCCTGCAATGTGATGGAGAACGATGGATGTGGCGGTCAAGAGCGTGTAAGTCGTTCTCCTTTCTGAACTCCTCGGTATAGAGACCCAATGCTATACTAAACTTGGGAATGCTTAGTTGGCGGACTAATCCGCCTAAGTGAAACTATACTGTTCCGGGATCATCATAGTTTATCATAATAGTTTGAAAATGAAACATGGAACATAGATCCATCGTCAGCTCTAAATATGTTGGGTCAATGATCCCAAAAAATAATTCCCATGGATCGGTAGTAAAGAGTGCCCGGATCACGTCAGCCAACTGGACTTGTTCGATGGCAGCCCAGTCTATGCAGCAGCCCACTGCTAAAGGTCGGGCCCGTAATATCTGAAAGAGTTCCTCTTAGGGCCCATTGAGGAATTTGAGGAACGAGAGGCGAACTTCCACGGTAGGACCCGAGGAGGATGACGCTCCCTTCTTTTTTTTGAGGTAGGGACGACTGTTTTCTTTCCTCGTGAAGACATTGTACCTATATAAAATGAAGAAAAATGGCAATAGGTATATGAACTTCAACAACCATAATAAATAATTTCAGCCAACAATGATCAAGCATAACCAACTCCATTTCTTTTATCAGCATATTTTTTGTGACATTTATCAATGTGAGGACATGTGGATGAACATACGAATGGCATGTAAAAGAATGAAATTTTCCTAACAACTCATATAAGCATAAAAAGAATTATTTAGAATTATTTAGGCATTGTGGCATGAAGCAGAGATAACAAAGAATGTAAAGTAATAAATTAAATGGATGAGAAAACGACTACATATCAAGAATGCATGAACAATATCAACTACTTTTATCATGAAATTTTTACATCTAATTAAATGAATAGATTAAAGAAAGCATGCAAGAACTCAAACCAATGATGAGTATTCTAGATTATGATGATGAAAATATAGAAATAGAATCAAAAACTTGCATATAGTAATGCTAAATAGGCTTAAAAATCAATAAAATAAAAAAGGAATAAGTAACCAAACAATACAAAGATGAGGAAATGCGTCAAAAATGAGGTTGGAGGCGGCACACGGGCGTGGCGTGGAGGCCATGTGTACTTGCAGCGGCTAGGGTTAGGGTTTTTGAGTGGATAAGACAATGAATAGTGTAGGGTATTTATAGATTTTGGGGAACACGGCCAGGGGACACGCCTGTGTGTCCTAATTTTAGGCCGTGTGTTTTGCATTTTTCCCTTTTTGGCGCGTCTAATATTCGACACACGCCTGTTTTCCTTGGGCGTATTGTTTAATAAGGCCGTGTCGCACGATCGTGTTTTGCCTTGTTTGCTTCTCCCACGCCTGTGTATGCAATCCCCACGCTCGTGTTAATTTGACAGGTTTGCCCACAGTTGTTAGACACGGGCGTGTCCCACGCCCATGTTAGTTTTTCAGTTTTGACCACGGTCTTTAGACACAAGCGTGTCGCACGCTCGTATTGTTTTGGCAGGTTCGCCCATGGCCATGTCGCACAGCCGTGGCGATTTATCATTACCCGTATTTTAGGAAAATCTTGCCCTGTTTCCACACGGTCTTACACACACCCGTGTGCTTGGCCATGTCCCTGTGGTAAGCCTGTTTTCAAGAGCAATGTTAGTCATGGAAAGTGTTAAAACTAAAATTCAAAGAAGTTAGTGTAATTAGTGCTCGGGCTGCATCCCGAGAAGCGCTTATTTATAGTCTGAGCTTGACTTACCTCTCTGTCAAATGGTCAAGGTGGTTTAAGGAGTTCGTACTCCTCTTTCCCGCTATTATTCTTATCAAAATAAAGTTTAAGCCGGGAATTGTTTACCTTAAACGTGTTGAACTTGGGATGACTTACCTCCAATGTACCGAACTGGAAAAAACTAAGTATCGTAAGAGGGGTTTCTTCATCTGGGTTGGGAGTGACAATATGAGGGTTTGTGGTATCTAATAAAACTTGATTTCCAACCTTAAGTTGATTTGGAGAGGTATCGAGCTTGTTTTGGCGTAGTTTTGGTTTATCGGGTGTTCTCGATTTATGTGCTCGCCATTCGTCTAGCTCCTCTATCTGTAGCCTTCATTCTTCATGAATGGGTCTTCAAGTGTTGTTGGAACATGGCTTGTGTACTTCTTTCAGGCTCAATCTCTGCAACGTAGGTTGCGTCATATTGTCAGTTTTAGTAGGATGATATGGATCATTACCGTCCATATTCGATGTTATGCTAGAATTACGAGCTTGAAGGGTGATTGTCTCATCTCCTACACGAAGTGTGAGTTCACCTGTGCCAACATCAATAATTGTTTTAGTGGTTGCTAAAAAGGGCCTCCCTAAAATCAAAGGGGTGCTGATATCCTCCTCTATGTCTAAAACAATGAAATTAACGGGAAATATAAATTTATCCACTTTCAGTAGTACATCTTCAATGATACCCCTAGGAAATCTTATAGTTTTATCTGCTAGTTGAATGCTCATCTTAGTTTGTTTAGGTTTCCCAAGACCTAGTTGTTTAAACATTTTATAAGGCATGACATTAATACTTGCCCCTAAATCAGCTAATGCATGATTTACATCCAAACTACCAATTAAGCACGAAATTGTAAAACTCCCTGGACCTTTCAATTTGTGGGGTAGCTTATTCTGTAGAATAGCTGAGCAGACTGCGTTTAGTTTTACATGCAATGCTGTGTCCAACTTCCGCTTGTTGGCTAGAAGCTCTCTTAGAAATTTCATGGCATTTGACATCTGTGAAAGAGCTTCAATAAACGGTAAGTTAATATGTAATTTTTTTCAAAAGTTTAAGGAATTTACCAAATTGTTCGTCTAAGTGGTCTTTCCTTGTCACGTTAGGATATGGGACACGAGGTTTATATTCTGCATTCATCGTTTTATTATGACTTACCTTACCATCACCTTTGCTTTCCACATTTTCTTGCCTTGGTTCTGGCTCAGTCTCAACGTATCCTTCTTGAGCATCAATTGCATTGAGTTGTTCCCTTGGGTTTGGTTCAGTATTACTTGGCAAACTACCTTGGGGTTGTTCAGATATTAACTTGGACAGCTGACCTATCTGTGTCTCAAGCCCTTGAATTGATGCTTATTGATTTTTGAGTGCTGTCTCGGTATTCTGGAAACAAGTTTCTGACACCAAGATGAATTTGGATAGCATCTCCTCAAGGTTCAGCTTCTTTTCCTGTTGATAAGGTGGCTGTTGGAAACGCTGAGGATTCTGTGGCCTTTGACTTTCTTGACCACCCCAAGAGAAATTTGGGTGGTTTTTCCAACCTGTACTGTAAGTATTACTATATGGGTTATTTTGAGATTTGAAATTATTGTTACCTATATAGTTGACTTGTTCCTCTTCGGTTGTAGGATTGAATGGTGGGTATTCTGTAGGCACACCTCCTCCACTTGAATCGCACCTCTTCACTGGATGTACCTGCGTAGAACCAAGTAAACCATCAATTTTCTTATTTAGAAGTTCTACCTGATTTGACAACATGGTGACCGAATCGATGTTATAAACGCTTGCTGTTTTTGTTGGCTTAGTCCTCATGACTTGCCACTGATAGTTATTCAGTGACATCTCCTCAATAAATTCAGAATCCTCTTCAGGTGTCTTGTTATTGATGGTTCCACCGGCAGCTGCATCAATCATTTGTCTTATCGAAGGGTTCATACCGTTGTAGAACGTTTGAACTTGCAGCCATAGAGGTAACCCATGGTGTGGGCACCTTCGCAAAAGGTCCTTGAATCTCTCCCATGCATCGTAAAGCATTTCTATGTCCATCTGCACAAAAGAAGAAATATCATTACTCAACTTAGCTGCTTTTGCCGGTGGAAAATATTTTAATAGAAATTTTTCAGTCATTTGCTCTCAAGTGGTAATGGACCCTCGTGGTAGTGAGTTCAACCACTGTTTAGCTTTATTCCTTAGTGAAAAAGGGAATAACCGAAGGCGAATGGCATCATCAAAAACACCATTAATTTTGAAAGTATCGCACAGTTCTAGGAAATTTGCCAAGTGAGTGCTGGGATTTTCATCCTGCAAACCATCAAACTGAACAAATTGCTGTATCATCTGAATCGTGTTAGGTTTCAGTTCAAAATTATTTGCAGCAATAGCAGGCCTAACTATACTTGACTGAGTTCCTGTAAAATTAGGTTTAGCATAATCATACATAGTACGAGGAGCAGGATTCTGATTTGCTAATTCAGCGGGTATGGCTGGAGGTAGCGGATTGTCTTGATTTTCAGCTATCTCTTCAGTAGTAGTTGAGATATCGTCATCTTGCTCTTCCTCTGTGTATCTTAAGCTACACTTGATTTCTCTTCGGTTTCTATGAGCTATACGATTAATTTCTTCGTCAAAAAGTAATGGTCCTGACGGGTTTCTTCTAATCATAAACTATAAGAATCTGCCCGGAGAAAAAGAAAGAAAATTAGTAAAATAAAAATTAAAGTTAAATTGCAAGAAAATAAATGGCTAAAGTAATAAATATTTACGTTCCTAATATCTTAGTCCCCGGCAACGACGCCAAAAACTTGATCGTCGATTTTCGTGTGTGATAAGTTTTCTAAATTTATAATGACTCGTTCTTGAAACTAACTATGATCACAACGTAGGCAAGTGTACCTATCGAATAGTAGTATAGCTTTAGCAAGACCGAGTTGTCGAACCGAAAGGACTATGAGTACTAGTAATGATGTCTTTTTATTATCTAGCCGAATAAAAGAGGATTATTTTGACTAACTAATCAAACTAAGAGCTTGCGAAAAATAGAAATTGGGTAATTACTGTTGGGGAAAATGATTGATTGAGACAATACCTAAGGAAAGAATCCACCTAGACTTTTGTTATTCTGGCTCCGAACCGGATGATTTATTCACTCAACTTGTTCCGTAGAAATCCCTAATGTATATTATTATCCCTTTTGAGACTAACAAGGTCTAATCCCTACGTTGAATAACCGAGAGTTATCTCTAATTAACACCTAAGGTTGCATTAACTCGATCTATGGATTCCCTTATTAGGTTTCACCCTAATCTGGCAAAATCTTGTCACCCTATCTTTAGGCGCGTAATCAACTCTGCTTAATTACGACAAAGTTACTCTTAGTTAGGGTCTATTCTTCCTCCAACTAAGAGTAGTAACTTGAAGTGATATCTTGAAATACCAAAACAAGAATTAAGAACACATAATTAAGAACAAATCAAATATTTATAATACGATCCAAAAATAATAACAAGGTTGAGGTTTCATCCCCCTTAGGTATTTAGGGGTTTAGTTCATAATTAAACAAGAACATATCTCAGAATAATAAAAATTACAAAACATAAAGAAAACCCAAAACTCCTGAAGGGGAGGTTGAGGAGAGATCTTCAGTCTTGATGGTGGCTCCGGCTTCTAAGATGGATCAATCGGCTTCCTCGGAGTAATTCTTTACTCCCTATTCTCCGTCCCCTTTTCTTCCTCCTTTAGAGTGTATTTATAGGCTTTGGAATGGCTAAGAAGCCCTAAAATTTGGCCTTTTTGAAATTGAACTTAGCTAGGGTTTGACAGGGACACGCCCGTGTGGCACGGCCGTGTGTGACTACTTTAGGCCGTGTTCGAGCCTGTTAGATTGGCACGGTGTGAGGAGGTCCAGGCCGTGTTGATTTCGTGCTTTGGCCCATTTTCTCCGTTTTTGGCCCGTTTTTCGTTCCTTTCACTTTCCTATGCTTATTTGAGAATAAAACATGAAATTAAGGCATTAGGAGCATCGAATTCACCAAATATAAGGAGAAATCATTCATAAAATGTGTTAAGCATGGGTTATAAATATGTATAACTTGCGGTTTATCATGTAACACTCCAAACCCGGCCCGGACGTTATGGCCAAATCCAGCGTGTCACATTGAAGTGTTTTATCGAAAACCTTGTTTTCATTGAAAACCCTTTTTCAAATAAAAACTATTCCTTCTTGCATGATAATAATTACTTTGTAAAATCTCTTCTCAGTTGCGGAAGCTTTATTTAAAATAGATGATCTATGAAAACTTGTCATTTAAAAATTGAGTTACGGAAACGTGGTATTTAAAAACAGTTATGGATTAGGAAAACCATGTTCTACTTCTAATAAATATAAAGCATGAAAATAATAATAATCCTAATTTGAAATAATAACCAGAGGAAAGGCCTTATTACAATCCGGACTGAAATAACTTAAAATACTAGAAATTTTATGCTAAATAAAACAAGTCCAAGTCGTCTTGCTAGCTGGCCACATCGGAGTCCCTCCTACCGTCGAACCACCTACTGAGGATCATCTGAGAAAAATAAAAGAGGGGGTGAGTTTTCAAAAACTCAGTGTGTACAACCCTCAGAAAATAAAAAAGCATTCATTAGCAAGTCTTTTCGAGGCTAAGCCCAATTCAATATCAGAATAGATGTAAAGCAATCAAATATGCACAGATCCCACCCATCCAACTGTTACACACCATCTCCATCCCCCTATACACACCGTCTGGGGATATAAATATCAACCCACCCATCCGATACACTTCAATGGTAGCCCAATTGCGGTGCTACCTAACGTTACAGCAAAGCTGCTAATCATATATTGGGCTTAAAAAGCCATCGGTGGATCCATAGTCGTCAAGCAACCATGCGATCCTCATATACTTCCTCCGTTCCATAATTCTGAACCCATATGCAACCTAAACAAAATATCATATGAATGCAGTAGGTATACATGTAACATCCATAAATCTTACATTCAACACATAGGGGTATTTTAGTCATTTTTACCCTTAGGGGCTTTTCGGTAATTTCTCTTTATTATAGGTTATTACTTACCTTGGCCCATTAACAAGTCCCCGTTGGCTAAAGCGAGCAGATACTATGCACCAGGTAGGAATCCAGAGAAGAGGAGGTGGGTCAATAAGACCGCTTAAGTACCAAGCTCTCCCTAGATCCAATCCTAGACATGCATATACCCATTGCCACACCTTAACCTTATGGCTTGTCCACGGTCACAATTAATTAATTAATTAAGTTTTATGTCTGTTTAAGCAGTTATCAAATACTAGGCCCAAAACCCCTTACAAAGCGCAAACGAGTCTACATACATGCATATGGCCCACTAGGCCCAATCTCATTTATATGGCCCATTAGGCCCAAATCACATTCGTATGGCCCATTAGGCCCAAATCACATTCATGGTCATGCAATCATATGATTTTTCATCACTTAGTAACAAATTGCCAATTTTTCCTATTATGGGCCCTATAACCCATCGGACCCATTTTGCCCATTCTGGCTTGGTTGGCCAATACACGGCCCAAGTCCATGAAATCGCTCAAGGGGTCTTTGGTAACCTATCGTTTTCCACTTACGAGTGTACACTCACTCGCAAGTCTATTGTAGCCAAACCTCCGGCTTTTCGGCATTTCAGTTTTTTGACATTTCTGGATTTACCGATCTACTGTGTGTGTGCAGTGTATGTACACACCTGATACTAAAACGTGTTGCGATCTCCCCAGCCAGAAACCTACAAATGATGTCACTCAACAATTAATCACACACTTATCAAATACGATCACCAAAAGCCGAAAATCTCACCTTTGCCTCACCTTAAATGACAAGCCTTAACAGGCCTTCCTTGATCACCAATCATGAGTATTCCTTAAATCCAAAACCCCAAAATGCCTAAGGAGCAATTCGGCACAGATCTGAAACCTGAGATTCGATACTAATCCCACAAGAATTAGCCGAAGTAGAGGGAGTAGCGGCAATACAGAGGGTCTTTAGCCAAAGAGGTAATCGACTTTTGAGATTTTTATGTAAAAGGGGTTATTCGGCATAAATAAGAAGAAGAGAAGAAGGAATCGACTAAAACCAAAGGTGGATCAAAAGAGAATTTGAGAAGAGAAAGAATGAAAAATCCGCAAGCAAGGAACAAGGAATTCGGCTTTTGAGCACTTAGAGAGAAAAGTGTTTCAGCAACACAAAAATGAGAAATTCGGCTAAAGGAAGAGAAACAATTTCGAAAATACCCTAGAATCCCCAAAATTAGCATCTATATATACTATAGCCGAATTTACCTATCCCTAAATTCCCTATTTAGCTCTACTTCTCTACACCCCTCATCTCCTAACTTTTCTCCCTGATAACTCTTTAATCCCTTCCTTAAATTTCTCCTCTGATCACTCCCTTCAGAGTTCACATCCAACGCCACTACTGGCCATTTATTGAGCAAAAAAATAAATCTTTCTTTTGAGAAAGGAGGGATTCGAACCCCAAACCTCCTTGCCATGCATGTGACGCCACCACTAAGCCCAACATGTAACGCTACTTGCCACTCCAGCACAAGGCTCCTTGTGTCCAATTCCTCCTTCATTTATTTAAAACCCAAACTACTTGCCATCAAGGTTCTTTTAATTATTAAACTATAATTTTCTTCACCCTAAAGTTCGAACTCAAAACTTAACCAGGCCTATTATCACATAAATAACACTTGACTCGGAATATTAAGCACACCTTTTATCAAAATCAAAAAAGAAAGAAAGTTTGGGATTTTTGGGGCGTTACAAATTTCCTTGAAGAAAGTTATATGAATATCATCAAACCTCAGAGTAAATAGGTACTCTAGGACTTAAGATGGATGGAACGATGAAAATGTGCAAGTGTACATAATCGTAATAAGTAACAAAGCGACAAGAAAATGTCGAGTTATCGTACCCACAAGGACTGTGTAAGAAAATATTTATGAAATGCAATTAAAAACACTTTGGTGATGCCATGAAATGCAATTAAAAACACTTTGGTGATGGGAAAATCTTGTGTTTGGAAAAAGGGATGTAATAACTAAAAATTAACTATGTAATAAAAATAAAAAGTAAAAATTCCAATGCATGATTTTTGAAAAACAAGTTTAATTATGACATAATTATGTTAGATCAATTACATTTTTTAACTTAATATTACTAAGACAATCTTCATATTGTTACGAATAAATTCACGGCAACTTGGTAATTTCTTAACTATATAGCACATACAGACTTACAAAATTAAATAATTTCTTGAACATATTACTATGTCAGTTCAAACAATTAATCAATTTTCATAAGCAAATAAAAGATTAAGTGAGGTAACAATATATCCTATATTGAAACAATTTAATCGCAATAATCTTACAAGCTTTGCATCTTAGAGGAATGAAAATGTATCGCGACCTGGGAGAACTGTATTGGTGGCCATGAATGAAAAGAGATGTAGTTGAGTTCGTAGTTAAATGCTTAACTTGTCAACTAGTTAAGGAAAAACATCAGGCTCCCACAAGATTACTTCAGCCTATTTATATTCCTGAGTGGACATGGGAATGCACCACGATGGATTTTGTAACGGGATTACCATTATCTCTGAGCAAGAAAAATGTTGTGTGGATGATTGTTGATCAACTTATGAAATTGACCCATTTCATTGCAGTCAGGACAAATTGGTCACTTTAAAAACTTGATGAAGTGTATATTCAGGAAATTATGAGGTTGCACAGTGTTCCTATGTTGGTTATCTTTGATTGAGACCCGCGTTTCACTTTGAGATTTGGAAATAGTTGCATGAATCTCTTGGTATGAGACACAATTTTAGCATCGCCTTTCACCCGCAGATAGACGGACAATCTGAACGTGTTATTCAAATTTTGGAAGATATTTTTTGCACTTATGTAGTCGATTTTGAATCAGGTTGGGAACGTCATTTACTTTGGCCAAATTTGTATACAATAATAATTTCCAATCGAGTATTCAAATGGCCGTGTACGAAGCCTTATATGGTTGTAGGTGTCAAACACCTGTTGTTGGATGAAATTGTGTGAAAGAAAATTGGTTGGGTCGAAATTGATTGAAGAAATGGAAGACATTGTTAAGATGATCCGAGATAGATTGAAAACAACTTTTGATAGACATAAATCATATGTAGACTTGAAACATAGAGATATTGAGTTTGCTATTGGTGACAAGGTGTTTCTAAAAGTGTCACCCTAGAAGAAAGTTCTGTGATTTGGCAGAAAAGGGAAGTTGAGTCCTAGTTTTATTGGACCGTATGAAATCACTAAAAGAGTGGGACCAGTTGCGATGCAAGGCTAATGTACTATTTAATACTATCTTTAATTTAACCCACAGCTACCTTAGAAGATTAAACATGCACTGAGTAAGTATTGTGTCAATTAAGTACAATTTCAATACGATTAATAATTAATTCATTAGTTACCTTACAATTGTAATGCAAGAATAATATAATCATGGTTTTACTTAACCAAACAATTTCCCAAGACCTATAACAACGTAAACATAATTTTAATAACTTAAGTGGACGAAATGCAATCAACCTAACACGAATTAAATTTAGGCCATGTGAATTAAATTAAGAATAACAACATATTCATAGACATGTTCCTAACAATAACATAAAAGTTAAAGGATAGGAAAGTAGAATTGAATCCCGTGATTCTTTGAAGCCTAACTAGTTTGCTTCGCTTCTCCTTCTCCACTTGTCCTTCTCCACTCATTCTTGTTGAACCGAGGCTTCTACAAGCACTTGAATACTACTAACCAAGGTGGTTGAAGGGTTCTTTTCTAAGAGGGAAATCGACAAGGAAGGGACAAGAAAGAAAAATGGAAAGCAAATGAGAATAGTGAGTGAAAGTAAGGGAGAAATGTGGAATGTAAGTGTGTTGAATGAAGATGGGAAAGGGGTATTTATAAGTGGGATTTGCTGCTAAAAATAGAAAAAAAAATCAGCAACCATATTCCCCCCTTGGCTGGCCACACATGTGGCAAGTTTGAATGTTTCAAACTTGGTAAATTTAGCCTGAGCTTAATCTTGAAAAGCATAGAAAGTGGAGTGGTTTGAATGCAATTTCAAGGAGACTTCAGCATGTTGGATGGTTTTGGGCAGCCCAATTGTTCAGTTGGATTAGTCTCCCATATTAGCATAACTGGGCCTTCTTTCATAATATAATTAATAATAATTATTTAACCCAAAATAAGTTGGATAAAAATTAAAATTAATTATATTATGTACTAATATTCATAATTTGGACCGTCTTAGGCTAAAAAATTAATTTTCCTCGATGCTTCAAAAATTGCTTCCCAGTTTTATGCTTCTAGTAGTGTCTACCGAGCCAATTTTCACCCCTTGTTCAAATCTATCGAAAATAAATAAAAATTTAGGAAAGTTTATTATAAAATTAATTAAATTTCAATATGTTAATAATTTAACTACAATTTAATTATTTTATAATTATATTATATTTTTCGACAATAATTAATACAAAACTGCATGAATTGAGTAAAAAAATGCAAAAAAAGTCTATATAATTTCGTGTTTCCACACCTCCTAAACTTAATTCATTGCTTATCCCGAGTAATGCACAAATTGAAGAGAATTTTTTGGAAACACTTTTGAAAAATTCCTTCAGAAAACATTTTTACCAAAATTATGAATTTAGTATACTTATGCTTAAGAACAAAAATTTTGATATTTATGCTACTTAAGTATACATATTGTTCAAATTAATCTCAATTATTATTATGATAGCAAAAATAGACTAAATTCTTTCTCAATAAAGATATGTTAAATCCCTACCAATTGATTTTATTCCCTTATTTAAGATTTAGTTGTAACCAATAAGTTTAATTTATGCCTTTATATGTTGAACATAGCAATTTCTCTCCACTAATGTAGGTAGAACAGAAATTTTAAATTGGTTGTAATGTGGCCAAGCTAGGGGTAGGTAAAAGATAGATAAATTTAGGCTAACATACCCTAGACTCAGCTTGTATTGAACCTTCAGAATAATTACCTTCAATACACCAACTCATTTTGCTTTTACATGCTTTTTTGTACATCTATTTCTTCCGAGTACATAAATCTGGAAACTCAAGCACAAATATAAATGAATCATTGTATATTTTTGTAAAAGCGTTTCACATTGAGTAATCCTATACTTTTGAATATCTTCAGTAAGCTTATTACTGCCATTGCATATGTTGCATTATGTCTATCAACTTTGACAGCTCATCTCGAAGATCTGGGCGAGGGAATTGAGCTCTGAATGTTGAGGTTGCCATGTTAGGTTCGGTTGTTGGTTCCATCAGTTTTGCCTTATTAGGGATTCAGCTGACTGTATTGGTTCGATCTTTTGTGGGATCTTCTTCTTCTTCTTCTTTAGAATCCTCTCTCTCTTCAACTTGTTGCTAGAATGAAATTTTTGGCTATTCAGTAGATGTCGCAATTTATAATTATGCCCTGGCTGCTATAACCTGTCTTCTTTACGTTTGCAAGAATTTTATCTTTCAAATACAAAATTGTTAACGTAAAAGGGAAGTAAGTTGGGCCAGAACGTCTAGCGGTACAATTTCGCATTTCTCTCTGAATGATTTTTCCCACACCAATGGTCTTTACCCTTAAAATCGAGTATAACAAGATCATTCGCTCTAATGAAATTGTGGTTCCATGTGGCATAAGGCTAAACCGAATGAAATAGGATCATACATTTGCTAGTAGTGTCAAATATTCTCTACAACAAGTGTGAGTTCTATGCCTTGGCATAGTCCACTTAGAACCTGGAACTGTAAGTTCCTCGAGAATTTCTTGCAGATTTTCAGCCTCAATATTTCTTATCAAGGAAGAATATTCTACGTTTTCAAAATTAGGTAATTCAAGGAATTCATTAATACCATTTGAGCTTATTGGTACCTTGATTCCTCAGACAAAAACTTTGGTTAATTCACATAAAATTCACAAACTAACTCTTCATCTGCACTAAGTCTTTTCTCACAAAACAACTCCCAATTAAGAGCTTCTGCAACTTGTCAAATGAGCGCATTGAAATCAATATAGTTGCTTTTTTTTTTTTTTTTTTAGTGTAAAGCCTTTTTCAGGAAGCATTTGCTGATTTTTGAATATGCTACCATATCTCACCTTGGCTTCTTCACAGTGGAATTTGTTTTGTGATTCTTCAACTTAGATAGAGGCACGAGTTTTTTGCGAGGCATGATTAACCTGAACATAAGATGGAAACAAATATTTTTTCAAAGATTTAGTTAGTATAAAATATTAACAGTTCAAAATAAATTAAAGAGTTAAATAATTAAAACAAATTAAAATTCAGGAGAAAACTTTCGTACCACCTTTGTATGGGAAGAAAACACTCAAATAAAATAAATATAAAGCTAAAGAGGTCAGTTTAGGGATGGTTGGAGGGTGTCTTGATCGTGTGGTGAAACACGCCTAACCCGTCTTCGTTGTCAGATTAGAGTTACAAAACATTGTACAATCAGAAACATTTAAACATTGTAACACTCAATAATTTAATCACATCATAAACCATTAATTTACATGCACACTGTTCCTAAATCGAGCCTCGAGATCCTAAAAATAGCTTAGAATCAATTTGGGACCAATTTTAAATAAATCAAAAATTTTAGGAAAACTATGAAAAATTTACAAAATAGGGATCACATGGCTGTGTGCCTCACAGGGCTGAGACACACGTCCGTGTCTTAGGCCGTGTTAGATGACTCCATGGGTAGAGACATAGATGTATTAATTGAAAGAATGATACATTGGATTGGACCCATGATTAGAACTACAAATAATCCTAAAGCCTAAGAAAAGAGAAAACTAAAGACTAAAACTATGAAGAAACTTATACGATACAAAAAGTTGTCTATACATGTGTTAAATGAGTCTATTTATAGAATTAGAGTGGTCGTCGCCCTTGACCCTAGGTTAGTTATCGTCCTGGTGCTTAATGTTTGATTGTGTGCACTAAAACGACTCTATCTCATAATTATTTCCCATACAGAGTCGATGTCACCACACACCAGGTTCTGTGTCACGACATCGAAGGCAATATATTTATCTTTAGGGGTGTGTCACGACATCCTCAGGCTGTGTGGCGACACCAAAGGCAGTCTTGGAATTCTTCTATTATGGTCACTACATTACAACATCTAACTCTTCGTGTTGCAACATAGCATCTAGTATCGAGTTAACACACCTTCTAATAGTCTCCTACACACTCACAATGCATATTAGCCCACCCTTAGGCTTTATTTGGCCCCTAAGGTCGATAAAAGACTCAAATTACACAATTTATTGAATTTAAATAAATTAATAAAAAATTAACTAAAATCTAACTAAATTGTTTGTATTCAAGCTCTTCAAATATGAAAACTAATTTAATCTGCTACACAGAATTATGGCAGATCACCTACACACTCAATTACACATATTAACACTACCTAAGGCCCGTGTCAGCCTAATTGTTCATAAAACTCATAAAATGTGTTAAAAAATACTTATTTTATTAATATTTAATCATAACTACTAAGTACCAAAAACATAATATAAAATATTAAATTACCTAGAAACCAAGCTCTTTGAGTTCGAAAATAACCCGAATTAACTATTAGACTTGGCAACAGGTCATGTTTATAAGTCTATAAATGAAAAAATATTATCTTCATCGTTCTGTATGTCGATAATATTCTACTTATCAAAAATTAAGGACTTGGGTGAAGCTAGTTATATTCTTAGAATTCGAATCTTTAGGTATCCAATGAGTAAAGTGATAACTCTATCACAAGTTTCATACATTGATAAAGAGAAAAATTTACAATGACTAGTGCGAAGCTATGCACTCATCCGACTACAGTGGGTTTTCGTCTTTCTTTGGATGAAAGTCCTATGATAATAGTAGAAATAGAGCATATGAGTAAGTTGCATATGCTTGGACAGTTGGAAGCCTTACGCATGCGATACTTTGCACACATCCAATTATCTGTTTCACAGTAGGAGTGGTTAGTTAATATCAAACGAATTTTGGTCTCAAACATTAGTAAGCTGTAAAGTATATATGAAGGTATCTTAAAAGAATCAAAGATTATATGCTTGTGTATTCTAGGGAGAACTTTAATCCTATTGGATACATTGACTCAAACTTCTAAACTTGTAAAGATTTGAAGAAATCAACATCAAGAAATGTATTTGTCCTAGGTGGTGGAGCCATAGTTTGGAGAAGTGAAACAAACTTGCACTGCTGACTTTACTATGGAGGTCGAGTATGCTGTTGCTTTTGAAGAAATGAAAAAAGCGATATGAATTCAAAAGTTCTTAACCAGTCTTGAAGTTATTCCTAGTATGGAAAAAGCTATAACACTGTATTATGATAACAATGTTGCATAGCTAATACCAATGAAATGAGAAGTCACAAGATAACCAACACACATTGATCAGAAGTATCACTTGATACGAAAGGTAGTAGCTGTAGGAATTGTACATGTGGTGAAAGTAGCTTTTAAAGATAAGCTTATAGATTTGTTTACTAAGACTCTTGTAACTAGGAGTTTAATAAACACCTCAAGCATATGGGAATGCGAAACATGACATATTTACTTCACTAGGGCAAGTGGGAGATTGTTGGGAAATGTGCCTATAATGTAGTAAACATGTAATTACTTTCTATGTATTTGACCGATGAATAAATAAATAAAGTTAATTTCACATTTCACTATTATGTTTTTTGTATTTTTGTCTTTCATGATTTGCATGCATAGAGAAATTGTGACAAACAAATATTAGCTCATTAATTGTCTAAGTTCAAACTGATAATAAGTGAAACTATAAGAAGGTTTAGATTGCGAGAAAGATAACTTACTTTAGTAGATAATCTAAACAAGTCTGTAATCTCGTAAAATAATCATAGTGAGCATTTGATTCAAATACTTAGAAGGATTATTATGTCATCTACAACTCCAATTGGGAAGATGACTAGTCTTCACTATCGGAGCAATTGATTCCACAGGTAGAGACATAGATGTATTCAATTAAAGAATGATACGTTCGGCTGGACCCAAGATGAATTAACTCAGAGTATGGAACTCATGCGTATGTAACTCATATGCTTTGATATAAATGGAGGCTTATACTTTAAAGATGATCGAGCCCATAGACGATATGTTGGGTACATGACTTGTGTATGGCATGACTTTACTAGCAATAATGGAATTCATAGCTTTAGTAAAGAGTTAACAATATCCTCTCATTGGCATTGTATGGATTGATAAATATGGAATGTGGCTATTGGTTGCTTGTTCTCAAGCAAGCAATCTATCATAATCATTTTTTTATGGTAATCATATTAATCATTAAGAAGACGTAATAGTGACAATGAGATAAAATAATATTGTATTGAGTGGATGGATTTAAATCAAACGAATCGAGGATACCATATGAGGGTTGTATTTAGTGAATGGATATAAATTTGGAAATAATTTAATCAAGACAATTTGTAAAGCCCCAAAATTTTAATTTTTGATTTCGTGTATGTGTGACACACAATTGAGTATCTACTTCAGTGGTTAAGTGTTCTAGTTGTGTGTGAGAGGTCCCAAGTTCAAGCCTTACTTGGGCAAATTTTGGTATTTTTATAAATAAAGCCTTAACCTTGTGCAAGGGGCTTAAGTTTAATTGTTGGTAAGTTTATATTAGAATAGGCCTACTGGTCTGGTGGTTAAGTGGAGTGTTGGAGTGTTGGAGGTCTTGTGTTCAATTCTCTGTGATGGCATGGAGACAATATTTTTGCTCCAATTTCGGCTAAGAGTTGTGTTGGGGCAAAATTCTGAGTAGTTGTGTTTTAGTGGGTTAATAGGGAGTGATTTTGAGAGATAATTAGGGAGAGGTTATCAGAAAATAATCTGATTATCTTTTTGTTGCAAAAATAATAATAATAATAATAATAGAGTTTCGATTTTCTCTCCAATTCCCCAAACTTTTTCTAACATTTTCTTCTTCTTCTTTTTTCTCTCCTCTGGCGATTTTTTTCCCTAGTTCCTGCCAAAATTTCCATTATTTTTTCCCCTTTCGTTTCTTTCTCTTTTTTTTTTTTCCAATTGATTTGGCTATTGATCGTTGGTTGCGCGTGCTCAGTAAGTAACGATTTTGTCTATTGTTAATCGTTCTTGGTTAATCTCTAAAAAGGGGATTCCTTTTTGGTGTTTAAGAGTTAATCAAGGGGCTGGTGGTTTTGAATCGACGCTGTGATTGTGCGAAGTCGTGGTTACTCAAGAGAAGTAAGGGTTTTGTTAGGTTTTTAGTCGAGTTTCTTCCAAAATAGGTTGATTAAAAATGAATTGAGTGATTAATCTGGAGATATGTTGGTCAATTTTTAGGTTCTAGAGGCTTAGGAGTGCTTACGCATTAGAAATGATACCAGGTGTGTACCTAAAACGCAGAAAATAGGATTTGGCAAAAAGTCAAAATTGCTTGCTGTCGAGAAATGAGAGAAATAAGAGAAAATGATGCAAAAAAATTGTAGAGAAAGGAAATAAGGGTGTTATAAACTTGGGAATCAACATTTTGGACTAAAAGAGTTTTTGGACAGCAGCAGTAGTCTAACTTTGAAAAATAATAAAAAATAGTGGAAATTGAGTTAGAGGTTGAATAAAGTGTGAAATTAAATTTTATTGAGTCTAGTTTTTCATGGAAGAAACAATGTAAGCAATGGAATTGCAAATTATGAGATATAATAAATTTTATGAGACAAGGTCAAAATGATTTCAGGTTCCCCTGTTTTGACTTTGGAAAATCATCAAAAATTATAAAAAAAATAATTTGGGGCTTAAATTTATATGTTTAAATTCTTAATGAGTTTATTTTCAATAGAAACAATTGGAAACATCATCCAAATTCCGTACTAAGAGATAAATAATGTTTAGTAAGGAAAGGTTAAAGCTGTCAAACAGTAGAATAGGGATAAATTTGAAGATTTTACTGTACTTATTTGATAAACTATAAATTCTAAAAAATTTATGTAGAAAGATATTTGAGTCTAGTTTCAAAAACATCAAGCGGATCTTAATTTGGAATTCAGTAGCTCAAGATATAAATAATTTAGTGACAATGACTCAAGTATACAACTTTGAATGAACATATAAGTAAATAGTGAAAACATATATGAATATTTAGCTAGCATGGGTTACATTAAAAATGGATCACACAGCCAAGGCCAATTTGGGCCGAGTCGGCCACACGGGCGTGTGGGCCCACACGAGCAGATCACATGGGCGTGTGAGCCCATTTTTATCGAAATGTTTCTAAGGTTGCACGGGTCGCCCAAGTCGACTATGAACCTACTGTAAGGTCGGTAAGCGCTACTTAGACCCCTAAATGTGTGAAATTGACTGAATGATATCTGTACTGAGCATGTTAATATCTGAACTAAATATATGTACTAAAATTGCATAATAGCATATCATCCATTGTATGTTGCATTGCATTGGGTTAGGGGTTGTTATCCGGAGGAAGTGTACTGAAAGGCTTTAAGCCTAATTTAGTGGTAGCTCAGCTGCAAACTATTATTTTGTGCCACATTTAGTACTATTTGGAGTGTAGGGATGGGTGGGTTGATTATATCCCCACATGGAGTGTAGGGTTTGATGGAGATGGTGGGTAGAGGCTGGATGGGTAGGATTTTACTACTGCATAATTGTTACTGCTACTGATACTGTGATGGGCTAAGGCCCTACTGCATTTTTGACACTGTACTGAGATTGGCTAAGGCCCAAACTGTCACCAATAATGAAAAGGGCTTAGGCCCAAGACTGTTCGACTGCGCACTATGAATACTGATTATTTGTTTGTTTCTGTGAGATTACACACTAAGTTTACGTAAACTCACCCTTTTTGTTTAATGTGCACAGGTAATCCCTAGACTTAGACGGATCGGTGCGACGGAGGGCTCAGCGGTGACCACAGTAATTTTTGGACTTCAAGGTTTTCAATTTACAATTTATAATTTGATTATTATTGATTATTTGGGTTGTAATTTAATGACCCTCTAGGACTTTGGTTTTAAATTTGGGTTTTTATTTATTTATTTATTTTACTTTAAGGATTTATACCTGCTGGTCGTAGGAAATTTGATTTTCAAAAAGTTAAAGTATTTTCCAAATGCATGATCACTTAGACTATTTTATTAAAGCTTCTACAACAAGGGATGTTTCAAAACAAATGTTTAAATGAATAAAGACGACTTCCTAAGTTCTAACAAAGGTTTACTAAAGATAATAACATGGAATGTTTTCATCGTAACAACGAGGTTTCAAAAACACTATCGTGTGACATTGCCAGATACGGCCATAACGTCTAGGCCGGGTTTGGGGTGTTACACAACTTATTTGATGTGGAATTAAGTTTGGTGGTCATGAGAATTGTCCAACTAGAGAATTTGATTAAAAAATTTTCTTGAAAAATTAATTTTGGAAAATCTTAGTCATTTTTTGAGAAAATTAATTTTAATGAAGCAAAAATATGATATTTTTGGAAATTAATTTTCAAATCAGACATTTGGCCCAATAGATAATTGAACTTGAGATCGAAAATTGGGCCCTGAGACCCAAAAATTGTATAAATCGGGTTTGGCATGTGAAACTAGGTTGATGGTCCAATCGGTGGTTGGATAGGATTGGTCGGGTCTTCATTGGCCAGGACCAAATTGGCAGCAGCTGAACTGGCTTGAGGTTGCCGTGACGGTGTCGTGCCTGCACCATCGGACACTATGGTGTCAGCAACTGCGATGGCGGCATTTCGATGGTTGGTAGGTGGTCCTTTGGCGGTTGAGTAGTGGAAGAATTACACTCCTACTAGAACTCTATCGAATAATTCTATTTTAGATTAACTCTTCTAAAAATAATATTATTTTAATAGTTTTAATATTAAATATAATTTAATACTTATCTTGATAGTATTTTATTAACTTAATATTAAAGTGATTATCTTAATATTAAATTTAAATTTAATATTTATCTTATAGATAATTATTCTATTAATTTAATAGATTTAATATTAAATTTAATCTATTATTTATCTCGATAAGTATTATATTAATTTAATATGAAAGTGATTAAGTTTAATCATAGTTGAACTTTGTAAACTCTTCCCAAATAAAGAGAGTCTTGGGTTATTATTTTTCACACACTTGAATTCAATAGAAAGTTGTAGATAGAAATTTCTCTAAAAAAATTATTTCAAAAGATATTTAGATATATTTTTCTTATTTTCAACTTGACCCAAAAGTTTAGAGAAATTGCAAAACTACCCCACTGGTAATTTTGTGAAAACTTTTCTAATTTGAAGCGAGCCCACACTCGGTAGACATGAGCTTGAGGATAGCAGAGAAGTCTACTCGATCAAAACGTTCATCCTAGACAAATCAAAAGGTACGATTTTGATTAAATGTTTATTACTTTAGATAACACAACCAAATTCTTGCATTTGAAAATTTTTTAAAATTCTAGTTTTTTCCTTAAACTTATTTTTTCGTTGTGTTTCTTAAACCTATTTTTTCCAACATTTGTTATCAGAGCTAGAATGTGCTTTATTCGTAAGTATAAATAGATAATCAAAATAAAGTTTTCTTCTTCTTAAAGGATTCTATTACATAGGAAGTGATATTCTTTAGATCTTATGCACGGAAGAACGAGGGTTTGCGGTTACATACAAAGTGTCATTCTTTAGACCTTATGCACTGTTTAAATCGTTTAGGGAGATTTACGAGCGAATGTGAGAGTAATTAATGGAAGAACGAGGGTTTGTCGTAGAATTAGTTGGCTTAAATTGTTCTACTTAAACCCTAGGATTGACAACCCTAGGAAGTAATATAGGTAGATAGGCCGAGAGGATAAGTCTACTGAGCAGTTTATAATTTATCCCGGTTGAACTGGTATCACCCTTAGTTAAAGGCTGGTGAGGCATTAATTGTGTTAGAGAAGTTTGATAGAATTAAATTAACCTCAATTGCTTAGTGAACCCTACCATGTCAAATTTGTATATATAATATTATTTAAAGGTTTGACTAAGTTGATGTCATCCTCAATCGAATTCCAATTCAATTGTGAAATTATCTAAATATTAATAAGGAAAACTTGATAACCAAATCAAATTATGTTGGATAGTTTAAAAAGTCCAAAAATCTTGACTAAACTAAATCGATATCACCCTTAATCAAAGGTTGGTGAGGCATCAATTACGTTAGAGAAATTTAATAGAATTAAAATAGTTTCAATGGACTTAGTGAACCATACCATGTCATAACAAATCTATATCTATATTATTATTTAAAGTTTTGACTAAGTTGGTGTCACCCCCAATTGAATTTGTGAAATTATCATAAGCCTAAATTTTTATAAAATAAACAAATATAAATTTAAAGGTATTTTTAATTATTTTACAACAATGTAGAAAAATACGACATAATAGGATTTGGACTCAAGATCTTAAAATCTTCTTTTCCTTAACTCTACAATTTCAACCAAAGCGACATTTAATATTCATATATATTTTTTATAGATTTATTATGTTAATATTTCATTCATATCATAAATATGTAGGGATGACAATGGAGCGAGGTAGGAGTGGATATTATTAAATCCACCTTTGCTTCACAGTTGGCATGCTCTGCTCTACCACCCATCCTTCTCCACTATGGATGTATAATCTTAAAAACCACTCTCACCTTTTTGAATGTTGGATGCATCCATCTCCACCCCACCCCGCTTTGCTTCAATTTAATTTTTGCTACTCATCTTTAATATTTTCAATCTTTTTAAAGTCAGGTAAATATTCAAACATAATTCTTTAAAAAAATTTAAACATAAAATATACAGATATTTTCTATATCACGTTATTATATATTTACCCATTTAATAATCTATATATACAAAGATAAAATGATAATTTCATATACTGGAGCGAATCAGGATGAGACAAAAAATTACCATAATCTCTCCATATCCACTATTAAAAAAAAAAGAAAATACACTCCAAATAAAGCGAATTAATTCGAAATTCATCCAACATCCCTATAAATATGCCATAATCTATTTGATATTAATCACATGAATTTCTTTTCGGTTCTTGTTAAAACTATTATGCATCTAATGATAAAGCCCATTAAGATCAATTTGCTTTGATGTCTTATTTTATTGTCGTTCTAACTTACATGCATTACCTACAAATTCTAATGTATGCTAAATCTCAACTAAATTGTTGGTAAAGTTTGAACTTGCTAACAATTTTTTTTTCATCAAATGGACCTCAGCACTTTAACCGGCCCATATGCTTCACTTATGAAATAAGTTGTTAACTCAGAAAATTTATATCTTAAAATAAAAAAATATTAAATATAAAAAATATTAGGATAAGGAGATAATTTTGCAATTTTTTTTCTTCGTACAAGTAATTTAATTACACTTGGAATCTAGTTTAAGTTTTGACATGAAGCAACGTGTGATTGAGGAAGCTAGTTTTTTAAATATAAAAAAATATTACGTGTGATTGAAGTTTTTCTTTTTAATCCAAATAACGTGTGATGAAAGTTAGATGGAAGCTAGTTTGAGTTTTGACATGAAGCAAAATGGTATCATAATTTTTAAGAATCAAATACCATGTTAACTCTTCCTATGCTTAGCTCATTAACTACCACAATAAAACATTGTTTCTTTTTCTTTTTTACTTGAATTCTACTAAGTCAAGTATTGGAAAAACGCTTCTCCATTGAGAAAAAAAAAAAAGAAGAGGGAAAAATCTTAGTCTTTGTCCATATCTTAATATTGGATCAATCATTGCATATATTGAGGATATAAATTAAACATAGTTCTCTAAGTTGGCCTAGTAAAAACATACATCACCTATATATAACAATTGGCTTATCATAGTTTTAATTTTTTAAATGGGTGATTAACATTTTAGACTTGGCCAAAGACATAAGATCAGATTTTATCAGCATTTGATATGAAGTCATTACTACCACCATGAGGAGCAGCTTGAAGACTGAGCCAGTAGCTCAATGATAGAGTTCATATTATATATGATAATTTTGCTATAATCCGTCAAGAAAATTATTGTTTTTACCAACATTTTACACAAATACGCAAATCATAGATTGTTAGAAACAAGCTGATGGAGATTTAATTGCTTCAAGAACAATTACTGAAAAAATATATAAATATATTTGTAGTTTAACGATTCAAATTAAGGTTAAACAATTTGTTGGTTCAACTAATCTGGCATCTTCCATTGATCCAAATTCTAATTGATTTCATTTTTAAATTTATTTTCTGTTTATCAGCATTCTTAATCGACTAGGTCATAGTTCGCACCTCCAATAGACTTGAATTTTAAATTTACCTTTCACATAAATCAACTAAATTAGTTCTAAAATTTATCAACTTTTTTGCCTCGTTCTATCCTTTGTTGGAATTCTTTTTTCCATGCAATGAAAGCTTTGATATGATTGACATCAGCAAGGCAGTATTTTTAATTGATTAAAATCTAAGTTGACATGGTCGGACACCAAAAGACAAATAAAGGAGATAATACAAAATTTCATCTTTAGATAATTTTAAAAATGAGATGGTACATATAAAGGATGTCATTGCGGAGAATTTTGAGAACATCAACTTCCTACATTTTTTTTGACGTGGTCTCTCCCACTTTGTAATATTATTGGAGAAAAAAAATTAGTATCATGTTTTAGACTTTTTTTTCTTATATACAAGTAGGAATATTTGAAAAAATTTTGAATTAAAGAGAATACTTTTTTTATTCATTATATTACTAAATTTCCATTAACAATATTTTATTAGTATAATAATTATTATATGATAATAACAATGATTAATATTAAATAACTATTGTTTAACACAATAATATTTTAATGTGAAATTAATAAATATTATTATATAATTTGTAAAATTACTATTTAAAAAATACATCATATATTATTAATGAATTAAGAGATATTTCAAATTTATAAAATGATTGAATATAATTAGATAAATTAAAAATAATCAAATCCAAGTTTTTATAATTATTTTTATTTAAACAAATATATTTTTATGTATAAATATTATAATAATTAGATCATGCTAAAATCATTTTTTACAATTAATCTATTATATAATACATCTATAATCTATCTATAATATATATAAACACGAGTTTGGAAAAATTTTAATTTTACTAGTGTTGGGGATCGACCTGTATAAACAACGAGATTATAAAAGTGGAGAGGAACGAACATAACTATTTTACGTGGAAAACCCTCAAGGAAGGAAAAACCACGAGCAAATGATGTATCGACTTTTCACTAAATGAGTAAACAAACGAGAGTACAAATAGAGAAAATAAACCTAAAAGTACTAAACATACAATCCCAAACCCCAAAAATAAAGTCCTAACTAGAGAACAAAATTCACTCCATAGTTACCACGAAACTCTCACCAAAACTCATATTTGATTACATCTTGTCGCCATCAAGAAAAATCATTATTGATTGGCATGTCAAAACAAGGACACAATGACCCCTTTAAATAGACTTAGATTAGAGTACTAATCATACTACAATATCCCTGGAATAATTAGGGTCCATTTGGGAGAAACAGTCTTACTTGAAGTCTAAAACGTGGCTGCCAAATAGGAAAACACGTCCTGATGTGCCGACTCTCCTCGTCACAATGTCAATGCTACATTTGGCTGGGTTTACATCGTGTCATCCCAAAGAGCCCTACCTACTCGTCACAACATTAGGCCTATTTTGGCCTTTCTTTGGCTATTCATTGATTATTGTCTTTGCAAACTTTTTGATAAATGTGAGCCACACCCCACAAATCTCCTTTTCCATGCCCCGTCATGAGCCAAACTCAAATTTTGCAATCCATGAACCAAGCCAAAACCATGTTAGAACTTGGGAACTGAAAGACTCCTAGTCTTCAAAGTTATATAATGCAACAAGGGCCAGTAATACCTGAACAGGAGAGAAAGCATCAACTCTCTCCACTTGATTATAACCCTCTGCGACCAACCTTGCCTCAAACACTCTGCTAACCATTTGTGTCCTAAAGACCAAAAAGGGATTAGATTCTTATCTAAATCAAGCACATTTCTAATGTCTAACACGATTCCACCTTTAACTGGATTATATGTGGAGAATAATGAATCATCACCTTTGTCCCTAATGACATCAGCTACCTCTGTAATTATTCAAAACTGCCAAAAACTAAAATTTATGACCCGTTGAACATCTCAATATCCAAAATTGTTGTTGTGTCATCGAACGAGTAGATATGTGAAAGTTGAATCTTGCTTCTAATACCAATTTGTTAGGGGTCGACTTGTATAAATAATGATATAGTAAACGTAGAGAGGAACAAACATAAATATTTTATGTGGAAAACCCTGAAAACAAGTAACTAAGGTATCAATTTTTCACTAAATGAGTAAACAAACAATGATATAATATGGAGAAAATAAACCTAAAAGTACAATCCAAAACCCCAAAAATAAAGTCCTAACTTTGGAATAAAATTCTCTCCATAGTTACAATAAAACTCTCACAAAAACTCATATGGGTCGCGGATGATGCTTGGGCTGTGGTGTTGAGGAGTCCGAAGTATTGTGCTAGTCGATTCATGTATGGGCCAATGGAGATGACCCCTCTCGTATGTTGCTCCGTCTAGTAGCGTATGGCAAGGGCGATGAAGTAGGCGAGGTCGATGACGTGCCCGTTGGACATACACCATAAATAATAGATGTTGTGGGTAGTGATGATACCGGTGCTCTCCCTCCGTCCTATCAAAGTGTGAGATAAGAGAGAATGAAGGTACCTTAGGGATGGAGGGAGGGATGATGCCTTTGTGCGACTGGGGTCGTAGGTAGCCGAACGTGGGGTGAGGGCGTCCCAACACCGTGAGGGAGAACGATGGATGTGGCGGTCAAGAGCGTGTAAGTCATTCTCCTCTCTAAACTCCTCGATATAGAGACCCAATGCGGTACAGAACTCAGGAACGCTTAGTTGGCGGACTAATCTTCCTAAGCGAAAGTAGACTGTGCTGAGATCGTCGTAGTTGGTCATGACGATTTGAAGATGGAATGTCGAACACAGTTTCATTGTAAGCTCGAGGTACGTCGACTCGGTGATCCCAAAGAATGACTCCCATGGGTCGGTAGTAAAGAGGGCCAAGATCGCGTTAACCAACTGGACTTGTTCGATAGCAGTCCAGTCTATGCAGCGGCCCGCTGCTAAGGGTCGAGCCCGTAGTATTTGATATAGTTCCTCTTGAGGTCCATTGGGAAACTAGAGAAATTGGTGGCGAATTTTCGCGGTAGGGCCCGCGGAAGATGACGCTCCTTTCCTTTTCTTGGAAGCGGGAACGGCAGTTTTCTTGCCTCGTGAGGACGATATTGTGAACCTATACAAATGAAGAAAAAAGAAATAACAATAGGTATATAAATTGAAAAGCCATAACTTTGAATAAATAATTTCAGCCAAAATACGAACCAAGCATAACCAACCCAATTTCTTTTAACAGCATAATTTCTTGACATTTATCAAAGTGAGGACATGTGGATGAGCATATGAATGGCATGTAAATGACAAAAGAATGAAATTTTCCTAACAACTCTCATGAACATAAAATGCATGAAAAATTTTAACTACTCTTGATCATGAAAGTTTTATTTCTAGCTAAATGAATAAAGTAAAGAATGCATGCAAGAACTTAAACTAAATGATGGGTGTGATATTTAAATGATGAAAAATATAGAAATAAATTCAAAAACTTGAATATTATCGTGATAACTAGGCCTAAAAATCAATAAAATAGAAAAAGAAGAAGTAAACAAATGCTAGGAAGAGGAGAAAATGCATCAAAAACGAAGTTGGAGGCAGCGCACGAGCGTGGCGTGGAGGCCGTGTAGACTTGCAGCGGCTAGGGTTAGGGTATTTGAGTGGGGAAGATAATGAATAATGCGGGGTATTTATAGATTTTGGGGCATACGGCCAGGGGACACGCCCGTGTGTCCCAATTTCAGGCAGTGTGTTTCGCGTTTTTCCCCTTTTGGCGCGTCTAAAATTTGACACATGCCCGTGTTCCTTGGGCATGTTGTTTAACACGGTCATGTCATACGACCGTGTTTTACCTTGTTTGCTTCTACCACGCCCGTGTTAATTTGATAGGTTCGCCCACGGGTGGTCGACACGGGTGTGTTGCACGCCCGTGCTAGTTTCCAGTTTCGACCACGGTCCTCAAGCATGGGCATGTCGCATGCCTGTTTTGTTTTGGCAGGTCCGCCTATGGCCATGTCCCACGACCGTGGCTGTTTATCGTTGCCTGTGTTTTAGGAAATTCTCACCCTATTTCCACACGGTCTTATACACACCTGTGTGCTTGGCCATGTCCCTATGGTAAACCTGTTTTCAAAAGCTCTGTTAGTCATGGCAAGTGTTAAACACTAAAATTTAAAGAAGTTAGTGCAATTAGTGCTCAGGTTACCTCCCGAGAAGCGCTTATTTATAGTCTAAGCTCGACTTACCTCTCTGTTGAATGGTCAAGGTGGTTTAAAGATTTCGTACTCCTCATTCCAGCTATCATTCTTATCAAAATAAAGCTTTAGTCGGTAATTGTTTACCATAAAAGTGCCAAACTTAGGATGACTTACCTCCACTATACCGAATAGGAAAATACTAAGTACCGTAAGAGGGGTTTCTTCATTTGGGTTGGGAGTGACAATGTGAGGGTCTGCGGCATCTAATAAGACTTGATCTCCAACCTTAAGTTGATTTGGAGAGGTATTGAGCTTATTTTGGCGTAGGTTCAGTTTATCAGGTGTTCTCGATTTATGTGCTCGCCATTCGTCTAGCTCCTCTATTTGTAGCCTTCATTCTTCATGAATGGGTCCTCTATTGTTGTTGGAATACTGCCCGTGTACTTCTTTCAAACTTAATTTCTGCACTGTGGATTTCGTCATATTATCAGTTTTAGTAGGATGGTGTGGATCATTACCTTCCATGTCCGATGTGATGCTAGAATTATGAGCTTGAAGGGTGATCATTCCGTCTCCTACGCGAAGTGTAAGTTCTCCTGTGCCAACATCAATAATTGTTTTAGCAGTTGCTAAAAAGGGCCTCCCTAAAATCAAAGGGGTGTTGGTCTCCTCCTCTATGTCTAAAACAGCGAAATCAACGGGAAATATGAATTTATCCACTTTCACTAGTACATCTTCAATGATACCCCTAGGAAATCTTATAGTTTTATCTGCCAATTGAATGCTTATCCTAGTTTGTTTAGGTTTCCCAAGACCTAGTTGCTTAAACATTTTGTAAGGCATGACATTGATACTTGCCCCTAAATCAGCTAATGCATTATTCACATCTAAACTACCAATTAAGCAAGGAATTGTAAAACTCCCTGGATCTTTAAATTTGTTGGGTAGCTTATTCTGTAGAATAGCTGAGCAAACTGCGTTTAACTCCACATGTGATGCTTCGTCCAACTTTTGCTTGTTTGCTAAAAGCTCTCTTAAAAATTTCATTGCATTTGGCATCTGTGATAGATCTTCAATAAACGGTAAGTTGATATGTAATTTTTTTAAAAGTTTAAGGAATTTACCGAATTGTTCATCTGAGCGGTCTTTCCTTGTCGTGTTAGGGTATGGCACACGAGGTTTATATTCTTCATTCACCTATTTGTTATGACTTACCTCACTTTTACCTTTGCTTATCACAGTTTCTTGCATCAATTCTGGCTCAGGCTCAACGAATCCTTCTTTATCTTGAGTACTAATTGCGTTGAGTTGTTCCTTTGGGTTCGGTTCAGTGTTACTTGGCAAGCTACCTTGTGGTCATTCAGAAATTAATTTGGATAGCTGACCTATCTGAGTTTCGAGTCCTTGAATTGATGCTTGTTGATTTTTTAGTGTTGTCCCGGTATTCTGGAAATGAGTTTCTGACACCGAGATGAATTTGGATAGCATCTCCTCAAGGTTTGGCTTCTTTTCCTGTTGATAAGGTGGCTGTTGAAAACCCTGAGGATTCTGTGGCCTTTGATTTCCTTGACCGCCCCAAGAGAAATTTGGGTGGTTCTTCCAACTTGCATTATAAGTATTACTATATGGGTTATTTTGAGATCTAAGATTATTGTTACCCGTATAGTTGACTTGTTCCTCTTTGGTTGAAGGATTGAATGGTGGGTATTCTGTAAGCACACCTCCTCCACTTGAACCACACCTCATTACTGGATGCACCTGTGTAGAACTAAGTAAACCATCAATTTTCTTATTCAGAAGTTCTACCTGATTTGACAATATAGTGACCGAATCGACGTTATAAATGCCTACTGTTTTCGTTGGCTTAGTGCTAATGACTTGCCACTGATAGTTATTTAGTGACATCTCTTTAATAAATTCAGAAGCCTCTTCAGGTGTTTTGTTATTGATGGTTCCACCAGCAGCTGCATCAATCATTTGTCTTGTCGAAGGGTTCACACCCTTGTAGAATGTTTGAACTTGCAGCCATAGAGGTAATCCATGGTGTGGGCACCTTCACAAAAGGTCCTTGAATCTTTCCCATGCATCGTAAAGTGTTTCTAAGTCTATCTGCACAAAAGAAAATATATCATTCCGCAACTTAGCTATTTTTTTCGGTGGAAAATATTTTAATAAAAACTTTTCAGTCATTTGTTCCCAAGTGGTAATGGACCTTCATGGTAGTGAGTTCAACCATTGTTTAGTTTTATTCCTCAGTGAAAAAGGGAATAACCGAAGGCGAATGGCATCATCAGAAACACCATTAATTTTGAAAGTGTCACACAGTTCTAGGAAATTTGCCAAGTGAGTGTTGGGGTTCTCATCCTGAAAACCATCAAATTGAACAAATTGCTGTATCATCTAAATCGTGCTAGGTTTTAGTTCAAAATTATTTGCAACAATAGCAAGCCTAACTATACTTAACTCAATTCCTATAAAATTAGGTTTAGCATAATCATACGTAGTATGAGGAGCAGGATTCTGATTTGCTAATTCAGCGGGTATGGCTGGAGGTAGCGGATTGTCTTGATTTTTAGCCATCTCCTCAGTTGCAGTTGAGATATCATTCTCTTGCTCTTATTCTGTAAATCTTAAGCTACGTCTGATTTCTCGTCAATTTCTACGAGCTGGACAACCAATTTCCTCGTCAAAAAGCAATGGTCCTGACGGGTTTCTTCTAGTCATAAACTATATGAACCTGCCAGGAGAAAAAAGAAAGAAAATTAGTAAAATAAAAATTGAAGTTAAATTGCAAGAAAATAAATGGCTAAAGTAATAAACATTGAGCATTCTTAATATCTTAGTCCCCGGCAACGGCGCCAAAAACTTGATCGTCGATTTTCCTGTGATAAGTTTTATAAATTTATAATGAATCATTCTTGAAACTAACTATTATCACGACGTAGGCAAGTGTACCTATCGAACAGTAGTATAGATTTAGCAAGACCGGATTGTCGAACCCAAAGGACTAGGAGTACTAGTAATGATTGTCTTCTTATTATCTAGCCGAAGGAAAGAGATTTGTTTTAACTAACTAATTAATCAAACTAAGAACTAGCAGAAAATAGAATTTGGGAAATTACTTTTGGGGAAAGCGATTGATTGAGACAATACCTAAGGAAAAATCCACCTAGACTTTTTCTTGTTATTCTGGCTCCGAACCGGACGATTTATTTTTTTGAACTTGTTCCGTAGAAATCCCTAATGTATATTATTATCCCTCTTGAGACTAACAACGTCTAATCCCTAGGTTGAATAACCGAGAGTTATCTCTAATTAACACTCTAAGGCTGCATTAACTCGATCTATGGATTCCCTTATTAGGTTTCTCCCTAATTCGGCAAAATCTTGTCACCCTATCTCTAGGCGCGCAATCAACTCCGCTTAATTACGACAAATTTACTCTTAGCCAAGGTCTATTCGTCCTACAACTAAGAGTAGTAACTTAAAGTGATATCCTAAAATACCAAAACAAGAATTAAGAACACATAATTAAGAACAAGTCAAATATTTATCATAGATTTAGAAATAATAACAAGGTTTTGTCATAGATTTCATCCCTCTTAGGTATTTAGGGGTTTAGTTCATAACTAAACAAGAAAACATATTAGAATAATAATAATTACAAAACATAAAGAAAGCCCAAAATTCCTGAAGGGGAAATTGAGGAGAGATCTTTAGTCTTGATAATGGCTCCAGCTTCTAAGATGGATCAATCGGCTTCCTTGGAGTAATTCCTTACTCCTTATTCTCCGTCCCTACTTTTTTCCTCTTCTAGGGTGTATTTATAGGCTTTGGAATGCCTAAGAACCCTCAAAAGTGGCCTTTTCCAAATTGGACTTAACTTGGGCTCAGCAGGGATACGCCCGTCTGCGATAACTTCAGGCCGTGTTCGACGTACACGGCCATGTGTTATACCCGTATAAATTGTGCTTTAATTCTGCCAAATTGACACGGCCATGTGATATGCCCGTGTGAAGAGGTCCAGGCCATGTTGATTTCATGCTTTGGCCCATTTTCTCTATTTTTGGCCCGTTTCTCGTTCCTTTCGTTCTCCTATGCCTACCTGAGAATAAAACATGAAATTAAGATATTAGGAGCATCGAATTCACCAAATCTAAGGAGAAATCATTCATAAAATGCGTTAAGCATGGGTTATAAATATGTATAAATTACGGGTTATCAATGATGATGAGTTAGGTTAAGGTGACATCTCAGCCCAATTAGGGTGAGAAGAGAAAGAGGCTTCTTAGATAAGAAAGTATACATAATATGAAACAAAATAAGTCTACCAACAGTTATAGTTTTAAAATTTTAAGCCGATAGATAGGTAGTCAAGAGATTGGGTAGACCGACTAGGGTCTTCATGGGAAATGCCAGCTTAATGTTAAATGATCGATTAAGTCAACTAGAAAAGACTAAAAAATAGGAGTCCATCAGGACTATGAAACACGAAAACAATCTTGTGGATCCACCAAAGGTGAAAACCTTCACATAATAACTGTGTAGGAGATATTAGGTTGGACACCACATGTCAAATAAAGCATCTAAGAGGGATGGGTTGAATGAGTGGATACTATGGTGCTGCTTTGCAATCGCTAGTTCTCCAAGGAAAGGAGGATATTAGGAAGAGATTGTATTCTGGTAAAGAATCATAGTGGCGACACATGCTTGGGTAAATGCCAAGCGTCGCCAGATAGAAGTATTGAATATAAGTATTAGGGATGTGTATCAACGGTAAATGGGGTGGGACCACAATGAGAAGTCATGGTTATGGCTAGATCATGGGTCATGTCAGCAAATGAATAGCTCTAATTGAATAAGGTGCTGGTATTACCAACTCAGTTCGTAAAGTTCTGCTAAGAAAATCAAGGAGTTAATGTATGAGCCAGACACTTTAGTTTCTTAAAGATTCATGTAATGTTACATACAGTTTGGTACAGATTTGGCTACATTCTCCTAAACTTATAAAATTGTTGCTTGAATATAGGTTAGATCAAGACTTAGGCATCAAGAGAGACCAAGCTAGACTCCACTATAGTCAATGGGTATAGGGTGTTAAAAATTGAGTGGTATCAGAGATTTGGTTTAGTCGATCCTCAAGATAAATGGACTTGTGGAGTAAGCCCTATATACTTGTTACAGTAGCTTTGGCTAGTTCCTTCAAAGTTGTTATAAGATAGTAAGTGTGATAAGAAAAACTGTAGGTTGACGGGTTGTTGTTAGATTGGTGATAAGTATATTGATTAATTATATAAGGAAGAAAAAAGATGGAAGTTTTCATTACAATGGAAAATTGTCAAAAATACAAGAAAAGATTAAGCATTATCTGTAGTCGACGGGTCAGTCGTGCCCTCTGTGTTTTCCTCCTTCTCAACTTTAGTTTCCCTTTAGGCAGAAGTGGTGAAGGCATCATCGGAGGTTCCATTTTCTAAGGTGGTACCATCTGAGGAGTCTAAGTTGGACGTGTCTAAATCATTATCATAGAATAGTTCACCAAGCTCTTTCTATTTCTTCTAAAATTTCCTCCATGCAACCCCTTTGAGATTTAGGCATTTGAAATTCATGTAGCGTATATCAAAAGGATTCATGGCTACTTGTAAAGGTTGTATCATGTTGGACCTTAAAACTGAGAAATGTACCTCAATACCTTTTTTGGTATTTGCCACAAAATTTTCAAAGGCCTCGTTTCTCTTCTTTTTTATTTGCTCTTTATCGAAAAGGTGTTGTTTCTCCAAGGTCCCTAGATAGTAGACCTTTTCGTCTAACTCTTTTTCTCGCACCACTGATGCTTGGTATTTTGCTTCCTATATGGAGGCGGATTGAGCAATTTGTAATTTTGGAGAACAAGGGCATTATAGGATTTGCGAAATTAATAGAGTGATGGTTCTCCTGAATGGATGGTTTTCTTAGAAGTAGCCTGGCTAGCCTCAACCTCTCTGTAGGCCTGTTGGAGAGCCTAGCTCATAATTTCCAACTCCGTAGCTATTATAGAAAATGAACTCACCAGCTCAATGATGGTAGGCTTATGAATACCATCAGAGGAAGAAGATGGGTAGGCAAATTCCTTATGCTCTGGAGGCAAGTTCCTATCTTGTTTTTTCTTAATTAGGGGTGGAAAAGAGGGGTAATAATCTTTACCAACGTGCCTTCTCTATGCGAAGAAGGTTTGTAACTCACCAGAAGAAATGGTATAATCAATGGTGCTAATTGGGGAAGTATGCTAGGTGGAACTAGTAGTAACGTAGACTAAAGCTCTGGGTACAGACACTGATGGACGTGAGGATAGGGTTGCATTACCTTCTGGCTTGGTGGGAGGAATAGAGATGGCTGAGGGAAAGATAATGGATTCCCTTTCTAGGATCGAGGGCTCTTTACTAGGTCTATGATGGACCAAACTAGCTTCACTCTTTTCCCCGACATTGGAGGAATCTTCTTTTAGCCTTTTCCTCTTACAATTATAACTAACTACCTGAGTCTGAATGTTAATTACCACTGTAGCTTTTTGTGCACTTTCCATAAGTGCCTCCAGGTCTATATGAGGAGGATGCTAGAAAGAGTTAAGGGGAGCGGAATAACCTTAAATGAAAAATTAGGAGCCAGTAGCAAGATTAGTATGGGTCTCGTTAGAAATAACACCCTCAAGTCCAAGTGTTGAGGGAGATAAGCGTAAAAGAGGTATACTTAAGGGGATACAAGGCTCCATTCTTCTCCTCACTAAGGACTGGGCTAACTCATTAGAGGTCCCATAAGGCCATGCTTCACTAACAGGCTTGACTCTTTAAGGTTCCGCTCCCAATGTCAAATCCACCGACCTAAAGCCATTATGACTTTGCTCTTCTAAAAATTATGAAAAATGTTCCTTACTGGTTGGAGTTTGTCCAACTTTGGAGGATGCCCTAACCTTAAGCAGTCATACTATGACCTAGAGATCTCAAAGACGATTGGTTGTCACTGAAGAAAAACAAACTCGTAAGGGATGGACCACCTCGTATAAAAGCCAAAGTTGCCCTCAAGCTTCTTTCTTACATGTATGAACTTATGAAGGTCTGAGTGGAAAATTGAAGAGGGATTTTGAATTATAGACTCGTGGCCTTTATGAGTGGGAAAGTAGACTGTTTCAGCTTAGATCCCCTAGGTAATGACCTCTAGTTGGCAAAAATGCTTAAAGAAGCCAAGGAATGGAGGCTTAAAGTGTTTACTACAACCAATGACGTAACCTACTAGAGTCCACCAGTAAGGACCATTAAGCTTCTCATGTACAATCGCATAGATGTTTAACACCCTACAAAAGAAACAATGTAAAGGGAGATAGAAGGTTACCTCTAATAAGTATTGTGGGAGAATAAACCCATCACGAGAGCCACTCAATTGGCAATCTCCTTCCACGATTTCAAAATCATATGCAAAATTAGGCAATTTGATTCCTCAGGACAATAAATGATTGAACATGTCATCGTGAGTAGTTTTACATTTGTAAACTAGTGATTCAATGGGCATTTTGGCTCTTTGGTTGGATGACCCATGCATACGTGCCGAAGAGGGCCTATTACCAGCTTTACCCTTCCAATTCTAATCATTGTAGTAGGTTGTAGAAGATGAACATGATTAAGGAAGAGCCACTCGGAAGATGGGTTATGCCTTAGAATGATAAGCTCAAGAGAAGGAAACTGTGGGAGGGGTAAAGGAGGAAGGGAAGAGAGACAGTAAAGGGTTTTGAAGAAGAACTAAATCGATAAGGAAAGTTGAAGAGAAACCTAAAATCCAGAAAAAGGAATCACTTTTCTCTATATAAATCAATTTTAATTGACCAAACATTTGTAGGAAGTTAAATACCAAACATCCAGAAATGGCTCAGGTCACCCAACCAGTGTTTGACACATGTTTGCTACTAGAAGGGTTTTTCTTAAACCCTTTGTTAACTAGAAAAGTGGGAATGCTCGAAAAATTATGTATATCAACCTAAGGATCTGCCAGAGTAGCTGTAGAAAAATCCTTGAGCAATTATTTGCTCGATATAGCTAGTAAGGATAAAACCCTATTTGAGAGGAATAAGCTCAAAATGAACCTGTAACTGTTAGGTAAATTCATGTCATATTAGTGCTAAGACAATTAGCAATGGTGGAGGTGTCTACCTCTAGGTATGCAAGGAAATATATAAGAAAAAGGGAAACCAATTTGGAACACGCCTCGAAAATTTAGGTAAGAAAGGAAATTTTGAGGATGAAATTTTCTTTAAGGGTGGGGGGGTTGTCACACTTGGATCTCTTAAGGACTCAAACTAAAAGAAGAGTTGAGGAGCCGATTGACAAGAAATAGAAATTTTTAGCCCCTAATGTGATATTTAGAAACTTAAGTAGCTGGTTGAGAATGATAGATTTCAATCCTGGTTTAGCTAGATTGGAACCGATCGGTTCCATAGTGCGAGATAAAATTATTTGGATTGATTGGTGGTATTGGTCTGTGGAGACCATGCTAATGGAGTATATATATAGGTGTGTGTGGGAAATAAAATTCTTCTCAATTTTATTTACAAATTTTCCTTTCTATAGCATCATATTCTTTAGTGACTTTGAAGAAGAATAGGATATAACTGAAGGAAGCTCTGCATGTTGCAACAGTCATGTGAATTAAAGCCTGATAGTAGAGAAATTGAGGAACTGGTAAGTTTCCTTACCTTTTTATACTTGTGGATTGAAGAGATAAGTAGAATAAGAACTCTTAAAAGTTTCTAAATAATTATGAATTCTGGGTGTTAAGGGTTTAACATCTTTAGTTTAACCGATAAATGGTTGTCATCCTTAGCTGACAGGATAAAGGAGGCTCTGATGTTTGGACAATATAAGTTGTTAAGGATAAGAAAGTAAGGTGAGTTTAAGTACTCCATTTCTGGAATTATGTATGATCTCTTATGATTGCAAATACTTGTTATGAATGGATGAGTAGGTTTATGAGTATTTGCAAGTGTGTCAGTATGTATAAAAAGTAGTGTACTCCGTGATAAAATGTTTATGAATTGCATCTAATACATGTTTACATATTTTGTGGAGTATAGAGGGGAAATATCATCGGGTTAGATTAAGTTTAGATTGTGTAAGGGTAATTATGTATACCGCCATACCATGTTTCTTATGCAAACCATAATGTGCAAAGCTCTGGGCCTTGTGAAGGAGACAATATGATGTTCAAGCATCAAGGTAGAAATGATGAATTGGAGGCATGGGCGGATGAATAGGGAATTGGAATTCCATTAAGACACCACTATATGGGGATGCTGAATGCAAATAGTGATGTGTGAAGCTCCAAGTCTTATGGAGGGGACACTTTGGTATTCAAGCATCAAGGTTAAATAAGAAATGGAGTGATATCGACTGTGTTGGAAAAATTCCGATTTGAAAATGATTTTCTTAGAAAACAAAAATTAATATTTTCAAAACCTAGCCAAATTTTTATATTTATAGCAATAAACTTAATCGAATTTATACCAATGTTTTTAACTTAGTGGACGTTCGTTGTTCCCAGCTTTCAACCAAATGATATTCTACACTATTCTCATACCATGAACTGCTTCGAGTGTGGGCTTGAACTAATTGAATAGAAACACAGAACTAGAAAATGTTTTATCTTTTTTTGGGGTGAAAATGAAAATTCTCTATGTAGAATTGTTATTCTGGAAAACTATATGTAATAGTTTAGAGTAAATTCTCTCTATTTTTCCACAGAAAAACAATCTCTCAAAGTTGTATTAATAGCTCTGCCGATGCCATCTATTTATAGGAAGAAAAATAGAACCCTTGTTAAATTGTAGTGGTTTATTTCAAATAGGAAAACAACATCCTACTTAGAATAGGACTAGGAAGGACAACACACCCTAGTATTCCTACTAGGGTTGCCACCCCCTTCATGTCCATGAGGGTTTTTGGGTCTCTCTCACATTGGGTCCAATTAAGAGTACTTCTTGGGCCTTTTGGATCCAGTACTCTATATTGTGATCAAACCTAATTCAGTTTTTCTATTTTCCAAAATAAACTTTAATCTTTATATATAAAACAATTTTCTTATCCGTATTTTACCCCATCAAAATTTTGACAATTTTATCCCTTATAAAAATTTGAAGACTTTTCCCTGGTAAAATTTCGATAAAATATGTTTTATATTTCACAATTCAACATATTCACTATAATCAAATGATTTATTTTAATTTTCGCGCTTCAAAATAGTCCAAAAACATAAACTCATTCTTCCAATCATTTTTTAAGTAATCCATATAGGATTGCAAATGGATCATTTCCATTTTAATTTTCATTTCCATTTCAATTTCTAGAAACCCAGATTCATTTTCAAATAATTTCATTTCTCTATTTCGGAGAAAACCATAATCATTCCTGAATGTTTCTCATTTCTCATTTCTTATTCATTCTATTCATTTCTATTCAAATACACAATTCATATATGGTTCCAACGAGCAAGCAGAGGGACCGATTGGACACATGTAGTTAAGGCTTAAATGATTTATAATTAAGTTTTGACTTTTCACCTATTAATTAATAACTCATATAGTCACGAAGTCATTCCACTATAGTTTCGTGATTGAGCTCTCCTCAACAACATACCATTACGAAAATAACCACTTAGTGCTTGTCTAATGACCTTGTCATAAGTGTGTTACTCTCATAGGATAGCCTTGATATCTTTGAGATAATATATGTTCTCCTAATATGATCCTATTTTATCTCATGGTAACCATTACATCTTTCTTCATGAAAAGCCAATCATTATTAAATAGTGATCAAGTCATACATTAGAAAGATAGATGACCCATGGCCATGTTTACTTTTCATCAACCATGTAATGCCAATGAGAAGATATCATTTACCCATGTTTTGGGCTATGAATTCTACTATTGTGAATTACGCTACATACTATAGAAATCATACGCCCAACGCACTAGTTTTTTGTTCCTTATCTCTTAAACTCAAGCTTTTTGACCAAGTACTCTGTAATATGATCCAACCCAATTCAATTTTTCTATTTCTCAAAATAAACTTTAATATTTATATATAAAACAACTTTCTCATCCCTATTTTGACCCCAACAAAATTTTGAGTATTTTCCCCTGATAAGATTTTGAGAAAATATGTTTAATATTTCACGACTCAAAATATTCACTATAACCTAATGGTTTATTTTCATTTTCGCGGTTCAAAAGAGTCCAAAAACATAAATCCATTCTTCTGGTTTTTATTTAAGTAATTCATATTGGATTGTAAATGGATCATTTTCATTTTTCATTTCAATTTTTTTTAACCTACATTCATTTCCAAATGATTTCATTTCTCTATTTCGGAGAAAACCATAATCATTCCTAAAGGTTTCTCCTTTCTTTTTCCTATTAATTCCATTCATTTCTATTTAAACACACAGTTCATATCTAGTTTCAACAAGGTAGCAGAAGGACAAATTGGACATACGTAGTTGATGCTCAAATGATTTATAATTAAGTTTCAACTTTCTACCTATTAATTATAAACTCATTTATTTACGAAGTCCTTCCACTATAGTATTGTGACTGAGCTCACCCCAATGACAACCATCATGAAAGCAACTACTTAGTGCTAGTCCAATGACCTTGTCATAAGTGTATTACCCTATTAGGATATCCTTGATCTCTTTAGGATAATATATGTTCTCCCAATATGATCCTATTTTATGTTATGGTAACCATTACATCTTCCTTCATGAAAAGTCAATCACTATCAAATAGTGATCAAATCACCCATCAGAAAGACGACGACTCGTGGCCATGTTTACTTTTCATCAATCATATAATGTTAATGAGAGGATATCATTTCCCCATGTGTTTGGCTATGAATTCCACTATTGTAAATGACTATACATACTATAAAAGTCATACACACAACGCACCAGCTTTCACTTCCTTATCTATTAAACTCAGGCTTTTACTTACATCAAAGTGTACGAGTCACGCATACATAGTTTGCCATCCACTAAGTATTTATGTATGCCACTTTATGAATGTCACAAGTAAATAAGTCCATAAATAGACTTAAGATCTATTCTGCTTGGGTCTTGCCCAATGAATTGTTAGTCCAATCAGTCACATCTATGTATTTATCTTCTAGGATCCAACCGTTTCGATGCCCAAGACAAGGCATCTCCCCAATTTGACTTGATAGACGACATATTAGTCTTTTAATCGGTTTGCTCATATTTTTATTAGACTAAGGACATATTTAGGTTCGTCTACTAATACATGTTGTCTTTCTATACTATGATCTGACCATGTAATATCGCTTAGTATTAGTTAAACATTTAGACAACCAATGAGCAACATTTTTTTCCATTTTACTTTGCGTGCAAAAAACATGTGAGGATAATTGTACAAAGTATATTAATGTAATAAATGAATTTGTTTTATTAACCAATCTATTCGAAAAAATTACAAGTTTACAAATAAATATACTACACTCAGGGCACCAGATCCAACAGTCTCCCAGTTGCCCTTGTGAAGTAGATGAGCCATATTCTACATTCCCATGCTCTCGACGTATTACTCAAAACTTCTAGCTAGTAGATTCTTGGTAAACATGTCCACAAGGTTTTCCTCAGATGCGACCTTGACTACATTCACGATTTCATCTACAACTGCCTCCCTTATGATATGATACATTTGATCGATATGTTTCATACTCTTGTGGTTTCTCATCTCTTTGGTATTAGTTTTTTTTGCATTATTGTCACAATATAGTGTGATAGTTTTTTATACCAGGAAAGACATCAAGATCCATAAGGAATTTTCGAAGCCATATTGCTTCTTTGGTAGCCTTAAAAGCAGCAACATATTCAGCCTCTATATTAGAGTCAACAGTACAAACCTACTTTATGCTTCTACACACAATAAAGCCGTCACCTAGGAAAAAAACACAGCCCAATGTAGATTTCCTCAAATCATGACATGTTTGGAAGTCAGAATCAATATATCTAATAGAATTAAAGTCTTGATTGCTTGATTGAATTTTGATTCAATGAGCTGAATGATTGCTTAATTCAATATATAGATCTAAGCAGTTTGCAAACTTTATGCTCGTTTCCTTTAGCTATTGCATAAGGAGCTTGGATAATGCTTAAATGTTATTATCTGTTACTTATAATTGTCTGCGGGAAGGATTTGTTAGGTAGTAATTGGCAGGTGCATGATATGAAAAAGGGAGTAGAGTAGTGAAGGTTTGTTGTGGCACGAGGTTGAACAGTTTGTTAACATGGATACCATGACAATTCCAAGAATATTTGTGCAAGTATACACGTCGAATCAAGTAATAAGGTTATAAGTGAGATCGTCTCCATAATGATTGGCCAGGTATAAAATGGCCAACTTATTATACTGAAGTATGACAAATGTTATGGCAAAAATAATATTAAGACTACAACGGTAATTTAAAGGAATAATAATTTGTAATATGTGTAACTGATAAATGATGGAAAATGCTATGACAAGACAAGAGTAAAAATGCAATGGCAATTACGTGAATAATTACGTGAATAATATGCGAAGATACTAAGAATTATATGGCAAAAATACTACAGTGAAGGATAGAGGGTCTACGATGTTGATTTGAAAGGTCGAGATTACTAAGAATTTTCTCGTATTGATAGTAATGCCTCGATAAAACCATACTTAATCTACTTTTCAGAAGAGTTCTAAAATGGTTTGAATCTTTTGAGAACAAGACCTCAAGTTACCTTGCCTTGAGCGATATATGTCTATAGGCCTTTAGCACGGTACCCTATACTGCTTTGTTTTCTTTCCATATGAATGATGCTCTATGTCTAGAGGGGGCCACAAGTATTTGATCGAATACTTGCTCATATCATTCAATTTCAATCTCATTAACAAATTAGATTAATTTAATTAACATGTTGTAAATCCATATACGTCTAGAGTTTGCAAACATGCAATTTTGTTAAGAATCATTGCATGAAATAGTATATCAAAGCAGATTTATGCTTCAGTCATTAAAGAAAATAAGAGTTTCATCAAGTAATCCCAACCCGATGAGATTTAGCTTATGGGTTGGCAATTAAAATTCAAATCCAAAGTATCATTCAACATTGTTTCAACAAATCAATTCATGAAGAACAATCAAGAAATAATGGAAGAACTTTGGGAGGATAGCTTTCACTTCTCCAACCTACACTCCAGTGATACAGTGTCATGTGGTGGCTAAGATGGACTCCCTTTGTCTTCCTCTTATCGATTCTGCTCAGCTGCTACCTACTATTTTTGCCTAAGGATCTCCCCTTTTTGTTGTTCACCCCGCCTTTTTGGGTTTTCTCCTTTGGCTGTTTATAATATTTTTCCCTAAGGTAAATTTAACAGCCCATGATTTTCTTCCCTCTTTTTTAGGAATATTTTTAGTACAAGTACAGTTGAGCTAAAACTGGTATGTGTTGAGTGTTGACTCGGTCTTCTACCAGGAATTGCCATGACATCCGTGTTGACAAACTATCTAACCTCATGCCACAACAAACCTTCACTCCTCTACTCCCTTTTCCATATCCTACACTTGCCAATTACTACCAAACAAATCCTTCTCATAGACAATTAAAAGTAACAAATAATAACATTTAAGCACCATCCAAGCTCCTTATGCAAAGTTTTAAAAATGCTAAAATAATATCCTAAACTGCGACTAAGTTCACTTAAGTACAGATAATTGACCCAGTCTAAAGGCATGAATTATAACACCATTCAAGAGTTATCACTTGTCCTCAAGCAAGATATACATGAATGCATGAACGTAAGAATTGCCATAGCAACATAATCACCTTTGTATTGTTAGACCATTAAGAGAGCATTTTGTACTTCAGTTCTCAGAAATCTTCTATGTCTAAAAATTTTATCAAATTTCATAAGCTTATTTAGCTAAGGTAGTGCAAAAAATATTGCCTTAAAAGAAAGAAAAATACTAAGTATTCATGCAATTTTCACTATAGCAAGTATCTCCTAATTTACTTTGTTCATCTTTTAACTAACTCAGTTTTCCCTTTTTTCTTCATCTGGCCTTATACATACTCAAATACATACGTATCCATTTATTATGCCTATTTTTTTACTAAGGGATTTAGCTCGTCACATGATTCTTTGACTCGCCAATTACAATGGAGCATACACTAAATTGTCAAATACTTAATCATGTCACAATCTGAATACTCACTAATAAAGCTAAGGCTTTTGACTAAAAAGATGGATGGAGCAAACAACTACCCCCTTACCTACTCAGCCTATTATTATTGTGAATTTCCCTTAAACTACTATTTTTGCTTTTTGTTTTTTTTAAACACTCTTACTCAAACTTGCTTTTCTAATCATTAACACAATGAAGTAAACAAAATGTTGCTAACCTACTTAGCAGTTCTAAGCATTAGAGTATTTGATGACTTTTTTTTCTTGAATTTTCTTAAACATAGTCATTTTATTCATTATTGAGTATTGCCATTGCACTGAGGTTAGCTTTAAGAGTCTCTAAGTTTATCAAAAGAAACTTACTATAGATAAATTGTAATTAAAATTAGGACATCCTAATTTTAGGGATCAATTTACAAGTAAACTATCCTAAGCCAAAATCACCTAATCCACTGTCACAACTTTCTAAGTTTATTGAAGAATTAAGCTCTTCATCGAACATCACAAACAAAGACACACTCATCACAGTATAAACAATTCCTAACAGTCATGTGTACCATGGAAAAATGAATGACAAATGAACAAAAAATACTAAAACAACATGCTCAACTAAATATCTAATGCACTCTAGATGCACAATACACCCCCAAACCTAAGGGCTACATTGTCCTTAATGCATGTACAAATATGAATCATGAATGCAAGAACAGATATATAATGATGTATTAAAGAAAGAAAATATTATCAGGCTTGGTGCTAAAATTTTTGTACTTTAATTACGGCGGGTGGACTTTTGTGCACTATGCTTATAGCACATTAGCCTCTTTAATAAATTGGGTGGTACATCCTCCTCTTTAGTAAATGCCCAAGTATTTGGGAAATAAATTCAATGGGCCAATAGGCATCATCTGGCTCGACCTCCTTACTATCATAAGACGTTACGAAAAATACTTGCAATACAAAAGAAATAAAAAATTTTAAACAAGGGAAATGAAATAGCTAAACGAAATTTAAATCGAAAAAATGAAATAAAAATAAAAAGAATTATTAAGATGTTGAAGTTAAACATCTTAGAGATTAATGGACTGTTTGTCTCGAGTCACATGAGCACCCTAGTGATACTTCAAGCATTGTCCATTGACTTGAAATGTAATCCTAGTCTTTATATCTTTGATATCAATAGCTCTATGAAAATATAAGTGGGATACTTAAAAAGGACCAAACTAGCGATATTTTAATTTACCAGGGAACAATTTGAGCCTAGATTTGAACAACAACACCTGTTGTCTTGGTTCAAATTGCCTTGGCATGATTCTATTATCATGCCAATGCTTGGTCTTCTCCTTGTACAATCTAGCATTTTCATATGCCTGTGCTCAGAATTCTTCCATATCATTTAGTTCTAACAACCTTTTGTGGCCAGCAATGACCCAATCCATATTCAACTTCTTAATAGCCCAAAATGCTTTTTGCTCAAGCTCAACAACAGGTAGGTGACATGGCTTTCTATAAACAAGCTTAAAAGGTGACAACCCCAATGGTGTTTTAAATGCAGTCCGATAGGCCCACAAAGCTTCATCCAATCTGGTGGACCAATCCTTTTGAGTTGGGTTCACGTCTTTTTAATTTCTCTGTTAGAAATCTCAACTTGTCCATTCGTTTGGGGATGATATGTTATGGCAATTGTTATGTTTCTTCCCATACCGATGCAAGGCATTAGCCACTAGCTTGCAATCAAAATGAGATCCTTCATCACTAATAATGGCTCTAGGCATACCAAATCTTGCGAAAATGTTATTGTGCAAGAACTTCATTACTGGCTTTGTATCATTAGTAGGAAGTGCAACAACTTCGAGCCACTTAGAGACATAGTTCACTGCCAATAGTATATACAGGTTTCCTACTGACGATGGAAATGGACCCATAAAGTCTACTCCCCATACATCAAACAACTCAACCTCTAGAATATTTTGTAGCGGCATTTTGTGTCTCTTAGATAGATTTCCTGTCCTCTGACAACGGTCACACAACTGATAAAATTCATGAGAATACTTGAACAAACTAGACCAATAAAATCCTAACTAAAGTACTTTGGCAGCAATTCTCATTCCTCCAAGGTGTCCTTTATAAAGAGATGAATGACAATGCTACAGAATGCTATGTATTTTGTCATCAGGTATACACTTCTTTATTTTCTAATCAACATAATGCTTAAATAGGAAGGGTTTATCCCAATAATAATGCTTGACATCATGAAGGAATTTTCGTCTTCTTTGGTTGTTGAAATCAGGTGGCATCAATCCACTTACTAAAAAGTTCACTATATCGGTATACCAAGGTAATGCCATGGCAACTAACACCTACTCATCTTGAAAGTATTCTTTAATAAGTTTGTCATTGTCATCTTCATTTTCATATTCTAACCTTGACAAGTGATTAGCAACTTAATTTTTAATCCCCTTTCAATCTCTAATTTCCAAGTCGAACTCTTGTAACAAGAGTATCCACCAAATCAATCTGTGCTTGGCATCTTTTTTACTCACCAAATACTTAATAGTAGAGTGACCCGTGTAGACTATGACCTTAGTACCAACTAGATAAGAGCAGAATTTATAAAATGCAAAAACCACAACCGATAACTCCTTTTCTATGGTGGTATAGTTAAGTTGCGTAGTCGTTAAGGTTCTACTCGCATTATAGATTGTATGAAATACCTTGTTTTTCCTTTTCCCCAATATTGATCCCACAGCATAATCGATAGCGTCATACATGAGTTCAAAAGACAAAGTCCACGCTGGAGCTATTACAATTGGTGCTACTACTAATCGTTTCTTCAATTCCTCAAAAGCTATCAAACAATGTTCATCAATCAATTGTGCTCTAGCAAGATGTACAAGGGGTTAGATATCTTCGATAAATCCTTAATGAATCTTTTATAAAATCATGCACGACCTAAAAAACTTTGAATACCTTTGACACTAGTGGGAGGTGGCAATTTTTCTATTACTTCAATTTTTTCTCTATCCACTTCTATCCCTCGCTGCAATATCCTGTGCTCCAGAATAATTCCTTCACGAACCATGAAGTGGCATTTTTCCTAGTCCAAAACAAGATCTGTTTCTTTACAATGGCACATAACCAATTCTAGATTTTTGTCCATGAAGACTTCAAGGAAATTTTCCACCATGTCTAGATTAATTTAATGAATATGTTGTACATCCATCTATGTCTAGAGTTTGGAAACATACAATTTTGTAAAGAACCATTTAACGAAACTGTATATTAAAGCAGAGCTATGCTTTAGTCATTAAAAAAAAGAAGAGTTCCATCAAGTAATCCCAACTTGATGAGATTTAGCTCATGGGTTGGGAATTATAATTCAAATCCAAAGTATCATTTAACATTGTTTCAACAAATCAATTCACAAAGAGTAATCAAGAAATAATAGAAGAACTTTAGGAGGATAGCTTTCGCTTATCTAGCCAACACTTCAGCGATATAGTATCCTATGGTGGTTGAGAGGGACTGCCTCTGTCTTCCTCTTCCCGACTCTACTCAACGTCACCCTTTATTTTTGCCTAAAGATCTCCCTTTTTTTATTTTCACCCCCCCTTTTTGGGTTCCCTCCTTTAGTTTTTTAAAATCTATTTCCCTAAGGTAAATCCAACAGCCCAGGATTTTTTTCCCTCTTTTTTAGGAAGATTTTTCTGGTACAACTACCATTGGGTTGAAATTGGTATGTATTGAAAGTTTACTCGGTCTTCTTCTTAGAATTGCTACATCATCCGTATTGACAAACTGTCCAACCTCATGCCATGACAAATCTTTATTCCTCAACTCCCTTTTTCATATCTTGCACTTGTCAATTACTACCAAACAAATCCTTCCCGCAGACAATTAAAAGTAACAAATAAAAATAGTTAAGCATCATCCAAGCTCCTTATGCAATATTCTAAAAATGCTAAAATAATATCCTAAAATGCAATTAAGTTCACTTAAGTACAGACAATTGACCTAGTCTAAAAGAATGAATTATAACTCTTTTAAAAAGTTATCAGCTATATATCCAGTGGGTTGCATCACGTAGATGCTCTCTTCAAGATAGCCATTCAATAACACTATCTTGAAGTCCAATTTCTAAATCTCGTAATCTAGACTCGTCAAAATGGATAGTAATATACGGATGGGCATGGACATGAAAATCAAAAAGAAGGCTTCTTCGTAATCGATGCCTTCTTTCAGAGTATAATATTTTGTTACAAGTGTTGCCTTATAAGTTTCCACTTTTCCATCTGTATTTCTTTATCTCATGTAGATCCACTTAGACCTTACGGGTTTTTTCCCTTCCGATAAGTCTACAAGTTCCCACCCTGAGTTGGAATATATAGAGTCCATCTCAGCTTCCGTAGCTATATCCCAGTGCTTGGAATCAGCACTCTGCATTACTTCACCATATGTGAGTGGGTTATCATCTTCCTATTCGGAAAACTCAGTGTTAAAAACACTTCCTCTAGATTGGAAGAAACTCAAGCCTACGAGAGACCTTCCCGTTACGATGAGGCGCCCTATTTTTCTAACCGTTTGCAGGTTAATTATTAGGGTTGGTTCTGGAACCATTTTTGTAGCGTTTTGTATATATCTTAAAAGCTCCTCGAGTACCTCTTTACTTTGAAGTTTGAAGTCATAATTGTAAATTTCTTCAAGGAAAGTAGCACAAGTTGATACTATAATAGTTTTCCCTTTCGAGTTATAAAACAAACCAAATTTTGTTCCATTTGGATATCATACAAACATGCATAATTTTGTCTGTGAGTCTAACTCCCTCACATATTTATCCAATACGTAGGTCGAGCATGCCCAAATCCTAAAATAATTAAGATTCGACTTCCTTTCATGCCAAAATTCGTATAGGGTTTTCAATGCTATCTTAATTGGTACATCATTTAGAATATAGCAAGTTGTTTATGCAGCACATCCTCAAAAAAAGATTAGTAACTTTGAATAATTTAACATTGAATATACCATGTCTAACAACATTTGATTTTATCTATCTACCATGCTATTCTTGTTGTAGAATTCCCGGCACAGTTAACTGGGATAGAATCACATTTTCTCTGAGGGACCCTAAGAACTCATTAGATAAAATTTCCCCACCTCGATCAAACCGGAGTGCCTTTATGGGCAAACCTAGTTTTTTCTCCACTTCTACATGAAACTCTTTGAATTTATGAAAAGTTTCACTCTTGCAGTGCTTCAAGTATACATACCCATATCTGAAATAGTTATCAATAAAGGTTACATAATACTCGTAACCACTTCTTGCACTAAAGCTCATAAGGCCACATATATCACTGTGCAAAAGTTCTACGAGATTTTTGGCCCTCGTTCTTTTTGCATTAAAAGATCGCTTAGTCATCTTACCTTCTATGCAAGATTCCTACTGTGGATGATCAACTTCTTTAAGCAAACTTAAGATGTCGCCTTTCACAAGTCTAGTGATTCATTCTCGGTTAATATAACCAAAACTCAAATGTCAAAGGTATGCCTCATTAGAATGAGAAGTTTTAAGTTTTTTATTCAATATGTCAGTCTTAAGAAGTGTGTACATCTTTGGTTTGATAAAATAGAGATTATTTGACATCCATCCATTATAAGTAAGATTATTATTTCTAAATATTGCAATTCCATTATTAAAAGTCACGATCAAATCGTTTTTGTATAAACATGCAACAAAAATTAAGTTTCTTTTGAATCTTGGTACATAGAAAATGTCTCTTAAAATAATCTTACTAAAATTATCAAAATAAAGATGTACATCTCCCACTCCTTCAGCTGCCACACTTGTCTCGTTCCTGGTCTACAACGATAGGCTCTTATCTCTAAGATCTTAATGGTCTATTGAAACTTCCAAAACAAACTTCTATCATCAAGAGTTTCATACATTTGCCTTTGGTAGCTAGGTATTCTTTCCACTCTTTATAGTCTGCCTTGAAGTGCCCTTTCTTGCTGCAGAAGAAGCATTAGAATTAGATAAGTCTTTTGGCTTTCTAGTTCTCTTCCTTTCCATTTTTGGTGACCCAAAGACCTTAGCCTTGTCTTTCTTAGTGTGTTTTCCCTTCCCTTTTGAGGAAGAAACAATGACTATATTCACTTATGCTCTTCGGATCGGCTAACTACCATTCAACATCAACTCATAGGATTATAACTCCTTCATGAGTTGTCTAAGAGCTAGGTTTTTCTTGCCAAGGTTATATGCGGCTTGAAAACCAGTAAAAACCCTTGGATAAGCTTTTGAACACCATTTCTATTTGGGTTTTTTAGTCCAAATTTGCCTCATTGTCCGTAGCCTTGGCAAATTAGCTTTAAGAGTGATTATATGGTTTTTTACTAGAGTGTTAGGCTTATGTTAGCCATTCATTAAGCTAGTTATAACAGACTATCGAGCCAAGATAGCTTGCCCTCTGAACTTGCCTTCTAGCTTATCTAGAAATTTTTTATCAGTCTTACAGCTCTCTAGTTTGCTTATATAGAGTGCTGGTCATGCTTGCCAGCATATGGCAATGACCTATCTCATACAAACTCTTCCCAGCATTTTCTAGCCTCATCTAGAGTTGTCGGATGGCACTTAGTATCAAGAACTATTTTAAGTTTCTTATAGCTTAGAACAATTATCAGGTTTCTTTTCCATTCCATATAGCTGTTTCCATTCAATTTGTTTTCTGTGAGTATGTTCAATAAGGGAGTTGGTTCCATTTTCAAACCGAAAATAAAAACACTCATATATTAATATATTTGTATTAAGGAATTATTTGAAAACATTTTGTAACATTACAATACGCATTAAGATGATGCATGTGTCTTACATTAAACCTTGAAAATATTTGTAAGCCGTTCGAATGATAATTCCCATGCCCATTGATTTAAGCCACTGTCGGGTCATCATGATCAACTAGTAAAAACACATATTTACATCCAGTTAGTACATGAACCTAATTCCTTATGCATTCACACCTCCTACGAATCGTGTAACGTTTGACCATCATTCTAACTTAAGTAGAGCTTCGTGGGGAGTTACTTAACTAGAAGGTCTTGTGTGTATAACCATCAACTCAACACCTATCGCATCATACACCACAAATGAGTCATCGTGGAACAATCTCACCGTGTAGCATGCTTTGACTAGTTGTCCTCTTTTGAAAATAGAATTTCTTGACCTATCGTATGATAATACTTACTACAAGGACTTACCACAAGGGCCAGTCTAATTATCATTTGATCACAAGAGAATTCTTCTTACTTTTAGGAAATCTCCTTAGTGAAATCCACATAACAATCCTACCGTGGGATAGTGCACTTTCCATGCCATCACAAGAGACCATTGATGGAGGCCGTAGGTCTTCTTTAGGGACATTTTCCCAATCAATATTTTAAAAACATGTAAGGCTTTTATAATTTCTGATTTCAATCATGTATGATCAATATATGCATTACAAGTACATGTGGCATTCTTTCCTAAACTATATGGCATGCTTATCTCATATATGCATCGCATGTTATGGAAATTTTATAATATTCGCACTCAATTATTCACAATAGTTAATTAAACATATTTGATTCTGTAACACCCCTAACCCATATTCGTCGCCTGAACAGGGTTATAGAGTATTACCAGAGTTTATAGAACAAATACAGATAATTTATGTAATTTACTATATAGAAAAAATATAGATAATTTATGTCATTTACTATTTAGATTTGAAACCAATCATATTCAATCATATTATCCCTTAATTGGACCCTCAAGGCCGAATTTATACATTAGAAACAAGTCGGGACTAAAACGAGAACTCAGAGAATTTTTCAAGAAATTTTCAAATTTTCCTTATAAATAGGGGACACACGCCAGTGTGATCAGGCCCACGCCCGTGTCCTAGGCTTTGTGGGCATTCGATGTAAGGCACATGGCTATGTCCTAGTCCATGTTCATACCCATGTAACTCTCTGACTTGGGTCACACGGCCAGCCACAAGCTCATGTGCTAGGTTGTGTGGACAATTTAATTTTTAAAAATTAGCTGTAAGATTCACATGGCTAAGACACACGCCCGTGTGTTGGGCCGTGTGTTTCACACGACTGAGATACATGCCCGTGTCTCTGCCCGTGTGACAAATTTTGAGCATTCTATTTCTCAATTTTTAAGATGCAGAGGACACACGGCCAAACCACACGCTCGTGCATATGGCCATGTGTCACACACGGTTGAGACACACGCCCGTGTGTCTACCCATGTGGACAAAATAAGGCCATTTCCAAGCCTTATTTCTCAGCCAAATTTTACCTTATATCTACATTATCATTTTAACATATCTCTAAACCAATTCAAGTGATAAAATCAAGCCAAATACAAGTATTGTGTATAACATATTAACATATATGTTCAAGTGATTAAACTTATCGAATTTGCACTTAAGTTTATATGATTACTTTGTCAATTATACTAATTCAAACCCATTCATCATATGGTTTATATATACCTTTCACCATAAAATCATTTTTAAGACACATCAAACATGATAAGGCCTTATATAATTACATCAAAATATGCTTAACACTAGTCATTCCAATGGCTAGTTACAACCAAAATATTTTATCATTTAATCTATTTAACCTATACATGCCATTATATCAAAAGTTAGCTTGTTTCATATACCGAGAGGTCCAAGGGATAGTGTAATGTGTCTCCAACCAAGGTCCAACCTTCACAAGTCTCTAAGTACTATAAAATAGAGGAAAATAAAATAAAGTAAGCATTTAATGCTTATTAAGTTTGCATAACGGGAATTTAACATACCATTCATTTACACTTAAGGTAAGCATACAATAATGCATCCAAGCAATTTAGCTAATAGCCTAAAATACACAACTTCATCAAACATGTTAGTCATTATTCCACATAAATTTCAAGAATCAAAGATAAGCTCATCATTTAGTGACTTTCATATGACATGTACATTTCCATGATAGATCATTTCAAGTTCAATTTAGCCATGTCAAAACTTTACGCCTTGAATTTATTTGAAATATTGATGGATACGCTCATGTAATACACTTAATGTGAACAAAACTGAAAATCAGTCAAATCATATCCAGGGGTACCCATTAGGGCACATAATCAAGGAAGCACTCTCTCGAGCCATATAACAGGATTCTCATATGAGACATATAACAGAAAACTTATCCGAGTTATAACAGGAAACTCATAAGAGTTTCAAACAGGAAGCTTATTAAGCTTGGAGCTTAACAGGTAACTCCGAAGAGTTATTCTTAGGGAGCTCTGGATAGCCATATAACAGGAAGTTCAAGCGAGCCATATCAGGAAGCTCAAAAATATCCTATATCAGAATGCTCATAAAGAGCTTCAATATGTCCGCAAGACATGAAGGATCAATACCGATTATATAACAGGAATTCACAAAGAGCTGCGGTAGTCTGCAACACATGCAGGATCACTACCGATCAGGATGCTCGCAAAAACCATATAACGGGAAGCTTGAGAGGGCTTATAACAAGATGCTCTTTCAAGTTATGGTGTGTCTACAACATATGCAATACCATAACCAATCGGGAAATCCTGTATCCATCGAATTTCATCTATTCATATGAGACTTATACTTACTGAGCAATTTTAAGCATGTAATTAATTTTATACATTAAACATTTATACAATTCACATACATTCAACTCAAGTATACAATTATACAATTTAGTTACACGAACTTACCTCGATACTTGTTCGTTTCAAGAATCTACTAATCTGACATTTTTTGTTTTTCTCGATCTAAATCAGTACTAGGTCTTTTTGAATGTATATAAATGAGTTAACATCAATTTAATCCATTTCATACTCAATTTAATTCAATTAACATCCTAAAAAAAATTATCATTTTGCCCCTATACTTTCCATAAATGATGATTTCGTCCCTAGGCTCAGAAAATGAAATTCGTGCAATTTAATCCTTATTCCAAGCCTAACTGATTTTTACATATAACATTCAAAGCACATATATTTCATAAAAATAAAAAATTTTCCATGAATTTTACATCTTTGCAATTTAGTCCCTAAATCACAATTTCATGAAAATTCACTTTATAAAAGTTGTTTATCTATTAACAACCTTTCAATTTCTACCAAAAATTTCAAAATTTCAGCATATTCATCCATGAAAAAATTTTGATACTTTGATAACTTTGCAAATTAATCCCCAAAATTGATAGATTAGGTTGTTACGATCTTGGAAATGTAACAATTACTTAAAACGAGACGTGATTACTTACCTAATTAAGCTTCTTCCTAAGGTTTCCATAGAATTTGGGGAAGAAGATGATATAAAATGATGATATTTTCTATTTAATTAAGATATCATCTTTTATTTTTTTATTTTTCCAATTTAGTCCTTTTCTTTTTCTAATTTTCCATGGATGATTCATTATAAATATCTACAAACTCCATTTAATGGTCTAATTGTCATATAAGGACCTCAAATTTTGAATTTCATAGCTATTTGATACTTATAGCTACTAGAACTCAACTTTTGCATTTTATGCAATTTGGTCCTTTCTATAATTAAACATGAAATTGGTAAAATTTTCTTATCAAAATTTTCATGTCTTTCCTATCATAATGTAGATCATGTAATAATATTAAAATAAATTTTCTTTTGAGCTCAAATTTGTGGTCTCGAAATCACTATTCTGATTTCATTAAAAACGGGCTGTTATAGATTCTCCACAATTTTTCTTTTAAAGAAAAAACTAAAGAAGCGAATGTGAACCGCGCATTAGGTAGGTTCCTAGAAAAGGGAGGTGAGACATATTTGACCACTTAAAAACCAAGCCATTCCTTGTCATATCCAATCCTAGACATGCACTTTCTCATTTACCACACTTCTCACAATAATCGAATAACCTGAAAAAATGAATGGGAAAATACAACACACGTATTTTCTCATTACCACACTTATTATCTTTAATATATCAAATATGGATAATCTCATACATGCATATCACAATTATATCATAAATAATTATTAAACTGATATATAAAGAGATGGGTAATAAAATAAAATTTCAAGCCAAGGTTTCCAGGGTTCTATTTCTAGAAAATAAATAAAAAACCAAAAAAAATTACATAGTTTTCTGCCACAAGGCATTCCTTGTATCTTCGACCGTCATCGTTCCATCTTCTCCTCGTCATTGACTCTTTTTTGGAAAATTACATTTATGTCCTTTTCCGTTTCCATCTCACAAGAATTTTATAAATAATAAAAATCCTATGTGGAGATGATAGTCCATGGTCTATTTCCTAAGAGCCACAACCTTGGCAAAAAAATAAAAATTATTTAACAAATATATATAATATTGCAGTCATTCAAATATATTACCCTAAACATGCGAATAATTACACGAATGTTGCATCTTATCAAATATTAATCAAACAAGATGAAGAGAGATTCGATCTCGGTTTACACCATAAACATAGCACAACCTGGCGCTCTTATACCAATTGATGGAAAAATTCCAGTTTGGAAACAATTTTTTATGCAGCGAAAAATTAAAATTTTGAAAACAAACCTGATTTGTGATATTTATAGCAATAAACCTTAACTGAATTTGTATGTGTTTTTAGTTTAGTGGATGTTCATTGTTCCTGGCTTTCAATCAAATGATCTTCTTCGTTATTCTCGTACTATGAACTGCTTCGAGCGTGGGCTCAAACCAATTGAATCGAAACACAAAACTAGAACAAGCTTTCTTTCCTTTTAGGGTGAAAACATAAATTCTCTCTTATTATAGAAACCTATAAAATTGTTATTCATGAAATATATATGTAATAGTTGATAATAAATTCTCTCTATTTTTCAGCAGAATAAAAATCTCTCAAAGTTGTGTTAGTAGCTCTATCGGGGCCATCTATTTATAGGAAGCAAAGGTAGAACCCTTGTTGAGTTGTAGTGGTTTATTTAAAATAGAAAAATAGCATTCGACTGAGAATAGGACTAGGGTGGATCGCACACCTTAGTATTCCTACTAGGGTTGCCATCCCCTTCATGTCCTTGAGAGGTTTTTGGGTCCCTCTCACATCATGTTCAATTATGAAAAATTCCTAGGCCTTTTTAACCGAGTACAATATAATGTGATTCAACAAAATTCAGTTTTCTATTTCCCAAAATAAACTTTAATATTTATATATAAAAAAAATTTCTCATCCTTATTTTACCCCCAACAAAATTTTAATGATTTTTCCTTGGTAAAATTTTGACAATTTTGCCCGTAGTAAAAATTTGAGAAAATATGTTTAATATTAATGATTTTTTTTTTCATTTTTAGACTTCAAAACAATCCAAATACATAAAATCATTCTTGTAATCATTTTTTAAGTAATCCATATAGAATTTCAAATGGATCATTTCCATTTTCATTTCCATTTTTGGAAACCTACAGTTATTTCCAAATGATTTCATTTCTCCATTTCAGAGAAAACCATAATAATTCTTGAATGCTTCATATTTCTCTATTTCTATTCAAACACTTAATTCATTTCTTGCTTCAACGAGCTACGGAGGGACCGATTGGACATATGTAGTTGAGGCTTAAATGGTTTATAATTAAGCTTAGACTTTTCTCCTACTAATTATAAAATCATTTAGTCACGAAGTCATTCCACTATAGCATCGTGACCGAGCTCTCCCCAAAGACATACCATTACAAAAGCAGCTATTCAGTACTCACCCTATGACCTTGTTATAAGAGTGTTACCCTCATAGAATATCATTGGTCTCTTTGGGATAATATTCTTTCTTCCAATATAATCATATTTTATCTCATGGTAACCATTACATCTTCCTTTATGAAAAGTTAATCATTATCAAATAGTGATCAAGTCATCCTTCACAAAGACAGACTACCCGTGGTCACATTTACTTTATTACTGGGAATGAATTATCATTACCTAGATCCTAATAGAGAATAATTTGATCTAGAAGTTCTAAAAGATAATTCACTTTATTACACCTTAATTTTCAGATGCATCTAATGACTTAATGAGAGTAACCAAGTGTCATTTAACAGCTACTAGTTTGATTTGAATAGAAGTCCTAGTAGGGCAACCTATTAGAATAAATAAAAGTAATGCATTCTCGATGCATAGTAGTTTGATTGGTTGCAAAGATAAAACTTCTTGTGAAACAAAAGAATAAATCTAGATAGTCATATAGTAGAGGCAGGTGCCCCTAAAGAAACCTAAGATATAACCAATTATTAAAAATCTAGAAGAGATTAAGGTACCCGGAGATGGAAACAATGAAAATAAAGAGATCTCGATAAGTTATGTCAATATGAGAAAATAAGAAACCCTAAAATAGAAAAGTTGTTAACAACATTTTTTTATGCAATAATATTATCGAGATAATGAAAGAAAATGAGGATCTTAAATAAATATATTGAGAAGTATAAACATGGAAGAGCTTTGCGAAAATGGAAAGATGCAATCTAAATAGAATTAAATTTGTGAAGTTTCTGGACTAGTAAGGGTACAAGTGAGTAGTTTTTTGCAAAAAATATGAAATGAGAAAAATGAAGTTTTTTGCTAAGTCATGCATTGATAATAAAAGGTATAGTATGCTTTTGTGGTGGATGCAATAACCCTTTAGATATCTTATTAGTTTGGCAGTTCATGAAAATCTTATATGCTTCTAATGGTTGTTGCAGCCATTTATATGAATCACTATATAGTAAACTTAATATTAAATTCCTTGAATGATTTACAATGTCGAAAGCACATAGAAATTCTCGAGAAATTGTTTAACATATTTGTGAAAGTATTTATTACTTTGATTTGGACATATGTACTTTTATAGATTGATCATAATCAAAGGTTGTTATGATTATTATTGGAACTCCTGAAGAGATAAAAATATATTTCCCAAATTCTTCTTCACTCATGATTTTTAGAAGAATCACAGTATAAAAGTTTATCAAATTCATTCAAGTGATAATTTAGAATCTAGTTGACCGCCTTTGGACATACCAATGTCCAGAGTAAAAATCATGCACAAAATATATTGAATAGGTGGTGTCCGCAGGTATACGGGTCAGGTTGTAATATAGTAACAACAAAGTAATTAGTACTCTGAAGATCGTACCCAAGGGAGGTAAGCACTAAGTTAATCCTAATCTAAGCACTAATAAATCTAATTATTATTTTAAATAGATTATATTACGATTAAACATACAAAGTGATTTTTTGGGTTTTTCTATAATATTAATAAAACAAAAGAACTAAAGGAAATGTTTGGAAATCAAATAGTGAACTATATCAAATCTGAGCATGGTCGATTAGCTCACTTTGGTAATCATAACCAACTATTGGTTTGGGCTTCTTGTTCAATCAACTAGTCGATACCTTAGCAGGATCTTCTGATCTTCCACTAGGATAAGGAGTACTACTTATCTCTCGACCTCGCAGTCCAAACCGGTTTGGGCTATGGTGTTCACGGATAGGCCATAACAATTTTGGGTTAATTCCCACCTAAAGGACTTCCTATGGTCGTCAAGCCTAGGGTTTAAATTATTTCTTTTTCAAATAGCTGGTTTGCTAAGAAAACCCTACATAACAATCAATTAATCTTAACTCCACTCGCTAATCCCCTATAAGTGGATTAGCTCCTCATGGATCTAGAAAATATAATAAAATTGATATAAAAGATGAACATGAATAGTAAATCAAGATATGAAGGTTTAAGAGAAGCCTGAATTGTATTTAATTGAAGCATGAAATCCACAAAAGATTTGATTGAGTTCCACAAATTAGATCTCTTGACAAATGCAAAACTGAAAATAACATAAAGCCCAAGAAAAGGGAAAACCTAAAAACTAAAACTATAAAGAAAATTATAGAGTATGAAAAACTATACATAACAAGTGATCAATGAGCCTATTTATAGAGTTAGGGTTGTCATCCTCCTCAACCCTAGGTCAGCTAAAGCTTTTGTGTTTAATATTTGATTGTGCAGACCAAAATGTCCTTAACTCGTATGTCCTTTTCGTACAAGACTGGTGTTGTGACTTCGTACAAGGCAGTATGCTCATACTCAGGGTAGCTTTAGGGGTATGTCGCGACATCCCTTAGTGGTGTCACGACACTAGAGGAAGTCTTTAAATTCATGCTCTCTGCTCCTTATGTTAGGACATCAAACTCCTCATATTGCAAAACAATGACCAGAACTGAGTTGGTACAACTACTAATGATCTCTTGCACACTTACAACGTATGTTAGCTCACCCTTAGGCCTCATTTGGCCCCTAAGGTCAATGAAAGACTCAAATTGCATACTCGTTTTACCTTTTTTTTTTTTTTAAATATAAGGCATTGTCATTATTATTTCAGATTTTTTTTTCTATGTTTATAAATAAACTAGTTCATAATAAAGTCCTAAGAATAATATGATTATTCTTAAAAAGGACATTAGTTGAGTACTATTGTAGGCATGGACAATGATAATGCATCAGACTAATGTGTAGTTGATTGATTACAAAGTGTTGTCATTGACATAAGGATGTCAAAATCAATACATGAGTATGTGTTAGAGAACAACATACTAGACTGACCTATATAGAGTATGCTTCTTCGATTAGTATGTAATAGTCACAAATATTACACATAGTGATAGCTATGTATATGATCCTCAAACTTGAGATCATTATTGTCCCAACACTGTGAGTCGTATATTTTGATCACACTTATTTGCTTATTGTAGTCTACTCAGAAAATTAAAAAATACGAGATTGGACTATACAAGTGTGACTATTCCATGACTTGTGTTCAATCTAGATATGAAGGATAAAATGATATAATGCAAGAAAAGATTATCACATAAAGGTTATGTTGAATCACGACTTCTTATAACTTGGGTAGCAATGATGCATTGTTAGGTGCCACTCATTGCTTGTAATATTAAAAATGTTCTAGTATTACTACCAAAATTACAAGAGCTTACAGGATCACACCCTATAGTTGAAGTGAACAGAATCCAAATACATTTGGTATTATTTTTAGCTGTCACATGAATTAAATTAATTGTTGAATTAATTTAATTTGATAGTTAAATATGAATCACATTATATGTATAAACTTGTAAACAAATAGAGAACATAGATAAAATTAATATATGAATTTGATTCATAAAAAAATATTAATTATATATATTTTACCAAAATTATTAATATAAATAGTTATAATAATAATTTCGGTCAAAATATAAAAGGATATGGAAAGTGATATTCTTTTGAAAAGAATATAATCTTTTTCTTGACTTTCCATTTGTTTCTCTACTAATAAGGGAATAATCCCGTTTTTATTTTCAGAGATATGATCTCAAAGAAAATAAAAAATAAATAAATCCCTTAGTGTGTTAGTGTTATTAAGAAAACATAAAAAAGGGTCTAGCAGCTGTTCTTGAAATTTCTCTCTAAAAAGTTCAAGACAATTTTGTTGTTCATTCTTTAACTGGGTGGATTACGTAGAGGTCGGGACATTCTTGTTGTGACGAGCACAGATTTTGAGAAATGGCTTGAGGCCATGAGGTCTGAGATGGATTCCATGTTAAAAACCCAAGTATGGATCTTAATTGACCCACCTAAAGGGGTTAAACCCATGGGTGCAAATGGGTTTTCAAAAATAAAATTGACATCGATGGCAATGTACAAACATACAAAGGGCAGTTACTCGCTAAAGGTTTTTGACAAGTTCATGGTGTACACTATGATGAAACCTTTTCTCCTGTTTCTATGTTTAAATCCACCCGGATCTTATTTACAATAACTGCATTTCATGATTTTGAAATTTGGCAGATGGATGTCAAAACAACTTTCCTTAATGGGAAACTTGAAGACGATGTGTACATGACACAACCTGAAGGTTTTGTCAATCCAAAAGATGCTAGAAAGATATGAAAGCTATACAGATCCATTTATGGATTGAAGCAAGCTTCTCGAACTTGGAATCTTTATTTTAATGATGCGATTAAAGAGTTTGGTTTTATAAAAAACGATGAGCCTGCGTTTACAAGAAAATTAGTGGGAGCACTATTGTATTCTTGGTACTGTATGTAGATGACATACATATCATAGGAAATGGCATACCTACCCTACAGTCTATTAAAAATTGGTTAGAAAGTTGTTTCTCTATGAAGGACTTAGGTGAGACTACATACAGATTATGAGTCAAAATTTGTAGAGATAGATCAAGATGAATCCTAGGTCTAAGCCAAAGTACATACATAGATAAAGTACTGAAAAGGTTTAATATGGAATAATCTAAGAGATAATTCCTACCTATAAGACATGGTATTTGACTTTCGAAGGAAATGTTTCCTTCAACTTCATCAGATAAATAATGTATGAGTAAGATTCTATATGCTTCAACTATTAGATCTATCATGTATGTCATGCTATGTACTTGCCCAGATGTATCATATGCTTTAAGCATAACGAGTCATTACTAAGTTGATCCTGGTGCAAGTCACTAGGTCACAGTTAAAAATATCCTTAAGTACTTGAGAAAGACTAAGAATACATTCCTTATATACGGAGGGGAGGAAGAGTTGAGTGTAAAAGGTTACACTGATGCTAGCTTTCAAACCGACAAGGATAATTCACGATCACAATCGGGTTTCGTGTTTGCCTTAATAGTGGCACAGTAAGCTGAAAAAGTTTAAAGCAAGATACAGTAGCTAATTCTTTAACTGAGGCTAAGTACATTGAAGCTAGTGAGGCTACAAAATAGGTTATTTTGATTAAGAAGTTCATATCTAAACTAGAGGTTGTGCCTAGCATATCAGATGCTATAGAACTTCATTGGGACACAATGGAGCTATTGCATAGCCAAAGGAACCCAGATCTTAGCAACGATCTAAACATATACTTAGGCGCTTTCATCTGATTCGAGAAATCATTGATCGAAGAGATGCGAAAATATGCAAAGCACTAACAGATAACAACATCGCTGATCCACTAATAAAGTCTCTGACACAACAAAAGCATGACTGTCACACAAAGTCACTTGGTATTAGATATATGATTGATTGGTCTTAGTGCTAGTGGGAGATTGTTAGAGTATGCCCAAAGACCAATCATGAGATGATTGTAATCACATACTCATTTTACCCTGTTTGCTAATATAATGCATTGTCATTATTATTTCACTTTCTTTTTCTATGTGTATAAATAAACTACCTAACAATAATGTCCTAAGAATAATGTGATTATTCTTAAAAAGGTCATTAGTCAAGTATTACTGTGACAATGGACAATGATATGCATTCAGACTAATGTGTAGCTGATTGATGACAAAGTGTTGTTATTGACATAGGTATGTCAAAATCAATACATGAGCATGTGTTAGAGGACTACATACTGGGCTGATGTGTTAGAGAACAACATACTGGACTGACTTGCTAGAAGTATGTTTCTTAAATTATTATGTAATAGTCACAAATATTACCCATAGAGATAACTATGTATATTATCCTTAGACTTGAGATCATCATTGTCTCAAAATTGTGAGTTATATATTTTGATATAGTGAAACGTATACTGTAACAAGTTCTGCTATAAAGACAGATTTTGGATATACCATAATTCATGTAGTTGGATATGGTTGGTCAAGATAAGATTTATCTCTCCTACATAAAGGGAGCAATATATTAGGCCTCTTGATGGAGTGAGACCAAAAATGCATGGACATGCTTGAATAAGTTGATATGAGATTTCACACTTATTTGTTTATTGTAGTCTCCTCAGAAAATCAAGAAATATGATATTAGACTATACAACTGTGAATATTTCATAACTGTGTCCAATCTAGATATTAACGATAAAAGGATATAATACATGAAAATTTTATCACATAAAGGTTATGTCGAATCACGATTACTTATAACTTGGGTAGCAATGATGCATTGCTAGATACCACTCATTGCTTGTAATGATAGAAACGCTCTAGTATTACTACCAATATTACAAGAGCCTACAGGGTCACACTCTATAGTTGAAGTGAACAGAATCCAAATACATTTGGTATTGTATTTAGCTATCACATGAATTAAATTAATTGTTGAATTGATTTTAATTTGATAGTTAAATATTAAACACTTTATTTGTACAAACTTATTGTACACAAATAGAGAACATAGATAAAATTAATATATGAATTTTATTTATACAAAATATTAATTATATGTTTTACCGAAATTATTAATATAAATAGTTATAATAAAAATTTCGGTCAAAATATAAAAGGACATGGAAAGTGATATTCTTTTGGAAGGAATATAATCTTTTTCCTGACTTTCCATTTGTATCTCTAATAATAAGGGAATAATCTTGTTTTTATTTTTTGAGATATGATATCAAAGAAATAAAAAGGAAACAAATCCCTTAGTGTGTCAGGGTTACCAAGAAAACACAAAAAAAGGGATTTAGTAGCCATTCTTGAAAATTCTCTCTGAAATATTCAAGAGAATTGTGTTGTTCATTCTTTGATTGGGTGGATTACGTAGAGGCCGGGACATTTACGTTGTAGCTTGGAATCGACATCGAATCAGCAACATCCTTTCATCGTTTTTCAATTAAGAAGGTATATATTCAATCTTATTTCAACCTATTTCGTTCCTCGTACATGGATTTATGATTGAAGATCTCTGGAATAATTTTTTTGCTGTCCCATGAGGCGTACCGACGATCCCAACAATACATGATTAAGTGTTGAGAAATAATAAATGGTAAGCAGCTCACCAACAACTTGTTGACATAAGGGCTAACTACCAATATTGTTGGACCATGTTCTTTTAATAGCTCGACAAGAATAAAGTAAAATAATAAAATAAAAATGAAAATACTGTGTCGTTAATTTATAGATCTCTTATAATGGTGGTTTACCAATATATTTTACACAACTATCAGTAATGTTTTCATGTCGATATGTTAAGGCATAATGTTTTCATATAGAACCCGATTAGGCACCTTAGTGACTCATTTTAATTTTGCTATTTAACGCGTGGAGGAAGTGCAATTTGCATATATGTGAATTACACACGTTCCATATACAACACGTGAGATTGTATGTTTGATATATGCATGTATAAGTTGTGTTTGTAAATCTCATGACAGTTAGCCGTATATGCACGGTATAACATGTAACAGCCCGATTTAGGGCCTAGTCGGAACGGTGGTCTCGGGACCACAAATTCGAAGTCAGAAAAAAATTATTTTATTATTTTTATGAGGTTATAGTATGATTATATAAGTGCTTGTAAAATTTGGTGAGTTAATTTTAGCGATTTCAAGACCAATTTTGAAAAAAGGACTAAATCGCATAAAAGGCAAAGGTTGCATTTTAGTACTCAAATATGTTAAATAGCTAGAGAATATAATTTTGGGGTTTTAAAAGGGAAATTAGACCCCTAGAAATAGGGTGGCCGGCCATGGGAGTCATGTGTGGTCAAAATTTCAACTTTTGGTGGGATTAGGTGACCAAATTTTGACCAAAGTAAAAATAAATAAGAAAAGAATGATATCACCTTCTCATATTCTTCTTTACCACCAAAAATATCAGCCATTTTTAGGGTTTTGAGCTTCAAAAACTTACAGCAACGTTAAGCCTCACAAGTAAGTGATTCCCACACCCTTTGTTGATGATTTTTGCATTTTTGAGACCCTTAAAGCATGAGTTTACAAATGAGGGTGATATCTTGCAAAATGGTGAAGAGTTTAGGATTTTTCCATGTATGTATTTGTGATGTTTATTAAGTTTTTATGGAAAAATATGAGTCCTAGTTGTGTTATAAACAACTTTTGTGAAAGGTGTTAGCATGAAAACACCTAAAGGGACTATTTTGCATTAGTTGTAAAATAGTTAATAAGTATGTGAAATAGTGATATTTTAAAGTTGCTATAAGAGTAAAAATAGTTCGGTTAGGCTTAAGATACAAAGAAATTCGATGAAAATCGATTTTCGAGCATAGGGGTAAAATGGTCATTTTGTCAAAGCTTAGGGGCAAAATGGTCATTTTACCAAAGATGTAAATTTATGATTTCCTAATTATAATCAATGACTTAATGATTGCATATTACCATTATAGATCAAGATTTACCAAAACCAATCCTAGATCGGGGGAAGGCCAAGCAAACCGACTAAACCGAATAGTCAAGTACTTTTTGTAAACCGAGGTAAGTTGTATGTAAATAATACAACTACACTGTTAATATTTGTATCCATATAGCCATTGAATTGATATTGTATGAGTTTTTAAGTTATAAGTTGAGAATGCATAGCAATATTTGAGATAATAGAAGTATTCCGTTGAAACATTAGGATACAAACTGGATATTCATGTCAAGGCATTGAGTGATATGTGTGCTAGTGTAAGACATGTCTGGGACATGCTTTGGCCATATTCTAAGAGCCAGTGTAAGACCATGTCTGGGACATCGCATCGGCTTCTAGACGAGGGCTAGTGTAAGACATGTCCGGGGCATGCATCAGCCATACTATGATAGCCAGTGTAAGACCATGTTTGGGACATGGCATCGGCACATAGATGAGTGCCAGTGTAAGACATGTCTGGGACATGCATCGGCCTCGACAGAGATAGCCAGTGTAAGACGTGTCTGAAACACGCATCGACTAAGAGTTTTGCTAGTGTAAGACATGTCTGGGACATGCATCAGCGCGTATATATGAGAGCCAGTGTAAGACCATGTCTGGGACATGGCATCGGCAATATATCCCATGTTGAAGGCTCATAGAATATCCAGTAGTATTCCAAACGTTTCAATGGTGAGAGTTATAGATCAATTTTGATAAAGAAAGAATGATCATATTGTGAGTGTTACAAGTACCTATATGGTAAGCATGAGTAACGAGCCTAATTAGAAATTGTGACTTAAGTAGATGACAATGAGTAAGTCAGATTATGTTTACTTTTGAGCTATAAGTATGATGACTAATGGTGAGATTGTTGTTGTATATTTATTTATATGCAACTTATTAAGCTTTATGCTTACCCTCTTTCTTTTCCCTCTTCTTTCAGTGTAGCCAAGCTAGCTTAAGGATCCCTTAAAGTCGGAGATATCGATCACACTATCGTCCGCAACATTCGGTATAGTTTGATTTATATTTTTGAATGTGGCATGTATAGGGCTAGACTATGATGTTTCATCATGAAAATTGTTTATGTATTTTGGCTTAAGTCAAAAGCCCTTTATTTTGTATAAAGCCCAGAGCCCTTTATTTTGTATAAAGCCCAGAATAATGGCTATTATTCATTTTGATGAATGCGTATGATATTCTTTCTATGGATGAATTAGTGCCCATTGTAAAGAGATTTGTATATTGAAATGATTTTGTGTAGGTTGTGCAAAAAGGGTGACAAATGGGCTTGGGAAATAGCCTAGTTTGTCCACACGGGTAAGACACACGGGCGTGTGTCTAGGCCGTGTGTGACACGCGGCTCACGCCTATGGGTGTGTGTTATGGCCGTGCGTCCCCTGCACTTAAATTTTTAAAGTCATTTTAGCACACGGGCAAGCCACACGGGCGTGTGTCCATGCCATGCCATAAAGTCAGTATGCATACTAGTAGTACATGGGCAAGAGACACGGCCATATGTCTTGGCTGTGTGAAGGACACGGTTATAGGACACGGGTGTGTGCTTGGGCCGTGTGGTTTGGCAGAATACCCAGGTTTTCAGGCACGGGTTCGGGATATGGGCGTGTCCCTAGCACATGGTCGTGTGCTATATACCCACACGGGCATGTGGAATCTTGGTGCATGAGATTTTCTAAGTTTTTCATGAATTCTCAGTTGGGCTCCGAACCACCCCGGATGTATATTTTGGGTGGACAGCTTGCATGTGAAAAGAAGAGTTTTTAAATTGTTTAATATTTCATGACCCGGTTTTATATAGTTGATTGAGTTTTAGTCAGGTAATACCTCGAAGCCTATTCCGGCGTCGGATACGGGCGAGGGGTGTTACACAACATGTAAGCCACATACATATATATGTATTCATACAGCTTGCCGAAAATGTATGGCTCATACAAAATGTTTTGGCCTCGCATAAGGATGCAATTATCCATACATGTCTCGCACAAAAGCAACATATAACATAAGTTGTATGGTTCCTGTGTGCGGTCGGCTCACGAGATGGCCTTCATATTTTTGTTTTATAAGTGTGGCAAATAGTTGTAATTGTGAATCAGCAAACTGTAAGATTCTAAAAATCTTGTAACCAAAGTAAACAGTTGTGATCGTAAATCAGCGAATTACAAGATTCTGAAAATCTTGTAAGCGAAGTAAACGGTTGTGATTGTAAATCAGTGAACTGTAAGATTTTGAAAATCTTGTAGGCGAGCATTCCAAGTGTGAAGCAATTTGTGTCCATCCATCTTTGCGATCTTGTTAGCTTCAAACCCTATTTTCTTCACTATCTTGTATGGCTCTTCCAAATTGTGGCTCGGCTTTCCACTTTGGGACACCAGTAGGCTAGCTTCAATATCTCGCAGGACAAGATTACCTACCTGGAATTGTTTTCTCTTTACCTTGGAGTTATAGTATAGTGCGACCTGTTGGGCTTAGCTACATTTTTAACCTTGACGATCTTCCTGTTTTCTTCAATAAGATCCAAATTGAGCCTTAAAGCTTTCTAGTTAGCCTGATGGAAAAGTTGTTGTTGCGCATATCTGGTTTTTTTGTTTTTGGGACATTTGCTCCTTTAAAATACATACCTACTCTTATAAGCTTATGAGCTACTGTTAGGGAGTCTCCTAATTAGATGGGATGGAAATCTCTTGGTCTAACGAAAAATTGAGGTTGAAAGCATGGTGGGATTATTGTTGGTCTAAGTTGCCCAAGTTTTCGGGTTAGTTTGCAAACAAATCCACGAAGAGGTCGAGTTCATCAGGACGATTACTGGCTTCCCCTCTCACATTCCAACTTGGAAAAGGTGTGTTGGGGGATCTCCTATTTGGGTGAGCCATATCGGTCTATGTTTAATATAAAAGCTAGAAGTTTTTCCATGCTTACCTTACCAAATTGTTAAGATTCTCTTTTTTGTCTCTCCCTTCTTAAGAGCATCCTTCTTATTTTTATAAGGCACGGTTCCTTAATGTGACATATTAGCGAACCGTAGGTGCCATGTGCAAGACACGTTCCCCTTTAAGCTAGACATGTACCCTGAAATGTGTCTCCTCTCACAAGGTGGTGAGATGATCACACGTCGCGTGGTGTTAGTGATAGGCAGTTTGTGACCTCGCGAGGTGGCGAGGCGCATTCTACAAAGTGGCGAAATGAATGTTTGCGAGGTAGACTCGTGAGGAGGTGCGAAATGGGTCGAGCGAAGTGACCCCAAGAAGTTGTGGGGCATGGCACTTCTCGAGGTGGTGAGACATTTTGTGAGGCCCTGGCTACTAATGAAATGGATTGGGCCTTTCGTTTCATGTGACTGTGACTTAGTCAGATTTTGGGTTTCTAATATGCCCTATAACAATTTTAAAATTAATAAATTTAAACTTAATTACTTGAATTACCAAATTGAGATAATTGGGCAAGAATTACAAATAACTTGAAAATGAAACTATACTAATCCATATAACTCCAGCAATAAACTTAAATAACTCAATCTCAAAAATTCAAATGTTAAAACTTAGCACAAAATTAATCCAAATCAAGAAATATTCAAAATTTTATAATATGAATTTTTCAAACCTGAAACTTGTGCTAAGGATTTGTAAAGTTTTCGTATGGGTGATAAAATGTAGTTACATATGAGTTTTTGTGAGAGTTTTAATGATAACCATGTAGAGAATTTTGTACGCCTTTTAAGAGAATTTTATGAGAGTTAGGGCTTTGTTTTCGAGATTTGGGTTTGTACGTTTAGTATATTTAAGTTTATTTTTTCCATATTATACTCCCATTTGTTTACTCATTTAGTGAAAAACTGAAATCTGCTTTACCTGTGATTTTTATCCTCTTCAAAGAAATTTTTCATACAAAATATATGTTTTCGATCTTCTCTATTTTTCTCTTTCATTGTTTATATAGATAGATCCCAACGGCTTGCATGTTGTTGTCCGGTTAAGAAAGAAATTAATAAGATTATTATAAGTTAAAAAGTTTAAGAAAGAAATTAATAAGATTATTATAAGTTAAAAAGTTAGGCTCTGACCAATGCTAGTCTCGGTGAAGTTATAGGCATGACTTTGATAAATACGCCTTCCCCCCACATAATCTAGGTTGCCTGCGTCACAAACAATTTAGCTTCATCCAAATTAACGCCATTTAGCCTCGTTGACAAATTCAAACCTAAAATAATCACTCTTTAAGTTGGAAGTTGGGACCCTTGGTAAGGCCTCTAAATAACCCTTAATTTGCATGAAGAGCACACCACCAACGCAGTTCACTGGTCTTCTTCAGCTCTCTTTGATTCCCATTCTTTTGCAACAAAAAGTGAGAAAAAAAATGCAGACTCCAGTGAGGTTTTCGAGCTGCAGAGGTGTGGCTTTCGAGATCAAACCTCATGCAGACCCATTTGCGGTTGCTAATCTAACTCAAAATGATCCTCATGGTAGCAGCAAAAAATCTTGGTTTCCTTGGTACCTAGGGAGCTCATCTAAGGTGTTTCCTAATTCTTCTTCCATGCAAAGGTCTGTGAGCCGAGCGAGCAGTCACTTCTGTGACCTTGATCTCGATGAAGATGACGAAGATGAAAATAAAGATGATATCATATTTGAAAGTTTAGAAGAGGGACAGGACGAGGAGAAAGATGATAAGCCAGTTTTACCATCCGCAAGCAAATGTGAGCAAATCCCAAAGCCAGCTCGCAAGCAAGAATCAAGATTATCAGTCATTTTGCTTGACCAAGGGTTGTTCACTGTATACAAAAGACTCTTTGTGGTCTGCTTCACCCTCAACATCATTGGCTTGGTGCTTGCTGCCGCTGGACACTTTCCATACGCGAGAAATAGAGCTGCCCTTTTCTCCATTGCCAACATTCTTGCTTTGACACTCTGCAGAAGCGAGGCTTTCCTGCGAGTAGTCTTTTGGCTTGCTGTCAAAGTGCTGGGAAAGTCTTGGGTACCTCTTCCAATCAAGACTGCTACCACTTCCCTCCTCCAAAGCCTTGGTGGGATACACAGTAGCTGCGGCATTTCTTCTGTTGCATGGCTCATATATGCCTTAGTTCTTACACTCAAAGATAGAGAGAACACCTCCCCTGAGATTATCGGCGTCGCCTCTTCTATTCTTTCCCTCCTCTGCCTCACATGTTTGGCTGCATTCCCCCTAGTCCGCCATCTCCATCACAACGTCTTCGAAAGAATTCATAGATTCGCTGGATGGACTGCTCTTGCTCTTCTTTGGGCCTTTATCGTCCTTACAATCTCCTATGATCCAGTAACGAAATCCTACTCAAAAGAACTTGGTTCAAGATTGGTCCAACGACAAGAGTTCTGGTTCACAATAGCCATCACCATCCTAATTATCACCCCATGGTTGACAGTCAGACGTGTGCCTGTCAACATCTCAGTTCCTTCAGGGCATGCATCCATTATCAAGTTCGAGGGCGGAATAAAATCCGGCATATTAGGCAGAATCAGTCCTTCCCCGTTATCGGAATGGCATGCTTTCGGCATTATTTCCGATGGAAAAACTGAGCACATGATGCTTGCTGGTGCAGTTGGGGACTTCACCAAATCCTTGGTCTCGAACCCACCAAGCCATTTGTGGGTTCGAAAAGTGCACTTCGCCGGCTTGCCTTACCTAATCAACATGTATGACAGGGTTTTGGTTGTGGCAACAGGTTCGGGGATCTGCGTGTTTTTGTCGTTCCTGTTGCAGCCATGCTCGGCTGACGTATGCGTGCTTTGGGTGGCCAAAGGCATTGCACAAAACTTCGGCAAAGAAATAAAAGAAATGATGAGCGGCCACCCTAAACAGAAGGTGATTGTCCACGACACTGCCGTTTTAGGCCGTCCGAACGTGTCGCAGATGAGTGTGGACACTGCTAAGAGATGGGAAGCTGAAGTGGTCATTGTAACAAGCAATCCAGAAGGAAGCAGAGATGTTGTCAACGCTTGCAAGGCTGCCGGTTTTCCAGCGTTCGGTCCCATTTGGGACTCATAAATTCTACGTACTACCCATCGCTATGCAGTCATTTATGTTTATCTCTTTGCTTTCTCTACCTTTTCCTTTGATTAATTCCAACCATATTAATTAGGATAGTTTATTCTAAACGTATGATAAATTAATACCCTTGTCATTGTGAATATATTTCAAGATTAATGTTTGCAATATATGCTTGAAGAGCAATAAATTATAAGTTTCTTAAACTATTATTTTGAGTGCAGCAGTTAAGTTCCCTAAATCACCCTTCAGTTTATCACCAAAGCTACCAATTTTATACAGGGACCAAATAATAATATTATAACAGTCTGATCGTAAAAAGAAACTAAAATCAATGATATGAAATTAGTAAGAACAAAATACAAGCATGACATAAATTACAATAAGTTTACTGTTAAATAAAGGATACCGAATCCTCCGATGGTTGTTGGTGTGATGGAAATTGAAGTATGATAGATATATAAAAAAATGTAATCGTGACGAGATAATAAAGCTGATTTACTTATTCTAACACTGAAAATATGGTCGGTTTGGCTTATTAGGTTTCATATACTTGTATTATTATGGGTTTATTTGTAGTCAGAATAAGCAACTACCGTGAAATTGAGTATCATAGCAAATTTAAGTATTTATCTTAGATTATGGTGGGTGAAGAAAACGTAAAATTATATTTATAAACATTTGATTGAAATAGTAAAATTAATGATTTGTAAATTATTTAGCATTTCATTAATTTAATTTAATTAATTCTACAATTTTATTTTTTACTTTATTTAATTATTTAGCGTTTAATTAATTTAATTTAATTAATTATACATTTTTTATTTAATTAAGGTAAATGGTTAATTATGTTATTTATTTTATAATATATTTTTTTATGTAATATAAAATAATTAAAATATTTGATAATCATATATTACTTATTTACAAATCTTAATAGCTTAAATTATAATTAAGCGTAATTAAAGATGAATACAAACATATGCTTAAATATTTATCGAATTTTATCTATTTAGTTTTTTTGCTTTAATATAACAAAAAATAGTATAAATTATCATGGAAGTATAGTTGACGATGAATATAAGGTCTACATTAATATTTATCAAACTTTATCCTTTCAAATTATATATATGTAATATTTATAATTTATTTATAATATTTTATATATACATATATAAGAATGAGTTTGAAAAAAATTGAATTGGTAAGAATATTTTTTATTGTTCATTATATTATTAAGTTGACATTAAAAAGTAAATTTTTATTTTAGATTTTAAGATTATTTTTTTAATAATTATTTTTTATTTTTATTTAAACTCAATTTGGTAAACATATTTTGTTAGGAATTAATTAGAATTAAATTTATCTTTATTTCGTTGGATAAATTGTATATTTTAACTTTAAGAATTTGAATAGAGTTATAACACTTTTTTTTTTTTTTTTTGTTAAATTCTCACACGATATAAGCTTGAAAAACTGACGCATGAAAAGAGGTTAGTCTTTCTTCTTCTTTTAATGAAAAAATGACATATTTAATTAAGTTTTATATAGACAAGAATAGTTGCACATTAAGAATACATACTGACATAAAGTGTGTTTTTTTATAATACTTTTCCATAAAAAATTATGTTTTTACATATTTGAAACTTTTGAAGAAAGTTGTATCACTTGAACATTTTTTTAAATCGTTCAACATATTTATTTAGACGTAACATTTGATAAAAATAATTTATTTATAATAATTATTGGATAAACCACACTAACTATCTCTCAACTTTAATTAAAATTATATTTCCGTCATTAAACTTTAAAAACTTTTAAAATGGTCACTAACATTATCGGATTGTTACAAAACAATCACGTAGCCATTATGTGCATTTATTAGAGTAATGTGCCAAAACCGACCGAGTCCTAGTAAGAATGCAAAGGCAAAATTGACCAACATCTTCTCTTACAATGTGCCAAAATTGTTGATAAAACAGTGTTGGAAAACCATCAATCCTAGAAACTTTTGTTGGACTCATTGTCTTTAAAGCATGAACTACTTCCTCCATCGTGAAAGGTGCATCTAACACCGCATTAATAGCTTCAGAAATACACTGCTCAACCCCCGATAAAAGGTAGGATGGATCAGATGTCCCTTGACTAGTAAACAATCCTAATCATGTCATCATGTCATCAACTATTTCATCGTTGGGATGCAAAATTATGGAAAAATACAGTGTTTCTATCCCCCTATTTAAGCCAGTTTACTCTTACTCTTTGTTCCCAATAGAACTCCTCATTGTATATCTGGAACGATAGAAATGTACAAGTGTACACAACCGCAACAAGTAATAAAGTGACAAATATTGTCAAGTTATCATACCCACAGCGATTGTGCAAGCGAATATTTATAAAATGTAAAATTTAATAATTTGGTGGAGGAAAAATATGTTGATTTGAAGTAGTGAAATAAAAACTAAAAATTTAACTAAGTACTAACTAAGAAAATAAAAAGTAAAATTCCAATGGACGATTTCTAAAAATGAGTTTAATCAATATGACATAAATGTGTAAGATCAATTTTATTATTTAACTTAGAATAATTAAAGTTGTGTTTGTAACACCCCTAACCCTTATCCGTAGCTGGAATAGGGTTTCAGAGTATTACCGAAACATTCAGAATATTTTACAATAATTCTTATAAATTACTATTCATTTATCAGGATCATTCATAACGTCCCTTGATTGGGCCCTCGAGGCCCAATACGAGTATTAGAATCGAGTCGGGACTAAATCGAGACTTCTAATAATTCTTCGCGACTTTTCAAAATTTTTCCAAGGTGCAATGCTCACACGCCCGTGTGGCCTTGGGACACACCCATGTTGGAGGCTGTGTTCGACCCCGTGTAACTCTCTGATTTGCACACACGCCAGTGTGCTAGGTCGTGTGGTTAATTAATTCAAATTCAAAATTAGGTTAAGGTTTCACACGGCCAAGACACATGACCGTGTTCTAGGCTGTGTGGCACACACGACTAAGACACACGCCCGTGTCTCTACCCGTGTGCTCAATTTAAAGCATTATGTTTCTCAAAATTAAGGTGCAGGGGACACACGGCCTAACCACATGCCCACCAGGCCATGTGTCACACACGTTTTAGACACAAGCCTGTGTGGACAAAATGAAGCAATTTCTAGCTTCATTCCTCACCCAAAATTTCACCAAAGGCCTGCACTTGAAAAACACAACCAATACCAACCAATTCAAGCATTCAAATTGGGCAATCCTCATCATTCAACAAGGCATATCACTACATGGATATGTTTTTATAAACTTACCTTGGAATAACTTAGGCATTAGCATCATTTGATCACATATACACAACATATCACATATGAATATAACATCATAACTTACTTAATCATGCCAAAATAAACCATTACTAGCCATTCCAATGGCTAGGTTACAAAATAACATTTCAAGCCACTATTGGCCAAGTTGTCCTATACATGCCATTATACCAAAATGATTTTACTAAGTATACCCAAAATGACTAGTTGATAGTGTGACGATGCTCCAATGATCTCCAACTTTCACGAGCTTCCGATCACTATAAAATAAGGGAAAATAAAATGGAGTAAGCATTACATGCTTAGTAAGTTCATATAACGAAAACTAAACTTACGAATCTTGCTTATTAAATCTAGGCATACAAATGTTATGTTCCATCCATTTGGCTAAATTGCCTAATCACATACATTCAATCAAACATGTTAGTCACCAAAATCTTCATATCAATCAAGTAACATAGATGAGCTCATCAAGCAATATTCTTTCAAGTTATTATCATATCATATCATATAAAGATTTTCATGCCATGTCAAGAGTTTTATGTTCATTGAATCATTGAATCCCAATAGATGCACAAGTAGTACACTCGAAGTGTACAATTCGATAATCCATAAATTTCTAATTCAAGGGTACCCATTAGGGCACATAACCAAGAAACATTCTCTCAAGCCACATATCATATAACAGGATTACCAGTCCAGGCTAAATCCCTTACATAACGTAAGCTTAGAGGAGCTCGATTAGGGTTACCAATCTAGGCTAAACCCTAATCATAACGTATACTTGAGAGATATTATATCGGAATTACCCGTTCGAGCTAAATCCTTTCTATAACAAAGTTATTGGGATTACTCGTCCAAGCTAAATCTAGTCCGTAACAAATGCAAGACCCTATTTGTTTCGAGAAAGCGCATACAATCATCGAAATTCAACATTCAATCGAGACTTAATCCTTTATCACCACTTCAAGCATGTATTAAGTTTCTCATTATAACATTCAAGTAATGTACATCAATATAAATCACATTCCATACAATACAACATTCAATTAAACATATTTACATGCCCGATTAAGTTACAAGAACTTACCTCGACACTTGTTCACGTAAAAGTCTACTAATCCGAAATCTTTTCTTTTCCTCGATCTAACCTCGAATTAGTGTTGCCTGAATCTATATAAATTAATTTCACCATCAATTTCACACATTTCATATTTAAATGGACTCAATTTATGTCCTAGACAAAATTACCATTTTACCCCTAACTTTTTCATAAATTCTAATTTTATCCCTAGGCCCGAAAAATGAAACTTGTGCAAATTACTCCTTATTCCAAACCTAACCAAAGCCCCATTAAAAATTTTCCATCACATGAATTTATAAAATTTTAGAATTTTTCATCAAATTTTACAACTTTTCATTTTAGTCCCTAAATCATATTTTCATCAAAAGTCACTTTGTAAAATTTGTTTATCTATCAATAATCTTTCATTTTCTACCATAAATTTCTAATTTCCAGCATATACATCCATCACCCATTTTCATACCTTCATAACTTTTCAAATTAATCCCTCAAATAGAGAGATTAAGCTATCCCGGTTTCAAAAATACCAAAATTACTAAAAACGGGACAGGAGAACTTACCTAGTTAGGCCTTGAAAGTTTCTTTTCTCTCTCCTAGGTTTTCCACTTGTTTTAGGTTGAAGATGACATAAAATAAGATAATTTCTTTTATCATTTTTTATTAATGAAGTATTTTGCTATTTCCAATTTAGTCCTTGCCCTTTTTTTTTTTTATAATTCCATGGATGAGTCACCAAGAAAAATCTACATACTCTTTTTTAATGGTCTAATTACCATATAAGGACCTCTAGTTTTGAATTCCATAGCTATTTGATCCTTATAGCTACTAGAATTTAACTTTCGCATTTTATGCGATTTAGTTCTTCTCGTAATTAAGCACTAAATCGATAAAATTTTCGTATCAAAATTTTCACATGACATATCTACCATATTACAGACCATATAATGAAATAAAAATAAACCTTATTTTGGGTCCGATTTGTGGTCCGAAAACCACTATTCTGATTTCACTGAAAATTGGGCTGTTACAACTCTCCCCTCCTTTAGAAATTTTCATCCTCGAAAATCTTACTAGTAAAAGGATTCAGATATTGCTTCCTCATAGTATCTTCAGGCTCCCAGGTAGCCTCTTCAATACCATGTCGTTGCCAAAGAACTTTTACTAAAACTACCTTTTTTGTTTCTTAACTCTTCTGTTTCCCGAGCTAAGGTTTTGATTGGTTATTCACCATATGTCATATCAGGCTAAATCTCTACCTCTGTCAGAGAGGTAATATGTAAAAGGTCAGATTGATACAGCCATAGCATAGACAGATGAAAAACATTATGAATCCGATAAAGCTCTGGTGGTAAAGCAAATTGATATGCAACCAGTCCAATTCTTTCTGTAATCTCATAAGGTCTAATAAACCGTGGACACAGTTTTCCTTTGTGTCCAAACTGGAGAACTTTCTTCCAAGGTGACATTTTCAAGAATACTTTGTCACCGACTTGAAATTCTATTTCTTTTCGTTTCAAATCAGCGTAAGACTTTTGACGATCAAAGGCTACTTTCAAACTGTCCCGAATTACTTTTACTTTTTCTTCGATCTCTCAGACCAAGTCAATTCCATGTAACTTTTTCTCACTGAGTTTTGTCCAGTACAATAGAGTTCTACATTTACGGCCATACAAGGCTTCATACGGTGCCATTTTAATACTAGACTGATAACTGTTATTATAAGTAAATTCAACCAAAGGAAAATACCTTTCCCAGTTACCTTCAAACTCAAGTACACAACACCGAAGCATATCTTTCAAGATCAGTATTACCCGTTCAGATTGATCATCTGTCCGGGGATGAAATGCAGTACTAAAGTGCATCTGAGTACCCAAAGCTTCTTGCAATTTGTTCCAGAATCGAGATGTAAACAGAGGATCTCTATATGAAATAATGGAGACAGACATTCTATGCAACCTGACAATCTCAAAAACATATAATTCAGCCAATCTATCCAAGGGATAATCCATACGTACCGGAATAAAGTGTGCAGACTTTGTCAACCAATCAACGATTACCCAAATGGCATCCTTCTTCTTTGAAGACAGGGGTATTCCCGTTACAAAGTCCATGGTAATTCTTTCTCATTTCCATTCCGGTATCGTAACCGACTGTAATAGTTCAAAAGGCAACTGATTTTCAGTTTTTACTTATTGACATATCAAACACTTAGATATGAACTCAGAAATATCTCATTTCATTCCCGGCTACTAGTACATATTTTTTTAAATCATTATACATTTTATTACTACTAGGATGTATAGACATGTAACCATTGTGAGCTTCATTCAAAATCTTCTGTACTAGTTCCGAACCTTTTGGTACACATACTCTGCCTCTGAATAACAAACAATCATAGGTCCTAATCTGAAATTCTTAATCAGGAGCCAATTCACTTTGTACTCATTTGGCTTGCAACTTACTATCATTTTTCTGAGCTTTAGAGATTTGTCGCAAAAACATTGGTCTAGCTTTTAACTCAGCTATGATTGAACCATCATCAGACAACGATAATCGGGTATTCATTGCTCGCAGAGTATACAAGGTTTTTTTGCTCAAAGCATTTGCCACTACATTGGATTTCCCTGGATGGTAGTCAATAACAAGATCATAATCTTTCAATAACTCAAGCTATCTGCACTGTCTCAAATTCAAATCTTTCTGTGACATCAAATATTTTAGACTTTTATGATCAGTAAATATGTGACATTTTTAACCAAATAAGTAATGCCGCCAAATTTTCAATGCAAACAATATGGCTGCCAATTCAAGATCATGTGTCGGGTAGTTCTTTTCATGTGGCTTCAGTTGTCTTGAAGCATAGGCTGCTACTTTACCATCTTGCATCAAAACACAACCTAAACCATTCAATGACGCATCACTGTAAACTACAAATTCCTTACCCGATTTTGGCTGAACTAACACCGGTGCTTCTATCAATAAAGCTTTTAATCTTTCAAAACTCTACTGGCATTTATCAGTCTACTCAAATTTTACATCTTTCTGTAGCAAACGAGTCATCGGGGAAGCTATCATTGAAATTTTTTTTACAAATCACCTATAATAACCAGCTAGTCCCAGAAAACTTCAGATTTCAGACACATTTTTTCGTGGCTTCCGATTAACAATGGTTGAAATTTTATTCGGGTCTACCCTGACACCTTCCGCAGACACAATATGCCTAAGGAAACTAACTTCTCGTAGCCAAAATTCATATTTACTGAATTTGGCGTACAATTGTTTCTCTCGTAGGGTTTGCAACACTATTCTCAAATGTTCAGCATGTTCTTTGCAACACTATTCTCAAATGTTCAGCATGTTCATTTTCATCTCGAGAGTAAACCAAAATATCATCTATAAATACCACCACAAACTTGTCTAAATACGGGCTAAAAATTCTATTCATCAAATCCATAAACGCAAGTGCATTTGTCAAGCCGAATGGCATCACAAGAAACTCATAATGTCCATACCTAGTTCTAAAAGCTGTCTTTGGCACATCCGATTCTTTTACCTATAGTTGATAGTAACCAGAACGGAGATCAATCTTCGAAAATATAGTAGCACACTTTAACTAGTCAAACAAGTCATTAATACGAGGCAATGGGTATTTGTTCCTCATTGTAACTTTGTTGAGCTGTTTGTAATCAATGCACAACCTCAACATTCCATCCTTCTTCTTTACAGATAGTACAGGTGCACCCTAAGGTGAGAAACTAGATCGAGCAAACCTCTGTCAATCAATTCTTGCAACTGTACTTTCAGCTCTTTCAATTCAGTAAAAGCCATTCTGTAAGGTGCTATAGATATCGGTGTCGTTCCTAGAGTGAGATCTATAGAGAATTCCACTTATCTATCCGATAGTAAACCAGGTAATTCTTTTGGGAATACATCAGGAAATTCGCATACAACCTGCACTGATTGAATCTTTGACTCAGATACTTTAGTATCCAATACATACGCAAGATAAGCATCATATCTCTTTCTAACATATTTCTGTGCTGATATTGCTGAAATCACATTAGGTAGTCCATCTAATTTATTAGATTCAACACGAAGCAATTCACCATTTTGACATTTCAATACAATTTACCACTGCATCATATTGGGTTACCCAATCCATTCCCAAGATCACATCAAATTCATCAAATGACAATGACATCTGTCAAAACCATTTTTTTTGAAACGGGGTTGACATTTTATTTTGAAAATGAAAATGAGAGTCACCACTAATCATTTTTATGAGCTGTGATCTGATCACCTCGCATTTTGATCATTTTAATATGAAATTCGATTTATTAAAACGATGATTTTGGTCTATGAAATTTAGAAAAACGAGTTCAAGAGTCGGTTACGCACGAGGAAGGATTAGCACCATCGATACGCCTAAAATTGGTACCTAATTGATTAGTCGATGTCTTAGCGTTGAAAGTTGAAAATTTGAAAGAATTTTAAATACAATCCTTCCCTTTTTCATGCTGTCTTAAAAAAGATGCTTGAAAAAATTAAAACGAGAATTAAAGGCCTATTCGACTCGAGATAACAAAATGTCATATCCCATAAGTTAGGACACGACATTTGAACCCTCGAAAATAAGCTTGCCTTTTTTATTTGTGAAATCTTATGCGTTTTAATTTAAAAGGATATTCGATTATTTAGATCTAATGAGAGAAAATTGAAACCCCGTAAGTTAGGGCATGACTTTCTCGAGTTTCTAAACATCGAATATTACCTTTATTTTATTTAAAATTCATATATTTTAATATTTGAAACGATATTTGGCTATTTAGGTTCAACGAGAAAAAATCGAAACCTCGTAAGTTAGGGTACGATTTCTCGAATTCCTAAAATTCGAAACGTTGCCTTATTATCAAAATTTTTGAATAATGGCAGATGTGATGTTTAAAACGATGCGTATTTATTTTATTTAAAATGATAATATGCGAATGAGATCATTATGTTAATGAATAATAAGAACATGAATATACTAATAAAAAACGATTTGCAATAATCATATAATTCGTACTTCTAATAGGAATAATCGAATAGGAAATAACTAACATAAGATAATGACACAAAAATAATAATAACAATAATAAGAATAATAATGATAACAATGATGAAATCTAAATTAATAAATGATTAAAATAAATAAACACAAAGGTAAAATAAAGGAAAATAAGAAACAATTGCAAAATATAATAGAGGAAATAATAAATAAAATGAATAGATAAGTGAATCTTAACATAACGTTGGATCAAGGACTAAGACAAAATAAGTAAATAAATAAATAATGAAATGACAGTGATAAGAATAATAATAGATATATATAATAAAAAAAATCTATTAGAAAGATAATAATAAGGAAATAAACGAAAAAAAGATTAAAAAAATTTAAGTATTAAATTAATCAATTTAATAATACAATAATATTAACAAGAAAGGACTAAATTGAAATCAAAACAGAATTAAAAGTATAAAATCTAAATGTTAAAACCGCATAAGGATCCAAATGGAATACACGCGCAAAGGAGAGGGACTGACTGGGCAATAACCCCAAGCCCTCAAAACGCAGCGCTTTGATGCGGATCCAAATGAATCAAGGACAAAAGACATGGGGCAAAATTTAAAAAAAATAAAAGAAAAGAACAGGATTAAATTAAATAAAGGTGAAAAAACGAAGGGACTAGGGGTGTAAATACCCCAAAAATAATGAAAACATGCGGATCCCCAGGCTAGAGGGTTGAGTCGTGCGGGTTTGGCGTGAAACGACGCCATTTAAGCGTCTATGGGCAATGGCCTAAACGGTGTTGTTTCATTCATTTATTTAAACCAATTTTTTTTTAAAACAGCCCTTTCCACCACTCTATTAAAAAAAACAGAGAAAATGGAGGCTTTTCTCTCTATCTCACCTTGACCAGCTCATGGGGGTCATCGATGCTTCATGCACCTCCGCCTCTGCCGACGACCCATAGAGCAAATCTAGGTAAGCTTTCCTTTCCTTCTATTGTTTTACCCCTTTTTATTTAAAATAGATTTGTAAAAAAACAAAAAATAAAGAAAAGAACAAAAGGGAAACACGAACACGAAGAGAAATCCCAGAAAAAAGATTAAAAGTGACACCTTTTAAACTTTTGATCTGATTCTTTTGATTGCTATTGTGCCTTTTTTGCATTGATTTTTGTTCGTAGGTGGCCGTACGGAGGTTGACGTGGAGGTAGAGGGGAAGCAAGGAGGCATGCGGCTAGGGTTTCCTCCTTTTCTTTTTTTTGGCTGAAAATTAGTTTAGGTTTTGGGCTATTTGGGCTTTAGGTTTTTTAATGTTTTGGGTTTGTAATTGTTATTGGGCTATATGGACTTTGATCTTTCAATTTATTGGTTTTATTTGTTTTATTTTTGGTTGGTTTTTGTCTGGGCCCAGGCCAAAATTGGCCTACTACAGCTACCCCTCTTTGCTCATTATCGTGTAACAAGAATAGGGCAAAGAAAGAAGGGCCAATTTTCCCTGGTCTTGCTGAATGTTAACTTTTTTGGTGCTCCTCTTCTTCAAGTAGTCCCATTGCAACTTCAAGAAGATGAGACTTGTAGCTTCGATTTACTCCAGTATAGTTTCAAGGGGAAGAGATTTGAAGCTTCGATCTACTCCGCTGAAACTTAAAGGAGATAAGAATTGGTAATTTCAACCTGCTCCACTGCAACTTCAGGGAGATATGTTTTGTGTAGTTTTATCCTACTCTAATGCAACTTCAGAGAGATAAGGATTGTGGCTTCTATCTGCACCAATGTAATTTCAGGGAGAAGGGATTTGTAGCTTCGATCTACTCCGCTAGAACTTCAAGGAGGTAAGAATTGGTAATTTCAACCTGCTCTACTGTAACTTCAGGGAGATAAGGCTGGTGGCTTTAATCTACTTCACTGCAACTTCAGGAAGATAAGATCCACCATAATTTGTAGCTTCAATCTGTTCCACTGCAACTATAGGGAAATAAGATTCACTGTCTTCAGTCTACTCCGCTGCAACTTCAGGTAGATAAAGCTGGTGGCTTCAATTTGCTTCACTGCAACTTTAGGAAGATAAGATCCGCATGATTTGTAGCTCCAATCTGTTCCACTGCAGCTCCATGGAAATAAGATTCGCTTTCTTCATTCTGCTCTGCTGCAACTTCAGGGAGATAAGGCTGGTGGCTTCAATCTGCTTCACTACAACTTCAAGAAGAAAGATCTGCCATAGTTTGTAGCTTCAATCTGTTCCATTGCAACTTCAGGGAAATAAGATTTGTTGTCTTTAGTCTGCTCTGCTACAACTTCAGGGAGATAAGGCTGGTGACTTCAATCTGCTGCACTACAACTTTAGGAAGATAAGATTCACCATCTTCGATCTACTCCATTATAACTTCAAGGAGATAAGATCTACAACTTCAATTTGCTCCACTGTTACTTCAGGGAGATGAGATTTGTGGATTCACTGATCTTGCTACACCATCCTCTGGGGGACATGACCTGTACGACCTATTTCATGGGCCTATGTACGAACTTCTTGAGGACCATTTTGAGCTCGACATGTGTTTAGGAGATTTAGAGTACTTTGTCGATGCCCTAAGATGTAGCATACCTCTTTCTTGTTAATTCAGGCATAGCAAGACTATCGCATGCCCCACTTTTGATCAAAATTTGAATTGCCCTTTACGGGTTTTCAATTTAAAACCCCTTTGGTCTCAAAGCGCCCTTTGCAAGTTTTCCCCTTGGCCTCTCCTTTTTTCTTTTTCTTTTCTTTTTTTTTGTGGTATTTTTTTGTGTTCTTATGTTTTTTTTAAGGGAATTATTTCTTGATTGAATCGAAATTCACAGGATTAGACAGGTTCTTGCCATCCATCTTGGTCAACATCGATGCTCTTCTAGAACAGACCTTCTTTACTACATAAGGTCCTTCCCAGTATGGAAATGATCTTCTTCAACGCCAAGTCCCCCTTGTGGAATTCTTTAGGACGAACCTGTCTATCGTAAGCTTGCATTATTTGTTTTTGGCACGTTTGACCATGATAGGTAACTTTTTACCTTTTTTCTTCAATTAAGTTCACTGGATCCATTCTGCTTCATCCGATTTTAATTCACCCAAAGCTTAGAGAGAAGGAATCTTGATTTCAATGGGCAAACTGCTTCCATTCCATAAACTAATGAAAAAAAGTGTTGCCTCGGCGAAGGTCCTGGCTAACGTTCGTTAAGCATAGAGGGTAAATGGTGACTTCTTATGCCAATATTTACAAGTCTCGGTCATTTTCTCCACGATCTTTTTATTTATTTATTATATATCTTTTATTTTTTTTTTGGTTGCTTCAGTTGCATCGTTCATTTTGGGGTGATATGGCGTCTGATCTTGAATAGACTTCAAACTTTTGATATCGTGCTATTATACATTATTAGATATGATCCTTTCTGGCATTCCTTGTCGACACATGATCTCCTCTTTTTTTTTTTTTTTTGGAATTTGTTGACTTTCAACTTTGTAATATTGGCATATGAAGCTACTTTCACCCATTTAGTGAAGTAATCGACGACCACAAAAATGACGGTGTCTAACGAGATTAGCCCGATAACATCCATGCCCCACATTGAGAAAGTCTATGAAGAAATGAAGGGGGCACATGAAGCTTGTCTCCATAAATTTGGCATTTACGGCATAACTGATGATGTGATCCCCTTCCATGGTGAACCAACAGTACCCGAACCTCCTGATTTGCTTGACCATTGTAAGACCATTAGCATGTGTTCTTCAAACACCCTTATGGACCTCTTCTAAGATCTTCTTAGCCTTTACAGCATCTACATGTCCTATTAGCCCAGGCGTATCTTGATACGATCGTGCGAAAACATCTTTAAATTCTTGCAATAATTCAATGACGTCTCGCTTTGTCTTTGTGGTGATATAGGCTTCGATCTTTACCTCTTTCTCTTCTCCTAGGCTCGCGATGTCCATTGACCCTTTGTAAGGTAGGCTACAATCTCTATCATCTTCAAAGTCCTGATAGGCTAAATCTCTATCATCTTCAAAATCCTGAGATCCCTCTAGACACATATCTTGCTCAAAAGGAGATTCTAGGTCAGTAGCAGTGTCGCTCATGTCGTTGATATCTAGAGACCTGTTGTAGGTACGAAGGAATATTCTAAAGAATGAATAATTATTTGTATGGTATGATCATGAATAAAGGATAAAACAATATTTGAAAGAAAGTCCAAAGAACAAAAGAATATAAGAATAATTGTTTGTATAGAATAAAAGAATATTTACTCGAAATGATAGCAAAGATGTATTTTATTGAAATAAAGATTTTGGACATAAGCCTATTTCACAAAAGGATTCTTACTGCTTCTAGGCTTAAAGCAATAAGTGTGTTTTGAATATTACTCTAAATTGGCTGTAAGAAATACAGGGATCTCTTCCACAGTTCCATTGTTCAAAACACCCCCAAATATGTAAGGGCAGATGCTTGGAAAATTCTATTCTCTAGTCCCTTCTTCAGATACGTCGTTAATGTTTAGATTTCCCAACATTCCCATCGGGCCTTCGATATCTTCATAAAATTCAATTTCTTTATTCTCCATCATGTCCTACACCAGGGCACCGAACTCGATGCATTCTTGGATTTCATGCCCTTCTTCATTGTGTAATTCCTGCTACATTGGGTGCGGATGGGTCTTCAAACTTCACAATCCCCATTTTAATAGATCTTTCAATTAGCTTTTTGAACGTGATGCAATTTTTGATTGAATGCCAAATGATTCCAGCATGGTATTCGCACTGAGCATTTGCGTCGTACCATTTAGGAAAAGAAGGTTGCATTGGTTCTAGGTAGAAAGGGGACACCATGAGTGCTCCGAATAGGTTTTGATACAACTTTCCCTATGTCATGGGTATAGGTGTGAACTGTAACTTTTCTACTTGTCTCGGAGGGGCCTGATGATTAGTGGTTACTATCTTCAGCTGGCTCACAGTAATCGACTTTGAATGTCCCTTGTTGTATGTGCTCATGTTATTCACCTCATTCTCCCTCTTTCTTGGGGCTAATCTTTTGGTGCTTTCCTCCGCTTCTATTTTTTCGCACCTTATTGCATTTTCTATCATTTTATCACACATTACTATGTTCGAGAAACTCTTGGTTGTGCTCCCCAGCATGTGATTAATAAATAGAGTCTTCAAGGTATTAATAAAGAGCAGTTATTTCCTTTTCTAGGGTAGGTGGTTGGACTTGTGTGGAAACTTCCCTCCACCTTTGGGCATACTGCCTAAAGCTCTCGTTTTTTTCTTTCTCCATATTTTGCAAGGTGATTCTGTCAAGGGTCATGTCTATCACATAACTATACTGCTTCATGAAAGCTTGTGGCAGATTTTTCCACGAATTGATTTGGGTACGGGTTAGCATGTTGTACCATTTGGTCGTAGCCCCCGTCAGGCTGCCCTAGAAACAGTGAATTAATAGCTGATCATTGTTGACGTACCCAGTCATTCGTCTACAAAACATGGTAATATGAGCTTTGGGGAAGCTAGTCCCGTTATACTTCTCAAACTCAGGAGTTTTGAACTTGGGGAGAAGCACCAGGTCTGGAACCAAGCTCAAATATTTAGCATTGATCCAATAGTGATAGTCAGCACTTTCCATTACTTTAAACTTCTCCTCTAACCACTTGTATCGGTCTTCCAATTGTTTCAGGAGCTCCACTCTCGCTTTTTTGACTTCTACCATGTCATCCAGGTCAGGGACTACAGGATTAGTTGGGTTATCCCCTGGATTAGAGCCTGAGCCTACTTGATAGTTAATTGACATTGAAGCACTGGCCTAAAATTGTTGGTGCCTAATTGTAACGGATGGCCTTTGTGTGTACACCTTGGGTTATGTTTGAGCGTTTATCGGGGTAAAACCAGGGGGTAGAGAGGATCTTCATTGTCATCCCCACAATTGACCATAGGGCTTTTTCCTTTTTCTTGCCCTCTAGTCAACAACTGGGTCAATTGGTTCATCATGTTCCTTTGGGACTCCAACACCTGGTCCCTCATATCCTATTAAATCTTTGCCAACTACTCTTGCATCTATGTTTGCATTAGCTCTTGCATTTCCTTCTGCATTTGTTCCAACCTTTCCAATCTTTTATCCATAGCTTTAGTTTTTCTTCGTGTATGCGTACATGCTAGATTTTTGTCGTTTCCAGATTACTGAAATAATTTTTTAATTAGGGTCCTTTTGTGAAAATCTAATACATGTGATGCAATGTAATGCAGATGCATAGGATGAATGCAAAAAGAAAGAGAGGCATTGGTTCAGAATTCAGTTCTATTAGAACAACTTTTCTAGAAAACAAATCTCTTTACATAAAGCGAAAACATATACGGCTTCGCCCTCATACTCCAAGCGAAGACATCGATCCCTTTCTTCATATTCAGATGTTAAGATCAAATCTCGCGAACTTTAAAATGGATGCCGCTACTAGATCCTTTTTGCTTGATCCGGGCTGCGACCCATTGCTCACTCATCCCCGGGAGGCTTGTTAGCTTCTTTTAAGAAAGTTGAGACGTTAACAGCTCTCAAATAATCTTGGTTGGCTTGAATCCTCAAACAGCGAAGTAAAGTCATATATTTCTCTATGAGCTATCACGTTTCTCTCGTTGTGTTTACTCAGACCATATTCGGGCGGCCATATTGTATTCCACTTTATCAAGAAATCCATTTTCCATGACAAGCTCTCTATTTAGCAATTGAACATGAATTAACAGCTCTTTTCTATGATGAAAAATGTAATGTAATCATCACCAAAACTAAAGAAAACAAGTCAGTACAACTACATAAACAACAAATAGAGCACCTATTTGGATGACCTCTAGGGGTTTGGTGTGGTTCTACCTAAGGCGGGCTCCTACGACTTACTATATGTGGTTTGGTTCTAAAGTAAAGGCACCCAAACTGACAGATTCCTCAATCCTCATCCATTATAGGCTCATACGGATCGAGTTCAATTCAAGGGAATACATTTCCCTATGACTAAACGGAGATGAAAATCTTACGAAGATATAGGTATAGATGTATCCTGAAAGCGATCCACTATCCTATACGGAGGTGAAGACCTCACGAAGGACTAGCTTCTCACTCCCACTTAAAAGGGTGAAATCAGACGGTCGTGAAATGCAATATGCAAAAATATCTAAAGACTCGAACCAATAAAGCAAATATATTACGATCAAGATCACAAAAAAGATAAATGAAATGTAGAGAAAAGATCGTAATTTTAAACCGGATTTCCAATTTTCGACAAAAAGACAGAAAATAATCAACTTACGGCTTGGCTCTCTTATTTGTTTCCCTAGTGGAGTCGCCAAGCTGTCGAAACCTTTTTTTTTTAAACAGGGTTGACATTTTATTTTGAAAATGAAAACAGGAGTCGCCACCAATCATTTTTTCTGAGGTGTGATAGGATCACCTCGCATTGTGATCATTTAAATAAGAAATTTGATTTATTAAAACGATAATTTTGGTCTACGAAATTCAGAAAAACGAGTTCAGGAGACGGTTACGCACAAGGAAGGATTAGCATCCTCGATACACCCAAAATTGGTACCTAATTGATTAGCCGATGTCTTAGCATTGAAAGTTGAAAATCCGAAAGAATTTTAAATATGATCCTTCCCTTTTTTATGCTGTCTTGAAAAAGATGCTTGAAAAAATTAAAACGAGAATTAAAGGCCTACTCAACTCGAGATAACAAAATGTCACATCCCATAAGTTAGGACACGACATTTTAACCCTAAAAAATAAGCTTTCCTTTTTTATTTGTGAAATCTTATGCGTTTTAATTTAAAAGGATATTTGATTATTTAGATCTAACGAGAGAAAATTGAAACCCTGTAAGTTAGGGCACGACTTTCTCGAGTTTTTAAACATCGAATATTACCTTTATTTTATTTAAAATTCATATATTTTAATATTTGAAATGATATTTGGCTATTTAGGTTCAACGAGAAAAAATCAAAACTCTGTAAGTTAGGGTACGATTTTTCAAATTCCTAAAATTCGAAATGTTGCCTTATTATCGAAATTTTTGAATAATAGCAGATGTGATGTTTAAAATGATGCGTATTTATTTTATTTAAAATGATAATATGCGAATGAGATTATTATGTTAATGAATAATAAGAACATGAATATACTAATAAAAAACGATTTTCAATAATCATATAATTCGTACTACTAATAGGAATAATCGAATAGGAAATAACTAACATAAGATAATGACACAAAAATAATAATAACGATAATAAGAATAATAATGATAACAATGATGAAATCTAAATTAATAAATGATTATAATAAATAAACACAAAGGTAAAATAAAGGAAAATAAGAAACAATTGTAAAATATAATAGAGGAAACATTAAATAAATAAAATGAATAGATAAGTGAATCTTAACCAAACATTTGATTAAGGACTAAGACATAATAAATAAATAAATAAATAATGAAATGACAGTGATAAGAATAATAATAGATATATATAATAAAAAAATTTATTAGAAAGATAATAATAAGGAAATAAACGAAAAAAGATTAAAAAAATTTAAGTATTAAATTAATCAATTTAATAATACAATAATTTTAACAAGAAAGGACTAAATTGAAATCAAAATAGAATTAAAAGTATAAAATCTAAATGTTAAAACCGCATAAGGATCCAAATGGAATGCACGCGCAAAGGAGAGGGACTGACTGGGCAATAACCCAAGCCCTCAAAATGCAGCGCTTTGATGCGGATCCAAATGAATCAAGGGCAAAAGACATGGTGCATAATTTAAAAAAATAAAAGAAAAGAATAGGATTAAATTAAATAAAGGTGAAAAAGCAGAGGGACTAGGGGTGTAAATACCCTAAAAATAATGAAAACACGCGGATCCCCTAGCTAGCAGGTCGGGTTGCGCGGGTTTGGCATGAAATGACGTCATTGAAGTGTCTATGGGCAATGGCCTAAACGGTGCCGTTCATTCATTTATTTAAACCAAATTTATTTTTGAAATAGCCATTTCCACCACTCTATTAAAAAATAGAGAAAAGGGAGGCTTTTCTCTCTATCTTGCCTTGACCAGCTCATGGGGGTCACCGGTGCTTCATACACCTCCGCCTCTATCGACAACCCATGGAGCAAATCTAGGTTAGCTTCCCTTTCCTTCTATTTTTTACCCTTTTTTATTTAAAATAGATTTGTAAAAAACAAAAAATAAACAAAAGAACAAAAGGGAAACACGAACACGAAGAGAAATCCCAAAAAAAAGATTAAAAATGACACTTTTTAAACTTTTGATATGATTCTTTTGATTGCTATTGTGCCTTTTTTGTATTGATTTTTGTTCGTAGGTGGGTGTACGGAGGTTGACATGAAGGTGGAGGGGAACCAAGGAGGCATGCGGCTAGGGTTTCCTCCTTGTCTTTTTTTGGCTGAAAATTAGTTTAGTTTTTGGGTTGTTTGGGCTCTAGGTTTTTTAATGTTTTGGGTTTGTAATTGTTATTAGGCTATATGGACTTTGGTTTTTCAATTTATTGGTTTTATTTATTTTATTTCTGGTTGGTTTTTGTCTGGGCCCAGGCCAAAATTGGCCTACTACAACATCAAACCACCCAAAAAGCGATAACCTTTTACCATCAATCGACAGTTCTTACAAACTTTATCCACCATAACACACTGGCCCAAGGAGTTTGAAACTTTAACCACAAATTCAATGAATCCAATAGGTAAATTTTTAATAGACACTAAGTTCGTGCATATGTATGAACATGTGGAACCAGGATCAATCAATGCAGTAATATCAGTATCAAGTAGAGAAAATGTACCAGTAATGATGTCTGGTGCAGAGAAATCTTCTCTAGCACGAATAGCATATGTCCTTGTAGGTGCTCGTGCCTTAGATTTAACTATTATATCCTTGGTAGTAACTCGACTAACACTAACATTACAGGGGTGATGGGGTGGTCTGCCTCTTACAACAGGATTACTAGGCTTTGAAGCTGGCTCTATCTCCTTTTCAACTCTTTCTGGACAATCTCTGAGAAAATACTCAAGTGAACCACATCCAAAACAAGCTCCACTTCTATACCGACATTCCCCATGATGAAATTTGTTACAATGTTTACATTTCGGTTTAGGATTAACCACACTGGTCACAGATAGAGATGAAGACCTTGAGTTAGAACTTGAGAGCCCCACTCTCTTCTAGAATATCCTATTAGAACTTGAAAGCCCCGCTCTCTTCTAGAATATCCTATAGAGGTGGTTACACGATCATAATACTTTTTTAATTTCTTAGAAGCAAATGATTGTGACTTACTCATAGTTCTTTTTCCAGAAACCTAAGCCTCTCTCTTAGCTTGTTTCTTTTCTTTACTCAGTTCCTCAGCTTTGTCTGTTCAGTCGGCTAGTGCTGCAAATTCCCTTATTTTGAGAATCCCAATCAATAACTTGATATCTTCATTTAAACCTTCTTCACAGCGTTTACACATTTCAGCCTCAATTAGAACCCATTCCTTAGCATACTTGCTCAACCGAAAAAATTCCCGTTCATATTTAGATACAATCATGTTTCCTTGTTTAAGCTCTAGAAATTCTTTCTTTTTCTGATCTACGAATCTCTGACTAACATACTTCTTCCTGAATTTAGCCTGGAAGAATTCCCATGTAACATTTTCTCTTGGTACAACTAAAGTTATGGTATTCCACCAATGATAAGTTGTATTTTTCAGTAGGGATACTGCACATTTCAGACCTTCGGCGGGTGTACAAGATAGTTCATCAAAAACCCGGACAGTATTTTCTAACCAAAACTCAGCCCTTTCCGAATCAATATCTGTGGTAGCCCTAAATTCTTTTGCCCCATTCTTGCGAATTTTATCTATCGGAGGCTTACCAATTCTAACAGGTTCAGCACCCTGTGGAACCTCAGGAATCAGTTGGGGAGTAGGTGGGGGAGATAGTTGTACAGTAGGGTTTGTCCTTTAGTACTGGAAAAACCATTCATTCATTATTTGAAAGAAGGTTTGCTTCACCTCCTCACTTCGGCCTTCAGACACGGGCCTTTCACTACCAGACGCAGACGCAACTCTTTGAACTGAAGCTGAAGCATTGCTCTCAGCTTCCTTGGATTCAGCTCTAGCTCGGTTGGATGACATTACTATATGAAAAACACATTTAAAATGATCAGGAGTCATAACAGAGTCATCACACTATCACAATTTATATAATGGCATGTATAGCTAAACTCGTGTTTGCTATGTCAAATCTGATAATTGACTAAACCGTAGCTCTAGTAGCACTAAATGTAACACCCCTAACTTGCATCCGTAGCCAGAACAAGGTTTCAGAGCATTACCGAAACATTTAAAACATTTTATAATAATTTTTATAAATTACTATTCATTTATCGAGACCATTCAAAATGTCCCTTGATTGGGCCCTCGAGGCCCAATACAAGCATTAGAATCGAGTCGGGACTAAATCAAGACCGTTAAGAATTATTTGCGATTTTTTCAAAAATTTTCCAAGGTACAGGGCTCACACACTCGTGTGGTCCAAGGGACACGCTCGTGTTGGAGGCTGTGTTTGACCCCGTGTAACTCTTTGACTTGCACACAGCCATGACACATGCCCGTGTGCTAGGCCATGTGGTTAATTAATTCAATTCGAAATTAGGTGCAGGTTTCACATGGTTGAGACACACGCCCATGTCTCTGCCCGTGTGCTCAATTTTGAGTATTCTATTTCTCAAAATTAAGGTGTAGGGGGTACAAGGCCTAACCACATGCCTATGTTACCAGGCCGTGTGTCACACAAGGTCTAGACACACAACCGTGTCTCTGCCGATGTGGACAAAATGAATTCATTTCTAGCTTCATTCCTCACCCAAAATTTCACCCAAGACCTACACTTGAAACACACAATCAATACCAACCAATTCAAGCATTCAAATAGGGTAATCCTTATCATTCAACAAGGCATATCACTACATGCATATGTTTTTATAATCTTACCTTGGAATAACTTAGGCATTAGCATCATTTGATCATATATACATAACATATCACATATGAATATAACATCATAACTTACTTAATCATGCCAAATAAACAATTACTAGCCATTCAAATGGCTAGGTTACAAAATAACATTTCAAGCCACTATTGGCCAAGTTGTCCTATGCATGCCATTATACCAAAAATGATTTTACTAAGTATACCCAAAATGACTAGTTGATTGTGTGACGATGCTCCAGTGATCTCCAACTTTCACGAGCTTTCGAGCACTATAAAACAAGGGAAAATAAGATGGAGTAAGCATTACATGCTTAGTAAGTTCGTATAACGGAAACTAAACTTACCAATCTTGCTTATTAAATCTAGGCATACAATGTTATGTTCCATCCATTTGGCTAAATTACCTAATTACATACATTCAATCAAACATGTTAGTCACCAAAATCTTTATATCAATCAAGTAACATAGGTAAGCTCATCAAGCAATATTCTTTCAAGTCATTATCATATCATATCAAGATTTTCATGCCATGTCAAGAGTTTTATGTCCGTTGAATCATTAAATCCTGATAGATGCACAAGTATACACTCGAATTCTATGATTCGATAATCTGTCAATTTCATATTCAAGGGTACCCATTAGGGAACTTAACCAAGAAACATTCTCTCAAGCCACACATCGTATAATAAGACTACCAGTCCAGGCTAAATCCCTTATATAATGTAAGCTAATCCCTAATCATAAGGTATACTCGAGAGATATTATATCGGGATTACCCGTCTGGGCTAAATCCTTTCTATAAAAAAGTCATTAGAATTACTCGTCTGAGCTAAATCTCGTCTGCAACAAATGTAGGACCCTATTTGTTTCGGGAAAGCGCGTACAATCATGAGAATTCAACATTCAATTGAGACTTAACCCTTTATCACCATTTCAAGCATGTATTAAGTTTCTCATTATAACATTCAAGTAATGTACATCAATATAAATCACATTCCATACAACACAACATTCAATTAAGCATATTTATGTGCCGGATTAAGTTACACGAACTTTCCTCGATACTTGTTTGCGTAAAAGTCTACTAATCCGAAATCTTTTCTTTTCCTCAATCTAACCTCGAATTAGTGTTATCCGGATCTATATAAATGAATTTAACCATCAATTTCACACATTTCATATTTAAATGGACTCAATTTACGTCCTAGGAAAAATTACCATTTTGCCCCTAACTTTTTCATAAATTTTAATTTTGTCCTGAGGCCCAGAAAATGAAACTTGTGCAAATTACTCCCTATTCCAAGTCTAACCAAAGCCCCATTACAAATTTTCCAGCACATGTGTTCATAAAATTTCAAAATTTTTCATCAAATTTACAACTTTTCATTTTAGTCCCCAAATCATGTTTTCATCAAAAAATCACTTTGTAAAAGTTGTTTATCTATCAATAATCTTTCATTTTCTACCATAAATTTCTAATTTTTAGCATATACATCTATCACCCATTTTCATACCTTGATAACTTTTCAAATTAATCCCTCAAATAGAGAGATTAAGCTATCCTGGTTTCAAAAATACCAAAATTACTAAAAACGGGACAAGAGAACTTACCCAATTCGGCCTTGAAAGTTTCTTTCCTCTCTCCTAGGGTTTCCATGTGTTTTAGGTTGAAGATGACATAAAAGAAGATGATTTCTTTTATCATCATTTTAATTAATTAAGTATTTTACTATTTTCAATTTAGTCCTTGCCCTTTTTTTATAATTCCATGGATGAGTCACCAAGAAAAATCTACATACTTTTCTTAGTTGTCTAATTACCATATAAGGACCTCTAGTTTTGAATTTCATAGCTATTTGATCCTTATAGCTATTAGAATTCAAGTTTTTCATTTTATGCGATTTTGTCCTTCTCGTAATTAAGCACTAAATCGATAAAAATTTCACATCAAAATTTTCACACGACATATCTACCATATTACGGGCCATATAATGAAATAAAAATAAATCTTATTTTTGGGTCAGATTTGTGGTTCAGAAACCACTATTCTGATTTCACTGAAAAATGGGCTGTTACAGTGTTCATGTTGTTACGAATAGTTTCACGACAACTCGGCAAATTGCTAACTAATGCACATACTCATCTATTAAAAACCCATTAATCTCTTGAACATATTTCTATGTCAATGCAAACAATTAATCAAATTTTAATAAGCATGTATAAGATTAAGTCAGGTAACAATATATCACTATATTAAAACAATTTAATCACAATAATCTTACAAGTTATGTAAGGCTAATGTACTGTTTAATATCATTGCTAATTTAACATTCGATTAATTTAGAATATTAAACATGTATAAATTAAATATTGTGTCTATGGAATGACGGAAATATGCCAATGTACACAATCGTTAGCAAATAATAAAATGACAAGTAATGTCGAGTTATCGTATCCATAGGGACCGTGAAAGAAAAATATTTATAAAATGTAAATCAAACACTTTGGTGATTGAATATATTTTGATTTTAGGAAGTGATTTAAAAACTAAAACTTAACTAAGTAATTAACTAAGGAAAAATTAAAAGTAAAAATTTCAATGCACAATTTCAAAAAAACGGGTTTAAATCAAGATGAAATAAATGTGTTAGATCAATCACATACTTTAACTTAGAATTACTAAACTCATGCTCATGTTGTTACGAATAATTTCATGGTAACTCGATAACTTGTTAACTACTGTGCATACATAATTATTAAATTAACCAATCTCTTGAACATTTTTCAATGCCAATTCAAACGATTGATCAATCTTCATAAGCACATATAAGTTTAAATGAAGTAACAAAATATATGTATATTGAAACAATTTAATCATAATAAACATGCAAGTTATGCAAGGCTAATGTATTATTAATACTGTCACTAATTTAACCTTCAGCTGCCTTAGAAGATTAGACATTCATCAATTAAGTACTGCGTCCATTAATTACAATTTCATTCCATTTAAATAATTAATTCAATTGTTACAATACAAGCATAACATAAAGATGATTGTACTTAATTGAACAACTTACCAAGGCTTATAACAACACAAACATTATTTCAATAATTTAAGCGAGCAAAATGGAATTAATCCAACCCAATTTAATTTATGTCATTTTAATTAAACCCAGAATAACAATATAATAAATATTCATCATCATGCTCATAACGAAAGCAAGAAAATATAAAGAGAAGGGAACTAAAAAGTAATCCTGGTGTTTCTCCGTAGCCTGACTAATATGCTTCTCTTCTTCTTTGCTTGTTCTGTCGATCCAAGGCATGTATGAAAACTTGAATGTTGCTAATCAAAGGTGGATGGCGACTTTTTTCCAAGAGGGGAAATCGACAAGGAAATGGATAAGGGAAATGGGAAAACAAAGGAAGAAGAGGCATGTCGAAAATGAAGCTGTGTAGAATGAGTTAACAAATAGGGGTATTTATAGGTATGAATGGCTGCTAAAAATAGAAAATAATTAGCAGTCATACACCCTTCCTTTTCCAGCCACAAAAGGAGCAAGTTTTGAATAATTCAAACTTTGTTATATTTAGTTTGGGGCAAATATTCAAAGGCACGAAAAGTGGAGGGGTTTGAATGGAGTTTAAAGAGACGTTGAGGGCTGTTTAGCAAGCATAAAAATCAGAAAAAATCAGCTAATTGGGTCAGCTTGTTGGACAGTTTTGGGCTACCACGTTTCTTGGTGGATCAATATTTTCTTCTTAGCATCCTAGGTAACTTTCTCCTTTAGGCTTTATATTAGACTTCAACCCAATTAATCTGTGGATAAAAATTAAATATAAAGTACATAAAATAATCATCATTTGGACTGTCCTTGATTGGAAAATATTCAACCTTACTCTTGTTTCACTTGATTCAAAAATTTCTCCAATGATTCAAGCCTTTCGAGATGTTTATCGAGCCAATTTTCACCTTTTAGTCAAAATTGTTGAAAATAAACCAAATTTGTGAAAAATTATTATAAAAATAATTAAAACTCAATATGTTAATAATTAATGTTAATAATTAAAGTGCAATTTAATTATTTTATAATTAAAATGTGAATTTCGACAAAATTTACTACAAAACTACATGAATTAGAGTTCAAAAGGTGTTAAAAAAGTATGTATGTTTTTGTGTTTCCACATCCCCAAACTTAATTCATTGCTCGTTCTGAGTAAAGCACAAATTGAAAAGAGGAAGTGCTCGAAATCACCATTGAAAAATGTCTTTAGAGTACATTTCCCCCACAATTATGAGTTTAGTGCAAATATGCTCAAGAATAATTTTGCAATTATGCAACTCAAGTATATATATTGTTTGAATTATTCTCAATTGTTATCATGTTAGCAAGAATAGACTAAATGTTTTCTTAATAAAGACATGTTAATTCTTACCTCTTAATTTTTATTCCCTTATTTAAGACTAAAATGCAATCACTAAGTTAAACTTATGTATTCATATGTTGAACTTAGCAGTTTCTCTCCATAATGTAGGCAGCACAGAAATCTAAATCGAAAGGTCTATTAAATAGGTCGTAACGTGGTTAGGCTAGGGGTAGGTAAAAGATAGATAAATTTAAGCTGAAAACCCTAGATTCATCTTGTATCAGACCTTCGAATAAGTACCTTAAATACACCAACTTATTTTACTTTCACATGCTCTTTTGTACATCTATTTCTTTCGAGTACATATACTCTTTCTTTTTTTTTACCGAACATATTACTATCTGCACTACAATTTTTTGAGCATTTGATACTTCTTTTCAACTCCCCCAAACTTATTTTCAAAGAATATTCTAGATAGACTGAGTATAGTGTTTGAAATAATTTAAAGTTACTTATGAGAGTAGTGATGGCTAAATATTGCAAAGGTTCAAATAAAATTAGGCCATATCGTCTCAAATTTGGACTTCAAGGGATAAATATTTATTTAAGGTTGGCTTCAAAGGCTCAAATGGTCCAAACATTTTCCCTAACTTATTTTCAAATTTTCATATTTCCTAGGATTTCGCCTCAAGAAATTACTAAGTCAATTCTAGAGACATAAACATTCATGCATGTCTAGCTCTCCTAAAGAATTAAAAATTTTATGTTATGATTTGTAAACTTTATTAAGAGTAACATTATGTCATAGTTTAGCTAACATAGCAATTATTGAGATAATATAACTTTATTTATACTAGAAGTTACCATAATTAAAAAAAAATCAATTTTTTTAACAAAATATAACTTAATCAAAACTATAAGAATAATGGATCTTGAAAAACAATTTCAATTTTTGGTCCCCCTACTTAAGATGAACAATTTCCCCATTGTTAAAAATACTAGAGAGAATGAAAATATAGAAGTGAAAAGATACTGTACACCAGGTAGAACCCTAGGAAAAGGAGCTGAGTGAAGTTTGACTTCTTAAATACCAAGCTTTTCCAAGGCAAATCCAATCCTAGACATGTACATATCTATTGCCAAACTTCTTATTTTGCAATTTGTTCCATTTTATTGATGATTTCCACATCTTATTTTATTCTACGAGAAATAAATTACTAATCCTAAAAACTTAAAATATCCTAAGAAATAAAATAAACTAAAGTAAAGATCCCCATTTTTATTTGTTTGTAAATCCTTCAGAATCCTACTCATCTTTTGCTCCATTGTCCTTATTTTTGCATGAATCACTTTGTTCCCTCTTCGATATTGGACTCCATAGTTCAAATATAAAATCTGGAAACTCAGACACAAAAATAAACGGGTCATGAAATATTTTCGTAAAAGCCCTTCTTATTGAGTTATCCCGTATTTTTGAATATATCCAGTAAGCTTGTTGCTGCCACTGCATATATTGCATTAGGTCCATCAACTTTGATAGCTTATCATGAAGATCTAGGCAAGGCAAGTATTCTAAATGTTGAGGCCGCCATGTCAAGTTCGGTTATTGGTTCAATTAGTTCTACCTTATCAGGGATTTCAGCTAATAGCATTGATTCAATCTTTGTGGGATCTTCTTCTTCTTCGTTGGAATCCTCACTCAATTCAACTTGTTGCTGCAGAACAGAATCTCCGGCTACTTGGTAGAGGTTCAATCTGTGATTGTGCCTTCGCTATACCCTGTCTCTTTTATGTTTGTAAAAATTTTTGCTTTCAAGCACAAAATTGTTATCGTAAAGGGAAAGCATACTGGTCCAGAACGTCTAGTGGCACAATTTTGAATTTCCCCTTCACTAGTGGTGTCAAATATTCTCTACGACAAGTGTGAGATCCATGCTTTGGCACATTCCACTTAGAACCTGGAACTGTAAGTTCCTCGAGAATTTTTTACAACTTTTCAGCCTCAATATTTTCCATTAAGGAAGAATATTCGTCGTCTTCAAAATCAGGTAAATCAAAGAATTCATTAATAGTGCTTGGATTTACTGGTACCTTGATTCCTTGGACAGAAACTTTTGTTAATTCGGTTGTGGTCAAATTCGCATAAAATTCACGAACTAACTCTTCATCTGCACTCGGTCTTTACACTTTCCAATTTAAAGCTTCAACAACTTGTCGAATGCTCGCCATGAAATTAGTATATTTGATTTCTTTCAGTGTAAAGCCTTTTTTTCTGGGAGCAATTGTTGATTTTTGAAAATGTTGTCGTATCTCACTTTGGCTTCTTCACAGTGGAATTTGTTTTGTAATTCTTGAACTTGGATAGAGGCACAAGTCCTTTTGCGAGGCATAATTTAACTTGAAAATAAGATGGAACAAATATTTTTCTCAAAAATTAAATTTGCATTAATAATTCAATAAATTGAAAAATCAAATAATTAAATAAAATTGAAATTTAGGAGAAAATTTTTCTTACCACATTTGTATCAAAAATTAAAAACTCAAAACTAAAATTAATATGGAGCTAATAGAGTTCATATATGGTTGGTTGGAGGGTAATTGGTTGGTGGCTAGTTGTGATTGAGGTGTGGTGCAAAGGTAACCATGGGTGTGCGGTTTGTGCAATGGTGCACACGGGATAGAGGTAAGGGGTAGCTAGAAACACAAAAATTTATATACTTTTTCATACCCATTTTTACTTAAATTCTTGCAAAACTGGTTAAATTCTTGTCGAAAAATAATTAAATATTATAAAATAACTAAATTGTGTTAAAAATATGAACATGGTTAATTTTAGTTAATTTTATACTTAATTTTGACTATTTTCGATGATTCAAAAGCAAGGGCTAAAAATTGGCTCACTGACAATCTTTGAAAGCACAAAACCCAGAAGCAATTGGAAGTATCGAGGCACATTAATTTACAACCTAAGACGGTCCAGAAATGTGTATTAATTCATAATTTAATTAATTTTAATTTATTCCCCATTTAATTTAGGTTAAATAAATTATTTTTAATTAATTATAGAGAAAGGCTCCAGTTGAACCGCACTGGTCGAACCATACTGAGTGAATCGAACCAGCCACTAATTGCGCAGCCCAGAACCGTCCATATGCTGAACCAAATCAGCATTTTATCTGATTAAATATTCTTGCAAAAAGGCCCTTGAAAGACTTCCAAATTGCATTCAAACCCCACCTTTATTTGTGGCTTTGTATATTTGCCCCGGGCTATTTTTAGCAAAGTTGAAAATCTCAACTTTTTGCCAAGTAGATGGCCGGACATAGGGGGCTCTTTGGCTGCTGGAATTTGCTATTTTTAGTAGCCACAATCAGCTATAAAAGCCACCCCTTGCTAATCATATAAACCATCGCTCAATCCCACAACATTCTCTCATTCTCTCTTCTCCTCTCTCACTTTTCTCTCTATTTTTTCCATCCCATTTCCCTTTTTGTTCAAGTGCCAATTTATTCTCTTGGGAAACAGGCACTCATCAGCCATTTTGGAGCAGCAATTAGGTGTTCATAAGCCACCTTGATAGCTGAGGGTAACGAAGAACGAATAACGGAGCAACTAGTCAAGCCACAGAGAAACACCAGATTTGCTTCTTGTTCCCTATCTCTTTAATTTTTGTTGTTGTTTTGACGAACATATTTATGAATATTTATGCTATTGAAATGATTATTCTAATCAATTTAGCATAAATTAAGTTGTGCTGGGTTGATTATATTCTGCCTGCTTGAACTGTTAAAATAATGTTTATGCTGTTATAGACCTCGTTAAATTGCTTGGTTAAATAAAATCATGCCTAAGTTATTCTTGCAATACAATTGTTAAATAACTAATGAATTAATTATTAAATTGTATTGGGATTATAATTAATAGACACAATGCTTAATTAGTGCTTGTTTATTCTTCTAAGGTAGCTGAAGTTTAAATTAGCATTGTATTCGACGATACATATGCCTTGCATAACTTGCAAGATTTTTGTGATTAAACTGTTTCAAGGGAGAAATACCCTGTTACCTCACTTAATCTTTTATATGCTTGTGAAGATTGATTAACCGCTTGGATTGACATTGAAAAATGTTCAAAAGATTGATTAATTTAATAAGTATGTATGAGTAGTATTTAGCAAATTACCAAGTTGCCGTGAATTTATTCGTAGCAATATAAACATAAGTTTGATAATTCTAAGTTAAAGAAATGTAATTAATCCAACACAAATATGTTATCTTGATTAAATCTTATTTGAAATCGTGCATTAGAACTCCTTTGTTTTATTTTAATTATTTACTTAGTTTTTAAATAGTCTTTGACTACCTCTTCAAACAAAATATTTTACCTCACCAAAGTGTTTTACAATTAATTTCATAAATAATTCTTTTTATAGTCCCTATGGGTACGATAACTCGACATTTACTTGTCACTTTATTACTTGTTGCAATTGTGTACACTTGCACATTTTCTGTCATTCCAAGTTTTTGGCGCCGTTGTCAGGGACTGTTTTTTTTAAAAAAAGTCATTATTTGTGAATTTGTTAGTTTTACATTTTGGTTTACTTTTCTGTTTAATTTTTAACTCAATTTTTCTGTGATTATTTCAGGTGTTTATGAGTATTGACCAGATTATTGACTTACTCCCTGTAGACCCTGAGATAGAACGAACCTTTCGACAGCGAAGAAGACAAGAGAATCAGAGAAGGACTTGAACAAGTGCCGAACTATGTCAAGTTTATGAAAGATATCCTGTCCAAGAAGCGAAGGCTTAGACAATTTGAGATGGTAGCTCTGACGAAGGAATACAGCGCATATCTTCAAGACAAACTATCCCCAAAGTTGAAGGATCCTGGATGTTTTACCATACCTTGCAACATTGGAGCAACATATTGTGGTAAGGCACTATGTGACTTAGGTGCAAGTATAAACTTGATGCCTATGTCAATATTTAGAAAGTTGGGGATAGGTGAAGTTAGACCTACTACGGGTACACTTCAACTAGCAGATTGATCCTTAGCACATCCAGAAGGAAAAATTGAGGATGTATTGGTACGTGTAGATAAATTCATCTTTCCTGTTGACATTGTGATTCTAGATTTTAAAGCAGACAAAGAAGTACCAATTATCTTAGGAAGACCGTTCTTAGCAACCGGAAGGACCCTTATTGATGTGCAGAAGGGTAAGCTTAGATGTGTGTTTAGGATGATCAGGTAACATTTAATGTTTTTAAGTCTATGCGATTTCCTGAAGTGATTGATGATTGTTCTGTAGTATCCGACTAGAGGATTTAATAGTGGAAAAGGAACTCAACTCTGTTGAGGATCCACTGGAAAGAATTTTGACATCGGACCCTCCAAATGATGAAGAGAAGGATGTGTACTTAGCTTTGCTAAAGGCTAATCAAAGGGGATTTAATCTGCAATCCCGTTTTGAATCTTTGGCGTTAGAGAAGAGGGAGTATGCCCAACCAAAAGCATCAATCAAGGAACCACCTAAATTAGAACTCAAGGTATTACCTTCACATTTAAAATACGTTTATTTAGGTAACGCTTCTACTCTGCCTGTGATTATTTTAGCAGAATTAACCATTGAGTAAGAAGAGAAACTTATCTTAGTCTTGAAACAATTCAAGAAGGCTATCGGATGGACCATAGTCGATATTCGCGGTATTATTCCATCTATATGCATGCACAAGATTATCCTCGAAGATGGAGAAAAAAGGACGATTGATGGACAACGAAGACTGAACCCCATTATGAAGGACGTGGTGAAAAAAGAGATTATCAAGTGGTTAGATGTGGGTATCATTTATCCCATCTCAGACAGTTCGTGGGTAAATCCGGTCCAGTACATGCCAAAGAAGGGAGGTATCACAGTCGTAGAGAATGAGAATAACGAGTTGATACCAACTAGAATAGTTACGGGATGAAGGATTTGCATTGATTTCTGGAAGATGAAAAAGGCGAGTAGGAAAGATCACTTCCTTTGCCATTTTTGGACCAGATGCTGGACAGACTCGCGGGGTGAGACTATTACTATTTTCTCGATGGATACTCGGGGTATAATCAGATTATAGTAGCACCGAAAGATCAACACAAGACAACGTTCACCTGTCCATACGGTACATTTTCATTTAGATGCATGCCATTTGGTTTATGTGATGCACCTGCTATATTTCAAAGATGCATGATGTCTATTTTTACTGACATGGTTAAGAAGTACTTGGAAGTTTTTATGGATGACTTTTCAGTATTCAGAGATACTTACGATGATTGCTTAGCCAATCTAGCTAAGGTACTAAGACGACGCGAAGAAACGAACCTCGTACTTAACTAGGAGAAGTGTCATTTCATGGTACGAGAAGGAATTCTTTTAGGGCATCAGATAACGAGACATGGGATCGAGGTAGATAAAGCGAAGGTAGACATTATTGAGAAGCTTTCACCACCAGCATCTGTAAAGGGTGTTAGAAGCTTTTTGGGCCACGCTAGTTTCTATCGAAGATTTATCAAGGACTTTTTCAAAATTGCTAAACCCTTATGCAAATTACCAATGAATGCTTAAGAGCTTTCGAGGATTTGAAGAGTCGATTAGTTACGGCACCTATAATCGTCACACCAGACTGGGATTTTCCATTTGAATTAATGTGTGACGTAAGTGACTTCGCAATAGGAGCTGTCATGGGCTAGCGAAGGAACAAAGTTTTTCATCCCATCTACTATGCAAGTCGGACTCTTACAGGAGCTCAACTAAACTATACGGTAACAGAAAAAAAGTTACTTGCTATTGTATTTGCTTTTGACAAGTTTCGATCTTATCTTGTAGGTACCAAAGTAACTGTCTATACGGACCACTCGACAATTAAGTACTTACTTGCCAAGAAAGATGCTAAGCTGAGATTGATTCGGTGGGTGCTTCTACTTCAAGAGTTCGATCTAGAAAATCAAGATCGAAAAGGAGTAAAAAACCAAGTTGCAGATCACTTGTCCAGATTGGAGCCGCAAGAAGGGAATTCTCCTATTATAGCAATTCAGGAAACATTTCCAGATGAACACATACTGAAGGTAAGTCATGTCCATAATACCCCTTGGTTTGCTGATATTGCTAAGTATTTAGCTTATGGTTTGATGCCAATTGATAAGACGTATCAACAAAGGAGAAAGTTTCTTTACGATGTGAAGTACTATTTCTGGGAAGAGCCATATTTGTTTAAAAAGTGTGTAGATCAGATGATTAGTAGATGCGTGGAAGAAGATGAAGTACAAAAGATTTTATACCACTGTCACTCAGCTCCGAGTGGGGGACACTTCAGAGGTACTCATATGGCAGCCAAAGTATTGCAAGCCGGATTCTTTTGGCCAACACTATTCAAGGATGCATATGCATACGTAAAGTGCTGTGACCGATGTCAAAGGGTCGAAAATGTCACCAATAGAAATGAGATGCCTCGAACAAACATCATTAAGGTGAAATTGTTCGATGTATAGGGGTCCTTTCCCTCTGTCTTCTGGCCACAAGTATATATTGGTAGCAGTAGACTATGTGTCCAAGTGGGTTGAGGCTGAAGCTTATTTGACAAACAATGCAAATGTTGTAATGAAGTTCTTGTAGAAACACGTGTTCACAAGGTTTGAAACCCCAAGAGCTATCATTAGTGATGAAGGGTCCCACTTTATGAACAAGTGGTTAAAATGGTTATTAGATAAGCACAGAGTGAAACACAAGGTTGCAACAGCTTACCATCCGCAGACGAATGGGCAAGCTGAATTGGCAAATAAAGAGATCAAAGGCATACTTGAGAAGGTAGTTTGCCCGAACTGATGAGATTGGTCCAAAAGGCTAGATGATGCTTTGTGGGCTTATAGAAAAACATACAAGACACCTTTAGTGTAACACCCCTTACTCTTGTTCGACACTAGAACAGGGTACGAGGCATTAACGGACTTAATCACTAATCATCGTATAAAACCGATTCACAATTTCACTCTAATTTAAAAAATTTTCAAACATATTCAAGTTGTCCCTTAAAAAGAGCTTACAAGGCCCATATCATGCTTTAATTCAACCGCACACATAGGCAAGCATGCACATTCATAAATTGCATCATTTAATTAATAACATAATCAAGACTATCTTCATTTAATGACTTATACAATAGAGACCTTCAATTAACATAGGTCAGTATTTTAGGCCAACTTCTAGAAACTTAATAAAAATTAAATGAGTCCCCATACATGCCAAAGACTAAAAAAAATACTTTAAAACCTTTATATATCGATCAATAGTTTGATAGTGTGATTTAACCTCCGGCGACCTCCAACTCGAGCTAACATTTGTGACACTATAGGGAAAAGGAAAGGAAGGGAGTAAGCATTATAGATTAGTAAGTAAATATGTAAATATTAATAAACAATACATTATCATACTTTAAACAAAGTCACAATATGTTCCCGAAATATTACCATCACAAACACACGTACACTATTACAATCATAAACAGGTTCAAAATAAGCTGTCTAGTAGAGTATCAGCCGCTAAATTATTTATTTCTGGAGCTACAGAACTCTAAATTACAAACCGTTAATTTTCTTGAAACTAGATTAAGGTCTATTCTTACCATAAAATTTTCATAATTTTTGGTCTAGCCAGTTAGTACATTTAATTCATTGAAGTTACCCCTGTTTCACTGCTCAACTGCCCTGACCATTCTTCACTAAGAATCAATTTTCTCCTTGTACAGAATTCAAAAGATGTTATGCTTTATTTCATTTGAAACTAGATTCATTAAGGATTTCAAGCATATAAATTATATTCCCTAATTATTTTTGTACAATTTTAATGATTTTTCCAAGTCAGAACAGGGGATCACATAGTCATTCTGAACCAGTCTCTCAAAAACTTAAATATCTCATAATATAGAATTCCTTTGGTTGCTCTATTTCCGTTATATGAAAATATATTCATTAAGCTCTAATTTTATATCTCATTCAGTCTCTGATTCAATTTCTACTATTTTTGGTAAATTTTTAGATTTCCGTCACTGCATCTATCCCGAACAATTTTATTGTCAATTTTGATCTTTCACACTTCAATTGTATTCATCACTTACCCATAACAATCTTTCTAATTTCCAATCACATATCGAGCATATTGCTCCTAAGTTACACATGTATATGCTTACACTTATCATCACAAAGTCATACACAATTTCATTTAATCAATTTCCCAGTTGAACGCTTCAGAATAATAACAGATACGCTATGGTATCGCACACAACCCACCTTTAAAATCGAAGCTATCTTGTACATATAGTGGCCTTCACTTAGCACCACTCATTTGACTTAGCTCGATTGTACACGTAATTTTGGCTCTCTTGTACACATGGTGAACACTTAGTACCACCCATGTGACCTAGCTAGTTTATCTCGTAGCTCTCTTGTCTACATGGTGTCCTTCACCTGGAACCACGCATGCGACCTAGCTACATATATCCCGTAGCTCTCTTGTACACATGGTATACATCCCGTATTACACATGTGACCTAGCTATATACCATCTGTATCTTTCGATTTTGAAGGTTCAAACGGGAAGTATCTCACTATCTAATACTTTATTCCATTCTTCCAATAGTCAATTATAATTCAAAAATCAGCTACAATACATATAATATGCTAAAATGTAAAAACATAAATAAAGATAATGTAATATTTACATACAAACTTACATACTTTCTCATTTCCATGTCGAATTAATTTTGAACATTTAATTCATCATAATTATATTTACTTTCAACACCTCGGCAATCATAATAATTATATCAATATTACATTGAAACATGCATAACTTAATGCTTATTATACATATGAACTTACCTCGATACTAAAACGACCATTTTACCAACTTTCCCGATTTTCGAATTTTCTCCCATTCTAGGTTCAAATCTCATTTTCCGGGATCTAAAACATCATATTTTACTTATTTAATTAATGTAATATTCAAAACAGTCCTTAACTCAAACTTTGGCAAAACTACAATTTTGCCCTTAAACTTTTGCATATTTACACTTTTGCCCCTAGGCTCGGGAATTAAACTTCATCCCTTATTCTTATGTTTTATGACATGCTGATAATTTTTCCCTTCTATGGCAACATCAAATTCTCACTCTAACACATAGTTATGAACAATAACAATTTTTACCGATTAAGCCATTTTACTCATTTTTGCTTAAAACCGCTTAGCAAAAGTTGTTTAACATAATTTCAGCCTTCATATTCTACAATAAAATATCAAAACAAACACATTTCACGTACGGGTATTTTTCCAAATATGAACCCTAGCTTAAATTATTGCTAGAATAAGCTTAATCAAGTTATCGAGATTCTAAAAATGTAAAGAACTTGAAAAACGGGGCTAGAACGGACTTACTATTGAGCTTGGAAAGCTTGAAAACCCTAGCCAAGGCTTCCCCCATGCTAATATCGGCCTCCATGAAAATGACGAGTCAATTTTGGCTTTATTTTCCCTTTTTATTTCTTTTAATTACCAAATGACTAAAATGCCCTTAAGGCCTTTCTTTAAAATTTTGTCCTATTCATGCCCATTTTTGTCCAAAAAAAATATAATGGTCTAATTACCATTTAAGGACCTCCTCTTGAAACTCCCATTTCAATCAAGTACTTATGAATTAGAACATATATTTTGCAACTTTTGCAATTTAGTCTTAAAAGTCCAGTTAAGCACTTTATCAGTAAAATTTCTTAACGATATTTTTACACATTATTTTAATTAATAAATAAACCTTAAAACTTAATCAGAATAAATTTTTTAACTTCAAATTCGTGGTTCTAAAACCATCATTCTGTTTAGGCCCTAAATCGGGCTGTTACAGCAACTTCTGTAAATAAGCTCTAATAGGCAAATTAAACATGCAATCTATAAAATTTCTTATCAATGCTCTAACACATGCATCTAATCACTCAGTAAATCATTAAAATTAATCAAAATAAATTTTCTATCTCAGATTTATGGTTTCACAACCACTATTCCATTTAGGCTTTATTTTGAGATGTTACATTTAGGGATGTCACTTTACAGGTTGGTCTTTGGGAAAGCATGTCATCTACCTTTGGAGTTAGAGCACAAAGCTTACTGGGCTCTTCAATAGCTTAATTTGGATCCTAAGCCCGTGAAAGAGAAACAGATGTTCCAACTTAATGAGTTAGAAGAGTTCCAAATGTTTTCATATGAAAATGCCAAATTACTTAAAGAAAGGCTCAAGAAATGGCATGGCAAACACATTCGAGTTCGAGAATTTGAAGCAGGTCAGCAAGTCTTGTTGTTCAATTCCAGTTTAAGGTTCTTCCCAAGTAAGTTAAAATCACGTTGGTCCAGTTCATTTACTATTAATCAAGTCTATCCATATGGAGTTGTTGAACTCCAAGGTAAGGGAGGTAATTTCTGAGTTAATGCTCAGCGCCTGAAACATTATTAGAGAGATAAAATTGAACGAGATAAAATCTCGTTCATTTTATTGGATACTTAATTTCTCCTTTTTATTTTTGAATAAATAATTTAGGGTATATTTTTGGGTTTAGTATGTTTAAAAAAATTTTGTCTAGGATATTGGAACTTAAGCGGGACCGCTTGTGACCCCTCCAATCTTTCCTAGGAATTTATTTTGGAATAATTTCCTAAGAAATTTTTCCATAAATGGGAAAATAAATTTTTAGTTTTTCAAATAAAAGGGTCAATTTTGATCCATATTTTAATTTGCAACTCAATTTTAAATCTTCATTAACTCTAGGAACTTAATTGAATTATTTCTAAAATTTGATTGCTCTTTTTGTAAATAATAAAAACTAGGTACTTCTCATTGTAAATATTTTCAAAAAGCATCTAGAATAAATATTTTTAATATTATTTATTAATTTGATAAACATAAATATATAATTATATTTATTATAATTTATCTATTAATTTTTATCAACTTAGCTTAGAATTAGGATTAATCGTATTTTAATTATATTTTATGGTTATCTTAATAAACTAATGGTAATTGATAATTTCATATATATATATTTAGTTATTAATTGTTGTTAAACTTTGAGTAGAATTAGAACTTAGGATTTTTTTTCATTAAAATTTCCTAAGAATTCTACTACAAATCTTATTTTTCCATCTATAAATACCATCAACCATTCTCCCTCCATTCATTCATCTTCAAAACCCCAAAACCGCAAGCCTAGCCCAGCTGACTGACCAGCACACGCCCAGCAAACCACCACACATCCAGCTCCATCGCACGCCTATTGCTCCAGCCTTAGCTCGCGCCAAGCACTCATCTACGTGCGCCTGCTGCTCTTGTCCAACAGCTATCTAGGCTGAATCCTGCTTCAGACTTCCATCCGTGCACGCCAAATGCTCCAGGCCACAACGCACGAGCAAGAGAACTCATGCTTCCGCTCAAATTGTTGAAACACAAAACAAGTTCCACTGTGAAGAAGCCAAAGTGAGATACCAAAGTATCTTCAAAAATCAACAGATGCATCCAGAGAAAGGCTTTACATTAAAGGAAAGCAACTACAGAGACTTTATGGCACGTATTTGTCAAGTTGCTAAAACCCTCAATTGGGAACTGTTTTATGAAAAGAGACTTAGTGTGCATAAAGAGCTAGTTCGTAAGTTCTATGTGAATTTAACTTCAAGCGAGATGACAAAAGTTCTAGTTCACGGAATCAAGGTACCAATAAATTCAAATGTTATTAATGAGTTCTTTGAAATACCTGATTTCGAAAACGATGAATATTCCAAATTAATGAGCAATATCAAGCCTAAGAATTTGCAAGAAATTTTCGAGGAACTGAAAGTTCAGGGTTCTACATGGACTGTGTCAAAACAAGAAATCCACACTTGTCGAAGAGAATATTTGACGCCATTCACGAAGTTATGGTTTTACTTTATCTGATTCAGCCTTATGCCTAGCTCACATGGGACTACAATCTCGTTAGAGCGAATGGTCTTATTGTACTCGACCCTAACTGGTAAGACCATTGATGTGGGAAAGATCATCTTGTGGGAAATACAGAATTGTGCCATTAAACGTTCTGGCCCTACTCACTTCCCTTTTAAAATAACAATTCAATGCTTGAAAGCTGAAATTCTTGCAAATGTAAGGAAGACAGGGTATAGCCAAGGCACAATCATAGATTGGGACCTCTACCGAGTCGCTGGAGACTCAGTTCTATAGCAACGATTTGAAGGAAGTGAGGAACCTGAGGACCCTTATGAAGAAGAAGATCCCACGATGCAATCATTTGAAGTCCCTGATAAGGTAGAATCAGTGGAGCCAGAAGCTAAACTTGATGCTGAAACTTCAATATTTAGAGCTCAACCGCCTAGCCTAGACCATCAAGATAAGCTATAAAAATTGATGGACTTAATGCAACATATGCAATGGCAGCAACAAACCTACTGGAGATACTCAACAACAAGGGATGACTCGATGAGAAGTGCTTTTCAGAAAATATACAATGACTCGTTTATTCTTGTGCCTAAGTTCCCAGATTTCATATTTGAACCATGGAGTCCATTATCAAATAAGGAGCGGAGCGATTCATGCAAAGGCAATAATGATGGAGCAAAATATGAGTCTAATTTTGGAAGGATCTGCAAATAAAAAGGAAGGATCTTGACTTTCCTTTATTTTTGTTCTTAGATTATTTTTCAGATTAAGTTTAATTAGGAATTTTTATTTTTGCATAATAAAACACGAGATGGAAATTATGAGTAAATATGAACAAGTCACAAAATTTAAAGTGTGGCAATAGATATATACATGTCTAGGATTGGATTCAGAGAGAGCTTGGTACTTAAGCAGTCAAATTGACTCACCTCCTCTTTTCTGAAATCCTACCTGGTGTATAGTATTTATTCACTTTAAACAATAAGGACATTGTTCATTTTAAGTTGGGGGGACAGAAATTTCCACTTAGAATAAATTTTTTTCTTTTAATTATGATTAGGATATATTTTTTCAAAAACTTGGATTTTGTTAAGTATGCTAAACTTGAGTATGAAAAAAGTTCTATTATTTTAATAAATTATTATGTTAGCTTAATAATGACATGAATGTATTTTTAACAAAGCGTGCAAATTCACACCATAAAATTTTTAGTTCTTTAGGAAAGTTAGGTATGCATGAAAGTTTAAGTCTTTAGAATTGACTTAATAGTTTCTTGAGGTGAAATCTTAGGGAGCATGGAACATTGGAAATGATTTAGGCAACTATTGTTTGGACTGTTTGAGCCTTTCAAGCCCACCATGGTAAATTTTATCCTTTGAAAAACAACTTTGAGACTATATGGCCTAATTTTATTTCGACCCTTGCAATATTTAGCCATTACTTTTCGCTTAATGATCTTAAAATTGTCCCAAACACTAGACTCAGTACTACTCAAAATGTTCTTCGAAAATAAGTTTGGGGGAGTTGAAAAGAAGTATCAATTGCTCGAGAATTGCAGTACACAAAGTAAGTGGTCATGTTAGTTTAAAAAAAAAGAGCACATATATTTGAAAGAGATGTACAAAAGAGCATATGAAAGTCAAGTTGGTGTATCGAAGGTAAAAATTCCAAAGGTTTGATTGATGCTGAGTCTAGGGATTTAAGCCAAAATTTATCCATCTTTCACCTACCTCTAGCCTAGCCACGTTACAACCTTGATAAAGACTTATTGATTCAAGGTCCTAATGCTACCTACATTAGTGGAGAGAAATTGCTACGATTAACATATGAAGACATAAGTTAAGCTTCATGATTGCAGCTTAGTCTTGAATAAAGGAATAAAAATCAAATTGGTAAGGGTTAACATGTCTTTATTACAAAAGCATTTAGTCTAAAATTTTCTATTATAATAAGTTATTGAATCTAATTTGAATGTTATACTTAAGTAGCATAACTATCATATTTCTTGTTTTTGAGCATGAGTATATCAAATTCATGATTTTAGAGAGAATGTTGTTCTGAAGGAGTTTTTCAAAAGTGTTTTCGATAAATTCTTTTCAAAATTTGTGCATTAATCGGGACGAGCAATGAATTAAGTTGGGGGTGTGGAAACACAAAAATTTATATACTTTTTCATACCCATTTTTACTTAAAATCGTGCAAAATCGGTTAAATTCTTATCGAAAAATAATTAAATATTATAAAATAATTAAATTGTGTTAAAAATATGAACATGGTGAATTTTAGTTAATTTTATACTTAATTTTGATTAATTTTGACTATTTTCAACAGATTCGCGTAAATGGCAAAAATTGGCTCGGCTGACACTACTAAAAGCACAAAACTGAGAAGCAATTTGAAGTATCGAGGCAAATTAATTTCCAGCCTAAGACGGTCCATAAATGTGTATTAATTCATAATTTAATTAATTTTAATTTATTCCCCATTTAATTTAGGTTAAATAAATTATTTTTAATTAATTATGGAGAAAGGGTCCAGTTGAACCGCACTGGTCGAACCATATTGAGTGAACCGAACCAGCCACTAATTGGGCAACCTAGAGCCATCCATATGCTGACCCAAATCATAATTTTAGATGATTAAATATGCTTGCAAAAAGGCCCTTGAAAGACTTCCAAATTGCATTCAAACCCCACCTTTAATTGTGGCTTTGTATATTTGCCCCAGGCTATTTTTAGCAAAGTTGAAAATCTCAAATTTTTTCCAAGTAGATGGCTGACCATAGGGGGGCTCTTTGGCTGCTGGAATTTGCTATTTTTAGCAGCCACAATCAGCTATAAAATCCACCCCTTACTGATCATTCAAACTATTCCTCAATCCCACAACATTCTCTCTTCTTCTCTCTCACTTTTCTCTCCATTTTTTCCATCCTATTTCCCTTTTTGTTCAAGTGTCCATTTCTTCTCTTGCGAAAGAGGCTCTCGTCAGCCATTTTGGAGCAGCAATTAGGTGTTCATAAGCCACCTTGATAGCCGAGGGAAATGAAGAATGAAGAACGGAGCAACTAGTCAAGCCACGGAGAAACACCGAATTTGCTTCTTGTTCCCTATCTCTTTAATTTTTGTTGTTGTTTTGACAAACATGTTTATGAATATTTATACTATTGAAATGGTTATTTTAATCAATTTAGCATAAATTAAATTTGTGTTGGGTTGATTATATTCTGCCTGCTTGAATTGTTAAAATGATGTTTATGCTGTTATAGATCTCGGTAAATTGCTTGGTTAAGTAAAATCATGCCTATGTTATTCTTGCAATATAATTATTAAATAACTAATGAATTAATTTTTAAATCATATTGAAATTATAATTAATAGACAAAATGCTTAATCAGTGCATGTTTATTCTTCTAAGGTAGCTGAAGTTTAAATTAGCATTGTATTCGGTGATACACATGCCTTTCATAACTTGCAAGATTTTTGTGATTAAACTATTTCAAGGTAGAAATACCCTATTACCTCACTTAATATTTTATATGCTTGTGAAGATTGATTAACCGCTTGGATTGACATTGAAAAATGTTCAAGAGATTGATTAATTTAATAAGTATGTATGAGCAGTAGTTACAACTTACCGAGTTGCCGTGAATTTATTCGTAGCAATATAAACATAAGTTTGATAATTCTAAGTTAAATAAATGTAATTAATCCAACACAAATATGTTATCTTGCTTAAATCTTATTTGAAATCATGCATTAAAACTCCTTTGTTTTATTTTAATTATTTACTTAGTTTTTAAATAGTCTTTGACCACCTCTTCAAACAAAATATTTTACCTCACCAAAGTGTTTTACAATTAATTTCATAAATAATTCTTTTTACAGTCCCTGTGGGTACGATATCTCGACATTTACTTGTCACTTTACTACTTGTTGTGATTGTGTACACTTGCATATTTTCCGTCGTTCCAGCAGCGACAAGGTTTTGGTGCACGTAAGGGAAGCAGTTGTGCACAAGCAGGACACGAGACTAGTGCATGAACAGGACCAGACATGAACAGGTGCGGGGGTAGCAGGGCGCGAGCAGAGCTGGTGCGCAAGCAAGGCCAAACGTGAGCTATTGGTGGTGTAATGGCTAGTAGGCATAGTGGGCAGTTGCCGATGCTACTACTAGCAGCTTTGGGTGTCTGACACTTGGAGTGTGGCAGTGCTGAGGCCGACGATGGGAAGGGTGTAACAACCTTTACCCGTATTCGACGCCAGAACAAGGTACGAGGCATTACCAGACTTAAACACAAGCAAACATACAATTCTAAGTCATAAATTTGGCATCAAATTAAAAAATTTCAACAACCAATCATATCATCTTTAAATTGAGCCTACGAGGCCCAAAATGTGCTTAGAAGCGGTTCGGGACTAAACTGAGAACTTTAGAAAATTTTTCATGTTTTAAGGGCCACACGCCCGTGTGGCTTGGGACACGCCCATGTGGGTAGGCCATGTGGTCACACATGCCTGTGTCCCTAACCCGTGTAACTCTCTGTTTGTTACCTAAGAACAAATTGAAGTCACATAGCCAAGACAAACGCCCGTGTCTCGAGGCCGTGTCCTTCACACGCCAGAGACACACGGTCGTGTCTCATGCTTGTGTGCTCGACATTGAGCATTCTGTTTTGCAACAATTTAGGTGCAAGGGACACACGACCGGATCACACGCCCATGGGGCTAACCGTGTGTCACACACGGCCTAGGCACACGCTTATGTGTCTACCCGTGTGGACAAAACAAGGCTGTTTACCAAGCCATTTTGCCACCCTCACTTGCATACATCTAAACAACATCACATGGCACAAATTCAAGCATGTGAGAGCAACCAAACCATTCACAATTATGATCATCATTTACCAATACCATATCAACATCTATCATACACACAACATTTATCATGCCATAAATCATTCATGTCATAAGTCACATTTCCAAACTATTCACATTCACCAAGCATACCATGATCATATCATCAAAGGCGTTGACATATATATGAATATACTTATAACCAACATTAGCCAACTTCCAAGAATATATACAAAATGAACCATGAATCTTTACAAACCAATATATATGACTAAAAGACCGAGTCCCTATACATGCCATAAACTCAAAATACTTGAATTCATCAATACCTAAAATGATAGATTGATAGTGTGATAGGATCTCCGGCGACCTCCAACCCAAGCTTGCTTAATAACCCTATAAGATATGAGAAACTAAAGGGGGTAAGCTATATAGGTTAGTAAGTCCATACGAAAATAATAAGCAACTCTTACCAATCTTTTATCAAATCCATCAATTTAAACACAAGATAATACAAATTGCTATGAATCTTATAGTTGTAATTTTATTTAGTCACAACTTTTGATCTATCAACATATAAGCATAATTTAGCACATCTTGACATTAGCCTAACAACTGTAATCTCTCATTAAACATGCACATTAATTATGATTATTCACATTTCAACCATATATTTTAACATTTTTCAATTGTTTAAAGCTCATATCTTCTCATACTTCCATAATCATTTTATTAGGCAATTATACAAATCTTTCATTTTTCTCGTATCCCATAAATCACAATTTGTGTGAATAAAACATGCTATATCATAACCCAATTTGGATCGAAAGTCAATCACATGAGTTTTGACCGGATTTACCATGAATTTCATACATCACAAGTATGGACCAATAATCACAAGGCTTTCGCAAAAACATTCTCGTGGTAACCATGAACTTACAATATCATGAAGTCAATGCTTATAAACTTTATGTACATACCTGTACCAATTCGTAATGCTTACATGGTCTTTCTCTTCTTTGACATACCCATTAAATTACCCGTTGAACCACTTGGAATACTAAAGGATACTCAGGAATCTTGTACACACAGTACCATACCAATGTCATATCCCAGTTATGGTCCTATATATAATCTCGTATCGATGCTAATAGCCCAACTATGGTCTTACGCGAAGTCTCATATCGATGCTGTATCCTAGATATGGTCTTACACGAAGTCTCATATCGATTCCATATCCCAGATATGGTCTTATACGTAAATCTCAGTAACCCTAATGTCATGACATTTGTATCCTATCTATTCCTAAGGTTCAACCGGGAGTTTCGCTATATCGAATTTCTGTCGATCATTTCTGTAGTATCGTACTCAATAGTATTCACATTTTATTTCAATAATATAGCATTTACCACAATTATATCAATTAAGCATTTATACATCCGTAATTTAGTACTTATTAAACATACGAACTTACCTCGGCATAAAAATGGCGAAAAGGACCTAACCATCAAATACGCGTTTTCCCCCATTCTAATTTCGAGCCTCATTTTTCTTGATATATAATATCACATTTAACTTATTTAATCATTATACTATTCAAATCAGGCCAAAATCACATTATGGAAAAAATTACATTTTTGCCCCTAAAGTTTCACATTTTTACAATTTAGTCCCTAGGCTCGTATAATGAAATGTACTCAATTTCTTCAATATCGATGCCTAGCCGAACCTTATACATGCTTATAGAAGCCCACATTTTTCTTTTATTTGCATTTTAACAACCATTTTACAACTTTTTGCAAATAAGTCCTTTTTAGGCATTTTCATCGAAAATCATTTAGCAAAAGTCGTTTATCATACACCAAACATACATTTTCTACCACTAGAAATCAAAATACACAAATATACATCATGGGTAAAATTTTAGACTTTGATTATTTCTTAAATTAGTGGTAGAAATAGATAGATCATGTTACAAGGATTTCAAAAACATAAAAATCATTAAAAACGGGGCTAGAACGGACTTACAATCGAGCTTGGAAACTTGAAAAACCCTAGCCATGGTTTTCCCTTGTGAATTTTGGCCATTGGAGGAAGATGGAAAAAAATTGGCTTTTAATTTCGCTTTCTAATTCATTTAATTACCAAATTACTAAAATGCCTTTAATGAAAAACTTTAGAAACATACCTAACCATATCCATTTTTTGTCCACCAACTTAACCAATGGTCTAATTACCATTTAAGGACCTCCAATTTAAAATTTCATAACAATTACACACCTCTAGCTTATAGAACTCAAGTTTTGCACTTTTTGCAATTTAGTCCTTTTCACCAAATTGAATGCCCAAACGTCAAAATTTTTGAACGAAATTTCACGAAATAACTCCGTAAAATCGTAGACCATAAAAATATAAGAAAAATAAAATTTTTCTGTGTTAGATTTGTGGTCCCGAAACCACTGTTCCGACTAGACCCAAAATCGGGCTATTACAAAGGGTGTGTGGGGTTTGATAGATGGTAATTGATGTGAATTACGAATGAGGGTGGTAGTATTTAAAGTGAAAGAAGGGAAGAGCTTGACTTGAATTATTAAAACAAAATAATAATAAATTATTATAAGTCCTAATGTCATATAAAGTTAATAACAATTAATAAATAATATAAGGTATATTAATATATTATTTGCTATTACTTTATTTTTTTAAAAAAAAATCTTAAATAAATTATTAACTAATTCTAATCCTATGTAAAATTGATAATAATTCATATATATTATATAAAATATAATTATATATTAGTTATTATCATCTTATTTATTTAAAAGAAATTAAAAACTTTTATTTTAGTTGTTTTTAAAATATTTACAGAGAAAGACATCTAATTTTAATATTTACAAAAAAATCATTTTTTGCAATTAATTCAATTAAGTCCCTAGACTTAAAGATAATTTGAAAATTGAGCTGCAAACTAACACTTGGATCAAAATTGACCTTCTTATTTGAAAAATTAAAAATTTTTTTTTGTCACTTTGTAAATATTTTCTTAGAGGATTATGTTAAAATCAATTCCCAAGAAAGATTGGAGGGGTCACAAGCGATCCCGCTAAAGATATCATTAAAGGTGTCTTGTATGTTGTCTTATAGGCCCATAAAGCGTCATCAAATATTCTGGATCAATCTCGTCGGTTTAGACAAACTACTTTCTCAAGTATACCTTTTATCTCTTTATTCGCCAATTCAACTTGTCCATTCACCTACGGATGGTAAGTTGTGGCAACTTTGTGCTTCATTCCATGTTTGTCGAGCAACCATTTCAACCATTTGTTCACAAAATGGGACCCATCATCACTAATTATAGCCTTAGGAGTTCCAAGCCTTGTGAACACATGTTTCTACAAAAACTTCATCACAACCTTGACATCATTCGTCAGATATGTCTTAGCTTCAAACCACTTAGATACGTAGTCTACTGCTACCAATATATACTTGTGACCAAAAGAAGGAGAGAATGGACCAAAAAAGTCAATACCCCAAACATCGATCAATTCTACCTCCAAGATGTTTGTTTGGGGCATCTTATTTCTATTAGTGATGTTGCCAACCCTCTGACATCGATCACAACAATTTACATAAGTGTACGCATTTTTTAATAGCATTGGCCAAAATAATCTAAATTGCAATACTTTGGTCGCAGTACCTGTACCTCCGAAGTGTCCCCCACTCGGAGCTGTATGACAATGATATAAAATCTTATGTACCTCGTTTTCTACCATGCATCTCCTGATCATCTGATCTGTGCACTTTTTGAACAAATATGGCTCTTTCCAGAAATAGTACTTCATATTGTGAAAAAAAAATTTCCTTTGTTGATACGCCTTATCAATTAGCATCAAACCACAAGCTAAATAGTTAGCAAAATCAGCAAACCAAGGGGTATTATGGACATGATTTACCTTAAGTATGTAATCGTATGGAAATGTCTCCTAAATGGGTGTAAGTGGAAAATTTCCTTTTTGCAGCTCCAATCTGGATAAATGATCTGCTACTTGATTTTCTACCCATTTTCAATCTTGAATTTCTAGATCCAACTCTTGGAGTAGAAGTACCCATCAGATCAATCTCGACTTGGCACCTTTCTTAGCAAGTAAATATTTAATTGCCGAATGATTTGTATAGACAGTCACTTTGGTACCTAAAAGATAGGATCAAAATTTATCAAAAACAAATACAATAGCAAGTAATTCTTTCTCTGTTACCGTATAATTCGATTGAGCTCTTGTCAAAGTCTAACTTGCATAGTAGATTAGATGAAACACTTTGTTCCTTTGCTAGCCCATCACAGCTCTTATCGGGAAGTCACTTGCGTCAGAAATCAACTCAAATGGCAAATCCCAATCCAGTGTGACTATAATGGGTACTAAAACTAATCGGTTCTTCGTATCATTAAACACTTTCAAATATTCTTCATCAAATTTGAATATCGTGTCCTTCTCCAATAATTTGCATAAAGGTTTAGCGATTTTAGAGAAGTCCTTGATAAATCTTCGATAGAATCTAGCATGTCCCAAAAAGCTCCTAACACCATTTACATATGTTGGAGGTGGGAGTTTCTCGATAACATCTACCTTTTCTTTACCTACCCCAATTAAATGTTTCGTTATTCGGTGCCCCAAAACAATACTTTCTCGTACCATAAACTGACACTTTTTCCAGTTGAGTATGAGGTTTGTTTCTTCGCACCGCCTTAGTACCTTGGCAAGATTGGCTAAGCAATCATCATAAGTGTCTCCAAACACTGAAAAATCATCCATAAAAACTTCCAAATACTTCTCAACCATGTCAGTTGAAATAGCCATAATACATCTTTGAAATTTAGCGGGTGTATTACATAAACCAAATGGCATGCATCTACATACGAATGTACCGTACGGGCATGTAAATGTTATTTTTTATTGATCCTTCAGTGCTACTGTGATCTGATTATACCCTGAGTACCCATCGAGAAAACAGTAATAGTCTCGCCCCCGCGAGTCTATCTAGCATCTGGTCCAATAACGATAAATGAAAATGATCTTTCCTAGTTGCCTTGTTCAACTTTTGATAATCTATGCAAATTCTCCATCCTGTAACCGTTTTGGTGAGTATTAATTCATTATTCTCATTCTCAATGATTATAATACCTCATTTCTTTGGAACACATTGGACCAAACTTACCCATGAACTATTTGAGATGGGATAAATTATACCCGCATCTAACCATTTTATGATCTCTTTCTTTACCAGTCTTCGTTTTCCATCAATCGTTCCTTTCTCATCATCTTCTAGGATGATTTTGTGCATGCAAATGGATAGGCTAATACAACAGATATCGGTTATGGTCCATCCGATAGCCTTCTTGAATTGTTTCAAAACTAAAATGAGTTTCTCTTCCTGCTTTTCAGTTAACTCTTCTGAAATAATCATAAACAAAGTCGAAGCACTACCTAAATAGACATATTTTAAATGTGAAAGAAATTCCTTAAGTTCTAATTTAGGTGGCTTTTCTATGGACGTTTTTGGTTGAACATAATATCTTCTTTCTAATTCCAAATATTCAAAATGTGATTGTGGATTAAATCCCTTCACGTTAGCTTCTAGCAAAGCTAAGTATTCCTCTCCCTTTGTTGAAATCAAAACTTGTTCTAATGTGTCCTCAACAGAGTTGAATTCCCATTCCATGACTAATTCTTCTAACTTAAATACTACAAAACAATCATCAACTATGTTAGAAAATCTCATAGATTTAAAAACATTAAATGTTACATGATCGTCTTGAACACGCATGGTAAGCTCTCTCTTCTCCACATCTATAAGGGTCTTTCCAGTTGTTAAGAAAGGCCTTCCTAAGATGATTGGCACCTTTTTATCTAGTTCAAAGTACAAGATAACAAAATCAATAGGAAAATTAAATTTATAGACATGGACCAATACATCCTCGATTTTTCTTTCTAGATGTGCTAAGGATCGATCTGCTAACTAAAGCCTGACCGTAGTAGTTCTAGCTTCACCTATCCCTAACTTTCTAAATATGGACATAGGCATCAGGTTGATGCTCACATCCAAATCACATGGTGCCTTACCACAATAAGTTGTTCTAATGTTAGAAGGTATGGTAAAACATCTAGAATCCTTCAATTTTGGGGGTAGTTTATCTCGAAGATATGCCCTACATTCCTTTGTCAGCGCCATCGTCTCAAATTCTCCAAGTCTTCATTTCTTAAACAGGATATCCTTTATAAATTTGATGTAGTTTGGAATCTGCTGAAGTTCTACTAACAAATTGTTGATATGAAGTTTCTTCAGTACGTCTAAGAACTTCTTAAACTCGACTTCCTGCTTCTACTTTTGAAGTCTTTGAGGGTAGGGTGGTGGAGGATTCTTAACTTAAACTGGGCACTTCGTCTATTGTGGCACTTCTATGTTAGTTTATCAGAATTAAAAAGGTCAGAAGTTACCTTATCAAATCTTACAAATTTCAATTCTGATGAGGCTGGATTTTCAAAACGTGGTTGAACTTTCACTTTATCTCAAGCATCAGTTGGCTCTTGCTCAACTTCAACAGTGTTGGGCTTTAACATCTTTCCACTCCTTAGTGTCAATTCTTTACAATGCTCTTTGTCAAAGTTTCTTGGGTTCTCCATATCACTAGGAAAAGTGCCTTGCGGTCAGTTCCTAAGTTCAGTTGCAAGTTGACCCACTTCATTCTCCAAATTTCTTAAAGTTGTGTCATTCTTTGCCATACATGCCTTCAATAGGTTCTTTAGGCTATTACAAGGTTCAGTTTGTGGTGGTTTCTAAACTTGTTGGGTAAATAAAGGTGGTTGGGTTAATCTAGGTTGTGCATAAGTGTTACTGGGTCTAACTCCTTAGTTACTCCAAGAGAAATTCGGGTGATTTCACCAAGATGGGTTATAGAAATTAGATTGCAATCCTTGTCTTCATCGATTCTGGTTTTGGTTTTGGGTTTGATGGGCATTCTTCAAACAAGTGTCCTTCCCCACAATAAACATAGGCTACATTTTCAAATTGATTTGATAGCTAAGCTGCAAAATTATTTAACCCATTAGTAGTAAAGTTTTTAAGCATTGAGGATATCGAGGATACCTGATATACAAGTGAAGTGAGATTGTCCACTTCATGTACTCCAGTTACTCATCTTCCTAACTCTACTTGATTGATAATTATTGATGGGAATCCTTTCGATGATTTCATAAGCCTCATTATAAGACTTAGAAAGGAGAGCACCATTGACAGAAGTGTCACTACCGTCCTCCTGTGAGCATTGGGACTGTTATAAAACGTCTGTAATTAGATGCAATGAGGGATTCTATGATGAGGGCATCTTTGTAATAGTTCTTTAAACCTTTTCCACGCCTCATATAAGGACTCGTCATCCATCTGTTGGAAGGTAACGATCTCATTCCTCAACTTAGCATTCTTGCTAGGTGGGAAGTACTTCATAAGGAATCGTTCTACTCACTCTTGTCATGTGGTAATAGAATTTGGTGGCAATGAGTTCAACTAGGTTCGAGCTCTGTCCCTTAGTAAGTATGGGAACAACTTTAATCGTAGTGCTTTTTCAGGTACTCTGGCTAATTTGAAAGAAATGCTCACCTCCAAAAACAATCACTCTGGCTAATTTGAAAGAATCGCTCACCTCCATAAACAATCTTAAGTAAAGGTGAAGATCTTCGGTAAGCATTCCACCGAATTGACCCACTGTCTGAAGCATTTGGAACATGACTAGCTTCGGTTCAAATTGGTACCTCAATTTTGGGTCGCCTAATGCCCGGATTAATCTCATGAAATAATGGCACGACATACTATCTTAAGGCTCTATCCCTATCATCAACAATAAGGATTGGATTTTGTAATATCCCGAATAAGGGCCTAATCGGAATAGTGGTTTTGTGACCAAAAATCTAAGATAGAAATAATTATTTTATGATTATTTTGAGCTCTATGACATGATTGCATGATTGTGTGAAAATTTCGTGAAGAAATTTTATGCATAAAGTGCTTAAATTGAAATTAGGGACTAAATCGAATAATTTGCAAAACTTGCATTCTAGAAGTTTTTAGTATGAAATTGCTTTGGAATATTAATTAGGAGGCCTTAAATAGCAATTTGACCAATTTCTAAGTCTATGGAAAAAAATTGGACATGGATGGAATTTTTGGAAAGTTTAGTAGTAAGGGCATTTTAGTCATTTGGTAATTAAAAGAAATAAAAAGGGAAAATAAAGCCAAAATTGACTCATCTTTTTCATGGAGGACGAAATTAGCATGGGGAAAGCCATGGATAGGGTTTTCAAGCTTTCCAAGCTCAATAGTAAGTCCGTTCTAACCCCGTTTTTCAAGTCCTTTACGTTTTTGGAATCCCAGTAACTTGATTAAGCTTATGCTAGCAATAATTCAACCTAGGGTTCGTATTTGGAAAAATACACCTAGGTGAAATTTGTGTATTTTGGTGTTTTATGATGGAATATGAGGTTTTAAATTATGTTAAACAACTTGTGCTACTCGGTTTTAAGTGAAAATGAGTAAAAGGGCTTAATCTGTAAAAATACCTAATAGTCATAACTACATGTTACAGTGAGAATTTGATGTTGCCATAGAAAGGAAAAATGATCAGCATGTCATAAAACATAAGAAAATAGGATGAAGTTTAATTTCTGAACCTTGGGGCAAAAGTGCAAATATGCAAAAGTTTAGGGGTCAAAATGAAAATTTGTAAAAATATGATTTTTGGAGCCATATGAATAATGTGACTAATTATTAGGCTAAATGTGATATTATAGATGAAGGAAATCGAGATTCGGGCTTAACTCGGGAAATACAAGGTTATGGACTAAAATAGTAAATTGCCGTTTCTGGATCGAAGTAAGTTGGTATGATAATAATACTGCAATAATGTTGTAATTTATATTTGAAAGTTAAATTTAGTTAATTAATTGAATTATGTTAAATTAAATGTTATGGTGCTAAGTTTATGAATTGATTTAAATATATGTCTATGGTACATGAAGTGCATTGAATTATCATATATAAATGTGATTTCTATGATTATGGATATTATGAGCAATTGTAAGTTCATATGATTTTTAATAATGCAATGTGTAATTTAATGTTATTGCCTTGATATTAAATGAGATGTAAGTAATATATCAATTTTACTTGTATTATGATATTTTATAATAATATTGGAAATATGTCTGTTGATAATTACTTGATTGGTGAAATTGTTGGAAAAGAGAGAAATCCCGGTTGAACCTTCGGAAAGATTGGATGATACAGATGGTATGTAGCTAGGTCACATGTATGGTACTGAGTGCACATCATGTGTACAAGAGAGCTACGAGACATTATGGTGTAGCTAGGTCGCATGGGTGATACTATGTGTACACCATGTAGACAAGAGAGCTACGGGATATATGTAGCTAGGTCGCATGCGTGGTTCCAGGTGAAGGACACCATGTAGACAAGAGAGCTACGCAATAAACTGGCTAGGTCACATAGGTGGTACTAAGTGTTCACCATGTGTACAAGAGAGCCGAACTTTATGATGGGTGCAGCTATGTTCTGAAACCACCAAGTATCGAGGATTGATCTGAAGTGTTCAACGAGAGACTTACTATGTACTGCTTTGTGAGTTTTGTGATGAAAAAGTGCTAGGAATTTGCTTATGTGAATGATGTGTTCATTAAGTGACCGGGATGTGGTAAGGTTATAAACAAGTAAGTTATACATAAGGATGATTTTATGGTGACGTTGTAATCATGGGCCTATACTTGCGATGTATGTTAAAATGAGGTTAATACAAAGAAAGAGTGAATTAGCAATAAAATTTTTTTGGACAGCAGCAGTAATGTGACTTTAAAAATTCACTAAAAAATTGTGGAAGTTTAATAAAAATGCAAATGATATATGAAAATAAAGCTTAATGAGTCTATTTTCAAATGAAGGAAATAGCGGAAGCAAAAGAATTCTATATTGTGTGATATTTGAATTCTTGTGAAACAGGGTCTGAATGAATTTGAGGTCCCCTGTTCTGAATTTATAAATTCACCATAAATTGTACAAAAATTATTAAGAGTCATATTTTACATGAATAGATTCCTTATTGAGTCTATTTTTATGTTAAATAAACTACATGGTCTTTGGAATTCTGTACAGGGAGAAATTTGGTTTGCAGTGCATAGAGGTCAGAGTAGTCATACTCTGAAACAGGGGAGACTTTAACTAATAAACTGTCCTAGTTGGCTAAACCAAAAATTCTAGAAATTTTATGGGAGAAAGATATATGAATATAGTTTCAAGGAAAATTAACAAACTAAATTTGGAGTTTCGTAGCTTCAGATATGAATGATTTAGTAACTGTAACTTGATAACACAACTTAACGTGAATATGTGTAATTATACAATTATAGTGTTTTATCTTGAAAAGCATGATGGTAGTAATTGCTTATTATTTTCATATGAACTTAATAAGCGTAAAACTTACCCATCCTCTCCATTTCTTTAGTATTGGTAGGTCAGCTCGGGGTTAGAGATCGTCGGAGGCAAAATCACACTATCAAACTATCATTTTTGGGAGAATTAATTCAAATATTAGAAATATCAAGTGAGTGGCATGTATAGGAAGTTGGTTTGTGATATGTTTTTTTATTATGATTTTAACCATACGTATCAGTCTGCATTGAGTTATCGTATATGATTATGAGATGTGGTCCTTATCCATTATGGTTTATAAGTTTAATTAATCATGCTATGTCCTATGTTTTGATGTAATGATATAGTTAACTTTGTTTGTTATGCATATGTTCATAAAGTTTTGAATTAAATGAAATTTTATGGCCCAGTTTTCGTCTATGTGTATTGTTAAGTCTGGTAATGCCTCGTACTCTGTTCCCGCCTTAGATACGGGTAAGGGGTTTTACAGATTTTGAGCATGATTTGCTCTGTTTCTTTGATTCTGATTTTAAATGTTCATCTCTTCGATCCTTCTCTAAACTGCTTGTCTTCTACTTTGTTGAATAGTCCTTTCAATTTTAGGATCTAAGGGGATTGAATTGATAATTTGATCAATACTCATAAACCAAAAAATATGATTAAATTAAAATTAAACAGAAAAATAAACAAAAATGTAAAATTAACAATTTCACAAAATATTGTCTTTTAAAATAGTCCCTGGCAACGACGCCAAAAACTTGGAATGATGAAAATGTGCAAGTGTACACAATCGTAACAAGTAATAAAGTGACAAGCATTGTTAAGTTATTGTACCCACAGGGACTATGCAAGCGAATATTTATGAAATGTAAAATTCAATAATTTGGTGGAGGAAAAATATGTTGATTTGAAGTGGTGAAATAAAAACTAAAAAATTAACTAAGTACTAACTAAGAAAATAAAAAAAAATCCAATACACAATTTCTGAAAACGAGTTTAATCAATATGACAGAAATGTGTTAGATCAATTTTATTATTTAACTTAGAATAATTAAAGTTGTGTTCATGTTGTTACGAATAATTTTATGGCAACTCGGTAAATTGCTAACTAATGAGCATACTCACATATTAAAACCCATTAATCTCTTGAACATATTTCTATGTCAATGCAAACAATTAATCAAATTTTAATAAGCAAGTATAAGATTAAGCGAGGTAACAAAATATTGCTATATTGAAACAATTTAATTACAATAATCTTGCAAGTTATGCAAGGTGAATGTATTGTTTAATACAGTTTCTAATTTAACATTCAACTACCTTAGAAAATTAAACATGCATCAATTAAATATTGCATCAATTAATTATAATTTCAGTTCAGTTAATAATTAATTCAATTTCTACGTTACAATTAAAATGTAAGCATAACGTAGGTATGGTTTTATTTAATTGAACAATTTATTGAGACCTAATAACAATACAAACACATTTTAAATAATCTAAGCTGATAGAATGCAGTTAATCTAGCATGAAATGAATTGAAGTCATTTTAATTAATTGAAGAACAATAACAAAAATATTCATGTTCATGATCATAAAAGAACTTAAAACAAAGTAAAGAGAAGGGAACTAGAAGAACAAATCTCGGTAGTTTTGTCACACCCCAAAATAGGGCCTAGGAGTTTTAGGGGTATTATAGGAATTTTAGCCTTCGAAAGTTCAGAATTCTATGACATGACATATCAATAATGTTTTCAATTATGGATTTTAAAAAATTAAATCAATTTCTAAAAATGATTTTTAAATACCTTTAATTTTAGAAAAAGACTGATTCGTAAAAGAGTCAAAATTGTGAGTTTTTGAAGAAGAATTAGACCAAAATTTAAAAACCAACCTATTTCTTCTTCCCACCTACAGTGTTTCGCGTTAACTCTTCCCCAAAACTAGTATTGTCGTCCCTTGATTCTCTCTTGCTATTTCAATCAATTTTGAACTCCAATTCCTAATACTCTTTGATTTCTATCACCCTTGAACCTTAAACCTCTATAAAAGACTAAGAAAAACACCCAAAAGTACCATAATTCCTCTATTGTCAAGCTTTTGATCAAATGCTTGGTTTTTCTTCAACTAAGGTAACAATTCATCTTCCTATTAGTTTTAAATATTATTTAGTCTTTAAAACCAAGTTTTTAGCCATTAAATCACATGTTTTAAATAAAAGCCGAAAATTGGGTTGTTAATGGTGGATTTCAGGATTTTGTATAAAAACGTGGTTTCAAAGTGTTTTTAAATTAGTTTTAACATAATTAGAAGGTTTTTAAACTTACGTTGATGTTTCGTTAAATATTTCTTGAGTTTTAATGAATTTTTGAAAAATAGCAATAAAACATGTTGAAAAAGTCGATATATTGAATTGAGTAGTTGTGTGTAGTTTAAAGGTTGACAATAAGTCGTAAGTGAATTATAAGATGAACGAAATTGGTTTTAGGTGAAAAGATTAAGTATAGATCGAGATATTCAAATTTAAATTTTTCTATGTTATAAGGTTCGGTTACATGAGAACTTAGTTTATGATTATGTTTTGTATGCTTCTAATGAATCCTTGGCTAATTTTTTAATGTATTGCTGTGTGAATGTATCATGTTGAAGTTCCAAATTCACTAGAACCTTCTACAAGTAGAGATAAAGGCAAGGAAAAACTAGTTTAAGCTTTTGGCTTTTAGGCGAAAGCGTAATCGGTAAGTGTATGGAATAATTGCTTGTGGACATGATTCAATGCGTTATTTGGGTATTTAGTAGTAGCCTAAACCCCTACTCTAAATTTTGAGTGTAAGTTTTCTCATACCTATTTTTATCTTGTGAATTATGTACTTATGTGAATATGAATATGAGATATGTGGATATGATAGCTATTGTGAAAGTGCAAATGTGTACATGTTCTGTATATGTTAGTGACGGTGTTTTTTTAAGGATGCAAATATGCAATGGTTGTGCACGGATAATGGATAAGTGATATGTGTTTGATTTCGAATATTTTAGCCTTGTGATTATTGAAACTATTGGATATAGTTGGCATGCCATAGGATTGTGGGTACTCACCTATATGTACAGTGATTTTGGACGTTAAGGCCTTGGGAAATGTTGGAGGGAAAAGGGAATGAGCTAAGCTCCATTCAATGGGACATGAGAAGGGAAATAAGGAGAGTGTTAACTTTATGCTTCACTTTTGGGACATGTTTGACTCTATGAGTCTATGTTTGGTGTGTCGGAGATCCGTGTATCCAATGAGTGATGATAGAGCTCACTTTCATGTTTCGTAGCTCAAGTGTCAAGTTATCTTAACTTATGAATATATGTGTATTGTGATATGTGTTTCTATGGCATGTGACCATTATGCAAATTATCTATAAAGATGTTTTAGAATATTGTGGTATACGCTTGAATGTTATGTGATTTTACTAGTAATGTGACATATGCTCAAACGTGATGAGATTTTATGAGTATGGTGATATATACTTGTATGTTAGGTGATTATATGTGTAATATGGCATATGCTTAAAATTGAATATATTTATCATGTAAAAGAACTAGAAAACAATGCATAAGTAAGTATATTATGACATTAAAGTTAAAGCTATCAAGGTTGTGCTATATGGTTGCTTCGTTAATGCTTGATGAATTGTTTGCATGGAAATTGTTCTAGGCATTCACTGAGCTTGTTAAGCTCACCCACACCTTTTAAACCATTGCAGGCTAGTTGTATGCTGACGTGAGCGGTGTGGTTCCGAGGGTGAACTAAGCAAGTCTATTTGTTATTTCAAATGTGTTCTACATTTATTTACATTTTTGGGAATGAGGCAATGTGGTCGACTTGTAAATAGCCATGTTAACTTCTAGACATTTTGCTAGTTTTTTGTTCGGTTTATAAGGATTACATGTTACTGTTATGCTTGAGTTCATGAACATGATGAGGGATTGACGTTACTCGCTCGAATATGATATTACAATATTAAACTGTTAATTAGGACATTGAATGATTAATTGTTGAAGTAATTCATGTATGATGTTTAAGAACTAAATTGGAATAGATTAATTGCTTATGTATGTTTCATTTTTGAGGTATGAAGTAGAGGTATCAATAATCGGGTTTTAAAATTGATACCTCTATGTTTTGAGACTTGTAAGAAGTTAGAATAGAGATTTGGTATCGATACCTTTGCTCGAGTATTGATACTTGAGGTTCAAGTATCGATATTTCATGACAAGTATTGATAATTTTTGAGACTTTGGGTTTTCAATAAAGAAACAGAATGCAAGTTTGGTATCGTTTTTGCAGGTGGTATCGATACCACTAAACAAAAATATCGATACCCTAGTGTCAGTATCGATACTTACATGATAGTTTTGAGATTTTGTTAAATAGACCTTAAGCATGTTTGATTATTATTTTAAAGCCTGTTGATGTATGTTCAGCATGTATAATTGATAAGAATATGTTTGGTCAAGAACCTATACGAATGATAATATGGAAGACGTTTCGTTTAGAATGAGCTTTTACTTGATATGTATAATATGAGATGGTGGTGTGGCATCTGAATATTCGGGCTTGGCAACCAGGCCGAGTACAAGGTGTTACAGGTTTTCTAAAGCTAGATTAGTGCGCTCCTGTAACATCCTGAATTAGGGCCTAGTCGAAACAGTGGTTTCAGGACCACAAATCTGACGTAAGAAAATTTATTTTTATTATATTTTTATGGTCTATGATTTCACAGAATAACTTCGTGAAAATTTCGTTCGAAAATTTTGACGTTTGGGCACTCAATTTAGTCAAAAGGACTAAATTGTAAAAAGTGTAAAAGTTGAGTTCCACATGTTAGAAATGTCCAATTGTTATGAGTTTTTAAATTGGAGGTCCTTAAATGGTAATTAGACCATTGGTTAATTGTTGTACAAAAATGAACATGAAATGGGTGTAATAAAATATTTTTAAGTTAGGGGCATTTTGGTAATCTAATAATTAAAAGAATTAAAAAGGGAAAATAAGCCAAAATTGGCTATTATCTTCTCCATCTAGCTGAAACTAGCGTGGACACCATGGATAGGGTTTGGTTCAAGTTTCCAAGCTCATTTGTAAGTGATCTCGAGCCCCGTTTTTAATGTTCTTTACATTTTTGAAGTCCCAGTAACATGATCTACTAATTTCTAACATTATTTTGGGGTTTATGTTTAAAAATTTACCCATGAGTGGCATTCTTGTATTTTGATGTCTAATGGTAGAAAATGAGTGTTGGGTGTTAAATAAACGACTTTTACTAAGCGATTTTCGACGAAAACGTCCGAAAGGACCATATTGTAAAAATTGTAAAAATGGTATAAAAGGGTGTTAGGATGAGAATTGTAGTTTTCTATAGTTATGAAAATGGTTCGGCTAGGCCTATAGAATGGGAAATTTGAATAAAAATCATTTTACGAGCCTAGGGGCAAAAATATAATTTTGACAAAGTTTAAGGGCAAAAATGTAATTTTGCCAAAATATGATTTTGGGTCAATTTGAATAATGTGAGTCCTAAATGGGCTATATTTTAAATGATAGATCAAGGAAATTGAGATTCGAACTTAAATCAGAAAAATACAAGTTTTGGACTAAAATGGTAATTTTGCTGTTTCTGAATTCGAGGTAAGTTCACGTGATTTAATAAGCATATTATTCATGTTATTATTGTTATACATGAAATATATCTTGTTACGATTGTATTGAATTTGACATTAATGGACATTTGATGGAAATTGACATTTTAAATGAAATGAATAAGTTTGTATGAAAACTGGGTGATATGTTATTTTTGTTGTATGGACTAATGCCCAAATAAACATGAAAATATGTTAAATTGAATTTACATTGCATGATCATCTATGCATATTGATATACTTGATGAAAAGAGAAAATCCCAGTTGAATAAAAAGGGATATCCAATGGATAAATCATTGTTTACATGACATGAGATCCTGCATGTGTTGCAGAAAAGGATTTAGCCCGGACGGGTAATCCGTTGATCTCAATATAGAAAGGATCTAGCCCGGACGGGTGTTCCTTAAGTGGCCGAGCCTCCCGAAGAGTATGGGTGCATTAAGGATTTAGCCTAGATGGGTAATTCGATTAAGGACTAAATTTAGCCTGGACTAATAATTCAGATCCGAACTTATGAAAGTGTATGTCATTGTAAGGGATTTAACCTAGACTGGTAATCCCGGCAACACTCTGTGAGTTATGATACGGAGGATTTAGCCTGGACTGGTAATCCTGCCATAATGAGTGAGGTTCATGAGAGTGCGTGCTTGAAATGGTCGCTTGCATAACTTGACGATAAATGTGATATCCATCGAGATTCTGAGTAATTCAACGGGAGTTAATATGAGAAATGGAATGGAAATACTTGAAATGATAAACTTATCTATGCTTAGATGATACAAGTATGATGTATATAATTGTCATGTTTGGATGAGTGGTTGTGCTAAGAGATAGCACAGGTACGTACTTGAAACCCATAAGCATGTGTTTGCCATGTGAAATGAAATGGACTTGTGATAACAGTGCAAATGAATGAGTGATATTCATGAGAATAATTTTTACGACAAAGTTGTGATGGTTATCATCATGTTGCACTAAGATAGATTAGTACAATAACAGCGGTTCGACTTTGAAAATCCACCAAAAATAGTGGAACTTGAGTTAGAGGCTGAGTACAATATAAAATTAAATCTTATCGAGTCTAGTTTCAGATAAAGGAAACGGTGTAAGCAAAGAAATCTCATATGATGAGATACTTTAATTTTTGTGAAATAGGGTCAGAGTGATCTCGGACTCCCCTGTCTTAACTTTGGAAAATATAAAATATTAAAAAAATTATTACGGGTTATAATTTATATGTTTAAAATCCTTAATGAGTCTATTTTCAATGGAAATAGACGAAAGCATCATCCTAGTCCCGTACTATGAGATAATTAATTCACAGTGAAGAGAGGTCGGAACTGCCAGATAGTGAAACAGGGGTAACTTTAAAGAATAAACTGTACTTATTGGCTAGACCAAAAATTTTGAAACTTTTATAGTAAGAATATATGTGAGCCTAGTTTCAGTTAAAATTAACAGTTCTCAATTCGGAGTCTCGTATCTCCAGATATGAATAATTAGTGACTATGACTCAGGAAAACAGCTTGACTGGACTTTGAATAAATAGAAAGAATTTAAAAATAGCATGTTATCACATTGCTTATTATTTTTCATGCGAGCTTACTAAGCGTAAAGCTTACTCCCTCCTATCCATTTCCTTAGCATTTTCAGGTTAGCTTGGGGTTGGAGATCGTCGGAGGTAGCATCACACTATCAAGACATCATCGTTGGAATATGAATATATTTATGCTAGCGATTCCAAGTGAGTGGCATGTATAGGGATTTAGTTTTATGATAGATGTTGTTATGAGTAGACAAATGTATTGGCTTATAATGATTCATTGTATATAGCCATGAGATGTGGCTTATAATGATTATGGCTTGTAAGCCTATTTATCCATGTTAATCCCTATTGTTTGTGATGTGGACATGCTTGTTGAAAATGCATGTTGGTGTATAACATGTGTGTATGATGAATGCTTCATGACCAATCGAACCAGTCATTGCTATGAGAAAATGCATGATATAGAAAAAAAAGAGATGATGATGTTGATTGAACTTGAATGCTAAAGGTCTAATGACACAAGTGATAAGTGAATAATTCTAGATTATTAGTAAAGGTGGTGCAATAGTAAGATTAATGGTCATGTATGTTTGCATCTAGACTTAATATTGCACGAGCATGCGAAATACGTGAATAATGACATGTTAATGCTAAGGATATATCTTAATGAAGGAGGTTAAATCATTAAAATGATGCCATGATATATGTCCTTAATATATGTAATGAATTGTGGAAATTAAGGGTAACACAAAGGCTTGGAAAATAGCCTAAGTGTTAATCACACGAGCAGAGACACGGCCATGTGTCTACGCCGTGTAGAGGGCACGGCCTAGTACACAGGCATGTGGCTTGGTCGTGTGGTTCATTTTGCATGATGACGTCATAGTCAGAGAGTTACATAGCCTAAGGACATGGGCGTGTTGAAGACACACGGGCATGTCCCTGTGTCCACACGAGCGTGTGGCTCCGCTTCATGGAAAAATTTCATAAATTTTCCCGAACCTTCCAAAGTTCTCGGTTTAGTCCCTAATTACTTTCATAGCACGCTTAAGGCCTCATAGGCCTAAATAAGGGACTTTAAGATAGAAATTGAAAAGTTTTAAATTTGAACAAAATTTTATGGCTCGGTTTGCATGATTATTTGTGTTTAAGTCCGGTAATGCCTCGTATCCTGTCCCGGCATCAGACACGGGTAGGGGGCGTTATAGCTCCTCTCTTCTGTACTCGCTTTGATGATCCAAGGCCTTCATGAACACTTTATTGCTACTACTCCAACAGGTGTGCAAGCTCTTTTTCAAGAAGGGAATTCTGCAAGGGAAGAAAGGAATTTAACGACCAAAAAGAAAAGTTAAAGAGAGAAAATGAGTTAGAGAGAGATGTGTAAAGTGAGGGATAAAGAAGGGAAGAGGGGTATATATAGGTGGAGTTGGCTGCTAAAATAAGCGAGGAAATATCAACCACTCCCTCTCCCTTGGCAGCCATGCATTGAGCAAGTTTGAGTGATTCAAATTAGTTATTTTTAGCTTGGGGCAAAAAGTAAAAAGCATGAAAAGTGGAAGGGTTTGAATGGAATTTAGGAAATGTTCAAGGTTTGTTTTGCAAGTGTGAAAAATCAACTGGTTGGGTCAGCAATATGGACGATTCGGGCTACCCCCTTCTTGTTGGATCAGTCCTCTTTTACTTAGCACAATTGGCCCACATTCTTCTTCAGGCTTATAATTAATTTTTAACCTAATTAATTTTAAATCAAAATTAATTATAAAATATGTATAATAATCATTATTGGACTGTCCTTTTCTGGAAAATAATTAGGCTTGCTCTTGATTCACTTGATGTAGAAAATTGCCCTAACGGTTCAAGCCTTTCGAGGTGACTGCCAAGTCAATTTTCACCTTTTGTGCAAAATTGTTGAAAATAAACCAAATTAGTGAAAATTTGTTATAAAAATAATTAAAACTAAATATGTTACTAATTTAAGTGCAAATTAATTATTTTATAATTAAAGTATGAATTTTGACAAAAACTACTACGAAACTGCATGAATTAGAGCTCAAAAGATGCTGAAAAAGTCTATATATTTTTGTGTTTTCAATATCTCCCAATTCAACGCCAATTTCAAATCAAAAATTTGACATTTTGAATTTTGGATCCAAACCAACTAAATTCACAAGACGACATTTCAGACATTGCACTTTATGTTCCGCATTTGCATAAAACAGCTGACTCCACACTCTAAGCCCTTCCATAATATCGACAATCGATTCGGGATCTCCCCAACAATAGAGTTCCATAATCGCTATACCTTCTCGCAATTTGCTTCTAGAATCTAGTTTGCTTCAAAATGAAACCTATCATTGTTTGAGAGAAATAGTCCACTATCAAAGTGAAACCCTGTGTCAATAAAATGGGGGCAATGGTCTGAAATAGTATGTGGCAAATGATGAAGCGAAGCATCAGGAAAGTCATTCCTCCAACTAGATTTTGCAACCCCTCTATCAAGCCATTCCCTACTATTAAAATCTAGAACACAACACTCACACATATATCATTTACCAATAAACCCAATGTCCTAGAGATTTGAATCTTCCAAAGCCAACCAAAAATCTTCTATTTTTTGTTCCTCTCTTAATCAACCCCCTATTTATAAAAAAAAGTAGGAAATTTCATTAAAATCACCCGCTACTTGCCATGCCATTGAGAAATTTTGGCTAAGATAATGCAACAAATTCCAAAACTGATTTTGATTCCAATCCTCTGATACTCTATAAAAACCTATAAAACTCCACGATCGCCTATAAACATCCTCAACTATGTCCAAATCAATAGGATTTTTAGAAAAAACTTAGAAGATTAATAGTGCAATTATTCATTCAACACACACAAAGCACTCCTTTGAAACCCTCCGAACTTAAATCAATGTCATTATTAAAACCAAGTTTTCCATGAATCTTACATATACAAGAATCTTCTAGTGCAGTCTCAATGAAAAAGACTACATGGGGATGGGAAGTCTTCAACAAATGTTGAAGTTAACAAATTGCCTATGGATTCCCCAAGCCATAGATGCTCCAGCATAAGATTTTCATTAGGACTGGTTGAGCCTGTGCAACAGGCTCAGCCAAGAGTTTCGTGGGTTGATTATCCAACTACCCTACTTCCCCACTTCCGATATTGAACCTAACTAGACGAGTAGGAGAAGTATTATCCCTTCTTGGTCTTTTCATTCCATTTTCCATCTCACTAGGGTTTTCGTCAACAGAACAACCCCATTGTTTACTGGTCAAAAATTGCATGTGGTCCCCTTTTCAACATCTTATCCTTATTAGATGCACCTCCTAAATTTTATCCAAGACTTTCTCCAAGTTCTCTAAATAAAAGAAATATTTTAAAAAATCCAATTATTTCAAGAACTTCGTAAGGCCTAATAAATCTTAGATAAAATTCCCTTTTTTCATCAAAATGTAGAATTTTCTTCTAATGAGAAACTTTAAAAAAGACATTATCACCAAATTTAAACTCCATTTCTTTTTTTTTTAAATCAACATAATATTTTTGTCTACTCGAAGTAACTTTCAAATGATTCCGAATAATTGGCTTTATCTTTAGTTTCCTGAACTAAATCAATTCCAATTAGTTTACTTTCACTCAATTTTATCCAGCATAGAGAAGTTTGACATTTACGACCATACAAAGCTTCGTAGGGTGTCATTTTGATACTCGATTGGTGGTTATTATTATATGTAAATTCCACTAGAGGTAGGAATCTTTCCTAACTTCCTTTGAACTCAATTGCACAGCTTCACAACATATCTCAAGTATCTGAATTACTCATTCAGGTTGGCCATCAGTTTGGGGGTGAAATGTTGTACTAAAATTCATTTTAGTGTCTAATACTTCATGAAAATTACCCCAAAATTTGGAGGTAAATTTTGGATCTCTATCTGAAATGATGGACTATGGCACTCCATGTAACCTCACGATCTCAGAAATTTACAATTCAACTAATTTTTCTAATGGGTAGTCAAGTTTTACTAGGATAAAATGATTGAATTTCATCAACTTATCGATAATTACCAAAATTAAATATTTAGTTTTAATTGATAATGGTATCCCAACCACGAAGTCCATCGTACTCGTTCCCATTTCTATTCAGGAATCGTTATAGGTTGTAATAGTCCTAAAGGAACCTGATGTTTGACTTTTACTTGCTGGCACACTAGACACTAGGTCACATATTCAATTATATCCTTTTCCATGTTTGGCCATCAGTAGAACATTTTCAAATCATTATACACCTTCCTACTACCCAAATGCATCACAGAAGTACTATGGTGGGCCTCTTGAAGAATGTCTCACTTAGATTGGAATCATTTAGAGCACATAACCATTTTCGAAAGTATAAACTCTTATCTTCGCTTACATTAAACTCACTATTTTTCCCATTTTAAACTAGTTTTTACTTAGCTTCAAGCTTTTCATCATACCTGTCACGCACCAATCTGGGGACTATAATTTTTTTTGGGTTTGATGGTTATGTTAGAAATCTATTTCTTGTTAGTTGGCCTTTGACTGAAGTCAAGCTCATTTAGTATTTTTGGTGTCGAACCGAACGTTATGGCCAGATCCAGCGTGTCATATTGAAGTGTTTTATCGAAAACCTTATTTTCATTGAAAACCCTTCTTTAAATAAAAAAATATTCCTTCTTGTATGATAATAATTACTTTGTAAAATCTATTTTCAGTTGCGGAAGCTTTATTTAAAACAGATGATCTATGAAAACTTGTCATTTAAAAATTGAGTTGCGGAAACGTAGTATTTAAAAACAGTTATGCATTAGGAAAACCATGTTCTACTTCTAATAAATATAAAGCATGAAAATAATAATAATCCTAATTTGGAATAATAACCAGAGGAAAGGCCTTATTACAATCCGAACTGAAATAACTTAAAATACTAGAAATTATAGGCTTAAGAAAACTAGTCCAAGCCGTCTTGCTAGCTGGCCACCTCAGAGTCCCTCCAACCGTCGAACCACCTACTCAGGATCACCTGAGAAAAATAAAAGAGGGGGTGAGTTTCTGAAAACTAAGTGTGTACAACCCTCGGCAAATAGAAAAGCATGCAATAGCAAGTCTTTTCGGGCCTGAGCCCAATTCAATATCAGAACAGATGTAAGGTAATCAAATATGCACGGATCCCACCCATCCAACCACTACACACCATCTCTATCCCCCGATACACACCATGTGGGGATATAAATATTTACCCACCCATCCGATACACTCTAATGGTAGCCTAGTTACGGTACTACCTAACGTTGCAGCATAGCTGCTAATCATATATTGGGCTTAAAAAGCCATCGGTGGATCCACGGTCGTCAAGCAACCATGCGATCCTCATATACTTCCTTTGTTCAATAATTCCCAACCCATATGCAACCTAAACAGAATATCATATGAATGCAATGGGTATACATGTAACATCCATAAATCTTACATTCAACACATAGGGGTATTTTATTCATTTTTGCCCTTAGGGGCTTTTCAGTAATTTCTCTTTATTATGGATTATTACTCACCTTGGCCTGTTAAGAAGTCCTCGTTGGCTAAAGCAAACAGATACTATGCACCAGATAGGAATCCAAAGAAAGGGAGGTGGGTCAATAAGACCGCTTAAGTACCAAGCTCTCCCTAGATCCAATCCTAGACATGCATATACCCATTGCCACACCTTAACCTTATGGCTTGTCCACAGTCACAATTAATTAATTATTTAAGTTTTATGTCTTTTTAAGTAGTTATCAGATACTAGGCCCAAAACCCCTTACAAAGCCTAAACGAGTCTACATATATGCATATGACCTGCCCATTAGGCCTAAATCACATTCGTATGGCCTATTAGGCCCAAATCACATTCATATGGCCCGTCAGGCCCAATCACATTCATAGTCATGCAATCATATGATTTTTCATCACTTAGTAACAAATTGTCAATTTTGCCCTATAACCATCGGGCCCATTTAGCCCATTCTGGCCCGGTTGGCCAATACACGGCCCAAGTCAATGGAATCACACATGGGGCCTCTGGTAACCTATCAGTTTCCCCTTACGAGTGTTCGCGCACTCGCAAGTCTATTGCAGCCAAACCTTCGGCTTTTTGGCATTTTGACTTTTCGAGATTCGCCGATCTACTCTGTGTGTGCAGTGTATGTACACACCTGATACTAAAACGTGCTGCGATCTCCTCAGTCACACACTTACAAATGGTTTCACTCAACGATTAATCACATACTTATTAAATACGATCACCAAAAGTCAAAAAACTCACCTTTGCCTTTCCTTAAACGACAAGCCTTAACAGCCCTTCCTTGATCACTAATCACGAGTATTTCTTAAATCTGCATCAATCTTAATCATTAAAACTAAACAACAAGTGACTCACAATCATCTTAAGTCACTCTCAAATCCTCCATGGCCACTCGGCCAACCTTAACCAATAAAAGAGGAATACTTACCCAAAACCTCAAAATGCCTAGAAGAAATTCAGCAGAGATCTAGAATCCGAGATTCAATACTAATCCTACAAGAATCGGCCAAAGTAGAGGGAGTAGCGGCAGCACAGAGGGTTTTCAGCCAAAGAGGTATTCAACTTTTGAGATTTGTATGGTGAAAGGATTATTCGGTACAAATAAGAAGAAGAGAAGAAAGAATTGGCTAAAACCAAAGGTGAATCAAAAGAGAATTTGAGAAGAGAAAGAATGGAAAATTGGCAAGCAAGGAACAAGGAATTTGGCTTCTAAGCACTTAGAGAGAAAAGTGTTTTAGCAATACAAAAGAAAAAAAATGATAAATTCGGCTAAAGGAAAAGAAGCAATTTCGACATTACCTAGAATCCCCAAAATCGGCACGTATATATATTATAGCCAAATTTACCTATCCCCAAATTCCCTATTCGGCTGCACTTTTCTACACCCCTCATCTTCTAACTTTTCTCCCTAATAACTCCTTAATCCCTTCCTTAAATTTCTCCTCTGATCACTCCCTTCAGAGTTCACGTCCAACGCCACTACTGGCCATTTATTGATCAAAAATAAATCCTTCTTTTGAGCAAGGAGGGATTCGACCCCCAAACCTCCTTGCCATGCATGTGACCCCACCTCTAAGCCCCACATGTGACGTTACGTGCCACTCCAACACAAGGCTCCTTATGTCCAATTCCTCCTTCATTTATTTAAAAACCAAACTACTTGCCATCAAGGTTCTTTTAATTATTAAACTATAATTACCTTCACCCCAAAGTTCAAACTCAAAAATTATCCAGGCCTATTATCACATAAATAACACTTGACTAGGAATATTAAGCACACCTTTTATCAAAACCGAAAAAGAAAGAAAGTTTAGGATTTTTGGGGGCTTACAACTCTACTCCCCTTAAAGAAATTTCGTCCATGAAATTTCCAACTAATAACACAGATTACCACACCACACTCCCGCTGCGCACTCTAATTCCAACTTAGGTAAATAACACACTATGGGTAAGTATGTACCAGTATTCGCCTCTTGAGCGTTTCCGTCCTCTTGACGACGTGCTGCATAGACCAAAGCTGGCTGCCTCACCTTAGCATGACCAGTACCTCTGCCCGGTGCTCTTTCAATAATTAAGCTGATGTTTTATGAAAGTATTAAAAAGAGAATTGGTTTCGTAAATCCTCTACAGGTTCGAGCTCCTACGGGCTTCAGTTTCACTCCAACTAAAAGCCTCAGTATAATCACCTAAAGTAGCCCACTAACTATCTACAGTATATCAAATTAAACAAGCTTAATAATAAAATAACTTACTTAGTTCGACGTCGGAGACTCAGTGTGCCGCACAGCAAGATTTGTTTTTCCAAAACATTATGATATAATAAGGCCCACTTCACAGCCCGAGTTTTGCAACTTGTCTCTAATACCACTAAATGTAACACCCCAAACCCAACTGGGACGTTATGGCCAGATCCAGCATGTCACATTGAAGTGTTTTGTTGAAAACCTTGTTTTCATTGAAAACCCTTCTTTAAATAAAAACTATTCCTTCTTGTCTGATAATAATTACTTTGTAAAATCTCTATTCAGTTGTAGAAGCTTTATTTAAAACAGATGATCTATGAAAACTTGTCATTTAAAAATTGAGTTGCAAAAACGTAGTATTTAAAAACAGTTATGGATTAGGAAAACCATGTTCTACTTCTAATAAATATAAAGCATGAAAATAATAATAATCTTAATTTGAAATAATAACTAGAGGAAAGGCCTTATTACAATACGGACTGAAATAACTTAAAATACTAGAAATTATAGGCTTAAGAAAACCAGTCCAAGCCATCTTGCTAGCTGGCCACCTCAGAGTCCCTCCAACCGTCAAACCACCTACTGAAGATCACTTAAGAAAAATAAAAGAGGGGGTGAGTTTTTGAAATCTACGTGTGTACAACCCTCGGCAAATAGGAAAGCATGTAATAGCAAGTCTTTTCAGGCCTGAGCCCAATTCAATATCAGAACAAATGTAAGGCAATCAAATACGCACGGATCCTACCCATCCAACCACTACATACCATCTCCATCCCCCGATACGTACCATGTGGGGATATAAATATCCAACAACCCATTAGGCCCAAATCACATTTGTATGGCTCATTAGGCCCAAATCACATTATATGGCCCGTTAGGCCCAATCACATTCATAGTCATGCAATCATATGATTTTTCATCACTTAGTAATAATTTGCCAATTTTGCCTATTATGGGCCCTATAGCCCATCGGGCTCATTTAGCCCATTCTGGCCCGGTTGGCCAATGCACGGCCCAAGTCCATGGAATCGCACATGGGGTCTCTGGTAACCTATCGATTTCCCCTTACGAGTGTTCGCGTACTCGCAAGTCTATTGTAGAAAAACCTCTAGCTTTTCGGTATTTCAGCTTTTTGGCATTTCGGGATTCACCGATCTACTGTGTGTGTGCAGTGTATGTACACACCTGATACTAAAATGTGCTGCAATCTCCTCAGTCACGAACCTACAAATGATTTCACTCAACGATTAATCACACACTTATCAAAGACGATCACCAAAAGCCAAAAATCTCACATTTGCCTTACCTTGAACGAAAAGCCTTAACAGCCCTTTCTTGATCCCTAATCACGAGCATTTCTTAAATTTGCATCAATCTTAATCATTAAAACTAAACAACAAGTGACTCAAAATCATCTTAAGTCACTTTCAAATTCTCCATGGCCACTTGGCCAATCTTAACCAATAAAAGAGGAATACTTACCCAAAACCTCAAAACGCCTAGGAGCAATTCGACAGAGATCTAGAATCTGAGATTCGATACTAATCCCACAAGAATCAGCTGAAGAAAGGGAGTAGCGGTGGCATAAAGGGTCTTCAGCCAAAGAGGCATTTGGCTTTTGAGATTTGTATGGTGAAAGGGTTATTCGGCACAAATAAGAAGAAGAGAAGAAGGAATCGACTAAAATCAAAGGTGAATCAAAAGAGAATTTGAGAAGAGAAAGAATGGAAAATCGGCAAGCAAGGAACAAGGAATTTGGCTTCTGAGCACTTAGAGAGAAAAGTATTTCAACAACACAAAAGAAATGAAAAATTCGGCTAAAGGAAAAGAAGCAATTTCGGCATTACCTAGAATCCCTAAAATCGACACCTATATATACTATAGCCGAATTTACCTATCCCTAAATTCCCTATTCAGCTCCACTTCTCTACACCCCTCATCTCCTAACTTTTCTCCCTGATAACTCTTTAATCCCTTCCTTAAATTTCTCCTCTGATCACTCCCTTTAGAGTTCACATCCAACGCCACTACTTGCCATTTATTAAGCAAAAATAAATCCTTCTTTTGAGCAAGGAGGGATTCGAACCCCAAACCTCCTTGCCATGCATGTGACGCCACCTCTAAGCTCCACATGTGACACTACTTGCCACTCCAACACAAGGCTCTTTGTGTCCAATTCCTCCTTCATTTATTTACAAACCAAAGTACTTGCCATCAAGGTTCTTTTAATTATTAAACTATAATTAACTTCACCCCAAAGTTTGAACTCAAAACTTAACCAGGCCTATTATCACATAAATAACACTCGACTAGGAATATTAAGCACACCTTTTATCAAAACCGAAAAAGAAAGAAAGTTTGAGATTTTTGGGGCGTTACATTTGGAAACTTTAAGGTAGACAAACCTTGAAGCTTGGAGTAGTTACTTAAAAGACTCCTAATGGTTCAAAAGGTCGTGAGTTCAATTCTCATTGGTGCTACAAATCTTATTAATTCATTTCTTTTGATCCTATTCAATTTGTTTCATGTCTTTAATTATATTTATTTTTTTGAGCACTTAGACAATAAAATGAGTATTAGCCTAGAGGTTGAGAACAAGCATAACTACCCAAGTGACCCACGTTTGAATCCCCCTCTCCTATTTTTATTTTTTTCTACATTAGTAGCTTGGTCAAATCCTCTTGCTACCCAACTTCAGTGGTCATGCAAGGGAGATTTTTTCCTCCCTTACCTTTCTCTTCTTTCCTTTTTTATCCCCATTTTCTCTCCCCTTATTCCCCTTCCTTTCCTTTTCTTTCCCATGTTTCACTCATTGCCTTTTTCCTTTCCCTTTGACTTGCTAGCCATCCCATGTAGCTTAGGAAAGGAATTCATTTTTTTCTCTCTCCATCTTTTTTCTCTTCCCTACTTTTCTCTCCTCCTCCATTTGAACCACCATAGTTCTTTTCTGTCGCCACCTTAATCTCTTTTAACCACTTGCACCCAGCAATCAACCACCATCATATTACAGTCTCTTCCTTTTCTTATTTCCTTCCCTATCGCCGCACCACCCTCGGACCTCCACCGCACGCCGCTATAACACTGCCATAGTGTCGTTGCTAGCCACCGTCATTTTTCTCTCATTCTCTCATCTTTCTTTTAGATCTTCCCAAATCCTCACCCCGATATAGATTTTCTAGAATCGATTGATATTGGTAAAGAGTAAGTGTATTCTTTTCAGGTTTGAAATATTGATCTTTCAAAGCTTTAGCTGAACCTATCAATTGTGTTAGCCGATCTTAATATGTAGGTCATGTGTGTTATATTGTCTAAGCCATGGTCTTGGAAGGAGATCTACTCAGATTTGAACTATATGGGTGTTATCAGTTTTTATCAATTGAATGATGATTGAGGTAATTGATTATTTCAGAATAGGAAATCAGATTCTTTTCTTCAATTGTTTAAGTTTAGATCGGAGTATTTTTTACTAGATATATTATTGATTGAATGTGTCAAATAAGGTGTGGGTCCTAACCGATAATGTTTGTGTGATTTATTTGAAATTGAAGATTATATTCCCATGTTTTATCAATTCAACCAAATGTGGAAAGTGATATTGTGATTGACCAATTGGACTCATGATTCAAGTGATGATCACACATGACCATGTTTCCTTAATGTTTTCGAATACGCTAATAATTTGTTATCATTACTGATACTCTGAAAGCATGATTAAACATGCCTATTGTTTATGTTACACTGAATCTGTGGCATATATAATAATATTATAACTAAACTAACTTTGATACTGTTACTGAACTGATTTTGATACTGAAATGCATTGAATTGCATGGGGATTTGGTATGATTGAAAGAGGAGGATTTAGTAGTTTATTTGCAATTCTAGTGGTTTAACCATATAATTCTAATAGTTATCTGTAATTCTAGTGCCATTATCACATTTCTGGTAGCTTGCCTGCAATTATGAAAATTTATTTGTGATTTTGGTGGTTTGCCTACAAACTAGTGTGTTATTGGATGGAACAACTTCTGGGGAACTCTTATGGTGTGTAATAGAGTATGGGTATGAATTTTTCCTTAAATGCAATGTTTATTGTAAATCATAAACATACATTTGAGATTTATGAACTCTATTTTGATAGCATTATTGACTTTGACTCACTCTAAACTTTTAGCTCACCCTCTTTAGTTTTCTGATTTTACAGATAACCCCCGAGGTTAGGACTTGGACGCGACTGTCGGAGGAGCTTCTTTGATGTTTTTAATTTTAAATACTTTAAACTTTATTATACTGATTATTTTTAGGACTATAATATTTTTCTTTATGGACTGTGGCATGAAACTTTATTTTGGGGATTATTATTTCAATTTGCATGACATTAAGTTTTAAAAACTGCATAAATTTGTATTTGATAAGACCATGCATGAATTTTTGTTTTTAATAAAATCTGACAAAATCACTCTTTTCTATTGTGATAATGAAAATAAGTTTTAGATAAAATACGATTTAGTTTTTGGAATGAATGATGTTTACAAAGGAAATTCTAAAGATACTTGATTTTTTAAATTAACATGTTTTCGCTAAATAAGGACAAATATCCAAGTTCACTAGTTTTGAATAAAAAGGCAAATGGTTTTAAATATATTTTTTAAATTACGAAAGTTTTTTTGTGCCATTTTGGTGGCCAATGTAGCCTTCAAGATTCAACCAAAACGTCTAGGTCGGGCTTAGGAGGTTATAATACCTCTGAATTTTTGAATTTTTTGAAGGAACATTAGTTTAACTCTCAATTTTGTTAAAGTAGAAACATCACACTACGAGGTCAAACGTGCATTCATAGATTTTAAAATGGACAAGGACTTTTGACTCAAAGCGTTGGTCACAATATTGGTTGTTCCTGAGTGATAAACAAGGATCAAATCATAATCCCTAAGTAGTTCAAGCCACCTGCAGTGTTATACATTCAATTCTTTCTACCTGAGCAAATATTTTAAACTCTAGTGATCGATAAAGATGTGACATCTATCACCGTGAAGATAGTGCCTCCAAATCTTTAAAGCAAAAACTATGGCTGCAAATTCCAAGTCATGAGTAGAATAATTCTTCTCGTGTAGTTTGAGTTATTGAGAAGCTTATACAATTAGTTTACCTTCTTGCATCACTACATGTTCTAAATTGTTGTGAGACACGTAACTGAGTACTACAAAAACTTTTCCACATTTAGATTGTGTTAGTATTGGTGCCTCGGTTAACATCGTCTTCAACTTCTCAGAACTTTGTTGACATTTCTCAGACCATTCAAAATTAACATTCTTTTGTAGTAACTTAGAGGGGGGCTATCATTGATCCCTTATTTTTCAAAATAGTAGGCAATTAAATTAACATCACCATTACTATCCATGACATCTAGAAATTTTAGCTAAGATGAAGCCAAACAAAGCCCTCCTCTAAAACCCTCCAAACTTACATCAATGTCATTATTAAAACAAAGTTTTCCATGAATCTTACATAGACAAGAACCTTGTAGTTTAGTCTTAATGAAAAAGACTACATGGGGATGGAAAATCTTCAACAAATATTGAAGTTAACGAACTATGTATAGATTCCCCAAGCCACAGATGTTCCATCATAAGATTTTTATTGGGACTGGTTGACCTGTGCAGTAGGCTCAGCCAACAATTTTGTAGGTCGATTTTCCAACTACCCTATATCCCCACTCCCCATATTCAACCTAAGTAGATGAGTAAGAGAAATCTCATCCCTTATTGGTCTTTACTTTCCATCTATCATCTCAATAGGATTTTCCTTAATAGCACTACCCTAACACATTGCTTGTTGGTCAAAAATTACATGTGGTCCCTTTTTCAACATCTCATCCCTATTAGATCCACCTCCTAAATTTAATCCAAGATTTGCTCTAATTTGGCTAAATAAAGTAATATTTGAAGCAAAATTCAACTCTTTCAAGAACTTTGTAAGGCCCAATAAATCTTGGATTGAATTTCTCTTTTTCACCAATACTTAGAATTTTCTTCCAATGAGAAATTTTCAAAAAGACATTATCACCAAATTTAAAATCAATTTCTTGTAGTACGAACAAAGATTTTTGGATCAACGCATCAGCGACCCCGTTAACTTTGCAAGGGTGATAATCAATAATCAAGTTGTAATCTTTTAATAACTTGAGTCATCTTCGCTGTCTCAGATTCAATTATTATTGTTTTATCAGATATTTCAAGCTTTTATGATCGGTGTACACATGACACTTCTCTTCCTATAAATAATGTCACTAGATTTTTAAAGCAAACACAACAACAACTAATTCTACATTGAGTAGAATAGTTCTTCTTATGTGGTTTAAGTTGTCAAAAAGTGTAAGCTATAACTTTTACTTCCTGTATCAGAACTCAACCTAATCTATTAAGCGAAGCATCACTCTAGACAATGAATTTCTTCTCAAATTCAGGCTGACTCTGCACTAGAGCTTCTATTAACATAACTTTCATCTGATCAAAACTCTATTGGCACTTTTCTATTGAAATAAAACTAACATTCATCCATAATAGTTTCGTTAATTCATCCATAATAGTTTCGTTAATGGTGAGGCGATCATTGAGAAACCTTTAATAAACCATCTATAATACCTGGCCAGTTCTAAAAAATTACATACCTCTACAACATTCTTCGGGGGTTTCCAGTTCACAACTACTATGGATTTGCTCGGGTCAACTTGGATACCTTCTGGGAAAATCTCGTGACCTATAAATTCAACTTTTTGTAGCCAAAAATTTGCATGTACTGAATTTTGTATACAATTATTTTTCCCACAGAGTCTACAAAATTATTCTCAAATGCTGAGCATGTTCATTTTCATTCTTTGAGTATATCAGTATATCGTCGATAAATACAAAAAAAAATTCTGTCCAAGTACAATTGAAATACCCGATTCATCATATCCATAAATGTGACTAGAGCATTAGTCAAGCTGAACAACATCACTAAGAGCTTCTAGTGTCCGTATCATGTTCTGAAAGTAGTCTTTGATACATCTGGCTCTTTAATTGTGAGCTGATAATAACCTGATCGAAGGCCAATCTTTGAAATACGGTATCCCCTTTCAACTGATCAAACAAGTCATCAATACTAGGCAAAATAATATTTATTCTTTATGGTGACTTTGCTCAATTGCTTATAGTCAATAAAAAACCTCATCGTTCCATCATTCTTTTCACAAATGGAAGCAAAACACCCCAAGGACACACGCTATGTCACACCCCAAGTCTAGCGGATCCAAGATTTAGCAATAGATTCGTGAAGTTATTTGTCTGGTGTAGTGTAATCTACCATGTTACAGTATTTTGGTGAATAGTAATCGACGTATAATAACTGTCGAGTAAGAAAGTGGAGACTCCATCTCAGGTTATTCTGCTATATTAAGAAAAAGATTTTGTTAAGCAAAAAGGTGATTATGGTATGAGTAACCACCAAATGTATGGTACACCTTGTTTGTCTGAAGTATTGTGCTAGTTGGGTTGTAAAATGACCTGGTTAGGAACCAACTAGATTTACTAGTCTAAAATCCATTATGCGAGATTCTAATTTATGTATCTCTCGTAATCTTTAGGCTATTAAGAAGGACAAGTTTTGAAATAAGCAACACTTGTTAAGTTCCACTAAGTAGGATGGGATGATATTCGATGAAGTCCGTCAGGACAGTAAACATAACTTTCAATACGATAATTCTGAAGAAAGTCCATGGTAAGAATGCAAGGGTGGATAAGTCATATTTATCAACTGGGGTCCTCCGCGTGTCTTAGGGCGATGATGGGCAAACCTCATGGGATGTGAGTTTAGGCAAATCCATATTGCAAACCTCATGGGGTGCTTGGGTGGCATTTTGTTAGCCTTTGCGGTGCATTCTGATTTTGCCTTTATGGCATTCTGGTTTGGCCTTTGTGGCATTCTGTTAGCCCTTGTGACATTCTGTTAGCCTTTGGCATATTCTATATGTAGCCTTTATGGCATATTTTGTATGTTGCCCTTGTGGCGTATACTGTATGTTACATGTGTGGTGCATCCTATTTGGCCCTGGTGGCATACTTTGATAAGTTATGAATATGGTATGTTTGGGGTTATTGTGGTTTAAATAGTTTTGTGATACCATTGAATAAATTTAGGTTCTCAAAGTGATTATTGTAACGTGTAGGTTTGTGCAAGTGTACACAATCGTTATCAAGTAATAAGTAAGTATCAAGTTATCGTCTCCACAGGGATTGTATTTGTGCTAAGTCGCTTAATTTGTAAAATTATATTAACAATTTGGTAAATAAAAACACAATATAGTTGAGAAGTGATGATTAAAATATATTAAACTAAATACAATGATCCCTAACTCAAATTATCCTAAGTATGCAAACTATATGAATGAGATAGATTTTAGCAAAATTAAACACAATTTGCAACAATTATAACATAAATAAACTAGGACAATTGCTTTAATTAAACTCAACTTATTATCAACGTGCTTAATAACAATCGGAAAAACATTCCATGGCAACTCGATCTTTCATGAGTTTGGAAACCACATTAGGTCCTTTTGGAATCCTTTACTTAGTAAATACGCATTTTACTGATCCTTATTTACTAAAGGTTTCTTAGTATTTGTGTGAGGTAACAGGGACGTGTTAGGTTTGAAATAGTTTAATCACACAAATCTAAAAAGTATGCAGATAACAGAGCTTGGTTAGAGTTGTTATGTAACCTGCAATTTAATCGGGTTAGGATCTAAATTGAGTATTCACATTTCAATTATGCGTCCATTAGCTGTCATCTGGTTAGGATCGCTTAGCTAATTCAGGTGCATTTCAATCACGTATGAACGAAATAAAGACTTGATTTTAATTGAAAACATGATCGATTGAGACACAAACATTATAAGCATGAATCAAATAAATATTATTTAATCAAAGCAATTATCCTAGCTTAAATAAAATTAAGCTAACATTTTTGTAAACAAGAATAAAGAACACATAGCAAACATTTTTAGATTAAATTAAAGAAAGGAAAGATTAAACCTAAATCAAAGTGGCTGTCACCCAAGACTCTGACTGACTAGGCTCCTTCGCTTCTTTGCTTTGCTCCTTTACTGATGGCTCTCCAAGGTGGCCAACCAAGGGCTTTTTAAGAGGCTTAATTGCTAAAACCTCTATGAAGAGATGATGCTAGGCGTAGGGAATGGAAAAGGCTAAGAGAATTTGGAGAGAAGAGAAAATGATGAATGATGAGGGATGATGGATGAGGGAATGAAAGGGTCATATTTATAGGTGAAGAGAGGTGGGTAGTTTGCTTAAAATAGCTAGGTTTAGTCTCTTCAAATCTCTTCCTTCGATGGTCGGCCATAATTAGTGGATTTTGAGGTAATTTTTGCTTGATTTTTGAGCAAATTAAATGCCATAATAACTCAGGACTGAGACTCGGTCAATCGTAAATCTTCGGGCAAATCTCTAATTTCTTTAACAATGCAAGGACCTTGTGTAATTAAACCAAAAAGTGGCTTAAAAGAACAGCCATGTGTAGCTGAATTTGGGTTGAACTTAGGACTTCCTCTCCACAAATGTAGGTGACATAATCATGAAATCAATAGGTCTTTTATAAAGTTATAATGGGGCTCGGTTAAAGGTAGGGATTTTAAGAGATGAGACATTTTGGTTTTAAAAATCTTAACCTTTAACTTTGTCTTGGTCTTCTCGTATTACAATTTTTTTCTTTAAGTGAACCTTTGGAACACCCCCAAACTTATTTTGAACTCAAGCTCATACATTTTTCCTTTTAGGAAACTGAGCAAACTTTTCCTCCTTCGTTTTTTTTATTTTTTTATTTTTTTTAAGCATGAGCACATACATCTATTTGAAAATTTCCTCAAATGTTGATTACCAAGACAACTTTATTTAAGATGCGTACACAAAATTAGAATAACTTAAAAACATGGTAATGTGGCTTATAATGTAGGTTCATTACAATAAACAAACCTTTAAGATCAAAATTACAGTTTCAAGGGTCTAATATCATAGGGGTAGCTTGAACTGGCTCAAACGATCCAAAGAAATAGTGCCTATATCATTTTAGATTTTTATGTCCCCTAGGATTTCACCTCAAGAAAGTTACTAAGTCAATTCTAAAGATATAAACCTTCATGCATGTCTAATCTCAAAAGAAACTAAGTTTTCATGGCAAACATTACTAAGGCTAAGATCATACAAGTATTCCATTCTTCATGATAACATACTTTCACTCAGATAAAATCATTATTCATACTTGCATACAAACTATCTCATTAACAAAAAATGTCTTTAAACATTCATTTATTAAAACATACATATGAAAGAAATGATTCGAACATACTTGAAAATTTAAAAATTTGAGCAAATTTATTTGCTTTACCCCTTTTAAAAAGAAGCAATGTTCTCATTGCAAGAACAAAGTAATGAATGAAAACCGAACACAAGGTAAGGTTGTAAAGAAAGAGAGGTGAGTCATTAAGACTGCTTAAATACCACGTCTTTCCTAATAACCCAATCTTAGACATGTTCATTCCCATTACCACATCATTTAGTCTTTTTCTTTCTAAAGAAATGTTAAGTTTATTCATGCTTGCTATGTTTTATTCTATAGGCAAAGTCTTACTAGATACTAAATTCATACATATACATGAATGAGTTGATCCTGGATCTATCAACGCAACTATATCAGTATCGAAAAGAGAAAAAATACCGGTAATAACGTTTAACTATGATGCCTCCTCATGTGCACAAATAGCATAAGCTCAAGCAGGCGCTCGTGCCTCAGATCTCACAACTGAATCTCTCATCACACCTCTACCACTAGATACATTTCCCGCATTTCTTGATGGTCTCCCTCTCGTTGTCGTATTGCTCAATCTTGCACCCTGAGATTTATCTTTTTCATTTAGCTCGGGACAATATCTAATAAAGTGATCTCGCGAACCACAACTATAACAAGTTCTATTATTATTTTTCATCCAACAATCTCCAAAATGTTGTCTTCCACACTGTTGACATTCGGGTTTAACATTTTCACGTTACCAGCACCCGATACCGATTTAGCTTGAGCTTTAGGACTGGTATATTGCTTTCTGCAAGCTTTATTGGAATATCCCATTGAAGTGATCTATCGATTAAAATAATCTCTGGGTTTTTTTGATGAAGATTGATACGGCTTACTCATCGATCTCTTCTTCGAATCTCTTGCTTCTGAAATAGCCTTTCTCTTTTCATTCCTAAGTTCCTCGGCTTTGCAAGCTCTGTCTACTAAAACAACAAATTCCTTCATTCTAAAATTCCAATGAAAAGTTTAATATCTTCGTTCAGCCCATCAACAAACTTGCTCAACCGTACAAATTCCCTCTCGTACTAGGTTACAGTCATACGCCCTTATTTTAACTCTAAAAACTCTCTATGCTTTTGATCAAGGAATCACTGACTTATATACTTCTTTCGAAACTCCATCTAAAAGAATTCCTAAGTCACTCGTTCTCTCGGTACTACAGACACCAAGGTATTCCACCATTGATATGTTGTGTCTCTCAACAGTGAAACAACACACTTTAAACATTCAACTGGCATGCACAAAAGTTCATCAAACACTTGGATCATATTTTCAAGCCAAAACTCGGCTCTCTCACAATCATTATCAACATTAGCTCTAAACTCTTCAGCTCTGTGTTTGAGGATCTTGTCAATAGGAGGTTTATTCAATTTTAAAAGCTCAACTCCTTGAAGAGCTACTGGTACAGGTTGGGGATTAGGAAGGGGTGGAGGTTGTTGAGCAGCCAGTTTCGTACGAATGTATTGGATGAACTATTCGTTCATTATTCGGAAGAAGGCTTCTTTAGCCTCTCCTCCCTGACTACTCGTCACGGGTCTTGAATCAGATGGCACTGTCCCTTGCACAGGAGCAGGCGTATTACTCTCAACTTCATCAGCTATAGCTCGATTGGAATCCATTACTATATGAAAACATAGTTTAAAATGTCAGGAGTCATCACGCTATCTCAGTTTATATATATGGCATGTATAGCTAGACTCACATACGCTACATTAGTCCTAGAATCGACTAAACCGTAGCTCTGATACCAATCAAATGTAACACCCCTAACCTATATCTTTCACCGAAGTATGGTTACAAGGTATTACCAATCAATTCACAACATTTAACATATATTTATCAAACATAAAGCATTCATTCTCATAAATCATTCAACATAATCATATTGTCCCTTATAAGGGCCTACGGGGCTTAAACATGCTTTAGAAGTAGTTTGGGACTAAACGGATAACATATGAAAATTTTTGGAAACTTAGAAAAATTTCAACTATACAAGGATCACACGCCTGTGTGAACGGGTCGTGTGCCTCACACGACTCCAGGCACGCCCGTGTCTCAGGCTGTGTGGAAACAGGGCATACATACTAACTTGGGTCACACGGCCAACCACACGCTCTTGTGTCTAGCCCATATACCCTTCGAAGTGATCACACACGCCTGTGTGCTAGGCCATGTACTAGGTCATGCCAAAACTATAGGGCATTCTGACTTATGCAACATAGCCAATTCACATGCCCGTGTGTGAGACCGTGTGGAGCATACTGACTTCATTTTAAATTCAACATCAAGGGACACACGGTCATGTAACATGACCGTGTGTCACACATGGCTAAGACACACGCCCGTGTCTCTGCCCATGTAGACAAAAATAGCCAATTTGTAAGGCCAATTTACCACCCTTATTCATGCTCACCTAAATAACCAAAATGGCACCATTTCATCATACTATTAGGCAGCCAAAATCATCAACCAAATGCACAATTCATACCATTATAATTTCATCTATTCCAAATCTCAAATCACTACCATTTACTTAACCAAATACATGCCAAAACAATATCAATCTATATAATTCATTTACCATAATTCACAAACACATATCTTCCTTATAAATAACCAACACAACACCTAAAATCATACCTCATCAAGGTATTTCTCAAGCATTTATACTCCACAAATCAATTAACCATTTGAGCAACTATAAAACCATAACCACATTCATACCAAACATACCAAAATAAGCCATCACTCATGGCTATATATACAAACCAAAGCATATACAATTTACTAGCGAAATCTCATGGCTATAATCACAACATAAATACCACATCTAGCCTATACGTGCCATATGCCAAAAATGTATAATCCAAAAATACCAACTTAGATGTTTGATAGTGTGATGGTGTTCCCAACAACTTCTGGATCTGAGCTAGCCTTGATTCGCTATAAAACATAAAAAAAATAACACAAAGTAAGCTTCATAGCTTAGTAAGCTCGTATGATATAAACTTAACTAATTACAAATGCAACATTCATTAATCTAAACATATTATCATGTAAACCTTTCAACTACTTATTCATAAGCTTATATACAAACTTTGTAACTTCTTCGATTTTAAGCTCATAATATACATGTACATACCTGTACCAATCCATAACAAGTTTGTAACACCACTTACCTGTATTCGCTGCCGGAACAAGGTACGAGATATTATCGGATGTAAACACAAGCAAACATATATTCCGAGTCATAAATTTTCATCAAATTTTAAAATTTTTACATTCAATCATAAAGTCCCTATACAAGCCTACGAGGCCCAAAACATGCTTTAGGAGCGGTTCAGGACTAAACTGAGAACTTTAGAAAATTTTACGACACTTAAAGAAGTTTTGCTAAAACATGGGTCACACACGCCCGTGTCCGTAACCCGTATAACTCTCTGTTTGTCACCCAAGAGCAAATTGAAGTCACACGGCCAAGACACATGCCTGTGTCCCGAGGCCGTATCCTTCACACGACCATGACTCATGCACTGTGCTCAATATTGAGCATTCTGTTTTGCAACAATTAAGGTGCAGGGGACACACGGCCGGATCACACGCCCATGGGGCTGACCATGTGTCATACACGGCCTAGACACATGGCCGTGTATCTACTCGTGTGGACAAAAATAATGCTATTTACCAAGCCATTTGACACGCTTACTTGCACAAACACTTACACTAATTCAATGTCACAAAACATATTATAATTAGGCAACCAAAAACATACACAACAATGTCCAACAAATCCCAAGGTAATATCAACATGTATAATACTCATAACGTTTATTACGCCCTAACTCAATCATGCTAATTTCACAATAAATTAAGCTTCAGCTATTTCCTGTCAAGATACCTAATTGTACACAAATCTATCATCTCATCCATGAATCACATTTCTAAACATTTCACAATCATACTATAAATCACATTCCACCATTCAACAAGCATACCATGACCATATCACCAAAGACATAGGCACATATATGAATATACTTAGGCTTACAACCATGTTTCCAATATAAGCCAACTTACATGGCCAAATAGCAAAACAAGCCTTTGACGATTACAAGCCATTACATTGGCTAAAATCATATGATGCATATAACAAAATGACCAAGTCCCTATACATGCCATAACTCAAAATACTTGAATTCACCAATACCTAAAATGATAGCTTGATAGGGTGATAGGATCTCTGGCAACCTTCAACCCGAGCAAGCTTGACGGCACTATAAAACATGGGAAAGGAAGGGGAGTAAGCTATATAGCTTAGTAAGTCCGCATGAAAATAATAAGCAACTCTTATTAGGCATTTATCAAGTTCAATAATTTAAACACAAAATAATACCAATTGCTATAAATTTATTAATTATAATTTTATTCAATCACGATGATTACTCTATTAACTTATAAGCATAATCTAACATATCTTGGCATTAGTGTAACGCCCAAAAAATCCCAAAACCCAAAAATCTTGAAATCCTAAAATTTTTTTGTTTTCAGTTTTGATAAAAATTGTGTTTTATGTTCCTAGCCATGTGATAATTATAGTAGGTCTTAATTAAGGTTTGAGTTTGAACCTAGGAATAAATGAAATTATAGTTTAATTAAGGTTTCTTTTGTTTAAGAAGGGTCTTCAATGAAAATAAGGTTTTCCCTAAAACACTTCAATGTGACACGCCAGATTCAGCCATAACATCTGGGCAGGATTTAGGGTGTTACATTTAGTGGTATCAGAGCCCAGGTTGAAAAACTCGGGCTGTGAAATGGGCCTTATTACTTAGATTCTTTTGAGTTTTAAATTTTTTTTACAATGTTGTGGAAAAGAAGAAGTCTTACTGAGCGGCACACCAAGTCTCCGACATCGAACCAAGTAAGTATTCTTATTCTAAAGTTTGTTTAAATTGTTAAATAGTAGATAGTTAGAGGCCTACTTTAGATGATCTTGTTAGAATGGAACCAAAGCCTGCAGAAACTTGAAACTGTAGAGGATTTTCAAAAATAATCTTCTCTTTAATTACTTCTATAAAACATCGGGTTAATTGTTAAAACTAACTAAGACTTCATAAAACTTCTAAGTCAGATAATACGCGAATCCATGATGAGTGCTAGAAGAGGTGCGAGGGGCCATGGCCGAGGCCGCGAAAGTTTTAGGGCTGAATCATCGGCATCGGGCCATGTGCCCAATGTTGGAGTAATAGAGGCTCCGGCCTCACCCGTGGCTGAGAATGGACAGTATGATCGGGCCACGGCAGAAGGTGCAATGTCGCAAGCAATGCTGAGAATTTTAGAAAGGGTCACTGGGCCCAATAATGGCACTGGAAATCGGGGGTCCATTCCGGAGCGACTTCTATCAAACGGGGCGGAGGTCTTTAAGGGCGTAGCTAAAGTGGCTCCTAACATGGCTGAATATTGGTTAGAGGCCACTGAAAGAATAATGGAGGATTTGGACTACTCCCCAGGACAAAAGCTGAAAGGAGCTATGTCACTATTAAGGGAAGAAGCCTACCAGTGGTGGTTGACAGTGAAAGAGGGCACCTAACCGGAGCGGGTCACTTGGGAGTTCTTCAAAGCTGCTTTCCAAGGGAAGTATGTGGGTGCAAGCTATGTGGATGCTAGAAGGAAGGAGTTCCTGAACTTGACCCAAGGAAACAAATCGGTGGCGGAGTATGAGGCGGAGTTTCTACGCCTTAGTAGGTATGCAAGAGTAATGGTGGCAACGGACTATGAGCGTTGCATTAGTTTTGAGGACGAACTGAGAGACAGCCTTCGAGTATTGATAGCTCCACAAAGGGAGCGAGTTTTCTCAGAATTGGTGGAGAAAGAAAAGATAGCGGAAGGTTAAGTGCACTAAGCGATTAAATCGGGAGAAAGAAAGGGGTAAGGATAAAAGGGAGGCTGAGACTCTTGGTGTTGATCAGAGGCCTAGGGCCAGGGCCAGAGTTATTAGGCCAGTTAGAGCAGGGCCCCTTGCTGTTAATCCAGGGGTGCCACCTTGTGCTGATTGTGGGAGAAGCCATAGAGGCAAGTGTTGGAAGAGGACGGGAGCTTTTTTTGCTTGTCGATCTATAGAGCATAGGATCAAGGATTGCCCTTAAACGCTAGGTCGAGAGCCAGGAGTAGGTCAAGGTGGTGCTCAGCCACCAAGGGGTGGACAGTTGCCGCCGAGAGGCCGTGATCAGGCTAGGGGTGGAAACAATTTAGTTTGTGGAGCACTGGGCAAAGGTGCTGGTCATGCTGAAGCAAGGCAGCCAGCTTTGGTCTATGCAGCATGTCGTCAAAAGGATGAAGACGCTCCAGAAGTGAATACTGGTACGTACTTTACCCATGGTGTGTGATCTATCTATTTTCAAATTAGAAATAGAGTGCGCAGTAGAAGCGTAGTGGTGTAACCTAGGCGGTGCGACTATTGGGTAGTTGGAAATTTTGAGGACGCAATTTCTTTTAGGGGGATAGAGTTGTAACGCCTCAAAAATCCTGAAACCCAAAAATCCCAAAATCCTGAAAATTTCTTTATTTTCGGTTTTGATAAAAATTATGTTTTATGTTCCTAGCCATGTTATAATTATTGTAGGTCTTAATTAAGGTTTGAGTTTGAACCTAGGAATAAATGAAATTATAGTTTAATTATTAAAAGAATAAGGGTTGGCAAGTAGTTGGGCTTTTAAATAAAAATAGGGGGAAAATAACATCAAAAAGCCTTGTGGAGGAGTGGCTAAGTGACGCCACTTAGAGAGCAGGGAGGTGGCATTAATAGCTAGCAAGGAGATCCAAGGTTCGAATCCTAACTTAGTATTTTTAGAAGTTTAATTTTAGCCTTCTAGAAGGATGGTAATGGCGTGAAAGAGGACTCCAAGGGAAGTGTTCAGGAGAGAAAATTAAGGAAAAGATCAAAGGGTTATCAGGGAGAAAAACGAGGAGATGAGAAGGGAGAAGTGATGGAGCTGAATTGGGAATTGGGCATGGAAAATTCAGCTATAAGGGCTATAAATAAGGGCCGAATACAGGGTTGCCAGGCTACTGTCGAAATTCTTCTTCACCTTGTTGCCAGAAACCCCTTTCCCCAAAAGTCGAAAACCTTTTTCTTTTTAAGATCCAAAAATCCGAAAACCCTTTTGTTTTTCTTTCTTTTCTTCTTGCCGATTTCTATTCTCCTCTACACAATTTTCTTTGTTTCACTTAGCCGATTTCTTCTTCTACTCTTCTTCTTTAATCTGTACCAAATAAACCTTATTCACCATACTAAATTTGAAAAGCCGAAAAGTCGAACCTCTCAAGGGCTGAATACTCTTTGACCGAATCTAGTGTAAGTGTTGCTCTTTCAATCGGTTTTCTTTGCTAGGTATCGATTATTGTCCCTCACTCTTTTAATCAACTTTGGTAGGGAATATCGGATCTCAGATCTTAGCTCTCTGCCGAATTACTCTTTAGGTGTTTGCGGTTTTGGTAAGTATTCCTCATCCATTGGCTAAGGTTGGCCGAATAGCCATAGTAAGGTAAGGGCACTTGTGTTGGATACGAGTCACCTATTATTCTGGTTTTAATAGTTACGATTGGTGCAGATCTAGGAGTTGATCGTGGTTAGTGAAGGGGTTGTTATACTTATCACGCAAGGTAAGGTTAAGGTGAGATTCTCGCTTTTGGTAAAGTATTCGATAAGTATGTAAGATTAATCTTTGAGTGATATAGATTCTAGGTTTGGGCTAAGGAGATCGCATCACGCTTGCTTACCAGGTGTGTACACACTATGAATCGGCAAAAGCCGAAATGCTGAAATGCCGAAATGCCAAAAAGTTAAAAATTTGGCTACGGTAGTCTTGCGAGTGCGCGAACACTCGTAAAGGAGAGACCGATAGGTTTCTTGAGACCCACGAGCGATTCCGTCGACTTGGGTTGTGATTTGGCCATACGGGTCGGAACGGGATAAATGGGTCCAATGGGCTGTTAGGCCGACAATAGGCAAAAACTGAATATTGATGCTATGTGATAGGAATTTGTATGTGAGCAAAAATATGAATGTGACTGGGCTTAACGGGCCATATAAAAGTGATTTGGGCCTAATAGGCCACATACAAGTGATTTGTGCCTAATGGGCCATATGAATATGATTTGGCTTAATGGGCCAGATACAGGTATGTGAATTTGTTTGGGTTGTGTAAGGGGTTTTGGGCCTAGTATATGATAACTACATAAGACTTAATTAATATTTTGCGACCGTGGACAGCTCAAAGGGTTAAGGCATGGCAACGGGTATATGCATGTCTAGGATTAGATCTAGGGTGAGCTTGGTACTGAAGCGGTCTTAATGACCCACCTCTTTTTCTTTGGAATCCTACCTGGTGCATAGTACTCGTTCATCTTAGCTCGCGGGACTTGTTAACGGGCCAAGGTAAGTGGAAACCATAATTAAGGAAAAATTATCGAAATGCCCCTAAGTGCGAATATGACCAAAATACCCCTAGGTGTTGAATGTAAGTTTTATGGATGTACCATGCATACATATAATGTTCTGCTTAGGTTGCATATGGGGTGGGAACTATGGAACGGAGGAAGTATATGAGGATCGCATGGTTGCTTGACAATCGTGGATCCACCGATGGCTTTTAAAGCCCAATATGTAAATGAAGGTAGTTCCGCAATTGGACTACCATAGTGTGTGGGCTGGGTGGGTTGATATTTATATCCCCACATGGTGTGACGGGGGACAGAGCTGGTGTGTAACGGATGGATAATTTGGATGGGATTGTATTGCATGATTGATGAATGATGTTTTTTTTTAAATGCTTGTTTTCCATCGAGGGTTGTACACACTGAGTTTGCGAAAACTCACCCCCCTCTTTTATTTTATTTTCAGGTGATGCTCAGTAGAAGGTTCGATGTTTGGAGGGACTCTGGGTGGACAGCTAGCAAGACAACTTGGACTTGTTTATCTTTTAAAAGCATATAAGTTCTTTATTTTACTAAGTATTTTTCAGACCGGAATGTAATAAGGCTTCCTTCTTATTATTATTTGGATTATTATCATTTTCATAGTAATTACGAGAAGTTGAACATGGGATTCCTAAATTATAGTATGTTTTCTACATTTCCGTAACTTAATTTTTAAATGATAAAGTTTTCTTAAATCAAATGTTTTAAAAAAGGCTTTCGCAACTGAAAGGCGTGTTTATTTTTAAGTCAATTAAGGTTTCTTTTGTTTAAGAAGGGTTTTCAATGAAAACACAGTTCTCACTAAAACACTTCAATATGACACGCCAGATTCAGCCATAATGTCTGGGCTGAGTTTAGGGTGTTACATTTAGTAGTATCAAAGCCCAGGTTGCAAAACTCGGGCTGTGAATTGGGCCTTATTACTTAGATTCTTTTGAGTTTAAATTTTTTTTTTACAATGTTGTGGAAAAGAGGAAGTCTTGCTGAGAGGCACACCGAGTCTCCGACGTCGAACCAAGTAAGTATTCTTATTCTAAAGTTTGTTTAAATTGTTAAACAGTAGATAGTTAGAGGGCTACTTTAGATGATCTTGTTAGAATGGAACCAAAGCCTGCAGAAACTTAAAACTGTAGAGGATTTTCGAAAACAATCTTCTCTTTAATTACTTCTATAGAACATCGGGTTAATTAGTAAAACTAACTAAGACTTCATAAAACTTCTAAGTCAGATAATACACGAATCCACGATGAGTGCTAGAAGAGGTGCGAGGGGCCGTGGCTGAGGTCGCAGAAGTTTTAGGGCTGAATCATCAGCATCGGGCCATGTGCTCAATATTGGAGTAGAAGTGGCTTCGGCCTCACTCGTGGCTGAGAATAGATTGTATGATCGGGCCACGGCAGAAGATGCAATGTCGCCAGTAATGCTGAGAATTTTGGAAAGGGTCGCTGGGCGCAATAATGGCACTGGAAATCGAGGGTCCATTCCGGAGCGACTTCGATCAAACGGGGCGGAGGTCTTTAAGGGCGTGGCTGGCGTGGCTCCTAACGTGGGATTCCTAAATTATAGTATGTTTTCTAAGTTTCCACAACTTAATTTTTAAATGATAAAGTTTTCTCAAATCGAATGTTTTAAACAAGGCTTTCGCAACTGAAAGGTGTGTTTATTTGTAAGTTAATTAATGTTTCTTTTGTTTAAGAAGGGTTTTCAATAAAAACACGATTTTCACTAAAACACTTCAATGTGACACGCTAGATTCGGCCATAACGTCTGGGCTGGGTTTGGGGTGTTCAATTAGCCTAACAACCGTAATCTTTCTTTCGTAACATATCACAGCTCTTAACAAGTCATTTCAAATCCCATAGTAAACATGCACATAAAATATGAGTATTCACATTTCAAGCATATATTTTAACATTTTTCAATTGTTCCAAGTTCATATCCTCTCATACTTCTATGATCATTTTAATAGGAAATTATACCAATCTTTTATTTTTCTTATATCCGATGGATCGCAACTTAGGTGAATAAAATGCACTATATCATAACTCAATTTGGCCCGAAAGCCAATCACATGGTCTTCAACTGAATTTATCATGAATTTCATACATCACAAGCATAGGCCAATAATCACAAGGTTTCACAAAATAATTCTCATGGAAATCATGAACTCACAATTTCATGAAGTCAATGTATATAGACTTTACGCACATACCTGTGGCAATTCGTAATACTTACAGACTTTTTTTCTCTTTTTTGACATACCCGTTGAATTTCCCGTTGAACCACTTGGAATACTAAAAGATACTTGGGAATCTCGTACTGACAGTACCATACCAATGCCATATCCCAGATATGGTCTTACATGTAATCTCGTATCGATGCCAATAGCCCAGTTATGGTCTTACACAAAGTCTCATATCGATGCCATATCCCAGATATGGTATTAGGCGAAGTCTCATATTGATGCCATATCCCAAATATGGTCTTACACGTAGTCTTAGTAACCCTAATGTCATGACATTTGTATCCTATCTATTCCTAAGGTTTAATTAGGACTTTCGCTCTATCGAATCTCTATCGGTCATTTCCGTAGTGTCGTACTCAATAACATTCATATTTTATTTCAATAATATAGCATTTACCACAATCATATCAATTAAGCAATTATACATATATAATTTAATGTTTATTAAACATATGAACTTACCTTAACATAAAAATGACGATTAGGACCTAACCGTCAAACACTCGTTTTTCTCCGTTCTAATTCTGAATCTCGTTTTTCTTGATCTATAACATCACAATTAACTTATTTAATCATTATACTATTCAAATCAGCACAAAATCACATTATGGCAAAAATGACATTTTTACCCCTAAAGTTTCACATTTTTACATTTAGTCCCTAGGCTTGTAAAATTATTTTCATCAAATTTCTTCATTACCCAAGCCTAGCCGAATCTTTTTGTACTCATACCAGCCCACATTTTTCATTAAATCATACTTTTACTACTTATTTTATAACTTTTACAAATAGGTCCTTTTAAGCATTTTCATCAAAAATCACTTAGTAAAAGTCGTTTATCAAACATCAAACTTGTATAATCTACCATTAAACATCAAAATACAAAAATATCCATCATGGGTAAAATTTTAGACTTTGATTGTGTCTTAAATTAGTGGTAGAAATAGATAGATCTTGTTACGAGGATTTCAAAAACATAAAAATCATTAAAAATGGGGCTAGAATGGACTTACAATCGAGCTTGGAAGCTTGAAAAACCCTAGCCATGGTTTCTCCTTGGTACATTCGGCCATGGGGTAGAACATGGGCAAAATTTGGCTTTTAATTCATTTTAATTACCAAATTACCAAAATTCCCTTAATGAAAAACTTTAAAAACATACCTAACCATGTCTATTTTTGTCCATCAACTTAACCAATGGTCTAATTACTATTTAAGGACCTCTAATTTAAAATTTCATAACAATTGGACACCTCTACCATGTAGAACTCAACTTTTACACTTTTTACAATTTAGTCCTTTTGACTAAATTGAGTGCCTAAATGTCAAAATTTTCGAGCAAAATTTTCACAAAATCATTCCATAAAATTGTACACCATAAAAAATATAATAAAAATAAAATTTTCTACTTCGAATTTGTGGTCCCTAAACCACTGTTCTGACTAGACCCAAAATCGAGCTGTTACAAAGTTCATACGTACAAAGAATGCTGTGGAATACTCAATGTCTCGCACACTAAGTGCCATACTCAATATCTCGCTCACTAAGTGTCGTACATAGCTGAAGCTATCTCAAATTGCACACTAAGTGTCATATATAGCCAAAGCTATGTCGAATTGCACACTAAGTGCCATATATAACCGAAGCTATGTCGTATCGCACACGAAGTGCCACAAATAACCGATTTGTCGTCGAACATATCTGTAGTCTCGTATATACAATTTATGCAATATCAAGTCACTAAAGCATAATTATTTCAATGTTTAATACATACGAACTTACCTCAGATGCTAAAATAGCGAATCAAGTTAATTAGTCGATAACTTTATCTTTTCCCTGATCCAAGTCTGTATTCCTCTTTTCTTGATCTAATTATATTCAAAATTAACTTATTCAATCATCGATTCATTCAATTTAGTCCAAAATACACTTTAAAAAACATTTACACTTTTGCCCTACAGATTTCACATTTTTCACAATTTAGTCCTTATTTCACAAAATCAGAAATTAATGAAATTCAATACTAACCCATGCTAGCTGAATTACCATAATGCCCCTAGCAGCCCATAATTTTTCATTTATTCACACTTTTAACCACTCCATTTCACATTTTCTCAATTTAACCTCTTTTTAACATTTTTGTCAAAAATCACTTTACAAAAACTATTAATCTAACATTAAACCTTCCAAATCTATCATCAATCATCAAATTACTCAAACATTCAACAATGGCAACATGTTAAATCTTTAACAATTTTGCAAAATAATCCCTGGGCTAGCTAGTACTAGATGCAACGATCACAAAAACATAGAAATCATTAAAAACTAAGCAAAAACGGACCTACAATCAAGGAATATAATAGCCGAACCCTAGCAAGCCTTCATGGACATTTCTTTCTTCTAAATTCGGTGGTGGAGAAGATGAATGAACCATATTTTTATTTTTGTTTCATTTAATTTAACTTTAATAACTAAATTACAAAAATAACCTTAATTAAAAACCACCAAATTTCATGATATTATGCCCATTATTGTCCACTCAATTTAATCATGGTCTAATTTCAACATAAGGACCTCTAATTTAATGATCCATAGCTATTTAGTACGTGTAACTAATGGAACTCAAGTTTTACATTTTACGTGATTTAGTCCTTTTTACCGAATTAACTATTCAAATAGTAAAATTTCTTTACGAAACTTTCACACATACATACTATCATGCTGTAAACACTTAAAATAATATTCAAATAATTTTTTGGCATCAAATTTTGTGGTTTCAAAACCACTATTCTGATTTAGCTAAAAACGGGCTGTTGCATTAAATTAAAGAAATGAAATATTAAACCTAAATCAAAGTGGCTGTGTAACACCCCTTACCTGTATCAACGCTGGAATAGGGTACGAGGGATTACTAGACTTATACACAAGCAATCATACAAAACTGAGACGTAAATTTTCATCCAAACTTAAAACTTTTTAACAACATTCATATCGTCCCTAAAACGAGCTTACCAAGCCCAAGACATACATTGGAAGCGGTTCGGGACTAAACTGAGAACTTTAGACAACTTCACAAAATTTAGAAAATCTCTCATGTTTTTAAGAGCCACACGCTCGTGTGGGCAGGCCATGTGGTCACACACACACCCGTGTCTCTAACCCGTCTAACTCTCTGTTTATCACCCAAGAACAAATTGAAGACACACGGCCAAGTCACACGCCCGTGTGCTAGGCCATGTGGTCGATTTAATTTTCATAATTTTTCATAAAATAGGTGCAGACTTCACGCCCAGGGCACATGCTCGTGCCTAAGGCCGTGTCATCAACACGGGTAAGACACACGCCCATGCCTCTGCTCGTGTACTCAACTTGCCTTTACTGCCAAATCTCAGAATCTTCTTCCACGGAGATACTATCAAAAATACTTAATCGCCAATCTGAAACTCAATCTCTTTTCTTTTCAAATCCACGTACGACTTTCGTCAATCTGAAGCTGTTTTCAAATAGTTACGAATTACTTTCACTTTTTTTGGTTTCTCTAAATAAATCAACCCCGTGAATCTGTTTCTCACTAAGTTCGGTCAAATACAAAGGTGTTCAGCACTTGCAGCCATACAATGCCTCATAAGGTGCCATCTTTATACTCGACTAAAAACTGTTGTTATAAGCAAATTCGACCATTGGTAGATATTTTTCCCAGCTACCCTCAAGTTCTAGAACACAACATCGGAGCATATCTTCGAGAATCTGAATTACTTTCTCAGACTGACCATCGGTTTACGGATGAAATCCGATACTAAAGTTCAACTGAGTGCCCAAAGCCTCTTGTAACTTCTTCTAAAATCTCGAAGTGAACCTCAAATTTCTATCTGAAATAATAGACATAGGTACTCCATGCAATCTCACAATCTTTGAAATGTACAATTCAGTTAACTTATCAAGTGATTAGTCAGTACGTATCGGAATAAAGTGAGCCAATTTCGTTAATTTATCAACAACAACCCAAACGTCATCTTTCTTTTTCAGAATCATCACACTATCTCAGTTCATTTATGGCATGTATAGCTAGACTCTTACACACGCTACGTTAGTTTGAGAATCAACTAAACTGTAGCTCTGATACCACTAAATGTAACACCCCTTAGTAATATTCAACACCAAAATAGGGCACGAGGCATTACCAGACTTATACACAAGCAATCATACAAAACCAAGACGTAAATTTTCATCCAAACTTAAAAATTTTTAACAACATTCATATTGTCCCTAAAACGAGCCTATGAGGCCCAAGACATACGTTGAAAGCAGTTTGGGACTAAACCGAGAACTTAAAAGAACTTCACAACACTTAGAAAATTTCACATGTTTTAAGAGCCACACGTCCGTGTGGCTTGGGACACACCCGTGTGGGCAGGCCATATGGTCACACATGCCCGTGTCCCTAAATCATGTAACTCTCTGTTTGTCACCCAAGAACAAATTGAAGACACACGGCCAAGTTACACACCGGTGTACTAGGCCATGTGGTCGATTTAATTTTCATAATTTTTCATAAAATAGGTGCATACTTCACACGCCCAGGACACATGCTCGTGCCTAAGGCCTTGTCATCCACATAACTGAGACACACGCCCATGTCTCTACCCGTGTGCTCAATTATGAGCATTCTGTTTTGTAACAATTAAGGTGTAGGGGACACACAACTGGAACACACACCCATGGGGCAAGCTGTGTGTCACACACGGCCTAGACACACGTCCGTGTGTCTACCCTTGTGGACAAAAACAAGGCTATTTACCAAGCCATTTTGTCACCCTTCCATGCACACACCTACGCAACAAAACATAACACCAATCCAAGCAATTATATTCAACCAATTCAGCCAAAAATAAGACATCCATACATCATTCACATACTACCATTTATCACATAAAAACATGACATACTAATCACCTTAAACCTTGCAAATTTCCACATCCATGAAAACATCATCATATGCATATATACTTAAACTAATATTAGCCAATACCATACGGCCATTTACAAAATAAATTATCAACTAATATAGGCCAACACATTATGCCAATTCAATTATGACACATAACAAAATAACCAAGTCCCCATACATGCCATAACTCAAAATGTTAAATTCTTTGGTACCTAAATAATAAGTTGATAGTGTGAGCAGGTCTCCGACAGCCTTCGATCCCCAAGCTAGCTTGGTACACTATAAGACAAGGGAAAGAAAAGGAGTAAACTTTAAAGCTTAGTAAGTTCCTATGTAAATAATAGGCATCATAAACACACATTTAACATACAATTAACATGATGATAATTTACATAAATATTATTAAGATCTTATAATCACAACTTACTCAATCATAACCTTACCTAGGTTCATCATATAACGAGCTCATTTCATATGAGTTTTACGTACATACCTGAATCATCTCAAATTGGATTTACACACAATTCATCTTTGACATACTTGTTAAATTTCCCATTGAACCACTTGGAATGCTAAGGATACTCGGGAGTCCGTATACACAGTATCATATTAATACCATATCCCAGACAAGGTGTTACATGGGATCTCGTATCGATGCCAATAGCCCAGCTATGGTCTTACACGAAATCTCATATCGATGCCATATCCCAGATATGGTCTTACATGAAGTCTTATACTGATGCCATATCCTAGATATGGTCTTACACGTAATCTTAGTAACCCTAATGTCATGACATTTGTATCCTATCTATTCTTAAGTTTCAACTGAGATTTCACGCTTGTCGTAACTTTGTCGAACATGCTCAATGGTTAATCATAATTCATACAATAGTAAAGCATTTAAAATATAATTATAACAATGCATTATTTACATAAGAACTTACCTCGGTACAAAATAGTAGAAATAAGACTTACTCGTCAAACACCTTATTTTTCCCTCGTTCTAGGTCCGAACCTCGTTTCTCTTGATAATCGAGCTTGAAAGTGGCCGAACCCTAGCTATGGCTTCTCTTCTAATTTTTGACACAAGCATGGAGAAGATGGACTAAATTTTGGTTTGATTTTTGCTTTTTAATTCTTTTAATTACTAAATGACCAAAATGCCCTTTTCCCAAAGCACTAAAATTCTCTTATCTCATGTCTGTTTTTGTCCAACTTAAAGTAAAATGGTCTAGTTACCATCTAAGGACCTTCAATTTAAAATTTCATAACAATTAGACACCTCTAGCATGTAGAACTCAACTTTTGCACTTTTTATGATTTAGTCCTTTTTGCTAAATTGAGTGCTCAAACGTCAACATTTTCGAATAAAATTTTCATGAAATTTTCATGCCACAATAACTCATGACTGAGACTCGGTCAATCATAAATCTTCGGGCAAATCTCTAATTTCTTCAACAATGCAAGGACCTTGTGTAATTAAACCAAAAAGTGGCTTAAAAGAAAAGCCATGTGTAGCCGAATTTGGGTTGACTTGGTCTTCAATTTGGATAGTTTTGTAATCTGACAAAGCTATCAGACCTGTCCAAAATAAATTAATAAGTTGAAGGACCAAAGAATAAAATTTAACCAATTTAAATAATTAATTTAAACCCAAATTATTAATAAAATATTTTAAAATGAATTATTAAATATAATTTTATATTTTATTATTTAATTTAATCATGCATGGCCCATTTTATGTCTCAAAAAATATAATATGCTCAAATCAATATAAAATAAGCCATTTTATGCATGAAAACTATATAATAAAGCATAAAATCACATTTTAATAATTTCTATGTCCTAATTTCATATTTTCACATATTTCATTAATTTATTAAACAATTACTTAGTTTTAACAATGAATTTAAGTAAAAAGGTGATAAATTACATAGGAAAAATCCTATATATTTTTCAGTTTATAGTTATCCATCATGATCATCGGTTAGTTTGGAATATGGGCGTATTCTCATAGATAGGAGATATATAATTGTTCATTGGCATGGTTTCATTTGTGAGATGTAGAGGTGGGAAATATGATTTGTTGCTATCCACCATATCTGAATAATATCATGTTTCTACTCTCGATTTATCTAGTATTTATGCAATCTTTTAGTTTGGGTATTGTTGTGTTTTGCAATAAGAGTTGGGAGGAAGTCTTCTGAATGAGTTGTTAATCCATTATCTACGTGAGTTGTATTGGGTATTGCAATAGAAAGTGATTTTATTGTTATATTAATGGTATTCAACTCTATATGGAAATCTGCCAAAAGTAAGAATTCATTAGTGAATAACGTCTATGAACAAATGTTCTGGAACAGCCGTTTTAAGCTGTCTGAATAGATAAGAAGAGGTAGTATTGTCTAGTATAATCTGAATTCAACCATTGAGTTAAGTTAAGGATGATTTGATAAGTATGGTAAGTGACGCGGAGATATATAATATAGGTTTGTCCGATGATGTAAAGTTATCAATCAAAGACATATTTGGAAATCTAAATAATCAAGATGAAGAGTTCAGCGTGAAGGGTTTAAGGATAAAGTGTGCTTTCAAACACACTAATTTTGTGTAACTTATAAATGTCATGTTTACATTTCAAGTTATGTTGTATAATTGAGCTCACCAAGAGTGTCCAGCTAGGAGTACACCAAGGAAGCGACGATCTGTGATATTATGCATACAGTGGACACCTTTAGATAATAGTGTAGTGTAAGATTAAGCCTTAAAGAGTTTGTCTTTAATAAACCTATGTGTTGAAATGAGCTGTAATTTGACTGATGTAATATATTATTTTCAATATTGTTTTTTGTCTTTAATATTGTGTCTTTAAATAAAACTATAAGAGCAATGTTTGAAGTAAGAGGCATTTGTTAACTATTTTGTAAATTTTGTTAAGTGGCATATGTGGTAACTTTTGTGATTCGGACCCATTGAATCGGGTCAAATTTTGAGTGTTACAAGTTGGTATCAGATCTCAGTTTAGTTGGTCCTCTGACAGTTAATGTGAAAAGAATCCTTGTATACATAATACGTCGAACCTCGCTTAATCTCTCAAGTATGTTAGAATTTTCATTTGCATGAAAGATGTTTGTTATGATAGTAAATAATATGGTGGTAAGAAAGATAGGGAAAGAACAAAAAGATTGATTCATTAATAAGCTCTAAAGGATATTGTAGAAGAAGAAAGTACAATATAGAATAAAAGGAAAGAATTTTAGTCTTCCTCTTTAGTGCGTTGGTCTGTGGGCTTAGTAGGGATATCTTATGTTGGAGGATGATCTTCAAGATTTTGTTCCATATCTGTTGAGTTATCTTCATTATCTTTAGCTTCGGACATAGTAGAAATGGAAAATTCATTTTATTGTTTCCATTCTCTCTGAAAGGTTTCCAGTCTTCACCCTCAGGGTGAAAAACATTAAAGTTCAGTGACTCAGTAGAAATATCCCTAAAGTAGTTGAAGTCTACTCAATTGAGATTAAGAGATTCTGCAGCCACTTGGGTTTGTAGAATCAGGTTGGACCTCCATTTTGGTAGAGCTTCATTTAGGTTCCTTTTCGTTCTTAATATTTTCTGAAAGCTTCCTTACTAGATTGGTGTAGACTTTCCAGCTCTGTTTTGTGACGTTCCTCCTGAGCTTTAAGCTTCTCTTATAAAGAAGATTATTTACCTTTCTTCTACTTGATCCTCTCTTTTAACTGCTTACACTTAGTCTGTGCTTCTTTATGCTTGTCCTTCAAAGCCATGACACAAGCATCAAGTCTTCCAATCAAGTTGTTAGATTATTTATGATCTTGGCTTAGTTTAGCCATAGATTCCTCGCCAATTTTTACAGCCTTCTCCAAATTTGCAATTTTATCATTGTATCAATCATTGGCATCTCGGAGGGCCCAACTCTAAAGTCCATGCTCTACAGATGGGCTTGTGAAACTTTTGCCAAGAGAAAAAGAGGTGATGAATCAGAATTTGAATAAAGATAAGAGGTAAGGGTCTCCTTCATCTATTGTGGCATTGAATTTTGTTGCTATTGGAAAATGGAACTTATTGAGACAAAAGGAAAACTTCACTTCAATAGATCACATTAAAGGAAAAATCCTTCTACTTCACCAGAAAAGAGCATTGTGTGTTTGTAATGCCCTTAACCCGACTCGATTCCCCGGATTCGAATCTCAAGAGTAACTGTACATAATACTTCAAAGATTAACAAAACAGTTTACAATTTCCCATTTCTTTTAAAACATTTTATTTATTAATTTATGTAAAGAGCTTAACATCTAACAATATAGATAATTACAAACGATATAACTTATTATACTAGTCTTGATACAGATCATTAAAATATAGAAGTTGGTTAACTACTGACACGAATGGTATATCCTAACAATGCCACACTTCCACTATATGCATAATGTCGAAACCATTTTTTAAAGGGATGTTTGAAAAACGGGGATCGACTTTTGAAAAACAAAAACGGAAGTCGCCACCAATCTTTTAAAGTGTGATTGGATCACTTTATAAAACGTTTTGGTCTACGAAATTATGAGAAAATAGGTTCGGGAGTCGGTTACATACGAGGAAGGATACCCTTATAACGCCCAAAATTGGTACCAAATTGAATAATTTTGCCTTAGTATCAGAAGTTTGAAAGAATTTATAAATGAGATTTCCTTAAAACTGTAATTTTTTATAAAAGAATCAAGATTCATTCGTTTTAAAAGAGTACAAACATCATATCCAGCATGATTGGACACGATATCTTTAAAATTTCGTAACTAAAATCATCTTGTGATTTGTAAAACTCATGTAAAAGGATGTTTTAGATATTTAGACAAACGGAAAATTGCAACCCAACATGTTAGGGTACTTTTTCTCGAATTCCTAAATACAAAAGACATTGCCTTGTTTTTTAGATTCCTTTAGGTTAAATGAAATTTAAAAATAATAATAAAAAACAATGATGAATTTAACCTATTGCAAAGAGTTAACATTGGATTAATTAAACGACGTATTTACTACTTCATACAAATAAATGGTAATTACAACATATGTCACATAATACTTTGATATTTCATGTATATGTAATCACAAATAATATTAATAAGCACATTATTATTTCATGCAAGCTAATACAAAATGAAAAGATAATGAATACATCAATACAAATTAAACACATATAATAATATTTCATGCATAATAAACGATGAGGATAAGATGTAAAATCATACTTCATGACAATATAACTTACATGAATAAATGATTTTCATGTAAACATATAGAATCAATGATAACAAGTAATTCATGCAATGAATTTACATATTTAAACGATTAACACAAATATATTAGTAACATATGAACATATATAAAGAAAATAAAACTTAGAAAGAATCACATATTTGGCACAATAAATAAATAAAGGAAATTTTAAAGTACTTAATAAATACTAAAACGATGTATAATATATAAATAATAAAACTTTATAGTAATATACATACTTCATGTTTAGTACACATAAATATAATACTTAATAATAATTTATAAATTTCATAATAGTATAATAATATATATTAATCATATAAATAACACATAAAATATAAAAATAATAAAATAATGTAATGATAAATGAATTTTAAATATTTAATAATATATATATAAAAAAAATGTTTAATAGTAACTTATAAAATTTTAAGACTATACATAATGATACGTATTAAGATATAAATATATGATAAATAAAAAATAAAAAATAATATATAATGTATATTAAAGCATAAAATAATATAACATATATATATATATTAATATGAAAATATAAAATAATATATATTAATAAATAATGTAATATATTTAAAAATAATTAATATATAAATAAATAAATTTTTATACGTAAAAATAAATAAAATTATATTTAAAAATAAATAAATTTAAGAAAAAGGATTAAAATTAAAAATAACCAAAACTTTAGGGCTAATTTAAAAATGAAAAATGAATTTTGGGCCTTTTGGAAAGCGCTTTAAAAGTTGGGGGACTCCTTAGGCAATTAGCCCCAATCCCCAAAACGACTCCGTTTTCCAGAATAGATTTTAATGACCATCGGGACTAAATTGAATTAAATAAAAAAGGTTAGGGTTAATTTAAAAAAATAAAATGAAATAAATCATAAAAATTAATAAAACAGGAGGATCGATTAGGCAATTTGCCCACTTATAAAAAACACGCAGATCCTTCCAGGGTCACGGGTGAACGCGCAGATCTTGGCTTTGAGACGACGCCATTTTGAAGCTTATCGTCTTAAGCTAAACGATGTCGTTCTAATAAGGCTATATAAGCCAACTTTTAACCTAAACATCATTTGGAAACTAGGTTAGAAAAAAAAAACTTAAAGAAATCCTCTGTAGGAGGATTCGGGGTCGGCCTCAGAGCCTCATCGGGCCTCTGTTCTCAGGCGCCTACGCGCCCACGCGCCACCGCGAAGGCCACCACGCACAGTGGTCGGAGGGTTAAAAACCCTCGTCCTTTTAAGCGAAATACATGTAACTCTCTTCCTTTTAATATTTCAGTAGTTTATTTGATAAAAATGCTTCGTATACCCGTCAGAAAATAATTAACAGAATATGAAATATAAATCACCTTAAGAAACTGTTTGTAGTTCTGAATGTATCCGTATGTTTGCTATTTTTATTTTCTAAAAAAATTCGGTCCCCTTTTACAACAATAACATTCGGGCTTTATAGCCACTGTTTACAGTATATTTGGTAAGAATAATTTCCTTCGATTTCTTCCTATTTTGTATGCTGCTTTTCTTTCATTTGTGTACAGGTGAGCAAGGAAAATCCGGCGATGATCGTGCTGGTGACATAGATCCACCAGTGGCGTTGATCACGGCGTGACTCGGAGCCTGGAATCGTGGCCCTAATGGTGGGCACCGGAACAGCGGAAAACCGGCGGGCGTGGCGCTTGGTGGGCTTCGAAACTTTACATTTACGGCACCTAGGGCTCCAAAAAACCCTAGGTCTTCACTCATCTGTTAACACATTGGGCCATTTGGGCCGTACCTGCTTGTGGGTTGGGTGTAAATGGGTTAATGGGTAGTTTTAGGTATTCTGGTTTAAACCAGTTGGGTGTAACCGGGTTAGTGCTTTTGGGCTACAAAGGCAACCGAACTTTGGGCTTTGTAAACGAACTTATTAATGGACTATTTTTTTATTTTATATTTATTTATTTATTTATTAATTCATGGGCCCGGGCAAATTTTGATTATTACACATAATGACCCACTTATCGCGGAAAGGTTATGTCAAATCACGTCTTCCTGTAATTTGGGTAGCAATGATGCATTGTTAGATGCCACCCATTGCTTGTAATATTAGAAATATTTTAGTATTACTACTAACGTTACAAGAGCCTACAGGGTCACACCCTATGGTTGAAGCAAACAGAATCCAAATACATTTCGTATTGTGTTATTTGGTATTGTGTTTAGCTGTCACATAAATTAAATTAATTATTGAACGCATTATATGTGCAAACTTGTTGTACAGAAATAGAGAACATTGTTAAAATTAATGTATGAATTTGATTCATATATAATATTACTTAAATATAGTTTATCGAAATTATTAATATAAAATAATTTCAGTCAAAGATAAAAAGATATGAAAATTGATATTCTTTTCGAAAGAATATAATTTATTTTTCTTACTTTCTATATGTTTCTAAAAAAAATAAGGGAATAATCTCATTTTTCTGATATGTGATATTAATGAAAAATAAAAGGGATATGGATCCTGATTTTGTGTGTTATGGTTATCAAAGTAAAGGAAAAAAATAACAGAAAGGATCTAGCAATTGTTTTGGTGAATACACTTTCTAAAAGATTCAAGAGTATTTTATGCTGTTCATTCTTTGACTGAGTGGACTACATAGAGGCCAAGATAATTCTTTTGTGGCTTGGAATCGACAATGTGAAGGAAATCAGTTTGAAAAAGGTATATTTTCTTTCAACCCAATTCATTCCTCATAATTGGATCCATGGTTTTCGATCGTCGGAATATTTTTTCCGGTACGACACGGGTTGCACCGGTGATCCAACACGATTTGATTTTTTTCATCTTCTCTTCTCCTCTCTTTTGCTACCGATTGTTGTTTTTTTTATTTTATGCCCTAAATTCATCCCTTTTGTTGCCCTTAAACATCTCTTTGTGCTTCCCAAAATAGTCCCCTTTGCTGCCGTTAGTGGTAGTCTTGCCACCCCTTTAAACATCATTTTTGGGCTGCTAATTTTTCTTCCCTTTCCACCCTTTTGTGCACCTCTTTCTTTCATTTTTCCATCATTAAAAATAGCCCCTAACTCAGCTGATTAGTGGGCATTCAAGCTTGGTTACGATTACATTTTGGATCAAGTAAACAGAGTGCGTAAGTGCTAATTTCTATGCGAGATCTAGTATCATCTTATCCCATTAAATTTTGCTACTTTGGCCGATTGGCCTAAGGACATGGCTGGTCATAGGAACTAATCTAAACTCCCCAGGTCAGTGATGGCTTCAAATCTTGTCTGTATCCTCGAATTATAGCAAACAGTGTAAGTATTGCTTACCGATAGTGGATCTGTTGTATCGTTTGTTAATTCCTTTTTGGTCAAATCCTTTAGGGATGCCCAATATCTGTTTATAATAAAATTTGATGATGATTAAGTGCAAATTCGACCTAGGGTAGTCTAGATCTAAGTTTTGGAGTTACGGATTTTCGGGTTAATGTTACGGCTTGCGAATTAAGGTGTGGGTATTTCTTTTTGCTAAATTAGTCAAAAAATCTTAAAATATGTTTTAAAATGGTAGTTATCTTTGCTGGTTTTGGCATGGTCAAATGGCCTAAGTGCTAATAAATGGAACGTCAAGCAAGGCACGTATTTAAATAGGAAGCCCAACTGTAAAGGGCGTTGTTGGGACCTATTGAATTGTGTATGTGGAAACACGAAAATATATACACTTTTTCATGCCCTTTTTAACTTAAATTCATGTAATTCGTAGTAATTTTCATTGAAAAATATATAATAATTATAAAATAATTAAATTGTAATATTCTCGTCGAAAAATATATAATAATTAAATTGTACATAAATTATTAACATGTTGAATTTTAATTAATTTTATAATAAATTTTGATTAATTATGATTAATTTTCGACAGATTCGCACAAAGGGCGAAATTTAGCTCGGCAGACACTACTGGAAGCACAAAATCGAGAAGCGATTTTGAAGCATCGAGGCAAATTAATCTTTCAACCTAAGATGGTCCAAATTATGGATATTAATTCATAATATAATTAATTTTAATTTTAATCCAATTTATTTTGGGTTAAATAATTATTATTAATTAATTATGAAAAGAGGCCCAATTGAGCTGAACCGAGAAAACCGATCCAACTGAGCACTGGGCTACCAAAAACCGTTCTACATGCTGACCCAATCAGCTTGTTTGGCTAATTATTTTGCTTGCAAAGTAGCCCTTGACGACTCCTTGAATTTGCGTTCAAACCCCTCTACTTATCATGCCTTCCTAGATTTGCCCTTACTTTAAAATAGCAAGTTAGGAACCTTCAAACTTGCCACATGTGTGGCTGGCCATGGGGGGAGTCCATGGCTGCTGTTTTTTGTTGTCTTTAGCAGCCATCTCAACCTATAAATACCCTCTTGGCTATTCATTTCAAACACACCTCAAACTTTTATTTTTATTTTATTTTGCTTTGTTAAATTTAGTTTTTAATCACTTCCTCAAAATCAAAATATTTTTTCCTCACCAAAGTTTTTTTAATTGCATTCATAAATAATTCTTGTCACAGTCCCTGTAGGTACGATAACTCGACATTTACTTGTTACTTTATTACTTGTTGCGATTGTGTACACTTGCGCATTTCCGTCATTTCAGTATGAGTTGTATGTAATGTATGATTTTGTGCCATAATTTGGTTGAACGCATGTTTGATATGTTATTTCTCTTATTGCTAAATCCATGGTGAAAATTGTGTGTTGAATGCATGTATAGCATGTCAATTTTTTGAAACATTGATTGATATGCATGTAATATTCCATGATTAACATTGAGTGTGTATGCATTTAAATTACATACAAAATGTGATATTGACTGTATGAAAGGCATGCACTCATGCCTTTGTTACCGTTAAATGAATGGTAAGCAAGGCATACACTGATATTGTTTATTGATATGCATGTAAATTATGTCATTGTACCGAAACTATTATTGGAAGAATGATGTGTTTACTAATTGTGTGACATTTTGCATTTGCATAGGGTGGATATTTGTGGTTGATGGAGGAGTTCCGTGGAGTACTAACGACATTTAAAGTCCATAATATATTGTCAGTGCACTGCATCGGAATACCGAGGAGATTGTGCAATTTAATCACATTACTAGCAACTTGTCTGCAATACTGGTGGCTAGTCAACAATACCGGTAGCTTGACTACATTTTTACCGGTAGTTTATCTGCATTACTATTATTGGTGATTTATCCACATCGAGTTTCGGCTCGCAATGTTTGGAGTTCGATAGACGGGTTCTAAAACTCGTGGTGTGTAGCAAATGGTTGGATAAGAACCTTTTGTATTGCATCGTGCAACATAACATGCTCATGCACTGATTGAATATTGCTATGCAACGGTCTGAATTGGTAATGTTGATTGTTATATCCAATATGAATGATTATATGATGCTCTGTAATTTTGACTCACACTAAGCTTTTATTTCTTTTTATTTATTTATTATTATTATCAGATATGTTTTATTTTTATTGTTATTATTAGTGATATTGTTAATATTATTTGATGTGTTATTACTATTGTTGTTATTTGTCATTTCATGATATATATATTTTTATATGTTTTGGTTTACGTTTATGATTTATTTTCTACGTGTTTTATTTTTTATTATTTGATATGTTTTTATTTGTTCTTTTATTTGGGTTCTATTTTAGTTAGATATTAGTTGGTGGGATTATTTTATTTAATTTAAATTTTAGATTATTTTAGGCTCTCTTGAATTTTTTTAGGTTAGATTTTAAAATCTTGTTTTAGATTTTTTAATTAGACATTAGAATTTGTATATTAGAAATTAGGTTAACTTCTAAGATCTTGACTTTAGGTTTTAAGATATTTTTTATTTTGATGTCGATATTAGATTTTAGGTTTTTTATATTAAGTTTTTTTTTTAGATTATATTTTGATTTTGATTTTATGAGTTAAATTATAAATTCTCCTTTATATTTTATATTTTATATTTTAATATTGAATATGAAATTTTTAGATTTTAAGTTTTTATTAGTTTTCAATATTAGATATTTATATTAGATTTAGAATTTTTATTTTATTTTAAATTTTAGGATTTTTATTATTTTAGATATTAAATTAGATCAATAGATTTGATTCAAAGGTTTAACGTTTTAGAAATTTTTTTTAGATTAGATTAGATTTTAGATTTTAGATACTTAGTTTTGACATTAATCTTTAAATTTAATTTTGGATATTATTTAATTTTAAATTCTTAGGTTTTCGAATACATTCTAGATTTTAATATTCCTAATTAGATTTAGATTTATATTTAGAGTGTATTTTGAATAGATTTTAAGTTTAAATTTTTACGTTAAATTAGAATATTAAGATTCTACTTTTAATTAAATCGTACAATTTTGCTTAAGATTTTTTAACTATTAGATTCTTTAGGTTTTTGAAGATTTTTAGATTAAATTTTAATTTTAGATTTTAGATATCGTTGTCATTGGGATAGCTATGGAATCAATTTATTTTATTTCATTTATTTTTCTTTAAATAAGAACCCTAATCACTGAACTACTTAGTATTGTCTTCAACCGGACGTCGTAGGGGTACTATAATCTTCTTATTGTATTCCTGAAATCAGAATTTGGTGACGAGATCAAGTCTTAGATTTTAAAATTTGTCTTAGGATTAGTCCTGAAATCTTAGACAATAAATGACTAACTAATTTAGCTCCAATATGACGATTCTACTAGATTTGATTTGTAAGATCATGTCTTGTGTCTAGCACGGCACGAATATGACACTATTTTAGAGATATTAGAGTTTTCGATAATAAAATGAGTAGACGATAATTTCTTTTGCTTTCTCACCAGATTTTTTCACTTTATCAATTTCTTTCCATCTTGTTCATTAGTATATGCTTTAGTTGATTTTTCTCAATTACTTGAGCTTTTAAGGCATTCTTATCAGCAACTCTTAAGTGATTAAAAAGAAATAATCATTAAAAAATATTATGATAAAATATGTGTATCCATAATAAATAATTTAAAATCATATTTATATAAAAATAAAATATATGAATTTAAATTAAATTTATATTAAATAATAATTGAATAATTATTTTACTTTTATTTATGTAAGAAATAACTCAATGACATAAAAGTAAAAAGTAAATAATTTGAAAGTTAAAAAGTTTTTAATGGCATGTTTGGAAATCATTATTTGAGTTAAAAATTTTGGATTTAGAATTTAAATTTTAAATTTTTGTTTGGATAATAAATAAAAAAGTTAAGGATTTAAATTTCAGTAAATCTAAATCTAATTTTTTAAGAGTTAAATTTTAGATTTCAAAATTCATTTTAAATTTAGAATTTTCAAAGCTTAAGATTAATTAGAAGAACATGAACTTTTTTTATTCTCTCTGCTTTCATACTTCCTTCAAAATTGAGACAATAAATAAATAATTTTATTTGTAGTATATCATCAAAAAAACTCAAGGTTTTTAAAAATTGAACCGGTAGGCAAATCGACCAGACCATTAATTTTTGTTTCAACTTGTTTGACAGATTCAATGGTTCCATTGAATAAATTATTAAAAATAAAAAAAATTAAAAATTATAAAATCAGTTCAACCATTAATTCGGTCGATTTAAGTAGTTCAACCAGTTCATCAGTCAACCAATCTGATCTCTCTTATTCCGGACTGGTATTCGGACCGAATCACAATCCAAATGGTCTAACTGGTCGTTCCAATCTGATTTTCAAAACGGTGACAAAGTTTCATGCATTTAATTTAATACATTGTAAATATTCAAAAAAAATGTATTTATACCATAATTCCACAATTTTTTCATTTATAAATTATTGACTTTTAATTTACAATTTCCATAATTAGGCCACCAGTTTAATGGTCCAACTGGTTTGATCAATCTGATCGATTCGACTAATTCATTTGATTCTATTAAATAAATCATTAAAAATTCATAAAAAAAATTTGGTTCAACTACCCAATCAACCAGTCCATATCAAATCTCAAGTCAACGGATTTAATGCATTTTTCCAAATCAGTACTTTGACCAATTCCCAGACTAATTCAAATAACAATGTTCAAAATCCTCATAAATAATTAAACTTTTAAAAATTATTTTTTAAGCTTAGAATTAGTTGAATTAAATCTAAATTTGATTTAATTTAAAATCTTAATATTTAAATATTTTACTTTTTTTTAACAAAAACTTTAAAAATTATAAATTCATAAATCATAAATTCGCAATCTAAAATTTTGAAATCTAAATTCGTTTTTAAAAGAATTTTCATTAGAGGGATAAACGGAAATTAGCCTTCACAAATATGAAATATCGCAAGATGGAGACCAAAAGCAGGGATTCTAGCAGCCTTGAATGCGTTGACTTTTGTTATTTGCTTTGCTTTCCTCAGGATTGCTATCTATGGTATTATATCTCACTAATTAAATTAAATCCATCATAATTAGTAGATTAATTCTCATTATTTTCAAAATCATGAGGCTAAATTTATAGAGCAAATAAAATCTTCAAGTACAGTCAATGCATACATGTATCATTGGTCCTGATCTCTAATGAACATCTAAATAAGACCCTTGATTGACTGTACATGTTAGGGGGGTTATTCAATCTGAAAGAGGAGAGGATATGAGGGGTGGATGGGAAGAGGAGCCATTGGTCAAAGCCAACGCTATATGGCGATAGGCTGCTTCAGTTAGATGAATTCCATCCCAATTTGAATAAACGGAAGGATCTTTACATGCTTCAGATCCAGGATGACCACACCTTGCTGAGATATTGAAATTATATGGACCACCCCCTCCACAGCATGCTTTTAGAGTCCCACCATAAAACCCTGTTTTTTTTTTCAACATACGTACTCATGTCACAACACTAGATTCAAGATTAAGTTAATAGGGTCTATTTCGTACCTAATCCAGGCTGCAACTAAGTTAAATCAAGTTTAAATATTTAAATTAATGGGAATTAGAAGGAACTAACCGTGATGTAGTGGGGCATGAACGTAACGCATGGCGGCACCGTAGTAATCAGCGTAAAAAATCCTGGCATGGGGATACTTTTGTCTCAAGGTATCCAGGGCTTGTTTAAGCTGATTATTATGATACTTCGCGAAACCATTAAATGCCTTCAAGCAACCATGACGGTCATAATCTTCCTTTTTAGGGCTTTCAAACAATGTCAAGTAAACAGCTGAGCAACCGATGGGAAAATTCCCTGGAACCATCAACTCTACTGCGCCTTCCTCTATCAATGCCTACCAAAATATCCACACATAATTAATAACATAATTTGCAAATGGTTTGGCTTAAGCATAAGAATTGATGGGAAGCAAATTGTGTTAGCTTTGTAATACTTTTGTGCTTAAACTCTAACTTACACTGGTTGCATTAGCAATTGCTCCAACAACTGAAGGGACCATGGATTGAAGCTGTTTAATGCTTCCACCAAGAAAAAAGGCGTAATTATAATCATTTCCACCGATCTCTCCCACCAGAAAAAGTGATTTCTTAAAGAAATCATCACAAGCTACGACAGAAAACAGTACTATGTTATTCCGAGATGGGTCAGTGGAAGGACTGAAAGCAATGGAGATAATTTAACTCACATTCGTTATCGGAGCAAAGGTCGGACTTGAGCTTTCTGAACCAACCAAGCTGAACATTCAAAGAATTATTAGTCCACAAAATCGATCCCATGTTTCGTTGGAAGAAAAAATCAGCATCAAGTGCAGTAGCTCCGGAGAATGCGAAGTTGACTCCATGTTGAGAACTCTGGCCTTGTTTTATTGCTAGGTAAGGTTGCAGATAAGGTAAACTGAATGCCTCAGCTAGTTTATAACAAATAAGACACACATATAGTTAGGAGAACGAAATCTGGACTTTCAAGTTTGTTTCTGTAAAGAGAAAGAGCATTTACCAATGAAGTCGATAATAAGACGTCCGTCAGAGCACCGCCCCGTTGCGTGTTGAAAGAAGGTTTCACCGTAAGGTAGCTGCCCGATGACAGGAAATACAAGGGCACCGGAGAGAAGTAAATTGCCTGTGTCGCTTAGGGAGTCACCGAAGTTGAAAATCGACTCATATTTTTGGGGGGTCGATAAAGCTAAGCCGACGGTTTGGAATAAGATTACGAGGATAAAAAATTTGTTCTTCATGGCAAAACGGTGGACAAAGAAAAGTGCCGACTACAGAATGTGAACTTTGATCATGTATCGTAATAGTAATGTAAGAAAGCAATTAGCCAATAATATTTGTACTGTATTTATATATTTTTATCTCAGCACTACAGCACTATGTTTAACTTAACTAAATTCAACAAAAATAAATTTGTCTACTGTAGTTTGTCGGTTACCTTATCCTTTAATTTTAGAAAACAATCGCTACCAAAAAATTAATTACTATTGATGGTGGAGGGCCTGATTACCACAAAAAACATATTTTTATTGTATTTTTTTTTATTTTATCTCATAATTATTTGTAAGTAAAATTGTAAAACTCTGTGGAAATTAAGGTATCTCATTAACTCCGTAAAAAAAAAAAAATTACAAATCACCTATCAAACCAATGAAATTCTAACCTTATTATTTACCGGAATATTAATGAATATTTAATCAATTAAATTAATTTATATTAACAATATTTATAAATATATAATATATATGTATTCCTAATAACAATAGTATGTTTTAATTTAAAGCATATTTGTTTATATTTAACATTGTTTATGTGTAGTCAATTAAGTATTAGTTTAATTAACTTCGACATCAACATTATTATCGGTATAAAAGAATATTAATTCGAATGCACTGAAATGTATTACTTTTATTTAAGAGTTAAAAAAATATTATATAAAAAATAAATATAATAACAATATAATGAAGTTAATGTAAAAAAATATTATCTACGTGTAATCATGAATCCATGGTGTTTCGCTTTTTTGGCAGTTGAGCCATTAAATGCCGACTAATTCAGTGATAAAACTCAATCCCATTAAAAGAGGTTTGGTGAGAATTCAAATTTAACTCGAGAATCTACTGAACATCGTTACGCATAGAAAGGAAATGAATTGGGCACCGCAAAATGTGTTAGTGTTTTCTTTTAAAATCAGACATTTATTACTAGGTACCAAGCAAGCTCAGCAGCTTTCTTATTTCTTAAATTCATGTCGCGACAGGCTTTGTTGGCGATTGATTAAATTAATTAGCGATCTAGTCTTATGAGCTTTTATAAATGAGTAATATTATATTATTAGATAAATTTTTGTTTTGGTTATTTAACTAAAAAATTTATAATTTGGTAACTAAACTATTCAAAAGTTCTCATTTAAGTCATTGGACTTTTAAAATCAATGTTATATGACTTTCTATGTTCGTATTGTTTACATTAACCGAAAACTCTATTTTCCCTTCTCTTCTATCATTCAGTTTTTTTTCATTAAACAACTTTGGACGTTATGAATTTACGAACTAAAATTTAAATATCTTTTTTCTCTTATCTCTGACATTGACCGTCAGATCAACTTGAATTTAAGGTATGTTATTTTACTCGTTAATAGATATTGACACACTATACCAATAGTTGAATCGTCACTTGGTGCTCGTTGGCAGAACTTTTAAAAAAATAAAAACTTAACAAACCTAGTGACTTAAATAAAAACTTTTGAATAGTATAGCATCTTAAATGAAAACTTTCAAATAGTTCAATGATTAAATTGTATCTTTTTTTTAAAATTTAAGTGACCTAAATAAAAACTTACGCATAATTTAATGACTAATGTCTAATGGTGTAGTCTACCTTTATAAATTAATGATATCCCTTATTTGTGTATTTGAAACAAATTTGGCATTGAATTTTCAAGTGTATACACATCGGGTATTTAAATTTCTATCCTTAATATAAAAGAGTTTGAATAACTTATATAAAATTTTGGATTACTTTTTATTCGAGTGGGGCATTGGGAAAATAAAATTTTGAGCTGAAACTTTGCCATCCTATAAATGTTTAAATATTTTTAAAATTTTAAGGTTGCCATTTTAAGACTATTTTAGACTCTTTTTATTCAAATTTGAAAATTGGTTTAAGCTTAGCCAATTCTTTTAAAAGATTTTCCACTAGGGTTCAAAACCCTAGCTTACACCGGCTTCCAGCATGAATGCGTACAGAAAAAGAAGTAAATTTCAACAAATAGGATTTCAATAGTAACAACTTCAGAACTAACAAAGACAAAGAAAACATATCAAATAGCAAGGTTAACAATAAAAAAAGTGATATGGAAAAAGAAAAGAATAGGAAAAGCATCGAAGAAAGAGGAAGAAAAAGAGAGAACACAAGAGAGAAAGAGAGAGATAAAATGAATTCAAAACTGTTGCATAATTTCTATAACTGCCTTCTCCACCCATGACTGGTGCTAAAAAGGAACCGTAATGACTTGTGTAACAACCTGGCAACTGTTAACTAACTACTGCTTCAATACACACTATTTAATTAAACAACCTTAAGCCAAAACAACTCGTTTTGGATGCTACTCTGACCCTAGCCACGACACACCTTTTCATGAATGTTTTCTACAACAAAATGTTGCATTTTTCCAATTACATTTAAACAAACATAATAGAACAATAACAGAATTTTAAACTATTTAATTGTTGCTGCTACTTTCCATAACAATTAGTCCCCCCTTGAACTCAATCCTTGTCCCTAAAGATTAAATGTTGGATATCTCTATTGAAGAGTCTACAAGTTCTCCCACGTGGAGTCTTTAGGGAAGTTGTCGGCCCACTCCACTAGCACCTCTATAGGTAGCATGATTTTCCTTTCTCACCATACGCCTTTTAATAACTCAAATTGGCACCTTGAGAAAAGCCCCATCTGTCCCTACCAGTGGCAACTCAAAGCTACAGGGACCCTTGTTAATGTTCTTTTTAAGTTGGGACAAGTGAAACGTGGAATGAATTCAAGATCCTTCTAGTAACGATAGTCTGTAAGCCACATTTCCCACCTTGGCTTCCATAAGGTAGGGTCCAAATACACCATATCTCCCACTTAAAACTTTCTGTTAGACCTTATCCTATCAGCCACTTATTTTATTTGATCCTAAGTTGTTTTCAAATGGAACTTGAGAAGTTTTCTAGCTATCTCTTGGTGTTAAAGGTTGTGGTCCATTGTAGCTACAAGAGAAGAACAAACTAAATATGGTAAATAGAGAGGAGGGCCTTGTCCATAGAGGGCTTCATAATGTGTGCATTTGATAGCTGAATGGTAAATGGTTCTATACCACCATTCTGCAAAGGGTAACCACAAAAACTAGTCACTTGGTCTCTCACCTGACATGCACCTAAGGTACCCCTCCAAGCATCGATTCAAGACTTCTATTTGACCATTTGTCTCAAGATGGTATGCAGTGGATAAATGAAGTCGAGTACCAAGTTTCCTGAACAACTCCCTCCAAAAGTTGTTAATGAAAACCTTGTCCCTGTTAGACAAATTGACCCAAGAGTTTTGATCTATCATAATTTGAATGTCAAATTAGGCTTTCTAATACACTTGAGGAGCTTATTTTCAAGCAACTTAAGTCTTTTTTATATGTTTTATCAATTTTTATGTGGCATCCTGCGCAGCGAAGACTATGGGTGTGTTTAGTATTGCTTCTAAGAAGCACTTTTAGGATAAAAAGCACTTTTGAGACAAAAAAACTCTTAAACAAGCTACTTTTTGAGAGAAAAAGTGCTTCTCCCAAGACAAAAAATTTGGCCTAAAAGTACTTTTTTTAGAAGTTGAAATTTTAGCTTCTCTCCAAAAGTGCTTTTTGGCAAAAAACACTTTTGAGAAGCATTGCTAAACTAAGCCTATATCGTGTCACTGTTTGACATTCATGTCATTTATGCTAAGGGTAGAAAATGAGTAAGTTAGTGAAATATTTGTCCTAGTTGGTGGCGTATTCTGGGGGATTCGCCATCTGGTGAACTCTAAGTTTTGGTGAACTCTAGGATTGACAGACTCTTCTGTTAAGTTATCCGCTAATCCCAGATGTTTTGGGCGAACTTAATTTGTTTCTGTGTTTAACGTGATTATGATGGTTCAGTAAGTAATGTTGGGGTTTAGTTGAGACCTAACTAAAACTGAATTAGGATATTGTAGATGGTTAGACTTCAAGATTATTAAGTAAGTTTATTCATAGGAATCAAGGGCGATAGTGAGATTTTTCTTATCCTTTCACTACACCTTGTCTCCGTTGCATGAGTATATAAGGATATAATTTGCTAACATGTGTTACATATACATCTTCTTCCCTGAATCATCGTATAAGTTTTTGAAAAACCTTAAGGTAGAAGGCTTCAAATAAAGAAGGTTCTCAGTGATTAATTAACACCATTGTTAGTAGCAACTTACTTGTAATTTCTAGTAAACCCTTAGGTTATTGTCAAAGGAATTTACATGTTTACTGTAATGCATGTATAGATTTTAAAACTATTCATGAGGAAGGAAACTTCTTGATTTTGGGTTGAAAGTTACCGATTTATGCATGCATGTTAAATTTCAATAGTTTAATGATTTGATAGATATATTTTTCTTTCTTTTAGCTCAAGAAGTTAAAGAAGGTCTAAGCAATAAAGGCAAAGGACCTACAGAGTAGATTATAGTACTAGATTTTTTAGTGAGTTCTTTCTTACTTTCCTGTGTTATAAATCCTCTTGCCATCTAAATTGTGAAAGGTAAGTGTTTCCTCCAAATAACGTCATATGTGGTGTCTGGTTTTATAGTGTTAAACCAACATTATTAGCGTGAGTATGGTCAGTTCATGTTTTGATGTAAAATACCCTCCTTATTGTACGAGCCTAATACCATCTATATATGAAATGTGATATGTGATAAATGAAAGGGGATATGTTTGTGATGCCTCTGAGAAGGAAGCCATATTGCAAACCAGACTGGCAGATCACAAAAAAACATGCTCAGCTAAACATAAATGATATGAGAAGTTACGGGAATATATGCATATGAATACGTCTGATTGGAATGATTTTGATTCTGAATTTTGGGTAGAGGCTGGTATAAGAATGGGTCGTGTGTAAATTGTGCTTATTTTATGAGTTATGATTAAGACGGCTGATAGTAACCACCTATGTGTCGTGTTAAGTTGGAGATCAAGTCTGTTTATATTCTATGGATGCCATTGGGCATATTATGATTTGTACGTCTGAACCTCTCTGAAAGTTTGAGTATCATTATGGGTATTAGTGCTTGTTTACCAGTGGTATTCGTATACATTATTTGTGTTTCCTTTGTTTGTGAAACTCACTAAGTTCATTTGAACTTACTTTGTTATCCTTTCCTTCTCAGGCATGTTGATATAAGAAAGACATTCTGTAGAAGAGGACTACGCCAAAGTTATTGTTGAAAGTGAGCCACTTGTCTATTTCCGTATCATGCATGACCTTTTGGAAGGGTCATGTGTAGATCTGTTTTGTAACCAACTTTTGTAATAAATTACATCTTTCAGCAAAACATTGTTTTATGAGAAATTTTAAATACTCTAGAAATATATGTTAAATCCTATCTAATTATGGTTTATGAGATCATCTTTTAGGCGTGTATGCCAAACAATCTTAAATGATATTTAATCGCCAGTGATGCACTTGAAACTTTTGTAAGAGAAATAATTTATCTCGTATTTTATTTAACCTTGTCAACTTTTATAAGGCTTCCGCCAAATGTTTGTCTAAATATGTTTTACTTGGCATATTATTGATTTGATTGTTTTATTATTGTTATATTGGGTTTTACACCAAGACCTTGAAACTTTTATAAACTTCAAGTGTTTTGTCAAATTTGTATGGTTTTAAGTTGTGATACTCCACACTCAGATTCGGTGATCGGGTCGAGTAAGGAGTGTGACAAGTTTTGGTATCAAAGTCAAGGTTGAGTCAATTCTCAGAAAATCGAAGGCTAAGTCACGCCTCACTATGCATGATACATCTCTGGCTTAGTCCCTGTAAATTGATCTAATTTAAGTTTTGTTGTAGCTATTAAAGAATATGTCAAAAAGTTCGAGAGAGGCAACGAGTGAAGAAATTGAGAACCATGTACCTCAAGCACAAGGGTAGGCTCCTACAAGTGATCTGGGTGCAGTTGAAAATGCTTTTTGGAATGTCTTCTTCATGATGATGAATAAAATGTTTGAACAATTTATGAGCTTGGGAGTAGCTTAAGTCCCACCACCTCAGCAACCTCAGTTTGAAGTGGTACGACCTGCACCTCTTGTACCTCTAGGTGTTGGCTACAACCCAAGTTAAAAGTGATCCTATGAGAGAGATACAAAAAAGAGGTAGCAAGGAATTTTTGGGGGATAAAGGCAATGACCCCACGATGGCAGAGCAATGGTTATCACGCGTCTACAGGGTAATTAAGGAATTAAAGTGCATGTCGATAGTGTGCGATCTGCTTGCTAGAGGGGAGACGTATCAATGGTGGGACACGTTGACTAGTGTAACCCCTGATGAGTTGATAGACTAGGAATTCTTTCTAGAAAAATTTAGAGGAAGGTTTATGAACTAGATGTATGTTGAACAAATGGAGGAGTTTGTTAGACTTAACTGCTATGTAAAAGATATGTTTCAGACTGAGAAAGCCTTATTTACGAAGTTTGAATGGGGCTTAAGAGATAAAATTCGCGCCTTGGTGGCGGTATCAGAATGTCAGAGTTTAGCGACCATGACAGCTAAGGCCCATAAAATGGAGATGACTGCCTAAGGAAAGAGTGAGGTGCATGACAAAGAAAGAATGAAACGTGGAATTTCTAGTCCACCACTCTTTTTCAAATTTTAAGAAGCCAAAAGATAAAAGCTTTTCAGTGTCAAGGAGAGATTCACAGCCTATGAGTTTTAGGTGTGATGGATGTGGTCAACAAGCTACTTCGATGGTGAGTACGGGCAAAACTAGGATGATGAAGAATTTTGTCTGTGAGCACTATGGGAGAAATCACATAGGAGAATGCTGAAAGCAAACTAAAGCTTGTTTTCGATGTGGGTCTCTAGACCAACAGCTTTGAAACTATTGTGAGCTTTGTGATATCAAAGCTTGGGTATCGGGATATCGTTTCCTGAAGAGTGGAAAAAACTACAGGGGCAATTTTGTGTCCAAACAAGCTTAAGTCTTTATTTTCATTTAAGGGCATAGTGATCAAAGTTAGGTTAAGTATTAGTAGTTTTTTTGTGTCCAAGCAAGCTTAAGTCTTTGTTTTCATTTTCATTTTCATTTTCTTCTAGGATTGGCGTGTTACTACTTTAGCATTTCCATCTTTTCTAACCAAATTGGGCGTAACCTATGAATTAACTACAACTTATATAGACAAGTATATACGTATAAAAATTTAAGGAAAGACATTTAATCATTCGATATAGACACAATTGGTACTTTGTAATATCATATCAACTTTACCGAAATTTTCATTAGAATAGCAATTCTAAAGACATAGTCATGACACCACCCCCTTCTACGCCATGCATAATACCAAATTATTAGAAATCTCACAATAACAAATATCCTCTGGCGTAGTCTTTGAGAGCCCTCTACTTTATCAACAAGCTTAAGAAGGAAAGTCAACTAAGTTAAAAGAACTTAGTGAGTTTCGGGAATAGCAATTCAATAACAAAGCACAATTTAAATAAGCCTTCCCATCTCAGCACAATCACACAGTTCGCCAGTTGGTAAATACTAGACAAGAATAGATAATACGCCAGATAATGTTCATTTGGCATGTACACTACGCCCATGCAGTCAGACATACAACATCCATATAAACAATCTTCTTCGTTTTAGCCAATAACCCTAGTCCATGTTCAGAGTCATATCATTTGCTCATTTCATTTCTTTTTTCATGCTTTGCCAATTTGGTTTGCAACAACACTTGCCCTAAGAAGGAAATACAACCATTTTCATGTACTGCGATTTGCCAGTACAATGCTCTTTCATTGAAGGCATGTAACAGCCCATTTTTCAGTGGTATCAAAAATAGTGGTTTCGGGGCCACAAATCTGATGAGTAAGTCCGTAAATATTATCACTTAATATTTACGAGTCGAATAGTGTAATTATAAATTTTGATTTAATGATTTATGTTAAATGAAAGAATAATTAAATTCAAGTGGTATGTCCCTAAAGTCAAGTGGTTAAATATTTATGGAGTGTTGTTAAATTCGTATTAACATTTGGTTAAGATATTTTAATGTTTAGATAGTTAATTAATTAAGAAGGACTAAATTGTAAAAGATGCAAAAGTTAATCACTATTAATTACTATGGGTTAATTGAGCATAGAAACATATTTGAATGTCTTTATATGGTAATTTAACTATAATTTTAGATAGTGGATGGTTTAGGTGATATGTTTTATGAAATTTTAATTAAAAACTAAAGGGAAAATTTGTAATTTCATAAATAAATGAAATTTAAAACATAATTAAAAGATGAACAAAGCCATTATTTTTGTCATCTTTTTAGGGTGAAGGCTGAAACTCCATGGAAGCTTAAACCAAGCTTTCGGCCATGATTTGTTTCACATGCATGGTATGTATTTTTTACCCATTTTTAATGATTTTTATGTTTTTAGGCTCGTATTAGCTTAATCTAGATAACCCAAGGATCAATTTGTTAAATTTTTAAATGTTTAGAATTTTACCATGGATGATCTTGAAGTTTTATGATAGATTATAAAGCTTGGTTGTTAAATATAAGTATTTTGTTAAGTAATTTTTTATGATTTTGAAGTTTAAGGACTGATTTATGAAAAAGGTAAAATTCATGGAAAATAGTGCAAGTTGTGGATAAATATGGGCTGTAATAAGATTGGGTAAAAGTCGGCTAGCATGATTTATGGTTAAAAATGGTGAAATTGCAAGTTTTGGGTTTAAGGACTAAATTGCATAAATGTTAAAGTATTAGGGGTAATTTTGTAAAATTCTCAATAATAAGAGTGATAAGTTAAATTAATTATTTTAAGTTATTGAATGGTTTAATTGAGTGAAACATTATTATTTAGATCACAAAACAAACCAAACGGATCAAAATCGAGGAAAAATTGTGGTTGGATTAATCGTCGACTTTGTTGTTACAACTGTCTTTGTCGAGGTAAGTTCGTACATAGATTGAAATTATTGTTTTCTATTTTGGATGAATGTAAATAGTTATTTATGTATGGCTAAATTATTTAATGAAGATGTGATAAATTATTATTATAGATCAATTAGAAAAATTAATCAAATGAAAGTGATTAATGGATGGTGACAATCCTTGTGATGGCACATTAACAGTATGAACATATATTGATATCATATTATGCGTATGGAAATGATGAAGTGCTCTTGATTGATAAATATGTATAAAGGTATTGGATTACATAAAAATGCCTGGCTGAACGTAGTAATCATTAGGATACGATTGGCATGCCAATAGGGTTAGTATCCACGCTTGTATGGGGCTTGCACTTCGGTGCCTCTGTTTGCACATCTGTGCCCCTGTTTGTACTTCAGTGCTCTTGTTATGCATCTATGATGCCTTTGGTGTGGTGTAGTTAATAGTAAATTGAGCTAAATGTTAATGGAATATACAAATTATTTATGTGCTTAAAGGCTAATGTATAGTCAAGATATTAGTAAATTTTAAATGTTCAATGAACTACTTGATCATATGTGAGTATAATTATATTTATGATTATACAGCTAAAGATAGATATTTATACATAAATGAAAGAGTCTGGATTGAATTATTATAGTACAGGAAGCATACAATGAACCATTTTTAGTACTAATCCTATAAGTGCTTCATAAATGAATAACAAGTATGATTAATCTATTTATTTAATTTTTACATTGTTTAGTGAAAGTAAGTGATTCCAGAATGATATATTTATATAAAAGTTTGAAACGAAAGATGAATTAGAAAACAATTATATGTTAAATATGCAAGTGTTATGGTAAGAAAAAAACGTTTAAGTGAAATGGTTATATGAAATGCTTATAAGGAAAAATTATATATGCATCAATTATTCATGAGAGGTGTAGTGAATCAAAAATGAAAGTTAGCTAAGATATAATGAAAATTATGCTTAGATGTTTATTCTAATATGTTCAGTAGTTAAGTTGCCTTTATACTAGCTTACTAAGCATTATTACTTATGTTAGTTGTTTTCTTTTCCTATAGATCATTGGAAAGCTCGATTTGTTTGGAAGTTCATCAGAAACCTATCACACTATTCAACAGTTAATTTGGTAGTTTTGAGTATTTTCTGATCAAGGTTAATAATGGCATGTATCGGATGTTTTGCTATGGTATAGGATGATATGTAATGGTGATTTCGTATGTTATGCTTTGAAGAATGTTTGGTTGATGGACTTCTAATTACTTATTAAGCTATGTCATTTTGGTACTTTAACGTGCTTGTGAACAAGGTTCTTTTCGTATGTTGATGATGGCTTACAAATGGTCAATTTGAGACATGTTTTAGCACATATTTGAACTAGGCATTTATGCATGAATTGAGGTAATGTTAGCATGTGTTGGTAAACGATGTGTTGATGCTATTGTGGTGCCTTTGAATGACATATTCGTTAGGTGATTTAGTTTGTTTGAAATGGTATGTTTATTTGTGTTTGAAACTCTTGAATGTGTGCCCTAATGGATTGTTATATAACACCCCTTACCTGTGTCCTACGCTGGCACAAGGTACGAGGCATTACCGGGCTTAAATACAATCAATCATGTAAAAATCAGCCATAAAATTTCATTCGTATCAAAACTTTTCATACACATGCATAATGTCCCTTACACGAGCTACCGAGGCTCTAAACATGCATTAAAGGCGGTTTGGGACTAAACCGAGAACTTTGGAAAGTTTTGGAAAGACTTAGAAAAATTTTCAGGAATCACGGTGCCATAAAATTTCATTCGTATCAAAACTTTTCATACACATGCATAATGTCCCTTACACGAGCTACCGAGGCTCTAAACATGCATTAAAGGCGGTTTGGGACTAACCGAGAACTTTGGAAAGTTTTGGAAAGACTTAGAAAAATTTTCAGGAATCACGGTCACACGCCCGTGTGGACACAGGGACACGTCCGTGTGTCTTCAACATGCCCGTGTCCTTAGGCCGTGTAACTCTCTGTTTATGACATCAGCAAAACAAATTGAATCACACGACCAGACCACATGCCCATGTGCTAGGCCGTGTCCTCCACACGGTTGAGACACACGATCGTGTCTTGGCCCTTGTAGTCAACACTTAGGCTATTTTCCAAGCCTTCATGTTACCCATAAACCCTTACAACCTCATACATATTTCAACCACAAATCATGGCATCATTTTAGTGATTAAACACTCTTTATTAAGATATATTTATAACATCAACATGTCCTCTTATAAGCAATACATCTACTCATGCAATACCAAGTCTAGATTCCTTAATTCACATTCATAAGACTTGTCATTTTGATGACCACTTTTACCATTACACTATGGTTACCAACTTATCCATCAAGCACTCATGTTCAACCATTATCACGTTGTTTTTATAACGTGCAATTACTACATGGCTATGACCACCTCAATTGATCATAGAGCATACATCCAACATACATGTCATATTGCCAACCATGCATGGCAAACAAACATAATCACACCATCGCATCATAAGCATTAGAACTTATCATGGATAACTAGACTTACAAGCCACAATCATTATAAGCCACATCTCATGGCTATATACATATAACTCAATATAAGCCAATACATTTGGCCAAAGCATAATAACACATGTCAATAAACTAGATCCCTATACATGCCACTCACTTGAAATTTCTAATATATGCATCATTATTCCAAAGGTAGTGACTTGATAGTGTGATGCTGCCTTCAACGATCTCCAACCTCGAGCTAACATAACAAGCTAAAAGAAATGAAAAGGACAGAGTAAGCTTCACGTTTAGTAAGTCCATATGAAAATAATAAGCAATTTATCAATAAGCTTCCACCAATTCTTACAACATATCTCAAAGTAATACTATCATAATTGCCCTTTTACCTATGTTCAGATTAAGCTACTTTCTCTTATCATGTCACTAAATTATTAATATCTGGAGCTACAGAACTCTAAATTGAGATCCGATAATTTTTCCAAAAACTAGACTCACATATATTCTTACCATAAAATATTCAGAATTTTTGGTTTATCCAATTAGTACATTGTATTCTTCAAATGTACCGCTTTTACGCTGTTTGACAGTTCCGACCCTTCTTCACTAAAAATTAATTATCTCATAATACAAGACTCGGATGATGTTCCCATCTATTTCTCTTGAAATTAGACTCATAATAATTCTAGGAATATAAATTATAACCCATAAATATTTTTTTACTATTTTCAATGATTTTCTCAAATTAGAACAGGGGATTTCAAAATCATTCTGACTCTATCTCACAACAATTTAAATATTTCATAATATGAAACTCTTTTGCTTACACCATTTCTTATATGTGAAACTAGACTCATTTAGATTTAATTTAATAATTTATTAAGCCTTTAAATATATTTCCACAATTTTTGGTGGATTTTCAAAGTCGGACTACGGTTGCTGTCCAAAACTGCTTTAGTGTAAATTAATGATACTAAGTTTATCACACCTTATTAATTTATTTTCACTACATTGGTAAAAATACATATTTATACGTCATAAGTATAGACCTATACTCATAAGATCATCACAAAATCATTCTCATAAGCATGAATTACCAATGTACATCTTCACCAAATGTGCATCATGAACCGAAATCATTTCTCATGAGCTTGGCATACATACATGTGTTACTCAACATGCTCATATTCATTCCTTACTAATCGTACAACATGAATTGAATTCACATCTCATCAATTTCATGTAAGTACCTGTACCACTCACAACATAGCCATAAGCTCTATCATTTCAACTTAAACCTTAAATTTCCCTGTTGAACCATTTGGAATACCTCAGGATAATCACTAAGCCTCAAACATAGGGTACGATACCGATGCCATGTTCCAAACATGGTCTTACACTGGCCCACATATCTAAGTCGATGCCATGTCCCAGATAGGTCTTACACTGGCTCTCATCTATCGGTGTCGATGCCATGTCCTAGACAGGTCTTACACTAACACATGTCAAGCCGATGCCATGTCCCAGATAGGTCTTACACTAGCTTGCATATCTCGAGGCTGATGCATGTCCCGGACATGTCTTACACTAGCTCTCGTCTTAATGCCAATCCCATGTCCCAGACATGATCTTACACTGGCTCTTATAATGTGGCCGATGCATGTCCAAGACATGTCTTACACTAGCACAAATCCATAGCACCCAACTGTCATGGCAAGGATATCCGACCTATTCCTAAGGTTCAACCGAGAGTTTTTACCGCATTAAATCTCACCATATATTACTCATAGATATATTCAAGCATTGTATGCATAATCAAATATTAAATGCATAAACATGACTAAGTTGCATTATTTACATACAACTTACTCGTTTCTATGGGATATCATATTCCATCAAACATCTAATGTATTCTATCATCACATGAATATTATTAACGTTTGGCATCACTTTCATCATACTTATTATCATCAACATATAATTCAATACAACCAAAGCAAGATAGATTTCAAGTATATTATCAATAACATGAATAACATGCTTATGTAGTCACATGGACTTACCTTGAATGCAATTTCGGCTAATTACTCCATTTTAGTCCATAACCTCGTACTTTTCGATTTAAGCCCAAATATCAATTTTTTTGATCTAACATGATGAAATTCACTCATTTAATCATTACATTAATTAAAACATTCTACAATTTATACTTTGGCAAAATGACCATTTTGCTCCTAAACTTTCACAAAAATTATGATTTTGCCCCTAGGCTCGTAAAACGATTTTTATTAAATTTCCTCATTAACCAATCCTAGCCCAACCTTTATTACTCTTGTAGCAACTCAAAATTCCAATTACTTCACACAATTCCCATCCATTTAACAAACTTTAAAAAATGGTCCATATTAGGCGTTTTCATGAAAATCCTTTCATAAAAGTTGTTTATTTAACAAACAAGATTCATTTTCTTCCATAAAATTTCAGCAAAAAACATGAATACTCTCATAAAAAAACCCTATACTTTCTACCATTTTGCAAAATAATCCCCCCATTAGCTAGATTAAGCTACAAGGGTTCCAAAAATACAACAATCATAAAAAATGACCATCTAAATCACTCACTTGAAAGAGGAATAAATGGCTGAAAGTTTCAAGCTCCTATGCCTATTTCTTGGAGGAAAAATCAGTGGAAGAAGGAAGAGTAAAAAAAAGATGACAACATTTTCTCTTTATTTTATTTATTAGTCAAATACATCACCTAATGCCAACAACCCTTGGTTTTATTTTATTTTTTTTGACTTTCTTTGTATCAATGGCTGGCTATGCCTTAAAAATTGGCCTATTTTCACATTAAATACCCCTATTTTATAATCTATGGCCATTTAACACCATTTCTAGCAAATCACAACTTTTTCCCTTTATACGATTTAGTCATTTTTCAAAATTAGCTTCCAATCGCTAAAATTAATTCACTAAAATTTTCATGCACTCATATAATCATGCTATAACACATAAAATAACATTAAAAATAATTTCTCTGGCCCCAAAATAGTGGTTCTGAAACCATTGTCTAACTAGGCCCAAAATCGGGCTGTTACAATTCTCCCCTCTTTAGGGATTTTCGTCCCCGAAAATCTTACCGGAAATGTGGTTTTGGTATTCACATAAACTTCTTTTTCCCATAATCATCGCTAAAGAACTTTCACTCGACTGAGCCTCTAATACTTATCTCTTTACTTCCTCATATCAGTGCCGTAAGCGGTTTATTGCTATATGCCACCTCGGCTGAATTTCAACCTGCATCTGAGAGTTCATATACACAATGGTCCGATCTATGCCATCATGTCACATATACACACATATTTGAATCTTTTCGAATTCGAATAATAAAACTAGCTAGTTCATCTTAGCCTTACACTCTCTAATTTCACACAATTCGATTAATGGAGTCTAGTATTCAAGAAATCCAACAATCATATAGACACGAAATTTCATAAATCTGATGAGCGGGGATCCAGTACATACCAGCATGATTCATAGATCTCATTAAACATCTAGCAATAAACTACATCACAGTTTTCCTCTTTCTAAGACGGGAATAATTCTAATATGGCCTCGAGAATAATCCTTTCTTATTTCTATTCTAATATCAGTATTGGAGAAGATAGCTCCAGTAAAACTTGATGCTCGGCTCTAACCCCATTAACAATTCAGATCTTTCTGTAGCATCGAAAGCTCTAAGCTATCACATTATCTTATTGTCTTAAAATACATCATAATTCATACAATAGTGCATCACTGAAAATTAAGAAGTCTCTACCCAAGTGCAGACTAGACTAGTTCAAATGCTTCGGTTAACAATATTCTCATCTTTCCAAGTTTTGCTAACATGGAATAAGCCATTCGACTTTCATAAGACGAAAATTTTATCATACAGTCATTCAGAATTCACTCATCATGCTAATCAAAGACCATTTCACTTGCTTTAGCTCAAATAACCAATATATCTCAATTACAGACATTAGCTTTAATTAACTTACTTGAGGAAGGAGATCCATCATACCAATTGAAATTCGAAATTTCACCATTTATGCCTTTGTCGATGTTAAATCTTTACACGGAAAATTAGAGAAATCCAAATACTAAAATCACCACATTACCATGATCAAATCAGGAGCATAGTCACACTTGACATGATTATGGAACAAAGATAACAAGAAAACCAAGTAAAGAAATCTAGGATAGAGAAATCCCGAGATACGATATTATATTAGAAGACCAAAAACAAACTCTTAAGAAAATATGAAAGATGTCAATAATTCCTCTGAGAGAAAAAGTCCAGAAGAAAACATCATTTCATCCCACTGGAATCAAATACAACAATTAAAAGAAAAAAAATCATAGCATCATATGCATTTTCTCATAAGTTCCCAAAAGACAAAATATAACAGAATACCAAAGAGAAGTAGAGCAAAACAGGTTATAAACCAGTCAGGCCGATAATGCCTTCGTCTAACATTTAAATCAGATAGCATTCTCATATAATGAGAATTTCATCAGAAGATAGATAGCTACTATAGCACTTCCGAGAACAATGATCTTTTAGAATATATCAAGAAAGGCAATCATCATCTGTTCACTGTAATTACCATGCTCTGATATCTCATATTACAAATATCATTCCTCTAACTATTTCTGTCATCACAAATCTCATATTATTCCTTTCACTAAAAAAGATCGATTCTGAGAAGGTCACAATCATTACATTTTCTCGACCTCGTACCTGAGTAATTTGATTTACCAAAGTAAATTTCTTCTCTAACTGTGGTATTGCAATAGTCAAATAATCTTTATGCCAACCTAATACTTTTCTAGCTCTGGTGTACTTATCAACTCATTCTCAATCTCTAATCCTGTTTACAGTTATTCCCCCATTGAACTCTTTGGTTTCACACTTGTGAGTTTATTCAGCGCCAATCTCATGAAATTCCATTCCAATCCACCACTCTGGTAAGGGGGTGAGGTTGTAGGGCCTCTGACTCGACTCTCATACACATATGAATATGACACAACTTGTAACACCCCAAACCCGGCCTGGACGTTATGGTCGAATCTGACGTGTCATGCGCAGTTTAAAAATCCATGTTTCATTTTATTATCTAAAAACTGACTATTGATGGGCTAACCAGAGTGAATGGAGGTCGGGCACCAAGTGGGTATCCAAAAGTAAGAGGGTGAGCCACGAAGGCTGCTTAAGTACCAAGCTCTTGATTGGATCCAATCCTAGACATGCCCACAACCATTGCCACACTTTGGTAAACGAGTTGAAATTTCCTTTAAGTGATTATCTTTGTTATACCAATTATGTGTGTCGTTGTGTTATTTTGAAAACAGGTATCACTTTGAAAACGTGTCCTAAGTCTAGCCCATTTTAATTATTATCAGAAAATATAGAGTTATTTAAAGATAATCCCAAATAAATAGTTAAAATGGCCTTATTACAACCCAAATATAAATAGTATTAAAGTGAAGATAAACTGAAAGAAAAACCGTTCATTTATTGGTAAGTCCAAACGTGATCATCATGGCCACCCCAAATCCCCTCCGGCTCCAAGTCTCCATATCAAGGCTCACCTGCAAAGATAAGAAAGAAAGGGGGGTGAGTTTGGAAAACTCAGTGTGTAACAAGCCCTCTTCAGAGCCCAAGTCAATATCAGCCTACTGGGCTTAAGCCCGAATTCAATTACCACATATACTGGGCCGAAGCCTTTAATTGTTCATATACTGGGCCGAAGCCTTTTCATTATTCATATCACTGGGCCAAAGCCTTTTCTATAAACGATATGGCCCATAGGCCCATTTCAACTTCACATGTAATATTCATGCAAGAATGCAAACCCATTTGGGGAGACTACTCAACCCACCATCCGCTACTCTCCACCCGTACCAACCAAGCTCTCCATATGGGGTATAACTCAACCCACCCAACCAAACTCTCCATTAGCTGCTTTATTATATAACTGGAGGCCTAGCCTCTTTTAATAACTGGGGCAAAAGCCCTTTTCAGTAAACTGGGGCAAAACCCTTCTTCACTTCCTCCATCTATACAAAAACCCAACCCAATGCATTTATAAATATATCATGTGTATTTCATACATATCATGTGTATATCATACATATCATGTACATATCATATATATCATGTGCATATCATATCAATCATGCATACCATATCCCATGTATCAAATTTATAATTAAACCCTAGGGGTATAATGGTCATTTTTCCTAGGGGCAAAATAGTCAATTTTCATAACATATGGGTAATTTCGTGATTTTACCTACTATCGTGAGTTTTCCATGCACAATAACTATTAGCAGTACTTTCGAATGCTTAAACAACAATTTTTAATCCACCTTAGCAAATTTAGGCTTTTGGGCCTTAAACCCCTAATGGGCCCTATGAGTGTCGATTTAGCCCTTTAAGCCCATTTAGCCAGTATTCCACCACATTATTAACTGTCTTAACATGCAATTTAACAGGATTCCATTTTCTACCAAATTTACCCAAATGGGCCCGAAAGCCCATTGAGCCCGATTTAACCCCTCGAGGCCCAACTCACTGTGAATGCCAAACATCATGCTCTTACCTTTTCCAACGTTCACAATCATCATCTTAGAGGATCTAATTAATTGATGAGCGTTTTCTTGCTCAAAAGTCATCGAAATGCCAAAATTTCGGCATTTCGGCATTTATTGAGTTAAGCTACGAAAGAGGGTCCGTTACACACCTAATTTGCGATATTCCTTGACGAGATCTCCTACACGATTTCTCCTATAATCAACCACATATGTTATTAGCCCACAATAATTAAACCAAAATGAAAACCATCTACTATCAACACTTTCTCATTCGGCCACTATCCATAATGGCCTTAGAATCCATACCTTTGCCAAAGTTGATGACTAGATCTAGTCACTCCGATGATCCAAGCTAATCCAAGTCGACACTACGCCTTGCTGCTCCTCCACTATATAAACCATAAAAATATTAAAAGAAGAACCCCATAAAGCCTATGCCCATATTCGGCCACCTTCTTAAACTATAGGGGTTTCGGCTCTTGTCAACAATTATTACCGAATCAATTGGAGTATGAATACTTACCATAATCTTCCTCTTTGCACCGATTAAAGCTTTAGCAGATGAAGAAATTGGCCACCAAAAAGTGAAGGAAAAAGAAGAAGGTTGCTGGTCAACAAGAAATCGGCATTTTTTAAGCTTCACAGGTTTCGGCTTTTATGGTTTTCGGCAAAAGTGATGAAGGGAAAAAGAATAGTATATTGATTTCAGAAAAGAAAAGGAAAGAAAGATGGATGGAAAGGATGGTAATTTCGGCTAGAGAGGAAAAGGGAAGAAAAGAATAATCCTATGGTGTTTTAAATAGAAGAAAACGGCACAAAAAACCCCTAAGTGCCGAAATACTAACCTAATACTCCTCTGCCGAAATTCCCTCTCTAATTCCCGCTATTCGACCAACTCTTAGCTTCTCCCCAAATCTCTAAAATGTCTCCCCTTATCCCTCCTTAATCCATGCCGTTGACTGATTCAAACTCCCCTCAGCAGAGTTCCATTCAGCTTTAAACTCTAGCGTGCACAAAGCATAAAAATTAGCATCATATTTGCCACCACAAGGAATCGATCCCATGTCTTCCCAAACCACTTACACGCCACCCTTATAGATCCCTAGTGGTGTCACTTAGCCACTTTACTAGAGGCTCTTTGTGATACATTTTACCCACAAATTTTAATAAGACCACCTATCCCAAAGCCCCTAACTTCTCAAGTCCAAAATTTAAAAATTCTATCGGGCTTTGGCCAACACATGGGCCTTCCACAAGCCCATTTACATATTCCCATTATGAATTTCACCACCAAATACCAAATTTTAAAAACTTTACCAAAATATCGAGAACCGCGAATAAATTCAAAAATCAGGATGTTACAACTCTACCCTCCTTAAAGAAATTTCGGCCTCGAAATTTTACCTGATCCAAACAGTTGAGGGTACTGTTGACACATCGCCTCTTCGATCTCCCAAGTAGCTTCCTCCTTGCCATGGTTCCTCCAAAGTACCTTCACTAATGGAACTGACTTCCTTCTCAACACCTTGACGTCATGATCAAGTATTTGCATGGGTTCCTCTTCGAAAGTCAAATCCGACTGTACTTCGATTTCTGCAACTGGTACGATATGAGTTGGGTCAGAAAGATATCGCCTTAGCATGGACACATGAAAAATGTCGTGGATACGATACAGTTCCGGTGGTAACTCTAGCTGATAAGCCACGGTCCTATTCGCTTAATAATTCAGTAAGGCCCAATAAACCGTGGGCTCAACTTACCCTTCTTACCAAATCTCAATATCTTCCTCCAAGGCGAAACTTTCAAAAAGGCCATGTCCCCTACAACATATTCAATATCCTTACGTTTCAGATTGGCGTAAGACTTTTGTCGATTCGTTGCCTCCTTTAACCGATTCCTGGTCACCTTAATCTTGTCTTCAGTATCCGCTACCAACTCTGGCCCAAGTACTTGCCTTTCCCCTAATTCTGCCTAACAAGTAGGCGAACGACACCTTCGCCCATATAGTGCCTCATAAGAAGCCATCTAAATACTTGCTTGGTAACTGTTGTTATACGCGAACTCTGCCAATGGCAAATAATCCTCCCAGCTGCCCCTAAACTCAATAACACAACCCCTCAACAAGTCTTCCAAAATCTGAATAACCCTCTCTGACTGCCCATCCGATTGAGGCTGAAAAGTCGTACTGAAATCTAATCGCGTTCCCAACGCCTGATGCAACTTCTGCCAAAACTGAGATGTAAACCTTAGGTCTCGGTCAGAAATTATCGACGCTGGCACCCCATGCAACCGTACTATCTCCGCCACATATAACTTGGCCAACTTTTGAAGTGAGTAATCGGTTCAAACAGGTATGAAATGAGTAGACTTCTTCAGCCTATCCACAATTACCCAAATTGAGTCCTTCTTGGAAGGTGTCAATGGCAAATCACTTACAAAATCCATGGTTACCCTTTCCCACTTCCAAAGTGGTATCTTTCTTGTCATAATAATCTCGAAGGCAGTTGATGCTCAGCCTTTACTTGTTGACACGTTAAACACTTTCTCACAAATTCAGTCACTTCTCGCTTAAGCCCAGGCCACCAATATAGCTCTCGCAAGTCTCGATACAACTTCCTCCTGGATGTATATCACAAGGTCCACTATGTGCCTCCTTTAAAATCATCAACCTTAAATCAGAGTCCTTCGGTATAGAAATTCTTCCTCGAAAACAAAGAACCCCATCACCATTTAGTCCAAAGTTTGAATTATCGCCTTTCTCAACTTGTTGAAACCGAGAAACCAATGACTCATCCATCAACTGTTGCTTCTTAATCTGCTTTACCCAAGTCGGTCTCACTTGTAACTCTGCCAATAAGCTTCCATCATCATACAAGCTTAAGCGAGCAAACATTGCCTTCAACTCTGCCACAGTTCTACGACTCAACGCATCAGCCACAACATCTGCCTTATCTAGGTGGTATTCAATCGAACAATCATAGTCTTTTAACAGCTCTATCCACCTTCGTTGTCTAAGAACAGCTCTTTTTGAGTCAGCAAGTACTTAAGAGTCTTATGATCCGTGTAAATAATGCATCTCTCTCCATACAAGTAGTGCCTCCATATCTTAAGTGCAAAAATCACCGCTGCAAACTCCAAGTCATGAGTAGGATAATTCAGCTCATGAGGCTTAAGCTGTCGTGAAGCATAAGCGACCACTTTACCCTCTTGCATCAACACACAGCCCAAACCTACATGTGATGCATCATTGTACACAGTGAAATCTTTGCCAGATTCTGGCTGAATCAACACCGGTGCCTCAGTCAGAGCTTTCTTTAGCTTTTCAAAAGCCTCTTGCTGCTTATTCGTCCAAACGAAAGGTGCCCCCTTCCTTATAAGTTTCGTTAATGGCGCTGCCAATACAGAAAATCCTTCCACAAATCTTCTATAATAACTTGCCAACCCCAGAAAACTTCAGATTTCTGTTACAGACCTCGGTGGCTTCCACTCCAAAATTGCCTCAATCTTTCGAGGGTCTACCTTAATCCCTTCTGCAGACACAACATGCCCTTAAGAAGGTTACTTCATTCAGCCAAAACTCGCACTTACTAAACTTTGCATAAAGTTGCTTTTCCCTTAGCACTTTTAGCACAATCCGCAGATGCTCATCATGCTTCTCTTCCGTTTGCGAGTACACCAAGATATCATCAATAAAAACAACAACAAACTGATCCAAGTATGGCTGAAACACTCGATTCATCAAATCCATGAATGCTGCCGGTGCGTTAGTTAAGCCAAAGGGCATAACCAAAAACTCGTAATGACTATATCGAGTTCTGAATGCCGTCTTATGGATATCCTTCTTTTTAACTCTCAACTGATGATATCCTGATCGAAGGTCAATCTTGGAGAACACCGAAGCTCCTTTCAGTCGATCGAACAGATCGTCAATTCTTGGCAACAGATACTTGTTCTTGATCGTCAGTTTGTTCAACTGGTGATAATCAATACACATTCGCATGGTCCCATCTTTCTTCTTTACAAACAACACTGGGGCACCCCATGGAGAAATACTAGGTCTTATAAACCCTCTGTCCAACAGTTCTTGAATCTGAGCTTTCAATTCTACCAATTCTTTTGGTGCCATCCTATAAGGTGCAGTGGACACTAGAGCCATTCTAGGTAACAAGTCGATTCCAAACTCGACTTCTTTGTTCGGAGGTAGTCCAGGAAGTTCCTCCGAAAATACATCTTGGAACTCCTTAATGGTCCTAACTGACTCCACGGTCATCTCCGCAGGTTCAGCTTGACTCACAAATGCCAAAAATGCCTCACAACCTTTTCGAATCAAATTCTCTGCCCTTCAAGCCGAAACAACATTAGACAAATAATTCCTTCGCTCCCCAATGGCCATTATTTCCTCATCTTTAGCAGTTCTTAGCACCATTCTCTTAATAGCACAATCCAGCATCGCCCTATGCTTGGTCAGCCAGTCCATCCCCAAAATAAGATCAAACTCCTCAAATGGCAGCTCCATCAAATCCCCTACAAATATCTCACCCTGTGTCTCTAAAGGCACTTCTTTAAAGAGTTTATTTACCCTAACCGAGTGTCCCAAAGGGCTTAATACTGATACCCCACTCATAGTTTCCTCAGGAAGCACACCTAACGCCCCAGATACATCACAAGCAATATACAAGTGGGTGGAACCCACATCAACCAAAGCAGTGTAAGGTTTGCTATGAATGAGGAACGTACCAGTTATAACATCAGGAGCATCACCTTCCTCACGACATCGTGCAGCATAAACCAACGGCGACTGTCGAGCCTCAGCTTGTCCAGCACCTCTGCCAGGTGCCCCACGTCCTCGTCCACTACCATTTCCACCTCTACCTTGCCCACAGCCCTTCTGTGGTGGTGGTCCTCCTCACTGCGGTTGAACACCTCTTTGCTCCGCAGCTTGATCCTGAGCTGCTCTCCGAGGACACTCTCTGAACTTATGCTCCTTTAACCCACATCGAAAACACGCTTCAGTTCGTTTCCAACATTCCCCCATATGTGCTCTGCCATAGTCTTTGTAAACCTGCGGTTTAAAAGTATTTCCCAGAGCTGGCTCCTCTACTTTAGCTCTTTTAACATTTCTATCTGCAGTACCTGAGGGTCTGGAGTCCCTTCTAAATCTGGGTCAATCCTTCTCACGATTCCGCCGTTCAGTCTGTTTTACTTCCTCGGCTATCTTAGCCTTCTCCACTAATGCAGCGAAATCACGCTCCCTCTGTGGAGCTATCAACACTCTAAGCTCATCGCGGAGGCCATCCTCAAATCGAACGCTGCGCTCATATTCAGTCGCAACTATCCCGCTAGCATATCGACTCAGCCTCAAGAATTCTGCCTCATACTCCACAATAGTCCTATTACCCTGAGCCAGATTCAAAAATTCCTTTCGGTGGGCATCCATATAACTAGCTCCAACATACCTCCCTTTAAAAGTAGACTTAAACAGCTCCCAAGTCACACGTTCGATCGGGGTGCTCTCCCTTATAGTGATCCACCACTGGTATGCCTCATCTCTTAGCAACGACACGGCTCCCTTCAGCTTTTGCTCCACAGAGCAATCGAGGTCGTCCATAATCTGCTCTGTTGCCTCTAACCAATACTCAACCACGTTTGGGGCTACTCCAGATACGCCTCTAAAAACCTCTGCTCCGTTAGCCCAGAGTCGCTCAGAGATGGATCCTCTATTTACTGTCCCGGTGCTAGCTCCAGCAACCCTTTTCAGGACCCTTAGCATCGCTTGGGACAAAGCATCGTCCCCTACAGCCCGATCATACGACCCAGTCTCAGTTGTCTGTGGCATAAATGTCTCCTCAGCTGGTCTATGCCTTGAGGATGAAGATTCAGCTTGCACTTTTCCACGACCACGTCCGCGGCCTCGTCCGCGCGTTCCCCTTGTACTCATATCAAATTATCTGTTTACGAATTTTATGATATTAGTCAATTATTTTAGTTTTTATTAAGAGATGTCTTATGGAAATATGGTAATTCAGGGATTGTTTTTGCAGCGACGTAGCCTAACTACAGTCTTAATCCTACTATTTTACAGTTCTACCCTATCTAAAGTATCATAGTAGGGCCTCAGTTTTATTCACAACATTTTATCAATGTTAACTAACGTAAAAGTAAGGGTACTTACAGACTTGGTGCCGGGAATTCAGTGTGCCACGTCTTTCTTCAAACCATTTTAAAAAAATTAAAAACATGCATTTGGTCAAAAATAAAAATTTTTCCAAAACTGATTTAAAGTACCTCTGTTTTGAAATTTTTGATTTTAAACCCATTTAAAAACCCACAGCCGAGTTGTTGTAACGGGCTCTGATACCACAAAATGTAACACCCCAAACCCAGCCTGGATGTTATGGCCGAATCTGACGTGTCACGCGCAGTTTAAAAATCCATGTTTCGTTTTATTATCTAAAAACTGACTATTGAGGGGCTAACCAGAGTGAATGGAGGCTGGGCACCAGGTAGGTATCCGAAACAGAAGAGGTGAGCCACGAAGGCTGCTTAAGTACCAAGCTCTTGATTGGATCCAATCCTAGACATGCCCACAACCATTGTCACACTTTGGTAAATGAGTTGAAATTTCCTTTAAGTGATTATCTTTGTTATACCAATTATGTGTGTCGTTGTGTTATTTTGAAAACAGGTATCACTTTGAAAACGAGTCCTAAGTCTAGCCCATTTTGATTATTATAAAAAAATATAGAGTTATTTAAAGATAATCCCAAATAAATAGTTAAAATGGCCTTATTACAACCCAAATATAAATAGTATTAAAAATGAAGATAAACTGAAAGAAAAAACCGTTCATTTATTGGTAAGTCCAAACGTGATCATCATGGCCACCCCAAATCCCCTCCGGCTCCAAGTCTCCATATCAAGGCTCACCTGCAAAGATAAGAAAAAAAGGGGGGTGAGTTTGGAAAACTCAGTGTGCAACAAGCCCTCTTCAGAGCCCAAGTCAATATCAGCCTACTGGGCCTAAGCCCGAATTCAATTACCACATATACTGGGCCGAAGCCTTTAATTGTTCATATACTGGGCCGAAGCCTTTTCATTATTCATATCACAGGACCAAAGCCTTTTCTATAAATGGTATGGCCCATAGGCCCATTTCAACATCACATGTAATATTCATACAAGAATGCAAACCCATTTGGGGAGACTACTCAACCCACCATCCGCTACTCTCCACCCGTACCAACCAAGCTCTCCATGTGGGGAATAACCTAACCCACCCAACCAAACTCTCCCCTGGCAGCATAGCTGCTTTATCATATAACTAGAGGCCTAGCCTCTTTTAATAACTGGGGCAAAAGCCCTTTTCGGTAAATTGGGGCAAAGCCCTTCTTCACTTCCTCCATCCATACAAAAACCCAACCCAATGCATTTATAAATATATCATGTGTATTTCATACATATCATGTGCATATCATACATATCATGTACATATCATATATATCATGTGCATATCATATCAATCATGCATATCATATCCCACGTATCATATTTATAATTAAACCCTAGAGGTATAATTGTTATTTTTACCTAGGGGCAAAATAGTCAATTTTAATAACATATGGGTAATTTCGTAATTCTACCTAATATCGTGAGTTTTCCATGTACATTAACTATTAACAGTAGTTTTGAATGCTTAAACAACAATTTTTAATCCACCTTAGCAAATTCAGGCTTTTGGGCCCTAAACCCCTAATGGGCCCTATGAGTGCCGATTTAGCCCTTTAAGCCCATTTAGCCAGTATTCCACCACATTATTAACTGTCTTAACATGCAATTTAACAGGATTCCATTTTCTACCAAATTTACCCAAATGAGCCCGAAAGCCCATTGGGCCCGATTTAACCCCTCGAGGCCCAACTCACCGTGAATGCCAAACATCATGCTCTTACCTTTTCCAACGTTCACGATCATCATCTTAGAGGATCTAATTAAACGATGAGCATTTGCTTGCTCACAAGTCCTCGAAATGCCAGAATTTCGGCATTTCAGCTTTTCGGCATTTATTGAGTTAAGCTACGAAAGAGGGTTCGTTACACACCTGATTTGCGATATTCCTTGACGAGATCTCCTACACGATTTCTCCTATAATCAACCACTTATGTTATCAGCCCACAATAATTAAACCAAAACGAAAACCATCTACTATCAACACTTTCTCATTCGGCCACCATCCATAATGGCCTTAGAATCAATACCTTTGCCGAAGTTGATAACTAGATCTAGTTACTCCGATGATCCAAGCTAATCTAAGTCGACACTACGCCTTACTGCTCCTCCACTATATAAACCATAAAAATATTAAAAGAAGAACCCCATAAGGCCTATGCCCATATTCGGCCACCTTCCTAAACTATAGGGGTTTCGGCTCTTGTCAACAGTTATTACTGAATCGATTGGAGTATGAATACTTACCACAATCTTCCTCTTTGCACCGATTAAAGCTTTAGCAGATGAAGAAATTGGCCACCAAAAAGTGAAGGAAAAAGAAGAAGGTTGCTGGCCAACAAGAAATCGGCACCTTTTAAGCTTCACAGGTTTCGGCTTTTATGGTTTTCGGCAAAAGTGATGAAGGGAAAAGGAATAGTATATTGATTTCGGAAAAGAAAAGGAAAGAAAGATGGATGGAAAGGATGGTAGAGAGGAAAAAGGAAGAAAAGAATAATCCTATGGTGTTTTAAACAGAAGAAAACGGCACAACTAAACCCCTAAGTGCCGAAATACTAACCTAATACTCCTCTGCCGAAATTCCGTCTCTAATTCCCACTATTCGGCCAACTCTTAGTTTCTCTCCAAATCGCTAAAATCTCTCCCCTTATCCCTCCTTAATCCATGCCCTTGACTGATTCAAACTCCCCTCAGCAGAGTTCCATTCAGCTTTAAACTCTAGCATGCACAAAGCATAAAAATTAGCATCATATTTGCCACCACAAGGAATCGATCCCATGTCTTCCCAAACCACTTACACGCCATCCTTATAGATCCCTAGTGGCTTCACTTAGCCACTTAAATAGAGGCTCTTTGTGATACATTTTACCCACAAATTTTAATAAGACCACCTATCCCAAAGCCCCTAACTTCTCAAGTCCAAAATTTAAAAATTCTACCGGGTTTTGGCCAATACATGAGCCTTCCACAAGCCCATTTACATATTCCCATTATGAATTTCACCACTAAATACCAAAATTTAAAAAATTTACCAAAATATCGAGAACTACGAATAAATCTAAAAATCAGGATGTTACACAACTTTCATCATCAAAATAATACCATTCATTTCAGAGAAACTGACATTTATATTCGTTTTACGCCAACTTTCTAGTTATCTCATTTAGACAAGTACACTTATGCATGCACTCTACGAACTCTAACTAACTTTACTTATCCCATTCGTTTAATCAAACAAGTCATGTTCATAACATCATACGAGAGCCAACAAACATAGATAAGTATATTCCAATCTATACTTTCATCTTGCACATCATCATATGCATATCATTACAAACATGTAAATCAATCCAAGTAATTTAACACGTATACTCAGACTACGCGAACTTGCCAACCATATTCATTCAAATAAGTATACATGAACATTCATTCCATTGATATTTTTTATAAGTTATCTAAGCACATGCTTTCGCCTGAGTAAATCAGCCATATACATCATAGAATCATCAACTAAACATAAATAAGCTCATTATAAAATAGTCCTTTATCTCATTTCAAGGAACCATTGCAATCCATCAAAATTTTAATGTCCAATCAGAACAATATCATTTTATCCGTAGCATGATATTATGAATCTTGTTCGTACCTCTCCGAGTTTCAAGTCATCACCATGACACTTCATTCAAATACTTTGGTATCACTGTCAACATGGTTGGGTGTAGCTTGGTTGGAGAGTACCTTTGTCTAAGCAAGATAGTTCTCATTCGCGTCGGAAGACATCACACTATCACAGATCTGTGACATGTATAGCTAGACTCTCATATGTGCTAGGTTAGTCCGTGAACCGACTAAACCATTACTCTGATACCACTAAATGTAACACCCCTTACCGATATCCTACGTCGGCATAGGGTACGAGGCATTAACGAGCTTAAATACAATCAATCATGTAAAAATCAACCATAAAATTTCATTCGTATCAAAACTTTTCATACACATGCATAATGTCCCTTACACGAGCTACCGAGGCTCTAAACATGCATTAAAGGTGGTTGGGACTAAACCAAGAACTTTGGAAAGTTTTGGAAAAACTTATAAAAATTTTCAGGAATTAAGGTCACACACCCGTGTGGACACAGGGACACGCCCGTGTGTCATCAGTACGCTCGTGTCTTCAGGCCATGTAACTCTTTGTTTATGACGTCAGCAAAACAAATTGAATCCCATGGCCAGACCATACGCTCGTATGCTAGGCCGTGTCCTCCACACGGTTGAGACACACGACCATGCCTTGGCCCGTGTAGTCAACACTTAGGCTATTTTCCAAGCCTTCATGTTACCCATAAACCCTTACAACCTTATACATATTTCAACCACAAATCATGGCATCATTTTAGTGATTAAACACTATTTATTAAGATATATTTATAACATTAACAGGTCCTCTTATAAGCAATGCGTCCACTCATGCAATACCAAGTCTAGATTCCTTAATTCACATTCATAAGACTTGTCATTTTGATGACCACCTTTACTATTACACTATGGTTACCAACTTATCCATCAAGCACTCATGTTCAACCATTATCATGTTGCTTTTATAACGTGCAATTACTACATGGCTATGACCACCTCAATTTATCATAGAGCATACATCCAACACACATGTCATATTACCAACCATGCATGGCAAACAAACATAATCACATCATCGCATCACAAGCATTAGAACTTATCATGGATAACTAGGCTTATAGGCCACAATCATTATAAGCCCAATCTCATGGCTATATACATATAACTCAATGTAAGCCAACACATTTGGCCAAAGCATAATAACACATGTCAATAAACTAGATCCCTATACATGCCACTCACTTGAAATTTTGAATATATGCATCATTATTCCAAAGTTAGTGACTTGATAGTGTGATGTTGCCTCCGACGATCTCCAACCCCGAGCTAACCTAACAAGCTAAAAGAAATGGAAAGGAGGGAGTAAGCTTCACGCTTAGTAAGTCCATATGAAAATAATAAGCAATTTATCAATAAGCTTCCACCAATTCTTACAACATGTTCTCAAAGTAATACTATCATAATTGCCTTTTTACCTATGTTCAGGTCAAGCTATTTTCTCGAATCACAGTCACTAAATCATTTATATCTGGAGTTACGAAACTCCAAATTAAGATCCACTAATTTTTCCAAAAAATACACTCACATATATTCTTACCATAAAATTTTTAGATTTTTTGGTTTAGCCAATTAGTACATTTTATTCTTCAAAATTACCCCTTTTACGCTATCCCATAGTTCTGACCCTTCTTCACTAAAAATTAATTATCTTATAATATGGGACTCAGATGATGTTCCTGTCTATTTCTCTTGAAATTAGACTCATTAAGAATTATAGGAATATAAATTATAACCCAAAAATATTGTTTTACAATTTTCAATGGTTGTCTTAAATCAGAACAGGGGATTTCGAAATCATTCTGACTCTGTCTCACAACAATTTTAATATTTCATAATATGAAACTCTTTTCTTACACCATTTATTATATGTGAAACTAGACTCATTAAAATTTAATTTAATATTTTATTCAGCCTCTAACTCAATTTCCATAATTTTTGATGGATTTTCAAAGTCGAACTATGGTTGCTGTCCAAAACTGCTTTAGTGTAAATTAATGATACTAAGTTTATCACACTTTATTAATTTATTTTCACCACATTGGTAAAAATACATATTTATACGTCATAAGCATAGACCTATACTCACAAGTTCATCACAAAATCATTCTCATAGGCATGAATTACCAATGTACATCTTCACCAAATGCGCATCATGAATGGAAATCATTTCTCATGAGCCTGGCATACATACCTGTGTTACTCAACATGCTCATATTCATTCCTTACTAATCGTACAACATGAATTGAATTCACATCTCATCAATTTCATGTAAGTACTTGTACCACTCACAAGATACCCATAAGCACTATCATTTCAACTTAGACCTTAAATTTCCCCGTTGAACCATTTGGAATACCTCAGGATAATCACTAAGCCTCAAACATAGGGTACGATGCCGGTGCCATGTTCCAAACATGGTCTTACACTGGCCCACATATCTAAGTCAATGCCATGTCCCAGAAAGTTCTTACACTAACTTTCATATATCGAGGCCGATGCCATGTCCCAGACAGGTCTTACACTAGCTTGCATATCTCGAGGCCGATGCATGTCCCAGACATGTCTTACACTAGCACACATCCATATCACCCAAATGTCATGGCAAGGATATCTGGCCTATTCCTAAGGTTCACAACCGGGAGTTTTTACCGCATTAAATCTCACCATATATTACTCATAGATACATTCAAGCATTATATACATAATCAAATATTCAATGCATAAACATGACTAAGTTGCATTATTGATGTACAACTTACTCATTTCTATGGGATATCATATTCCATCAAACTTCTAATGTATTCTATCATCACATGAATATTATTAACGTTTGACATCACTTTCATCATACTCAATATCATCAACATATAATTCAATAGAACCAAAGCAAGATAGATTTCAAGTATATTATCAATAACATTAATAACATGCATATTTAGTCACACGGACTTACCTCGAATGCAATTTTGGTTAATTATTCCATTTTAGTCCATAACCTCGTACTTTCTGATTTAAGCCCAAATCTTGATTTTCTTGATCTAACATGATGAAATTCACTCATTTAATCATTACATTAATTAAAAAAATTCTATAATTTATACTTTGGCAAAATGACCATTTTGCCCCAAGACTTTCACAAAAATTACGATTTTGCCCCTAGGCTCGTAAAATTACTTTTATTAAATTTCCTCATTAAACAAGCCTAGCGCAACCTTTATTACTCTTGTAGCAACTCAAAATTCCAATTATTTGGCACAATTCCCATCTATTTAACAAACTTTACAAAATGGTCCATATTAGGTGTTTTCATGAAAATCTTTTCATAAAACTTGTTTATTTAACAACCAAGATTCATTTTCTTCCATAAAATTTTAGCAAATAACATGAATACTCTCATGGAAAAACCCTAAACTTTCAACCATTTTGCAAAATAATCCCCCGATTAGCTAGATTAAGCTACAAGGGTTCCAAAAAGACAAAAATCATAAAAAAATGACCATCTAAATCACTTACTTGAGAGAGGAATAAGTGGCTGGAAGTTTCAAGCTCCCATGGATATTTCTTGGAGGAAAAATCAATGGAAGAATAAAGAGTAAAAAATAGATGACAACATTTTCTCTTTATTTTATTTATTAGTCAAATACATGACCTAATGCCAACAACCCTTGATTTTATTTTATTTTTTTGACTTTCTTTGTCTCAATGGCCGGCTATGCCTTGAAAATTGGCCTATTTGCACATTAAATACCCCTACTTTATAATCCATGGCCATTTAACTCCATTTGCTAGCAAATCACAACTTTTTCCCTTTATGCAATTTAGTCATTTTTCAAAATTAAGCTTCCAATCGCAAAAATTAATTTACTAAAATTTTCATGCACTCATATAATCATGCTATAACACATAAAATAACATTAAAAATAATTTCTCTGGCCCTAAAATAGTGGTTTTGAAACCACTGTTCTAACTAGGCCCAAAATTAGGCTGTTACAAGTTAGTTAAGTGTGAGTTAGGCTTGGAATGGCATGAATTTAGGTGCATTTCTGGGTTCACACGGCCTAGGGCATGGGTTGTCACACAGCTGTGTGACATTTGAGGATTTCTTAAGGTTTAAGATAGTGAGTTACACAACCTGGCATACAGGCGTGCGACACGGTTGTGTGACCCTACTCAGAGACTTACACGGGTGGAGACACAGGTTGGGACACAGCCACGTGAACCCTGTTTCTAAATTTTGCAAATTTATCCTAAACTTTTCATTTTGTTTCAAATTAGTCCCAAATTGCTTCCAACCTATTTTTAGGGCCTCGAAAGCTCAACTTAGGGATAGGTTGTATATGATTGAATGGATTATAATTCATTTAATTTATTTGAATGTTAAGACGTTAAATGTTTTGATTGTTCAGTAATGCTCCGTAACCCTAATATGGTGACAGAGTCGGGTTAGGGTTGCTACAAGGCATCTACATGAATTTATTTACATTTCCTTTCAGACCATATGATTAATTTCAGAGACAAGAGAGCTATGACTTAACACGAAGAAAGGCTCATACACATTTAACATTAACATACCAAATAGACTATTGATGAAAAGCATTTATCCCCCTTGCACCAACATCTTATTTTCATAAAATAGGTATATTTACATTAAACCCCACATTATGAAAGCATTAAACACACATGGAGTAAGAAGAAACTCACCAGAAAAGTGCAGCAAGGTTAAATAGCAGGACCTTTGCCCTTATCTTGGGAGCTTTCAGGAGTATCTTGAGTAAGAGTTAAGCGATGAAGATGTTAGCTGAATACAACTAACCTAAATCTTCCAACAAGCCTTAGGTTTAGGGCTTTTTTTAGAGAAAAAAATGTAGAGAAGGTTTGGGAGGGTAAATTGGTTGCCAAAGAAAGCATAAACTTGCTGATAAGCTAAGGTTGGTTTTTATACAGAAATACACTAAAGGAAAACCCTAGTGGGTAAGTTAAATTACCACACTACCCTTCTTTCGGTACACGTAACTAAGAACTTTCTCTCTCATCTTAAATGCGTGTCCTATCATCACAGTAACTTTGTTTCATTCAAAACTAATTCTCTTTAGGCTAACCAAATCGTTCAATCAAAATATTAGGATAATACTACTAATAAATGTTCCTTCTAGATTTAGGTCTTGACAATAAGGACATAACTATAAGGATTCAACATACTTATCTATCGACTAGGGCAGCATGTACTTTATAGAAGAGTCTGCCAATTTCCAACTCGCCTAAATGCAGGCTTTGTGTAACGCCCCAAAATTTGTAATTTCGTTATTGTGAAAATATGACACAAATATCTGAGAGCTTTTGTGGTTATGTGTTCTAGAAGTGTTTGAGAGGTCTCAAGTTCAAGCCTTCGCTTGGGAAAATTTTAGTATTTTGAAAGAATTAGGCCTTACTCTTGTTTAGTAGGCTTTTATTTGATTATTGGTAAAAATATATTAGAATGGGCCTACTGGTCTGGTGGTTAAGCGGAGTGTTAGTGTGTAGGAGGTCTGTGTTCGAGTCCCTGCGCAGGCAGGGGAATTAATTTTTGTTTGAGGTGTATGGCATGATGGAGTTCAAATTAAACTGGACTGCTGAGTAGTTGTGTTTTAGTGGGTTTATAGGAAGTGTTTTTAGGAGATAATTAGGGAGAAGTTCTTAAAATAAGATTTTCTTCTTATCAGTTTTCTATTTTCTTTTCTCCCAACAAATTTTATGACGTTAGACTTTTGTTTCTCTGCCGTTTCTTCTCCCTTCTTGTTTACTTTTGGTTTTTGTTCCCCTTTGGCCGAATCTTGTTTCTTCTCTTTCCCCTCTCTTTTCATTTTCTTGATTGGTTCATCTTTTGCTCTACAGCTGAAATTCTCTTCTCTTTTCATTTCTATATTTTTTGCGAGTCATCTCTTTGGGTGCAACTTTTGACTTCATCTGTTTCGGTAAGTGGAATTTTTTCCCTTATTATCATATTTCGATTAGGAAATTAACAAAGGGTTCGTTTTACTCTCGTTTAAGTGCTGTTCAAAGGTTTTAAGTAGATATTCCAGTGTGTGGAGACGACTGGTTATTGTATTTGTCGCAGTAAGTTTTTGAATCGTCATTGGTTTAGTTTCTCAAGTTTTATGTTGGGGATATTTGGTTTGATTGACGAATCAAGTGAGTAATTAAGGGATATATTGGTCAAATATAGGTTTTTGAAGGCTCGGTTACTTTGCGCAGCGAATCGATACCAAGTGTGTACCTGAAATGTAGAAAATGGGATTCAAAAGTCGAAATTGCTTGTTGTTGAGAAATAAGAGAAATAAGAGAAAATGATGTGAAAAATTGTAGAGAAAAGAAATAAGGGTGTTACAAACTTGGAAATCAACATTTTGCACTAAAATAGTTTTGGACAGTAGCAGTAGTCTAACTTTAAAAAATCATAAAAAATAGTGTAAATTGAGTTATAGGTTGAATAAAATATAAAATTAAATTTTATTGAGTCAAATTTTTCATGGAAGAAACAGTGTAAGCAATGAAATTTTAAATTATGAGATATAATAAATTTTGTGAGACAATGTAAGAATGATTTTGGGTTCCCCTGTTTTGACTTTGGAAAATCATCAAAAATTGTAAAACAATAATTAGGGGCTTAAATTTATATTTTTAAATCCGTAATGAGTTTATTTTCAAGAGAAACAAATGGAAACATCATCCAAATTTTGTACTAAGAGATAAATAATTTTTAGTAAGGAGAGGATGAAGCTGTCAAACAGCAGAATAGGGATAAATTTGAAGATTTTACTGTACTTATTTGATAAACTATAAATTCTAAAAAGTTTATGGTAGAAAGGTATTTGAGTCTATTTTCAAAAACATCAAACGTATCTTAATTTGAAATTCTGTATCTCAAGATATAAATAATTTAGTGACAATGACTCAAGTAGACAGTTTTGAATGAACATATAAGTAAATAGTGAAAACATATATGAATATTTAGCTAGCATGGGTTACACTAAAAATGAATCACACGGCCAAAGCCAATTTAGGCCGTGTGGGCCACACGGGCGTGTGAGCCCATTTTTTAAAAAGTTTTCTAAGGTTGCACAGGTCGTCCAAGTCGATTGTGGACCTACTGAAGGGTCGATAAGCCCAACTTAGACCCCTATATGAGTGATCTGACTGTCTGATTTCTGTACCGTGCATGAATTATGATATCTGAATGTATGTACTGTAATTGCATAATAGCATGACATCTTTTGTATGTTGCATTGCATCGGGTAGGTTATTGTTATCTGGAGGAAGTGTCTGAAAGGCTATTAAGCCTGTTATTTGGCAGCTCTACTGCAAATTTCTGATTATGTGCCACATTTCAGTATAGCATGGTGTGTAGGGATAGGTGAGTTGATTTAATCCCCACACGGTGTGTAGGAATGGACAGAGATGGTGTGTAGAGGCTGGTGGGTAGGATTATGATTTTTTGCTATTGTATATTGTATCTAAGATGGGCTAAGGCCCTAAATTATATATGAAACTGTATCCAAATGGGCCAAGGCCCAAACTGAATCTGAAATAGGCTCAGGCCCCAGACTGAATTGATTATTTTCTGATGTGTATCTGTATGTATGTTTTCTGTGGGAATTACACACTGAGTTTACAAAAACTCACCCCTTTTTCTGTTTAATTTGTATAGGTAATCCCTAGACTTAGGCGGATCGGTGCAGCGGAGGGCTCGACGGTGACCACCACTACTGAACTGCTTTATTATAGCTTTTGATTTTATATTATCTTTGGGAATTTATTATTGTAATGTTGGGGCTTTGGACTATTTGGTTTAAATTGGGATTTTATACTGTTTTTATGGATTTTTAAACTGCAACTCAACAAAACATGGTTTTTTTTTCTAAAAACTAAGATTTTTGGTTTCGTAAAATAATTGGTTTCAAAAGCTTCTGCTTAAAAGACATGTTTTAAGGCAAATTTAACTGGAACAGTTTTAACTTGTCAATCTCATTTTTAAACCCCATTCCATGTGACATCGCTAGATTTAGCCATAACGTCTAGGCCGGGTTTGGGGTGTTACACTTTGCCCGAAGGCGCATCCTAAGATTTCATACACCAAGCAAGATGTAATATTCTGCTCATTCATAACTTACTCTATTTACCTTACTTCTACAAACAACATTAAACACTAAGGCTTCGTCGGGTGGGATTTTACAAGTACACTATAAATATTATTTTATAAGTTTTGGAAGAAAAATTTTGGTGGTTGAACATTTCTCCTCAGTTTTTCATATTTTTAGATTAGGTTTTATTTTCTTTTCATTCTTAGATTAAATTTAAAATAAATTTTAATTTTTGTTGTTTTCTATTTCTTCTTTTATTGTTGAAGACTATGCAAAATAAATATCATCAAACTCTTGGGTTTCATTGGATTTCCATCATTTCAATGAGCATTTTCTTAAACCCTTCTAATTCCATCAATTTATTTGAGTAACAAGTGCTCAGCTCATTTGAGAGGTTGCAAAAGTAACTCAATCTCTTCGAGACTTAGTAACTTTAGATTGCTGCAGACTTGGAAAAGGTGCATAGACAAATGGCCATTTTCTAGGCCTATATGGAGAAGAGAGATGCTGTCATGAAGAGGTCCCTTTAGAAGAACTTTACCATGCCCTGAATTTCCTACTGAATTATAAGCATTTATCGAAGAAGGGATGGCCGAAGTAGAGCCAGCTACGGCAGAACCTGGAGCCACCAACCCTATTACTGAGAGACAAAAACCAAATCACCTAACTAAAACACAGAAAAGACTGAACTAGTCCACATAGAGACCATTGATGAGGGGACTTAGAAGCAAACCCTACACCGGTAACACTAGAGGATAGTAATACAACTGTCCCACTTACATCTATCGCAACAATGACTGAAAAAGACTATGAAATCAATAGCCTCATTGATGAGATCACCAAGTCTGACAATGAAGAAGAGGACGTACCAATTGAATCACTAAAAAGAAAAAAATGGGTTATAATTATTCGGCACATAAGTCCACCCATCGCAATTGAAGCAACAATAATAAGCTCCAAGCTAGGGGAGTTCTCTTCCCTTTACTTTATTACATCATAACAATCATATTTTTCCCATGACATTCTAGGTGTAAATATATTCTTGCATTTATGATTCATGTCTGTGCATGGATTGAGGACAATGCATCCCTTAGGTTTGGGGGTGTGTTGAGCATTTAGCATGCATTAGATATTTAGTTGAGCATGTTCATTTTTCCATAACACACGTAATTCCTGAGGATTTTTTAGACTATTATGAGTGTAATTTTTGTCTGTGATGTTCGATGAGGAGATTAATTCTTCAATAAATCTAGAAAAATATGATAGTGGATGAGGCAAATTTAGCTTAAGATATTTTACCTAAGAATCGACCCCTAAAAATGAGATATCCTAACTTCTATTACAATTGATCTATAGTAAGTTCTTTCAATGAACTTAGAGATTTGAAGATAAGCTTAGTAAAATGACAATACTCAATAATGAATAAAATGGCGAAGCTTAAGAAAAATCAAAGAAATACCATAAAACACTACAATGCTTAGAATTGCCGATTAGGTCAGCAACACTTTGTTTGCTCCATTGTATTATTGATTATAAAAACCAAGTTTAGGCAAGAGTGTGTAATAAATAAAAAAAAAGTTTAGGGGCACTCCACTGTAGTAATAGGTTGAATAGTCCATCTTCTAAGTCAAAAGTCTTAGCTTCATGAGTGAGTTCTTTTCAAATCGTGATATCATTAAGTACCCGACAATTCAATGTATGCACCATTGAGATTGTCGAGTCAAAAAATTGTGTAACGAGCTAAGCCCCTTGTTCTTAAAAATAACCAAACTAACTTTAGATGAAAGATGAACTAAGTAAATTAGGACATATTTCCTATAGTCAATGTGCATATAGGAGTATGTAGGATTTTTATTCTTAGGGTAATATTTTTTGTAGTGCCTTTGCTAAATAAACTTATGAAACTTGAACAAATTTTTAGACATAGAAGATTGCTAAGAACTGAAGTACAAAATGCTCTCTATATGGTTTGACAATACAAAGATAGTTATGTGGCCATGATAATTTTTACATTCATGCATTCATGAATACTTTGCTTATGGGTAAGCAATAGCTTAGGTTTGGGAGTATGATAGAACTTGAAAAGAGTTATATTTCATGCCGTTAGACTTATTTAATTATTTGTATTTAAGTTATTTTAGTTGCATTTTAGGACATTGCATTAGCATTTTTAGAGCATTACATTAAAGAGCTTTAATTGTGCTTAAATGTTATTACATGTTACTTTTAATTGCCTATGGGGAAGACTTGCTTGGCGGTTGATTGGCAGGTACGAAGTGTAAGAAAATGAGTAATGATTGAAGGTTTGCCGTAACAAATTTTGGATAGTTTACCAACACAAATGTTATGGCAATACCTGGAAGATGCCTAGTTCGCACTTAATGCGTACTGTTCTGAGTCTCAACTATACTTGTACTAGAAAAATCCACCTAAAAAATTGAGAAAGGATTATGGGCTAATGGACCTACCCGATAAGGTCAAATCTATAAAAGCTAAAGGGGGAACCCTAAAAAAGAGGGAAGTTTTCAGATAGAAAAAGGAGGCAGCTTTTGACAGAAATGGAGGGAAGGACCAAGAAGGAAGGCTGCTGAAGATGAAGAAGACGACTGCATTATCTTTGGTAGTTGGAAGACATTGCACTACTGGTGTTGAAAGCTGGGCAAAAGTTATCATCTCAAATTTTCTCCTTAAATATTATCGCAGTTCTTTTAGAACTTAATTGTTAAAGATGATGTTGGTTATTGCATTAAGCTCGAACTTAATTTTCCTAGCTATAAACTAAATCTTTTAGGCTTGGGATTACTTTGCTGAACTCAATTTCATGTTTTACACGGGCTGTGTATTGACGAGTATGTAGTAAGTTATTAAAGATAAATTACTACTGACAAGGTTAGGTTAACTGGATAAACATTGGATAATATGTGTAACACCCCTAACCTGTATCCGTCATGGGAACAAGCTTTCAGAGTATTACAGAAACATTTAGAACATTTTACAAATAATTTATGTAGATTACTATTCATTTACTGAGATAATTCAAAACGTCCCTTAATTAAACCCTCGAGGTCTAATACGAGCATTAGATTCAAGTCGGGACTTAGTTGGAAACTCATAAAATTTTTCTCAACATTTCAAAAAAAATTTCCAAAGTGTAGGGCTCACATGCCCGTGTGGTCTAGGGACACACCCGTGTGGTCGAGCCGTGTACTTTATATGTAACAGCCCAATTTCGGTGAGGTCGGAATAGTGGTTTTGGGACCACAAATCCAAGTTAAAAAAAAAGTAATTCTATTTTATTTTATGGTTGGCACCATGATAGAAAGGTCATATGAAAATTTTGATACGAAAATTTTATCGATTGTGTGGTTAATTAGGTAAATGACTAAATTGCATAAAATGCGAAAGTTGGATTCTAGTAGCTATAGGTATCAAATTGCTATAGAATTCAAAACTTAAGGTCCTTATATGGTAATTAGAGCATTGAAGAGTAGTTAGTAGATATTTTAATGACTCGTCCATGGAAAAATTAGAAAAGGCAAGGGACTAAATTGGAAATCACTAAAATTAAAAGATGGAAATTAAATAAAAAGAAGTATTCATCTAATTTCATATCATCTTTCCTAAAATTTCTATGGAAACCCTAGGAGAGAGGAAGATAACTTACAATGCTTGAAAGGGTATGAAATCGAGTCCCGTTTTTAATGATTTTTATATTTTTGAAACCAGAATAGTCTAATCTCTCTATTTAGGGGATTAATTTGAAAAGTTATCAAGGTATGAAATTTGGGTCATGGATAAATACGCTGAAAATTAGAAATTTATGGTATAAAATGAAAAGTTATTCATAGATAAACAACTTTTAGAAAGCAATTTTTGATGAAAACTTAATTTAGGGACTAAAATGAAAAATTGTAAAAACCCATGGAAAATTATGAAATTTGTGAAAGATGTGTGATGTTAATGTTGTTTATAAATTTTGGCTAGGCTTGGAAAGAAGGTTAGATTTCATGAATTTCATTTTCCGAGCCTAGGGACAAAATCAAAATTTTTGAAAAGGATAGGGGCAAAATGGTAATTTTGCCTAGGATGAAATAGAATGCAAATGTATATGAAATGTGATAGATTAATAGTTAAATTTATCCATATAGATTCAGAAAGACCAACTATGGAACTAGATCGAGGAAAGCAAAAGGTTTCAGATTAGTTGAAATTCAAAAACGAATTATTTTCAAGGTAAGTTCGTGTAACTTAAAAATATATGTTATTATTCTTGAATTGAATTGTATGATTGAGTTGATTTGTGTGAGATAACATATACCTAATGAAATAGTCTTAAGTTGTATAATACGAACAAATTATCATGTTCCAGTCAAATGTTGAATTTCGATGGTTTAAGAATAATAGTGCATATGTTGCAAATAGAATTTAGCCCGAACGAGTAATTCTAATGTAAGCCCTCTTGAGTTTAGGTTATAAATTGGATTTAGCCTGGACGGGTAATCCATATTAAGCTCTTTGGAGCATATGCTACAGATAGGATTTAGCCTGGACTGGTCCTACTATAAAATGTACGGTTCAAGAGTGTGCCTTTTTATTATGTACCCTAATGGGTACTTTTGCACATGTGTGTTGATAAACCGTAATTTATACATATTATTATCCTTCACTTAACATGTTATTGAATGATTTATCCTTAGATTTGGTGAATTTGATGCTCCTAATCATTTAATTTCATGTTTTATACTTAGGTGAGCATAGGAGAGCTAAAAGAACGAGAAATAGGCCAAAAACGGAGAAAATGGGCCGACAAGGGAAAACAACACGGCCTGGACTTCCTCACACGGGCAGAACACACATCTGTGCCAATCTAACAGGCTTGACTACGGCCCAAATGAACCTCAGCAAGGGCATGTTGATATCTCATCCTGGACCTTAGCCTGAAGTACTCGCACATGGCCGTGTCACACGGGCGTGTCCCTGTCGAACCCTAGCTAAGTTCCATTCAGAAAAAGGCAAGTTTTAGGGCTTTTAGGCATTCAAAAGCCTATTTAAACACCCTAGAGGAAGACCAAAAGGGAGACGAAAACCGATTGATCCATCTCAGATGCCGGATTCATCATCAAGATTGAAGATCTCTCCTCAATTTCCCCTTAGGAATTTTGAGTTTTCTTTATGTTTTGTATTCTTTATTATTCTGAGATGTTTTCTTATTTAGTTATGAACTAAAACCCCTAAATACTTAAGGGGAATGAAACCTAAGACGAATCTTGTTATTATTTTCTAAATCATATGATAAATATTTGACTTGTTCTTAATTATGTGTTCTTAATTCTTGTTTTGATATTTCATGATAGCACTTCAAGTTAATGCTCTTAGTTGGAGGATGAATAGTCCCTGGCTAAGAGTGACTTTGTCATAATTAAGCGGAGTTGATTGCGCGCCTAGAGATAGGGTGACAAGATTTTGCCGGATTAGGGTGGAACCTAATAAGGGAATCCATAGATCGAGTTAATGCAACCCTAGGGTGCTAATTAGAGAAAAGCCTCAGTTATTCAACCTAGGTATTAGACGTTATTAGTCTTGAATAGGGATAATAACATAACTTAGGGATTCCTACGGAACAAGTTAAATGAATAAATCATCCGGTTCGGAGCCAAAATAACAAGTAAAGTCTAGGTGGATTTTTCCTTAGGTATTGTCCTCGTTTTTCCCAAAAGTAATTTCCCAATTCTATTTTCTGTAACTCATTAGTTTAATTAATTAGTTAGTTAAAACAAACCCCTTATTTCTTAGGCTAGATAATAAAAAGACAGTCATTAATAGTACTTTTAGTCCTTTGGGTTCGACAATCCGGTCTTGCTAAAGCTATACTACTGTTCGATAGGTACACTTGCCTACATCGTGATAAATAGTTAGTCTCAAGAACTTTTAGTTATAAATTTATAAAACCTATCACGAAAAATCACGATCAAGTTTTGGCGTCGTTGTCGGGGACTAAAATATTAAGAACACTCAATTTTTATTACTTTAGCCATTTATTTTTCTTGCAATTTAATTTTAATTTAATTTTTACTTTTATTTACTCATTTTCTTTTTCTTTCTTCTGGCAGGTTCTTATAGTTTATGACAAGAAGAAACCCGTCGGGACCACTGGTTTTTGACGAAGAGATCGATCGCACAGCTCGTAGAAACTGATGAGAAATAAGGCGAAGCCTAAGATACACATAGGAAGAGTAAGGGGACGATATCTCAACTACAACCGAAAAGATGGATGAAAATCAAGACAATCAGCTACCTCCGCAATACCCGCTGAATTAGCAAATCAGAATCCTGCTCCTCAGACTATGTATGATTATGCTAAACCTAATTTAATAGGAATTGAGTCAAGTATAGTTGGGCATGCTATTGCTGCAAATAATTTTGAACTGAAACCTAACACGATTCAAATGATACCGCAATTTGTTTAGTTTGATGCTTTGCAGGATGAAAATCCCAACACTCACTTGGTGAATTTTCTAGAAATCTGCGATACTTTTAAAATTAATGACGTCTCTGATGAAGCCATTCATCTTCGGTTATTCCCTTTTTCACTAAGGAACAAGGCTAAACAGTGGTTGAACTTGTTACCACGAGGGTCTATCACTACTTGGGAACAAATGACTGAAAATGTTTTATTAAAGTATTTTCTGTCGGCTAAAACGGCTAAGTTACGTAATGATATCTCTTCTTTTGTGCAGATGGATTTAGAAACACTTTACGATGTATGGGAGAGATACAAGGACCTACTGCAAAGGTGCCCTCACCATGGGTTACCTCGATGGTTACAAGTTCAAACGTTCTACAATAGTGTGAATCCCTCAACAAGACAGATGATTGACGCAACCGCTAGTGGAACCATCAACAACAAAACACTTGAAGAGGCTTACGAATTTATTGAGGAGATGTCACTGAATAACTATCAGTGGCAAGTCATAAGGACTAAGCCAAGTAAAACAACAGGCATTTATAACGTCGACTCGATTACTATGCTGTCAAATCAGGTAGAACTTCTAAATAAAAAGATTGATGTTTTACTTGGTTCTACGCAGGTTCATCCAGTGATGCAATGTGAAGCGAATGGAGGTGGATCGAGTAATCCAGAATATCAACCCTATGGTCACCACATAGAGAACGAGCAATTAAATTATATGGGTTATAATCCTCGATCTCAAAATAATCCTTACAGTAATACCTGTAATGCAGGTTGGAGGAATCACCCAAACTTCTCATAGGGAGGTCAAGGAAATCAGAGACCACCACCACCCTCAGGCTTACCGAGACAGCACTTAAAAATCAACAAGCATAAATCCAAGGGCTCAAAAATCAGATAGGCCAGCTGTCCAAACTAATTTCAGAATGACCACAAGGTAGCTTGCCAAGTAATACTGAACCTAACCCAAGGGAACAGTTCAACGCAATTAATGTTCAAGGTGAAGAAGGATTCGTTGAGCCTGAGCCAGAACCAAGGCAGGAAACTGTGGTGAGCAAAGGTAAAGGTGGTGTAAGTCATAATGAAAACAAAACGGTGAGTGTAGAATATAAACCTCGTGTGCCATACCTTAACGTGACAGGGAAAGACCGCTCAGATGAACAATTTGGTAAATTCTTTAAACTTTTGAAAAAATTACATATTAACTTACCGTTTATTGAAGCTCTATCGCAGATGCCGAATGCAATGAAAATTTTAAGGGAGCTTTTAGCAAACAAGCGAAAATTGGACAAAGCGTCGCATGTGGAACTAAACGCAGTTTGCTCAACAAATCTACAGAATAAGCTACCCAACAAATTAAAAGATCCAGGGAGTTTTACAATTACTTTCTTAATTGGTAGTTTAGATGTTAATAATGCATTAGCTGATTTAGTGGCAAGCATTAACGTCATGCCTTACAAAATGTTTAAGCAACTAGGTCTTGGGAAACCTTGTAACGCCCCCACGCCCGAAACCGTCACCGGAGTCAAGCTTGAGGCGTTACTAAACTTATCTTACCTTTTAAACAACTCTAAACCACTTATTTTAATTTTCCGAATAAACTGTTTTTCTGCGTCATAGCTGCTTAAAAATTCATTTCTCGAGTTTCAAAACTCGAAATTAAGATCCGTAAATTTTTCCTGAAACTAGACTCATATATCTATCTACTAATTTTTTTCTAGAATTTTTGACTTAGCCAAATAGTACAGTTTATTAGTTAAAGTTACCCCTGTTTCAGAATTTGACTGCACTGACCTCTACTTACTACAAACCACTTTTCTCCCTATAAAAAATTAATATAACTATATCGTTTGTTTCTATTAAAACTAGATTCAATAAGGATTCTAACCATATAAATTAAACCACCTAATTATTTTTTTACAATTTATGGTGAATTTCCAAATTTGAAACAGGGATCTAGAATTTTCTCTGACCCTGTTTCACTAAAACTCAGATATCTCATAAAATATAATACCTTTACCTGTTTTGCTTATTCCATAAGAAAATAGACATAATAAGATTTAATTTCATATATTATTCACCATCAAACCATGTCTCTATGATTTTTAGTGATTTTTCAAAATCACATTATTTCTGATACTTGAATCTGTTTTTAAGTTACTTTCACATTTTCTTAGTTTTCATGTGATAGTTACTACTTATTCATACATACAATTAAACATGTATATCATCAGCCATTCTATTAGCTAATCACTAGCAAGTATTTACACATCATTCATTGATCATATCATATCAAAAGAAACCAAGTTCCTATACATGCCATACACAAAACTAAACGTCTAACTATACCAATGTGATTCCTTCGATAGTGTGATCGGGTCTCCGACGTTTCCTTCAATCCCCGAGTGGCTAGATAAAAACTATAAGAAAAAGAAAATAAAGAGAGTAAGCACTAGGCTTAGTAAGCTTACAAGCAAATAAATTACAACATTCAACATAATGAATAATTATACATAATGTCACCTAGCCTCATAAACTTTCTTTACTTCTCATTTTCTACCTTCTTCTTTACTTACTTACCTTCTTTCTTACCCGACCTTTCACTATTCATAAATATAATCTACCTTCCTTTTGCTGATAATTCACTGTAATTTAACGTGTACAATGACCCATTGAACCACTCGGAATACTAAGGATCTTTGGCTCGTTCTGTCTATCAATATCTCGCCAATGCCATGTCTTCGACATGGACTTACATGAATTATTCCTGTCTCTCCAATGCCATATATATATATATATCTAATATGGGCTTACATGGCTCATTCCTGTCTCCAAAGCCATATATCCGATATGGACTTACATGGCTCATTTCTCATCCCGTCTGTCTGTCAACCCCAATATCCTAACATTCCTAAGGTTCAAACGGGGCTTCCTAATGCTTTTTCTCTATCACTTTGCCTTTAATTTGACTTTAAATATTCTCATAAAATAAGTATATAAATGCTGGAAATTTACAATAATAATGTAAAATAAAAGAATATTGCATTTATTTCTTCAGAACTTACCTCTTATGCAAAAATAGCTACTTTTACCATTTCGTCCACAACTTGGTATTTTCTGCATTTTAGCTTGAATTTCAGTTTTCCTTGCTCTATCATTTAAAATATAGTCTAATTAGGACTCAAATTATTCAAATTGACCCAAAATCATATTTTGGCAAAATTCCAATTTTGCCCCTAAACTTTTGCATATTTACACTTTTGGCCCAAAGCTCGTAAATTAAACTTCAGCCTATTTTCTTATGTTTCATGACATGCTGGTCATTTTTCCCTTCTATGGCAGCATCAAATTCATACTCTAACAAGCACTTATGACTATTAGGTATTTTTACCGATTAAGTCCTTTTACTCGTTTTTGCTTAAAACCGAGTAGTACAAGTTGTCTAACATAATTTAAAACCTCATATTCTATCATAAAACACCAAAATACACAAATTTCACCTATGGGTATTTTTCCAAATATGAACCCTAACTTAAATTATTGCTAGCATAAGCTTTATCGAGCTACCGGGACTCCGAAAACGTAAAGAACATTAAAAATGGGGCTTGGAATCACTTACCATGGAGCTTGAAAGCTTGAAACAAACCCTAGCTATGGAGAACCCTTGAAATTTCGTCCTAATGAAGAGGATGGACAAAAATTGGCTTTTAATTTTGTTTTAATTCATTTTAATAACTAAATGACCAAAATGCCCTTACTACTAAACTTTCAAAAATTCCTTCCATGTCCTAATTTTTGTCCATAGACTTAGAAATTGGTAAAATTCTCTTTAAGGACCTCTAATTAATAATCTAATTCAATTTTATGCAAAATACTTCTAGAACACAAGTTTTGCAATTTATTCAATTTAGTCCCTAATTTCAAATTAAGTACTTTATGCATAGAATTTCTTCATGAACTTTTCACACAATCATGCAAACATATCATAGACCTCAAAATAATAATAAAATAATTTTTTCTACCTCGGATTTGTGGTTTCGCAACCACTTGCTCCATTTAGGCCCTATTTCGGGATGTTACATTTCTCCGCCCCTTTAGGGATTTTCGTCCCAGAAAATCTTACACATGAAGAGATTTGGATCTTGTTTTTAGCATAGCATCTTCAAGTTCCCATGTAGCCTCGTCTACCCCATGTAGTCCGACTATCTCTGAAATATACAACTCGGCCAACTTGTCAAGTGAAAAATCCATACGAACTAGGATAAAATGAGCCGACTTCGTTAACTTATCAATCACAACCCATACACTGCATCTTTCTTTCTCGATGTAAATGGCAATCCTATTGACAGATCAAGCATCTAGAAACAAACTCGAAATGTCCCTTTTCATTCCTACCCACCAAAGACATTTCTTCAAATCATTATACATCTTTGTACTACCCGGATGAATAGACAAAAAACTACTATGTGCTTCCCAGTAAGATCTTTCGAATAAGCTCATCATTCTTCTACACATACCTGGGTGATAATCGATCACTAGCTCATAATCTTTAATCAACTCTAGCCATCTTCTTTGCTTCAATTTCAAACTTTTGTGATCGGTGAATATGTGGCACTTCTCACCGTGCAAATGATGTCTCCAAATCTTCAACGCAAAAATAATGGCAACTAGCTCTAAATCATGTATCGGATAGTTCTTCTCATGTGGCTTTAGGCGTCTAAAGGCATAAGCAATTACCTTCCCTTCCTGCATAAGTACACAACCAAGTCCATTCATGGACGCATCACCATAAATCACAAACTCCTTACCCGGTTTCTAGTTGTACTAAAATAGGAGCTTTAGTCAATAATGCTTTTAACTTGTCAAAACTCTGCTCACACTTCTCACCCATTCAAACTTGATATCCTTTCGCAGCAATTTTATTAGTGAGGTAGCTATCATGGAAAATCCTCTACAAATCGCTTTATAATATCCTAAGCAAGACCAAGAAAACTTCTAACTTCGATACATTTCTAGGAGGCTTCCAATTAACAATGGCTGAAATCTTGCTCGAATCAACCTTAATACCTTCACGTGAGACAATATGTCCTAGAAAACCAACTTCTCGTAACTGATTCACTTTTCTTGAACTTGGCATACAACCGATTATCTCTCGAAATATGTAAAAGCGTTTCTCAAATGCTCTGCATGCTCGGTCTCATCATGAGAATAAATCAAGATATCATCAATGAACACAACTACAAACTTATCCAAGTACGGTCTAAAAATTCGGTTCATTAAGTCCATGAAAATGGCAGGAGCATTAGTCAAGTCAAATGGCATCACAAGGAACTCATAATGACCATACCTAGTCCTAGAAGCGATCTTGGGACATCTAACTCTTTAACTCATGGCCCGATAGTATCCGGATCTCAAATCTATCTTGGAGAACACAAGTAGCTCCCTTCAATTGATCAAACAGATCATCAATTCTAGGCAATGGATACTTGTTCTTTCTTTATTACCTTGTTAAGTTGCTGATAATTTATGCACAATCTCATCGATTCGTCATATTACCTTGTTTCAATTCCAGAATTCCTTTCTCTTACGTCAATAAACCCCACATGATGTACTTTTATGAAATTCCTCCCGAAAGAAATCCCAAGTGATCCTCTCCTTTGGTACAAGCTGATACAAGTGTCTTCCACCAGATGAGTAGGTCGAGTCTCTAAGAAGTGATATTACACATTTCATACATTCCTCGGGTGTACAAGATAATTCATCAAAGACTCGATAGTATTTTCTAACCAAAATTTTGCTCTTTCTGCATCATCATGTTTTGTTGCTCGGAACTCTTACGCCCCTTGTTTCCGATTCTATCAACTGTGGCTTTTCTCTTATCATTGTACCATGATCGGGAAGCTTGAGCTACATGGGTAACTGAGAGTCATGAGGGGGTGGAGGTCTAACTACCGGATTAAATGCGAACGAACTCGGCAAACCAATTATTCAAAGCTTGGAGAGAGCTTCTCGAGTCACTCCTCCCTGATTAATCATATTCTTGGCCTATTCTCGGATGGCGCTACCCCTTCCGCGGGAGCAGCGCATTACTTTCTACATCATCATCACCACTCTCGCTCGGGATCCATTACAATAAAACAAAATATTTAAAAATCGTCGAGAGTCGCCACACTATCAAAATACGGGTATGGCATGTATAGCTAGACATTTACTCACACTAACTGTTCCGAGAACCGACTAAACCTGCTCTGATACCAATAAATGTAACGCCCACGCATGAAAACCGTCACCGGAGTCAAGCTTGAGGTGTTACTAAACTTATCTTACCTTTTAAACAACTCTAAACCACTTATTTTAATTTTCGGAATAAACTATTTTTCTGCGTCATAGCTGCTTAAAAATTCATTTCTCGAGTTTCAAAACTCAAAATTAAGATCCGTAAATTTTTCCTGAAACTAGACTCATATATCTATCTACTAATTTTTTTCTAGAATTTTTGAATTAGCCAATTAGTACAGTTTATTAGTTAAAGTTACCCCTGTTTCAGAATTTGACTGCACTGACCTCTACTTACTTCAAACCACTTTTCTCCCTATAAAAAAATTAATATAACTATATCGTTTGTTTCTATTAAAACTAGATTCAATAAGGATTCTAACCATATAAATTAAACCACCTAATTATTTTTTTACAATTTATGGTGAATTTCCAAATTTGAAACAGGGGATCTAGAATTTTCTCTGACCCTGTTTCACTAAAACTCAGATATCTCATAAAATATAATACCTTTACCTGTTTTGCTTATTCCATAAGAAAATAGACATAATAAGATTTAATTTCATATATTATTCACCATCAAACCATGTCTCTACGATTTTTAGTGATTTTTCAAAATCACATTATTTCTGATACTTGAATCTATTTTTAAGTTACTTTCACATTTTTCTTAGTTTTCATGTGATAGTTACTACTTATTCATACATACAATTAAACATGTATATCATCAGCCATTCTATTAGCTAATCACTAGCAAGTATTTACACATCATTCATTGATCATATCATATCAAAAGAAACCAAGTTCCTATACATGCCATACACAAAACTAAACGTCTAACTATACCAATGTGATTCCTTCGATAGTGTGATCGGGTCTCCGACGTTTCCTTCGATCCCCGAGTGGCTAGATAAAAGCTATAAGAAAAGAAAATAAAGAGAGTAAGCACTAGGCTTAGTAAGCTTACAAGCAAATAAATTACAACATTCAACATAATGAATAATTATACATAATGTCACCTAGCCTCATAAACTTTCTTTACTTCTCATTTTCTACCTTCTTCTTTACTTACTTACCTTCTTTCTTACCTGACCTTTCACTATTCATAAATATAATCTACCTTCCCTTTTGCTGATAATTCACTGTAATTTAACGTGTACAATGACCCATTGAACCACTCGGAATACTAAGGATCTTCGGGTCGTTCTCGTCTATCAATATCTCGCCAATGCCATGTCTTCGACATGGACTTACATGAATTATTCTGTCTCCAATGCCATATATATATATATCTAATATGGGCTTACATGGCTCATTCATGTCTCCAAAGCCATATATCTGATATGGACTTACATGGCTCATTTCTCTGTCTCCTGTCTGTCTGTCAACCCCAATATCCTAACATTCCTAAGGTTCAAACGGGGCTTCCTAATGCTTTTTCTCTCACACTTTGCCTTTAATTTGACTTTAAATATTCTCATAAAATAAGTATATAAATGCTGAAATTTACAATAATAATGTAAAATAAAAGAATATTGCATTTATTTCTCAGTAAACTTACCTCTTATGCAAAAATAGCTACTTTTACCATTTCGTCCACAACTTGGTATTTTCTGCATTTTAGCTTGAATTTCAGTTTTCCTTGCTCTATCATTTAAAATATAGTCTAATTAGGACTCAAATTATTCAAATTGACCCAAAATCATATTTTGGAAAAATTACAATTTTGCCCCTAAACTTTTGCATATTTACACTTTTGGCCCAAAGCTTGTAAATTAAACTTCAGCCTATTTTCTTATGTTTCATGACATGCTGGTCATTTTTCCCTTCTATGGCAGCATCAAATTCATACTCTAACAAGCACTTATGACTATTAGGTATTTTTACCGATTAAGTCCTTTTACTCGTTTTTGCTTAAAACCGAGTAGTACAAGTTGTCTAACATAATTTAAAACCTCATATTCTATCATAAAACACCAAAATACACAAATTTCACCTATGGGCATTTTTCCAAATATGAACCCTAACTTAAATTATTGCTAGCATAAGCTTTATCGAGCTACCGGGACTCCGAAAACGTAAAGAACATTAAAAATGGGGCTTGGAATCACTTACCATGGAGCTTGAAAGCTTGAAACAAACCCTAGCTATGGAGAACCCTTGAAATTTCGTCCTAATGAAGAAGATGGACAAAAATTGGCTTTTAATTTTGTTTTTAATTCATTTTAATAACTAAATGACCAAAATGCCCTTACTACTAAACTTTCAAAAATTCCTTCCATGTCCTAATTTTTGTCCATAGACTTAGAAATTGGTAAAATTCTCTTTAGGGACCTCTAATTAATAATCTAATTCAATTTTATGCAAAATACTTCTAGAACACAAGTTTTGCAATTTATTCAATTTAGTCCCTAATTTCAAATTAAGTACTTTATGCATAGAATTTCTTCACGAACTTTTCACACAATCATGCAAACATATCATAGACCTCAAAATAATAATAAAATAATTTTTTCTACCTCGGATTTGTGGTTTCGCAACCACTGTTCCATTTAGGCCCTATTTCGGGATGTTACAAACCTAAACAAACTAGGATGAGCATTCAATTATTAGATAAAACTATAAGATTTTCTAGGGGTATTATTGAAGATGTACTAGTTAAAATAGATAAATTTATATTTCCCATTGATTTTGTTGTTCTAGACATAGAGGAGGATAACAACACCTCTTTGATTTTAGGGAGACCCTTTTTAGCAACTGCTAAAATGATTATTGATATTGGAACAGGTGAGCTTACACTTCGTGTGGAAGACGAAATGATTACCCTTCATGCTCGTAATTCTGGCAACACATCGAAAATTAAAGGTAATTGTCCACACCAGTCTACTAAAACTGATAATATGGCGTAACCTACTTTGCAAGAATTAAGTCTGAAAGAAGTTCACGAGCCATGATCCAGCAATAATAGAGGACCCATTCATGAAGAACGAAGGCAACAAATAGAGGAGCTAGATGAATGGCGAGCACATAAATCGAGAACACACGATAAACTAAAACTACGCCAGAACAAGCTCGATACCTCTCCAAATCAACCTAAGGTTGGAGATAAAGTCTTACTAGATGCCGTAGATCCTCACACTGTCAGTGCCAGCCCAAATAAAGAAATCCCTCTTACGGTACTTAGTATTTTCCCATTCAGTACAGACAGGTCAGTCATCCCAAGTTCGGCACTTTTAAGGTAAACAACACCCATCTAAAACCTTATTTTGATGAGATTGATAGCAGGAATGAGGAGTATGAACTCCTCGAACCACCATGACCATTCAATAGAGAGGTAAGTCGAGCTTAGACTATAAATAAGCGCTTCTCGGAAGGCAACCTGAGCACTAACTGTATTAACACCTTTAAATTTTAGTGTTTAACACCTAACCTAATAACGGAGCTCTTGAAAACAGGTTTACCACAGAGACACGGTCAAGCACACGGGCGTGCTTAGGACCGTGTGAAAACAAGGCAAAGATTTCCCCAAAACACGGGCTCTAATAAATAGCCACGACCGTGCGACATGGCCGAGGGCGAACCTTCCAAAACAACACGGGCGTGTGACACGCTCGTGCCCCAATACCGTGGTTGAAACTTAGAAACTAGCACGGGCGTGTGACATGCCTGTGTCTAGTACCCATGGTCGAACCTGTCAAATTAACACTGGCGTGGGCCAGGAAACACGGGCGTGGGAGAAGCGAACGAAGCTAGACACGTCGTCTGACACGGCCGTGTACACCAACACGCCCAAGGCATACGTGCGTGGGTCGAATGTCAGGCACATTGAAATTAGCAAAAACGTGAAACACACACGCTGAAATTGGGGAACAAAGGGCGTGTCCCCTGGCTGTGTGGCCCAAAATCTATAAATACCCTGCACTATTCATTGTCTTCTTCATTCAAAAATCCTAACCCTAGCAGCTTGCTGCAATCCCACACAGCCTCCTTGCTATGCCCGTGCACCGCCTCCAACACTATTTTTGACGTTCATTCTTCCCTCTCTAGCGTTTGTTCACTATTTTCTTATCTATTTTATTGATTTCTAAGGCTATTTATCATAATAATATGCAATTTTTCATGTTACTTTCATATTTTTATCACTCAAATGCTATACTAGAATAGTTATTATCTTTCCCTTGTTAAAGTTCTTACTCATTACATGATTTCTCTACTACATTTGACTAGTTTTAAGTGAATATTCATGATTTCTCATGCCTTTTGTGTTGACATTTTTTTGTTCATCCATACAATATTCTTTGCCATTTTTTTTTTTTAGTTATTCATGCTACTATCATGTAATGCCACAAAAGTATGCTATAAAATGGATTAGTTTAGTTAAATTTGTTAAGTGTTGTGGCTGAAATTATTTACGATTTTTTTTTACCTTGACCAAGACGAATTAATGGTTTTGATTGTAGGTTCACCATGTCGTCTTCATAAAAGAAAGCCTCTATCCCCGCATCAAAAAAAAGGAAAGGAGCGTCATCTTCCTCGAGCCCTACCGCAAAAATTTGCCACCCTTTTCTACAATTCCCCAACGAGCCCCAAGAAGAACTTTTCCAAATACTACGGGCCCCACCTTTAACCGCGGGCCGCTGCATCGACTGGGCTACGGTAGAACAAGTTCAGCTGGCGGATATGATTCGGGCCCTCCTAACCACAGATCCTTAGGAGCTTTTCTTTAGGATGATCGAGCTGACGTACCTTGAGCTCACAATGGAACTGTGCTCGACATTCCATCTTCAGACCGTTATGACCAACCATGATGATCCCGGCACGGTCCAATTTAGACTTGGTGGTCTAGTACGCCAATTGAGCGTCCCAGAGTTTGGTGCAGCACTGGGCCTTTACATAGAGGAGTTCCAAGAGGAGAACGATCTCGATACCCTCAACAACCACATCCATTATTCTCCTTCAAAGTGCTGGAATGCCCTCGTGCCATGTTCGGCCGGCTACTGACCCAGTCGCTCCAAGGCATCATCTCTCCCTCCGTCCTTAAGGTATCTACATTCTATTTTATCTCACACTTTGACAGGGCAGGGAGAGAGCACTGGTGTCATCAATACCCACGACGTCTACTATTTATGGTGTATGTCGCATAGGCACGTCCTCGACCTCGCCTGCCTTCTAGCCCTTGCCATTCGCCACCAGACGGAGCGACATCGGAGGGGGGTCATCTCCGTTGGCCCCTACGTGACTCGACTGGCGAGACACTTCGGACTCCTCGACACTGCGACCAAAGAATCATCCCTTACCCTCATCGGCCAGATGTCTCCACAAGGCATTTCGAGCATCTTAGCATGAGGATGATCGAGAGGCGCCAAGGAACTTACCCTCCCCAATATCGACTTGCCCAATGTACCGAGGAGGAGGCTCCAGAGGACATTACTGATGATGTCCCTCCCCAGCACAAGGACCCACCATCCCAGCCACCACACTCTCATTGTCCAGTTCATACGGCGGCTTCATATGCTGGCATATCTGAGCGCCTCAACCGATTCGAACAGTAGTGTTTTCAGTGATTTGACAACATTGATGCTACTCTCTAGCAGATCTGTCAGCACTTCCACATCTCATCCCCACCACCACCTCGCGAACCATCCGGCGATGATGATGATGTTTAATTTAATTTTATCTTTATTTTATTTTATTTTATTTTTATTTTTATTTTTATTTTAAGTCTTTATTAATTTCACTTTTAACATTTAATATTATTTCCCTTTTGTTACTATCTCATATTTAGGTTTTATTAATTAATTTTAGTCTCGGCTATTCCTTTATGAGTAATTATTCTAATATCCCCTAAACAGTGCCTGATTTTCTCACAGTTATAAAGAGCTCTAAAGCTCACAATCACTTAGGAACTTCAAACTCCATTGGAAAAGGTTCTCCACGACTGCCATGCCCTACTCGATAATGAGATATAATATTTTTTTGGCGCAACACTTATGGCACCCATCCTCTACCACCACTGGAGTATCCTCCTCCACCCTAAATAACTCCAAACTAGGGAGTTCATTCATTAACAATTCAGGAAGTTTCAATTCTCTCCTTATCCTACGATTTTATATTTTTCTATATATCTATCTTTGTATATTGAGGGCAATGTACATCTTAAGTGTGGAGGGGTAATCATTTCATTATCAGAAAAATCCCTGAATGTTGCCTTGTTCTCTTGTAAATCTCTCATATCATGTTTAGGATGAATTTTGATTGACTTATAATTTTTATTGATATATCTTGAATTAAAACATAGGCATTCATGCATTGATTATTTAAACTTTAAGACATTAGAAAATTAAGAATGATAAGTTGGTTTTTAAGAATTTAAAATTTTAGGTTGTTTCCCCAAGTTTAGGTATTATCTTGAATTGGAGTCTACAAGTTTAAACATCAAAAAACCATAATTTTTGTAAGATTTTGAGCCTTCAAGAGCATCTATTAATTCTTTCATGCTCACTTTTATTATTGCTTTGAGTGTGTCAATATCGAATTGTTATTCTAGAACTTGCTTGATTATGCATGTCAAGACCACACCATTTTATTTAATATGTCAAGATGATAGAGGCACTTAGGATTAACCCACTCATGCCATGAAAAGCCTACCTCCACAATTAACCCTTAGTAAACCTCTTTGAGCCTAACAAACCCTTCCTTGTATTACCCTTAATGTTAACCTTTAACCTATTATTGTTGAAATCCCCTAAATTAATTTGATCCCTATTTTTGTCGAGAGTTGATTTGAATAAATTACTTAGCTATGTCTTGTTCTTAATAGTAATCTATGTTATTTGACTTGTTCTTAAAAAAAAAACATGTATATATATTAGTAGTGATCTTTTGTTTGTGAGCTTCAGTATTCAAATTCCATAGTTACCGAAGAAGCTTTATTGTACGCAAGTGATGATTAAATATTTTTCTAGTTAAGTAATTTTTTCAAGTCAAACTCGATTCTAACCTTTTCTTTCAGCTTGTGACCACACCCCCTAACCAAGCCTCGTTACAACCCTCTAAAGACCTTTTGATTGATGTATCATCTTAATTTATAGTGGTGGAGATTTGATTTTCATGTAAGCCTATGGTAATAACTTTTCATGTTGACTGATAAGTGCTGGTTTCGTTGTCCTTAAACACTTCAAGTGATTTGAGTGAATCTTTAGTGAGGATGTTAAACTCTGTGAGGTTTCAAATTGATGGCAACAACTTAGATGAGGGGAGATGCTTAAGTTTTTCATGATTAAATTACTCAACTTGGAATGTTTAAAGCTTTAATGTTCTTTTAGTTGACTTCTTAATGTATGATCACTTATGGGTTAGTTTGAGATATTATTGATAGGAATTATAAGTTGAGAAAAAGGAATTCTTAATTATGAAGAGAGGATTTTGCTTGAGGACAAGCAAACGCTTAAGTGTGGGGGTATTTGATAAACTATAGTTTATACATATTTTTATCTTTCGCTTAACACGTTATTGAATGATTTATCCTTATATTTGGTGAATTTGATGCTCTTAATCCTTTAATTTCATGTTTTATACTTAGGTGAGCATAGGAGAGCGAAAAGAACAAGAAACGGGCCAAAAATAGAGAAAATGGGCTGACAAGGGAAAACAACATGGCTTGGACTTCCTCACACGGGTAGAACACATGCCCGTGCCAATCTAACAGGCTCGACCATAGCCCAAATCAACCTCAACATGGGCGTGTTGATATCTCAGCCTGGACCACGGCCTGAAGTACTCGCACATGGCTGTGTCACACGGGCGTGTCCCTGCCGAACCCTAGCTAAGTTCCATTCAGAAAAGGGCAAGTTTTAGGGATTTTAGGCATTCAAAAGCCTATTTAAACACCCTAGAGGAAGACTAAAAGGGAGACAGAGAATAGGGAGTAAGGAATTACTCCAAGGAAGCCGATTGATCCATCTCAGAAGCCGGATTCATCATCAAGACTGAAGATCTCTCCTCAATTTCTCTTTAGGAGTTTTGGGTTTTCTTTATGTTTTGTATTCTTTATTATTCTGGGATGTTTTCTTATTTAGTTATGAACTAAAACCCCTAAATACCTACGGGGGATGAAACCTAAGACGAATCTTGTTATTATTTTTTGAATCGTATGATAAATATTTGACTTGTTCTCAATTATGTGTTCTTAACTCTTGTTTTGATATTTCAGGATATCACTTCAAGTTAATGCTCTTAGTTTGAGGATGAATAGTCCATGGCTAAGAGTGACTTTGTCATAATTAAGCGGAGTGGATTGCGCGCCTAGAGATAGGGTGACAAGATTTTTCCAGATTAGGGTGAAACCTAATAAGGGAATCTATAGATCAAGTTAATGCAACCCTAGGGTGTTAATTAGAGAAAAGTCTCGGTTATTCAACCTAGGGATTAGATGTTATTAGTCTTGAATAGGGATAATAACATAACTTAGGGATTTCTACAAAACAAGTTAAATGAATAAATCGTCCAATTCGGAGCCAAAATAACAAGTAAAGTCTAGGTGGATTTTTCCTTAGGTATTGTCCTAAATCAATCGGTTTTTCCAAAAGTAATTTCCCAATTCTATTTTCTGCAACTCCTTAGTTTAATTAATTAGTTAGTTAAAACAAACCCCTTATTTCTTAGGCTAGATAATAAAAAGACAGTTATTACTACTACTTTTAGTCCTTTGGGTTCAACAATCCGGTCTTGCTAAAGCTATACTACTGTTCGATAGGTACACTTACCTAATCGTGAGAATAGTTAGTCTCAAGAACGTTTAATTATAAATTTATAAAACTTATCACGAAAAATCACGATCAAGTTTTTGGCGCCATTGCCGGGGACTAAAATATTAGGAACACTCAATATTTATTACTTTAGCCATTTATTTTTCTTGCAATTTAATATTTACTTTTATTTACTAATTTTCTTTTTCTTTCTTCTGGCAAGTTCTTATAGTTTATAACAAAAAGAAACCCGTCGATACCATTGCTTTTTGACGAAGAGATCGATCTTACAGCTCGTAAAAACTGACAAAAAATAAGGCGAAGCCTAAGATACACAGAGGAAGAGCAAGAGGACAATATCTCAACTACAACCAAAGAGATGGCTGAAAATCAAGACAATTAGCTACCTCCAGCAATACCCGCTGAATTAGCAAATCAGAATCTTGCTCCTCATACTATGTATGATTATGCTAAACCTAATTTAACAGGAACTGAGTCAAGTATAGTTAGGCCTGCTATTGCTGCAAATAATTTTGAACTGAAACCTAACATGATTCAAGTGATACATCAATTTGTTCAATTTGATGGTTTGTAGGATGTAACACCACTTACTTGTATCTAAGGCCGGAACAGAGTACGAGGCATTACCAGACTTAACAATACACATAGACGAAAATTGGGCCATAAAATTTCATTTAATTCAAAACTTTTCGAACATATGCATAACAAACAAAGTTAACTATATCATTACATCAAAAGATAGGACATAGCACGATTAATTAAACTTATAAACCATAATGGATAAGGACCACATCTGATAATCATATACGATAACTCAATGCAGACTGATACGTATGGTTAAAATCATAATAAAAATACATATCACAAACCAACTTCCTATACATGCCACTCACTTGATATTTCTAATATTTGAATTAATTCTCCCAAAAATGATAGTTTGATAGTGTGATTTTACCTCCGACGATCTCTAACCTCGAGCCGACCTGCCAATACTAAAGAAATGGAGAGGATGGGTAAGCTTTACGCTTAGTAAGTTCATATGAAAATAATAAGCAATTACTACGATGCTTTTCAAGATAAAACACTATAATTGTACAATTACACATATTTAGGTTAAGCTATGTTATCAAGTTCTGATTACTAAATCATTCATATCTGAAGCTATAAAACTTCAAATTTAGTTTCGTTAATTTTCCTTGAAACTAGATTCATATATCTTTCTCCCATAAAATTTTCAGAATTTTTGGTTTATCCAATTAGTACAGTTTATTAGTTAAAGTCTCCCCTGTTTCAGAGTACGACTACTTTGACCTCTGTGCACTACGAACCAAATTTCTCCCTGTACAGAATTCCAACGACCATGCCGTTTGTTTCCCTTAAAAATAATGTAAAATATGACTCTTAATAATTTTTGTACAATTTATGGTGAATTTATGAAGTTAGAACAGGGGATCTCGAATTCATTCAGACTCTGTTTCACAAGAATTCAAATATCACACAATATAGAATTCTTTTGCTTCCCCTGTTTCTTTCATGTGAAAATATACTAATTAAGATTTATTTTCATATATCATTTGCATTTTTATTCAACTTCCACAGTTTTTAGTGAATTTTCAAAGTCACGTTACTGCTGCTGTCCAAAACAATTTTATTGCTAATTCACTCTTTCACACTTTCTTTGTATTAACCTCATTTTAACATACATATCACAAATCATTTTCACCACATTTCATCCATCACAAGTATAGGCCCATGATTACAAGGTCACCATAAAATCATCCTCATGTATAACTTACTTGTTTATAACCTTACCATATCCCGGTCACTTAATGAACACATCATTCACATAAGCAAATCCCTGCACTTATTCATCACAAAACTCACAAAGCAGTACATAGTAAGTCTCCCGTTGAACACTTCGGATCAATCCTCGATACTTGGTGGTTTCAGAACATAGCTCCACCCATCATAAAGTTCGGCTCTCTTGTACACATGGTGAAAACTTAGTATCACCCATGTGACCTAGCCAGTTTATCCCGTAGCTCTCTTGTCTACATGGTGTCCTTCACCTGGAACCACGCATGCGACCTAGCTACATATATCCCGTAGCTCTCTTGTCTACATGGTGTACACATAGTATCACCCATACGAGCTAGCTACATCATAATGTCTCGTAGCTCTCTTGTACACATGATGTGCACTCAGCACCATACATGTGACCTAGCTACATACCATCTATATCATCCAATCTTTCCGAAGGTTCAACTGGGATTTCTCTCTTTTCTAACAATTTCACCAATCAAGTAATTATCAACAAACATATTTCCAATATTATTATAAAATATCATAATACAAGTAAAATTGATATATTACTTACATCTCATTTAATATCAAGGCAATAACATTAAATTACACATTACATTATTAAAAAATCATATGAAGTTACAATTGCTCATAATATCCATAATCATAGAAATCACATTTATGTATGATAATTCAATGCACTTCATGCACCATAGACATATTTTTAAATCAATTCATAAACTTAGCACCATAACATTTAATTTAACATAATTCAATTAATTCACTAAATTTAACTTTCAAATATAAATTACAACATTATTGCAGTATTATTATCATACCAACTTACCTCGATCCAGAAACGGTAATTTACTATTTTAGTCCATAACCTTGTATTCTCCCGATTTAAGCCTGAATCTCGATTTCCTTTATCTATAATATCACATTTAGCCTAATAATTAGTCACATTATTCATACGGCTCCAAAAATATATTTTTACAAATTTTCATTTTCACCCCTAAACTTTTGCATATTTGCACTTTTTCCCAAAGGTTCGGAAATTAAAATTCATCCCATTTTCGTATGTTTTATGACATGCTGATCATTTTTCCCTTCTATGGAAACATCAAATTCTCACTCTAACATGTACTTATGACTATTAGGTATTTTTACCGATTAAGCCCTTTTACTCGTTTTCACTTAAAACCGAGTAGCACAAGTTGTTTAACATAATTTAAAACCTCATATTATATCATAAAACACCAAAATACACAAATTTAACCTATGTATTTTTCCAAATACGAACCCTAGGTTGAATTATTGCTAGCATAAGCTTAATCAAGTTACCGGGATTCTAAAAATGTAAAGAACATAAAAAACGGGGTTAGAACGGACTTACTATTGAGCTTGGAAAGCTTGAAAACCCTATCCATGGCTTCCCCCATGCTAATTTCGGCCTCCATGAAAAAGATGAGTCAATTTTGGCTTTATTTTCCCTTTTTATTTCTTTTAATTACCAAATGACGAAAATACCCTTACTACTAAACTTTCCAAAAATTCCATCCATGTCCAATTTTTGTCCATAGACTTAGAAATTGGTCAAATTGCTATTTAAGACCTCCTCATTAATATTCCAAAGCAATTTCATACTAAAAACTTCTAGAATGCAAGTTTTGCAAATTATTCGATTTAGTCCTTAATTTCAATTTAAGCATTTATGCATAAAATTTCTTCACGAAATTTTCACACAATCATGCAATCATGTCATGGACCTCAAAATAATCATAAAATAATTATTTATATCTTAGATTTGTGGTCACAAAACCACTATTCCGATTAGGCCATTATTCGGGATATTACACAGGATGAGAATCCCAACACTCACTTGGCAAATTTTCTAGAAATCTACGATACTTTTAAAATTAATGGTGTCTCTAATGAAGCCATTCGTCTTTGGTTATTCCCTTTTTCACTAAGGAACAAGGCTAAACAGTGGTTGAACTCGTTACCACGAGGGTCCATCACTACTTGGGAACAAATGACCGAAAATTTTTTATTAAAGTATTTTCCGCCGTCGGCTAAAACGGCTAAGTTACATAATGACATCTCTTCTTTTGTGCAGATAGATTTAGAAACACTTTACGATGCATGGGAGAGATACAATGACCTACTGCAAAGGTGCCCTCACTATGGGTTACCTCTATGGCTGCAAGTTTATTTCCTGTTATACGGACTTACTAAGCATAAAATGCTTACTCCATTATTTTTCCCTATTTTATAGTACTCAAAGCTTACGAAGGTTGGAAGTCAGTCGGAGCAGTCATCACACTATCCACTATCTCATTTTGGTATAAATAGGAATCTCATTTTGGTATAATGACATGTATAAGCTTAGTTGGCCAATGATGGTTTGTATTGATTGTTTTGTAACCTAGCCATTGGAGTGGGTAATGATGGTCTAAGTTTGGCTATTTTAAAGTGATGTTTTGATAATCACATAAGTGCTTATTATGTGTTGGTTTGATGAAATTGTGTTAGCATAGAAGTTTATGACATGAGTAAGTTTATATCTATTGATGCATGAGATAATACTATATGACTGATGTTAAATCTATTGTGAATATGATGTTGGATTGGTGGATATATGTTTGAGAGTTTTAGTGTAGGAAAATGAGCCTAGGAAATGACCTTATTTTGTCCAAACGGGCAGACACACGGGCGTGTGTCTTGGCCATGTGTGACACACGACTTGTCCCATGGTATGTGGTTTGGCCGTATGTTCCCTACATCTTAAAAATGAGAAACAGAATGCTCAGAATTGGGCACATGGGCAGAGACATGGGTGTGTGTCTCAGTCGTGTGCTTGAGACGGCCTTGGACACGGGCGTGTTACACGGCCATGGAAAAATTACACCTAAATTTCAAAAATAAAAATTTGCCACACGGCCTAGCACACAGGTGTGTGACTTGGTCGTGTGACTTTAATTTCTTCATGCCTTAAAAGTCAAGAGAGTTACACGGGTTAGGGACACGAGTGTGTGTAGTACACGGCCTGACCACACGGGTGTGTCCTTAGACTACATAGGCATGTGAGCCCTGCACCTAGGAAAATTTTTAGAATTTTGCGAAAAATTATCAGAGTTCCCTATTTAGTCTCGATTTGATTCCCACACTTGTTTTGGACCTCTAGGGTCCATATAAGGGACGATATGTATGATCTGGGTAAATGATTAGTAATTTACGTACATTAATTGAAAATTGTTTTGAATGTTTTGGTAATACTCTGAAACCCTATTTTGACGACAGATACGGGTTAGGGGTGTTATATTTAATGGTATCAGAGCTATAGTTTAGCTTATTCTTGGACTAACGTATCGAGTACGAGCCTAGCTATACATGCCATTATATAAATTATGATAGTGTAATATCTCTTGACCATTTTTAAATGTATTTTCATATAGTAATGTCTTCTGACCAAGCTAGAGCCAATATTGAGGAAGCTGAGAGCGCTGCTCAAGCTTCCGTGTAGCAAACTGCATCTAGTGGTAGTAGAAAGCCCGTATCTGAGGGCTGAAGTGAGGCGATAAAATCGGGCTTCTTTGAATTGATGGATGAATGATTTAGTGAATATATGAGAACAAATCCCACCATTCAACGATCTCCCCCCTTACTTCACAGCATGATGAAACGCCACAGGATGCTAGACCTGTTAGAATTGGTAAGGCTCTAATAGATAATATTAAAAAACACGCGGCTGAAGAATTGAAGGCTAAGGCCGATGATGATCCAGAAAGGGCCGAGTTCTAGCTGGAAAATAGTGTTCGAGTTCTAGATGAGTTATCATGTACACCAGCCAAATGTCTGAAATGTACGGTATCTTTGTTGAATGACACGGCCTACCATTGGTGGAAAACCATATCTTCTGTGGTACCTAGGGAATATATTACATGGGAATTTTTCCAAACAGAGTTTAAAAATAAGTATATTAGTCAGAGATTCTTGGACCAGAAAAAGAAGGAATTTCTAGAGCTCAAACAAGGGAATATGACAGTGTCCGAGTATGAACGTGAATTTGTTAGATTGAGATAGTATGCTAGTGAATGGGGTCAGACTAAAGCCAAAATGTACAAAAAATTTGAAGAAGGGCTAAACAAAGATATCAACCTATTAATTTGAATTCTGGAATTAAGAGAATTCATGGTGTTGGCTGAACGAGTACACAAGGTCAGGGAATTAAGCAAAGAAAAAAGGCAAGTAGAAAGGGAAGCTTGGGTTACAAGCAAAAGATTTATGAGTAAGACGCAATCATCTGCTTCAAAGAAATCAAAGAATTATCATGAGCATTTTGCTACCTCAAGGGAGTATTCAGGAAAGGAACGAAGTTCTAAACGCACTAACCCGAGGTCTTCGTCGCCCTTAACCACTAGTCTTGGGAGTGTTGGAGACCCTAAGCCACAATGCAATATCTGTAATAAATTGTATTTCGGAGAGTGCTGGATGAGAAGTAGGGCTTGCTTCAAGTGTGTTTCTCTCGACCATTTTCTTAAAGATTGCCCGTAAATGGTTGAGAAAGACATTGAACAGACCCCGAAGTTAAGTAATCCTGTCTCGAGGGGTAGACCACCACGGTATTCTAGAAATGTCGGAGGTAGTCGTAGTACTACAAAGGATTCAACAGCTAAATTCAAGGCTCGGGCTCCGACGAGAACCTATGCAATATGTGCATGGGAAAATGCTTCGACACTAGATGTTATCACTAGTACATTCTCTCTACTTGTTATTGATATTATTTCTTTGATTGGTCCTAGTTCCACGCACTCATATATATGCACAAAATTTGTATCTAATAAAAACATGATTGTTAAATTCACCGAATCTGTGGTTGAAGTTTCAAACCCCTTGGGTCAGCATGTTATGGTGGATAAAGTTTGTAAAAATTGCCCATTAATGATAGAGGGTTATTGTTTTCTTGCTAATTTGATGTTGTTACCCTTTGATGAATTTGATGTAATATTGTGAATGGATTGGTTAACCCAACATGATGCAGTGGTAAATTGTAAGCATAAATACATTGTATTGAAGTGTCAGAATGGTGAGTTACTTTGGGTTGAATATGACAAACTGGATAGGTTGTCTATTGTGATTTTAGCAATATCAGCACAGAAATACATTAAAAAGGGGTAAGAGGCTTATCTTGCTATTGTACTGGATACCAAAGTATCAGAGTTAAAAATCCAGTCAGTGTCAGTTGTTTGCGAGTTTCCTGAGGTATTTCCAGAAGAACTATTTGATTTACCTCCAGCTAGAGAGGTGGAATTTTTCATAGACCTTGTACCGGGGACAACGCCGATATCTATAGCACCTTATAGAATAGCTCCTACTGAATTGAAAGAGTTGAAGGCACAGTCACAAGAGTTGATTGATAGAGGATTTGCCCGACCAAGCTTTTCACCTATGGGGTGCACCAGTATTGTTTGTAAAGAAGAAAGATGGATTATTGGGATTATGTATCGATTATAGACAGCTTAATAAAGTCCCCGTCAAGAATGAATACTCGTTGCCTCAAATAGATGACTTGTTTGATCAATTAAAAGGTGCCACTGTATTTTTGAAAATTGATTTATGATCTGGTTACTATCAGCTACGAGTAAAAGATTCAGATGTGCTGAAGACAACTTTCAGAACCAGATATGGGCATTATGAGTTTTTGGTGATGCCATTTGGATTAACAAATGCCCCGACGGTATTTATGGATTTAATGAACATAATTTTTAGACCATACCTAGATAGGTTTGTGGTTGTTTTTATTGATTATATTTTGGTTTACTTTCAGGATGTGAATGAGCATGCCGAACATCCGAGAATTGTTTTGCAAACTCTACGTGAGAAACAACTGTATGCTAAATTTAGTAAATGTGAATTTTGGCTATGGGAAGTCAATTTCCTTGGACATGTTGCATCAATAGAGGGTATTCGAGTGGACCCGAACAAAATTTTAGCTATTGTAAGTTGGAAGCCACCGAAGAATGTTTCAGAAGTTAGAAGTTTTTTGGGACTAGCAGGATACTATCGGAGATTTGTTAAAGGGTTCTCAATGATAGCTTCTCCCATGACTCGATTGTTGCAAAAGAAGTGAAACTTGAGTGGACTGATAAATGCTAGCAGAGTTTTGATAGATTGAAAGCATTATTAATGGAAGCGCCCGTATTATTCCAACCTGAATCAGGTAAGGAATTTACAATTTACAGCGATGCATCATTGAATAGTTTAGGGTGGATATTGATGTAAGATGGTACAGTAGTGGCTTATGGATCTAGGCAGCTAAAATCACATGAAAGAAATTACCCAGTAAATGATCTTGAATTAGCATCTATTGTTTTTGCATTAAAAATATGGCTGCATTATATTTTTGGTGAAAAATGTCACATCTTTATGGATCACAAAAGCCTAAAGTATTTAATGACAGAGAAAGAACTGAATTTGAGACAACGTAGATGGTTGGAATTATTGAAGGATTATGATTTTGTTATTGATTACCATCTGGGGAAAGCTAATGTAGTGGCAGATGCCTTGAGCCGAAAATCCTTGTTTTCCTTACGGGCATTGGACACCCAATTGTCTTTATCTGATGATGGTTCACTCATAGCTGAGTTAAAATTTAGGCCGACGTTTATGCAACAGATCTCCGAAGCACAGAAAAATGATGATAAGTTGCAAGTGAAATGGATACAAAGTGAAACGACTCCTGAGTCAGAATTTTAGATCGGGACTGATGGTTGTTTATTATTCAGATACAGAGTATGTGTACCGAAAGGTTCAGAACTAGTACAGAAGATTTTGAATGAAGCTCATAATGGCAACATGTCTATCCATCCTAGTAGTAATAAGATGTATAATGACTTGAAAGAGATGTACTGGTGGCCGAGAATGAAATGGGATATTTCTGAATTTGTATCGAAATGCTTGATATGTCAACAAGTAAAGTCCGAACATCAAGTACCTTCGGGATTATTCCAGCCAATTACAATACTGGAGTGGAAATGGGAAAGATTTACCATGGACTTTGTAACGAGATTACCTTCATCACCGAAAAAGAAAGATGTTGTTTGTGTAATTATCATTCATTTAACGAAGTCGGCACACTTTATCCCAGTACGTATGGATTTTTCATTGGATAGATTGGCTGGATTATATGTCTCTGAGATTGTAAGGCTACATGGAGTGCTAATCTCCGTTATCTCAAATAAAGACCTTCAGTTTCCATCTCGATTTTTGAGTAAGTTGCATGAAGCTCTAGGCACTCGTTTACACTTTAGTGCTGCATTCCATCCTCAAATAGATGGACAATCTAAACGTGTGGTACAAATTTTAGAAGACATGCTTTGGTGTTGTGTACTAGAATTTGGAGGTAACTGGGAAAAATACTTGCCTTTGATTGAATTTGCTTACAATAATAGTTATCAGTCCAGTATTAAAATGGCTTCGTATGAAGCTCTATATAGTTGCAAATGTAGAACCCCATTGTATTGGACAGAGTTAAGTGAGAAAAAGATACATGGAGTTGACTTGATTTAGAGACCGAAGAAAAAGTGAAGATAATTAGAGATAGATTGAAAGCGGCCTCAGACCATCAAAAGTCCTACGCTGATTTGAAACGAAAAGAAATAGAATTTAAAGTTGGTGACAAAGTATTCTTGAAAGTGTTGCCTTGGAAGAAAGTTCTCTGGTTTGGACGCAAAGGAAAACTAAGTCCACGGTTCATTGGGCCATATGAGATCATTGAAAGAATCAGGCCTGTTGCATATCGGTTAACATTACCATTGGATCTTGATAAAATTCATAATGTGTTTCATGTGTCCATGTTATGATGATATCGGTCGGATCCTTCACACGTTAGTACTCCAACAGAAGTTGAGATTCAACTTGATTTGACTTACAATGAGGAACCGATTAAAATACTAGCATACGAGACGAAAGAGCTAAAAAATACAAAGGTGGCATTGGTAAAAAGTTCTCTGGCAGCGGCATGGATTAAAGGAACCTACTTGGGAGCCAGAGGATACTATGAGAAAGTAATACCCTAATCTCTTTTTTGGTAAGAATTTTCAAGGACAAAAATTTCTAAAGGGGAGAGTTGTAAGAGCCCAATTTCAGTGATGTCGGAACAGTGGTTTCATGACCACAAATCTGAGTTAAAAATAAAAATAATTCTATTTTATTTTATGGTTGGCATCATGATAGGAAGGTTATATGAAAATTTTGATACAAACATTTTATCGATTGTGTGGTTAATTAGGTAAAGGACTAAATTGCATAAAATGCGAATGTAATAGCCCAAAATTGGGTCTAGTTGGAACAGAGGTTTCGGGACCACAAAATCAGAGATAGAAATAATTATTTTATGATTATTATAAGGTCTATGATATGATTGCATGATTCTGTGAAAATTTCGTGAAGAAATTCTATGCATAAAGTGCTCAATTTGAAGTTAGGGACTAAATTGAATAAGTTGCAAAACTTGCACTCTAGAAGTTTCTAGTATGAAATTGCTTTGAAATATTAATTAGGAGGTCTTAAATAGCAATTTGACCAATTTCTAAGTTATGGACAAAAATTGGACATGGATGGAATTTTTGAAAGTTTAGTAAAGAAGGGCATTTTGGTCATTTGGTAATTAAAAGAAATAAAAAGGGAAAATAAAGCCAAAATTTACTCATCTTCTTCATGGAGGCCAAAATTAGCATGGGGGAAGCCATGGCTAGGGTTTTCAAGCTTTCCAAGCTCAATAGTAAGTCCGTCCTAGCCCCGTTTTTCAAGTTCTTTACGTTTTTGGAATCCCGATAATTTGATTAAGCTTATTCTAGCAATAATTTAAGCTAGGGTTCATATTTGGAAAAATACCCATAGGTGAAATGTGTTTATTTTGATGTTTTATGATAGAATATGAGGTTTTAAATTATGTTAAACAACTTGTGCTACTCGGTTTTGAGTGAAAATGAGTAAAAGGGCTTAATCGGTAAAAATACCTAATAGTTATAAGTATATGTTAGAGTGAGAATTTGATGTTTCTATAGAAGGGAAAAGTGATCAGCATGTCATAAAACATAAGAATAAGGGATGAAGTTTAATTCCCAAGCCTAGGGGCAAAAGTGTAAATATGCAAAAGTTTAAGGGCAAAATTGTAATTTTTCCAAAGTTTGAGTTAAGGACTGTTTTGAATAGTACATTAGTTAAATAAGTAAAATATGATGTTTTAGATCTCGGAAAATGAGATTTGAACCTAGAATGAGAGAAAAATTAAAAATTGAGAAAGTTGGTAAAATGGCCGTTTTAGTATCGAAGTAAGTTAATATGTATAATAAGCATTAATTTATGCATATTTCAATGTAAAATTGATATATTTACTATGATATCCGAGGTGTTGAAAGTATGTAAGTTGGTATGATAATAATAAAGCAATAATGTCAGAATTTATATTTGAAAGTTAAATTTAGTGAATTAATTGAATTATGTTAAATTAAATGATTATGGTGCCAAGTTTATGAATTGATTTAAAAATATGTCTATGGTATATGAAGTGCATTGAATTATCATACATAAATGTGATTTCTATGATTATGGATATTATGCGAAATTGTAAGTTCATATGATTTTTAATAAGGCAATGTGTAATTTAATGTTATTGCCTTGATATTAAATGAGATGTAAGTTTATATGTAAGTAATACATCAATATTACTTGTATTATGATATTTTATAATAATATTGGAAATATGTTTGTGGATAATTATTTGATTGGTGAAATTGTTGGAAAAGAGAGAAATCCCTGTTGAACCTTCGGAAAGATTGGATGATACAGATGGTATGTAGCTAGGTCACATGTATGGTCTTGAGTGCAGATCATGTGTACAAGAGAGCTACGAGACATTATGATGTAGCTAGGTCACATGGGTGATACTATGTGTACACCATGTAGACAAGAGAGCTACTGGGATATATGTAGCTAGGTCGCATGCGTGGTTCCAGTGAAGGACACCATGTAGACAAGAGAGCTACGAGATAAATCGGCTAGGTCACATCGGTGGTACTAAGTGTTCACCATGTGTACAAGAGAGCCGAACATTATGATGGGTGGAGCTATGTGCTTGAAACCACCAAGTATCGAGGATTGATCCGAAGTGTTCAACGGGAGACTTACTATGTAATTTGCTTTGTGAGTTTTGTGATGAAATAGTGTAGGTATATGTTTATGAAAATTATGAGCAATGTGCTCGATAGTTTGGTGAACTTTGATAAGACAAAACGGATTAAGTGGAATTATGTAAGAATGAATTTTAGTAGTAAAATAGTGTTGGACAGCAGCAGTTGCGTGACTTTGAAAATTCACTAAAAATTGTGGAAGTTGAATAAAAATGCAAATGATATATGAAAATAAAGCTTAATGAGTCTATTTTCAGATGAAAGAAATAGGGGAAGCAAAATAATTCTATATTTTGTGATATTTGAATTCATGTGAAATAGGGTCTGAATGAATTCGAGATCCCCTATTCTGACTTTATAAATTCACCATAAATTGTAAAAAAATTATTAAGAGTCATACCTTACATGCATGGATTTCTTATTGAGTCTATTTTTAAGGGAAATAAATGGCATGGTCGTTGGAATTCTGTACAGGGAGCAATTTGGTTCGAAGTACATAGAGGTCAGAGTAGTTGTACTCTGAAATAGGGGAGGATTTAACTAATAAACTGTACTAATTTGCTAAACCAAAAATTATGAAAAATTTATGGTGGAAAGATATGTGAGTCTAGTTTCAGAGAAAATTTACGGATCTTAATTTCAAGCTCTGTATCTCTAATTATAAATAAGTAAGTGACTATGACTCGTGTGGACAGTTTGATGTGAGCATTTATTAGTAAATTGTGAAATCGTACTTACAAGAATGCTCTATACATTAAGGATGTGGAATGGAGAGGAGGAGGAGGAAAATAAATATATGTGGAATACATGGAAACTATGGTATATGAAATATTGATATAATGAAATAAATGATATGTGTTTATAAGAAAATAGAAAGAGAATGATATGTGTCATGACATGTATATATATATATAAATATATGACTAGTCTTAATGTAATGCTTGTTGGGTATGGAGTTGAATTGAAATGTTTCAGCAAACATGTTATTCTCACAGATCTGAATTGTGGTATTTTATAAAGATATGATCTAGCTTTAAATATGAATGCTTGATGATTAAGCTGAAGTGGTAAGATGATAATCTTGGTGTAAATGTATAAGTGGTACTATAATAGACAAGGTAAAATAACTATGAGAGACACATGTATGATGACATACAAATGCTATGTTTGTGGTTTAAATTGAGATTGTTTAAGCATTAAATGAATACCATGTTATATGCTTTTGATTTTGTATAAGTGGGTAAGAGATTAAGGTTGACCAAAGCTTGGAAAATAGCCTAGGTATATTCCACATGAGCACATTTAACCATGTGTCTCAAATAGTGTATGGAACACGACTTGGGACACGGGCATGTGGAGCCTTAAAGCATGAAATTTCCAAGATTTTCGTAAGTTCCTGGTTTAGTCCCGAACCCTTTCTAAAGTATGTTTTGGGCCTCGTAGGTTTGTATTAGGGACCTTATGATTAAATGCAAAAAGTTTAAATTTGATACAAATTTTATGACCCGTATTTTAGTTTAATGTTTTTATCTTTGTCCGGTAACGCCTCGTACCTTATCCCGGTAAGGGGTGTTACAGCGAAAGTTGGATTCTAGTAGCTATAGGTATCAAATAGCTATAGAATTTAAAACTTAAGGTCCTTTTATGGTAATTAGAGCATTGAAGAGTAGTTAATAGATATTTTAATGACTCATCCATGGAAAAATTAGAAAAGGCAAGGGACTAAATTAGAAATCACTAAAATTAAAATATAAAAATTAAATAAAAAGAAATATTCATCTAATTTCATATCATCTTCCCCAAAATTTCTATGGAAACCCTAGGAGAGAGGAAGACAACTTACCAAGCTTGAAAAGGTATGAAATCGAGTCCCATTTTCAATGATTTTTATATTTTTGAAGCCGAGATAGTCTAATCTCTTTATTTAGGGGATTAATTTGAAAATTTATCAAGGTATGAAATTTGGGTCATGGATGAATATGCTGAAAATTAGAAATTTATGGTAGAAAATAAAAAGTTATTCATAGATAAACAACTTTTACAAAGCAATTTTTTATGAAACTTGATTTAGGGACTAAAATGGAAGATGATAAAAACCCATGGAAAATTTTGAAATTTGTGAAAAATGTGTGCTGTAAATGTTGTTTATAAATTTCGGCTAGGCTTGGAAAGAAGGTTAAATTTCATGAATTTCATTTTCTGAGCCAAGGGACGAAATCTAAGTTTTTGAAAACGATATGGGAAAAATGGTAATTTTGCCTAGGATGCAATAAAATGCGAATGTATATGAAATGTGATAGACTAATAGTTAAGTTTATCCATATAGATCCGGAAAGGCCAACTACGAAATGAGATTGAGGAAAGCAAAAGGTTTTGGATTAGTTGAAATTCAAAAATGAACCATTTTCAAGGTAAGTTCCTGTAACTTAAAAATGTCTGTTATTATGCTTGAATTGAATTGTATGATTGAGTTGATTTGTGGGAGATGACATATACCTAATGAAATAGTCTTAAGTTGTGTAATACAGAAAAATTATCATGTTCCTGTCAAATTTTGAATTTCGATGGGTTAAAAATAATAATGCATATGTTGCAAATAGAATTTAGCCCGGACGGGTAATCCATATTAAGCTCTTTGGAGCATATGCTACAGATAGGATTTAGCCTGGACTGGTATTCTACTATAAAATGTACGGCTCAAGAGTGTGCCTTTTTATTATATACTGTAATGGGTGCTTTTACACATGTGTATATTACCTGAACATCCATCGAGATTTCAATAGTTCGACGGAAAAGACTCTTGAAGAGTGGAAAGGTGAAATGAATGGAAGTTTGTAATGTGATGAGCTCATCTATATTTACTTGATATTCATATGAGATTATGTGACTAACTAGTTTGAATAAGTGTATGTGTTTAGGTAACTTACCCAAAATTGATGGAATATGTATTTATCTATGCTTGTGTTAACAAATAAGACCAGTAAGTTTATTTCCCATTAGATGGACTTACTAAGCATTAAAATTGATGGAATATATATTTATCTGTACTTGCGTTAATAAATAAGATTGGTAAGTTTATTTCCCATTATATGGACTTACTAAACGTAAAATGCTTACTCTGTTATTTTACCTGTTTTATAGTGCTCAAAGCTCGCGAAGATTGGAAGTCAGTTGGAGCAGTCATCACACTATCCACTATCTCATTTTGGTATAAATAGAAATCTCATTTTGGTATAATGACATGTATAAGCTTAGTTGGCCAATGATGGTTTGTATTGGTTGTTTTGTAACCTAACCATTGGAGTGGGTAATGATGGTCTAAGTTTGGCTATTTTAAAGTGATGTTTTGATAATCACATAAGTGCCTATTATGTGTTGGTATGATGAAATTGTATTAGCATATAAGTTTATGAAATGAGTAAGTTTATATCTACTGATGCAAGAGATAGTACTATATGATTGATGTCAAATTTCTTGTGAATATGATGTTGGATTGGTGGATATATGTTTTTGAGTTTTAGTGTAGGAAAATGGTAAGTTTTGGGTGACAAATGAGGCTAGGAAATGACCTTATTTTGTCCACACAGGCAGACACACGGGTGTGTGTCTTGGCCGTGTGTGACACATGGCTTGTCCCATGGGCATGTGGTCTGGCCCTGTGTCCTCTGCATCTTAAAAATGAGAAACAGAACACGCTCGTGTGGTCTTGGGGGCACACATGGCGATGGGCATGTGGGCGTGTGTCTTACAGTGTGGTTGACACGACCTTGGACACGGCCATCTTACGGCGTGTGTCTTACCCATGTGAAAACCTGCAATCTCTTACACGGCAGTGTGGCTGCGCTAATTTCGAAAATAAAAATTCGCCACACGGCCTAGCACACGAGCATGTGACTTGGCTGTGTGACTTCAATTTTTTCATGCCTTAAAATTTAAAGAGTTACATGGGTTAGGGACATGGGCGTGTGTAGTACACGGCTTGACCACATAGACGTGTCCCTATACTACACGGGCGTGTTAGCCCTGCACCTAGGAAAATTTTTGGAATTTCACGAAAAATTTCCTGAGTTCCCTATTTAGTCCCGATTTGATTCCTACACTTGTTTTGAACCTCAAGGGTTCATATAAGGGACGATATTTATGATATCGGTAAATGACTAGTAATTTACGTAAATTAATTGAAAATGTTCTAAATGTTATGGTACTACTCTGAAACCCTATTCCGACAATAGATACGGGTTAGGGGTGTTACAATAGACGCTCGTGTCCCTAACCCTTGTAACTATCTGACTTTTAAGGCATGAAAAAATTGAAGTCACATGGCCAAGTCACACGCCCGTGTGCTAGGCCGCGTGGCGAATTTTATTTTCAAAATTTAGGCACAGTTTTCACACAGTCGTGTAGCACACCCGTGTCCAAGGCCGTGTCAACCATACAGCTGAGACACACACTCGTGTCTCCGCCCGTGTGCCCAAATTTTGAACATTTTGTTTCTTATTTTTAAGATGTAGGGGACACATAGCCTAACTACGCACCTATGTACTCAGCCGTGTGTCACACACGGCCTAGACACACGCCCGTGTTTCTACCCGTGTGGACAGAATAAAGCCATTTCCTAGCCTCATTTGTCACCCAAATTTTCCATTTTCCTGTACCAAAACATATCAAGTACAATCCAACCATTCCAAGCATTCAAATTAAGTAATTTCCATCATTCAACAAGGCATATCATTGGATGCATACATATTTACCATCTTAACTTGGTTCAATCCATGTGTTAAACATATTTTTATCAACTACTTAACATGTATATAGCTACCATAGTTTGACATTACAAGTATATCAAACAACTTATTTCTAGCCATTCCAATTGCTAGATTACAAGCATCATTTACATTTACATGCCAATATCGCCAACATAACCTATACATGCCATTATAAACCATAATTGCTTTACCATATTGTACCGACATGGGCTGATGGATGATCTTTACCGAGCTTCCAACCCAACGAGCTTCTAATTTACTCCAAAATAGGGAAATAAAACTAAGTAAGCATATAATGCTTAGTAAGTTCGTATAACATGGTACTTAACTTGCCATTCATTCTACTTTGAGGTAACTATGTAAGGCATATTCATTCAATTTGACCTTAAGCCCTACACATCTCCTCATTGCCCTTGTTAGTCATATATTCCATAATAACATCAAAAACATGTATGGGCTCAATAACAATCAAGTTCCCATGCACATATGATTTCCACAACATGTATAATTCATATTGTTATATCTCAAGTATATTTTCATATAACACATCTCAAGTTCAGATTATTTCATATTAAAACTTTACACATCTTACTCAAAATATCAATGTCACACGAGTAGTTGTACACTCAAAGTGTACAAGTCTATAACTAAGGATGAACATATTCATCAAAAGAATCCCATGTACAAATATCATCATCTCATGTTTTCATATCAATTATCATGTAGCACCATTTTCATGGATTTCATACAACTACGTGTAATAACTCATTTCTTATTCATGGCCTTTCATGTCAAGATTTTTACCCATTGAATTTGTTCGGAACATCGATGGATATACATGTAGTACACCCAAGGTGTACAAATCAGAATCCGTCAATTCATGTCCAGTGATACGTATAAGGTACTATTTCAGAGAGTACACTCTTGAGCCACATATATATACAACATGATTACCAGTCCAGGTTAAATCCTTTTTATGACATATGCTCTAAGGAGCTTGATCTGGATTACCCTTCTGGGCTAAATCCAATCATGAGGTCAATAGGATTACTCGTCCGAGCTAAATCCTGTCCGCAACAAATGCAAGACCTCATTCATTTTGGGAAATTACATATCCATCAAATTTTTCATTTATTCAAACGGAATTTAGCATCTTTCAAGCACTATCAAGCATGTGGTCAATCTTATATATTTATTCATTTATGCAATCCAAATGCTCACATTCAACTCAAGCATAAAATTTAACATTTTATGATTTATCTTTTCACATATTTATGTTATTTATACAATTCACAAACACAACATTTAATTCAAGCATAAAAACATATACAATTTAGTTACACGAACTTACCTCGACAATTGTTCGTGTACAAAAAATCTACTAATCCGATTTTTTTCCTCTTTTCCTCGTTCTAGCTCCGAATTTGGTCTATCCAGATCTATGCGAGTAAATTTGACATCAATTTATCATATTTTATATTCAAGTGAACTCAATTTTTATCCTAGGCAAAATTACCATTTTGCCCCTAACTTTTCCATAAATTCTCATTTCATCCTTAGGCTTGGAAAATGAAATTTATGCAATTTACTCCCTATTCCAAGCCTAACCAAAATTTATATACTACATTTATACCACATACATTTCACAAATTTTAGAATTTTCCATGGGTTTTATCACTTTTTTCATTTTAGTTCCTAAATCAAGTTTCCATCAAAAATTGCGTTGTAAAAGTTGTTTATCTCTATACAACCTTTCATTTTCTACCATAAATTTCATATTTCCAGCCTGTTCATCCATGACCCAAATTTAATACTTTGACAACTTTTCAAATTAATCCCCCAAATAGATAGATTAGACTATCTCGGTTTCAAAAATATCAAAATTACTAAAAATGGGGCTTGATTACTTACCCAAATAAGCTTGATAAGTCTTCTTCCTATATCCTAGGGTTTCCATGGAAATATTTGGGGAAGATGATATTAAATTGTTTTCTTTTTCATTTAATTAAATTGACATTTAATAACTTTTCATCTTTCCAATTTAGTCCTTAGCCTTGTTTTATTTTTCCATGGATGAGTCATATCAAAATATCTACATATTTTCTTTAATGGTCTAATTACCGTATAAGTTTTGAATTCCATAGCTATTTGATACCTATAACTACTAGAACCCAACTTTTGCCTTTATGCAATTTAGTCTTTTCCCTAATTAAACACACAATCGGTAAAATTTTTGTACCAAAATTTTTATGTGACCTTCCTATCATGATACCAACCATAAAATAAAATAAAATAAAATTTTATTTTAGGCTCGGATTTGTGGTCCTGAAACCACTGTTCTAATTTCACCGAAATTGGGCTGTTACAATATGAGTGAATGAAAAAATATTTATTCGCAGCAACCTCTAGACATAAAGCTTTCCCTCATACGAAAGAAGGTAAAAAATATTAGTGGTAGCCGAACTGAAGTTTATAGACATATAGTACCTTAGGGGAGGTAACCCAAGGTTTTGCTCTTAAAAGCAGACTACTGTACAAACCTATGAAGCAATAAAATGTTTAAGACTTTGTTGTGGCATTAATAGTTAGAGAAGGTAGATGCATCAGTAATCCAAGCCGTCCTAATCAATGTTGCAATTCCTTAATCTTCTTTTTCATATTTACTTTGTCATGACATTCTTGTTTCATTTACTTGTTTTAGTTTGCACATTTTATACATCATCATTCTCTCATCTTGCCACTACATTCTCACTATTATTTTGCATTAGCTTTTATCAATTTTAACTCTAATAACTCGACCAAATTTTACCTATCTAATCACTGTAGAGACGATCTCACTCATCATTTTGTTACTAGTTCGACATGTATACTTACACAATTTGCACATCATATTCACAAGCGACACTCCAATTTCAATAGCTCCATAAAAAATGGCTCTTACCGAGTTAAAATAGTTGAAAGCACAGTTGCAAGAATTATTAGATCGTAGATTTATTCAACCGAGCATATCTCCTTGGGGTCCTCCTATTTTTTTTGTGAAAAAGAAAGATGGGTCAATATGATTATATATATATTATCGGTATTTAGATCAGGTTACTATTAAGAATAAATATATGTTACCTCGTATTGATGATTTGTTCAACCAATTAAAGGGAGCTACAATGTTTTAAAGGATTGTCCGCGGTCCAGATATTACCAGTTTCAAGTTGAAGAGCCCATCGAAGATTGCATTCAAAACTCGATACAGTCATTCTGAATTTTTGGTAATGCCATGTGGTTTGATTAATGCTCCTGCTGCATTTATGGATTTCATGAATCAGATATTTCAGCCGTATTTAGATTGGTTGTTGTGGTGTTCATTGATGATATATTGATTTATTCGCTGAACAAGTCATATCATGCCAAGCATTTAAGAATTGTGTTGCAAACTTTGTGAGAAAAACAAATTTATGCAAAATTCAGTAAATATGAATTTTGGTTACAAGAGGTTGGATTTATGGGTCATGTTATTTATGCTGATGGTATCCATGTTGATCCAAATAAAGTATCGAAGATCGTTGACTGGGAAATATCAAATATTATTTCTGAGGTTTGTAGTTTTCTGGGTTTGGCAGGATATTACCGACGTTTTGTTAAAACCTTTTGTAACACCCCTTACCTGTATCCAATGCCATCGGACTTATACACAAGCAATCATACAAAATCGAGACATAAATTTCTATCCAGATTTAAAACTTTTCATCTACGTTTATATCGTCCTTAAAACAAACTTACGAGGTCCAAGACATGCATTGGGAGTGGTTCACGACTAAACCGAAAACTTTGGAAAATTCCACAACACTTAGAAAATTTTTCATGTTGTTAAGAGCCACACACCCGTGTGGCTTAGGACACGCCCGTGTGGGCAGGCTATGTGGTCACACACGCCTATGTCCCTAATCTATGTAACTCTCTGTTTGTCACCCAATAACAAATTAAATACACACGGCCAAGTCGCACTCCCGTGTGCTAGGCCGTGTGGTCGATTTAATTTTTATAATTTTTCATAAAATAGGTGCAGACTTCACACGCCCAGGGCACACGCCTGTGCCTGAGGCTGTGTCATCCACATGGCTGAGACACACGCCCATGTCTCTGCCCGTGTGCTCAATTCTGAGCATTCTGTTTGGCAACAATTAAGGTGCAGAGGACACACGGCCAAAACACACGCCCATAGGGCAAGTCGTGTGTCAGACACGACTTAGACGCACACTCGTGTGTCTACCCGTGTGGACAAAAACAAGGCTATTTAGCAAGCCATTTTGTCACCCTTCCATGCACACACCTACAAAACAAAACATAACACCAATCCAAGCAATTACATCCAACCAATTTAGCTACAAATAGGACATCCACACATCATTCATATGCTACTATTTATCACATACAAACATCACATACTTATCAACTTAAACCATGTAAATTTCCGCATCCATGAAAACATCATCATATGCATGTATACTTAAACCAATATTAGCCAACTCTATATGGCCATTTACAAAATGAATTATCAACCAATATAGGGAAACACATTAGGCCAATTCAATTATGACACATAACAAAATAACCAAGTCCCTATACATGCCATAACTCAAAATGTTAAATTCTTTGGTACCCAAAATAATAAGTTGATAGTGTGAGCGGATCTTCGACAACGTTTGACCCACGAGCTAGCTTGGTGACACTATAAGACAAGGGAAAGAAAAGAGGAGTAAGCTATAGAGCTTAATAAGTTCCCATGAAAATAATAAGCATCATAAAAACTCATTTAACATACAATTAACATGATGATAATTTACATAAACATTATTCAGATCTTATAATCACAACTTACTCAATCATAACCTTACTGAGGTTCATCACATAACAAGCTCATTTCATATGAGTTTTATGTACATACCTGAATCATCTCGAATTGGATTTACATACAATTCATCTTTAACTTAATCCTTAACTTTCTCGTTGAACCACTTGGAATACTAAAGGATACTCGGGAGTCCCGTACACATGATACCATACCAATGCCATATCCCAGATATGGTCTTACATATAATCTCATATCGATGCCAATAGCCCAGCTATGGTCTTACACGAAATCTCATATTGACGCCATATCCTAGATATTGTCTTACACAAAATCTCATATTGATGCCATATCCCAAATATGGTCTTACACATAGACTTAGTAACCCTAGTGTCACGACATTTGTATCCTAACTATTCCTAAGGTTCAATCGGGATTTCAAGCTTGTAGAAACTTTGTCGAATACGTCCATGAGTCAATCACAATACATACAATAATAAAAAATTTAAAACATAATTAAAACAATGCATTATTTACATAAGAACTTACCTCAGTACAAAATAGTAGAAATAGGACCTACTCATCAAACACCTTGTTTTTCCCCCGATCTAGGTCCGAACCTCGTTTTTCTTGGTTTATAATAGCAAAATTTAACCCATTTATCATTCACATTATTAAATTCAGTTAAAAAATCACATTATGGAAAAATTATGTTTTTGCCCTTAAACTTTGACATTTTTACACTTTGGTCCCTAGGCTTGTAATTTGAAATAGATTCAATTTCTTCATTACCCAAGCCTAGCCGAGCACTAATGGTGCTCATAACAGCCCATATTTTTCATTTAATCACACTTTTACTACCCATTTTGTGACTTTTTACAAATAGGTCCTTTTTGACATTTTTATCAAAAATAATCTAGAAAAAGTTGTTTATCTTACATCTAACATATATTTTCTACCATTAGACATCAAAATGCACAAATATTATTCATGGGTAAAATTTTATACTTTTATTTTCTTTCAAATTAGTCCTTGAAATAGCTAGATTAGGTTACAAGGATATCAAAAACATAAAAATCATTAAAAACGAGGCTAGAACAGACTTACAGTTGAGCTTGAAAAGTGGAAAAAACCCTAGCTATGTCTTCTCCCTTCAATTTTTGGCCAAGCATGAAGAAGATAGACTAAATTTTGCTTTTATTTTACTTTTTAATTCATTTAATTACTAAATGACCAAAGTGCCTTTTTTTCAAAACACTAAAATTCTCTTACCTCATGTCTATTTTTTTCCAACTTAAAGTAAAATGGTCTAATTACCATCTAAAGACCTTCAATTTGAAATTTCATAGCCATTTGACACCTCTAGCATGTGGAACTCAACTTTTGCACTTTTTACAATTTAGTCCTTTTTGCTAAATGGAGTGCTCAAACGTCAAAATTTTCGAATGTAATTTTAACGAAATCATTCCGTAAAACTGTAGACCATGAAAATATAATAAAAATAAGTTTTTCTACGTTGGATTCGTGGTCCCGAAACCACTATTTGGACTAGGCCCAAAATCGGGCTGTTAAACCTTTTCCATTATAGCATATCCGATGTCTAAATTATTGCAAAAAATTTTAATTTTGTTAGGATTGAGAAATGCCAAAAAATTTTAGAGCAGTTGAAGAATAAGTTAACCGATGCTCCAGTTTTGACTCAACCTAAAATCAAAAAAGAATTTATTGTGTATAGTGATGCGTCTCTTTGTGGTTTAGGTTGTGTTCTGATGCAGAATGGAAAAGTAGTCATTTATGCTTTGAGACAACTAAAACCTTATGAGTGAAATTATCTGATACATGACATAGAGCTGGCCACAGTAGTTTTTTCTTTAAAGATATTGTGACATTATTTATACGGTGAGAAAGGTCATATTTTTATTGATCATAAAATCTTGAAATACCTGATGACTCAAAAAATTGAATTTGCATCAGCGTAAGTGGCTTGTGTAACAACCCGGTTTAGACCCTAGTCAGGATAGTGGTTTTGAGACCACAAATACTAGTCAAAAAATATTTAAATATTATTTTCTATGCTTATTATATGTGAATTAGTATGTGTGAAAATTTCGTACTAAAATTTTATCATTTGTGTGTTTAATTTGATAAAATGACCTAATCACGTAAAATGTAAAAGTGGCTTTCTATATTGTAAATATGTTTATTTATCATGGCTTTCTAAAGAAAGGGTCCTTATGTTGTTATTTACTCATTGATGATGTTAATGGATAAAATTCCCTAAGTTAATGGAATTTAAATGTTATTTCATTAAGGACATATTAGTAAATTAAGTATAAATGATATATTAAATAAAAGAAAAGCATGAAATTAAGAATTAAGCTCATCTTCTTACCGAAAATGCAAAGAAAAGAAAAGAAAAAGAGTTGTTTAGGGTTTGGCACTTCTAATCTTTGATTAAGGTATGGTTTTGATTCAATTTTTGATAATTTTTATATTTTTGTAATCGTTGCTTTGTGTTCTATCAAGCCCATGCCTAAATTTATGATTTTGATGATGATTTTGAAAATGTCATTAACGAAATTGTGAGCTTTATAAAGTTTGATGTTAGTAAATGAAAGATATGTGTTAGGTTACTAAGTTTTATCTTTGAATTTTTGATGAATTTGAGTAATTTTGGGCTAAATTATAAAAAAGAGATTTTGAAGGACTAAAATATGAAATAAATGTAATATATTTACTTATATGAATATTATGAGAATGCGGTCTAACATGGGTATATGGAAATTATGTGTATTTTGTGATTTTGTGAATAAAGGACTAAAGTGTTAAATTATGTAAATGTGAGGGATAATTTGTAAAATTCCCTAAATATGTGTTTTTGGATTGATTTGAATGGTTTGGTGAATAAAAGAGTTAAATTTGAATTTATATAGATCAAGAACCAAAGGTAACAAAATTAGATCGGGGAAAGTCGAAATTCGTTGAATAGTCGACTCCGTTCGTTCAAATCCGTACTAGGTAAGTCTATATACAAATAAATGGATTTGACATGGTTTATTTTTGCTTTTATGCTATTGAACAATGATGAATGACTTTTTGCCTTGAATATGAGATATCCGAGAAAGTAACGACAAAGTTTCAACGTCTGAAAAGCCCCGTACGAACCATAGGAATAGTTAGGATACATATGTCATGACATAGGATCTGATATGTGTTTCTATGTAAAACCACATCTGGGATGTTGGCATCGTATTTGATTTCATGTAAGACCCTATTTGGGACAGTGGCATCGATATTTGATTACATGTAAGACCACGTCTGGGACGTTGACATTGTACGGGCTTTCTGAGCTATCTGCGTATCCTTATGATTCTGAACTGTTCAACGGGCATTCTGAGAAACGAATGTTTATATGAGATGTGTATCCCATTCAGGTACGTTCAAAATGTATACTATGTTTGAGAATAAAAGGTAAGTATATGTACAAGTGATGATATGTGTTATAAGTATGATAAAATATGCTATATGTGTAAATGAATTCGGAATATGTGAAATGTATATGAACTATGTGGTTTGAGATAGTATTTGGCCATGGAGTATATGTAATTTGATGATGCTTTCATGTTTTGAATAATACGTTTATTTGTATATGGCTTACTAAGCTTTTGCAAGCTTACTCTGTGTAACGCCTCGAATGTTGGACCTAAAAGTATTAGGTCTTGAGTAGGTGCAGTTAGGAGACTGCACATAAATATTTAGTTGTACAAGAAAGTGACACAAGTGTGTATCTACTTCAGTGGTTAAGTGCTCTGGAAAGAGTCTGAGAAGTCTTGGGTTTAAGCCTTGGCTTTTACAAAATTTTGCTTTAAATGGAAAAACCCTATCTCTAGTCAGTAGGCTTCTTAAATAAATGTGGTTACTTCTTATCAAAGAAAGCCTATTGGTCTAGTGGCTAGTAGCTAGTGGCGTGTGGAGTGTGCTAGTGGTTTGAGGTTCGAATCCCTGCTTGTGCAAGTGGAGATTATTTTTACCGGTGGCCATAGGAGGAAGTTGTGTTTGACCGAAACACCAAGAGTTTGAATAGATTCGAATGAGGTTATTGTTAGCCGAATCTGAGGAGATGGATGGGAGAAAATTGAGGAGGAAATCAGGGAATTTGAATGGTTTGAAAGTGTTTGTGCCAAATTTGAACTTATGGCACATAGAGTTTCGGTTTTGGTAGGGGTGTGTTGAGGGGTAGGTGTTAGGTTGTGACCGAATAGAGGTGTTCTTTTTGTCAAAAATTTCAGTCATAGTCTAGCTGGGTACCGAATCTTTTCCTTGCTTTTTAGGTTTGCAAACAACTTGTCTTGTGTTCTTTCTTCTTTTTGGTCTCGGGTAGTCCCTCAAAGGTCCCCAAAAGTGCTGCCGATTTCCCCTTGTTCTTAGCCGAATACTACTTTCTCCTATCTTCTTCCTTTTTTCTGATTTTGTCTTCTCCTCATTCTCAGCTTGGCCAATTACCTGTGTAGCACTTTTTTCCCTTTGATTCTTCTTTTTTCTATTGTGTTGGCCAAACCTTAATATCCTTTGCTTGTCTATTGCTAAAGCCGAATTCCCCCTTTGCAATTTGGGCGACTTTTAGGCTTGGACCTTGGCCTATTATTGGTTGGTTTGCTTCGCAAAAGTTTTAACTTCTTTTTATTTTCACTGTGACCGAGTGTAACCTTCTCACTCTTTCTCATTTCTACCTTGATGATTTTTATCTAACACTTGTGTTTTGCCAAATGATGCTAGAAGTGCGGAATCAATAGTGGGGGTATAGGACTTTCCACCCTCGATAAGTGTTGGCTGAAGGTTGGTAAGTTGTGTGTTGAACTAATTGTTATTAATCAGTCACTTGTTCTTTGGTTTAAGGTTGACTTTGAAACAAATCCATTGGTATTGGAGGGGGTTCTGCAGTTATTCGTTGGTGCTTTGATCTCAGAAGTACTTTGGCTACAATTTCATAACAAGTGTGTGTAACACTACCATTAGGTGTGAAACGTAAAAAGTTAAAAAGCCGAAAAGCCGAAAAGTGGGCTGTCGACACCACACGGGCGTGTGGTCGCCTATGTGGTAGGTCGTGTAACAAAACATGGCCGTGTGGTTGATGAGATGGCCATAAGCGTTTTCATGGGTCGAAATGATACTGGGCCATTTTGGGCCAAATTGGGTCATGTAGGCCCAATAGGCTTATGAGCTGCACGGGGGGGGGGGGAAGATCGCACAAAAGTGCGGTAAATATTGGGCCAGGCTATGTATACAAGATGGCTAAGGCCATTTCTGGGTTATGTGGGCCATACGAGCATGTGGGCCCACATGGGCCTACAATATAGGCCGTGGGCCTATTATCACCGATTGATTGTTAAGGTTGCATGGGTCGCCCAAGACGACTGTGGACCTACTGTTGGGCCGGTAACTGTACTTGGACCCTTATTTGTTCATAAATGGCTGATATACCCCTATGTGATGTATGGCTATTTGAGCATGCCATTTGTACTATATATACATTTATATTATGTTGTATTGCATGGGGTGGGATATATGATTTTTGGAGGAAGTGTACTGAAAGGCTATAAGCCTATTACTGGCAGCTCTGCTACAAATACTATTTTAGTGCCGTAACTGGTGCTACTTGGTGTATGGCGTTGGTACGGAGATGGTGTGTAGAGGCTGGATTGGGTAGGATTTTTTGATTGCAGACTGTACTGATACTGTAATAGGCTTAGGCCCCACTGATATTGTTACTGAAATGGGCTCAGGCTCAGACTGCTACTATTACTGAAATGGGCTAAGGCCCTAACTGAAACTGAACGGGCTTAGGCCTAAATTGTGTTTACTCTGATTGATTGCTATTATGGGATTTCACACACTGAGTTTTCGTAAACTCACCCATCTGTTAATTGTGCAGAAAATCCCCAGACTTAGACGGATCAATGCGACGGAGGACTCGGTGGTGGCCACTCGACTTAGTTAACTCTTAATATTATAATTAAGGTTTATTTTGGGTTTTACATTATATAATAAGGCCTCTTGGGTTTATATTTGATTTTGTTATTTTACTCAAATTAATTTGTGATTTACAACTGCTAGCAGTAGGAAAAATGCGAGTTTTCAAAAAGTCAAACGTTTTTAAAACTACCACAAATACGTAAATCGATTTTAAGAGCTTCCGCAAGAAATAATATTTTAAAATAAATAATGACGTTTTAATATGATTAGTTGTCAACAAACGACTTACATTTTGAAAATAAACAACAAGCCTTGAAATCATCTTCAAGGTCAATCAAAAATGATTAATAGAGAATGGGTTTTAAACAATTTCGCACTTTACGAAAAACACTTCAATGTGACATCTCCAGATTCGGCCATAACGTCCAGGTCGGGTTTGGGGTGTTACAGTCTGTGTGTTTTTCAACTGTTTTATAGATATTGTGGCTATCGGGAGCTTGAGGATCATCGAGGATCATCATCACACTATTGATCTATATTTTGGTACCTTTTGAAAATGTGTATATTGAAGTCTGGCATGTATAGGCTAGAATTATGTCAATTTGTTTTGAGTTGTGAACATTAGCCATGTGAAGTGGCTTGGTTTTGGTTGTAAATGTGAATAAGTTTTTGGTATGAATTATGTAATGCTAATATGATATGATCATGAATGGCCAAGAGAATTGGTCAATTTGGTAAGTTATTGGTATATGCTTATTTGTGAAATTGGTTAGTTTTGGCATGAGAATGAATGGAATGAATTGAAATGATGAAATATATGTTTTGGTATGACTTTGGCTTATGATTTAGTATGTTTTGGTATGGATGTTATGTATGAAATTTGTTGATAATGAAATTGCATGAAAGATGTATGCTATGGTTGTGAAATAGTTGAGAATTTGGTATAAAATGTTTAGTTTTGAAGCTTGTAGGGAGGACCCTTAATGGGTGGCAATTTGGCCTTGCCAATAGCCTATATTTGTCCACACGGTTGAGCACACGGGCGTGTGTCTCGACCATGTCCTTCAATGTTTCTTTTAGAAGCAAGTCAGTCTCGAGCACGACCTAGACACACAGGCGTGTCTGGTGGCCGTGTAAGGCACACAACCTTGACACATGGGCATGTGTGGCCATTTTGAAGGGTACATGGGCAAGACACACGGGTGTATGGTCAGCCGTGTGACCCAAGTCAGTTTCGATCGCGGTCAAGGCACATGGGCATGTCTCCGGCCGTGTGGATAGGTCAGTATGTATGCTCTATTTTGACACGGCGTAGACACACGGGCGTGTGACCTTTATAACTTTGAAAAATATTTAAGTATTGAAAAATTTTGTATGAGCTCGATTTAGTCCCGACCTGTAACAACCCGGTTTAGACCCTAGTCAGAACAGTGGTTTTAGGAGCACGAATCCCAGTCAAAAAAATATTTTAATATTATTTTCCGTGCTTATATATATGTGAATTAGTATGTGTGAAAATTTCGTATGAAAATTTGATCGTTTGTGTGCTCAATTTGATAAAAGGGCTTAATTGCATAAATGCAAAACTAGCATGCTTTATGTAAAGGTACCTATTAGCTATGGCTTTTATTATATGATGTCTTTATGTTGTAATATTACCATAGAAATTATGAGTGGATGATTTGGATGTGTAACATATGGTTTAATAATTATTTTATAAAGGTTAATATGGTAAATATGTTTATTAATGATATTATAATAAAACAAAACATAAAAAAAAAAATGACATGCATTTTCATCTTTAATGGTCGAATGTGGAGAAAAAGAAAGCCATGGAGATTGTTTTTAGCTTGGCACCTTTGGAAGCTAATTAAAGATCAAGAAATAAGGAAATCAGATTTGGATCGGGGAAAGTCAAAAATTATCGAATAGTTGTTCTGGTCTATTCATGTTAGTACGAGGTAAGTTCATAAGTAAATAAATATATGTGTATATACCAAATTGAATTGAGAGTTGGAGAACTTGTTACGAGTTTGAATTGTATATGAAATTCTGGTACATGTGATCTGTATATGAAATTTTGATATGAAATGTGAGTATGATTCAAATGACGATATGTGAAATATATGATAATGAAAGATGTGTTATATATGCTCGTTCTATGAAATTGTGGTCCTATGTTTCAGACATGAGAATTATGAGAAATAAAACATGGTTGGGATGTGTGATTTGTTATGGTTATTCGGGTTTTGAAATGCATAAAAAGAAATAGATATATTCTTATGCATGAAATGTAATAAATGACCATATTTCGGTTAGTTATGTAATGAAATTGTGCAAGCTTAATTTATATGAATAATATAATGGTCATTATTTGAAATTGAAAGTATGGTTTATATGTTCACTGATAAATAAGCCTAATGAAGTTACTTAATGTTGTAACATTGGATTATATAAGGAAAGTGATTGAATATGTGTATGAAGTTAACTAAATTTGGCTTATTCAAGCTGAATTATACACATGATCTTGTGAAGATTTATTTACTTATGGCTTACTAAGCTCTCGAAGCTTATTCTATGTGTTTCTCCTATGTTTATAGATTTTTGGAGATCTGCTCGGGTTGGAAGTCGATGAAGACACCATCACACTATCCGGTTATGATTTCGGTAAATAATGTTTTGAGATTTGGTTATGTGGCATGTATAGGCTAGAAGTATGTGAATATGTTTTGAGATGTAAATATATGTTTTGCCAAGTGGTATGGCTTGATAATGGATGTGAATATGGTTTGGTTTTGTTATGGTTTATGTGATGAAAAAATGGTATGATTTGGTGCATATGAATGACTCAATTAAATGGTCAATTTGATATGTGCTTAATTGTTAAATTTGGTATAAGTTTGGCATGAAGATGGATAAGAAATTGAGATGTTGGTAATGTATGATTAAATGAATTTGGTTTATGATTTTGGTATGATTTGGTATAGATATTGAGCATGAAATAGATTGATGATTACATGACTTGAATGGTGTATGTTTTGAGATTGAAATTGGCTGAAAATGTGGTATATTGATGCTTGAATGATGCTTGTAGGGAATACTCAAATTGGGTGGCAATTTGGCCTTGAAAATGGCCTATTCTGTGCTCACACGGCAAGGACATAGGCGTGTGTCTCTGCCATGTTGCTCGAAGGCTATTTCGAAATCAGCTTGGGTAGACTACACGGTCGTGCACGCATGGGCGTGTGCCAGGCCGTGTGGCCAAGTTAGTTTCGACCACGGGTTAGACACTTGGGCGTGCCTTGTGGCCGTGTGGATAAGTCAGTATGTATGGCCTATTTCAGCACGGCCTAGACACAAGGGTGTGTCTAATGCCGTGTGAGGCACACGGCTTGTTCACACTAGCGTGTGACCTTTATAACTTAGGAAAATTGTTATGTTTCGAAAAAAAATTTGTATGTGTTCAGTTTAGTCTCGACCTCTTCCTAATGATGTTTATGGTCTCATTGACCTAAGAAAGGGACTTAATGTTGATGTTTGACTATGATATGACGATGCATGACTTTTGATTGTGAAATGTTTGCGAAATATTCTGATATGTCCGGTAATGCCTCTTAACCCTAGTTCGGCGATGGATACAGGTTAGGGGTGTTATATTTATTGGTATCAGAGCTATGGTTTAGCCGGTTTTAGGACTACCATAGCGTGTGTGAGTCTAGCTATACATGCCATATTTAACCTGCGATAGTGTGATATCTCCTGACTCTAATGAAAATTGTTTTGATGAGACATATATGCTTTCCAGCCGAGCTAATTTTGATAGTACAAGAGTAAATACTCAAATATTTGAGTGAAAATGTGTTGATTATGAGTTGAAACTCATAAAGGTATGGATCAAATTATATGACATGTCATTATTGATAAATGCAATAATGATATGAGTATATAAGTTGTGATATGTGGCCTATGATTACTATATGAAATGCTTTGATTGTAAATTAGTGATTTGAGTTGGCATATGAACTATGTGATAAGTATAAAAGTGAGTAAAAGTAAATGTTTATTATATATTTTGAGAATGTGAAATTAGAAATGAACTAGTTATTTGTGATAGTATGTGTTATGTACATTTATGTGCTAGTTAAATTTGAGGCTTTACTACCCTTACCCCTTTATTCGTAAAATGTTACAATGATATCAGTAAGATTTGGGTTGAATACGCTCACGAGGGTGAAGTTACAGAAGTCCATGTTCAAAAGATTAATAATGTGATCAGAAAAGTGATTGAATTAGCAAATGAAGACAGTACTAAAAGAGATATCGGATAGTTCTGAAGACTATTAAAATTATGCAAAGTCACTATTATAGAAGAAGTTAACTCCGATTAAATAACCTGTTCAGGTATGATATCTAAAGAAAGTATTAACTGGAAGCTATTCTGAATTGATTTCTATTAGTGAAGGGATAATGAGAAAATTTCTGATGATAGAATTAGACAGTGGAATAATGTTTGAATTTATTGATGGCTGAGTGCATTGGTTATAGTCAAGCAGTTACTATGATTTCTTCTGGGCATTCTATGTGTACATTTATCCTCAGAAGTATATGTGATTGTTTAATTTCAGAAAGAATTCTTATCATATGAAAACATTAGCTAAACATACTAATAGATGAAAACATTGTTGGCCTTTTTTAGTTATGTTCGACATTGTTCTGTCTTTCTCTGGTATCTTATTCCATTACGTGGAGATGAAAGTCAATGGTAAATTCTAAATGATGCTAATACTCTATTTCTATTGGCTATTGTTCTGATGAATATACGTGAAGATTATATTGTTTTTGATATTGTGGATTTCAATATTTATGAGTGACATTATTCTTTCTGGACATTTTCTAGGATATCATCGGGGTTGATATCATTCTACATGGGTTGTAATTTTTCGATATTCTGTGTAGCTTCAGATGTTGAAAATTTCGCTATTCCAGTTTTCTTATGATTCCATGTGATTATCTGTAAGAGATCTCTATTTGACAGAGATGACTATGTCTATTATGATTATAATTTTTGGTTCGAAATGTGAAAGTACAGTGGTACCGTCATCAGAGTTATAAAAATTGTGTTTCTGCATTGATTGATGTTTAAACCATATTTAATTCTCTTCTCAGTTCAAATGCATCATTAACAGCTGGAATAATAGTTGCTATAGTGTTGAGACATCGTTCTTATTAAGGCCCAATAATTTCTATTTGATAAAGATGACTTCTATATAATTCAAAGCTTTGATGATTAATATATGAGACAGTTTTGTGAAAAACTCTTTTCTCGTTCTCGTGAAAGGTTCGACATCGGTAAAAATGAAAGTAATAGAAGATTAATATCAAATCTGTATAGTGATATGCCTGGGTTTATCCTTCTAATGAGAAGAAAAGATCTCTTCGAAAAGACTGATTCAGTGATTTAGTCTGACTAGAATTATTTGATTGAAAAGATAATTGAGTTATATGTGTTTGAATCTATCCACTGGACTGGAAATAAACTTTGAATGTACATGTGTAATCTGAGGGATAGTCTAGAAGAATAGTTTGTATTCTTGAAGATTTAATACAGAATTATAAATATTGAACAATTCTATCTGAGAAATGTTTTGGTAAATTAAAGTTAGTTCAATTGTTGAAGTTTTCCTTTTGTACAGAGATAATATCAACCGAAATGTCAGTTCTGGTTCCGCCCGAGTTGAATAAAGAGTTATGTGATATATATGATGACTATAAGAGTTAAAAATGTTTAATGTCAGAGAAAGATCCGAACTTGGCACAGCAAAGTTAGCTCGAATCGTCAAAAAACTTTTGAGTCTATAAGTTATTCTTATCCGAGGAAAATGATTATACTTTGGATGTTTTTGAATGATAAACTTTTGTGTGCTTTTTAATCGATGAATACGTGATTGATCTTATCAGGTAATGAACAGTTGTTAGCTGAATTAGAGGTTAAATAAATGTTTATTTAGTGAAGTTGTGAAATTTAGAAATGTGTCAGCGAATTATAAGTTAAAAAGGGGTTCAGCATAAATTAATTTCTGATTTAGAACCTCAGATGTGGTATCAATGATTATCTATTATTTCAATATAGTGTATGTATACTGAAAAGCTCTACGAATATACAACAACTACTACAAGAAACTCTCTGTGGTAGTTTATCTGTTCATTTGGGATTAACAAGATGCACAATAGTTCGAGACATGATATCGATGATTGAGTGTGAAATAAGATATTTTTTACTTTGCTGATTATAGAAATAGAGTGTGGATGAATTCTGTATCGGAACTATCCTTGTTATTGAAAAAGATAGAGTTATTTGAAACATTGTTAACTGTCTGAAGAAATCTCTTGGTACGTATAGATTTTCTCTTTTGATAAAACAACTGAGTTATTCGTTTCTGTGATGGTAAGTCTGCTTAGGGTAGCCAGTCATCGTTGTTCCGGATTAAGATTTGAAATTCATATGATAATTCTAAGGGAAATTATAGTAATCTGTGAGTATGAGATTGCATTGAAATCAAGAAATGCAAATCAAATTCTTGAAACATTTATGTATCACTGTGTTTTAAAGCTTCAAAGCAACTAAGAAAGATTGTTGTTGTTTGATAAACTATTAGATGAGTATAAAAGTGACATTATATGAGATATCATATGTGGCAGTTACCTAATTTCGTTGTTTCAGGATCGAACTTTGTGAGTAAATGATTCATGAGATTAATATCATTAGCGAATTAAAGCAGAAAATGAAGGTAACTCAATACAGTTAGAAGCAGATTCAATTTGTTATGACGTATAGTGAAAAACAGATCAGAATTTTAATTGTAAGATTAAAGAGATATCAAATCTGAATTTATATGTGAATTTGAAATGTACTGTGTGAAAGTAAATCCTTAATTTACTTTATGATAAGATTTTCGGGGAAGAAAATCCCTAAAGGGGGAGAGTTGTAACAACCTAGTTTAGACCCTAATTGGAACAGTGGTTTTGGGTCCACAAATCGGAGTCAAAAAATATTTTTATATTATTTTTTGTGTTTATTATATGTGAATTAGTATGTGTGAAAATTTCATATGAAAATTTGATCGTTTGTGTGCTCAATTTGATAAAAGGGCTTAATTGCATGAATGCAAAACTAGCATGCTTTATGCAAAGGTACCTATTTGCTATGGCTTTTATTATATGATGTCTTTATGTTGTAATTTTACCATAGAAATTATGAGTGGATGATTTGGACATGTAACATATGGTTTAATAATTATTTTATAAAGGTTTATACGGTAAATATGTTTATTAATGATATTATAATAAAACAAAACATAAAAAAATGACATGCATTTTCATCTTTAATGGTCGAATGTGGAGAAAAAGAAAGCCATGGAGATTGTTTTTAGCTCGGCAACTTTGGAAGCTAATTAAAGATAAAGAAATGAGGAAATCGAATTTGGATTGGGGAAAGTCAAAAAATCAAATAGTCATTCCGGTCCATTCGTGTTAGTACGAGGTAAGTTCATAAGTAAATAAATGTTGTTAAATTCAAATGTATATGTGTTATATGTGTTGAATTGAATTATAATAAATATATGTGTATATGTGTATATGTGTATCCACCCCTTGGTGGCTGAGCACCACCTTGACCTACTGCTAGCTCTCGACCTAGTGTTCGAGGGCAATCTTTGATCCTATGCTCCATAGACCCACAAGCAAAACAAGTCCTCTTCTACTCCAACATTGGGCACATGGCCCGATGCTGATGACTCAGCCCTAAAACTTTCGTGGCCTTGGCCACGGCCCCTCACACCTCTTCTAGCACTTATCGTCGATTCGCGTATTATCTGAATTAGAAGTTTTATGAAGTCTTAGTTAGTTTTAATAATTAACCCGATGTTTTATGGAAGTAATTAAAGAGAAGATTATTTTCGAAAATCCTCTACAGTTTCAAGTTCCTGCGGGTTTTAGTTCCATTCTAACAAGATCATCTAAAGTAGCCCTCTAGCTAACTACTGTATAACAATTTAAACAAACTTAAGAATAAGAAAACTTACTTGGTTCAACGTCGGAGACTCGGTGTGCCGCTCAACAAGACTTACTCTTTTCCAAAACATTGTAAAAAAAAATTTAAAACTCAAAAGAATCTAATTAATAAGGCCCAATTCACAACCTGAGTTTTACAACTTGGGCTCTGATACCACTAAATGTAACACCCTAAATCCAGCCCAAGCGTTATGGCTGAATCTGACGTGTCACATTGAAGTATTTTAGCGAAAATCGTGTTTTTATTGAAAACCCTTCTTAAAAAAAAAGAAACCTTAATTAACTTAAAAATAAACACACCTTTCAGTTGCGAAAGCCTTGTTTAAAACATTTAATTTAAGAAAACTTTATCATTTAAAAATTAAGTTGCAGAAACATAGAAAAAATACTATAATTTAGGAATCTCATGTTTAACTTCTCGTAATTACAATGAAAATGATAATAATCCAAACGATAATTAGAAGGAAGGCTTATTACATTCCGGTCCGAAAAATGCTTAATAAAATAAAGAACTTATATGCTTTTAAAAGAGAAACAAGTTCAACTTGTCTTGCTAGTGGGCCACCCAGAGTTCCTCCAAACATCAAACCTTCTACTGAGCATCACCTGAAAATAAAATAAAAGAGGGGGGTGAGTTTTCGCAAACTCAATGCGTACAACCCTCGACGGAAAACAAGCATTCAAAAAAAAATAATTCATCAATCATGCAATGCAATCCCATCCAAAATATCCATCCGCTACACACCAGCTCTGTCCCCCGTCACACCATGTGGGGATATAAATATCGACACACCCAGCCCACACACCATGGTAGCCCGGTTGCGGAACTACTTTCATTTATATATTGGGCTTTAAAAGCCGTCGGTGGATCCACGATTGTCGAGCAAACATGCGATCCTCATATACTTCCTCTGTTCCATATTTCCCATCCTATATGCAACCTAAGCAGAATATCATATGTGTGCAGCAAATAGGCATGTCACATTCAATAAACTTACATTTAACACATAGGGGTATTTTGGTCATTTTTGCCTTTAGAGGCATTTCGGTAATTTTTCCTTAATTATGGTTTTCACTTACCTTGGCCCGTTAACAAGTCCCGCGAGCTAAGATGAACGAATACTATGCACCAGGTAGGATTCCAGAGAAGAGGAGGTGGGTCATTAAGACCGCTTAAGTACCAAGCTCTCCCTAGATCCAATCCTAGACATGCATATACTCGTTGCCACACCTTAACCCTTTGAGCTGTCCACGGTCACAAAATATTATTTAAGTCTTATGTAGTTATCATATACTAAGCCCAAAACCCCTTACAAAGCCCAAACAAATTCACATACCTGTATCTGGCCCATTAAGCCCAATCATATTCATATGGCCCATTAGGCCCAAATCACTTGTATATGGCTTATTAGGCCCAAATAACTTTTATATGGCCCGTTAGGCCCAGTCACATTCATATTCATGCTCACATACAAATTCCTATCACATAGCATCAATTCAATTTTTGCCTATTGTAGGCCTAATAGCCCATCGGGCCCATTTAGCCCATTCCGACCCGTATGGACAAATCACAACCCAAGTCCATGGAATCGCCCGTGGGTCTCAGGAAACCTATCGGTCTCTCTCTTACGAGTTTTTGTGCACTCACAAGACTACCGTAGCCAAACTTTTGACTTTTTGGCGTTTCGGCATTTCAGCATTTCGGCATTTCGGCTTTTGCCGATTCATAGTGTGTGTGCAGTGTATGTACACACCTGGTAAACAAGCGTGATGCAATCTCCTTAGCCCAAACCTACAATCGATATCACTCAAAGATTAATCTTACGTACTTATCGAATACTTTACCAAAAGCCGGAATCTCACCTTAACCTTACCTTGCGCGATAAGTATAACAACCCCTTCACTAACCATGATCAACTCTTAGATCTACATCAATCATAACTATTAAGACCAGAATAATAGGTAACTCGTATCCAACACAAGTCCCCTTACCTTACTATGGCTATTCGGCCAACCTTAGCCAATGGATGAGGAATACTTACCAAAACTGCAACCACCTAAAGAGCAATTCGGCAGAGAGCTAAGATCCGAGACCCGATACTAATTCCCTACCAAAGTTGATTGAAAGAGTAAGGGACAATAATCGATACCTAGCAAAGAAAATCAATTGGAAGAGCAATACTTACACTAGATTCGATCAAAGAGAATTCAGACCTTGAGAGATTCGACTTTTTGAGTTTTCAAATTTAGTATGGTGAATAAGGTTTATTTGGTACAGATTAAAGAAGAAGAGTAGAAGAAGAAATCGACTAAGTGAAACAAAGAAAATTGTGTAGAGAAGAATAGAAATCGGCAGCAAGAAAAGGAAGAAAAATAAAAGGGTTTTTGGCTTTTTAGAGAAAGGGGTTTTGGAAACAAAATGAAGAAGAATTTCGACAGTAGCCTGGCAACCCTATATTTGGCCCCTATTTATAGCCTTTATAGCTGAATTTTCCATGCCCAATTCCCAATTCAGCTCCATCTCTTCTCCCTTCTCATCTCCTCGTTTTTCTCCTTGATAGCCCCTTGATCTTTTCTTTAATTTTCTCTCCTGAACACTTCCCTTGAAGTCCTCTTTCACGCCACTACCATCTTTCTAGAAGGCCAAAATTAAACTTCTAAAAATACTAAGCTAGGATTCAAACCTTGGATCTCCTTGCTAGCTACTAACGCCACCTCCCTGCTCTCTATGTGGCGTCACTTAGCCGCTCCTCCATAAGGCTTTTTGATGCTATTTTTCCCCTATTTTTATTTAAAATCCCAACTACTTGCCAGCCCTGATTCTTTTAATAATTAAACTATAATTTCATTTATTCCTAGGTTCGAACTCAAACCTTAATTAAGACCTACTATAATTATCACATGGCTAGGAACATAAAACACAATTTTTATCAAAACCGAAAATAAAGAAATTTCAGGATTTTGGGATTTTTGGGTTTCGAGATTTTTGGGGCATTACAGTGTGAACCCTTCAACTAGGCAACTTATCGACGCAGCCGCTAGTGGAACTTTAAACAACAAAACACCTGAAGCGGCTTACAAATTTATTGAAGAGATGTTATTAAATAACTATCAGTAGCAAGTCATGAGAACAAAACTGACAAAAGCAGCAGGCGTTTATAACGTCGACTCGGTTACTATGTTGTCAAATCAGGCAGAACTCTTGAATAAAAAGATTGACGGTTTCCACGCAGGTACATCCAGTGATGAGGTGTGATTCAAGTGGAGGAGGAGTACACACAGAATATCAATCCTTCAACCCTAGTACCGAGGAGGAACAAGTCCACTATATGGGTAATAATAACTCTAGACCTCAAAATAACCCATACAGTAACACTTATAATACAGGTTGAAGGAACCACCCTAATTTCTCGTAGGGTGGCCAAGGAAATCAAAGGCCACAACATCCTCCGAGTTTTCAACAACCACCTTACCAGCAGGAAAAGAAGCCAAACCTTGAAGAGATGCTAACAAAATTCATCTCGGTGTCAAAAACTCGTTTCTAGAATACAAGATAGCACTTAAGAATCAACAACCGTTGATCCAAGGGCTCGAAACTCAAATAGGCCAGCTTGCCAAATTGACTTCTGAACGACTACAAGGTAGCTTGCCGAGTAATACTAAATCTAACCCAAGGGAACATCTCAATGCAATTAACGTTCGAGATGAAGAAGGGTTAGTTGAACCTAAACCAGAACCGAGGCAAGGAATTATGGTAAATAAAGGTAAGGATGAGGTGGACCACAGTGAGCAAAAACTGGTAAGTGCAGAATACAAACCAAAAGTACCATACCCCAATGCGACAAGGAAAGACCACACTGACGAACAATTTGGTAAATTCCTTAAACTACTGAAGAAATTACATATTAATTTACTGTTTATTAAAGCTCTTTCGCAGATGCCAAACGCAGTAAAATTTTTAAAGGAGCTTTTAGCAAATAAGCAAAAATTGGATGAGGCGTTGCATGTGAAATTTAACGCAGTTTGCTCAGCCATTCTACAGAATAAGCTACCCAACAAGTTGAAAGATCCAAGGAGTTTTACGATTCCTTGTTTAATTGGGAGTTTAAACGTTAAAAATGCTTTGGCTAATTTAGGGGCTAGTATTAATGTCATGCCCTATAAAATGTTTAAACAACTAGGTCTTGGGAAGCCCAAACAAATTAGGATGAGCATTCAATTGCTAGATAAAACCATTAGATTTCCTAAGGGTATCATTGAAAATGTACTTGTAAAAATCGATAAATTATATTCCCAATTGATTTTGTTGTTCTAGACATAGAAGAGGACAGTGACGTGCCTTTAATTTTAGGAAGGCCTTTTTTAGCAACTACCAGAACCATTATTGATGTTGGTACAAGTGAACTCACACTTCGTGTGGGTGATGAAACAATCACTCTTCAAGCTCGTAATTCGAGTAACACATCAAAAATCAAGGATGGTTGTATAAATCATGCTACTAATACTGATCATGGGATGCAACCTTCTTTGCAGAAAACACGCTCAAAGAGCATAAATGAGCCATGTTTATGTAACAACAAAGGACCTATCTATGAAGAACGAACGCTACAGATCAAGGAACTAGATGAATGGCGGACATAGAAACCGAGAACACATGATAAACCAAAACCACTCCATGAAGAACTCAGTGTTTCACAAAATCAACTTAAGGTTGGAGACAAGGTACTATTAGATTCAGTAAACCCTCGTATTGCCACTTCTGAACTGGATGGAGTAATCCCTTTTACGGTACTTAACATCTTCCTATACGGTACAGTCGAGGTAGCTCATTCCAAATTCGGCACTTTTAAGGTAAATAGTACTCATCTAAAACCATATTTTGATAAAACTGATAACAGGAATGAAGAGCGTAAACTCCTCGCACCACTATGACTATGCAAAATCGAGGTAAGTTAAGCTTAGACTATAAATAAGCACTTCTCGGGAGGCAACCCTAGCAGTAACAGTGTTAATTTCTTTAAATTTTAGTGTTTAACATCTAAATCACTAACTGAGTCCTTGAAAATAGGTTTTCTAAATCCACACGGCCAGGCACACGGGCGTGCCTTAGCCCGAGTGAAAATAGAGCAAAATTTTTACCAAACAGAGATGTGATATGTTGCCACGGCCGTGTGACATGGTCGTGGCCAATCCTACCAAATTAACACGGGCGTGCGACATGCCCGTGCCCATCACCTGTGGTCGAACTTGTCAAATTAACACGGGCATGTGCCTATATACACAGGTATGGGAGAAGCGAACGAAGCAGCACACGGCTGTGCTACACGATCGTGTGCACTAACACACCTAAAGAACACGGGCGTGTGCCTAATTTCAGACACGCCCAAATTTGAAAATCACGAAAAACATAGGCTGAAATAAGGGCACAGGGGCGTGCCTCACGGTCGTGTGACCCAATATCTATATAAACCCCTCACTATTCATCATCTCCTTCCCCAAAAACCTAACCCTAGCCGTCGCACACCCTTCTTCCCCCACTGACCGGCCATCCTTAGCACTCAAAATCTCCTTCCTTCTTCCATTTTTCTTCCTTCCCATACCTTTTTTCCCACCGCTTTTCACTTTCCCCCTCTTTTCTCTTCTCTTCTTCTTCTCTTTTTTCTCTTTTCCTTCCTTTCCTACCACCATTCCCTTCTTCCCTTTCTTTCCCCTTCTTTTTCCCCTTACATCCTCCACCGCATGGCTCACCTCCACGCCCGTGGTCAACCCAAGCTGCACGCCCCTAAGCCACTGCCGTCGCCCCCAGCCAACTCACTACCACCCATCATCGGTTCCGCTCTTTTTCTCTATTTTTACTTAGTTATTTTCATCTTTATTGAATTGTATTACTATCTATTTAGTATTTTAATTGTTTAGTGATTATTACGTGCTTAGTTAAACATGGTTTTGCTTAAATGTTGATCATTCCATATCTATTTAATATTGAACATTAGCATTATTTTGCATAAATTTTTAGGGTCATCATCTCCTGTTAGTTATTTTTTTCACATTCTACTTATTTCGCTGCTTGATTGAGCCTAACTTGGATGTTCTTTCTTACTCATTTGACTATTGTGCTAATTCTTCCAACTGAATTTTAAGATTGTTTACGCAGGCACATTATGTCAAACCCACGAGGCACAAAGACTGCGGTTCCCGTATCAAAGAAGAAAAAAAGAGCAGCATCCTCCTCGGGTCCTACTTCAGAGATCTGACACCCATTCCTCCAATTTCCACCAGGAAACTAGGAGGAACTTGATCGTCAATTTTCTTGTGATAATTTTTATAAATTTATAATGAATCGTTCTTGAAACTAACTATTATCATGACGTAGGCAAGTGTACCTATCAAACAGTAGTATAGCTTTAGCAAGACCGGATTGTCGAACCCAAGGGACTAGGAGTATTAGTAATGACTGTCTTCTTATTATCTAGCCGAAGAAAAGGGGTTTGTTTTAACTAACTAATTAACTAAACTAAGAACTTGCAGAAAATAGAATTTGGGAAATTACTTTTGGGGAAAGCGATTGATTGAGAGAATACCTAAGGAAAAATCCACCTAGACTTTTACTTGTTATTCTGGCTCCGAACCAGAAGATTTATTCATTTAACTTGATCAGTATAAATCCCTAATGTATATTATTATCCCTCTCGAGGCTAACAACGTCTAATCCCTAGGTTGAATAACTGAGAGTTATCTCTAATTAACACCCTAATGTTGCATTAACTCAATCTATGGATTCCCTTATTAGGTTTCACCCTAATCTGGCAAAATCTTGTCACCCTATCTCTAGGCGCATAATCAACTCCACTTAATTATGATAAAGTTACTCTTAGTCAGGGTCTATTCCTCCTCCAACTAAGAGTAGTAACTTGAAGTGATATCTTGAAATACTAAAACAAGAATTAAGAACACATAATTAAGAACAAGTTAAATATTTATCATACAATTCAGAAATAATAACAAAGTTTTGTCATAGGTTTCATCCCCCTTAGGTATTTAGGGGTTTAGTTTATAACTAAACAAGAAAACATCTCAGAATAATAATGATTAAAAAACATAAAGAAAACATAAAGAAAACCCAAAACTCCTGAAGGGGAAATTGAGGAGAGATCTTCAGTCTTGATAGTGGCTCCGGCTTCTGAGATGGATCAATCGGCTTTCTTGGAGTAATTCCTTATTCCCTATTCTCTGTCTCCCTTTTCTTCCTCTTTTGGGGTGTATTTATAGGCTTTGGAGTGCCTATGAACCCTCAAAAGTGGCCTTTTTCGAATTGGACTTAACTTGGGCTCGGCAGGGACACGCCTTGTGCGATAACTTCAGGCCGTGTTCGAGGTACACGGCTGAGTGTTATACCCGTGTGAATCATGCTTCAATTCTACCAAATTGACACAGCCGCGTGATCTGCCCGTGTGAAGAGGTCCAAGCCATGTTGATTTCGTGCTTTGGCCCATTTTTTCCGTTTTTGGCCCGTTTCTTATTCCTTTCGTTCTCCTATGCCTACCTGAGAATAAAACATGGAATTAAGGCATTAGGAGCATCGAATTCACCAAATATAAGGAGAAATCATTCATAAAATGCGTTAAGCATGGGTTATAAATATGTATAAATTATGGTTTATCAAATACCCCCACACTTAAGCGTTTGCTTGTCCTCAAGCAAAATCCTCGGATCATAGTTAAAATTTCTTTTTTCTCAACTTATAATTCTGATCAATATTATTTCAAATCATCTCATAAGTAATCATATGTTGAGAATTCAACTAAAAGAACATTAGAGCTTGAAACATTCTAAATTGAGTAATTTAATCATGAAAAGCTTTGGTCTCTCCCCTCCCCTAGGTAGTTATCATTGATTTTGAACCTCACAGAGGTTAACATCCTCACTAAAGATTCACTCAAATCACTCGAATTGTTTAAGGATAATGAAATTAGCACTCATCAGTCAATATGAAAAGTTATTATCATAGCCTTGCATAAAAATCAATTCTCCACTACTATAAATTGAGATGATACATCAGTCCAAAGGTCTTTAAAGGGTTGTAACGAGGCTTAGTTAGGGGGTGTGGTCATAAGCTGAAAGAAAGGGTTAGAATCGAGATTGACTTGAAAAATTACTTAACTAGAAAAAATATTAAATCATCGCTTGTGTACAACAAAGCTTTCTTCTTTGACTATGGAATGAGACTTACAAGCAAAAGATAACTACTGATTTATACACGTGGGTTTTTTTTTTAAGAGCAAGTCAAATATCATAGATTACTATTAAGAACAAGACATAGTTAAGCAATTTATTCAAATCAATTCTCAACAAAAAATTGGGGATCAAATTAATTTAAGAGGATTTCAACAATAATAGGTTAATGGTTAATATCGAGGGTGGTACAAGGAATGGCTTGTTAGTCTCAAAGGGGTTTACTAAGGGTTAATCGTGGAGGTAGGCTTTTCATGGCATGAGTGGGTTAATCCTAAGTGCCTCTATCATCTTGATATATCAAATCAAATAGTGTGGTTTTGACATGCATAATCAGGCAAGTTCTAGAATAACAATTCAATATTGGGACACTCAAAGCAATAATAAAAGTGAGCATGAAAGAATTAATGAATGCTCAAAAGGCTCAAAAATCTCACAAAAATTATGGCTTTTTGATGTTTCAATCTGTGGGATTCAATTCAAGATAATACCTAAATTTGGGGAAACAACCTAAATTTTTAAATTCTTAAAAATCAACTTATCATGCCTGATTTTCTAGTGTCTTAGAGTTTAACAATCAATGCATGAATTCTTATGTTTTAATTCAAGATATATCAATCAAAATTATCAGTCAATCAAAATTCAACTTAAACATGATATGAGAGATTCACAAGAGAACAAAGCACTATTCAGAGATTTTCAGATAATGAAATGATTACCCCCCCACACTTAAGATGTACATTGCCCTCAATGTACAAGGTTAGATATATAAGAAAATATAAGATCATAAGATAGGGAAAGAATTGAAACTTCCTGAGTATCAAATGAATGTCCTAGTTTGGCGTTATGGAGGTGGGCGAGGATACTCCGGTGGTAGTAGAGGTTGGATACCACAGGTGCTGTGCCAAAAGAATATTATATCTCCTTATTGAGCAGGGCATGGTAACCGTGGTAACCTTTTCCATTGGAGTTTGAAGTTCCTAAATGATTGTGAGCTTTGGAGCTTTATGATAACTGTGATAAAAGCAGGAACTGTTTAGTGGATATTAGGAAGAATGATTTACTTGTAAAAGATTAGCCGAGAGTAAAGATTTTTAGATAAATATTACAAATCCTAATAAAAATAAAATGAAAGAAAAATAAAAAGTTGTCTAAATGAAAATAAAAATAAAAATAAAAACATAAAATAAGAAAAATAAAAATTTCTAAACATCTTCATCGCTGGATGGTTTGCGAGGTGGGACTGGAGATGAGATGTGGAGGTGCTGACAAATATGCTATAAAGTAGCATCAATGTTGTCAAATATTTGAAAACATTACTGCTCGAATCTATTAAGGCACTTAGAGATGTCAGTGTATGAAGCCGCCGCATGAACTGGCCAAGAAGGTGGTGGTGGTGGGTGGTGAAGTGGGTCCTCGTGTTGGGTAGGGACATCATCAGTAATGTCCTCAGGAACCTCCTCCTCAGTAGATTGAGCGAGACGATATTGGGGAGGGTAGGTTCCTCAACACCTCTCGATCATCCTCATGCTTATCATACTCGAGATGCCTTGTGGAGACATCTGGCCAATAAGGGTCAAGGATGATGCTTGGGCCGCAGTGCCATAAATAATAGACGTCATGGGTAGTGACGACGCCGGTGCTCTCCCTCCGTCCTGTCAAAGTGAGAGATAAGGGAGAATGAAGGTACCTTAGGGACGGAGGGAGGGATAATGCCTTTGTGCGACTAGGGTCATAGGTAGTTGAACGTGGGACGAGGGCATCCCAACACCGTGAGGGAGAACGATGGATGTGGCGGTCATGAGTGAGTAAGTCGTTCTCCTCTCTAAACTCCTCGGTATAGAGACCCAATGCAGTACCAGACTCGAGAATGCTTAGTTGGCAGACTAATCTGCCTAAGCAAAACTGGACTGTGCCGGGATCATCGTAGTTGGTCATGACGGTTTGAAGATGAAATGTCGAACACAGTTTCATTGTGCGCTTGAGGTATGTCGGCTCGATGATTCCAAAGAATGACTCCCATGGGTTAGTGGTAAGGAGGGCTCGGATCGCGTCAGCCAATTGGACTTGTTCGATAGCAGTCCAGTCTATCCAGCAGGCCGCAGCTAAGGGTCAGGCCCGTAGTATCTGATATAGTTCCTTTTGAGGTCCGTTGGGAAACTGGAGAAATGGGTGGCGAATTTTTGCTGCAGGGCTCGCGGAAGATGACGCTCCTTTCCTTTTCTTGGAAGCGGGAACGGCGATTTTCTTACCTCATGAGGACGACATTGTGAACCTATACAAATGAAGAAAAAAGAAATAACAATAGGTATATAAATTGAAAAGCCATAACTTTGAACAAATAATTTCAGCCAAAATACAAACCAAGCATAACCAACCCCATTTCTTTTAACAGCATAATTTCTTGACATTTATCAAAGTGAGGACATGTGGATGAGCATATGAACGGCATGTAAATTACAAAAGAATGAAATTTTCCTAACAACTCTCATGAACAAAAAATGCATGAAAAATTTTAACTACTCTTGATCATGAAAGTTTTATTTCTAACTAAATGAATAAAGTAAAGAATGCATGCAAGAACGTAAACTAAATGATGGGTGTGATATTTAAATGATGAAAAATATAGAAATAAAGTCAAAAACTTGCATATTATTGTGATAACTAGGCCTAAAAATTAATAAAATAGAAAAGGAAGAAGTAAACAAATGCTAGGAAGAGGAGAAAATGCGTCAAAAACGCGGCGCAGGGGCGTGGCGTGGAGGCCGTGTGGACTTGCAGCAGCTAGGGTTAGGGTTTTTGAGTTGGGAAGACAATGAATACTACAGGGTATTTATAGATTTTGGGGCACACGGCCAAGGGACACGCCCGTGTCTCCCAATTTCAGGCTGTGTGTTTTGCATTTGTCCCCTTTTTGCGCGTCTGAAATTCGACACACGCCCGTGTTCCTTGGGTGTGTTGTTTAACACGGTCGTGTCGTACGACCGTGTTTTGCCTTGTTCGCTTCTCCCATGCCTGTGTATGTAATCCCTACGCCCATGTTAATTTGACAAGTTCACCCACTGGTGGTCGACACGGGTGTGTCGAACGCTCGTGCTAGTTTCTCAGTTTTGACCACGGTCCTTAAGCACGGGCGTGTAGCACGCCTGTGTTGTTTTGGCAAGTTCGCCCACGGCTATGTCCCATGCCCGTGGTGGTTTATCGTCGCCCATGTTTTGGGAAAATCTTGCCCTGTTTCCACAAGGTCCTACACACGCCCGTGTGCTTGGCCGTGTCCCTATGGTAAACTTATTTTCAAGAGCTCTGTTAGTCATAGCAAGTGTTAAACACTAAAATTTAAAGAAGTTAGTGCAATTAGTGCTCGGGTTGCCTCCCGAGAAGAGCTTATTTATAGTCTAAGCTCGACTTACCTCTCTGTTGAATGGTCAAGGTGGTTTAAGGAGTTCGTACTCCTCATTCCTGCTATCATTCTTATCAAAATAAAGCTTTAGCCGGGAATTATTTACCTTAAAAGTGCCGAACTTGGGATGACTTACCTCCACTGTACCGAATGGGAAAATACTAAGTACCATAAGAGGGGTTTCTTCATCTGGGTTGGGAGTGACAATGTCAGGGTCTGCGACATCTAATAAGACTTGATCTCCAACCTTAAGTTGATTTGGAGAGGTATCAAGCTTGTTTTGGCATAGTTTCGATTTATCGGGTGTTCTCGATTTATGTGCTTGCCTTTCTTAGCTCCTCTATCTGTAGCCTTCGTTCTTCATGAATGGGTCCTCTATTTTTGTTGGAACATGGCTCGTGTACTTCTTTCAAACTTAATTTCTGCACAGTGGATTGTGTCATATTATCAGTTTTAGTAGGATGGTGTGGATCATTACCTTCCATGTCTAATGTGATGCTAGAATTACGAGCTTGAAGGGTGATCGTTTCATCTCCCATGTGATGTATAAGTTCTCCTGTGCCAACATCAATAATTGTTTTAGCAGTTGCTAAAAAGGGCCTCCCTAAAATCAAAGGGGTGTTGGTCTCCTCCTCTATGTCTAAAACAATGAAATCAACGGGAAATATGAATTTATCCACTTTCACTAGTACATCTTCAATAACACCCTTAGGAAGTTTTATGGTTTTATCTGCCAGTTGAATGCTCATCCTAGTTTGTTTGGGTTTCCCAAGACCTAGTTGCTTAAACATTTTGTAAGGCATGACATTGATACTTTCCCCTAAATTACCTAATGCATTATTCACATCTAAACTACCAATTAAGCAAGGAATTGTAAAACTCCCTAGACCCTTCAATTTGTTGGGTAGCTTATTTGGTAGAATAGCTAAGCAAACTGTGTTTAGCTCCACATGTGATGCTTCGTCCAACTTCTGCTTGTTTGCTAGAAGCTCTCTTAAAAATTTCATTGCATTTGGCATCTGTGACAGAGCTTCAATAAACGGTAAGTTGATATGTAATTTTTTCAAAAGTTTAAGGAATTTACTGAATTGTTCATCTGAGTGATCTTTCCTTGTCGTGTTATGGTATGGCACACGAGGTTTATATTCCTCATTCACCGATTTGTTACGACTTACCTCACTTTTACCTTTGCTTATCACAGCATCTTGCATCAATTCTGGCTCAGACTCAACGAATCCTTCTTTATCTTGAGTACTAATTGTGTTGAGCTATTCCCTTGGGTTCGGTTCAGTGTTACTTGGCAAGCTATCTTGTGTTCGTTTAGAAATTAATTTGGATAGCTGACCTATCTGAGTTTCGAGTCCTTGAATTGATGCTTGTTGATTTTTGAATGCTGTCTCAGTATTCTGGAAATGAGTTTCTGACACCGAGATGAATTTGGATAGCATCTCCTCAAGGTTCGGCTTCTTTTCTTGTTGATAAGGTGGCTATTGAAAACCCTGAAGATTCTGTGGCCTTTGATTTCCTTGACCGCCCCAAGAGAAATTTGGGTGGTTCTTCCAACCTGCATTATAAGTATTACTATATGGGTTATTTTGAGATCTAAAATTAATGTTACCCATATAATTGACTTGTTCCTCTTCATTTGAAGGATTGAATTGTGGGTATTCTGTAAGCACACCTCCTCCACTTGAATCACACCTCATCACTAGATGTACCTGTGTAGAACCAAGTAAACCATCAATTTTCTTATTTAAAAGTTCTACCTGATTTGATAACATAGTGACCGAATCGACGTTATAAACGCCTGCTATTTTCATTGGCTTAGTCCTCACTGATAGTTATTCAGTGACAACTCTTCAATAAATTCAGAAGCCTCTTCAGGTGTTTTGTTATTGATAGTCCCACCAGCAGCTACATCAATCATTTGTCTTGTCGAAGGGTTCACACTATTGTAGAATGTTTGAACTTGCAGCCATAGAGGTAATCCATGGTGTGGGCACCTTCGTAAAAGGTCATTGTATCTCTCCCATGATCGTAAAGTATTTCTAAGTCCATCTGCACAAAAGAAGATATATCATTACGCAACTTAGCTATTTTTGCCGGTGGAAAATATTTTATTAAAAAATTTTCGATCATTTGTTCCCAAGTGGTAATGGACCCTCGTGGTAGTGAGTTCAACCTTATTTAGCTTTATTCCTCAGTGAAAAAGGGAATAACCAAAGGCGAATTGCATTACCAGAAACACCATTAATTTTGAAAGTGTCGCATAGTTTTAGGAAATTTGCCAAGTGAGTGTTGGGGTTCTCATCCTGCAAACCATCAAACTGAACAAATTACTGTATCATCTGAATCGTGTTAGGTTTCAGTTCAAAATTATTTACAGCAATAGCAAGCCTAACTATACTTGACTTAGTTCCTGTAAAATTAGGTTTAGAATAATCATACATAGTACGAAGAGCAGGATTCTGATTTGCTAATTCAGCAGGTATGGATGGAGGTAGTAGATTGTCTTGATTTTTAGCCATCTCCTCGGTTGTAGTTGAGATATTGTCCTCTTGCTCTTCCTCTGTGTATCTTAAGATGCGCCTGATTTCTCGTTGGTTTTTACGAGCTGTACGATCAATTTCCTCCTCAAAAAGCAATGGTCTTGACGGGTTTTTTCTAGTCATAAACTATAAGAACCTGCCAGGAGAAACAAAAAAAAAAAAAAATTAGTAAAATAAAAATTGAAGTTAAATTGCAAGAAAATAAATGGCTAAAGTAATAAAAATTGAGCGTTCCTAATATTTTAGTCCCCGGCAATGGCGCTAAAAACTTGATCATCGATTTTCCTATGATAAGTTTTATAAATTTATAATAAATTGTTCTTGAAACTAACTATTATCACGACATAGGCAAGTGTACCTATCGAACAGTAATATAGCTTTAGCAAGACTGGATTGTCGAACCCAAGGGACTAGGAGTACTAGTAATGACTTTCTTCTTATTATCTAGCCGAAGAAAAGAGGTTTGTTTTAACTAACTAATTAACTAAACTAAAAACTTGTAGAAAATAGAATTTGGGAAATTACTTTTGGGGAAAGCGATTGATTGAGACAATACCTAAGGAAAAATCCACCTAGACTTTTACTTGTTATTCTGGCTCCGAATCAGACAATTTATTCATTTAACTTGTTCCGTAGAAATCCCTAATGTACATTATTATCCCTCTTGAGACGAACAACGTCTAATCCCTAGGTTGAATAACCGAGAGTTATCTCTAATTAACACCCCAAGGTTGCATTAACTCGATCTATGGATTCTCTTATTAGGTTTTACCCTAATCCGGCAAAATCTTGTCACCCTATCTCTAGGCGCGCAATCAACTCCGCTTAATTATGATAAAGTTACTCTTAGTCTGGGTCTATTCCTCCTCCAAGTAAGAGTAGTAACTTGAAGTGATATCCTAAAATACCAAAACAAGAATTAAGAACACATAATTAAGAACAAGTCAAATATTTATCATATGATTCAGAAAAAATAACAAGGTTTTGTCATAGATTTCATCCCCCTTAGGTATTTAAGGGTTTAGTTCATAACTAAAAAAGAAAACATTTCAGAATAAAAAACATATCTGAATAATAATGATTACAAAACATAAAGAAAACCCAAAACTCCTGAAGGGGAAATTGAGGAGAGATCTTCAGTCTTGATAGTGGCTCCGGCTTCTGAGATGGATCAATCGGGTTCTTTAGAGTAATTCCTTACTTTCTATTCTCCTTCTCCCTTTTCTTCCTCTTCTGGGGTGTATTTATAGGCTTTGGAGTGCCTAAGAACCCTCAAAAGTGGCCTTTTCTGAATTGGACATAACTTCGGCTCAGAAAGGACACGCCCGTGTGACATGCTCGTGTGCGATAACTTCAGGCTGTGTTCAAGGTAAACAGCCGTGTGTTATACCCGTGTGAATCGTGCTTCAATTCTGCCAAATTGACACGACCGTGTGATCTACCGGTGTGAAGAGGTCCAGGCCGTGTTGATTTCGTGCTTTGGCCCATTTTCTCCTTTTTCGGCCTGTTTCTCGTTCCTTTCATTCTCCTATGCCTACTTGAAAATAAAACATGAAATTAAGACATTAGGAGCATTGAATTCACCAAATCTAAGGAGAAATCATTCATAAAATGCGCTAAGCATGGGTTATAAATATGTATAAATTACGGTTTATCAGAACTTTTTCAGATACTATGGGTCTGACCCTTAGGAGTGGGTTGATGTATCGATTGGGCCGCACTAGAATAGATTCAACTTGATGATGCGGTCTGGGCCCTCCTGACTACTGACCCATAGGGGCTTTTCTTCGAGATCGTCGAGCCGACATATCTCAAGCTCACGTTGAAATTCTACTTAACCTTCCACCTTCAAACCGTTATGACGAATTTTGATGATCCTGGAACGGTCCAGTTTTGTCTCGGTGGTTTAGTCTGCCAGTTAGCGTACCTGAGTTCGGTGTTGCATTGGGACTGTATACGGAGGAGTTCATGGATGAAAAAGACGTCGACACTCTTCATCACCACATCCACTATTCTCCTTCAAAGTGCTGGAATGCCCTCGTCCCTGTCTCAGCCACTTATGACCCTAGCCACTCCAAGGCATCGGCTCTCGCCCCATCCTTGAGATATTTACACGCCATCTTAGCCCACACCTTGACAGGATGGTAAGAGAGTACTGGCGTCGTCAACACTAACGACGCCTATTTCTTATGGAGCATGGCACATAGGCACGTATTCGACCTTGCCTATTTCATTGCCCAAGCCATTCGCCATTAGACAGAGTGGCATAGGAAATGGGTCATTTCCATCGGCCCTTATGTGACTCGCCTGGCAAGGTACTTCGGTCTCTTCAACACGATGGCGCAATCATCCTCTCTCACCCTTATCGATCAGATGTCCCCATAGGGCATCTCTAGTATACTCCATATGAGGATGATCGGCCGACAATGTGGCTTTGACCCTCCTTAATACCGCTTCGTCCAGTCAGCCGAGCAGGAGAACCCAGAAGACATTACTGATGATGTTCCTCCACCTCACGAGGCTTCACCATCTCAGCCACCACTTATTCACCGACCAGTTCATGCGGCTGCTTCACTCTCTGACATCTCTGAGCGCCTCAAACGATTCGAGCAACAATGTTTTCAGCGCTTTGATCACATTGATACAACTCTACATCAGATTTGTCAGCACTTTCACATCTCATTGCCACCCCCACCTCACGAACCATCTCGCGATGAAGATTTTTAAAGACTTTCTATTTATTATTTTTACTTTTATTTTTATTTATCTTTTTCAATTACTTTTAATTTTATTTCTTCTTAAGAGTATTTTTATTTCATTTTTAGGTATTACAATTGATATTAAGTAATTTATGTTTTTATCTATCTCTTTATGAGTAATCATGCTTCTCTATATTTCCTAAAGATTTATTGATTTTATCGTAGTTATAAAGAGCTCCAAAGCTCACTATTACTTAGGAATTCACAGCTCCACCGGAAAAGGTCCTCCACAACTGCCATGTCCTGCCTGACCACTATGATAAGCTCTTCGCTGGACACTGTGGTTGTGGAACCCAACCTCTACCACCACCAGAGCATCCTCCTCCTTGCCTTAGCTGATTACTTTCCATAACTACAATTCAAGGAGTCCATCTAACATTCAGGAAGTTTCACTTCTCTTCCTATCTTATGATCTTATATTTATATTTCCTAATAAATCTATATTTGTACTTTGAGGGCAATATACATATTAAGTGTGGGGGGGTTATTTATACCACTATCAGAAAAATCCCCGAATTTTGTCATATTCTTATGTGACTCACTCATATCACTATTAAAATGAATTTTGATTAATTTATGATCTTTATTGATATGTCTTGAATTAAAACATAGGTATTTTATGCATTGATGGGTTAAACTTTAAGTAATTAGAGAATCAAGCATGATAAGTTGATTTTTGAGTATTAAAATTTTAGGTTATCTCCCCAAGTTTAGGTATTATCTTGGAGTTGAAATTCATAGAGTTAACATCAAAAAGCCATAATTTTTGTGAGATCTTGAGCCTTTAGAGTATATATTATTTCTTTCATGCTCACTTTTATTGTTGCTATGAGTAAGTCAATATTGATTTGTTATTCTGGAACTTGCTTCGATTATGCATGTCAAGACCACACCATTGAGTTGATATGTCAAGATGATAAAGGCACTTAGGTTTAACCCACTCACTCCATAAAAGCCTACCTTCATAATTAACCCTTACTGATCCCCATTGAGCCTAACAAGCCATTCATTAATTTACCCCCAATATTAACCCATAGCCCATTATTATTGAAATCCCCTAAATTAATTTGATCCCTATTTTTGTCGAGATTTGTTTTGAATAAATTGCTTAGCTATGTTTTATTTTTAATAGTTAGCAAAGTTCTATGTTACTTGATTTGTTCTTAAAAAAATGAAATTATGTAATGCTTGGGTTAAAACGATGTTATCCATGAAGAAAAGCTCAATTCTAGGTCTTCTAATGAGGAATATAATTTGTCGATTTTAGTATTTTTCTAGTTAGGCAATTTTTCAATTCAATATTGATTCTAACCTTTTCTTTCAGCTTCTGACAACCCCGTAACCAAAGCCATGTTACAACCCTCTAAAGACCTTTTGATTGATGTATTATCTCAATATATAGTGGTGGAGATGTGATTTTCACGCAAGCTTATGGTAATAACTTTCCGTATTGACTGTTGACTACTGAATTTATTATCTTTAAACACCTCGAGTGATTTGAGTAAATATTTAGTGAGGATTTTAAACTCTGTGATATTTTGAATCAAAGGTGATTACTTAGATGAGGGGAGACACCTATGTTTTTCGTGATAAAATATTCAACTTGGAATATTTGAAACTTTAATGTTCTTCTAGTTGAATTCTCAATGTATGATTACTTATGGATTATTTTGAGATATTATTGATAGGAATTATAAGTTGAGAAAAATGAATTCTTAATTGTGAATTGAGGATTTTGCTTGAGGACAAGCAAACACTTAAGTGTGGGTGTATTTGATAAGTCATATTTATACATATTTTTATCCCATGCTTAGCACATATTTGGATGAATTATCATTAGATTTGTGGAATTTGATGCTCCTAATCCTTTAATTTTATATCTTATACTTAGATGAGCATAGAAAAGTAAAAGAGCGAGAAATAGACCAAAAATGGACAAAATGGGTCAACGTGGAAAATTAACACAGCCTGGACTTCAGCACACGGGTAAACCACACGCCCGTGTCTATTTAACAGTCTTGAACATGGATTGAAGCACTTGCACATGGGTGTGGCACAGGACTGTGTCCCTATCGAGCCCAAGTCTAATTCTATTCGGAAAAGGGCAATTTTAAGGGTTTTGAAGCATTCTAAAGCCTATTTAAACACCCTAGAGGAGGACTAAAAAGACACACAGAGTAGAAAGCAAGGGATTACTTGAAGAAAGTCGATTGATCCATCTCAGAAGCCAGATTCTCCTTCAAAACTGAAGATCTCCCTTCAATTTCTTTCAGAAGTTTTTGGGTTTTCTTTATGTTTTGTCATTATTATTCTTCTGAGATCTTTTCTTTTATAATTATGAACTAAATCCCCTAAATACCTAAGGGGGATGAAACCTAAGATGGATATTGTTAATATTTTTTGAATTATATGATAAATACTTGATTTGTTCTTAATTATGCGTTCTTAATTCTTGTTTTAATATTCCAGGATATTGATTCAAGTATTGATATGCTTATTCAGAGGAGCAAAAGTCCCTATCTAAGAATAGATCATTCATAATTAAGCGGAGTTGCATGCAATCCTAGAGATAGGATGGCATAAATCTACCGGATTAGAGTCAAATCTAATAAGGGAATCCATAGATCGAGTTAATGCAACACTAGAGGTTTTAATTAGAAAGAGATTTCAATTAATCAACCTAGGGTTAGACGTTATTAGTCTCGAGAGGGATAATAATATAAATTAGGGATTTTTACGGATCAAGTCAAGTGAATAAATCATCTAGTTCAGCGTCGAATAACAAGTGAAGTCTAGGTGGATTCTTCCTTAGGTATTGTCTAAATCAATCAGTTTTCCCAAAAGTATTTCCCCAATTTTCTTTCTCTGCATTCTTAGTTTAGTCAATTAGTTTAGATAAAATAACTCCCATTATTTTTAGGCTAGATAATAAAAAGAAGGTTATTACTAGTACTTTTAGTTCCTGTGGGTTTGACATCCGGTCTTGCTATAAACTATACTACCGTTCGATAGGTACACTTGCCTTCATCGTGATAATAGTTAGTTTTAGGTACGATCAATCATAAATTTAAGTGTAACACCCGAAACCCGGCTTGAAAGTTTGGCTCGAATCTGGCGTGTCACATTGAAGTGTTTTTCAAAAACCATGTTTCTATTAAAAACCCTTCATAATAATTAAAAACTTATACCCTTTTTAAACCTTGTTAGAAAACCTCAGCTGAATAACATTCTTAACAACTTTGTAAAAATCTTGGCAGTTGCGGAAGCTTTGTTTTTGCGGATACTTGATGTTTTGAAAATAGTAGTTGCTTTGGAAAACCGTGTTCTAATACTAGCAATTATAAGAACAATAAATAAAATTCCAAATTAGAAATCCAGAAAATTACAACGGCTTTACTACAACCCACATAAAATAATTTAAAAGTAATAATCAAAACTATAACATAAACAGTATGTGTGGCTCCCTCTGAGCCCCTCGCAGATCCAATTCGTCTAAGGCTGGAAATTACCTGAAAGGTTAATAAACGGGGTGAGTTTACAAAAACTCAGTGTGTAATCCCCTACTTTATAAAAAAGGAACAGTCGGTCATATAAAAGAATTAAAAGTCCGGCCCCTGCCCTACTTATAGTTTCAGTATCAATTGGGCCTTAGCCCATTATAACAGACAGTACCAGATGGGCCTTGGCTCTATACAGAATTTAGAATGAAGCCCATAGGCCCACAACAGATACAGAACATATATTTTATGTATGCAGAAACCCAACCCATATCCATCCGTATACACCACCGTACCAATTTTACACCATGTGGGGAGACAACTCGACCCACCCATCCGCTACACACCACAGAATTTGCAGCATGGCTGGCAGAACAGATAATGTGACAGAGTCACCAGATATAGATATTGTGGCAGAGCCACCAGAACAGATATTTGTGGCATAGCCACCAAAATAGATATTTGTGGCATAGCCACAAGAACGCTTCGTCCTTCAATATAACCCATATCCCATGCAATAGATATACATGTCATGGCATACAACATACAGAGTCAGAATATGATGGCCATATTTGAATCAAAGAATCACAGTCAAGTCATTCATATCACCAACATATATTCACAATCAAATCTGTCAACCACACAGTCCAAGTCAGTCACTTGCCCATAAGGGCAAAACGATCATGTAACACCTTAGGGGCAAAATGGTAATTTTACCCCGTAAGGGTATATCGGTAATTCTACCTTACAGAGGTATTTCTACCCTACAAGGGTATTTCGATAATTCTACCCTATAGAGGTATTTCGATAATTCTACCCTACAGGGGTATTTCAGTAATTCTACCCTACAGGGGTATTTTAATAGTTTTGCAAATCGAGGGTAAAACAGTAATTCTATAAATCAAGGGTACTTTGGTAATTTTACAAGTCAAGGGTATTTCAGTAACTTGGTAAACTAAAGTATTCTAAACAGGGATAACAATACGAATGGGCCTAAAACCCTTTCTCGGCCCAAATAGGCCCACACGCTCGTGTGGCCCTTTTAGCCCAAATCTAGCCACAGATATGAGATTCACCTAGCCTAGTCCAATATTTACTACATAATCAAACAACTTATCCAATTGAGCCCGTAGGCCCATTGGGCCCACATGGCCCCTTTTTCATTATCATGCGGCCGAAGTAGCCATCCTACAGCCAGAGTAGTAAGAAATACACACCTGATAGGAGACTGGAGTTAATCCGCGCTCCGAGCACTCTTAGCCGACGCCCAACCCAATCGAGCACGCCATAAAGCGAAAGGGATTAGCCAAGAAAGGTACCTTTACTCTCCTCATGGTTCTCTCTATTTAAAGCCAGCTTCGCATCCACTCTTATGTTAGCTTCCCGATGTGGGATCCCTCCATCATCAGAGTTTCAACACCAACTCTTGCCGCCCCCTGTTAGCAAAATAGATGCTCTTTGATTGCCATGAGTTTCGAACCCTGGACCTCCTTGCCAACTCTATGACGCCACCTTCCTGCCTCTTATGTAGCGCTACTTTGCCACTAGACCACAAGTTTTTTTGTGGCACAATTTCTCCAACAATATTCTTAAGGCCTACCTACTACACCCAGGGTTTGATTCACCTTAAACCAAAATTTTTGCTAGAGTCCAGGTTTGAACCCTTCCCAACACACTTAGCCACTAAAACAAGCCTTCATTAACGAAATTTACATGCACAACAAAATATTACAAGCTGCCTTCAACCACTCCCATGCTCAAGGCCCAAAACTTCTAGGCCCAAATTCAGGGTGTTACAACTCTACCTCCCTTAAAGAAATTTTATCCCCGAAATATCCATCTAATAGGGTAGTCGTGTAACATCTACCCCACTACACTACCGCTGCGCACTTTGATCCTACTATCACTATCACACTTCAACTAGAACTTGAAACATCTCATACATACAACACTTATTCACTAAAGCAGACACATATTTATCACACATATACACAATTTCTATATCCAAACATCACATCCACATAAAATAAATACCAAATTAAAATTTAGACCAGTATCTAAGGAACCTATAGTATTTCAATTTCTAAACAGACAAAATTATTCAGAAGACTTGCGGATTCGGTGCTGGAGACTTGGTATGCAACACTTTTTAAGAGAAATACTTCAAACAGACCACGTGGTTGAAAATAATTTTCTGAAATTCAACCTTTGAAAACCCAATCCACAGCCACGCTCTGATACCACTAAATCTAACACCCTAAACCCAGCCTGGAAGTTTGGTTCGAATCTGGCGTGTCACATTGAATTGTTTTTCAAAAACCATGTTTCTATTAAAAACCCTTCTTAATAATTAAAAACTTATACCCTTTTTAAACCTTGCTAGAAAACCTCAGCTGAAAAACATTCTTAACAACTTTGTAAAAATCTTGGCAGTTGCGAAAGCTTAATTTAAAAGCAATTGCGGATACGTGATGTTTTGAAAATAGTAGTTACTTTGGAAAACCGTATTCTAATACTAGCAATTATAAGAACAATAAATAAAATTCCAAATTAGAAATCTAAAAAATTACAACGGCTTTACTACAACCCACATAAAATAATTTAAAAGCAATAATCAAAACTGTAACATAAATAGTGTGTGTGGCTCCCTCTGAGCCCCTCGCAGCTCTGATCCGTCTAAGGCTGGAAATTACCTAAAAGGTTAATAAACGGGGTGAGTTTACGAAAACTCAGTGTGTAATCCCCTACTTTATAAAAAAGGAACAGTCAGTTATATAAAAGAATTAAAAGTCTGGCCCCAACCCTACTTACAGTTTCAGTATCAATTGGGTCTTAGCCCATTATAACAGACAGTACCAGATGGGCCTTAGCCCTATATAGAATTCAGAATGAAGCCCATAGGCCCACAACAGATACTGAACAGATATTTCATGTATGCAGAAACCCAACCCATATCAATCCGTATACACCCCCGTACCAACCTTACACCATGTGGGGAGACAACTTGACCCACCCATCCGCTACACACCACAGAATTTACAGCATGGCTGCCAGAATAGATAATGTGACAGAGTCACCAGATACAGATATTGTGGTAGAGCCACCAGAACAGATATTTGTGGCATAGCCACCAAAACGGATATTTGTGGCATAGCCACTAGAACGCTTCCTCCTTCAAATTAACCCAAATCCTATGCAACAGATATACATGTCATGGCATACAACATACAGAGTCAGAATATCATGCCCATGTTTGAATCAAACAATCGCAGTCAAGTAATTCATATCACCAACATATATTCACAATCAAATCCGTCAACCACACAGTCCAAGTCAGTCACTTGCCCATAAGGGCAAAACGGTCATTTAACACCCTAAGGGCAAAATTATAATTTTGCCCCACAAGGGTATCTCGGTAATTCTACCCTACAGACGTATTTTGATATTTCTACCCTACAAGGGTATTTCGATAATTCTACCCTATAGAGGTATTTCGGTAATTCTACCCTAAAGGGGTATTTCAATAATTCTACCCTACAGGGGTATTTCAATAGTTTTGTAAATTGAGGGTAAAATGGTAATTCTGTAAATCGAGGGTACTTTGGTAATTTTACAAGTCAAGGGTATTTCAGTAACTTGTTAAACTAAAGTATTCTAAACAGGGATAACAATACGAATGGGCCTAAAGCCCTTTCTTGGCCCAAATAGGCCCACACGCTCGTGTAGTACTTCTAGCCCAAATCTAGCCACAGATATGAGATTCACCTAGCCTAGTGCAATATTGACTGCACAATAAACAACTTATCCAATTGGGCCCGTAGGCCCATTGGGCCCACATGGCCCCTTTCGGCCCATCGCGGCCCGAAGTAGCCATCCTATAGCCAGAGTAGTAAGAAATACACACCTGATAGGAGACTAGAGTTAATTCGCGCTCCGAGCACTCTTAGCCGATGCCCAACCCAATCGAGCATGCCATAAAGCGAAAGGGATTAGCTAAGAAAGGTACCTTTACTCTCCTCATGGTTCTCTCTATTTAAAGCCAGCTTCGTATCCACTCTTATGTTAGCTTCCCGATGTGGGATCCCTCCATCATCAGAGTTTCAACACCAACTCTTGCCACCCCCTGTTAGCAAAATAAATGCTCTTTGATTGCCATGAGTTTCGAGCCCTAGACCTCCTTGTCAACTCTATGAAGCCACCTTCCTACCTCTTATGTGGCGCTACTTTGCCACTAGACCACAAGGCTTTTTGTGGCACAATTTCTCCAACAATATTCTTAAGGCCACCTACACCCATGGTTTGATTCACCTTAAACCAAGATTTTTGCTAAAGTCAAGGTTTGAACCCAGGACTTCTCCAACACTTTTCAACATACTTAATCACTAAAACAAGCCTTCATTAACGAAATTTACATGCACAACAAAATATTACAAGCTGCCTTCAACCGCTCCCATGCTCAAGGCCCAAAACTTCTAGGCCCAAATTTAAGGTGTTACATTAAAACTTATCACGAGTGTAATCAGCCACTACGTTGGCCTTACCAGGATGGTATTCAATCGAATAGTCATAATCCTTAAGCAGCTCAATCCATGTATGTTGCCTAAGATTTAGATCGTTTCGAGTGAGAAGATGCTTGAGGCTCTTGTGATCTGTGTAAATAATACACTTCTCACCGTACAGTTAATGCCTCTAGATTTTCAGTGCGAATACCACCTTAGCCAATTCCAAGTCATGCATCAGATAGTTCACCTCATGCGTCTTAAGCTGCCGAGATGCATATGCCACTACCTTACCCTCTTGCATTAACACACATCCTAAACCAACTTGTGATGCATCGTTGTAGACAATGAATTCTTTCCTAGACTCTGGCTGTATTAAGACAGGGGCCTCAGTCAGAACTTTCTTAGGCTTCTCAAAACTTCCTTGCTATTTATCAGCCCAGTTAAACGGTACCCTTTACGTAACAACTTAGTCAGAGGTGCAGCAATCAACGAAAACCCCTCCACAAAACGTCTATAATTCCCTGCCAAACCCAGAAAACTTTGAATCTCAAATACCGACTTAGGCTACTTCCAATCCAGAAAAACTTTAATTTTTTAAGGATCAACCCTAATCCCCTCAGCAGATACCACATAAACTAGAAAAGCTACCTCTCGTAGCCAGAATTCACACTTGCTGAACTTAGCGTACATTTGTTTCTCCCTCAGAATTTGTAGAACCACTCGGAGATGTGCATCATGCTCATATTCAGTTCTCGAATACACTAGAATGTCATCTATAAACACCACTACGAACTGATCCAGGTAGGGCTAGAACACTCAGTTCATCAAATCCATAAAAGTCGCTGGTGTATTCGTCAGTCCAAACTACATCACCAGGAACTCGTAATGACCATAACGAGTCCTAAATGCTATCTTGTAAACATCAGTCTCCTTGACCCTAAGTTGATGGTATCTCGATCGGAGATCAATCTTAGAGAAGACTGAAGCTCCTCGAAATTGGTCGAATAGGTCGTCTATCCTTGATAGGGGGTACTTGTTCTTAATAGTTAATTTATTCAGTTGCCGATAATTGATGGAATTTGCATGGTTTCATCCTTCTTTTTCACAAATAAGACCGGTGCTACCCACGGAGACACACTAGGTCAGATGAACCCTTGATCTAGTAACTCTTGAATTTGAATTATAAGCTCCACGAGCTCCTTTGGTGCCCTTCGATAAGGGGCGATGGACATCAGAGTAGCACCATGCAGGAGCTTAATCCCAAACTCAACTTCTCGATTTGGAGGTAACCTCAGTAGTTCATCAGGAAAAACATCTAAAAAATCCTTAACCATTCTGATATCTTTCACAGAAGAAACCCCAGAATCAGTAACACCAACGTAGGCTAGATACGCCTCACAACCCTTATGAACCAATTTCTCGGCCCTAAGTGCAGAAATCACATTTGACAAATAATTTTGACGTTCCCTAATTACCATTACCTAATCACCCTCCACAGTTTTCAGTACCACACGTTTAGCAGCACAATCCAAGTTCACTCGATGTTTAACTAGCCAGTCTATGCCCAGTATTAAATTGAATTCTCTAAAAGGGAGTTCTATTAAATCGGCCAAAAAGATCATTCATTGAACCTCCAAAGGTACATCTCTAAATAATTTGTTTACTCTTACAGACTGCCCTAACGGACTCAACACAGTAACCTCACTTGCAGTGTTTTCAAACATAATACCCAAAGTCTCAGACACAGTGTATGCTATATAAGAATACGTAGACCCAACATCAATTAATGCAGTATAAGGTGGATTATGGATAAAGAACGTACCCGTAATAACATTTGGGGCGTCTCCGTCCTCTCGGCAACGTGCAGTATAAACCAGTGTTGGCTTCCTCACCTTAGAATGATTGGTACCTCTGTCCGGTGCTCCATGACTAGGGCCCAACCATTTCCACCCCTGGCCTGACCACGGCTACTTAGTGGCTGTTGAATACCTTTTGGCGGCTGAACAGTACCCATACTAGTAGATTGCATCTGATTGGGCCTCCGTGGATAATCCTTGATACGGCGCTCGATAGATCCACACCTCAAACATGCCCCAATCCTTTTCCAGCACTTGTCCTGATAGCGTCTCTCCTACAATCTGCATAGGGCTGCAGTCTAGTAGTAGTAACAGGGGGCCCAACTCTGATTGGCCCATCAACTCTGGCCTTTTTCTTAGGCCTCTAAAATCAACTTGAGGGCTCCAAATCCCTCTTATTCCTACCTTTTCCTTCTCATAGTTCTGGCACTCAGCGCGCTTCACATCCTCGGCGATCTTCGCCTTATCAATCGAAGTAGCAAAATCCTGCTCCCTCTCTGGAGCTATTAGAATCCTTAAACCATCCCTGAGGCCGTCCTCAAAATGAACATAGCGCTCATATTCAGTTGCCACCATCCCACATGCATAGTGGTTAAGTCGCAAAAATTCAGACTCGTATTCAGCTACTGATTTATCCCCCTGAGTCAAATTTATAAACTCCTTCCTCTGAGCATCCACATAACTAGCACCCATATATTTTCCTTGGAATGCAGTCTTGAAAAGTTCTCAAGTCAACCAGTCGGGTTGAGTACCCTCTTTAACTATAAGCCACCATTGATAGGCTTCATCTCGTAGCAACGACACTGTAACTTTTAGTTTCTGCTCTGGGGTACAGTCGAGGTCATCCATGATCTTCTCTATGGCCTCAATCCAATATTCAGCCACATTAGGGGAAACTCCAGTGATACCCTTAAAAATCTCAGCCCCATTAGACCTGAATTGTTCTGTCACCGATCCACGGCCCACAGTAACAGTATTAGGCCCAGCGACCCTTTCCAAAATTTGCAACATAGCTTGGGACAGTGCGTCATCCCCAGCTACGCGATCGTGTGACCCAGCCTTAGTCACAGGTGAAGCCGGTGCTTCCCTAGCTTCATTGTCAGGCATATGGCCCGATACCGAAGACCCAGCCTGAGCACCCCCACGGCCTCCGCCGTGGCCTCTTGTACCCCTTCCACGAGTACCTCCGGTGCTCATTATTGATTTAGGTATCATCTAAATTATAAATTTAATGCATCAGTTTACAGTTCCAGTGTTTATTATAGGATATTTTATGGAAAATATTATTAGTAATTTAGAGTTTTGTTTTCACAGATCGCAGTCTTACTACAGTATTAGATTACCTTAAACAGAGTATTTTGGTATAGCCTACTACCTATAGTAGTCGTAGTATTTCAATTTAAACAAGCAGTAGTTTCAGAGAACTTACAGGATCAGCGTCGGAGACTCAGCGTACCACACATTCAGTTAAACATCCCTAAGTATTTCAATTTATTTGAATAGTTTTTTTTTCAAAATTTTTAAGTTTTAAAGAAACCCAAATCCACAGCCGAGTTTTGTAACTTGACTCTGATACCACTAAATGTAACATTTCAAACCCAGCCTAGACGTTATGGCCGAATTGTGATGTCACATTGAAGTGTATTTCGAAAACATAGTTCTGTAGAAAGAATCCGTTCTATATTAAACCTCATTGTGATCTTTACAAAAGATTTAGAATAAATTGCTCATTATTAAAACTCTAGTTGGTTTAGCAAAGTGTTAATCATATTAGATTATTATTGCATTTTTAAAAACAATAACTGTTGCGGAAGCTTTCTAAAATGTGTTGCAATAGCATGGTGTTTTGAAATGCATTTATCTCTTTGAAAAATCTTGGCCTACTTCTAACAGATATGATTCAAAGTAAATAAATCCCAAAATCAAAATAAAACATAAAAAGGCCTTATTACAAAACAAATACCCATATTAAATTACTTGTAAATTAAAAGTTTAAAACGACACAAAAATGGTTGTGTGGCCACCATCGAGTCTCTCACAGCACCGATCCGCCTGAGGCTTACCTGCGCAGAAAAGCAGAAGGGTGAGTTTATACAAACTCAGTGTGTAATCCCTTAACAATAATTAGTCAAGCAAAGAGGCAAATGTAGTCAGGCCTAAGCCCGCTTTGATGTGATCCCAATGATCGATTAGGGCCATAGCCCATTATAGTATTAGTATCAGTGTGGGCCTTAGCCCATTTCAGTAATAGTAACAGAAATGCAATCAGAAGTCCTACCCATCCATCCTCTACACTTCACTTCGTCCAGCCCTACACTCCATATGGGGATAAAATCGACCCACCTATCCCTACACTCCAAAATATAGCACCGGTTGTGGTACTAAACAGTATTTGCAGCAGAGCTACCAGTACAGTACACTTCCTCCAAATATATTACACCCACCCCCATGCAACATGTCATGTCATAATATCATATGTGTATACAAAAATGTCATGCTCGAATACAGTCATACATATTATAAGGCATATTAGTCATTTTACCTTATAGAGGCATAACAGTCATTTCATCAGTATGGGTCTAAGTATACCTTCTGACGCAACAGTAGCTCCACAGTCGTCTCGGGAGACCCGTGCAACCTTAATAGCCAAACAGTGGAAATGGGCCCAAAACCCATAATGCGACCCATGTGGACCCACAAAGCCCAAAAATGACCTTTGCCATGTAAGCTACATAGCCTGGTCCAATAATCTCCACTTGTCCACGTGGTTTACCTATGTGGGGCCCACGAGTCCGTGGGGCCCATTTCAGTCTAACATGGCCCAAAATGGCCTAAGCCCATGAAATAGCTCATGGTGGCCTCTACGATCAAACGCCCATATTTTATGCATTCGGATTACCACAAGAGCGAGCTTACGCTCGTGTAGTGTCAATAGTCATACTATTCTGGCTTTTGTCGATATACATTTATAGTAGTATGGTTACTCACCTGTTTGCGAGAATGTGCGTTTAGCTCAAGAGTACCCCAAACCTATATCAACACGATACACTATCAGTCCTTTAATTAATGGGGTTAATAATCCCTTAAATAACACTTAACCAAACCATAATCCAACACTTGCCTGGATCAAACGATTAAGGCTTGTCACCCTTCAATTGTTGTCGAAGATTGATTACAGGCTCTTGCAAACCATCTGCACTCAAACTAAAACCTATTAACCTTTACTATAAATGTTCGCATAACAGTTGAACAAACACATATATCACTTACCAAAAATCACAAGTCTTATTTTAGGGAAGGTAACAATTGGCCTTCAATCTCTAAAAAGGATACCCATACAACCGAAGCAAGCAAGGTTAGTTCCAACACGTCTCTAGCCATAAACGATAGCAAGGAAGAAGTTAGAAGCAATATTACAACACAGAGAAAAAGAGTGAAAGAACAGAGAGGAATCAGGCACCAACCGATTTTTCAAAGAAGAACTACAAAAATCGAAACAAATAGAGAGAGAGCTAGGCAGAAATCAACCCAAGTATCCAAAGAGAAGAGAGGGAAGAAGAAGGTGTAATTGATCAAAGGGAAAAGTCAATTGAGAAAAAGGAGAAGAGAGAAAAGGATGAAGGTTCGGCTAAGGTAAAGAAAACTAAGGGAATAAGAGTGATGGAAAGAGGAAAGTTGATCAATCAAAGTACATTATTAGAGAACAAAGCCAAAGTAGGTTAACACGAAACGTACCCGAATGGTCACAAATAGAATTCGACCGTCAAACAAGCAACAAAACTAAAGAGTGAAAAGAAGCAAAAGGGGAATAGCTACCGAAAAAGAGAACAAAAACTAGACAATTTCGGCACTAAGTGCCTATGACCAAATTTGCCTAATGGAAATCCACAACAAGCCAAATGGTTGAGGAGAATCCCACTTCAGCACCACCACTTCCCTACTCCTTGATCCACTCCTCAAATCTCTCTCTAAATCTCTCCTCTAATCCCTCAACTGACCAATTCAAATCCCTTTCAAACTCTTTAGAGTCTTGGCCAGCCTAGAACACTCCCACCTACTCACAACAAACTAAAATCCATTATGAAATCCAAGACTCGAACCCCAGATCCCAGACATAAGTGACACGCCACTTATCCCCTAGACCAGCAAGCTTTTTATGTCATGTCTTAAGCATATTTATTTAAGAAGCCTGCTGTATAGAGCCAGGGTTTATTCAAGTAAAAACAAAATTTTGTACAAGCCAAAGCTTGAACTCAGGACTTCTCCAACTCTCATCAGGACACTCAACCACTGAAGCAAACATGTATTTATGCAACACAACACACAAAAATAAATACCTAGATTTTTAGGGCGTTATAACACTGGCATCGATTAGAGATTATGTGTAAGACCATGTCTAGGACATCAACATCGTATTTGATTTCGTGTAAGACCTTGTCTAGGACAGTGGCATCAATATTTAATTACATGTAAGACCACGTCTGGGATGTTGGCATTGTACGAGCTTTCAAAGCTATTCGAGTATCCCTATTAATTCCAAATAGTTCAACAGGCATTCTAAGAAATAAATGAGTATATGAATATGCATCCGTGTAACGCCCCAATTTTCAAAAATTTTGAAAATGTTGGTAAAATTTAATATTCTGTGTTTCGTCTGCTTGGCGTAGGATTAATTATGTTAGTGGGCCTCTAGAAGGCCCAAGATTAAGTTAAAACCCAGTAGTTTTAGTTAAAATTTTAATTCCATAAGAAAAAGGGGTTCTGGTAAGCTGGGCTTTTAAGTATTAATTGTGTAAAATAAAACACAATGAAGCAAGTGGCATAGTGTCATGTGACGCCACTGGGAAGGCTATAAGTGGCGTATGGATGTTAGGGAGGATCCAGGTTCAAGTCACAATGACAGCTAATTAAGGGAATTAATTTTTATGTACAGAAAAGGGAGGTAATGGAACTAAAGTAAAAGTCTGTCAGGAGGAGTTTGAGTTGCTCAGGAGATTGAGCAAGGAGGGGATAAGGGAGAGAATTTAGGAGCTGATTAGGGAGAGCAGTGTTGGCCGAATGGTGGACTCTGGAGGAGCAAGAGTTGGCCAGCCAAGGGGAGCTTTAGGGAGGCAAAATTCGGCTAAGGTTAGTGTCAGTATAAATTCGGCATTAGGGGGTAAGTGAGCCGTTTTCTGATCATCCTTCCCCTCTCTTTTTCCTTTCTTTTTCTCTCCATTTGCTATTCTTTTCTTCTTCTTTCTCTCCATAGCCGAATCCTTTTATCACTCTACACAACATCACTTTCCTTCCATTATTTTTAAGCCTATAGCCATTTGCCATAAAAAATCAAAATCCCGAAAGCTATACTTTCTTTGTGCCAAATTCTTATAGCCAAAACCTCTTACTTATTTTGATCATTCCTGACCAATTCTCTCATCCTCTAAACCCAAGTTTCTGTCGACAAGACCACAGCAAAACCCTACTATTCCATCTTCTCTTCACTGTTACAAAAAAAGTTAAAAACGCACAGCCGTAGGGACATAGCCGAATTCTAAAAGTCACTGAAGGCTCGACTTTTGTTATCATCTGAGGGCTTAGATCTACATCAAAATTGAGTAGAAACTCATTGGAATCATTGATCGAAGGAACCAGTGGTAAGTCTTTTCAACCCAACCTATATTTCGTATTTTAGGAAAAGCCGAAATCCCTAAAAGTTAGGGAGGCTATCGATTTGGACTTGTAGCCCTAAGGGGTTGTGATAACTATTGTATCTTGATTATAGTGGGATCTAGAGGCTGATGATCAAGGGCTTGGGCAATTGGAACGATCGGATCTTGATCTAGTCGCAACTTACGACAAAGGTAGGATTGCTAGTGCCTAAGGTGTGGTTGGCCGAATATGGTAAGTTGTTAATATGTAGTTCATGTCGGTAGTTAGAATTAACATAGTAGTAATATAATTGTAGGCAGTTCGTACGTGGATCTCGTCAGCGAATCATCATAAAATAGGTGTGTAACTAACACCCTCTCATAGACTAGATCGGTAAAAGCCGAAAAGCCGAAATGTCGAAAAGCCGGTATTTTGGGAACTTGCAAGTGTGCGAATGCTCGTAAGATAAATGGGTTAATAATTCTGGTAATTTGAAGTGATAAAACTGCAGTACGCGTGATTTCGTGCATTATTGATATTTTGGGCTTAATGGGCCAAAAATCGGTTAATGGGCCAACGGGCCCAATTCGGTAAATATGCACGGTAAGTATGCACGGTAAGTGTTTTTGATTGCACGTAAATGGTAGAAATATGCATGAAAGCCCTAAGATAGCTAAATTACTAGAATACCCCTTTGTATGGAAAATTACCATGATACCCCTAGGTGTAAAATGACCCTTATACCCCTAGGGTTAATTTTTTCTGAAAAGCATGATGATTTAAACCTGTATGATGTATGCCATGAATGAATATCCATTGCATGGGGACATGGGTTATATTATGGATGAAGCGTCCTGGTGGCTATGCCACAAATTATCTAATCTAGTGGCTCTGCTACATATATATCTGTTCTAGTGGCTTAGCCACAATTATCTATTTCCGGTGACTCTGTCACACTATCTGATCTGGCAGCCATGCTGCATATTTCTGTGGCGTGTAGCGGTTGGGTGGGTCGAGTAGTCTCCCCACATGGTGAAAGGATGGTATGGGGGTGTACATGGTTGGATTTGGGTTGGGTTTTTGTATAAGCATGTAATATTTGTTCTGATCTGTTATGGGCCTATGGGCTTTATTCTGAATTCTGTTCTGGGCTAAGGCCAATTTATTCTGTTTTTGTGGTTTGAACTGATTTAGGCTATGGTTGGGTTTATTTACACACTGAGTTTCCCAAAACTCACCCCTTTTGTTTTATCCACGCAGGTGATCCCCAACCATAGTGGGCTTGGAGCTGTGGGGGATTCGTAGTGGCCACATGTTTCTGCAAACTTGATTTTTTTCTGGTGAACTGGATGTCCTTTATTTTGGTTTACGGTTTTGGGTTTTTAAATGTAATAAGGCCGCTTATTTATTTTTATGGTTTTGATTTATATTTTATTATGATGAAAATGATTTACTTTAACTATCGAAATGGATTAGTTCTAGGGTGCGTTTTCCAAAATAATAATTGATTTCAAGATAACACGATTACAAGTAAGGCTTCCGCTAAGCAAATGATTTTTAAAAATTAATCACTTTTCTAAGATGGACTTAATCAAATGGGTAGATGTTAGAGTGTGGCAATAGCGGTGTGCATGTCTAGGATTGGATCCAAAGGGAGCTTGGTACTTAAGCGATCAAGCGGACTCACCTCCTCTTTTTCCTGGTTTCCTACGGTGCACGCGACTTCCATTCACTTTAATCTATTTAAAAGGTATCTTTTAAAACATCAACTAAGTTTTCTAAACTAAGTAATACGGAATGTTTTGAACGCTTCGATGTGGCACGTCGGATCCGGTCATAACATCTAGGCCAGGTTTGGGGTGTTACAATCCGAATTAGGTATGTTACGATGTATATGAAATTAAGCAATGAAAGTGAGTATGATTATGATCAGTTGATATATGATCTATGTGAGAATAAGATGTGGATACTAGCAAGTGAGCTATGATCAAATGAATTATATGAGAAATGTGGAATGGTAATTGTGTTTTGCCATATATGATTCAGGTACATGTGATTTGTATATGAAATTATGATATGAAATGTGAGTATGATTCAAATGATGATATCTAAAATATATCATAATGAACGATGTGTTATATATGCTCGTTATATGAAATTATGGTCCTATGTTTCGGACATGAGAATTATGAAAAATGGAACATGGTTGGGATGTGTGATTTGTTCTGGTTATTCGGGTTTTGAAATGCATAAAAAGAAATTGATATATTTTTATGCATGAAATGTAATAAATGACCATGTTTCGGTTGGTTATGTAATGAAATTGTGCAAGCTTAATTTATATGAATAATCTAATGGTCGTTATTTTAAATTGAAAGCATGGTTTATATATTCACTAAGAAATAAGCCTAATGAAGTTATTTAATATGGTGATGTTGGATTATTTAAGAAAAGTGGTTGAATATGTGTATGAAGTTAACTAAATTTGGCTTATTCAAGTTGAACTATATACATGATCTTGTGAAGATTTATTTGCTTATGGCTTACTAAGCTTTCGAAGCTTATTCTGTGTGTTTTTCCTACGTTTATAGATTTTCAGAGATCTGCTCGGGTTTGAAGTTGATGGAGACGTCATCACACTATCCAGTTATGATTTCAGTAAATAATGTTTTGAGATTTGGTTATGTGGCATGTATAGGCTAGAAGTATGTGAATATGTTTTGAGATGTAAATATATGTTTTGCCAAGTGATATGGCTTGATAATGGACGTGAATATGGTGTGGTTTTGTTTTGGTTTATGTGATGAGAAAATGGTATGATTTGATGCATATGAATGACTAAATGAAATGGTCAATTTGGTATGTGCCTAATTGTTAAATTTGGTATAAGTTTGGCATGAAGATGGATAAGAAATTGAGATGTTGGTAATGTGTGATTGAATGAATTTGGTTAATGATTTTGGTAGGATTTGGTATATATATTGAGCATGAAATAGATTGATGATTACATGACTTGAATGGCGTATGTTTTGAGATTAAAATTGGCTCAAAATGTAGTATATTGATGCTTGAATGATGCTTGTAGGGAGGACTAAAATTGGGTGGCATTTTGGCCTTTAAAATGGCCTATTCTGTGCTCACACGGGCAGGGACAGGGCATGTGTCTCTGTCGTGTTGGTCAAAGGACATTTCAAAATGAGCCTGGGTAGACCACACGGTCGCGCACACACCGGTGTATGCCAGACTGTGTCGCCAAGTCAGTTTCGACCACAGGTTAGACACACGGGTGTGTCTTATGGCCGTGTGGATAAGTCAGTATGTATGCCCTGTTTCACCACGGCCTATACACATGGGTGTGTCTAATGCCGTGTGAGGCACACGGCCTGTTCACACTGGTGTGTGACATTTATAACTTAGAAAAATTGTTAAGTTTCGAAAAAATTTTGTATGTGTTCAGTTTAGTCCCGACCTCTTCCTAATGCATGTTTATGGTCTCATTGACCTAAGAAAGGGACTTAATGTTGATGTTTGACTATGATATGACGATGCATGACTTTTGATTGTGAAATGATTGCGAAATGTTCTGATATGTCCGGTAATGCCTCTTAACCCTAGTCTAGCGATGGATACAGGTTAGGGGTGTTACACGACCCCTTTCTAATGCATGTTTAAGGTCTCAATGACCTATATAAGGGACTATATGATAATGTTTGACTATGATTGTGGATGATGTATATGAATTGTGTGTAAATGTCCTGGTTTGTCTGGTAACACCTTTAAACCTAGTCCGACGAAAGATACGGGTTATGGGTGTTACAGCTTGAATTATTAAAATATTGTGATTTAGTAATTAATTATCACCCCGGGAAGCTAATATTGTTACAGACACATTGAGCCGAAAGCCTTTGTTTGCTCTAAAAGCCATAAACAGAAATTTGACATTGGAACATGATGGTTCTATTTTAGCTGAGTTGATATTAAAGCTGGCATTTTTATCGAAGATTCAAGGAATTCAGAAAGATGATTCAAAATTATTGTTGAAGCACCGTCTAGTAAAAGTGCCCAAAAATCTAGTTTTCATATCGAGAATGATGATTGTTTATCTTTTTAGGATTGAATTTGTATACCAAACAATTTTGAGTTAAAAAGAGAATTGTTGAATAAAGCTGTAACGCCCGTAACCCGTATCTATCGCCAGAGTAGGGTTACGAGGTATTACCAATCAATACACAACATATAGCATACATTTATCAACCATAAGGCATTCATTCTTATAAATCATTCAACACAACCACATTGTCCCTTATAAGGGCCTACGAGGCCTTAAACATGCTTTAGAAGTGGTTCGGGACTAAACCGATATCATATGAAAATTTTGGAAACCTAGAAAAATTTCAACCATACAAGGGTCACACGCTCATGTGAACAGGCCGTGTGCCTCACACGGCTCCAGACACGCCCATGTGCCAGGCTGTGTGGAAACAGGGCATACATACTGACTTGTATCACATGGCCAAGAACACGCCCGTGTGCTAGGCTGTGTGCCAATTAGAGGGTATACTTATTTGTACCACACAGCCGGTCACACGCCCATGTGTGAGATCATGTGGGCATACTGACTTTATTTTAATATCAACACTAAGGGACACACGACCGTGTAACATGATTGTGTGTCGCACACAGTCGAGACACATGCCCGTGTGGACAAAAATAGGCCATCTGTAAGGCCAATTTGCCACCCCAACTCATGCTCACCTAAACAACCTAAATGGTACCATTTCATCATTTAATTAGGCAACCAAAATCATCAACCAAAAGCACAATTCATATAATATCCATTTCAACCAAATTCAATACTCAATTGAATGCTATTTACCTAATCAAATACTTATCAACTCAACTTCTAAAATCATACTTCATCAAAGCATTTCTCAAGCATTTAAACTCCACAATTCAATTAACCATACTCATACCAAACATGCCAAAATAAGCCATCACTCATGGCTATATATATAAACCAAAACATATACATTTACAAGCCATTTCTATTAGTCAAACACACATTAACATTAACATCATTTACGAGCCAACTCTGATGGCTATAATCACAACCAAATACCACATCTAGCCTATACATGCCATATACCATATATACACAACTGAAAAGTACCATATAGAAGTCTGATAGTTCAATGATGTTCTCGACGACTTCCAGATCTGAGCAAGCCTTGATTCACTATAAATATAGAAAAATAACACGAAGTAAGCTTTATAGCTTAGTAAGCTCGTATGTAGATAACTTAATTCATCGAATAAATGTAAATAAACCAATTTCACATTAACTACAAACCTTTCTCATGTTTTAAAACATGATTAAATACCCTCTTATTGAACTTTCTCTGTTTAATACTCGAACAGGTTCTGTACATACTTGTATCGCCTCATACTAGCCTCTTTCTCAACCACATCAATCGTTTACCTGTTGGACCATTCAGAATAGAAATTGGATACTCAATAGTCTCATACAATAAGTACCTATACCATGGCCTGTAGCCAAATCAAGGTAACTTATCCGAAGAACAATTATCATAGCCCGAAGCCAAATCATCTGGTATGCATGACCCGAAGCCAAATCAGTATAACTTGTACCCGAAGTGCTACTATCATGGCCTAAAGCCAACTCAACTTATCATCTAATAACATGACACTAGTATCCAAATCTATTCCTAAAGTTCAATCGGGATTTCACACTTTTCGTTTCTATCATCAAATGCATTAGTAGAGTCATTTTCACAATTCGAACATTATCCATAATCTCATAATCATAGTTTATGCAATATCAAAGCTTTTAACATACTTTTATAATGAAATTACAACATACGAACTTACCTCGTATTCAAAATTGACAGATCGGATCGACTACTCGATAACCTTGCTTTTCCCCCGATCTAATTTCGGATTCCTCTTTTCTTGATCTAAATATATTCAAAACTAACTTATTAAATAAATTATTCATTCAATTTAGTCCAAGATATACATTTAGGCCTATTTGCACATTAGCCCTTAAACTTTTACATTTAATCAAATTAGTCCCTAATTCACAAATACACAAAATTCACATAATTTCAATAAACCCAAGCTTGGCCAAATTATTCATAGGTCCTTAGCAGCCCAAAATCATTTATTTCACGTTTTAACCACTCAATTTACACATTTAACAATTTAATCCCTATTATGCATTTTCATCAAAGATCACTTTATAAAACATAAAAATCTATCATCAAATATTCATATTTCAACATTAAACAGCAAAGAACAAGTAGGTTCAATAATGTCAACTCTCAAAATCTTTATCAGTTTCTAAATCTAAGGTACGGGCTAGCTAGATTGAGCTGCAACGATTACAAAAACATAAAAATCATCAAAAACCGAGCAAAAATTACTCACCAATTAGACCATGCAATGGTTGAACCTTAGTAAGCTTCAATGGCTTCCAAAACATGAATTTTTGGTGGTGAAAGATGACAATATGAACATAATTTCATTTTGTTTTATTAACTTAACTTTTAATTATCAAATACCTAAATTAACTTTAATAAACATATAAAAACATATAATGGATGACTATAATTGTCCACTTACACTAATCATGGACTAATAACATTATAAGGACCTTTGATTTATTAAATCATAGCAATTAAACACCTTTAACAAGTAGATTGCCACTTTTGCATTTTACGCGATTTAATCCTTTTCATCAAATTGACTATTCAAACAAAAAAATTAACTCACAGAATTTTCACACATATCAAATAACATGCTATAAATACCAAAAATAATATTAAAATAATTTTCTGACATCAAATTTGTGGTTCTAAAACCAATTTTCTAATTTAGCTAAAACCAAGTTGTTACAAAAGCTCACAACAGTGTTTACTCATTTCACCCTTGGGGTACAAAAATGTATAATAATTTGAAACAACATTACTAGTGGTCTGGTATGAAGCATGGAATAACAGAGTTTGTGTCCAGGTGCCTAGTTTGCCAACAAGTGAAAGCTGAACATCAGGTTTCTTCGGGTTTGTTGTAACTAGTGATGATTCCTGAATGGAAGTGGGAATGAGTCATGATAGGTTTTTTTTCAAGGGTTACCTATGGCTCTGATAAGAAAAGACTCGATCTAGGTTATTATTGATAGATTAACAAAAATAAATCATTTTATACATGTTTGAACTCATTATTCACTTGAGAAATTCGCAGAATTGTATGTTTCAGAAATTGTGAGATTACACTGTGTACCACTGTCAATTCTATCTAATTCTGATCCACAGTTTGCTTCTAGATTTTGGAGTAAATTTTATGATGCTCTGGGCTCCAGATTGAATTTCAGTACCACTTTTCATTCACAAACAGATGGACAGTTGGAGTGAATAATTCATGTTTTGGAGGATATGTTGTGGTGTACGAGGCTTTATACGGTTGCTGGGAGAGACATTTCTCATTGGCTAAATTTGCATATAATAACAGTTACCAATCAAGCATAAAAATGGCTCCATATGAGGCTTTATACCGGTCTAAATGTAGAAGTCCATTGTATTGGTCTGAATTGAATAAAAGAAAGATAGCTGGGGTTGATTTAGTTCATGAGATTGAAGAAAAAGTTTAAGTTATCAGAGATAATTTGGAAGTAGCATCTGATCGTCAGAAATCTTATGTCGACTTGAAACATAAAGATCTAGAATTTTTAGTCAATGAGAAAGTGTTCCTGAAAGTCTTACCCTAGAAGAAAGTGTTACCTATTGGTAACAAAGGAAAGCTCAGTCCTAGATTTATTGAGCCGTATGAAGTTTTAGAAAGAATAGGACCTGTAGCTTATCATTTGGCATTACTTCCGGAACTTGACAGAATTCATAATATTTTTTGTCTTTCGATGATTTCACATTATCGTTTTGGTCTGTCACATGTTTTATCTAAGGATGAAATTAAGTTACAACCCGATTTGACTTATGATGAAGAGTTTGTGAAAACCCTAGCTTGGGAAATAAAAGAGTTGAGAAACAAATTTGTATCGTTAGTTAAAGTCTTATGGCATCAACATGGGATAGAATAAGTGACATGGGAAACAAAATACAACATGAAATCTCAATACCCAAACCTTTTCTCTGGTAAGATTTTCGAGGATAAAAATTCCTTTAGGGGGAGAGTTGTTGTAACAACCTGTTTTTCAATGGTGTTGGAAATAGTGGTTTTGGGGCCACAAATCCGATGAGTAAGTTTGTAAATATTACAATGTAATATTTAGAAGTCAAATATGCTATTAAAATAAATTTTTGAATTGACAATTTATGCTATTTGAGTGAATAATTGAGTTCAAGTGGCAAATGGCAACAACATTAAATCAGCCGGAAAACACAAATCTCGAATCATCAAAGGACAATTCTTACACACTTTGTCAACTAGAACTCACCGGCCCAAGGGGTTCAATATTACAATCACAACCTTAGTAGACTCTACAGGCAAAGTCTTATCGGATACTAAGGTCTCACATACATAGGAATGAATCAAACCAGGATTAATCAATGCAATTACACTAGTATCATAGAGAGTGAATATACCAGTAATAACATCTGGGGTTGAAGACTCCTCGCGAGCGTGAATAGCATAAGCTCTGATAGGTGCACGAGTCTCTGATGGAACTACTGTGTCTTTATTTCCTATTTGACTGCTACTTACATTTCCTACATTTCTAGGAGATCTACCCTTAGCTAAAGTGTTACTCGATCTTGGATTTTGTACAATCTCTTGCTCAACCAACTCGGGACAATCTCAGATAAAGTGATCTAAGGATCCACATTTGAAACAAGCTTGATTATTCAATCTACAAGTACCCGAATGTATTTTACCATAACGTTTGCACTCAGATCGATTAGATCTGACATTTTCAATACTAGCAATTGAAGTAATTGGAGCTTTGAAGCTCAAATGTGATCTAGCATGATCTCTACTCAAGTGTCCCACATTAGCCTTTGAATAGTTATAATCATCTTGAAATTTCTTTGATGCAGACTAAAATGATTTACTCGATGATCTCTCACAAGAATCTTTGGCTTCAAAATCAGCTTTTCTTTTCTTTTCTTGTCGTATAACTTGGGAAGTTACAGGACCTTGAGGGGGTGGAGGTTGTTGAGTAGCTGGATTTGTTCGAATGAACTCCATGAACTACTCATTCATTAACTGGAAGAAGGCTTGTTTAGCCTCTCCCTCTATACTACTTAAATTCAACCTTAAATCAGCCAGCGCTGCCCTTTGAACAAAAGCGGGCGCATTATCTTTTATATCATCCGTTACAGCTCGATCGGGATCTATTTCTATAAGAAAACACATTTTTAACTGTCAGGAATCATCACACTCTTATAGTTTATAACTATGGCATGTATAACTAGACTCACACGTGCTACGTTAGTCCCAGAACTGACTAAACCGTAGCTTTAATACCAATCAAATGTAACACCCCTAACCCATATCCGTCGCCAGATTAGAGTTACGATGCATTACCAATATTTTGTACTCAATTAGCAACAAATCTGTAACACCCCAAACCTGGCCCGGATGTTATGGCCAAATCCAACGCGACACATTGAAGTGTTTTAGTGAAAACTTTGTTTTCATTGAAAACCCTTCCTTAAAATGAAAACCTCAATTACTTTGTAAAATCTCTTTTCAGTGGCGAAAGCTTTGTTTAAATTATTTGGTTTAAGAAAATTTATCATTTAAAAATTTAGTTGTGAAAACGTAGAAAAACATATTATGATTTAGAAAACTGTGTTCAACGTCTCGTTATTACAACGCATAACAATAATAATCCAAATAATCAAAAGGGGAGGCCTTATTACAATCCAAACTGAAAATCACTTAAGAAACTTATATGTTTTAAAAGAAAAACAAGTCTAAGTTGTCTTGCTAGCCGGCCACCTCAGAGTCCCTCCAAACATCGAACCTCCTACTGAGCATCACCTGAGAAAAGTAAAAGAGGGAGTGAGTTTATGAAAACTCAGTGTGTACAACCCTCGACGAGAAACAAGCATTCATCAATCACCATACAACATACATGCAATGCAATGCAGTGCAACCCACCCCAATAATCCAACCGGTACATTTCTGCTCTGTCCCCCGATACACATCCTGTGGGGATATAAATATCAACCCAGCCAATCGATACACATCAATGGAAGCCCATTTGCGGAACTACCTTCGTTGCAGCAAGCTACCAATCATATGTTGGGCTTAAAAGCTATCGGTGGATCCAAGGTTGTCAAGCAACCATGCGACCCTCATATACTTCATTCGTTCCATAATTCCCAGCCCATATGTAACCTAAACAGGATATCATATGAATGCATATGAATGCAGCAGGTATACATGTAACATCCATAAATCTTACATTCCACACATAAGGGTATTTTAGTCAATTTCGCCCTTAGGGGCATTTTGGTAATTTTCTTTTATTACAGGTTTTTACTTAACTTGGCCCATTAATAAATCCCGTGAGCTAAGATGAACAAATACTATGCACCAGGTAGGATTCCAGAAAAGAGGAGGAGAGTCATTAAGATCGCTTAAGTACCAAGCTCTCCCAGATCCAATCCTAGACATGCATATACTTGTTGCCACACCTTAACCCTATTACTTGTCCACGGTCTCAATAAATTAATTAAGTTTTATGCAGTCAACATATACTAGGCCTAAAACCTCTTACGAAGCCCAGACAAATCCACATACCTGTATATGGCCCACCAGGCCCAATCTCTTCATATAGCCCATTAGGCCCAGTCACATTTATGTGGCCCATTAGGCCCAAATCACATTCCTATTGCCATTAGGACCAATTTACATATACAGTCATGTTCACATACAATTTTCCATCACATAGCATCAATTATCAATTTTTTCCTATTATGGGCCCAATGGCCCGTCGGGCCTATTTAGCCCATTCTGGCCCGATTGGCCAATTCATAGCCCAAGTCCATGGAAAAGCCCATGGGGCCTCAAACAACCTATTGGTTTCCTTCTTACGATTGTTCGTGCACTCGCAAGACTACCATAGCCAAACTTTCGGCATTTCAGCTGTTGCCGATCTACTTGTGTGTGCATTGTATGTACACACATGGTAATAAAGCATGCTGCGATTTCCTTAGCCCCCAAACCTACAATCGATATCACCTATAATCGATATCACCCTTCAATTAATCACATGCTTAATACATATCTTTACCAAAACCAAAATCTCACCTTTCACCTTACCTTGCGCGACAAGTTATAACAACCCTTTCTTTAATCACTAACCACGATCAACTCCTAGATATACACCAATCTTAACTATTAAAACTAGAATAATAGGTGAATTTATCCAACACAAGTCCCCCTTTCCTTAACTATGACCATTCGGCTAACTAAGATCAAGAACACTTACCAAAGTCTCTCACCTGAGGAGCAAATCGGCAGGGATCCAAAAGATTGAGATTCAATGCCTAATCCTACCAAAACCGATTGGAAGAGCAAACACTTACACTAGAATTGACTGAGTGGAAAGGGTAGTGGCAGCACCAAGGGGAAAGAGAAGAAGAAGTCGGCTAGACTAAAAATGAATCACAGAGAATTGAGTAGAGGAGGAAAATTGGCACAAGGAGGAAAAAGAAAGAAGAACAAGGGTTTTCGGCTTTTAGATCTTGAAGAGAAAAAAGGGTTTCTGGGAACAAGGTGAAGGAGAATTCGGCATTAGCCTAACAACCACACATTCGGCACCTATATATAGCCTCTATAGCCGAATTTCCTATGCCTAAATTCCCATTTCGGCTCCACCACTTCTTCACTCCTTATCTTCTAGTTTTTCTCCCTGATAACTCCTTAATCCCCTCCTCAAATTTCTCCTCTTATCACTCCCTATAAAGTTCATATCCAATGCCACCTCTGTCCATCTTGCAAGCAAAAATAAATCCCCCTTTTGAGCAAAAAGGGATTCGAACCCCAAACCTCTAACACTAGCAACACGCCACTTATCCACTGGGCTAGCAAGCTCTTTTCTGTCCAATTCTTCCTTCATTTATTCAAAAGCCCACCTACTTGCCATCAGGGTTCTTTTAATAATTAAACTATAATTTCCTTCACTTATCAGTTCTAACTCCAAAACTAACCGAGACCTAGTATCACATAATTAACACTTAACCAGGAATACTAAGCACACATTTTTTTATCAGAATCGAAAAAAGATAATTCGGGATTTCGGGATTTTTAGGGCATTATATAATCACTCATCCATATAAGTTAAGTCTACATATACAAAACACATAACCAATACAAATCGAACATACATTACTAACCATGTTACAAAAATAATTCATGCTATAAAATTTAACGATATTAATATCATTATCAATTAATCACATATAATCATGTTCATTACTAATTCATGTGTAATCCACTATAATATCTTTAATCGTTTTTAAACATCAAAGATGTTTCATAACATACCTAATCCGAATGCTCACAAACCAATCTAAACCAATATGCCTAGCCATTTTAACTCATCATAAGACTATGCGCATAAGACCATATTAATTTGAGCCATATAGTTATCAACTTACATTATTCACACATTTGCATTACTTAACCAAAAAAAAACCAACATAATTTTTACCACTTATAACACATATACTAATCATGCTTTAGAAATTAAACATATCAATAATATTTATTTAATCATTCTACTAATCTCATTAACATAAAGCATATCATATCGCATATACTTTATATTTCTATTAGCCGAACATATTAACTAAATAACATGGCATTTGAACACTTAAAATAAATATTAATCATAATTCATTTTCATATACTTAACTTACAACAATACATTCATTTATAAGCTTTCCTACATATGCATATTAACCTAAGTTGAACTATACCTCATGGTTAACAAAGCAAAATTTTACAAATACATATAATCATATCTAAATGACCGAACTTCACTTGCAATATAATCAATTCATACATTGCTCACTTGACTAACATTAATCATTTTTCATATAATTTAACCAAATCGAAACATGTTAATTCCATATGCTATAAATCATGCCAAAATTTCATATACACAACTAAATCAAATTTATATATATATTCAGTCATTTAATATGAATTCCATATAACAGTTAAAACATATCCGTTCTAGCCATCATAAACCGAACTTAGATAGTCAAATATCATAGCCAAACATACATTCATCAAATACACATATATCTTTAACCTTTTTTGCCAAAATAAACTCATCCATAATCAAACTTACTAAACCTCAATATTAATAAACATATCAACTTCACTTCCTCCATATGTCATATCCGAATTTACCTCACATAACAAAACCATAACAAAGCATATCAACAAAGTTCACATATATTTATCTATGTTTAAACCATAGCCAAATTACCAAAACCACAGCCAAACATAACCATAATTTAATAAAACCTTGAAATCGAACTTAACAAAATAAACAAGCCATTTTTGCATGGCTTATATATATATATATATATATACATATCAAAATCAACATATCCAAATATAATCTAGCCTATACATGCCATAGGTTCGAAATTCAGCTTATAAAGTACCGAAAACAGTTGATAGTGTGATAAACTTCGCTGATGCTCTCTGGGCTTCTAACTTGACCCCAAAATCTATAAAACAGAGGCAAACATACACACATAATAAGCTATCACAGCTTAGTAAGATATAAGCAAATAACAAATCAATGATATTATAATTCATTGCAACAAAATCGAAATATGCTACTATGTTCATATACCATTACAAACTTTCAATTATATTTATCAAACATATAATTATGCCACAAATTCAAATTGGCCGAATGCACATATAGATAATAACATAATTAATTTTTCACTTCTAAGATCACATATTGTAACACCCCAAAAATCCTAAACTTGCTTTCTTTTTCGGTTTTGATAAAAGGTGTGCTTAATATTCCTAGTCAAGGGTTATTTATGTGATAATAGGCCTGGTTAAGTTTTGAGTTCAAACTTTAGGGTGAAGGAAATTATAGTTTAATAATTAAAAGAACCTTGATGGCAAGTAGTTTGGTTTTTAAATAAATGAATGAGGAATTGGACACAAGGAGCCTTGTGTTGGAGTGGCAAGCAGCGTCACATGTGGGGCTTTAAGGTGGCATCACATGCATGGCAAGGAAGTTTGGGGTTCGAATCCCTCCTTACTCAAAAAAGATTTATTTTTGCTCAATAAATGGCCAGTAGTGGCATTAGATGTGAACTCTATAGGGAGTGATAAGATGAGAAATTTGAGGAGGGGATTAAGGAGTTATCAGAGAGAAAAATTAAAAGATAAGGAGTGTAAAAAGAGGTGGAGCCAAATTGGGAATTAGGGGATAGGAAATTCAGCTAGAGGCTATATATAAGTGCCGAATATGAGGTTGCCAGGCTAATGCCGAATTCTCCCTCACCTTGTTGCCAGAAAACACTTTGTTCTCTAGAGATCTAAAAGCCAAAATCCCTTGTTCTTCCTTCTTTTTCTTTGTGCCGATTTTCCATTCTTTCCTACTCAAGTTCTCTTTTTGATTCACCTCTGGTTTTTAATGATTTCTAACTCTCTTTGTGCCGAATAACCTCTTTTACCATACAAGTCTCAAGAGCCAAATATCTTCTGTGCCGCCATTACCCTTTCCACCCGGCCAAATCTAATGTAAGTGTTTTGTTCTCTCAATCAGTTTTTCTAGTATCGATTACTCTGTCCCTCAATTCTTCTAATTAATTTTGGTAGGATTAGTATCGAATCCTAGTCTTTTGGATCTCTGCTGATTTGCTCCTTAGGCGTGAGATTTTGGTAAGTGTTCTTCATTTCGGTAAGGGTGGGCCAGATAGGCTTTAGTTGAAAAGGGTGACATATGTTAGATACAAGTCACCCATTATGTTTTTAATAATAAAGGTTAATACAGATCTAGGAAGTACTCATGATTAGTGATCAAGGAAAAGCTATTAAGGCTTGGCGTTTCAGGTAAGGTTAAGGTGCGACTTCAGCTTTTGGGTAAAGTATTCGATAAGTATGTGAGATTAATCCTTGAGTGATATCGATTGTAGGTTCATGGCTAAGGGGATCACAACACGCTTTATTACTAAGTGTGTACATACGCTGCACACACACAAGTAGATCAGCAAATCCAGAAAAGCCGAAAAGCTAAAAAGCCGAAAGTTTGGCTACGGTAGTCTTACGAGTGCCTGGACACTCGTAAGTGGGAAACCGATAGGTTATCTAAGGCCCCATGGGTGATTCCATGGACTTGGGCTGTGAGTTGGCCAACAGGGCCAGCTTGGGCTAAATGGGCCAGCTTGGGCTAAATGGGCCTGATGGGCTGTAGGGCCCATAATAGGCAAAATTGGTAATTGATGCTATGTGATGGAAAATCGTATGAGAGCATGACTGTGAAAGTGTTTAAGCCTAGTAGGCCATATGAATGTGATTTGGGCCTAATGGGCCATACGAATGTGATTTGGGCCTAATGGGCCATATGAATGAGATTGGGCCTAGTGGGCCATATGCATGTATGTAGACTCATTTGGGCTTTGTAAGGGGTTTTGGGCCTAGTATCTGATAACTGCTGAAATAGACATAAAACTTAAATAATTAATTAATTGTGACAGTGGACAAGCTATAAGGTTAAGGTGTGGCAATGGGTATATGCATGTCTAGGATTGGACCTAGTGAGAGCTTGGTACTTAAGCGGTCTTATTGACCCACCTCCTCTTCTCTGGATTCCTACTTGGTGCATAGTATCTGTCTGCTTTAGCCAACGAGGACTTGTTAATGGGCCAAGATAAATAATAACCCATAATAAAGCGAAATTATTGAAAAGCCCCTGAGGGCAAAAATGACTAAAATACCCCTATGTGTCGAATGTAAGATTTATGGATGTTACATGTATACCTGATGCATCCATATGATATTCTATTTTGGTTGCATATGGGTTGGGAATTATGGAACCGAGGAAGTATATGAGGATCGCATGGTTGCTTGACGACCGTGGATCCACCAATGGCTTTTTAAGCCCAATATATGATTAGCAGCTTTGCTACAACGTTAGGTAGTACCGTAACCGGGCTACCAATAGAGTGTATCGAATAGGTGGGTTTATATTTATATCCCCACATGGTGTGTATCGGGGGATGTAGATGGTGTGTAGCGGTTGGATGGGTGGGATCCGTGCATATTTGATTGCCTTACATCTGTTTTGATATTGAATTAGGCTCAGGCCCGAAAGGACTTGCTATTGCATGCTTTTCTATTTACCGAGGGTTGTACACACTGACTTTTCTAACTCAAATTCGTGGTCCCAAAACCGCTGTTCGAAATAGGGTCTAAATCGGGCTGTTACAAATCTCCCTTCTTAGGGATTTTCATCTGCGAAAATCTTACCGGTGAATAGGTTCGGATAACGTTCTTTCAGTGCATCTTCTGGCTCCCATGTTACCTCTTCTACTCCGTGTTTATGCCACAGCACTTTCACTAATAAAATTTTCTTATTTCACAATTCTTTAACTTTGTGAGCCAGAATACGAATCGGTTCTTCCTCATATGACATATCAGACTTAATCTCTATCTCTGACGAATTAATCACATGTGAAGGGTTGGATTTGTACCATCGAAGCATTGAAACATGAAATACATTATGGATCTTTTCTAACTCAGGTGGCAACAATAGTTTGTACACAACCAGCAAGTCGAAGAAAACTTCGAACTTTAGAAACATTTTTCAGAGGTTTCCAATCAAGTATAGCTGAAATTTTACTCGGATCACCTCGAATACCCGATGCTGATACAACATGTCTTAGAAAACTGACTTCACATAACCAGAACTCACATTTAATGAACTTTGCATACAAATTTATATCTCATAAAGTCTGTAACACAAGTCTCAGATGTTTGTCATGCTCGGTTTCATCACGAAAATAGATCAAAATGTCATCTATGAACACAACCACAAATCGATCTAGATACTGTCTGAAGACCTGGCTCATAGCAGGTGCATTAATAAGTCCGAAAGACATAACCAAAAACTCATAGTGTCTGTACCTCATTCGAAAAGTAGTCTTTGGCACATCAGAGTCTTTAACTCACAACTGATAGTAACCTGATCTCAAATCTATCTTTGAAAACACTGTAGCCCGTTTCAGTTGATCGAACAGGTCGTCAATTCGTGGCAACAGATATTTATTCTTTATAGTCACCTTATTGGGCTATCTATAGTCGATTCTGGACTATTGATATTCGTCTAATCAAGTGTGAGGGTACGTGGTTATTCCTTCTATCTCTCTATCTCTCTTTTGTTTCACTTATAGTTTCATTTAATATCTCCCTTTGCTGTCATTGTTTGAAGGGTACAAGTACCTCTATCAATTGAGTACTTCCAGCTCTTATGGGCGTTGGCCAAATATTCTTCCTTCTAGTCTTGACATTACGTTTTTAGTAAGTGATTGATCAATCTAGTTCAAACTGCTCTATTGGTTGATGGTTGATAAGGTTTATTGGAGTGCAAGAAACCCCTAAGGCCTTGTGATTAGATCTTTTGCAACAGTTCTAGAGTGATTGATCAAGTGAGTGATAGGTAATTTCTTAAACAAGTGTTAGCTAGGGTTCTTTTCAATTTGTTGGATAAGTGTTTGACCAGAGTTTTGGTTGTGATAGGTTTGGAATACTCGTGGACCAGTCGCGCATTTTCGCAATCAGTTGTGTAACCATACTGTTATAAATGTAGATTGGAAAAGCTGAAAAAGTATGACTGTAGATGCTACACAAGCGTGCACTTGCTCGTGTGGTATTACGAATGCGTAAAACATAGGCGTTTGATTATAGAGGCCACCATGAGCGATTTCATAGGTTTTGGCTGTTTTGGGCCATGTTGGGCCAAAATAGGCCGTGTAGGCACCATGAGCTCGTGGACCCCACACAGGTAAACCACACGATCGTGTGAAGATTAGAGGGCCAGGCTGTGTAGTTTACACGGTCAAGGCCATTTTTGGGCTTTGTGGGCCACACAGGCGTATGGATCCACATGGGCCGTGTTATGGGCTTTAGGCCCATTTTTACTGTTTGATCGTTAAGGTTGCACGGGTCGCCCAAGACGACTATGGACCTACTATTGGGTCGATAAATACACTTAGACCCCATCTTGATGAAATGACTGGTATACCCCTATTAGGTAAAAATGACTGATATACCCCTATGATATGTATAACTGTATTCGAGCATGACATTTTTTCACACACGTATGATATTTTGACATGACATGTTCCATGGGGGTGGTTTGATATATTTGGAGGAAGTGTACTGTACTGGCAGCTTTGCTGCAAATACTGTTTAGTGCTACAACCGGTGCTATATTTGGAGTGTAGGGATGGGTGGGTCGATTTTATCCCTACATGGAGTGTAGGGTTGGATGGAGTGGAGTTTAGAGGATGGATGGGTAGGACTTCTGATTCCATTTATGTTTTTGTTACTGTAATGGGCTAAGGCCCGCACTGATACTGATGTTGTAATGGGCTATAGGCCTAACTGATACTGGACTGTCATTGAAACGGGCTTAGGCCCTAACTGTATTTGCCTACTATTTGACCGACTATTTTGTTAAGGGATTACACACTGAGTTTACTTAAACTCACTCTTTTGCTTTTCTGCGCAGGTAATCCTTAGGCGGATTGGTGCGGCGAGAGACTTGATGGTGGCCACATAACCGTTTTTGCTTCTTTTTAAACTTTTAATTTATATGTAATTTAATTTGGGTTTTTGTTTTTTAGTAGGGCCTTTTTAAGTTTTTATTTTGATTTTGGGATTTATTTACTTTGAATCTTATTTGTTAGAAGAAGGCCCGGTCTTTCAAAGAGATAAATGCATTTCAAAACACCACGCTATCGTAACACATTTTAAAAAGCTTTCGCAACAATCATGGTTTTTAAAGAAAATGCAATAATAATTTCATATGATTAACACTTTGCTTAACCAACTTGAGTTTTAACAATGAGTAAGTTATTCTAAATTTTTCGTAGAGATCACAACGAGGTTTTAATATAGAACGGATTTTTGAATGGAACTATGTTTTTCAAAATTCGACTTTAATGTGACATCGTAAATTCGACCATAATGTCTAGGCTGGGTTTGGGGTGTTACATTTAGTGGTATCAGAGCCACATTGCAAAACTCGGCTGTGGATTTAGGCTTCTTTTAAAACTTAAAATTTCAAAAAAATAACTGTTACAAATGGTTTGGAATACTTGGAAATGTTTTACTGAATGTGTGGTACACCGAGTCTTCGGCGCCAATTCTGTAAGTCCTTTGAAACTATTACTTGTTTAAATTGAAATACTAAGATTGCTGTAGGCAATAGAATGAACTGAAACACTTTGTTTAGGGTAACCTAAAATTGTAGTAAGAGTACGATCTGCGAAAATAAAAACTCTGAATTATTGATACTATTTTTCATAAAAACAGGCCCGATCATGCAATCTACAACTGTCAGGATGTCATTTACCATAATGTTTGCACTTTGGTTGATTTGATTTAACATTACCAACAGTAGCAACTGAGGTAGCTTTCAAATTCACAAGTGGTCTATCCCGATCACATTTAGTATAACCCGCAGTAGCCTTTGAACGGCTAGAATCATCATGAAATCTCTTTGATATCGATCAAAAACTTACTCAATGATCTCTTACGTGAATCTCTAACTTCAAAGTTAGCTTTTCTTTTCTCTTTCCTGAGCTCTTCGGCTTTGTATGCTCGCTCAACCAGTACTACGAACTCTTTTATTTCAAGTATGCCAACTAGCAGTTTAATGTCTTCGTTCAACCCGTCTTCGAATCTTTTACACATTATAGCTTCGGTCGAAACACACTCTTGGGCATATCGATTGAGTCTCACGAATTTTAGCTCATACTCTATCACAGTCATGCGACCTTGTTTCAATTCCAGAAATTATTTGTGCTTCTGGTCAATAAATCTCTGGCTGATGTATTTCTTACGGAGCTCAATCTGAAAGAAATCCTAGGTCACCCGTTCTTTTGGAACCACCAATACTATTGTATTCCACCAGTGATATGCGATGTCTCGTAGCAAAGATATGGCACATTTCAAACATTCATCCGAAGTACAAGATAACTCATCAAACACGCGAATAGTATTATCAAGGCAGAATTCAGGTTACTCAGTATCATCATCAATAGCTCTGAATTCCTTAGCCTTGTGTTTTCTGATTTTATTAACAGGGGGCTTATGATATCTCAACGGATCAATTACTTGAGGTATAACAGGTATCGGAGAAGGATTAGTCGAGGGTGAAGGTTGTTGCGTAGTCGAATTAGTCCGGATATACTGAGTAAACCAATCGTTCATCATTTGGTAAAAGGCTTGTTTAGCCTCTCCTTCTTGGTTACTCGAAGTCGGTCGAGAATCAACCAGTCCTGTCCCTTGCGCGGGAGCAGGCACTATACTCTCGACATCATCAGCTACAGCTCTATCAGGATTCATTTACTATACAAAAACACATTTTCAAATGTCAGAAGTCATCACACTATCGCCGTATATAATATGGCATGTATAGCTAGACTCACACGAGCTACGTTAGTCCTAGAATCAATTAAACCGTAGCTCTGATACCAATCAAATGTAACACTCCTAAATCGTATCATCACCGAATTGGGGTTACAAAATATTACCGGCCGAGACACAAAATTTTGAACATTCACATATACACATATTATTTACGCATAACTAAAACATACAACTGTTTAAACATTAAACACATAATTTAAATCATGATACAATTATAAATAAAATCTCAACTCATATATAATATACTTTTAAATACATACAAAATTCATATATTATTATCATTAAAGAAACCTAATACCTCAAAAAAATTTAAACATTTAATATCTCAATGATATACATGTGCTAATAACCAAACATAACATATAACAAAATTTATTTAATAATAATGTATGTGGCATTGGCATTGAAAACATAAATCAATATACATTTGTATATTATACCATATCACCTTATATCATGATGTAATATTCATTAACAAAAATATAATAGCTAGCATTACAACATGTCCAAGTATATTTCTTTTATATTGCAAATTCATGTGCATAGTACTATATTAATATGGACCATTCATGAACATAATTAACAAATCAAAATAAACTCCTAACTAATCAAACATCATCTATTCGGTCATTATTACACATACAAATGATTCATACCATTTCAATATAACTTAATAACCAAATTTATAAATTTTAATGCCTAAACAAAACATGCCGATTTCACATGTTATACATCATACCAAAATATCATATACAAGACCAATTCTATTCTTATCTATTCGACTAGCCAAAAATTTACTTGTACACTTTCATTAATAGTCAATTAACAAATGACTCTATGTAGCCATTTCACCTATAATTTATACTCAATATTTTACCTCTTAAACCATCATTACCGAATCACAAAATTGATTATAACCATCACCTATATTTTCAACACATATAACCGAATACACAAGTACATTATAAACAATTTCCAAACCAATTCATATTACAAATTATACTTTTCAACAATAAGTTAGTAACAAAATATAGATATATATCCAAAACACAAGACTTACATACCATATAGTAAACGTATCAAAATAAACTCCTACCATGTTCGGATATAACCAAATACCCTTTAATGCCAAAACACATATAACACCTTAACCAAACATAACAACCAAGTTCACATACATATTTTATCTTAGTATGAACCATAGCCGAATCAACCAAACATACTTATGTATATACCATGTCGATTCAGTCAAACCACATCCAAAATCACAAACCATTCTCAATACATAAAACACATATAAACTTGACAAAAGTTTCATATACTCTCATAGCATATTAGCCATTTTTGCATGGCTTAATATATACATAGCTTCAAACTTAACTAAACATAACCTAGCTTATACATGCCATAGCATCAAGTTTAAACTTATAATATACCAAAAATAGTCGATAGTGTGATAGACTTTGCTGAAGATCCCTGAGCTCGTAATAAGACTCCAAAATCTATAAAACTGAGGCAAACATATACGCAAAATAAGCTTTCATATCTTAGTAAGTCAAAAACAAATAAGCAACTTAATTTAATTAAACTAATTTAACATAATACAATCACATTTAATCTCAAGCTTAAAGTTTCATAATCAACATATAATTTCGTAGATGAACTTTACCTTGACCGAATATACATATATTTATTATCAAAGTATCAAATTTTAATATCACATACTTATACATAACTTGTGGCCGAATATACTACTCATTAACACATATATTCACATTAGCATCATGTATATTTTTCATCACATACCAAATAACCAACTTACCTTATTTTCAAATAGGTAATCAATTATCACATACCTATTCACTTTGCTCGATTTATCATTCAATCACAACTTATAATTGCTTGTTGAACCATTCAGATTTTAAATAGGATACCCAGATAAGCACACATTTCATACAATGCCAACGTCCTAGACGTGGCCTTACATGTAATCACATATTGATGCCACAGTCCCAGGTAGGGTCTTACTCGTACACATATATCGGAGTCACATATCGATGCGAACGTATGAAACGTGGTCTTACTCGCACACATATATCGAAGCCATGGTCTTACTCGCACATCACATATCAGAATCCTATGTCATGACATATGTATCCTAGCTATTCCTAAGGTTCATGCGGGGCTTTCAGACGTTATAACTCGGTCGAAATGAATTTGTAAATATAGCTCCCTAGCATAAACACAGTCGGCTAATAACATATATACTTCACATAATTCATTTTAGCATAATAAGTTCATATTTATTTAAAATAAATAACATCTATTTGCTTATAAACATACCTCAGATGATGAAAATTGGAACGGGACAGCTAATCGATAACTTTAGTTTTTCCTCGATCCAAATCTGATTTCTTTGGTTCTTGATCTAAACAATTCAAATTAAACTCACTCAAACATATTTTCACTCAATTTAGTCCAAAAATACATAAATGGGAAAATTACCATTTTACCCCTAACATTTTACACTTTTTACAATTTAGTCCAAATTGCACAAAATATAAAATATGCAACATTTCAATATACCATGCTTAGGCCGAATCTTCATTATGTTCATACAATGCCATACATTTCATTTATTTCACATTTTAGTCCCTCAAATTATCATTTTTGTAAATAAGCCCTAATTACTCAAAATAATCAAAAATTCCAATACAAAACATTTTAATCCAAAACATATCTTTCATATTTCATCATCTAGCAACAAAAATCACAACCTTTCAACAATGGAAAAATACAAAATCATCATCAAATTCAAAAATTTAGACATGGGCTTGATAGATAACATAGCAGCGATATCAAAAATGTAAAAATTATCAAAAATCGAGCCAAAACTCACCTTGAATCAAACTTGCTAATGGCTGAATATTCCAAGATTTTATTATTTTCTTTCTTTTGTTATTTCGGTCAAAATATGAACATATTAAGATGGCTTTTAATTTTAATGTTTTATTATAAACATATTATTTCACATTTTACATATTTACCCTTTAAAATAAAATATAAAACCATTACCGTCCATGGTACCTTTTAATGGTTTAATTTCCATTTAAGGACTCCACACTAATAAGACAATAACAATTCGACACTTATACAATTAGCTAGCCATTTTTACATTTTACGCGATTAAGTCCTTTTTAATAAATTGACACTCAAACGGCAAAATTAAAACAAAAAAATTTCACAAATATAAATTCACACATAATAAACATAGAAAATAATTTTAAAATATTTTTTGACTCAGATTCGTGGTCCTGAAACCACCGTTTCGATTAGAGTCTAAATCAGGCTATTACACTAAATTAGATCGACCCGAGTGTAAACACTGTGGTAAAAGACATCCTGGTAATTGTAGACTATATGATCCACCCTATTTCAAATGTGGATCTTTAGATCATTTTATCCGTGATTGCCCTAAGTCTGTTGAGCAAGAGATTGTGCAAAATTCGAGAATGAGTAATACTTCAGGTAGGGGTAGACATCTTAGAAATACAGGAAATGTGTATGGTAGTCAAAGAGGGACTAAAGATATGACTGTTAGATCTGATGTAACGCCCCAATTTTTGGGAATTTTAAAAATGTTGGAAAAATTTAAAATTCTGTGTTCTGTTTGTTTGTCGTAGGATTAAGTACGTTAGTGGGCCTCTAGAAAGCCCAAGCTTAAGGTAAAACCAGTAGTTTTAATTAATTTTAATTCCATAAGAAAAAGGGGTTCTGGTTAATTGGGCTTTTAGGTATTAATTGTGTAAAATAAATCACAAGGAAGCATGTGGTAAAGTGGCTGAGTGACGCCATTGGGAATGCTATAAGTGGCGTGTGGATGATTGGGAGGACCCAGGTTCAAGTCACAATGACAGCAAATTAAGGGATTAATTTTTATGAATGGAAAAGGTAAGTAATGGAACTGAAGTGAAAGACTGTTAGGAAGAGTTTGAGTTGCTCAGGAGATTGAGTAAGGAGGGGATAAGGGAGAGAATTTAGGAGCTAATTAAGGAGAGTTGTGTTGGCCGAATAATGGACTCTTGAGGAGCAAGAGTTCGCCGGCCAAGGGGAGCTTTAGGGAGGTAAAATTTGGCTAGGGTTAAGGTTAGTATAAATTCAGCATTAAGGGGAAGTTGTGCCGTTTGCTGACCAATCCCCTCTTCAATTTTCTCCCCTCTCTTCATCAACCTTTTTCTTATTCTCCTTTTTCCTTCATAGGTGAACCCTTCTAACCTTTTGTTCATCTCCATCCTTCCCTTCAGATGTTTCAAAACCTTCATAGCCTTTGGCCATAAAAAGCCGAAATCCCGAAAGCTACACTTTTTTTTTTCTGTGCCAATTCCTCCTAGCAAAATTCTCTTATTTTTCTTATCATCTTTGGCCGATTCTTTCCTCCTTTAAACCTCAAGATTTTTTCAACAAGACCACAGTAAAACCCTATTAATTCATCATTTTCTACACAGTTGTAGAAAAGTCAAAAACCCCACTTTCATAGGGACTTAGCCGAATATTGAAAACATTGAAGGCTTGACTTTGGTGATCGTTTGAGGGTAGAGCGGCATCAAATTTAAGTAGGCATCAATTGGAAACATTGATTGAAGGAATCGATGGTAAGTAGTTCCAAAACTTAGTCTTCTTTCGTATTTTAGAAAAAGCCGAAATCTATAAATGTTAGGGAGGCTGTCGATTTGGACTTGTAGCCCTAAGGGGTTGTGATAAGTTTTCTGATTTGGTAAATGGTGTGATTTAGAGGCTGCTGATCAAGGGTTTGGACAAGTTGAACGATCAGATCTTTGGATTTAAGACATAGTTCAGTAACAAGGTAAGAGCAAGAAGGTTCTAAGTATGTTTGGCCAAATATGGTCAGGGGCTATTTACTCAGTGTTAATTTGATATCTAGAGTAATGTGTTTGTAATTTAATTGTAGGCAGTTCGTGCGTGGATCTCGACATCAAATCGTCGTAAAATAGGTGTGTAACTGACACCCTCTCGTAGACTAGATCGGCAAGAGCCGAAAAGCAGAAATACCAAAAAACTGGTATTTTAGGAACTTATGAGTGTGCGAATGCTTGTAAGATAAATGGGTTAATAATTCTGGTAATCCGTGGAGGTAAGGCTGCAAAGTGCACTATTTCGTACGTTTCGACTTTTTTGGCTTAGTGGGCCTAAATAGATAAAATGGGCCAATGGGCCCAATTCGGTAAGTATGCGCGGTAAGTGTTTTTGATAGTACGTAATGGTAGAATATGCATGAAAACTCTAAAACAGTTAATTTACTAGAGTACCCCTATGTATGAAAATTATCGTTATACCCCTAGGAGTAAAATGACCTTTATACCACTAGTGTAATTTTATCTAAAAGGTATGATGATTTAAATCTGTATGATGCATGACATGAATGAATATCTGTTGCATGGGGACATGGGTTATATTATGGAGGAAGCGTCCTGGTGGCTATGCCACAAATTATCTGATACGTGGCTCGCCACATATATCTATTCTCGTGGCTCACCCACAATTATCTCTGCTCGTGACTCGGTCACGTTATCTCGCTCCGCAACCATGCTACATATTTCTGTGGCGTGTAGCGGTTGGGTGGGTCGAGTAGTCTCCCCACATGGTGAAAGGATAGTATGGGGTGTACATGGTTGGATATGGGTTGGGTTTCGCATAAGCATGATATATCCGTTACGATGCGCTTGGGGCCTATGGGCTTTATTCAAATCGCTCTGGGCTAAGGCCAACTTATTCTTTTTCCGTGGTTTGAACTGATTTAGGCTATGGTTGGGTTAATTTACACACTGAGTTTCCTCAAACTCACCCCTTTGTTTTCATCCTTGCAGGTAATCCCCAACCATAGTGGGCTTGGAGCTGTGAGGGATTTGGAGTGGCCACATGTTTCTGCAAATTTGATTTCTTTCTGATGAACTGGACGTCCTTTTATTTTCGTTTGCAGTTTTGGGTTTTAATATGTAATAAGGCCGCTTAATTATTTTTATGGTTTTGATTTATATTTTATCATGATGGAAATAATTTATGTTAATTAACAAAATGGATTAGTTCTAGGGCACGTTTTCCAAAACAATAATTGATTTCAAAAATAACACTATTACAAGTAAGACTTTCGCTAAGCAAATGATTTTCAAAAGAGTAATCACTTTTCTAAAATGGACTTAATCCATTGGGTTTTCTTATAAATAAACGCGATGTTAGAGTGTGGCAATGGCGGTGTGCATGTCTAGGATTGGATCCGAAGGGAGCTTGGTACTTCAGCAGTCCGACGGACTCACCTCCTCTTTTTCGGTTTCCTACCTGGTGCACAGCTTCCATTCACTTTAATCTATTTAAAAGGTATCTTTTAAAACATCAACTAAGTTTTCTAAACTAAGTAACACGAAATTTTTTGAACGCTTCGATGTGGCACGTCAGATCCAGTCATAACGTCTAGGCCAGGTTTGGGGTGTTACATTTAGTGGTATGAGAGCCAAATTGCAACAACTTGGCTGTGGAATGGGTTTACAAAAACAAGAATTTTTAAAAACAAGATTTTATAAGGTTACAAAACTTAGTTTTCGAAAGTTAGATCATTAGAAGGTGGCAATCCGAATCTCCGGCCCAAGTCTGTAAGTATTCTAAATTTTTCTGAATATATTCTGAATTATCTATCTGTATTGAAACTTTACTAGAATACTCTAGAAAGGATGCTACTGAAACCCTAGAAAAGCTTGCTGAAAGACTGAAACTGTAGCTAGACATCGATGCTGCGAAAACCAACTTTGAATTTCTGTCTGAATCATAAAACATCTATAATAATCATTGGAATGCTAAAATTAATGCATAAAATTTGTAAAACAGATAATACAATATGAGTACGCGAGCAGCTCGTGGAAGAGGCCGTGGACGAGGCCGAGGTAGTGCTCGGGTAGGAACTGCATCTGCTAGGCATATGTTGACAGTAGAGGCATCGGTACCACCGGCAACTGAAGTAGAGTCTCATGATTGTGGTGCTGGGGATGACGCTCTGTCGCAGGCTATGCTTCAAATCTGGAAAGGGTTACCGGGGTAAGTTCGGGCAACAAAATTCGAGGATCAATTTCTGAACGACTCTGGGCTAACGGAGCGGAGATCTTTAGGTGCGTATCTAGTGTAGCCCCGAATATGGCAGAATATTGGTTGGAGGCCATAGAACGAATTATGGATGACTTAGACTGCTGGGTGGAACAGAAGCTGAAGGGGGCCGTATCGCTGCTGCGAGATGAGGCTTATCAGTGGTGGCTCACCGTGAGGGATGGAACCCCAACTGATAGGGTTACCTGGGAACTATTTAAGACAGCCTTTAAAGGAAAGTACGTTGGGGAAAGTTATGTGGATGCCCGCAGGAAGGAATTCCTAAATCTTGTCCAAAGAGGTAAAACTGTTGCTGAGTATGAGGCTGAGTTTCTGAGGCTAAGCCGGTATGCTATGGGTATAGTCGCTACGGAGTATGAGCGTAGCGTGCGCTTCGACGATGGACTCAGAGATGATCTTAAGATGCTGATTGCTCTACAGAGGGAGCGGGATTTCACAATTCTGGTGGAAAAAGCTAAGATAGCTGAGGAGGTAAAGCGTATTGAGAGGCAAAATCATGAGAAAGATCAGAACCGTTTCCGGAGGGATTCTGGACCTTCGGGTGGAGCAAATAAGAATGTCAAAAGGGCGAGAGTGGAGGGGCCAGTTCGAGCAGCTCCGGTGAATGTGGTTAGACCACCAATTTGTGGAGACTGTGGTAAGGTACACTTGGGTAAGTGTAAGAAACATTCTGGTGCTTGTTTCCGATGCAGATCTATGGAGCATAGAGTTAAGGACTGTCCTCAAAGAGCTGATCAGGTTCAAGTTACCGAACAGAGGGTTGCTCAACCCGTGAGAGGTGGACCACAACCACCGAGAGGACGTGGACAAGGTAGGGGCGGTAATGGAAATGGAAATAGACGAGGTCGAGGGGTGCCTGGGAAGGGTGTCAGAAATGCTGAGGCTCGACAGCCAGTGTTGGTGTATGCGGCTCATCGTCGAGAGGAGGGCGACACACCTGACGTCATATCTGGTACGTTTTTGGTTTCTAGCATGCCGTATACTGCTTTTGTGGATATTGGATCTACTCATTCCTATGTTGTATGTGCCATATCTGGGTCATTGGGAGTGCATTCTGAGAAGATAGTGAGTGGGGTATCTGTGTTAAGTTCTTTGGGCCACTCGGTTAGGGTAGACAAACTGTATAGGGATGTACCCCTAGAAACTCAAGGTAGGATCTTTCCTGGAGATCTAATGGAGTTGCCGTTCGGAGAGTTTGATCTCTTTCTGGGAATAGACTGGCTTGTTAAGCATAAGGCGACTTTGGATTGTGCTGCTAAGCGAATGGTGCTAAGGACCACGGAAGGTGATGAGGTTATGATGATAGGTGAACGAAGGGACTATTTGTCTAATGTGGTGTCAGTATTGAGGGTTGAAAAGTGGATTCAGAAAGGTTGTGAGGCCTATTTGGCATTCGTAAGTCAGTCGAAAGAGGAGGGGCTGATAGTGGATGAGGTTAAGACTGTAAAAGAGTTCCAAGATGTTTTTCCAGAAGAGCCTCCGGGATTACCTCCAAACTGAGAAGTCGAGTTTGGAATCGATTTGTTACCTGAGACAGCAGCAGTGTCCATTGCACCGTATAGGATGGCACCAAAAGAGTTAGTGGAGTTAAAGGCGCAAATTCAAGAGTTGTTGGATAAGGGCTTTATTAGGCCAAGTGTGTCTCCATGGGGAGCACTGGTACTATTCGTGAAGAAGAAGGATGGGACGATGTGCATGTGCATTGATTATCACCAGTTGAACAAACTAACGATTAAGAATAAGTATCCACTACCGAGGATTGACGATCTGTTCGACCAGCTTAGAGGAGCTTCTGTATTTTCCAAGATCGATCTTCGATCTGGATATCATCAGTTAAGGGTCAAAGAGGTAGATATTCATAAGACGGCATTCAGGACTCGGTATGGTCATTACGAGTTTCTGGTTATGCCTTTTGGACTAACGAACGCTCCTGCAGCATTTATGGATTTGCTAAATCGTGTGTTCCAACCATTTTTGGATCGGTTCGTAGTCGTCTTTATTAACAATATCCTAGTGTATTCTGAAACGGAAGCGAAACATGATGAGCATCTTCGCACTGTGTTGCAAGTGCTAAGGGAGAATGAACTGTATGCGAAGTTCAGCAAGTGTGAATTCTGGTTGAGAGAGGTAACTTTCTTAAGACATGTTGTCTCTGCTGAGGGAATTAAGGTAGACCCTCGTAAGATTAAAGCAATTCTGGAATGGAAGCCGCTTAGGTCAGTGTCAGAAATTCAAAGTTTCCTAGGCTTGGCAGGATACTATAGGAGGTTTGTGGAAGGTTTTTCTGTGATGGTAGCACCTTTGATGAAACTTATAAGGAAACGAGTACCAATTGTATGGACTGAGAAGCAGCAGGAAGCCTTTGAGAAGTTGAAGAAAGTTCTGACGGAAGCACTTGTATTAATTCAACCAGAATCTGGGAAGGATTTTACTGTGTACAGTGATGCATCACATGTAGGTTTGGGTTGTGTGTTGATGCAAGAGGGTAAGGTGGTTGCTTATGCATCACGATAGCTTAAGCCTCACGAAGGGAACTATCCTACTCATGATTTGGAGTTAGCAGCAGTGATTTTCGCGCTTAAGATTTGGCGACATTACTTGTACGGAGAAAGGTGTATTATATACACAGACCATAAGAGTGTGAAGTATTTGCTAACTTAGAAGGAACTGAACCTTAGGCAAAGGAGGTGGATCGAGTTGCTTAAGGATTATGATTTTTCGACTGAATATCACCCAGGCAAGGCTAATGTGGTAGCTGATGCTCTAAGTCGTAGAGCTGTATCTGATCTGAGAGCAATGTTTGCTCGTCTAAGTCTGTATGATGATGGAAGTCTATTGGCTGAATTGTAAGTAAGGCCAACCTGGGTGGGTCAGATTAAGGAAAAGCAGTTGAAAGATGAGTCCTTGGTCGCTCATTTTCAACAAGTTAAGGAAGGAGGAACTTCTGAGTTTGCGTTAAATAACGAATGAGTTCTATGCTCCCGAGGAAGAATTTGTGTTCCGAAGGACTCTGACTTGAGACAGTCAATACTTAAGGAAGCTCATGGGGGACTTTATGCCATGCATCCTGAAGGGAATAAGTTGTATCACGACTTGGGAGAACTGTATTGGTGGCCTAGGCTGAAACGCGAAGTAACAGAATTTGTGAGGAAATGTCTGACATGCCAACAAGCGAAAGCTGAGCATCAATTACCTTCTGGATTGTTGCAGCCAGTAAAGATACCACTTTGGAAGTGGGAGAGGGTAACCATGGACTTTGTGAGTGGGCTACCTTCGCACCATCGAAGAAAGACTCGATATGGGTGATTGTGGATAGGTTGACCAAATCGGCTCATTTCATACCTGTTCGCACAGACTTTTCACTTCAGAAGGTAGCCAAGTTGTATGTGGCAGAGATTGGGCGACTACATGGAGTTCCAATTTCGATTATCTCTGATCGAGATCCAAGATTCACATCTCGATTTTGGCAAAAGCTGCATGAGGCATTGGGAACACAACTGAACTTTAGTACGGCCTTCCATCCCCAAACTGATGGTCAGTCGGAAAGAGTTATTCAGATTTTGGAAGACATGTTAAGGGGATATGTTATCGACTTCTGAGGTAGTTGGGAGGATTACATGCCATTGGCAGAATTTACGTACAATAATAGTTATCAGGTGAGTATTCGAATGGCACCATATGAAGCACTGTATGGGCGAACGTGTTGAACACCTAGTTGTTGGACCAAACTAGGAGAGTGACAAGTTCTTGGACCAGAGTTGATAGCTGATACTGAGGAAAAGGTCAGAATAATTAGAGATCGGTTAAAAGAAGCATCTGATAGGCAAAAGTCGTATGCAGATTTGAATCGTAAAGAGATTGAATACTCAGTGGGTGATATGGTCTTCTTGAAGGTCTCTCCTTAGAAGAAGATATTAAGGTTTGGTAAGAAGGGCAAGTTGAGTCCCCGGTTCATTGGGCCTTATCGGGTTTTGAAGCGAGTAGGCTAAGTAGCTTATCAGTTGGAATTGCCTCCAGAGTTAGGGTCGTGAGTGGGAACTTAGTTTCCGTGCGGTATGCGCCTTGGATCGCCGCATTGCATATTCACTCTCATTACTGCTACTACATTGCTTTCTTGATCTATCCAATTGGTCAAGGAAGTTTTTCTGATGGTATGCCCCTAGGAATTGCCTCTCTCCGAGACAGTGCCCAGATCGTTACGCCTTTCGTGCGGGTCGGAACTTACCCGACAAGGAATTTCGCTACCTTAGGACCGTTATAGTTACGGCCGCCGTTCACGATGTTTTCCATGTCTCCATGTTAAGGCGTTATCATTCTGACCCTTCTCATGTCGTGCCAGTTACAGAGATTGAGGTGCAAACTGATTTGACCTTTGAGGAGGAGCCCGTGCAAATACTGGATCGAGAGGTTAAAGTTCTAAGAAGAAAATCTGTCCCATTAGTAAAGGTGCTTTGGCGTAATCATGGCAGAGAGGAAGCTACTTGGGAGCCAGAGGAGGCATGGCAGCAACAATACCCTCATCTGTTCGGACTAGGTAAATTTCGAGGACGAAATTTCTTTAAGGAGGGTAGAGTTGTAACGCCCAAATTTTTGGGAATTTTAAAAATGTTGGAAAAATTTAAAATTCTGTGTTCTGTTTGTTTTTCGTAGGATTAAGTACGTTAGTGGGCCTCTAGAAGGCCCAAGCTTAAGGTAAAACCCAGTAGTTTTAATTAATTTTAATTCCATAAGAAAAAGGGGTTCTGGTTAATTGGGTTTTTAGGTATTAATTGTGTAAAATAAATCACAAGGAAGCATGTGGTAAAGTGGCTGAGTGACGCCATTGGGAATGCTATAAGTGGCGTGTGGATGATTGGGAGGACCCAGGTTCAAGTCACAATGACAGCAAATTAAGGGATTAATTTTTATGAACGGAAAAGGTAAGTAATGGAACTGAAGTGAAAAACTGTTAGGAAGAGTTGGAGTTGCTCAGGAGATTGAGTAAGGAGGGGATAAGAGAGAGAATTTAGGAGCTGATTAGGGAGAGTTGTGTTGGCTGAATAATGGACTCTTGAAGAGCAAGAGTTGGCTGGCCAAGGGGAGCTTTAGGGAGGCAAAATTCGGCTAGGGTTAAGGTCAGTATAAATTCGGCATTAAGGGGAAGTTGTGCCGTTTGCTGACCATTCCCCTCTTCATTCTTCTCCCCTCTCTTCATCAACCTTTTTCTTATTCTCCTTTTTCCTTCATAGGCAAACCCTTCTAACCTCTCGTTCATCTCTATCCTTCCCTTCAGACGTTTTAAAACCTTCATAGCCTTTGGCCATAAAAAGCCGAAATCCCGAAAGCTACACTTTTTTTTTCTGTGTCGATTTCTCCTAGCAAAATTCTCTTATTTTTCTTATCATCTTTGGCCGATTCTTTCCTCCTTTAAACCTCAAGATTTTGTCGACAAGACCACAGTAAAACCCTATTAATTCATCTTTTTCTACATAGTTACAAAAAAGCTGAAAACCTCACTTTCATAGGGACTTAGCCGAATATTGAAAACATAGAAGGCTTGACTTTGGTGATCGTTTGAGGGTAGAGTGGCATCAGATTTAGGTAGGCATCAATTGGAAACATTGATTGAAGGAATCGGTGGTAAGTAGTTTCAAAACCTAGTCTTCTTTCGTATTTTAGGAAAAGCCAAAATCCCTAAATGTTAGGGAGGCTGTCAATTTGGACTTGTAGCCCTAAGGGGTTGTGATAACTATTCTACTTTGGAAAATGGTGTGATTTAGAGGCTGCTGATCAAGGGCTTGGACAAGTGGAACGATCAGATCTTTGGATTTAAGACACAGTTCGGCAACAAGGTAAGAGCAAGAAGGTTCTAAGCATGTTTGGCCGAATATGGTAAAGGGCTATTTACTCAGTGTTAATTCGATATCTAGAGTAATGTGTTAGTAATTTAAATGTAGGCAGTTTTTGCGTGGATCTCGACATCGAATCGTCGTAAAATAGGTGTGTAACTGACACCCTCTCGTAGACTAGATCGGCAAGAGCCGGAAAGCTGAAATACCAAAAAACTAGTATTTTGGGAACTTATGAGTGTGCGAATGCTCGTAAGATAAGTGGGTTAATAATTATGGTAATCCGTGGAGGCAAGACTGCAAAGTGCACTATTCCGTGCGTTTCGACGTTTTTGGGCTTAGTGGGCCTAAATCGGGAAAATGGGCCAATGGGCCCAATTCGGTAAGTATGCGCGGTAAGTTCTTTTGATAGTACGTAATAGTAGAATATGCATGAAAACTCTAAGACAGTTAATTTACTAGAGTACCCCTATGTATGAAAATTACCGTTATACCCCTAGGAGTAAAATAACATTTATACCCCTAGTGTAATTTTGTCTGAAAGGTATGATGATTTAAATCTGTATGATGTATGACATGAATGAATATATGTTGCATAGGGACATGGGTTATATTATGGAGGAAGCGTCCTGGTGGCTATGCCACAAATTATCTGTTCTGGAGGCTCTGCCACATATATTTATTCTGGTGGTTCAGCCACAATTATCTGTTTCTGGTGACTTAATCACATTATCTGTTCTAGCAGCCATGCTGCATATTTCTGTGGCGTGTAGCGGTTGGGTGGGCCAAATAGTATCCCCACATGGTGAAAGGATGGTATGGGGGTGTACATGGTTGGATATGGGTTGGGTTTCTGCATAAGCATGATATATCTGTTCTGATCTGTTCTGGGCCTATGGGCTTTATTCTGGAATCTGCTCTGGGCTAAGGCCAACTTATTCTTTTTCCGTGGTTTGAACTGATTTAGGCTATGGTTGGGTTAATTTACACACTGAGTTTCCCCAAACTCACCCCTTTATTTTCATCCTTGCAGACAATCCCCAACCATAGTGGGCTTGAAGCTGTGAGGGATTCGGAGTGGCCACATGTTTGTGCAAATTCGATTTCTTTCTGATGATCTAGACGTCCTTCTATTTTCGTTTACAGTTTTTGGTTTTAAAATGTAATAAGGTCGCTTAATTATTTTTATGCTTTTGATTTATATTTTATTATGATGAAAATGATTTATTTTAATTAACAAAATGGATTAGCTCTAGTGCGTGTTTTCCAAAACAATAATTGATTTCAAAAATAACACTATTACAAGAAAGACTTCCGCAAAGGAAATGATTTTCAAAAGACTAATCACTTTTCTAAAATAGACTTAATCCACTGGGTTTTCTTATAAATAAACGCGATGTTTGAGTGTGGCAATGGCGGTGTGCATGTCTAGGATTGGATCCGAAGGGAGCTTGGTACTTAAGCAGTCCAACGGACTCACCTCCTCTTTTCCGGTTTCCTACCTGGTGCACAGCTTCCATTCACTTTAATCTATTTAAAGGGTATCTTTTAAAACATCAACTAAGTTTTCTAAACTAAGTAACACGGAATGTTTTGAACGCTTCGATGTGGCACGTTGGATCCAGTCATAACGTCTAGGCCGAGTTTGGGGTGTTACATATAGTGGTATCAGAGCCAAGTTGCAACAACTCGGCTGTAGAATGGGTTTGCAAAAATAAGGATTTTCAAAAACAAAATTTTATAACGTTATAAAACTCAGTTTTCGAAAGTTAGATCATTAGAAGGTGGCAATCCGAATCTTCAGCCCAAGTCTGTAAGTATTCTGAATTTTTCTGAATATATTCTGAATTATCTGTTTGTACTGAAAATTTACTAGAATACTCTAGAAAGGATGCTACTGAAACCCTAGAAAAGCTTGCTAAAAGACTGAAACTGTAGCTAGACATCGATGCTGCGAAAACCAACTCTGAATTACTGTCTGAATCATAAAACATCTGTAATAATCACTGGAATGCTAAAATTAATGCATAAAATTCGTAAAACAGATAATACGATATGAATACGCGAGCAGCTCGTGGAAGAGGCCGTGGACGAGGCTAAGGTAGTGCTCGGGTAGGAACTGTGTCTTCTAGGCATATGCCGACAGCAGAGGCATTGGTACCTTCGGCAACTAAAGTAGAGTCTCATGATCGTGGTGCTGGGGATGACGCTCTGTTGCAAGCTATGCTTCGAGTTCTGGAAAGGGTTGCTAGGGTAAGTTCGGGCAACGAAATTCGAGGATCAATTTCTGAACGACTCCGGGCTAACGGAGCGGAGAACTTTAAGGGCGTGTCTAGTGTAGCCCCGAATGTGGCAGAATATTGGTTGGAGGCCACAGAGCGAATTATGGATGACTTGGACCGCTTCGGTGGAGCAAAGAAGTGAAGAAGGGGCCGACGTCGCCTGCGAGATGAGGCTTATCAGTGGTGGCTCACCGTGAGGGATGGAACCCCAGCTGATAGGGTTACTTGGGAACTATTTAAGACAGCCTTTAAAGGAAAGTACATCGGGGCAGGTTATGTTGATGCCCGCAGGAAGGAATTCCTGAATCTGTTCCAAGGAGGTAAAACTATTGCTGAGTATGAGGCTGAGTTTCTGAGGCTAAGTCGGTATGCTGTGGGTATAGTCGCTACGGAGTATGAGCATAGCGTGCGCTTCGAGGATGGACTCAGAGATGATCTTAAGGTGCTGATTGCTCCGCAGAGGGAGTGGGATTTCACGATTCTAGTGGAAAAAGCTAAGATAGCTGAGGAGTAAAGCGTACTAAGAGGCAGAACCGTGAGATAGATCAGAACTATTTTCGGAGGGATTCTGGACCTTCGGGTAGAGCAAATAAGAATGTCAAAAGGGCAAGAGTGGCGGAGCCAGTTCGAGCAGCTCCGGTGAATGTGGTTAGACCACCAATTTGTGGAGACTGTGGTAAGGTACACTTGCGTGACTGTAGGAAATGTTCTGGTGCTTTTTTCCAATGCAGATCTATGGAGCACAGAGTTAAGGACTGTCCTCAAAGAGCTGATTAGGTTCAAGTTGCCGAACAGAGGGTTGCTAAACCCGTGAGAGGTGGACCACAACCATCGAGAGGACGTGGACAAGGTAGGCCGGTAATGGAAATGGAAATGGACGAGGTTGAGGGGCGCCTGGCAGGGGTGCCAAAAATGTTGAGGCTCAACAGCTAGCGTTGGTGTATGCGGCTCGTCGTCGAGAGGAGGGCGACGCACCTGACGTCATAACTGGTATGTTTTTGGTTTCTAGCATGCCATATACTGCTTTGGTGGATATTGGATCTACTCATTCCTATGTTGCATGTGCCATATCTGGGTCATTGGGGGTGCATTCTGAGAAGATAGTGAGTGGGGTATCTGTGTTAAGTCCTTTGGGCCACTCGGTTAGGGTAGACAAACTGTATAGGCATGTATCCTTAGAAACTCAGTGTAGGATCTTTCCTAGAGATCTAATGGAGTTGCCGTTCAGAGAGTTTGATCTCATTTTGGGAATGGACTGGCTTGTTAAGCATAAGGTGACTTTGGATTGTGCTGCTAAGCGAATGGTGCTGAGGACCACGGAAGGTGATGAGGTTATGATGATAGGTGAACGAAGGGACTATTTGTCTAATGTGGTGTCAGCACTGAGGGCTGAAAAGTGGATTCAGAAAGGTTGTAAGGCCTATTTGGCATTCATAAGTCAGTCGGAAGAGGAGGGCTGACAGTGGATGAGGTTAGGACTGTAAAAGAGTTCTAAGATGTTTTTCCAAAAGAGCTTCCGGGATTACCTCCAAACCGAGAAGTCGAGTTTGGAATCAATTTGTTGCCTAGGATAGCACCAGTGTCCATTGCACCGTATAGGATGGCACCGAAAGAGTAAGTGGAGTTAAAGGTGCAAATTCAAGAGTTGTTGGATAGGGGCTTTATTAGGCCAAGTGTGTCTCCATGGGGAGCACCGGTGCTATTCGTGAAGAAGAAGGATGGGACGATGCGCATGTGCATTGATTATCGCCAGTTGAACAAACTAATGATTAATAATAAGTATCCACTACCGAGGATTGACGATCTGTTCGACCAGCTTAGAGGAGCTTCTGTATTTTCCAGGATCGATCTTCGATCTGGATATCATCAGTTAAGGGTCAAAGAGGTAGATATCCATAAGACGGCATTCAGGACTCAGTATGGTCATTACGAGTTTCTGGTTATGCCTTTTGGACTAACGAACGCTCCTGCAGCGTTTATAGATCTGATGAATCTTGTGTTCCAACCATTTTTGGATCAGTTCGTAGTCATCTTTATTGACGATATCCTAGTGTATTCTGAAACAGAAGCGAAACATGATGAGCATCTTCGCACTGTGTTGCAAGTACTAAGGGAGAATGAACTATATGCGAAGTTCAGCAAGTGTGAATTCTGGTTGAGAGAGGTAACTTTCTTAGGACATGTTGTCTCTGCTGAGGGAATTAAAGTGGACCCTCGTAAGATTAAAGAAAGTCTGGAATGGAAGCCTCCTAGGTCAGTGTCAGAAATTTGAAGTTTCCTAGGCTTGGCAGGATACTATAGGAGGTTTGTGGAAGGTTTTTCTGTGATGGCAGCACCTTTGACGAAACTTATAAGGAAAGGAGCACCGTTTGTATGGACTGAGAAGTAGCAGGAAGCCTTTGAGAATTGAAGAAAGTTCTAACAGAAGCACCTGTATTAATTCAACTAGAATCTATGAAGGATTTTACTGTGTACAGTGATGCATCACATGTAGGTTTGGGTTGTGTGTTGATGCAAGAGGGTAAGGTGGTTGCTTATGCATCACGACAGCTTAAGCCTCACGAAGGGAACTATCCTACTCATGATTTGGAGTTAGCAGCAGTGATTTTCGCACTTAAGATTTGGCGACATTACTTGTACGGAGAAAGGTGTATTATATACACAGGCCATAAGAGTCTGAAGTATTTGCTGACTCAGAAGGAACTGAACCTTAGGCAAAGGAGATGGATCGAGTTGCTTAAGGATTATGATTGTTCGATTGAATATCACCCAGGCAAAGGCTAATGTGGTAGCCGATGCTCTAAGTCGTAGAGCTGTATCTGATTTGAGGGCAATGTTTGCTCGTCTAAGTCTGTATGATGATGGAAGTCTGTTGGCTGAATTGCAAGTAAGGCCAAACTGGGTGGGTCAGATTAAGGAAAAGCAGTTAAAAGATGAGTCCTTGGTCGCTCGGTTTCAACAAGTTAAGGAAGGAGGAACTTCTGAGTTTGCGTTAAATAATGAAGGAGTTCTATGATTCCGAGAAAAAATTTTTGTTCTGAAGGACTCTGACTTGAGACAGTCAATACTTAAGGAAGCTCATGGGGGGCTTTGTGCAATGCATCTTGGAGGGAATAAGTTGTATCACGACTTACGGGAACTGTATTGGTGGCCTGGGCTGAAACGTAAAGTAACAGAATTTGTGGGGAAATGTCTAACATGCCAACAAGTGAAAGCTGAGCATCAATTACCTTCTGGATTTTTGCAGCCAGTAAAGATACCACTTTGGAAGTGGGAAAGGGTAACCATGGACTTTGTGAGTGGGCTACCCTTGGCACCATCAAAGAAAGGCTCGATATGGGTGATTGTGGATAGGTTGACCAAATCGGCTCATTTCATACCTGTTCGCACAGACTTTTCACTGCAGAAGTTAGCCAAGTTGTATGTGGTAGAGATTGTGCGACTATATGGAGTTCCAGTTCCGATTATCTCTGATCGAGATCCAAGATTCACATCTCGGTTTTGGCAAAAGCTGCATGAGGCATTGGGAACGCGACTGAACTTTAGTACGGCCTTCCATCCCCAAACTGATGGTCAGTCGGAAAGAGTTATTCAGATTCTGGAAGACATGTTGAGGGGATGTGTTATCGACTTCCGAGGTAGTTGGGAGGATTACTTGCCATTGGCAGAATTTCCATACAATAATAGTTATCAGGCGAGTATTCGAATGGCACCATATGAAGCACTGTATGGGCGAAGGTGTCGAACACTTAGTTGTTGGATCGAACTAGGAGTGCGACAAGTTCTTAGACTAGAGTTGATAGCTGATATTGAGGAAAAGGTCGGAATAATTAGAGATCGGTTAAAAGAAGCGTCTGATAGGGAAAAGTCGTATGCAGATTTGAAGCGTAAAGAGATTGAATACTCAGTGGGTGATATGGTCTTCTTGAAGGTCTCTCATTGGAAGAAGATATTAAGGTTTGGTAAGAAGGGCAAGTTGACTCCGCGGTTCATTAAGCCTTATCGGGTTTTGAAGCGAGTAGGCTCAGTGGCTTATCAGTTGGAATTGCCTTCAGAGTTAGGCAAGATTCACGATGTTTTCCATGTCTCCATGTTAAGGCATTATCGTTCTGACCCTACTCATGTCGTGCCGGTTGCAGAGATTGAGGTGCAAACTGATTTGACCTTTGAGGAGGAGCCTGTGCAAATACTGGATCGAGAGGTTAAAGTTCTAAGAAGAAAATCTGTCCCATTATTAAAGGTGCTTTGGCGTATTCATGGCAGAGAGGAAGCTACTTGGGAGCCAGAGGAGGCAATGCAAAACAACAATACCCTGTCCTGACGGACTGTAAATTTCGAGGACGAAATTTCTTTAAGGAGGGTAGAGTTGTAACGCCCTAATTTTCGGGAATTTAAAAAATGTTGCAAAAATTTAAAATTATGTGTTCTGTTTGTTTGTCGTAGGATTAAGTACGTTAGTGGGCCTCTAGAAGGCCCAAGCTTAAGGTAAAACCTAGTATTTTTAATTAATTTTAATTCCATAAGAAAAAGGGGTTCTGGTGAATTGGGCTTTTAGGTATTAATTGTGTAAAATAAATCATAAGGAAGCATGTGGTAAAGTGGCTGAGTGACGCCACTGGGAATGCTATAAGTGTCGTGTGGATGATTGGGAGGACCCAGGTTCAATTCACAATGACAGCAAATTAAGGGATTAATTTTTATGAACGGAAAAGGTAAGAAATGGAACTGAAGTGAAAGACTGTTAGGAAGAGTTGGAGTTGCTCAGGAGATTGAGTAAGGAGGGGATAAGGGAGAGAATTTAGGAGCTAATTTGGGAGAGTTGTGTTGGCCGAATAATGGACTCTTGAGGAGCAAGAGTTGGCCGGCCAAGGGGAGCTTTAGGGAGGCAAAATTCGGCTAGGGTTAAGGTCAGTATAAATTCGGCATTAAGGGGAAGTTGTGCCGTTTGCTGACCATTCCCCTCTTCATTCTTCTCCCCTCTCTTCATTAACCTTCTTCCTTCATAGCCAAACCTTCTAACCTCTTGTTCATCTCCATCCTTCCCTTCAGACGTTTCAAAACCTTCATAGCCTTTGGCCATAAAAAGCGGAAATCCCGAAAGCTACGCTTTTTTTTCTGTGCCAATTTCTCCTAGCAAAATTCTCTTATTTTGCTTATCATCTTTGGCTGATTCTTTCCACCTTCAAACCTCAAGCTGTTGTCGACAAGACCACAGTAAAACCCTATTAATTCATCTTTTTCTACATAGTTGCAAAAAACTCGAAAACCCCACTTTCATAGGGGCTTAGCCGAATATTGAAAACATCGAAGGCTTGACTTTGGTGATCGTTTGAGGATAGAACGGCTTCAGATTTAAGTAGGCATCAATTGGAAACATTGATCGAAGGTATAGGTGGTAAGTAGTTTCAAAACTTAGTCTTCTTTCGTATTTTAGGAAAAGCCGAAATCCCTAAATGTTAGGGAGGCTGTCGATTTGGACTTGTAGCCCTAAGGGGTTGTGATAACTATTCTACTTTGGTAAATGGTGTGATTTAGAGGCTGTTGATCAAGGGCTTGGACAAGTGGAACGATCAGATCTTTGGATTTAAGACATATTTCGGCAACAAGGTAAGAGCAAGAAGGTTCTAAGCATGTATTGCCGAATATGGTAAGGGGCTATTTACTCAGTGTTAATTTGATATCTAGAGTAATGTGTTATTAATTTAATTGTAGGCAGTTCGTGCGTGGATCTCGACATCGAATCATCGTAAAACAGGTGTGTAACTGACACCCTCTCGTAGACTAGATCAGTAAGAGCCGAAAAGCTGAAATACCGAAAAACCAGTATTTTGGGAACTTATGAGTGTGTGAATGCTTGTAAGATAAATGGGTTAATAATTCTGGTAACCCATGGAGGTAAGACTACAAAGTGCACTATTCCGTGCGTTTCGACGTTTTTGGGCTTCGTGGGCCTAAATCGGGAAAATGGGCAAATACGCCCAATTCAGTAAGTACGCGCGGTAAGTGTTTTTGATAATATGTAATTGTAGAATATGCATGAAAACTCTAAGACAGTTAATTTACTAGAGTACCCCTATGTATGAAAATTGCCGTTATACCCCTAGGAGTAAAATAACCTTTATACCCCTTGTGTAATTTTGTCTGAAAGGTATGATGATTTAAATCTGTATGATGTATGACATGAATGAATATCTGTTGCATGGGGAGGTTATATTATGGAGGAAGCGTCCTGGTGGCTATGCCACAAATTATCTGTTCTGGTGGCTCTGCCACATATATCTATTCTGGTGGCTCAGCCACAATTACCTATTTCTGGTGACTCGGTCACATTATCTATTCTGGCAGCCATGCTGCATAGTTCTGTGGCGTGTAGCAGTTGGGTGGGTCTAGTAGTCTCCCCACATGGTGAAAGGATGGTAGGGGGTATACATGGTTGGATATGGGTTGGGTTTCTACATAAGGATGATATATCTGTTCTGATCTGCTCTGGGCCTATGGGCTTTATTCTGAAATCTGCTCTGGGCTAAGGCCAACTTATTCTTTTTCCGTGGTTTGAACTGATTTAGGCTATGGTTGGGTTAATTTACACACTGAGTTTCCCCAAACTCACCCCTTTATTTTCATCCTTGCAGGCAATCCCCAACCATAGTGGGCTTGGAGCTGTGAGGGATTCAGAGTGGCCACATGTTTCTGCAAATTCAGTTTCTTTCTGATGAATTGGACGTCCTTCTATTTTCGTTTACAGTTTTGGGTTTTAAAATGTAATAAGGCCGCTTAATTATTTTTATGGTTTTGATTTATATTTTATCATGATGGAAATTATTTATATTAATTAACAAAATGGACTAGTTCTAGGGCGCGTTTTCCAAAAAAATAATTGATTTTGAAAAGAACACTATTACAAGTAAGACTTCCGCTAAGCAAATGATTTTCAAAAGACTAATCACTTTTCTAAAATAGACTTAATCCATTGGGTTTTCTTATAAATAAATGCGATGTTAGAGTGTGGCAATGGTGATGTGCATGTCTAGGATTGGATCCGAAGGGAGCTTGGTACTTAAGCAGTCCGACGGACTCACCTCCTCTTTTCTGGTTTCCTACCTGGGGCACAGCTTCCATTCACTTTAATCTATTTAAAAGGTATCTTTTAAAACATCAACTAAGTTTTCTAAACTAAGTAACACGGAATGTTTTGAGCGCTTCGATGTGGCACGTCGGATCTGATCATAACGTCTAGGCCGAGTTTGGGGTGTTACATCTGAGGCTCGTGCACCTACCAGAGCCTATACTATCCGAGCTTGTGAGGAAGCTTCGTCTCCAGATGTTATAACTGGTACGTTCACACTTTATGACACTTCTGTGATTGCTTTGATAGATCCTGGATCAACACATTTGTATGTATGCATGAATTTAGTGAACAATAAGACTTTACCTATAGAGTCTACTGAATTTGTGATTAGAGTATCGAACCCCCTAGGCAAATGTGTTTTGGGTGATAAAGTCTTCAAGAATTGTCCGTTAATGTTTCGAGATATTTATTTTCCTGCTGATCTGATGTTATTATCTTTTGATGAGTTTGATATAATTTTGGGTATGGATTGGTTAACTTTGTACGATGCTATTGTGAACTGTAAATGATAAATAATTGATTTGAGATGCAAGAATGATGAAATAGTCCTAATTGAATCTAGTGATTTGAATGGGTTACCAGTTGTGATTTCATCAATGAAAGCTCTGAGTATTGTGAGAAAAGGTTGTGAATCTTACTTTTCTTATGTGATTGATTCGAAAGTAACAGATAAAAAAGTGGAATCAGTGCCTATTGTTTGTGAATTCCCTGATGTGTTTTCTGAAGAACTTCCAGGATTACCTCTAATCCAAGAAGTTGAATTTGGCATTGAGTTAGTACTGAGAACTACTCCGATTTCAATAGCTCCTTATAGAAGGGCTCCGACCGAATTAAAAGAATTAATGTCTCAATTGCAAGAATTGGCAGATAGAGGATTCGTAAGACCAATTTTTTCACCTTGGGGTGCTCTTATTCTGTTTGTAAAAAGGAAAGATGGCACGATGAGAATGTGCATTGATTATCGTCAGTTGAACAAAGTGACTATCAAGAACAAGTATCCTCTGCCGAGAATTAATGATCTGTTTGATCAATTGAAAGGAGTAACTGTATTTTCGAAGATAGATCTCAGATCGGGTTACTATCAGTTGAGAGTAAAAGATTCAAACATTCCAAAAACTGCTTTTTGAAAGAGGTACGGACATTATGAGTTGCTAGTTATGCCATCCAGATTAAGAAATGCACCTGCTATCTTTATGGATTTGATGAACAGAATTTTTAGACCATATTTAGATCAATTTATTGTCGTATTCATTAAAGACATATTGATTTATTCACGTGATGAATCTGAGCATGCTGAACATCTGAGAATAGTGCTACAGACTTTGCGAGATAAGCAACTATATGCGAAGTTTAGAAAATGTGAATTATGGTTACGAGAAGTTGGTTTTCTAGGCCATATTGTATCAGCATCTGGTATTGGAGTTGATTCGAACAAAATTTTAGCTATTCTGGATTGGAAGCCTCCGAGAAATGTTTCTGAAGTCTGCACATTTCTAGGACTGTCTAATTATTATAGACGATTCCTAAAAGGTTTTTCAATGATCGCGACTATGTTAACGAAACTGCTTCAAAAATATGTGAAGTTTGAATGGTCCGAAAACTGTCAGAAAAGCTTTGATTAATTGAAAGCCCTATTGAATGAAGCTCTAGTGTTAGTACAACCTGAATCGCGTAAAGAATTTGTGATTTATAGTGATGCTTCTTTGAACGGTCTGGGATGTGTTTTGATGCAGAACGAAAAGTCATTACTTATGCTCCGAGATAGCTAAAGCTGCACTAAAAGAATTATCCAACACATGACCTTGAGTTAGTTGCGATTGTATTTGCTTTGAAGATTTGGTGCCGCTATCTATTTGGTGAGAAATGCCATGTTTATTCCGATCATAAAAGTTTGAAATATCTGATGACTTAGAAAGATTTGAACTTGCGATAGAGAAGATGGTTAGAATTGCTAAAAGACTATGAGCTTATTATCGATTATCATTTGGGAAAAGCAAATGTTGTTGCTGATGCTTTGAATCAGAAATTACTATTTGCATTGCGTGTTATGAATGCTCAGTTGTATATGTCTGATGATGGTTTGATTTTAGAAAAATTGAAAGCGAGACCTTTGTTGTTACAGCAGATTATTGGTGCTCAAAAAATTAATAATGAGATTTTAGCAAAAAGAGCCCAGTGTGGTTTAGACTCTGATTTAAATTTTGAGTTGATAATGGTGATTATTTGAGATTTTGAGATAGGATTTGTGTTTCGAGAAATTCAGAGTTAATTCAGATTGTTTTGAATGAAGCTCACAATAGTCGTTTATCTGTACATCCGGGTAGTATGAAAATGTATAATGATTTGAAACAACATTACTGGTGGTTTAGAATGAAAAGAGATATCTCCCACTTTGTTTCGAAATGTTTAATTTGTCAGCAAGTTAAAGCTGAACATCAGGTGCATTCTGGTTTATTACAGCTGATTATAATTCGAAGTGGAAATGGGATAAAGTGATGATGGATTTTGTTTCGGGTTTATCCCTATCTCTGAGAAAGAAAAATGCGGTTTGGGTTGTAGTTGATCGATTGATGAAATCAACTTATTTTATTTCGGTAGGATCTGATTACACTATTGATAAATTAGCTAAGTTGTATATTTCTGATATTGTGAGACTGCATAGGGTGCCATTGTCTATTGTGTTAGATAGATATTCGAGATTCACTTCACGGTTTTGGAAGAAACTGCAAGAGACTTTAGGTACGAAATTGCATTTCAGTACTGCTTTTCACCCACAAACGGATGGTCAATCCGAGCGGATTATTCAAATTCTCGAGGATATGTTCAGATGTTGCATTCTTGAGTTTGAAGGTATATGGGAATAGTATTTGCCATTGATTGAATTAGCGTACAATAATAGTTTTCAATCGAGTATTAAAATTGCACTATATGAAGCCTTATATGGTAGAAAATGTCGTACACCTTTGTATTGGACTGAGCTCAGTAAGAATAAGATTCACAGGGTTGATTTGATAAAAGAAACTGAACAGAAAGTGAAAGTAATCTGAGATAGTTTGAAAGTAGCTTCCGATTGTCAAAAATCTTATGTAGATCTGAAACAAAAAGATATTAAACTTGAAATTGGTGACAAAGTGTTTCTGAAAGTGTCTCCGCAGAAGAAAATGCTTTGCTTTGGTAGAAAAGGCAAATTGAGTCCAAGGTTTATTGGGCCGTATGAGATTACCGAGCGCATCGGGCCGGTTGCTTATAGATTATTGTTACCACCAGAGCTAGAAAAGATTCATGATGTGTTTCACATATCAATGCTTCGACGATACAAATCTGATCCTTCGCATGTAATTCCTTTGTCTGAAATTGAGATTTAGTCTGGTATGACCTATGAAGAAGAATTGATTTGTATATTAGCTCGAGAGGAAAAAGAACTGCGAAATAAGAAAATTCCATTAGTTAAAATTTTGTGGCATTGACACAGTATTTAAGAGGCTACATGTAGGCCCAAAGATGCTATGAGACGACAATATTTGAATCTGTTTAGCGGTAAGATTTTTAGGGACGAAAATCCCTAACGGAGAGAGTGGTAACAGCCCGGTTTAGACCCTAGTCAGAATAGTGGTTTCGGGACCACAAATCCGTGTCAAAAAATATTTAATATTATTTTCTATGTTTAAAATATGTTAATTAACATGTGTGAAAGTTTCGTATGAAAATTCGATAAATTGTGTACTTAATTTGGTAAAAGGACCTAATCCTGTAAATTGTAAAAGTGACATTCTATTTGTTAAAGTGCTTATTTGACATGTCTTTGTGAATGAAAGGCCCTTATGTTGATATTTGATCATTGTAAGCTTGAGTGGACAATTACGGCCTTTTATATTAATCTTGTAAATGTTTATTATTAAGGGCAAATTGAGTATTTGGTAATCAAAGCCATATTAATAAAATAAAAAGCATGAAAATTAGTCAATTGTTCATGCTATTTCCAAAAATACAAAAGGAAAAGGAAAGAAAATACAAGCTAGGGTTCGGATACTTATTTTGGTTATTAAGGTATAGTTTTTGATCCATTTTCGATAATTTCTACGTTTTTGTAATCGTTGCCCTGTATACTATCAAGCCCATGTCTTAATTTCTGATTTTGTTGATGATTTTGAGTTGAGCCATTGATGAAATTATAAGTTTTGTGAAGTTAGTTTTTGGTGAATGAAAGATATGTTTTGGGTTAACATATTTTGTATTTGAATTTTTGATGAATTTGAGTAATTTGGACTAAATTGTAAAAATGAGATTTTGAGGGACTAAAATGTGAAATAAATGAAATATATGGACTTATATGATTACTATGAGAATTCGGTTTAACATGGGTACATGAAAATTATGTGTATTTTGTGATTTTGTGAATTAAGGACTAAAGTGTTAAAATGTGTAAATGTAAGGGCTAATTTGTAAAATGCCCTCAATATGTGTTTTTGGATTGATTTGAATGAATTTGAGCTTGAATAAGTTAAATTTGAATTGATTTAGATTAAGAACCAAAGAAAACAGAATTAGACCAGGGAAAGGCAAAAGTCGTTGAATAGTCGACTCCGTTCATTCAAATCCGTACGAGGTAAGTCTATATAAAAATAAATGTGTTTTGATTTGAATTACTATCGAATATATGATATTATATTATGATGAATAAATATATGAGTTAAGAAAAAAATACATCCGAGAAAGTATCGACAAAGTTTCGACGTTCGAAAAGCCCCATACTAACCATAGGAATAATTAGGATACATATGTCATGAAATAGAATCCGATATGTGTTTTCGTGTAAGACCACGTCTGGGATGTTGGAATCGATTTCATATTTACGTGTAAGACCACGTCTGGGACATTGGCATCATATTTGATTTCGTGTAAGACCATGTCTGAGATAGTGGCATTGATATTTGATAACATGTAGGACCACGTTTGGGACGTTGGCATTGTACGAGCTATCCGCGTATCCTTATGATTTCGAACGGTTCAACAGGCATTCCAAGAATATAGATGACTACATGAATTTGTATCTGACTCAGGTACGTTTGTATTGTATACCATGTTTGAGAATGAAAGGTAAGTATATGTACCTTGGTGAATATATGATATAAGTATGAGTTGCTATGAGAATGAGTTATGATACGTATATTTGAATCATGTTCAAATGAAATATAAGAGATATATGGCTAAGTGAATGTATTTTGCCTTAAATTATATGAATGAATTGATGCTACTTGTTAAGTTTATTTGTATATGTCTTACTAAGCTTTTGAATGCTTACTTTGTGTGTTTTTCAACTATTTTTTTAGATATCGTAGCTACCGGGAGCTCGGGGATCGTTGAAGATTATCACCGCACTATCGATCTCTATTTGGTACCTTTTGAAAATGTGTATATTGAAGTATGGCATGTATAGGCTAGAACTATGTCAATATGTTTTGAGTTGTGAATTTTAGCCATGTGATGTGGCTTGGTTTTGGTTCTGTATGTGAATGATGTTGGAACATCGGTGCCTCCAAGGCGCAGCGAAAAATTAAAAAAAAAACAGGCGATCCAAACCAAGGATCCATGTGTAAGGAACGAATCGGGGTGATAAAAAGGTTTCGAAATTACCGAAACTTCAATCTGAGTAGACAGCGACGCCTAGGCAACAGGAATGCTGAACCACTATCGAACCAAGCCGCAACCTTTTCCGATGTCGGCCTCTACGTAGTCACCTGATTGACAATGAATGGTAGAAATCTCAGAAAACTATTTTCAGAGAGTATTTTGTTAAACGGCTGCTAGACCACCTTGCATATTTTCGGGCTAGTTTTTATATATCCTTTTTAGGGTTTTTACCCTTGTTATATATAACTCCCTCTTAATTGGTATATATTTATAACGAATTTTAATTCATTAAAATTAATCCGAACATAATAATTATCATTCAAATAAATATAATAATGTTTAACCGAAAAATTATAATTACATTAATTATAATAAAGATTTCGGTAAACTATATTTATTTAAACTTATATACGAACTAAATTCATATATCAATAAAATTATGTTCTGATTATGTGTACAACATCCTTGTACATATAGTATGTTCAACAATTTGATTGCCCAATTAAATTAATTCTATAATTAATTTAATTCATGTGACAACCAAGCAATATACCAACTATGTTTTACCTCGTTCATTTCAACCATATGGAGTGACCCTATAGGTTCTTGTAACGTTAGCAGTAATATTAGAACGATTCTAATGTTACAAACAATGAGTGGTATCTAGCAATGCATCAATGCTACCTAAGTTACAAGAAGTCATGATTCGACATAACCTTTTGTGATTAACCTTTCATGCATTAATCCTTAAGTCCTATATCTTTTAAATGGACACAAGTCATGGAATAGTCACACTTGTATAGTCCATCCCATGTTTCTTGATACCTTGAGTAGACTATGATACACAAATAAGTATGACATCTCATATCAACTTATTTGAGCATGGCCATGCATTTCTAGCCTCACTCAATCAAGTGGCACGAGATATTACTCCCATTATGTAGGAGGGACTTATCCTATATTGATCAACTATATCCTCAACATAGATTGTGGTATATCCAACATCGAGTCTTTATAGAACAACCAAGTTACGGTGTTTGTTTGATCAGATCAAAATATACAACTCACGATGTTGGGATAAAGATGATTTCAAGTATGAGGATCATATACATATTAATCACTATGAGTAATGTTGTGACAATTACATAATAATCCAAGAAACATACTCATAGCGGGTCACTCCAATATGTTGTTCTCTAATACACATATTCATGCATTGATTCTGACACTCCATATCAATGACAACTCTTTATCATCAATCAACTACATGTTAGTCTTAATGCATTATTATTGTCCTAGCCAACAATAATACTTGACTAAGGATCTTTTAAGAATAATCATATTATTCTCAGGACGTTATTATAAAATAGTTTATTTATGCACACAGAAAAGAAACTGAAATAATAATGGCAACGCCTTATATTAATAAACATGATAAACCAAGTATGTTATTACAACCATCTCGTGATTGATCTTTGGGCATACTCTTACAATCTCCCACTAGCACTAAGACCAATCACTTATATATCTAATACCAAGTGACTTAGTGTGACGATCATGCTTCTACTGTGTCAGAGGCTTGGTCAGGGGATCAGCAATGTTATCATCTGTAGGTACTCTGCATATCTCTACATCCCCTCGATCGATAATCTCTCGAATAAGATGATAGCGCCTAAGTATATGTTTGGATCGTCGGTGAGATCTGGGTTCTTTTTCTTGTGCAATGGCTCCATTGTTATCATATCGGAGTTCTATAGCATCTAATATGCTAGGTACAACTCCTAGTTCAGTAATGAACTTCTTGATCCAAACCGCTTCTTTTGCTGCCTCACTAGCTACAATATACTCAACCTCTGTTGTAGAATCGGCTACTGTACTTTGCTTTGAACTCTTCCAGCTCACAGCACCACCATTAAGGCAAAACACAAAACCTGATTGCGATCGAGAATCATCCTTGTCAGTTTGGAAGCTGGCATCAGTGTAACCTTTTACACTTAACTCTTCCTCACCTCCATATATTAGGAACGTATCCTTAGTTCTTCTTAAGTACTTAAGGATATTCTTGACTATGGTCCAGTGACCTTCACCGGGATCTACTTGGTACCTACTCGTCATACTTAAGGCATATGAGACATCTGGACGTGTACATAACATGGCATACATGATAGATCCAATAGCAGAAGCATATGGAATTTTACTCATGCGTTCTCTCTCTTGTGGAGTTGAAGGACACATTTCCTTCGAGAGTGAAATACCATGTCTCATAGGTAGGAATCCTCTCTTAGATTCTTCCATATTGAACCTTTTCAATACTTTATCTATATATGTACCTTAACTTAGACCTAGTAGTCGTCTTGATCTATCTCTATAGATCTTGACTCCTAAGATGTAAGTGGTTTTCTCCAAGTCCTTCATAGAAAAACAACTTCCTAACCAAGTCTTAATAGACTGTAAGGTAGGTATGTCATTGCCCATGATAAGTATGTCATCCACATACAGTATCAAGAATGTGATTGTGTTCCCAGTAACTTTCTTGTAAACACATGGCTCATCTTCATTTTTGATAAAACCAAACTCTTTGATTGCATCGTTAAAATGAAGATTCCAACTTCGAGAAGCTTGCTTTAATCCATAAATGGATCTTTGTAACTTACATATCTTTCTAGCATCCTTTAGATCGACAAAACCTTTAGGTTGTGTCATATACACATCCTCTTCAAGTTTCCCATTAAGGAAAGCTGTTTTGACATCCATCTGTCAGATTTCATAATCATGAAATGCAGCTATGGCTAGCAAGATCCTAATGGATTTAAACATAGCTACAGTAGAAAAGGTTTCATCATAGTCAACACCATGAATTTGGTGAAAACCTTTAGCGACTAATTGCCCCTTGTATGTTTGTACATTACCATCCATGTCGGTTTTCTTTTTGAAAACCCACTTGCACCCTATAGGTTTAAGCCCTTCGGGTGGGTCAACCAAAGTCCAAACTTGGTTTTCATACATGGAATCCATCTCAGATCTCATGGCCTCAAGCCATTTCTCAGAGTCTGGGCTCGCCACCGCTTCTTGATAAGTTCTAGGCTCATCTTGATCTATAAGAAGAATGTCACCATGCGTTGTAATGAGAAATCCATATCTCTCAGGTGCATGGCGTTCTCTTAAAGATCTACGCGGTGGTTGTGTTTCTCTGAAGAGATTACTTGTTCCTCAATTTCTTGTGGAATTTGTTTGTTGTTTTATCATTTAGTTCATGGTATCTTGTGATTCTCGAATTTCTTCAAGTTCAATCTTTCTCCCACATTCTTTTTAGAAACAAATTCTCTCTCTAGAAATACACGGTCAGAAAGCAACAAACACTTTGTTCTCAAAGTGGGATTAAAGAAATAATATCCCTTGGTTTCTTTTGGATACCCCACAAAGATACACCTTTCAGATTTGGGTTCAAGCTTAGTAGACGTCGGACGCTTAACATAAGCTTTGCAACCCTAAATTTTCATAAAAGACATCTTGGGGCGTTTCCTACCACATCTCATATGGCGTCTTTTGAACCAATTTAGATGAAACACGATTTAGTGTGAAAATAGTCAAGCTTCAAGTGCATGTCCCCAAAAGGAAGTCGGTAGATCAAAGATGACTCATCATGGATCGAACCATGTCTAATAGAGTTCAATTTCTTCTCTCGAAACTCCATTCCATTGAGGAGTACCGGGAGGAGTAAGTTGTGAGACAATCCCACATTCCTTCAAAAGATCATCAAACTCTAGGCTCAAATACTTTCCACCTTGATCAGATCGAAGTGTCTTAATAGTTTTGCCTAGTTGATTTTGTACTTCATTTTTGAATTCCTTGAACTTTTCAAGGGCCTCAGATTTATGGCGCATGAGATAAACATACCCATATCTACCAAATCATCGATGAAAGTAATGAAGTAGTGAAATCCACCTCTAGCTTGTATATTTATTGGTCCACATACATCTGAATGTATTAAGCCCAATAAATCACTAGCTCGTTCACTTTTACCAGTAAAAGGAGATTTAGTCATTTTTCCTAATAAGCAAGATTCACATACTTCAAATTGTTCAAAAACAAATGAATCCAAGAGACCATCTTTATGTAGTTTGGATATGCGTTTCTCACTTATGTGGCCCAAACGACAATGCCAAAGATAAGTTTGATTTGAGTCATTTATTTTAGATCTTTTAGTATTTATGTTGTAAATGGGATTCATTTGATCTAAAATATAGAGGCCATTAATCAATTGTGCCGAACCATAGAAAACATTATTGAGATAAAAGGAACAACAATTATTCTTAAATATTATCTCAAAACCAATTTTTTCTAAACAAGAAATTGAAATAATGTTTTTAGTCAAACTGGGCACAAAATAACAATCCTCTAAATTTAAACCAAGTCCACTAGGAAAAGATAAAGTATATGTTCCCACAGCTAATGCAGCAACTCTTACTCTATTTCCAACTCGCAGGTCCACATCTCCTCTAGCCAAAGTCCTACTCCTTTGTAGTCCCTGTATAGAAGTACAAATATGAGAACCACAACTAGTATCTAATACCTAAGAAGTACTAGTTGATAAATTAATATCAATAACATAAATACCTGAAGCAGACGTTCTGCTTGCTTTGGCCTTCTTGATTTCCTCAAGATAGACAGGCGATTCGCTTCTAATGTCCAAATACACCACAATGAAAACAGTTTCCTTCCTTAGACACCCCACCTTTAGGTTTCAGTGTAGCCTTTCCCTTTCCAAGATTGGGCTTACCTTTGCCTTCGGGCTTTGTCGGGACTATAGCCTTTCCCTTGCCCTTGTTGTTACAGACCATCAGTATGGGCTTGGGTCCAACCTTTTTCATGTTGCCTTCAGTAGTTCATAACATACTGAGCAACTATGGCAGAGTCTTGTCAATTTCATTCATATTGAAATTGAGGACAAATTGGCTGTAACTATCCGGCAACGATTACAAAATAACATCAGTGGCCAACTCTTGGCTCAATGGAAACCCAAGCTTAGATAGGCTTTCAATATAACCAATCATCTTAAGAACATGAGGTCCTACTGGGCTTCTTTTAGCCAGCTTACATTGGAATAGGGCCTTAGAGATATCGAACCTCTCTTGCCTTGCTTACCCTTAATATAGTTCTTTCAGGTGCTCGATCATATCGTAAGCAACCATATCCTCATGTTGCTTTTAAAGCTCTGGATTCATAGTGTCAAGCATAAGACATCCAATGTCTACCATTTCATCGAGATGCTTCTTGTAAGCATCTTTATCAGCCCTCAAGGCATTAGCCGCTGGTTCATCAGGAAGTGGTTTTTCAATGACATATAATTTCCGTTCTTGTTTGAGGACAATCCTCAAGTTACGGAACCAGTCAAGAAAATTCAAACCATTCAATTTGTCCTTCTCAAGGACCGATCGTAATGAGAGTGTATTAGTGTTTGCAGCCATAATATATCTACAACAATAAAATATGCGTGTGAATAAATTTACCAAGTTTATATCAATCATTAAAAGGACTTTATTAAATGATGTTCCCACTATTTTATTTCAAAATTAATAACCCTCATATATTAATTTCGGAAAGACTTTCTTGAAAGTATTTCTAGTGGGTTAAGGATCCATATTTCACCTCCTCTTAAGTCAGCTTTGGCTTTACTCTCAAGATTATGGTTATTTAGGTAAGCAATACTTGCTAATTACATCATATGTAACTCCTACGATTTGGTGAACAACTCTTGTTCTAATCATCTTATGATTTATCCAAATTACTTGCCTCTAGGTTTCTAATCCTATTAGAGTAACCTAGTTAAGTCATTAACCAATTTTTAACCAGTGAATATCACTTGTTTATTCTTCGCATTTAACCAAGATAAATACTAGTACTTCACTTTGGCAAAACCTACATAGTATTGATCGAGGCATTAACGAGGGCATAAATTGGAAGGCCATGTTGACTTAATATTTTAATAGAGGGATTTTATTAGAGTGTTACATCTCACCAATTATGGTCTACTTTAGTCCATTTAATCTTTTAATTGATCTCATCAATTAATGGGGTTTATTATTACCAAATTTGCATGCTTTTAACATCCATAGCATCTCATACATGAATAAGTAAAGCAATAAATAAATGCAATAGTTATAGCCCATAAACTATGGTGGTTTAACCCAAGCCAATGGGAGAACCAAAAGGGAACCTAAAGGTGTAAGCCGTTTCACAAGATGTCGATCCACATTGGTCGACCCATCTTCCTTCTCGTCTAGTCCACAGCAACTTTTACAAATTACAAAATTCAGAAACTCGTTTTTCATACGAGGGAGTAAGATGAGAAGAGAAATACAGAAGAATAGTAGTAAGGCACGACACGCAAGCCGTATTTATAAAATTACAACCTTTTATCAAATGGGTCATCGGGCTATAACTATGCATTTCAAACACCGTACATTTCAAAAAATAGCATACTTTATACGACGTTTTACTAAGTGAATTATAAAATATCCTTTCAACCTTTTATGGCCCATTAAGTTTATTTATTACAAAACGTACTGGAAAATGATGGGGATCTGAAGGCGGGAGCCCCGCAATACGAACCGCGAACCCCAGTCAAATGAAACCTCACGATTTGATAACTTTTATCAATAGAATCGTGTTTTTAGGATTTTAATCCTTGAGGTTTCATATCGGAACAAACCTTGTTCCACTGGCCAGTAATCTTTTACTGGAAATTATAAATGCCACCCCTACTTCATCACAGATTTCTTAAAGTTAACAGTAAAAACATAAAACCGAATAGGCCATAACATCATGATTAACATTTAATCACTTATCGAAAGGAACAATTATCAGATTTTATTTAAACGATTTAAACAGGAATAATATAATAAAATTGAAACATGCATCTCATACAATTGCATCATCCAAGAATTTAAGCCCGAGTCCGTATTACACAAGTAGCTCTGATACCACTGTTGGAACACTGGTGCCTCCAAGGCGCAGCAAAAAATTAAAAAAATCGGTGATCCAAACCAAAGATCCATGTGTAAGGAACGAATCACGGTGATAAAAAGGTTTCAAAATTACGAAACTTCAATCTGAGTAGACCTAGGCAACAGGAATGCTGAACCACTATCGAACCAAGCCGCAACCTTTTTTGATTTCGGCCTCTACATAGTCCACCCGATTGAAAATGAACGGTAGAAATCCCAGAAAACTATTTTCAGAGAGTATTTTGCTAAACGGCTGCTAGACCACCTTGCATATTTTTGGGCTAGTTTTTATATATCCTTTTTAGGGTTTTTACCCTTGCTAAATATAACTCCCTCTTAATTAATATATATTTATAATGAATTTTAATTCATTAAAATTAATCCAAACATAATAATTATCATTCAAATAAATATAATAATGTTTAACCGAAAAATTATAATTACATTAATTATAATAAAGATTTCGGTAAACTATATTTATTTAAACTTATATACGAACTAAATTCATATATCAATAAAATTATGTTCTGATTATGTGTACAACATCCTTGTACATATAGTATGTTCAACAATTTGATTGCCCAATTAAATTAATTCTATAATTAATTTAATTCATGTGACAACCAAGCAATATACCAACTATGTTTTACCTCGTTCATTTCAACCATTGGGAGTGACCCTATAGGTACTTGTAACGTTAGCAGTAATATTAGAACGATTCTAATGTTACAAACAATGAGTGGCATCTAGCAATGCATCAATGCTACCTAAGTTACAAGAAGTCATGATTCGACATAACCTTTTGTGATTAACCTTTCATGCATTAATCCTTAAGTCCTATATCTTTTAAATGGACACAAGTCATGGAATAGTCACACTTGTATAGTCCATCCCATGTTTCTTGATACCTTGAGTAGACTATGATACACAAATAAGTATGACATCTCATATCAACTTATTTGAGCATGGCCATGCATTTCTAGCCTCACTCAATCAAGTGGCCTGAGATATTACTCCCATTATGTAGGAAGGACTTATCCTACATTGATCAACTATATCCCTCAACATAGATTGTGGTATATCCAACATCAGTCTTTATAGAACAACCAATTACGGTGTTTGTTTGACTGTATCAAAATATACAACTCACGATGTTGGGATAAAGATGATCTCAAGTATGAGGATCATATACATATTAATCACTATAAGTAATGTTGTGACAATTACATAATAATCCAAGAAACATACTCATAGCGGGTTAGTCCAATATGTTGTTCTCTAACACACATATTCATGCATTAATTCTGACACTCCATATCAATGACAACTCTTTATCATTAATCAACTACATGTTAGTCTTAATGCATTATTATTGTCCTAGCCAACAATAATACTTGACTAAGGATCTTTTAAGAATAATCATATTATTCTCAGGACATTATTATAAAACAGTTTATTTATGCACATAGAAATGAAACTGAAATAATAATGGCAACGCCTTATATTAGTAAACATGATAAACCAAGTATGTTATTACAACCATCTCGTGATTGATCTTTGGGCATACTCTTACAACTGAGATTTTGGTATGAATTATGTGATGTAATTATGCTAATACGATATGATCATGAATGGTCAAGAGAATTGGTCTGTAACAGTCCATTTTTAGGGTTAATTAGAATAGTGGTGTCGGGACCACAATCTAAAGTCAAACTATTTATTTTATTATTTTATTAAGGTTTACAATATGACAGAATGTTTGTGTGAAAATTTTGTAAAGAAATTTTACCGTTTGAGTATTTAATTCGGTAAAAAGGATAAATTGCGTAAAGTCTAAACTAAATTGCGTAAAGCCTAAAAGTTGAGTTCTATTAGCTAAAGTGTTAAATAGCTATAGCACATTAAAGTGGAGGTCCTCAAATGGTAATTGGCCCATTAATGAGATAGTGGATTTTGATGGTTTGGCATTTTATGAAATAAAGAATGCTGATAAAGGTTAGTTTTGTAATTTAGTTAGTAATGTTATAATAAGTTAAAAATTAAAAAAAAAAGTAAAAAGGCTTTCATTTCTCATGTTCTTCAACCGAAATTGAAAAAGAAAGAAGCCATGGGAGAGCTTCATTCTACCATCTCAATATTTCCTACATATCAAAGATAAGCAATTACCAGAACTAGATCGAGGAAAACGAAACGTCTACGTATTTTATTTGAGCAACTCGAGGTAAGTTCGTATAGCTAGATTCGAACTATTAAATATTTGTAATTGTTTTAAATGAATGTGTATAAGTCGAATGAATAACCCACTTAAAATCTGAATCACCGGTTATATAATTATATTACTGTTTACATGAATGTAAGTGAAATGTTAAAAATGTTATATATGTTACATGGATTCGGTATGATAATATGTGTTGTGTATGAAAATTTAGTATTTAAATGTATGTACTTAGTTGAATTGAATATATATGATTTGAAAAATTGAATTATTGATTATTCAATGCTTAAATGATGAAGTGGATAATTACCGAGCCCCGTTTGAACCATAGGAAATTATTGGATACGAGTGACATGTTACTAGGATTACGTATTAGTCAAGAGCCTGCATTTGTTGTGGACTCACCACAGCTCGTATGAGCTTACTGATTCAGCTCGTAAGAGCTTACCGATTCAGCTCGATAGAGCTTACTATTTAGCTCAATAGAGCTTACCGTTTTTAGCTCAATAGAGCTTACTGTTTATCAGCTCGGGAGCAGCTTAATGACCATGACTCGAAAGAGCATGTATGATGATAAATTGACGAATTACTGACATTGTTCACTCATCTATTCTTTGAAGTTCTACGTAGTTTAATGGGCATAATTATTCTTACCGATCATATGAATATGCTATGTTGATACGGATAAATTACTGTTATTACTGATGAATTACTGGTTATACAAATGAACTAATGGTTATATAAATGAATTACAATTTATACGAATAGAAATGAATTGCCAAAATGTTATGTGAATTACATGGTATTGATGATTTCATAAGCTTATGTATTTGGCAAATTTGGTTGGATTGTATTGAAATGGTAATATAGATTATAATGACATATGAACAAATGTTATATATGTGAATCGAGATATAGGTGGTTTCACCACATATATGCCATTAGTGTGCAAGATACAGATTATTCGATGTTATTTTCATGCTTCAATGGAGAAGATAATGGTACGAGAATTGAAATGATGATATGAATCAGTTTAGGTATACGTGACACGCTCGACAAGTAAGTGATATTTAATAGTTCCATATGATATGTAAGTGAAAACCAATGAATACATACAGAAATTACCAGGTTATTATTATATTACGTGTTGGTTTTGATAGAACTGATTTATATATCCTCATGTTTCTCTAATTCTGAATTAATTGATAAATTGTATATAATACATACTAATCATACAAGCTTACCAAGCTTATTAGCTTACTCTGTTTCTTTTTTTGTATTTTACAGTGATTTGAAAGCTCGCTCAGGTTAGAAGTCATGGAAGGTTTCATCACACTATCCAGGAGTTGATTTGGTATTGTTGAACTCTTTGAAATTGATAATATGGCATGTATAGGCTAGTTGATGATTTGAGATGTATGAGTTATGTAAGCTATTGAAGCTTATATGCATTGATATGTTTAAGCCATGTGATTTGGCTTAACTTAGTTAAATATTGGGTTATGTTTATGTGCATTAGATATGGCATGTTTTGGTAAGTAGTTGATGGAATGAGGATATATATATGGTATGGATATGTGAAGGAAATATGAATCGAAACTGTTGGAATAATAGTTGGTACTTGGATGCTTAAGGTTGAATTATCAAATAGGTTATATGTGTATATTGGCTCATAAGTGATATTGGTTTGGTATGCGTTTGATGGCACATAATGTGTTTTTGAAATGGTTGTTTTGGTTTCCAAATTGAATGAGAGTATGGTATTATATGTATGCTTATAAGTGATTGTATTTGAGTGAGGAGAAGTGGCTCAAATAAGCCTATTTCTCGTCCACACGGTTGAGCATACAGGCATGTTATTCGACCGTGTGCCTACTGAAGCTTATTTAAAATAAGTCAGTGTGTTACACGACTTAAACACATGGGCGAGTCTATTGGCCGTGTATGGCACATAGGCTGACACACGGGCGTGTGGTCAGCCGCGTGACCCAAGTCAGTATGTATACGCTATTTGTACACGGCATATCATACGGGCGTGTCTGGTGGCCGTGTGAGGCACATGGCCTGGGCACACGGGCGTGTGACCTCTTTATTCAAGAAAATTTTCTAAGTTTCCCAAAGTTTTGAAATGTTATCGATTTAGTCCTGAATGCATGTTTTAAGTTATTTATGCGCGACTTTAGCATGTTACAAGTGTAAATGAATGACTTTGATTGAAATGAGTTGATTTAATGACAAATGAGTTGATTTAATGACAAACGGGTTAGGGGTTTTACATTTATTTGTATCAAAGCTACGGTTTAGTCGATTGTATGACTAACGTAGCATATGTGAGTCTAGCTATACATGCCATATTTAACTTATGATGGTGTGATATCTCCTGATTCTAACGAGAATTGTTTTAACTAGACAGATGTGATTTCCAACTGAGCTAATTCTGATAATACTGAATGTGATACTCAAATATTTGAGTAAAATATGTTTATGATGAGTTGAAACTCATAAAGGTATGAATGATAGTTTATAACATTATGTTATTGATAAATGTTATGTCACATGTGAGTATATGTGAAAGTCAAATTATGAGGCAGTCAAATTATGAGGCTTTACGACCTTCACCCCCTTACCAGTATAGAGTTATAATGAAATTTATTAGATTTAAATTAAAAAAGTTCACAAGTGTGAAATCAAAGAGTTCAAGGATAGAATGACTTATAACATGATCAAATATGAGAATGGGTTAGCAAGTAAAGACTATTCTGGAAGAGATGACAGATTGCTCAGAAGATCATTTGGATTATGCAATGTCACTATAAGGAAGAAATTTACTTCAGTTAACTGAATTATTTAGGTATGATAATTAAAGAATGTATTACTAGAATTTCTTCTGAATTGATTTTCATTAATGGATGAGATAATGTGGGATTAGTGATGACAGGATTAGACAGTGAAATAATGTTTGAATTGTATTGGTAGCTGAGTGCAGCGATTATAGTTGAAGTAAATTGTCATGATTTCTTCTGGGTATTCTATGTGTTCATCTATCCTCAAAGTTATGTGTAACTGTATGTTTTCAAATGAAATTCTTATCATATGAGAACATTATCTAAACATACTGATATACGAAAGCATTGTTAGGTTGTTTGGGTTATGATCAGCATTATTCTATCTTTCTTTGGTAATTTATTACATTGTGTCAATAGAAGGTCGACGGTAAAATCTGTATGATGTTAGTATTCTATTTCTACTGGTTATTGTTCTATTGAGTATACATGAAGATTATATTGCTTCTGTTACCGTTGATTCCATTGCATAAGAGTGATGCTTTACTTCTGGATTTCCTCTGAGACATTATCGAGATATTTATCATCTGATGTGGGTGTTTTCTCAAAAAGTTTAGTATAGTATTATATTTGGGATTTCAGTATCTCGGTTTTCTTATGATTCTATGTGTTTATCTATGAAAGATATTTATTGAATGGATATAAGTATATTCACTTCGATTATAATTTCTGGTTTGATCATTGTAGCGCTGTTATATAAATCCCGAATTTATAGAGGTTGTGATTCTGCACTAGCAGTTATTGGAACTATATTTGATTTTCACTGTTGTTTCAAACTGCATTATTGACAGTAGAGATCGACTGATTTGTTTAATCTGATTGAGTTATTCACTTGAAAGGTAATTGAATTTTGTGTACTTGAGTTTATCCTTAGGTTCGAAAAATGAATCTTATACGCTCATGGGTGAATAGACGGGTAGTCTGAATGAATAATTCATACTATAGAAGAGATGATACAGAATTATAACTATCAGGTCAGATCTAATTCAGAAATAATATTATAAATTAGAGTTATTCTGATGGAGAAAGTTATTGCATTTGTGAATTTTTAATGGCTTGATGCTTGTTAATAAAGTTATTAATTATGGAAGGATTTTGGATTAGCGATTGATTATCATCTAGGGAAAGTGGTCGTAGTCACAAATATTGGGATCAGAAAATCTTTGTTTGCTTTACAGGTATTGAGTGCAGTTACTTTATCCGAAGGTGATGCGATATTGGTTAATTTAAAAAGCTAAATCAATGTTTGTTCAGCAAGTATGTGTGACTTGGAAATAAGACAGTGAATTGCAAGTTAAAAGAGTACAATGGGAGACGTCTTTCGATTCAGAGTTTCAGATTTGAACCAATGATTACTTGTTGTTTTGAAATAGAGTTTGAGTACTGAAAAGTCCAAAGTTTTTACAGTGATTGATATACGAAGCTCACAGTAGTAGTTTGCTTGTTTTTTTAGTAAAAAAAAAAAGATGATTAATGATCTGAATTTGTTGTATCGATAGACAGGAATGAAAAGAGGCATTTTTGACTCTTTTCTTAGAAGTTTAAAATATCAGCAAGTTAAACTGATTGTTATGTACCTACAGGACTATTATAGTTTGAGATGATATCTGAGTGAAAAATGGATAATATTACGATGGATTCTGTATTGGAACTTTTCTGATCATTGAAAAAGAAAGATATTATCTGGGTTACTGTCGAATGTTTAAAAAGTCTGCATATTTATTTCTATACATTCAGATTTCTCTTTTGATAGACTTGTTGAGTTGTACATTTCAGAGATTTTCAGACTATATGGCATGTCAGTCTCCATTATTTTGGGAACTCGAGGTTTATATTGTGATTCGGGAGAAAACTACAGTAAGTTCTGGGTATAAGGTTGAGTTCTAATACCACATTTCATCCTCAAATTGATGGTTAATTTGAGAAAGTGATTTAGATTCTCGGAAATATGTAGGGAGACTACTCGACCCACCCAACCACTACACGCCATAGAAATATGCGGCATGGTCGCTGAGCAGAATAGTGTGAGAGTCACACAGAACAGGAGATAATCGTGGCAGAGCCACCGAGATAGATATATGTGGCGAGAGCCACTGATCAGATAATTTGTGGCATGGCCACTAGGGCGCTTCCTCTATAATATAACCCATGTCCCCATGCACAGATATTTATTCATGGTATACATCATACAGATTTAAATCATCATGCTTTTCAGACAAAATTAACCCTAGGGGTATAAAGGTCATTTTACACCTACGGGTATCATGGTAATTTTCCATACAAAGGGTATTCTAGTAATTTAGCTATATTAGGGTTTTCATGCATATTTCTACCATTTACGTGCAATCAGAAACACTTACCGCGTATACTTATCGAATTGGGCCCGTTGGCCCATTAACCGATTTTTGGCCCATTAAGCCCAAAATATCAATAATGCACGAAATCATGCGTACTGCAATTTTATCACTTCAGATTACCAGAATTATTAACCCATTTATCTTTCAAGCATTTGCACACTCGCTAGTTCCCAAAATACCGGCTTTTTGACATTTCAGCTTTTCAGCTTTTGCCGATCTAGTCTATGAGAGCGTGTCAGTTACACACCTGTTTTATGACGATTCGCTGATGAGATCCACGCACGAACTACCAACAATTATATTACTACTATGTTAATTCTAACTACCGACATGAACTACATATTATCCACTTACCATATTCGGCCAACCACACCTTCGGCACTAGCGATCCTACCTTTGTCGAAAGTAGTGACTAGATCAAGATCCGATCGTTCCACTTGTCTAAGCCCTTGATCAATAGCCTCTAAATCCCACTATTAGCAAAATAGAACCGTTATCACAACCCTTTAGGGCTACAAGTCCAAATCGATAGCCTCCCTAACCTTTAGGGGTTTTAGCTTTTCTAAACTACGAAAGAAAGACTAAGTTGGAAAGACTTACTGCCGGTTCCTTCGGTCAATGATTCCAATTAACTTCTACTCAAATATTCTACTGATCTAAGCCCTCAAATGATAGCAAAAGTCGAGCCTTCAGTGATCTTTAGAATTCTACTAACTCCCTATGAGTGTGGGGTTTTCGGCTCTTTTTGCAACTGTGTAGAGAAAGATAGAATAGAAGGGTTTTACTGTGGTCTTGTTGACAAAAACTTGGGGTTTACAAGACTAGAGAACCAGTCAAGGATGATGAAAAGAAGTAGGAGGATTGACTAGGAGAAATCGGCACAGAAGAAAGTATAGCTTTCGGGATTTTGGCTTTTTATGGAAAATGGCTATGAAGGTTTAGAAATGTTTGAAGAAAAAGACGGAGATGAACAGGATGGTAGGAAGATTCAGCTATGGAGGAAAGAAGAAAAAGAAAAGGTTGATGAAGAGATGAGAAAAGAAAAAGTAGAGGATGAATGATCAGAAAATGGCACAACTTACCCCATCTGCCAAATTTATAACTGTCAAATGACCTAGCCGAATGTTGCCCTCTAATGAAACCCTTGGCTGGCCAACTCTTGCTCCTCAAGAGTCCACCATTTGGCCAACTCTGCTCTATCTAATCAGCTCCTAAATTCTCTCCCTTATCCTCTCCTTGCTCAATCTCCTGAGCAACTCAAACTCCTCCTGACAGACTTTTACTTGAGTTCCATTACTTCCCTTTTCTGTACATAAAAATTAATTCCCTTAATATGCTTTCATTGTGATTTGAACCTGGGTCCTCACTAACATCTATACGCCACTTTTATAGCCTTCCCAGTGGCATCACATGCCACTTTGCCACCTGGTTCCTTGTGTTTTATTTTACGCAATTAATACTTAAAAGCCCAGCTTACCAGAACCCCTTTTTCTTATGGAATTAAAATTAACTAAAACTACCGAGTTTTAACTTAAGCTTGGGCCTTCTAGAGGCCCACCAACATAATTAATCCTACGCCAAGCAGACAAAACACAGAATATTAAATTTTATCAACATTTTTAGAATTCCTGAAAATTGGGGCGTTACAACTCTACCCTCCTTAAAGAAATTTCGTCCTCGAATTTTACCTGATCCAAAAAGATGGGGGTATTGTTGTTGCATCACCTCTTCTGGCTCCCAAGTAGCTTCCTCTCTGCCATGGTTACACCAAAGCACTTTTACTAATGGAACAGATTTCCTTCTCAGAATCTTAACATCTCGATCCAATATTTGCACAGGCTCTTCCTCAAAGGTCCAATCAGTTTGCACCTCAATTTCTGCAACCGGCACGACATGAGTAGGGTCAGAACGATAATGCCTTAACATGGAGACGTGAAAAACATCGTGAATTCTGTCTAACTCTGGAGGCAATTCCAACTGATAAGCCACTAGGCCTACTCGCTTCAAAACCCGATAAGGCCCAATAAACCGCGAACTCAACTTGCCCTTCCTACCAAACCTTAGTATCTTCTTCCAAGGAGAAACCTTTAAGAAGACCATCTCTCCTACCGAGTACTCAATCTCCTTACGTTTCAAATCTACATATGACTTTTGCCTATTGGACGCTTCCTTTAACTGGTCTCTAATCAACTTGACCTTATCCTCAGTATCTGCCACCAATTCAGGTCCAAGAACCTGTCGTTCTCCTAGTTCGGTCCAACAACTAGGTGTACGACACCTTCGTCCATACAGTGCTTCATACGGTGCCATTCGAATACTTGCCTGGTAACTGTTATTGTACGTAAATTCCGCCAATGGCAAGTAATCCTTCCAACTCCCTCGGAAGTCAATAACACATCCCCTCAACATGTCCTCCAAAATCTGAAAAACCCTTTCTGACTGACCATCAGTTTGGGGATGGAAAGCCGTACTAAAGTTCAATCGCGTCCCCAATGCCTCATATAGCTTCTGCCAAAATCGAGATGTGAATCTAGGATCTCAGTGAGAGATAATCAAAACTGGGACACCATGAAGTCGCACAATCTCCGCCACATACAACTTGGCTAACTTCTGAAGTGAAAAGTTAGTGCGGACATGTATAAAATGGGCTGATTTGGTCAGCCTATCCACAATTACCCAAATCGAATCTTTCTTCGATGGCGTCAAGGGTAACCCACCCACAAAGTCCATAGTTACCCTCTCCCACTTCCAAAGTGGTATCTTCACTAGTTGCAACAGTCTAGAAGGTAATTGATGCTCAGCTTTCACTTGCTAGCATGTTAAACATTTCCTCACAAATTCCGTTACTTCTCGTTTAAGCCCAGGCCACCAATACAGTTCTCGTAAATCGTGATACAACTTATTCCCTCAAGACGCATGGCACAAAGTCCCCCATGAGCTTCCTTCAATATTGACTGTCTCAAGTCAGAGTCCTTCGGAACACAAATTCTTCCTTAGAAGCACAAAACTCCTTCGCTATTCAACCCAAACTCAGAAGTTTCCCCTTCCTCAACTTGTTGAAAACGAGCGACCAAAGACTCAACTTTAAACTACTTTTCCTTAATCTAATCCACCCAGTTTAGCCTTACTTGCAATTCAGCCAACAGACTACCATTATCATACAGACTTAGGCGAGCAAACATTGCTCTCAGATCAGATACAGCTCTACGACTTAAAGCATCGGCTACCACATTAGCCTTACCTGGGTGATACTCGATCGAACAGTCATAATCCTTAAGCAACTCAATCCATCTCCTTTGCCTAAGGTTTAGCTCCTTCTAAGTCAGCAAATACTTAAGACTCTTATGGTCTGTGTATATAATACACCTTTCTTCATACAAGTAATGTCTCCAAATCTTAAGTGCAAAGATCACTGTTGCCAACTCCAAATCATGAGTAGGATAGTTCCCCTCGTGAGGCTTAAGCTGTCGTGATGCATAAGCAACCACCTTACCTTCTTGTATCAATACACAACCCAAACCTACGTGTGACGTATCACTGTACACAGTAAAATCCTTCCCAGACTCTGGTTGAGTTAACACAGAGGCTTCAGTCAGAACTTTCTTCAACTTCTCAAAAGCTTCCTGCTGCTTCTCAGTCCACACAAACTGTACTTCTTTCCTTATGAGTTTCGTCAGAGGTGCTGCCATCACAGAAAAACCTTCCACAAACCTTCTATAGTATCCTGCCAAGCCTAGAAAACTTTGAATTTCTGACACTGACCTAGGTGGCTTCCATTCCAGAATTGCTTCAATCTTACGAGGGTCCACCTTAATCCCCTCAGCAGAGGCCACATGTCCTAAGAAGGTTACCTCCCTCAACCAGAATACACACTTGTTGAACTTCGCATAGAGCTTCTTCTCCCTTAACACTTGCAGCACAATGCAAAGATGCTCATCATGTTTCACTTCTGTTTCAGAATATACCAGGATATCATCAATAAAGACGACTATGAACCGATCCAAAAATGGTTGGAACACACGATTCATCAGTTCCATAAATGCTGCAGGAGCATTTGTCAGCCCAAACGGCATAACTAGAAACTCGTAATGACCATACCGAGTCCTAAATGCCGTCTTATGAATATCTACCTCTTTAACCCTTAACTAATATGTCCAGATCGAAGGTCGATCTTGGAAAATACAGAAGCTCCTCTAAGTTGGTCAGACAGATCGTCAATCCTTGGCAGAGGATACTTATTCTTAATCGTCAGTTTGTTCAACTGCCGATAATCGATACACATCCGCATCGTCCAATCCTTCTTTTTCACGAATAGCACCGGTGCTCCTCATGGAGACACACTTGGCCTAATAAAGCCCCTATCCAACAGCTCTTGAATTTGAGCTTTCAGCTCCACTAACTCCTTCGGTGCCATCCTATATGGTGTGATGGACATTGGCACCGTTCCTGGCAACAAGTCGATTCCAAGCTCGACCTCTCGGTTTGGAGGCAATCCCAGAAGCTCCTCTGGAAAAACATCTTGGAACTCTTTTACGGTCCTGACCTTATCCACAGTCAGTCCCTCAGCTTCTGACTGACTTACAAATGCCAAATAGGCCTTACAACCTTTCTGAATCCACTTTTCAGCCCTCAATGCCGACACCACATTGGACAAATAGTCCCTTCGTTCACCTATCATCATAACCTTTTCACCTTCTGTGGTCCTTAGCACCATTCGCTTAGCAGCACAATCCAAAGTCACCTTATGCTTAACAAGCCATTCCATTCCCAGAATGAGGTCAAACTATCTGAACGGTAACTCCATCAGATCTCCAGGAAAAATCCTACCTTGAGTTTCTAAGGGTACATCCCTATATAGTTTGTCTACCCTAACCGAGTGACCCAAAGGGCTTAGCACAGATACCCCGCTCACAATCTCCTCAGAGTGAACACCCAACGACCCAGATATGGCACATGCAACATAGGAATGAGTAGATCCAATATCCACCAAATACGGCATGCTAGAAACCAAAAACGTACCAGTTATGACGTCAGGTGCGTCGCCCTCCTCTCGACGACGAGCTGCATACACGAACGCCGGCTGTCGAGCCTCGGCATTTTCAGCACCTCTGCCAGGCGCCCCTCGACCTCAGCCATTTCTATTTTTGCCCCTACCTTGTCCACGTCCTCTCAGTGGTTGTGGTCCACCTCTCGCGGGTTGAGCAACCCTCTGTTCAGTAACCTGAACCTAATCAGCTCTTTGAGGACAGTCCTTAACTCTATGCTCTATAGATCCGCATTGGAAACAAGCAACAGGACGTTTCCTACACTCACCTAAGTGTACCTTACCACAGTCTCCACAGATTGGTGGTCTAACAACATTCACCGGAACTGCTCGAACTGGCTCCTCCACTCTCACGCTTTTGACATTCTTATTTGCTCCACCCGAGGGTCCGGAGTCCCTCTAAAAATTATTTTGATCCTTCTTACGGTTCTGGCTCTCAGTACGCTTCACCTCCTCAGCTATCTTAGCTTCTTCCACCAGGACCGGGAAATCACGCTCTCCTTGCAGAGCAATCAGCACCTTAAGTTCATCTCTGAGTCCATCCTCGAAGCGAACGCTATGCTTATACTCCGTAGTGACTATTCCCACAAAGATACCACTTAGCCTCGAAACTCACCTGCATACTCAGAATCGACTTATTTCCTTGAACCAGATTCAAGAATTCCTTCCTGTGGGCGTCCACATAACTTGCCCCAACATACTTTCCTATCAGCTGGGGTCCCGTCCCTCACAGTGAACCACCACTGATAAGCCTCATATCGCAGCAACGATACGGCTCCCTTCAGCTTCTGCTCCACAGAGCAGTCCAAGTCATCAATAATTCGCTCTGTGGCCTCCAACCAATATTCTGCCACATTTGGGGCTACACTAGATACGCCCCTAAAGATCTCCGCTCTGTTAGCCTGGAGTCGTTCAGAAATTGATCCTCGAATTCCATTACCAGTACTTGCCCCGGCCACCCTTTCCAGAACACGAAGCATAGCCTACGATAGGGCGTCATCCCCGGCACCACGATCATGAGACTCTACTTTAGTTTTCGGTAGTACCGGTGCCTCCGCTGTCGGCATATGCCCAGAAGACGTAGTTCCTACTCGAGCACTACCTCGGCCTCGTCCACAGCCTCTTCCACGAGCTGCTCGCGTACTCATATCGTATTATCTGTTTACGAATTTTATGCATTAATTTCAGCATTCCAGTGATTATTACAGATGTTTTATGATTCATGAATTGAGTTGGTTTTGCTGAATCGATGTCTAGCTACGATTTGAGCTCCTATCAAGTTTTCCTATGGTTTCAGCATCCTATCTAGAGTAGTCTAGTAGGGTTGCAATATAGACAGATAGTTCAGAAAAATATTCAAAAAAAATTTAGAGTAGTACTTACAGGCTTGAGCCGAAGATTCAGAATGCCACTTAAAGATCCAGATTTTGAAAACAGAGTTTTACAATCTTTATATATTCTTGTTTCTTTTTTTTTTGAAAATCCTTATTTTTGTAAACCCATTCCACAGCCGAGTTGTTGCAACTTGGCTCTGATACCACTAAATGTAACACCCCAGACCCGGCCTTGACGGTATGACTGGATCCGACGTGCCACATTGAAGCGTTCAAAACGTTGGTTGAGAAAACAATCTTAGTGCTTTAAAAGATACTTCCACTATAGGCTAAAGTGAATGAAAGCTGTGCACCAGGTAGGAAACCGAAAAAGAGGAGGTGAGTCCATCGGACTGCTTAAGTACCAAGCTCCCTTCGGATCCAATCCTAGACATGCACACCACCATTTCCACACTTTAACGTCGTGTATTTTTTTAGGAAAACAATTTGATTAAGTCCGTTTAAGAAAAAATGACTAACTTTGGAAAGTATTTTTATAGCGGAAGTCTTACTTGTATTCGTGATATTTGGAAGTCAATTATTATTTTTGAAAGCGCGCCCTAAGCTAATCAATTTTGATAGTTAAAATAAATCATGTCCATCATGGTAAAGTATAAATCAAAACCATAAAAATAATAAAGCAGCCTTATTACAAGTAAAAACCCAAAACCTCAAACGCAAAATAAAATGAAGTCCAGTTCACCGGAAAGAAACCAAGTTTGCAAAAACATGTGGCCACTCTAAATCCCTCACGGTTCCAAGCCCACTATGGTTGGGGATCACCTGCGAGGATGAAAATAAAGGGGAGAGTTTGGGGAAACTCAGTGTGTACATTAACCCAACCATAGCCTATATCACCAAACCACGTAAATGAATAAGTTGGCCTTAGCCTGCAATGCAATTAGAATAAAGCCCATAGGCCCATGACAGATCAGAACAGATATTACATGCTTATGCAAAACCCAACCCATAACCAACCATATGCACCCCCATACCAACCTTTCAACATGTGGGGAGACTACTCGACCCACCCAACCACTACACGCCACAGAAATATGCAGCATGGCTGCCAGAACAGATAGGGTGACAGAGTCACTAGAAACAGATAATCGTGGCAGAGCCACCAAAATAGATATATATGGCAGAGCCACCAGAATAGATAATTTGTGGCATAGCCACCAGGACGCTTCCTCTATAATATAACCCATGTCCCCATGCACAGATATTTATTCATGGTATACATCATACAGATTTAAATCATCATGCTTTTCAGACAAAATTAACCCTAAGGGTATAAAGGTCATTTTACACCTAGGGGTATCATGGTAATTTTCCATACAAAGGGGTATTCTAGTAATTTAGCTATCTTAGGGTTTTCATGCATATTTCTACCATTTACGTGCAATCGTAAACACTTACCACAAGATACTTACTTAATTGGGCCCATTGGCCCATTAACCGATTTTTGGCCCATTAAGCCCAAAATATCAATAATGCACTAAATCAAGCGTCTTCGCGCTTTATCACTTGATTACGAGTAATTATTAACCCATTTATCTTATGAGCATTCGTACACTCGCAAGTTCCCAAAATACCTACTTTTCGGCATTTTGACTTTTCGACTTTTGCCGATCTAGTCTATGAGAGGGTGTCAGTTACACACCTATTTTATGACGATTCATTGACGATATCCATGCACGAACTGCCTACAATTATACTACTACTATGTTAATTCTAACTACCGACATGAACTACATATTAACCACTTACCATATTCAGCCAACCACACCTTAGACACTATCGATCCTGCCTTTGTCGAAAGTAACGACTAGATCAAGATCTGATCGTTCCACTTGTCCAAGCCCTTGATCAGCAGCCTCTAAATCCCAATATTATCAAAATAGAACAGTTATCACAACCCCTTATGGCTACAAGTCCAAATCGACAACCTCCCTAACCTTTAGGGGTTTCGACTTTTCTAAACTACGAAAGAATTCCTTCGGTCAATGATTCCAATTAACTTCTACTCAAATCTGTTGCTGATCTAAGCCCTCAGTGATCTTTAGAATTTGGCTAAGTCCCTATGAGTGTGGGGTTTTCGGCTCTTTTTGGAACTGTGTAGAGAAAGATAGAATAGAAGGGTTTTGCTGTGGTCTTGACAACAGAAACTTGGGGTTTAGAGAACTAGAGAATCGATCAAGGATGATGAAAAGAAGTAAGAGGATTGACTAGGAGAAATCGGCACAGAAGAAAGTATAGCTTTCAGGATTTCAGCTTTTTATGGCAAATGGCTATGAAAGTTTAGAAATGTCTGAAGAAAAAGATGGAGATGAACAAAATGGTTGAAAGATTCAGCTATGGAGGAAAGAAGAAAAAGAAAAGGTTGATGAAGAGAGGAGAAAAGAAAAAGTAGAGGATGAGTGATCAGAAAATGGCACAACTTACCCCATCTGCTGAATTTATAACTATCAAATGACCTAGCAGAATGTTGCCCTCTAATGAAACCCTTAGCCGGCCAACTCTTGCTCCTAAAGAGTCCACCATTCAGCCAACTCTGCTCTCTCTAATTAGCTCCTAAATTCTCTCCCTTATCCCCTCCTTGCTCAATCTCCTGAGCAACTCAAACTCCTCCTGATAGACTTTTACTTGAGTTCCATTACTTCCCTTTTCTGTACATAAAAGTCAATTCCCTTAATATGCTTTCATTGTGATTTGAACCTGGGTCCTCACTAACATCCATACGCCACTTTTGTAGCCTTCCCAGTAGCGTCACATGCCACTTTTCCACCTGCTTCCTTGTGTTTTATTTTACACAATTAATACTTAAAAGCCCAGCTTACCAGAACCCCTTTTATTATGGAATTAAAATTAACTAAAACTACTGGGTTTTAACTTAAGTTTGGGCCTTCTAGAGGCCCACCAACATAATTAATCCTACGCCAAGCAGACAAAACACAGAATATTAAATTTGACCAACATTTTTAGAATTCCCGAAAATTGGGGCGTTACAGACCCTATGTAACTCTCTGACCTGTTTCACACAGCCAACCACACGCCTATGCACCCTTCGAATTGACCTCACACGCCTGTGTGCCAGGCCGTGCCAAACCTAGGGTATATTGACTTATAACACACAGCCAAATCACATGCCCGTGTGCTAGGCCATGTGGAGCATACTGACTTGGTTTCTAATTAAACACCAGGGGACACACGACCGTGTCATCTGACCGTGTGTCACACACAGTTGAGACACACACCCATCTCTCTACCCGTGTGGACAAAAATAGGCTATTTTCCAAGCCATTTTCTTGCCCAAATTTGCATTCACCTATACAATTCAAATGGCATATAACATCACATAAATATGTAACACCCCTATCCTGTATCCATCGCCGGACTAGGGTTAAAGGCGTTACCAGACAATTCGAAACATTTAACTTTCATTTCATAAACATTGTAGCATCAGAGATCAAACATCAATATAAAGTCTATTATATAGGTCAAGGAGACCTTAAACATGCATTAGAAAGGGGTCGGGACTAAACCAAACTCACACAATGTTTTTCCAAAACTTATTTTGAAAGAAATATAGGTCACACGCCCGTGTGAACAGGCCCTATGCGTTACATGGCATTAGACACGCTCGTGTGCCTAGGCCGTGTCAAAACAGGGCATACACACTAACTTGCTTACATGGCCACAAGACATGCCTGTGTGCCTTGGCCGTGGTCGAGCCTGACTTGGGCCACACAGCTAGCCATACGCCCGTGTGCCTTAGCTGTGCTCAAGCCTGACTTACAATCGTAAGATACCCTAAGGGACACACGGGCGTGCAACATAGTCGTGTGTCAGACATAGCTGAGACACATGCCCGTGTGGACAAAAATAGGCCATTTGAATAGCCAACTTGCCACCCTAATTGGGTCAAACCTACAAGCACCAAACCAAGCATATTTGTACACCAACTTTAGCCAATCTCTATACCGAAACATACATTATTCATGCCTTTACAATAAATCAATATGTCATCAATGAATACAACAACAATTTGATCTAGATATGGTCTAAAAATTCTATTCATTAAATCTATAAAGATAGCAGGTGCATTAGTCAATCCAAAAGGCATAACTAAAATTTCATAGTGGCTATACCTTGTTCGGAAAGTAGTTTTCAGAATGTCTGAATCTTTCACTCGCAACTGATAATAGCCTAATCTCAAATCTATCTTTGAAAACACAATAGCTCCTTTCAATTGATCAAACAAATCATCAATTCGGGGTAAAGGATACTTATTCTTAATAGTCACTTTGTTCAACTGATGATAATCTATACAGATTCTTATCGTACCGTCTTTCTTTTTCACAAACTGAACCGTAGCACCCTAAAGTGAGAAACTCGGTCTAGCAAACCCTCTATCTGTTAATTCTTGCAACTGAGACTTTAATTCTTTTAATTCAGTCAGAGCCATTCTATACAGAACTATCTCAGTTAGAGTAGTTCCCAATACTAACTCAATGCCAAATTCCACTTCTTGTATCGGAGGTAAACCCGAAAGTTCTTCAGGAAACACATCAGGAAACTCACATACAAAAGGCACTGATTCAAATTTCCTTTCTCACTTTTGAATCAATCACATAAGCAAAGTAGGCTTCACAACCATTTCTCACAATACTCAAAACTTTCATTGAAGATATCACAGTAGGTAATCCATTCAAATCACTAGATTCAATTCAGACTATTTCATCATTCTTGCATCTCAAATCAATAGTTTTTCGTTTGCAATTTACAATAGCATAATGCAAAGTTAACCAATCCATCCCCAGAATTATTTCAAACTTATCAAAAGGTAACAACATTAGATCAGCCGGAAAACAAATGTCTCAAAACATTAACGGACAATTCTTGCAGACTTTATGGCTATACACATTACTAAGTATACCAAAATAAGCCAAGTCACATGGCTATACACATAACTAAACATTCACCATTTACAAGCCAAATCAAATGGCTAAATCCATTATCAACATAAAGACCAAAATAACCACAACTCCTATACATGCCATATAACCAAATACATAAGTTCAAAAGTACCAAAACGATAGCTTGATAGTGTGATGAGATCTTTGACATCTCCCAAATCTGAGCAAGTTTTGATAAACACTATAAAACATGGAAAAGTAAACAGAGTAAGCTATAAAGCTTAGTAAGTTCATATAGTAATAAACTCAACTTACCATGTAACAGCCCGATTTAGACCCTAATCAAAATGGTGGTTTCGGGACCATGAATTTGAGTTAAAAAATATTTAAAAATTATTTCCTGTGTTTATTTTGTGTGAAATTATATCTGTGAAACCTTTGTGATTTAATTTTATCGTTTGAGTGTCTGATTAAATAAAAGGACTTAATCGCGTAAATTGAAAATTTGGTAGTTTAATGTATAAAGGGCCTAAATGCTATTGGCTTTTTAAATGGAAGCCTTTAAATTGTAAATAGATCATTGGAATTTGTAATGGCTGATTGTTCCCTTGTAATATGTGTTTTAGTTATTGAATTTAAAAGGTTAAAATTGTAAAATAGTTAATAACTTATAAATGATATAATATAACATATAATAAAAAAAGAACGTTCATAATTTATTCTCATGACCGAAACTCAAATAAGAAGAAAAGAAAAGAGAAACTTAGGGTTCGACCACTTCTAAGCTCAATCAAGGTATGTGTTTAGCTCTGTTTTTTATAATTTTTACGTTTTTAAGATCGTTGCTTCGAGTACTAGTAAACCCATGCTTGATTTTTTGATTTTAGTGAATATTTTGGGTTGTGCCATTGTTGAGAGCTTGTGATTTTTTTTTTTTTGATGATGAATTATGAAAGATATGTTTTGGGTTAACATGTTTTGTATTGGAGTTTTCGATGATTTTGAGAATTTGGACTAAATTGCAAAAATAATAATTTGAGGGACTAAAATGTGAAATAAATGAAATATATGGATTTGTATGAATATGGGTATGATTCGGCTTAACATGGGTATAGTGAAATTTTACATATTTTGTGTTTTGTGTAATAGGGACTAAATTATAAAAAATGTAAATGTCAGGGGTAAAATGGTAATTTACCCATTTATGTGTTTTTGGGCTAAATTGAATGAAAATATGTTTGAATGAGCTTAATTTGAAAATGTTTAGATCAAGAACCAAAGAAATTGGATTTGGATTGGGGGAAAATGAAAGTTGTCGACTAGCTGTCCCGTTCTATTTTACATTGTCCAAGGTAAGTTTATAAGCAAATTGACGTACTTAATTTTAATTAAATGCTAAGTATATATGCTGAAATGAAATATATGAATTTATATATGCTATTTTCGAATGTGTATAAGCTTGGTAACCATGTTCATGCATTTGTTTCGACTGAGTTACGACGTTTGAAAGCCCCGTATGAACCTTAGGATACATTTTTCATGACATAGGATTCTGATATATGTGTGCAAGTAAGACCATGCAATCGATATGTGACTTTGATATATATGTGTAAGCAAGACCTTGTCTGGCACAATGGCATCAATATGTGGCTACATGCAAGACCACGTCTAGGACGTTGGCATTATATGATATGTGTGATTATCCAAGTGTCCTATCCAATTCCGAATGGTTCATTGGGCAAAGATAAGTTATGTTCAAATGTGTAAAATAAGCTAAATGTCCAGGTATGAATTAACTTGATATCCATTTGAGATAAGATAAGTAAGTACTGTGAATATTTATTGTAAATCATGTACAATGCAAATGAAGAATATATGCGTATGTGGTATGTGTATTCGGCTTGTGAATGAATAATTTGTGTATGATTGAAATGTTTCTTAAATATGAGCATATATGATTTGGTATATTCGGCCATATAGGTAATATTTATATATGTGATGTTATTCTATGATTCTTGAGTTTGCATATATGAGAAAATGGATGTATGGTTTGTTATGACTATTTGGTTTTGAAGTTGATTAATAATATGTTAAATGACCATGTGAGTATTCGGCCTAGGTGGGTAATTGTCTATGAAAATGTATTAATTATGGAATTTGTAAGTTTGAGGTCAAGCATGGTAATGTTAATGTAATTTGTAGTTAATATGAGTTGACTATATTATTGAGTTGTTTATTTACTTATGACTAACTAAGCTAAGTTAGCTTACTCTGTGTGTTCTTGTTTACTCCATTTTATAGATTTTGGATCAAGTTACAAGCTCGAGGATTGTCAACAAAGTTCATCACACTATCTACCGCTTTGGTACCTTTATAAGTTAAACTCGAATTATGGCATGTATAGGCTAGTTTATGTTTTGTAATGTTGGATTTATTTTTGACTATGTGTAATTTAAGCCATGCGAAAATGGCTTACTTATTATGCTTAAATTCAGTATTGTTGGACTATGGTTTAAGTTCTTTTTGGTTATTATGCAATGTGCCATGGATGAATGATACTTGTGATAACTATTTTGAGAGTCGATATTGCTTGGTGATTTTGGATATATGCATTAGGTTGATTTGGTTATGGAATGCACAAATAAATGATTACTTGAATTTTGGTTGTAGTATTTAGTCAATATGTTATATGTGATTTGGCATTAAAGGTTGGTTGATTATGTCCGAACATGATATAACTTTGTCTTGATATGTTCATTAAATGGTAAGGGAAAATTCAAGTTTTGAATATATATATATTAGTTAAATGACTATGATTGAAGTAATGGCATTCGGTTATGAGATGGGAGATATGAATATTATTTTTGAGCTATCTATGATTCGGCACTTGTGAATATACATGAAATGAAGGGGTTTGATGTATTATTTGAATTATATGTTTATAAGACAAAATGATTGGAATAAGGGGATTGGGAATTTGGTTATGGTCTATGTTCATTGATAAGTATGAATTATGTATATTTAATTATATGTATTTGGTTACTATGACAAAATATTCATTTAAGTCATAAAAGTTAGTTTCATAAATGAACAATTACATGGTATTAGCATGCGTAAATGTTCGACATTATTATGAGACTTATGTGGTTGTTTTTGAATTAGATATTCGACACTAATTGGGTTAGTCACTCTGTAAATCTATATAAAGATATTTGTTTGTATAATGTATTGACATATGATTTCAAGTATAAATTCAATTGATATTAGATATTTAAATGATGCTTGAGTTTGAATTGAGTAATGATATCACTAGTTAATGTGAAAAATCAAAGTATACTCATATATTATAATAGTTGGATAATCATTTAGGTTTATGTCTTATCTTTGATAAGATCTGTAACGCCTCAAAAATCTTGAAACCCAAAAATCTCGAAATCGTGAATTTTTCTTTTTGTGCTTAGCAATTCCGGTTAAGTGTTAATTACGCAAAGGTAGGTCTTGGACAAGGTTTGACTTCGAATTAAGAGGTAAAAGAAATTATAATTTAATTATTAAAAGAATCAGGGTTGGCAAGTAGTTGTGGTTTTAAATAAAGATAGGGGAAAATAACATAAAAAAAACCTTGTGGACGAATGGCTAAGTGACACCACTTAGAGTGTAGGGAGGTGGCGTTAATAGCTAGTAAGGAGGTCCAAGGTTCGAATCCTAGCTCAGTATTTTTAGGAGTTTAATTTAGGCCTTCTAGAAGGTTGGAAGTGGCATGAAGATGGGCTCTAAGGGGAGTGTTCAGGAGAGAAAATTATGGAAAGGATCAAGGGGTTATCAGGGAGAAAAATGAAGAGATGAGAAGGGGGAAGTAATGGAGCCAAATAGGGAACTGAGGGCGAAGTAATTTGGCTATAAGGGCTATAAATACGAACCGAATGCAAGGTTTCCAGGCTAGTGCCGAAATTTTTTTCACCCTGTTACCGTAAGCCCTTTTCCCTAAAAGCCAAAAACCCTTTTGTTTTCTTCCTTTTCTTTCTGCCAATTTCTCCAAAAGTCAAAAACCCTTGTTCTCTTTTTTATTTTTCTTGTGTCGATTTCCTTGTTTCACTTTTGGGTTTAGCCGATTCTTCTTCCTCTCTCCCTTGGTGCCAAATAATCAATTGAGCCATTCAGATCTCTTGAGTCGAATACTCTTTGACTGAATCTAGTGTAAGTGTTACTCTTCCAATCGGTTTTCTTTGCTAAGTATCAAATATTGTCCCTCACTCTTTCTAATCGACTATGGTACAGAATTAGTATTGGATCTTGGATCTTAGCTCTCTGCCGAAATTGCTCTTTAGGTGTTCGCGATTTTGGTAAGTATTCCTCTCCCTTTGGCTAAGGTGGCCGATTGTTCATAGTTAAGGCAAGGGGACTTGTGTTGGATACGAGTCACCTATTATTCTGTTTTAATAGTTAAGATTGGTGCAGATCTGGGAGTTGATCGTGGTTAGGGATTTAAAAAGGGGTTGTTATACTTATTGCGCAAGGTTTGGGGCTAAGGAGATCGCATCACGCTTGCTTACCAAGTGTGTACATACACTGCACACATACTATGAATCGGCAAAAGCCGAAATGCCGAAATGCCGAAAAATAAAAAATTTGGCTACGGTAGTCTTGCGAGTGCGCGAACACCCGTAAGGGAGAGATCAGTAGGTTGCCTGAGACCCATGGGCGATTCGTGGACTTGGGTTGTGATTTGGCCATACGGACCAGAATAGGCTAAATGGGTCCGATGGGCTGTTGAGCCCATAGTAGGCAAAAACTGAATATTGACGCTATGTGATAGGAATTTGTATGTGAGCATGAATATGAATGTGACTGGGCCTAACGGGCCATATAAATGTGATTTGGGCCTAATGGGCCATATGAATATGATTGGGCTTAATGGGCCAGATACAGGTATGTAAATTTATTTGGGCTTCGCAAGGGGTTTTAGGCCTAGTATATGATAACTACATAAGACTTATTTAATATTTTGCAACCGTGGGCAGGTCAAAGGGTTAAGGTGTGGCAACAAATATATGCATGTCTAGGATTGGATCTAGGGAGAGCTTGGTACTTAAGTATCTTAATGACCCACCTCCTCTTCTCTGGAATTCTACCTGGTGCATAGTATCCGTTATTTTAGCTCACGAGATTTGTTAACGGGCCAAGGTAAGTAAAAACCCGTAATAAAAGAAAATTACCGAAATGCCCCTAAGGGCAGAAATGACCAAAATACCCCTATGTGTTGAGTGTAAGATTTATTTTTGCTACATGCATCCATATGTATTCATATGATATCCTGTTTAGGTTGCATATGGGTTGGGAATTGTGGAACGGAGGGAGTATACGAGGGTACATGTTTGCTTGACAACCGTGGATCCACCGATGGCTTTTAAGCCCAATACGTGATTGGCAGATTGCTGCAACTTGGGTAGTTCCGCAACCGGGCTACCATTGATGTGTATCGGTTGGGTGGGTCAATATTTATATCCCCACAGGTTGTGAAAAGGGGGACGGAGTAGAAGTGTACCGATTGGATTATTGGGGTGGGTTGCACTGTATTGCATTGCATGTTTAATGTATGATGACTTTTGAATGCTTGTTTTCATCAAGGGTTGTACACACTGAGTTTGCGAAAACTCACCCCCTCTTTTATTTTATTTTTAGGTGATGCTTAGTAGAAGGTTCAATGTTTGGAGGGACTTTGGGTGGCCAGCTAGCAAGATAATTTGGACTTGTTTTTCTATTTCAAGCTTATCAGTTTCTATGTTATTAAGTACTTTTCCAATCAGATTATAATAGGGCTTCCACTTTATTATTATTTGGATTATTATTTTTTTTATGTGATGTAATTATAAAAGGTTGAACACGGTTTCTTAAACTATAATATGGCTTTTCTACGTTTCCGCTACTACATTTTAAAATGACATGTTTTCATAAAATCATATATTTTAAACAAATGATTGAAAGGAGTTTTTTTTTAAGGATAGTTAAGGTTTCTTTTATTTTAAGAAGGGTTTTCAATGAAAACACGATTTTTGCTAAAACACTTCAATGTGATGCGCCAGATTCGGCCATAACGTCCAAGCCAGGTTTGGGGTGTTACAAAATCAATATATGCTTTAATGTTTTGAATGATATATTTTATATTGTTGCATAAGAATGATATGATTGTACATATAAGTATGATATGAAATGTTTCAAATTTAAGAGTTGTGTTAGTTTATGAAATAAATTTTGACCGATCTTCAAGACTTGTTCATTTGTATATATATAATTGTTCAGAATTGTGCTTTTATTTTGTAATGCCTTATGACCCTAATCCGACGACGGATACAGGTTAGGGGTGTTACATACCATAGATACACAATACAAGCAATTAACATATCATAACATAACTTATATTGATCCACAACCTATCACATATTCATTCACAATGTTAGATATGAAATTCACAAGTTTCTTTGATTCAATACTTGTATGGCTCATGTACATACATGTACTAACTCGTATCAATCTCATATTCATCCATATCATTGATATACTCGTTGAACCATTTGGAATAATATTAGATACTCAGGAATCTCGCACCTAAGTGCTAATACATAGCCGTAGCTATCTCAATCTCATATCTCATATAATGCTCACTCTCGAGTTATTAACGGGTTTGCTCACACAAGCTAAAAGTCAAGACGTAACTACACGGTGCTGATCACACAAGCTGACGAGAATACGCAACACATGCCAGAAAACTCGGCTTCCGGTAGAACGTACGAACCCACACCCAAATCACATAACCTCTAATGACATGTCATTCGTATACTAATCTATTCCTAAGGTTTAACCGGGATTTCCAATTGCTATATCTTTATCCATAAGGTCATATTCACAATTAATTCAATAATAAAGCATTTAAAACATAATTATATTAATGCTTATTAACATACGAACTTACCTCGATCACAAAAACGAGGAAATGGATCAACTAGTCCAATTCTTTATTTTTCCCCCGATCTAGATCCGAACTTTGCTTTTCTTGATCTATATAATATCAAATTTAACTTATTCAATTATCATTCTAATCAATTTAGCCTAAAAATCACATTATGAAAAAATTACACTTTTGCCCCTAATATTTCAACATCTTTACAATTTAGTCCCTAGCTCATAAAAATACAAATTCACACAATCAGGTCCCTACCCATGCTAGCCGAATTTCCCTTATTAACATAGCAGTCCATATTTTTCATTAATTTTACAATTTAACCATGAATTTTTCACATTTTACAGATAAATCCCTAATTTGCAATTTCAACCAAAATCACTTATCAAATGCTGTTTATCTAACAGCAACCATTCATTTTCTATCATCAAACATCAAAATACACACATATTCATCAATGGTAAAACCCTAAACCTTTAACAGTTTTTCAAATTAGTCCCTGGGCTAGCTAGATTAAGCTACAAAGACTCTGAAAACATAGAAATCATTAAACACCAAGTCAAAATCACTTATATGCACAAAGGGAACTTGGCTGAATGCTTCAAGATATTTCCATGGATTTTCTCTGCATTAATTTTGACTTGGAGAAGATGAATGAACCAAAAATTTTCATTTGTTTTATTTAATTTAACTTTAATTCCTAAATACCAAAAATAACCTTAAAATTTATTACAAATTTCAAAATTACCAAACCATTATCATCCACTAACATATTAATGGGCTATTTACCACATAAAGACCTCCACTTTAAGGTTCTATAGCTATTAGACACCTTTAGCTAATAGAACTCAGGTTTTACACTTTATACGGTTTAGCCATTTTTATCAAATTGAGCACTCAAATGATAAAATTTCTTAACAAAAATTTTACACAATCATACTAACATGCTTTAGACATTAAAATAATAATAAAATAATTATTTTGAACTCAAATTTATGGTTTCAAAACCACTATTTCGGTTTAACTAAAAATAGGTTGTTACAACTCTCCCCCCTTAGGAATTTTCGTCCCCGAAAACCTTACTAGAAAATCGGTTAGGGTACTATTTTCTCATAGCTTCCTCAGTTTCCCATGTAGATTCTTTGACCCCATGTCGTTACCATAAAACCTTCAATAAAGCTATGCTCTTGTTTCTAAAATCTTTAACCTCTCGAGCTAAATTTTTGATCGGTTCTTCGCTATATGTCATAGCAAGTTGAATTTCAATCTCTGTTGGAGAAATTATGTGTGACAGATCTGATCTATATCGGCGCAACATCGACACATGAAATACAATATTAATATTTTCAAGTTCTGACGGTAAAGCTAGCCGATATGCCACTGGTCCTATTCTCTCAATAATCTCATATAGCCGGATAAATCGTGGACTCAATTTTTCTTTTACGACCAAAACAAAGAATCTCCTTCCACGAAGATACTTTCAAAAATAGTTTATCGCTGACTTGAAATTAAATGTCTTTACATTTCAAATCCGCATACAATTTCTGTCAATCTGAAGCTGCTTTCAAGCTGTCGCGAATTACTTTCACTTTATCTTTTGTCTCTCTAATTAAATCAATCCCACGAATCCTTTTGTCACTAAGATCAATCTAGTACAATAGAGTTTGACATTTAAGACTATATAATGCTTCATACAGTGCCATCTTTATACTCGATTGGATACTATTTTTATACGTGAATTCAACCAACGATAAATATTTTTACTAGTTGCCTTCAAACTCTAGAACACAACAATGAAGCATATCTTTGAGAATCTGTATAATTCTCTCGGATTGACCATCTAACTAAGGATGAAAGGAAGTACTAAAGTGAAAACGCGTACCCAAATCTTTTTGCAATTTCTTCCAAAATCGTGACGTAAACCTCGGATCTCTATCTGAAATAATAGAAACTGGTCATACAATTCAGAGATGTACAATTCAACTAATCTATCGAACGAAAAGTCTGTACGTACCGAAATGAAATGTGTCGATTTCATCAAACGATCAACAATAGCCCATATAGCATCTTTCTTTTTCAGAGATAAGGGTAATCCTTATACGAAATCCATCGTAACTCTATCCCATTTCCACTCCGGTATCATCACCAGCTTTAGTAGTCCTGAAGGCACTTGATTTTCAGGTTTGACTTGCTGACAAACCAAGCATCTCAACACAAACTCTAAAATGTCTCGTTTCATACCCGACCACTAGTACAACTGTTTCAAATCATTGTACATTTTAGTACTCCCTGGATGAATAGAAAAATAACCACTATATGCTTCGTGTAGAATTTTCTAAATAAGCCTAGAGTTTTTTGGTACACAATTTCTACCTCAGAACATTAAACAATCATCGAATCCAATTTGATATTCTGAATTAGTAGTTGACTTGCACTATACTCTTTTAGCTTGTAATTCATTATCATATTTTTGAGTTTCAAAAATTTGCTGTAAAAATAATGATTTAGCTTTTAACTCAGCTAAAATTGAACCATCACCAGACAAAGTTAACTGTGTGTTCATCACCCGCAAAGTAAACAAAGATTTTCTACTCAGAGCATCCACGACTACATTTGCTTTCCCCGATGATAATCTATCACTAACTCATAGTCTTTCAACAGTTCGAGCCATCTTTGTTGTCACAAATTCAAATCTGTCTGAGACATTAAGTACTTCAAGCTCTTATGATCAGTAAAAATGTGACATTTTTCACCGTATAAATGATGTCGCCAAATTTTCAATGCGAACACAATAGCAGCCAACTCTAAATCATGCATCAGATAATTCTTTTCATGCGATTTTAATTTTCTGGAAGCCTAAGCTATCGCTTTTCCTTCTTGCATCAAAACACATCCCAAACCGTTCAATGTCGCGTCAATAAAAACCACAAACTCTTTACCCGACTCAGGGTGAACCAAAATTGGTGCTTCAGTTAACAGTGCTTTCAACTGTTCAAAACTCTATTGACATTTCTCAGACTATTCAAACTTCACATCTTTTTATAGTAATCGAGTTATCGGTGTAGCAATAATTTAAAACCCTTTTACAAAACACCGATAATAGCCAGCTAATCTCAGAAAACTTTTGACTTCAGACACATATCTTGGTGGTTTCCAGTCAACAACTACTGGAATCTTACTCAGATCAACTCGTATGCCTTCCGCTGAAACAATATGTCCTAAAGATCCAACCTCTTAGAGTCAAAACTCGCATTTACTAAATTTAGCAAACAATTACTTGTCTCTCAATGTTTGTAACACAATCCTCAAATATTTAGCATGCTCAAATTCATTTCGGGAATAGATCAAAATGTCATCAATGAATACAACAACAAATCTATCCAAATACGGTTTAAAAATTAGATTCATCAAATCCATAAAAACCGCAAGAGCATTAGTTAATCTGAATGGCATAACAAGAAATTCATAATGTCCGTACCTGGTCCTGAATGTAGTCTTCGGCATATCCGAATCTTTAACCCGCAACTAATAATAGCCAGATCTCAAATCAATCTTTGAAAATATTGTTTCTCCTTTCAACTAATTGAACAAATCAATTCTCAGCAAAGGATACTTATTCTTAATTGTAACCTTGTTAAGTTGATGATAATCAATACATAATCTCATCGATCCATATTTCTTTTTTACGAACAAAACTATTGCACCCCAGGGCAAAAAACTAGGTTGTGCAAAACCTCTATCTGTTAAGTCTTGCAACTAAGCTTTTAATTCTTTCAATTCTGTCGAGTCATTCTGTACAGAGCGATTGATATCGGTGATGTTCTTGGTACTAATTCAATAGCAAACTCGACTTTTTTGATCGGTGGCAACCCAGGTAATTCTTCTGGATACTCACAAACCACTGGTACTGAATTAATCTTTGATTCAGACACTTTTGTACCTAGCACATACGCAAGGTAAGCATCACAACCTTTTCTCACTTATTTCTGATCTAACATCGTCGATATCACAACAGGTAACTCACTCAACTTATCAGATTTAATTTGAAGAATCTAATTGTTATGACATCTCAACTCAATAGTCTTTCGTCTACAATTCATAATAGCATCATGTAGAGTCAACCAATCCATACCCAAAATCACATCGAATTCATCAAATGGTAAAAACATCAAATCAGTTGGAAAACAGTAACCCCGAGTCATCAAAGGACAATTCTTGCAAACTTTATCAACTAGAACATACTTGCCTAAGGGGTTCAATACTTTGATCACAAATTCTATAGACTCAACAAGTAAACTCTTACTAGACACTAAATTCTCACAAACATACGAATGAGTAGATCCAGGATCAATCAAAGTAATTACATTAGTGTCATATAGAGAAAATGTATCGGTGATAACATCTGGTGATAACGCATCTTCGCGAGTGTGAATAGCGTAAGCTCTGGCTGGTGCTCAGGCCTTAGATCTCATAGCAGAATCTTTTTTTGCACCTTTTCTACTAGTCACATTTCTCATATTTCTAGGTAGTCTCCCTCTAACAGTGTTGTAACAGCCTGACTTTGGGCCTAGTCGAAATAGTGGTTTCGGAACCACTAACCCGAGATCAGAAAAATTATTTTCAATATTATTTTATGTGTGATGACATGTTTATAAAGGTGCATACAAATTTTGGTGAATTAATTTTAGCGTTTGTGAGCTTGATTGCGAAAAAAAACTAAATCGCATAAAGTACAAAAGTCCTATTAAGGGTGTCAAAGAGCTAAAGAACCTAAATTGGAGGTCTTTAAAGGGCAATTAGACCCTTTAGAATAGCATGGCCGGCCATAAGAGACAAAAGTGGTCAAAAAGTCAAAAATTTGGTGAAATTAGGTGATAAAATCGAATAAAATAAAACAAATAGGAAAAGTTGTCATTTTTATCATCTTTCTCTTTCTTTCTCCATAGATTTTTCTCCAAGAAATTAGCCATGGAAGCTTAAAAATTTTTAGCAGCCTTAAGCTCTTGCAAATCAAGAAATACAACATCGGAACCTAGATCGGGGGAAGGCCAAGCAAGTAGACTAAAACCGACTAGTCGCCTACTTTTTGAATACCAAAGTAAGTTGTATATAAATAATACAACTACATTGTTATTATATGTGTTTGAATTGATATAGCCTAAATTTCTTGTTTATGGCAATAAATATGTATGATGAATATTGAGATAGTAGAACTCTTGTTTGAACCTTACGAAATAAATCAGATATTCATGCCATGACATTCAAATTATTTGTGTGCTAGTGTAAGACATGTATGGGACATGCATCGGCCACATTATGAGAGCCAATGTAAGACCATGTCTGGGACATGACATCGACATTTAGATGAGAGCTAATGTAAGACATGTTTGGGACATGCATCGGCCTCGAGATGTAAGCCAGTGTAACACATGTCTGGGACATGCATCAGCTACGAGATGTGTCAGTGTAAGACCATGTCTTGGACATGGCATCTGCATGGATATGTGAGAGCTAGTGTAAGACCATGCCTAGGACATGGCGTCGGCCTCGATTTCGATAGTCAGTGTAAGACCATATCCGAGACATGGCATCGACTTGATGGATAAGCCAGTGTAAGACCATGTCTGGGACATGGCATCGGTATTAGACCCTATGTTTGAGGCTTAGTGAATATTCGATTGCATTCCAAATGGTTTAACGGTGAGAGTTACAGTTTAAGTTAACGAGAAAAGTATAACCATGTTGTGAGTGGTGCAGGTACCTATTTGAAATGTATGAGATGAGAGCTTAATATATGCTATGTGAATTGTATTGGATAGTGATGAGTAAGTTGTGCTTATGCCTACTTTTGTATTATGAGCATGATGATTGATGGTAAAGTTGTTGTTATATTTATTTGCATGCAACTTATTAAGCTTTATGCTTACCCTATTTCTTTCCATTTTTTTGTAGTACCGCCTAATTAGCTTGTGGATCAACGGTCGTTGGAGGCATCGATCGCACTATTAATCGAAGCACTTGGTATAGTTAGATCTCTTTATTTTCATTATGGCAAGTATAGGACCCTGACTTTAGAGTTTTGTGTCAATGTTAATTGGCCAAATGTGTTGGCTTACTTTTGCAATTGATTCATTTTGTACAAGGCCATGGAAAATGGAAAATGTTGAAAGTTGTTTTATGAATATAAGAAGCTATTTCATGAATGAGTAATTTATTGGTTGCTTAAGTATATATGAAATGTGTAAAGGCCTTATATGTAGTTGATGGATTGAGAAATCATGTTATGTTAATCTTTATCATGGTGGATGTTGTTATATTGTGTTTTAGGGTGGTAAAGGGCTTGGTAGATAGCCCTATATCCTCCACACGGGTAGACACATGAGCATGTGTCTAGGCCATGTGTTACGCATGGCTAGCCCCATGGGCATGTTGTGTAACACCCCTTACCCGTACCTTATACCGGGACAAGGTATCGGGCATTACCGTAAACAAACATGACATTTTTGAAAAAATACGGATTATGAAATTTTGTTCCAAATTAAAACCAATCAATCATACTCATAGTGTCCCTATTATGGGCCTACGAGGCCCAAAAAATGCATTAAGAATGGTCTAGGACTAAACCGAGAGCTTAAGAAAATCTTAGGAAAATTTCTAGGTTTAGGCCTCACACGCCCGTGTGGAGACAATGCACATGCCTGTGTCCCTTACCCCTGTAGAATTATTTGAATTTATTTTCCATTTCAAACCTACAGGGGTTTTCACATGGCCAAGCACACGCTTGTGTCCCTGGCCCGTGTCCTTCACACAGCCTAGACATGCCCGTGTCGTCGCCCGTGTCCAAAAATCTAAGCATTCTATTTATGACATCATCATGCAATTAGGGGCACACAACCAAGACACACACCCGTGTGCTAGGCCATGCCCTCCACACGGTTGAGATACACAGCTGTGTCTCTTCCCGTGTGTTTACTATCATGCATACTGACCTAAAAATTTTAGGTGCAGGGGACACACGGCCGTACCACACGCCCATGAAGCTGACCGTGTGTCACACACTGCCTAGACACACGCCCGTGTGTCTACCCGTGTGGACCTTTTGGAGGCTACAATCCAAGCCAATGGTCACCCTAACCATCCACACACATTTGTGAACTTCAATGGTTTTTAACATGGCCTAAATATGCCCAATGGCGACCTTCAATGGTCTATTTCATGTTAACTTATCTCATCAGTTTTGTACATTCTAAATTATCTGTAATAGCCCAATTTAGACCCTATTCAGAACGGTGGTTTCGGGACCACGAATCTGAGTTAGAAAAATATTATAAAATTATTTTCTGTGTTTATTATGTGTGAATTTATATCTGTGAAATTTTCATGTTTTAATTTTTCCGTTTGAGTGTCGATTTAATTAAAAGGGCTTAATAGCGTAAAATGAAAATTTGAGGGTTAAATGTGAAAGTGCCTAATTGTTGTTGTCTTTATAATACGAAGTATTTATAATGCAATTAAACCATAATTATATGTAATGGACTGTATTGGACATGTTTTATATGGTTTTCTAATTAAATTATAAAGGTTATATATGTAAATTAATTAATAAGTTATAATATCACAAAACATAAAATAAAAACATTAGTGTTCATATTATTTTGCTTGACCGAAACTAAAGAAAATAAGAAAGAAAAGAAAGCTTTAGGGGTTCAGCCATTTGCTAAGCTCAATCAAGGTATGTAACTACCTCGGTTTTTAATAATTTTTATGTTTTTTAGATCGTTGCAGTGTAATTTACAAAGCCCATGCTTGAATTTTTTATTTTGATGAATATTTTGAGTTATGCTATTGATGAATATTTGAGCTTTATGATGATAGTTGATGAAATATGAAAGATATATTTTAGATTAACATGTTTTGTATTGGAATTTTTGATGATTTTAAGTAATTAGGGCTAAATTGAAAAAATAATAAATTGAGGGACTAAAATGTGAAATAAATGAAATGTATAGATTTGTATGAACACATGGAACATTCGGCCTAAGCATAGTATGTGCAAATTTTGCATGTTTTGTGTTTTGTGCAATTTGGACTAATTGTAAGAAGTGTAAATGTCAGGGGTAAAATGGTAATTTACCCATTTATGGTTTTTAGACTAAAATGGGTGAAAATATGTTTGAATGAGTTTAATTTGAATATGTTTAGATCAAGAACCAAAGAAATCAAATTTGGATCAGGGGAAAACTAAAGTTATCGATTACCCGTCCCATTCTGATTTTCATCATCCGAAGTAAGTTTATAATCAAATAAGTGTTAATAATTTTGAATATATATAAGTTTTAAATGCTGAATCAAAATTTATGATTATATATGCTTAACGATCGAATGTGTATATGCTTGAGAATTAAGTTTTTGAGTTCGATTCGATCGAGTTACGACATCTGAAAGCCCCGTATAAACCTTAGGAATAGCTAGGATATATATTTCATGACATAGGATTCCAATATGTGATGTGTGAGTAAGACCATGGCATCGATATATGTGTGCGAGTAAGACCACATTTTATATGTTGGCATTGATATGTGACTCCGATATATGTGTACGAGTAAGACCCTGTCTGGGACAGCAGCATCGACATGTGACCACATGTAAGACCACATCTGAGACGTTGACATTGTACGATATATGTGATTATCTGAGTGTCCTATCTAATTCCGAATGGTTCATCGGGCAATGATAAGTTCTGAACGAATGTGCAAAACGAGTTAAAGTGATCAAGTATGTGATAGCTATTTACCTATTTGAATTAAGGTAAGTAAGTTACTTGATTTGGGTTGTAAATCATGTATTATGTAAATGAAAAAATAAGTGTGCATATGGAAAATGGATTCGGCCTTTTGATTATATCATGTAAGTATTAAGAAATGATTCATGAATATATGCATGTGGGTTAATGTATATTCTGCTATATAATAGTATTAAGGTTTTGAAATTGAATATTACATTGATAATGGATACATGTATATATTCGGCTAAGATAACTATGTATATGGAAGTATATGTTATATATGAAATTATGATCTTGAAAATAAATGTGATTATAGTAGCATAAATTTGGTTTGGTTTAAATGAGTTGATTATGTTGTTAAGTTGTTTATTTGCTTATGACTTACTAAGCTATGATAACTTACTGTACGCATATGTTTGCCTTTGTTTTATAGATTTTGGAGTCAAGTTACGAGCTTGGGGATCGTCAGCACAGTCCATCACACTATCTATTGTTTTGATACTTTATAAGTTGATCTCAAACTTATGGCATGTATAAGCTAGCCTTGGAGTTAGTGTATTTTGAATGTGTATGTATATAAAGCCATGCGAAAATGGCTTGATCTTAATGCTAATGTTCTAATGTTTAAGTGATTTTGTTCATTGTGTATATGTGTGAATTAAACTTGACATATAGATGATGAATGTGTTTCGGTTGAGGCTTATCATTGATTTATTTAGGATGTATAATTTGTCTTGTGAATTGGCTTGGAGCTGGTAAATTATGTGCCTTTATATTCAGCTAGTGATGGGTAAAACATATACATATGCTTATGACATGTTTGCTTGTGGTTCGGTTTTTAAAGGTCAAGTTGCTAGTAAAATGATTGATTACTAAATGTGTTATATATGTGATTATAAAATTCGGCTTTGGTATGTGGTTCATTTTGGTAAGCATGTGGTTTGACAATGGTGTGACCGATTGAGGTTAGATTTGATAACCGAATAAATAATTAGTTAATAGGCTAAAATATGAGGTTTAGGCATATTATTATATATGCAAATTAGGTATACCTTGATATGTTATTTGTGTTCAAAAGTTTAAATGTGGCTATAGTGAATTGCGCTTGAGTTGGTAATATTTACAATTGTGTGTAGTTATTTGATGATGCTTTTTTGTGTTTTATATGTAAGCATGCCTATTAAGCCATGAAGATAGTTTAACTTTGATCATTTTGCATAACATTAATTAATGGAATGGGATAATATTTATTTGGTAACTATGCTTAGATATGGCTTTGATAAAAAGAAATATGCGCATGGTATAATAGTAACAAAAGTATGTTTGGTCATTATTTTATATATATATAAATCAATGCCGCATAAATGAATGAAAAGTATAGTATTGAAATTTATTTCATTTGATGTTTAATTTGTACATGTGCAAAAGCTATATAATAATAGGTTTGATATTCAATTAATGAAATAATTGTTTTGTTATATGTTTTGTATATATATATATATATAATTTGTTTTGATATATACTGGATTGTGTTTTAATTATGCAATATTATGAATGATATGATTTTAAGACTCGGCATTTGATTAAGTTACGAGCATTGATATGATTAAATTTTGAGATGTGAAATGTAATAAATATCTGTATGAACTATGATATGACCGGTAATGCCTCATAGCCCTAATTTGGCGACGAATTTGGGTTAAGGATGTTACATTATCCTCTTTGTATTAATGATTACCATATCATATAACACATTTAAACTTGGCTCATTTTATAACTCATTGCCAATTATGACCTAACCATCTACAAGTGATTTGGTCACATTCCACATGCCCATTAATGAGATACCACATTCAACCGTCACATGAACATTTAAACACCAACACGCACAATTAGTAGGTTACAACCTACATCAAAATGAGCCATGTTTTATGGCCATGTACAAAATGAATGGGTATATCATTCAAGCCTTTACATTGGCTATGTAACACACCTTACCCATATCTAACACCGGATAGGGTTCGAAGCGTTACCAGACTTAAACATTCACAAACCTGCAAAACAGGGCCATAAAATTTCATTTAAATTAAAAACATTCAGTCACATGCATAATGTCCCTTACACGAGCTACTGAGGCTCTAAACATGCATTAAAGGCAGTTTGGGACTAAATCAAGAACTTTAAAAAGTTTTGGGGAAACTTAAAAAAATTTTCCTGAAATAAGGTCACACGCTCGTGTCCTCAAGCCTTGTAACTCTCTATTTATGATGTCAACAAAACAAATTGAACCACACGGCCAAGCCACACGCCCATGTGCTAGGCCGTGTCCTCCACACAGTTGAGACACATGGCCGTGTCTCTGCCCATGTGACTAGTACTTAGGCTATTTTTCAAGCCTTTTGTTACCATTAATCCCTCACATCTTTACACAAATCAAAGATATAAATCATGGCATCATTTTAATGATTTAACATACTTCACTAAGGTATATTCTTGACTTTAACATGCTATCATTCACTTATTACACGTACTCATATAATATCAAACCTAGACACAACAATTCTATATTCATTGACCTTGTCATTTGATAACCACTTTTACCAAACTTTTATAACCATCAATTTATCAAGTAGCTTCAATCAACATCAAGTATTCATGTTCAAACATTATCAACTTATTTCCATATTATACATTTACCACATGGCTATGACCATTCCGATCGGTCAAGAAGCACCCATCATGCATATATGTCATAATACCAACCATAAATATCCTACAAGCATAAACACATCATCGCATCACAAGCATTAGAACTTATCATGGATAATTAGGCTTACAAGCCACAATCATAATAAGCCACATCTCATGGCTATATACAATGAATCAATATAAGCCAATACATATGGCTAATCATAACAGCATTTATCATAAAACTAAGTCCCTATACACGCCACTCACTTGAAGACATTAAGATTCATCAATACTCCAAAAGAGGTAGCTTGATAGTGTGAGGTTGCCTCCGACGATCTCCAACCCCGAGCTAACCTATCAACACTAAAGAAATGGAAAGGAGGGAGTAAACTTAAAGCTTAGTAAGTCCATATGAAAATAATAAGCAAATTATCAACATGATTCCATGGAAATATAATCATAATTACACTTTTACTTATTTTCTAGTCATGCTGTTTTCTCGAGTCATAGTCACTAAATTATTTATACATGGATCTATGGTACTCCAAATTAAGATCCGTAAATTTTCCCTAAAACTGGACTCATATATATTATTACCATAAAAGTTCCAAAATTTTTGGTCTAGCCAATAAGTACAGTTTATTCTTTAAAGTTACCCCTATTCTGCTGTTTGACAGCTTCGACCTTTCTTTACTAAAAATCAATTATCTCATAGTACAGGTTTCAATTAATGTTCCCGTCTATTTATCTTGAAAATAGACTCATTAAATATTTATTAATATAAATCCTAGCCCATAAACATTTTTTTTATAATTGTTAGTGATTTTCCAAAATTGAGACAGGGGAGCCCGAAATCACTCTAACTCTGTCTCACAAAAGTTCAAATATCTCATAATATGAAACTATTTTGCTCACACGTTTCTTCTATGTGAAACTAGATTCAATAATATTTAATCTCATATCTTATTAAGTCTCTAATTAAATTTCCAAAATTTTTGGTGATTTTTCAAAGTTACACAACTGCTGCTGTCCAAAACTGTTTTATTACAAATTTCAGTCTTACATAATTTCACTTACTCCATTCCATCTTACTGAAAGTTCACTCAACTATTGATGTAACATCCCGAAATAGGGCCTAAACGGAACAGTGGTTGCGAAACCACAAATCTGAGGTAGAAAAATTTATTTTATTATTATTTTGAGGTCTATGATATGTTTGCATGATTGTGTGAAAAGTTCGTGAAGAAATTCTATGCATAAAGTACTTAATTTGAAATTAGGGACTAAATTGAATAAATTGCAAAACTTGTGTTCTAGAAGTATTTTGCATAAAATTGAATTAGATTATTAATTAGAGGTCCTTAAAGAGTAATTTTACCAATTTTAAGTTCATGGACAAAATTAGGACATGGAAGGAATTTTTGAAAGTTTAGTAGTAAGGGCATTTTGGTCATTTAGTTATTAAAATGAATTAAAAACAAAATTAAAAGCCAATTTTTGTCCATCTTCTTCATTAGGACGGGGACAAATTTCAAGGGTTCTCCATAGCTAGGGTTTGTTTCAAGCTTTCAAGCTCCATGGTAAGTGATTCCAAGCCCCGCTTTTAATGTTCTTTACGTTTTGAGTCCCTGTGAGCTCGATAAAGCTTATGCTAGCAATAATTTAAGTTAGGGTTCATATTTGGAAAAATACCCATAGGTGAAATTTGTGTATTTTGGTGTTTTATGATAGAATATGAGGTTTTAAATTATGTTAGACAACTTGTACTACTCGGTTTTAAGCAAAAACGAGTAAAAGGACTTAATCGGTAAAAAATACCTAATAGTCATAAGTGCTTGTTAGAGTATGAATTTGATGCTGCCATAGAAGGAAAAATGACCAGAATGTCATGAAACATAAGAAAATAGGCTGAAGTTTAATTTACGAGCTTTGGGGCAAAAGTGTAAATATGCAAAAGTTTAGGGGCAAATTGTAATTTTGCCAAAATATGATTTTGGGTCAATTTGAATAATTTGAGTCCTAATTAGACTATATTTTAAATGATAGAGCAAGGAAAACTGAAATTCAAGCTAAAATGGAGAAAATACCAAGTTGTGGACGAAATGGTAAAAGTAGCTATTTTTGCATACGAGGTAAGTTTAGAGTAAATAAATGCAATGTTCTTTTATTTTACATTATTATTGTTAATTTCCAGAATTTATATACTTATTTTATGAGGATATTTAAAGTCGAATTAAAGGCGAAGTGACAGAGAAAAAAGCATTAGGAAGCCCTGTTTGAACCTTAGGAATGTTAGGATATTGGGGTTGACAGACAGACAGGACAGAAAATGAGCCATGTAAGTCCATATCGATATATGGCTTTGGAGACAGGAATGAGCCATGTAAGCCCATATTAGATATATATATATATGGCATTGGAGACAGAAATAATTCATGTAAGTCCATGTCGAAGACATGGCATTGGCGAGATATTGATAGACAGAACGACCCGGTATTCTTAGTATTCCGAGTGGTTCAATGGGTCATTGTACACGTTAAATTACAGTGAATTATCAGCAAAAAGGGAAGGTAGATTATATTTATGAATAGTGAAAGGTCAGTAAGAAAGAAGGTAAGTAAGTAAAGAAGAAGGTAGAAAATGAGAAGTAAAGAAAGTTTATGAGGCTAGGTGACATTATGTATAATTATTCATTATGTTGAATATTGTAATTTATTTGCTTGTAAGCTTACTAAGCCTAGTGCTTACTCTCTTTATTTTCTTTTTCTTATAGTTTTTATCTAGCCACTCGGGATCGAAGGAAACGTCGGAGACCCGATCACACTATCGAAGGAATCACATTGGTATAGTTAGACGTTTAGTTTTGTGTATGGCATGTATAGGAACTTGGTTTCTTTTGATATGATATGATCAATGAATGATGTGTAAATACTTACTAGTGATTAGCTAATAGAATGGCTGATGATATACATGTTTAATTGTATGTATGAATAAGTAGTAACTATCACATGAAAACTAAGAAAAATGTGAAAGTAACTTAAAAACAGATTCAAGTATCAGAAATAATGTGATTTTGAAAAATCACTAAAAATTGTAGAGACATGGTTTGATGGTGAATAATATATGAAATTAAATCTTATTATGTCTATTTTCTTATAGAATAAGCAAAATAGGTAAAGGTATTATATTTTATGAGATATCTAAGTTTTAGTGAAACAGGGTCAGAGAAAATTCTAGATCCCCTGTTTCAACTTTGGAAATTCACCATAAATTGTAAAAAAATAATTAGGTGGTGTAATTTATATGGTTAGAATTCTTATTGAATCTAGTTTTAATAGAAATAAACGGTATAGTTATATTAATTTTGTATAGGGAGAAAAGTGGTTCGTAGTAAGTAGAGGTCAGTGCAGTCGAATTCTGAAACAGGGGTAACTTTAACTAATAAACTGTACTAATTGGCTGAGTCAAAAATTCTAGAAAAAATTTAGTAGATAGATATATGAGTCTAGTTTCAGGAAAAATTTACGGATCTTAATTTCGAGTTTTGAAACTCTAGAAATGAATTTTTAAGCAGCTATGACGCAGAAAAACAGTTTATTCCGAAAATTAAAATAAGTGGTTTAGAGTTGTTTAAAAGGTAAGATAAGTTTAGTAACACCTCAAGCTTGACTCCGGTGACGGTTTCGGGCGTGGGGGCGTTACATTTATTGGTATCAGAGCAGGTTTAGTCGGTTCTCTAATGCTTAGTGTGAGTAAATGTCTAGCTATACATGCCATACCTGTATTTTGATAGTGTGACGACTCACGGCGATTTTTAAATATTTTGTTTTATTGTAATGGATCCCGAGGGAGCTGGTAATGATGATGTAGAAAGTAATGTGGCTGCTCCGCGGAAGGGGTAGCGCCATCTGAGAATAGGCCAAGAATGATTAATCGGGAGGAGTGACTCGAGAAGCTCTCTTCCAAGGTTTGAATAATTGGTTTGCCGAGTTCGTTAGCATGAATCCGGTAGTTAGACCTCCACCCCCTCATGACTCTCAAAGCTACCCATGTAGCTCAAGCTTCCCAAATCACAGTACAATGATAAGAGAAAAGCCACCAGCTTGATAGAATCGGAAACAAGGGGCGAGAGAGAGTTCCGAGCAACAAAACATGATGATGCAGAAAGAGCAAAATTTTGGTTAGAAAATACTATCGAGTCTTTGATGAATTATCTTGTACACCCGAGGAATGTATGAAATGTGTAATATCACTTCTTAGAGACTCAAACCTACTACGGTGGAAGACACTTGTATCGGTTGTACCAAAGGAGAGGATCACTTGGGATTTCTTTCAGAGGAATTTCGTAAAAAGTACATCACTCGGGGTTTATTGACCGTAAGAGAAAGGAATTCTGGAATTGAAACAAGGGAGCTACTGTGTTCTCCAAGATAGATTTGAGATCCGGATACTATCAGTTGCGAGTTAAAGAGTCAGGTGTCCTGAAGACTGTTTTCCGGACTAGGTGAAGGTATTAAGGTTGATTCGAGCAAGATTTCAGCCATTGTTAATTGGAAGCCTCCTAGAAATGTATCGAAGTTAGAAGTTTTCTTGGTCTTGCTTGGATATTGTAGAGGGATTTTCCATGCTAGCTACCCCGTTGACAAGATTTCTGCGAAAGGATATCAAGTTTGAATGGACTGAGAAGTGTCAACAGAGTTTTGACAAGTTAAAAGCATTATTGACTAAAGCTCCTATTTTAGTACAACTAGAACCGTGTAGGAGTTTGTGATTTACAATGATGCGTCCATGAATGGACTTGGTTGTGTACTTATGCAGGAAGGGAAGGTAATTGCTTATGCCTTTAGACAGCTAAAGCCACATGAGAAGAACTATCCGATACATGATTTAGAGCTAGCCGCCATTATTTTTATGCGTTGAAGATTTGGAGACATCATTTGCACGGTGAGAAGTGCCACATATTCACTGATCACAAAAGTTTTAAATTGAAGCAAAGAAGATGGCTAGAGTTGATTAAAGATTATGAGCTAGTGATCGATTATCACCCGTGGTATGTGTGTACCAAGAATGATGAGCTTATTCGAAAGATCTTACAGAAGCACATAGTAGTTTTTTTGTCTATTCATCCGGTAGTACAAAGATGTATAATGATTTGAAGAAAATGTACTGGTGGGTAGGAATAAAAAGGACATTTCAGAGTTTGTTTCTAGATGTTTGATCTCACAATGATTTTGTGACAGGATTGCCGCTTACACCGAGAAAGAAAGATGCAGTATGGGTTGTGATTGATAAGTTAACGAAGTCGACTCATTTTATCCCGAGTTCAGTATGGATTTTTCACTTGACAAGTTGGCCAAGTTGTATATTTCAGAGATAGTCAGACTACATGGGGTAGACGAGGCTACATGGGAACTCGAAGAGGCTATGCGAAAACAGTACCCAAATCTCTTCACAGGTAAGATTTTCGGGGACGAAAATCCCTAACAGTGGTTGCGAAACCACAAATATGAGGTAGAAAAATTTATTTTATTATTATTTTGAGGTCTATGATATGTTTGCATGATTGTGTGAAAAGTTCGTGAAGAAATTCTATGCATAAAGTACTTAATTTGAAATTAGGGACTAAATTGAATAAATTGCAAAACTTGTGTTCTAGAAGTATTTTGCATAAAATTGAATTAGATTATTAATTAGAGGTCCTTAAAGAGTAATTTTACCAATTTTAAGTTCATGGACAAAATTAGGACATGGAAGGAATTTTTGAAAGTTTAGTAGTAAGGGCATTTTGGTCATTTAGTTATTAAAATGAATTAAAAACAAAATTAAAAGCCAATTTTTGTCCATCTTCTTCATTAGGACGAAATTTCAAGGGTTCTCCATAGCTAGGGTTTGTTTCAAGCTTTCAAGCTCCATGGTAAGTGATTCCAAGCCCCGCTTTTTAATGTTCTTTACGCTTTCTGAGTCCCTAGAGCTCGATAAAGCTTATGCTAGCAATAATTTAAGTTAGGGTTCATATTTGGAAAAATACCCATAGGTGAAATTTGTGTATTTTGGTGTTTTATGATAGAATATGAGGTTTTAAATTATGTTAGACAACTTGTACTACTCGGTTTTAAGCAAAAACGAGTAAAAGGACTTAATCGGTAAAAATACCTAATAGTCATAAGTGCTTGTTAGAGTATGAATTTGATGCTGCCATAGAAGGGAAAAATGACCAGAATGTCATGAAACATAAGAAAATAGGCTGAAGTTTAATTTACGAGCTTTGGGGCAAAAGTGTAAATATGCAAAAGTTTAGGGGCAAAATTGTAATTTTGCCAAAATATGATTTTGGGTCAATTTGAATAATTTGAGTCCTAATTAGACTATATTTTAAATGATAGAGCAAGGAAAACTGAAATTCAAGCTAAAATGGAGAAAATACCAAGTTGTGGACGAAATGGTAAAAGTAGCTATTTTTGCATACGAGGTAAGTTTAGAGTAAATAAATGCAATGTTCTTTTATTTTACATTATTATTGTTAATTTCCAGAATTTATATACTTATTTTATGAGGATATTTAAAGTCGAATTAAAGGCGAAGTGACAGAGAAAAAGCATTAGGAAGCCCTGTTTGAACCTTAGGAATGTTAGGATATTGGGGTTGTGAGGACAGACAGATGATGAAATGAGCCATGTAAGTCCATATCAGATATATGGCTTTGGAGACAGGAATGAGCCATGTAAGCCCATATTAGATATATATATATTTGGCATTGGAGACAGGAATAATTCATGTAAGTCCATGTCGAAGACATGGCATTGGCGAGATATTGATAGACAGAACGACCCCCAAAGATCCTTAGTATTCCGAGTGGTTCAATGGGTCATTGTACACGTTAAATTACAGTGAATTATCAGCAAAAAGGAAAGGTAGATTATATTTATGAATAGTGAAAGGTCGGGTAAGAAAGAAGGTAAGTAAGTAAAGAAGAAGGTAGAAAATGAGAAGTAAAGAAAGTTTATGAGGCTAGGTGACATTATGTATAATTATTCATTATGTTGAATGTTGTAATATATTTGCTTGTAAGCTTACTAAGCCTAGTGCTTACTCTCTTTATTTTCTTTTTCTTATAGTTTTTATCTAGCCACTCGGGATCGAAGGAAACGTCGAGAGACCGATCACACTATCGAAGGAATCACATTGGTATAGTTAGACGTTTAGTTTTGTGTATGGCATGTATAGGAACTTGGTTTCTTTTGATATGATATGATCAATGAATGATGTGTAAATACTTACTAGTGATTAGCTAATAGAATGGCTGATGATATACATGTTTAATTGTATGTATGAATAAGTAGTAACTATCACATGAAAACTAAGAAAAATGTGAAAGTAACTTAAAAACAGATTCAAGTATCAGAAATAATGTGATTTTAAAAAATCACTAAAAATCGTAGAGACATGGTTTGATGGTGAATAATATATTAAATTAAAGCTTATTATGTCTATTTTCTTATAGAATAAGCAAAATAGGTAAAGGTATTATATTTTATGAGATATCTGAGTTTTAGTGAAACAGGGTCAGAGAAAATTCTAGATCCCCTGTTTCAACTTTGGAAATTCACCATAAATTGTAAAAAAATAATTAGTGGTGTAATTTATATGGTTAGAATTATTATTGAATATAGTTTTAATAGAAATAAACGGTATAGTTATATTAATTTTGTATAGGGAGAAAAGTGGTTCGTAGTAAGTAGAGGTCAGTGCAGTCGAATTCTGAAACAGGGGTAACTTTAACTAATAAACTGTACTAATTGGCTAAGTCAAAAATTCTAGAAAAAATTTTGTAGATAGATATATGAGTCTAGTTTCAGGAAAAATTTACGGATCTTAATTTCGAGTTTTGAAACTCAAGAAATGAATTTTTAAGCAGCTATGACGCAGAAAAACAGTTTATTCCGAAAATTAAAATAAGTGGTTTAGAGTTGTTTAAAAGGTAAGATAAGTTTAGTAACACCTCAAGCTTGACTCCGGTGACGGTTTCGGGCGTGGGGGCATTACAATTGAGCACATTGCTCATAAATTTCCACAAACATATACCTGCACTTATTCATCACATTGTCATGTTGACACATATTTTCACTTAGTCGATTTCCCATGGAACTCATCGGAATAATAACAGATACAAGGTTGGTTGCACATATTACCACCCTTGTAACCGAAGCTATCTGGTACGCATAGTAGCCTGCACTTTGTACTAAAAATACGACCAACAATCCGGTACACGTAGTATCCTGCACTTAGTACTACATATGTGACCTAACCATCTGATACACGTAGTAGCCTGCACTTAGTACTACACACGTGATCGAAGTTGTCGGGTATGCATAGTAGCCTGCACTTAGTACTACACATGCGACCTAACTATCTGGTACACGTAGTAGCCTGCACTTAGTACTACACACGTGACCTAAAACCATCTTAAACACATAGTGGCCTACACATAGTACTACACATGTGTTCTTACAATGGATCATTTGTATCATTTCTATTCCAAAGGTTCAATTGGGAAATTCCTCACTTTTCAACATTTAACAAATTCATTCATAGTCTATTTCGATTCGTAATTTACATCAAATGATCATTCTATAGGCAGCCACATCTCATATAATAACAAAATATAATAACATAAAAAGAATCGATATATTATTTACATACAAACTTACCTCGAATGTGAGCACGGTTATATATTCCAATTTAGTCCATAATCTCATTCATTTCCAATTTATGCCCAAATCTCATTTTTCTTGATCTATAATATCACATTTAGCTTACTAATTAGTCACACTATTCATATGGGTCCAAAAATCATATTTTTATAAATTTGCATTTTGACCCTTAAACTTTCACATATTTGCACTATGGCCCCTAGGCTCGTAAAATGATTTTTATTCAATTTCCTTGCATTTTAAGCCTAGCCGAATCATTTTCATAACTATAGCAGCCCCCAATTTCCACTAAATCACAATTTTGTGACAAATTTTATAACTTTTACAAAACGATCCTTTTAAGCATTTTCACTGAAAATCATTTAGTAAAAGTCATTTATTACACACTGAGCATTCATTTTCTACCATTAGACATCAAAACACATGCATGTCATCCATGGTTAAATTTTTAAACACAAACCCTAGCTCAAAATATGGGTAGAAATGAGTAGATCTTGTTACGAGGATTTCAAAAACGTAAAAATCATTAAAAATGGGGCTAGAACGGACTTACAATCGAGCTTGGAAGCTTGAAAAACCCTAGCTATGTCTTCTCCATGCAAGTTTCTGCCATGGGGTAGAAGATGGACAAAAATTGGCTTTTAATTTTGTTTTTAATTTATTTTAATCACTAGATTACCAAAATGCCCCTAACTTAAAAATATTATATTTCACCCATTTCATGTCCATTTTTGTCCAACAAATTATCCAATGGTCAAATTACCATTTAAGGGCCTCCAATTTAAAATTTCATAACAATTAGACACCTCTAACATGTAGAACTCAACTTTTGCACTTTTTACAATTTAGTCCTTTTGACCAAATTAAGTTCCCAAACGTCAAAATTTTCGAATAAAATCTTCACGAAATCATCCCATGAAATTGTAGACGATAAAAATATAATAAAAAAAATTTAATGTATTAGATTGGTGGTCTCGAAACCACTGTTCTAACTAGGCCCTAATTCGGGATGTTACAAGCTAACCAATGACACATATAACAAAATAACCAAAAACCTATACATGCCATTGTAACAAAGTAAAAGTATCTATATACCAAAGCAGGATAAGCTGATAGTGTTGACAATACTCCAATCGTCTTCCAATCTTCACGAGTCCACGAGCTCTGTAAAATAGGGAAAGGAAAGAGGGTAAGCATTTTCATGCTTAGTAAGTCCGGGTAAAAAGAAAGTAAACTTACCGGTTATTTAGCATGCAACCGTAAAAGACATTCATGCCAAACATGCATAGTATAATTTCCTATCACATATACTTAACCACCAAGTTAGTCTCATGCCAATACATTATAACATTAGTCTTAGATAAGCCCATCAATTCAAACATGTCTATTCCCATTCCATAGTTTAATCCCATTGAATTTCTTGAAATCTCGATGGATATCTCGTTTATTGTCAATTCATGCAAGTGATCCTTTAAATATGCACTCCCGTGAACCTCACTCTTACGGCAAGATTACCAGTCCAGGCTAAATCGCCTATAATGACATATGCTCCTATGAGTTCGGTTCTGAATTACCAGTCCAGGCTAAATTCAGATCCTAATCAGATTACCTGTCTGGGCTAAATCCATCACAGCACGCATATTCTTTGGGATGCTAGATCACTATAAGACCACCCGTCCGGGCTAGATCCTTTATAACATCATTTCATTTTCGAGGAATCCATCAGATATCCCTTTCTATTCAACCGGGACATTTCATCATAACATTAGTATTTCATGAAGTGTCATACAATGAATATCACTATTACAATTCATACATGAACATACATCGTTAAAGTATTTAAAGATAGTTTACATTCGAGTTACGTGAACTTACCTAGTAATTGCTTCAGTTTCATATTTCGGTTATTCTGAAACCTTTCATTTTCCACGATCAACCTACGGAATTGGTTCCTTGGGGTCTATATCAGTAAAAATAAATTATTAATACTTCACACTATTTATTTCAGGCCTAAATTTCACCCCTGGCAAAATGACTATTTTGCCCTTAACATTTCGCAAGTATACAATTCAGTCCCTAAGTTCGTCTAATGAAATGCATGATATTTCTTGGTTACCCAAGCCTAGCCGAATCTATTCTAAGTTAATACCAACCTATATTTTCCTCTATTTCACATTTCTACCATACATTTCATGCCTTTTACAATTAAGTCCCTTTTTGGTGTTTTCATGAAAAATCACCTAGTAAAAGATGTTTATTCAACATCTAACTTTCATAATCCTCCATAAATCATCAAATAATGATCATCTCATGCATGGGTCAAATTTCTAACATGAACCCTAGCTTGAAATATAGGTAGAAATGGATAGAGCATGTTACGAGGATTTTAAAAATACAAAAAACATTAAAAACGAGGCTAGGGAACACTTACTATTGAGCTTAGAAATGTTGAAAACCCTAGCTATGGGGACCCTTCAATTTTCGGCAGCATGGAGAAGAAGAATGGCTGATTTTTGCTTCCATTTTCCCTTTTTGTTTAGTTTATTACCAAATGACCAAAATGCCATTTCTAACTAACCTTTCAAAATTTTCCATGCATGCCCATTTTAGTCCAAAAACTTAGAAATCGGGCAAATTACTCTTTTTATAATTAATAATTCAAAGCAAATTCATACAAATTTCTTCTAGAACCCAAGTTTTACAAATTATTCAATTTGGTCCCTAATTTCCAATTGGACACTTTATACTTAGGATTTCTTCAGGAAACTTTAACACATGCTTATTTTCATAATCTAGACCTTATAATAACCATAAAACAAATATTTCAACGTCAAATTTGTGGTCCCAAAACCACTGTTCCGACTAGGCCTAATTTTGGGATGTTACATTTCTCCCCCCTTAGGGACTTTCATCCTCGAAAGTCTTACCAGTAAACAAGTTTGGATATTAACTTCTCATGGTTTCTTCGAGTTCCCATGTCGCTTCTTCCACCCCGTGTCAGTGCCATAACACTTTTACTAAGGCTATGTTCTTGTTTCTCAATTGTTTGACTTCCCGAACCAAAATCTTAATCAGTTCTTCACCATAAGTCATATCTGGTCTAATCTTAATTTCCATTAATGAAATCACATGAGAGGAGTCTGATCTATATCTGCGTAACATGGACACATGGAATACATCGTGAATCTTTTCCAATTCGGATGGCAACGCTAATCGGTAGGCTAATGGTCCAACTCTTTTGATAATCTCATATGGTCCAATAAATCGCAGGCTCAATTTGCCTTTCCGGCCAAATCTCAAAACCTGTTTCCATGGAGATACTTTCAAGAACACTTTATCTCCAACTTGGAACTCAATATCTTTTCTTTTAAAATCAGCATATGACTTTTGCCTATCCGTTGTCGCTTTTAAGCAATCACGTATCACTTTAACCTTTTCTTCAGTTTCCTTGATTAAATCAACTCTGTGAATCTAATGTTCCTTGAGTTCCATCCAATATAATGGAGTTCGACACTTACGACCATACAATGCTTCATACAGTGCCATCATTAAACTCGTCTGGAAACTGTTGTTGTAGGCGAATTCCACCAAGGGTAAGTATTTTTCCCAACTACCCTAAAATTCGAGGACGTAACACCGCAACAAGTCCTCGATAGTCTGAATCGTCCACTCAGACTGACCCTCAATCTATGGGTGGAATGCCGTACTAAAATTCAACCTTGTACCCAAGGCTTCTTGCAATTTCTTCCAAAATCTCGAAGTGAATCTCAGGTCCCTATATAAAATGATCGACAATGGTACCCCGTGTAATCTCACAATCTCGGATATGTACAAGTTGGCCAATCTGTCAAGGGAGTAATCCATCCGCACAGGAATAAAATAAGTTAACTTCGTTAGTCTATCAACTATAACCCAAACAACATCTTTCTTTTTCGGGGTCAAATGCAATCCGGTCACAAAATCCATGGTAATCCTATCCCATTTTCATTCGGGGACCATTACAGGTTGTAATAAACCCGAAGATACTTGGTGTTCAGCCTTGACCTGCTGACATATCAGGCACTTCGATACAAATTCAGAGATATCTCTTTTCATACCATTCCACCAGTACATGGTCTTTAAGTCATTGTACATCTTAGTACTTTCCGGGTGAATAGACAGACGACTATCATAAGCCTCTTGCAAAATTTTTTGAATAAGCTCATCATCTTTGGGTACACAGACCTTATCTCGAAACATCAAGCAACCATTAGAGTTAACTCGAAAATCTAATTCAATGCCCATCTCACATAGTGGTCTCTTGGCCTGCAAGTCACTATCATTGACCAGAGCTTCACAAATTTCTTAGAGAAATACCGGTCTGGCTTTTAACTTTGCCAAACTGAACCATCATCGGACAACACCAAATGCGTGTTCATATCCCTCAATACAAACAAGGACTTCCTACTCAAGGCATCGGTGACTACGTTTGCCTTTCCCGGGTGGTAATCAATTATCAGCTCATAGTTTTTAATCAATTCTAACCATCTCCGCTGGCTCAAATTCAATTCTTTTTGAGTCATCAAGTACTTCAAACTCTTGTGATCGGTGAATACATGACAGGGTTCACCATACAAGTCGTGTCTCTAAATTTTTAAGGCAAATACAATGGCAACTAATTCCAAGTCGTGAGTCGGATAATTTTTCTCGTGCGGCTTTAGTTGCCTCGAAGCATAGGCTATCACTTTGCCCTCTTACATAAGCACGCAACCCAATCCATTTAATGACGCATTGCTATAGACCACAAATTCTTTTCCCGGTTCGGGTTGCACTAAAACTGGAGCTTCTGTCATTAATGTCTTCAATTTCTCAAAAATCTGTTGACAATTCTCCGACCAATCAAACTTAACATCTTTTTGTAGCAACCTCGTCAATGGAGTTGCAATCATGGAAAATCCTTTTACAAAGCGTCGATAATAACCTGCTAAGCCTAAAAAGCTTATAACCTTAGTTACATTCCTTGGTGCCTTCCTCTCGACAATAGCAGAAATCTTATTCGGATCAACTCGGATGTCATCACCCAACACAATGTGACCCAAGAATTCTACCTCTTGGAGCCAAAACTCACTCTTGCTAAATTTAGCATACAACTATTTGTCCTGTAAAGTCTGTAAAATAGTTCTCAGATGTTCCGCACGTTCAAGCTCATCCTTGGAATAAATCAGGATATCATCAATAAATACAACAACGAACTTGTTAAGTATGGTCGAAATATCCTATTCATCAAGTCCATAAACATAGCCGAAGCATTCGTCAACCCAAAAGGCATCACAAGAAATTTGTAATGGCCAGACCTCGTTATGAAAGTAGTCTTTGGCACGTTCGACTCTTTAACTCGCAACTGGTAGTAGCTGGATCTCAGATCTATCTTTGAAAACATGGTGGCTCCCCTTAACTAATCAAATAGATCGTCAATCCTTGGTAACAGATACTTATTCTTGATAGTTACCTTGTTGAGTTGGTGGTAATCTATACATAACCTCATCGAACCGTCTTTCTTCTTTACAAATAGTACAGGAGCATCCCAAGGCGAAAAGCTCGGTCTTGCAAAACCCTTATCTGTCAACTCTTGCAACTGTGCTCTTAACTCTTTTAACTCGGTTGGTGCCATCCTATATGGGGCAATAGATATAGGTGTGGTTCCTGGCATTAGCTCAATACCAAACTCGGCTTCTCTAACCAGAGGCAAACCAGGCAACTCCTCCGGAGACACATCTGGATATTCACTCACTATTGGTACCAATTTGATCATCAACTCTGATTCCTTGGTATTTATTTCGAAAGTAAGGTAAGATTCGTACCCTTTTCTCATGTACTTTTGAGCGAACATTAAAGTAATCACAACCGGTGATGTGTTCAGCTCATTCAAATCCACTCGGAGAATTTCACCATCTGAGCATTTCAATTCTATATATTTACTACCACAATTTATAATCACATCATGAAGGGCCAACCAATCCATGCCAAGTATTACATCAAACTCATCAACCGGTAAAAGCATAAGGTTGGCCAAAAAATAGTGACCTTGAATCGTCAAAGGACAATTCTTACAAACTTTATCGACTAAAATAGACTTGCCTAGAGGGTTCGACACCTTAATTACAAATTTCGTAGGTTCCACAGGCATGTTCATGCTAGACACTAATGATCATATGTAGGAATGGGTTGATCCCGGGTCAATTAAGGCAATAACATGAGTATTATGGAGAGAAAATGTACCCGTAATGACATCAGAAGCTAAAGCTTCCCCTCTAGTGTGTACCGGGTAGGTTCTCGCCGGGGCTCGAGCCTCAAATTTTACAGTTGTATCCTTGGCAACAGTTTGACTGCCACTTTCACTTCCAAGATGTCGTGGCGGTCTACCTTGAGGATTATAGAATTTAGGGCTCAATCCACCTCTTTATCGGCTCGTTTCGGGCAATCTTTAAGGAAGTGGTCAAGGGAACCACATCTGAAGCATGCTCCACTCTTCATTCGACACTCTCCAAAATGAAATTTGTTGCAGCTTTTACATCTCGACTTTTGATCCTCTACACTCCCCACACTAGTTACCTTAGGGGAGGAAGACTTTGGGTTGTGCCACTTAGAGCTTCTTGTTTTGCCTGAATATCCCACCGATGTAGTGGAGCGTTCTTGTTGACTCTTCAATTTCTTCATGGGAAAGGAGTGTGTTCTGCAGCTAGATCTCTTACTCAAAGCTCTAGCTTCTCTCTTTGCTCGCTTTCTTCCATTATTCAGCTCCTCAGCCTTCTTGGCTCAATCGGCTAATATAGCCAATTCCCTTATCTCGAGAATCCCGATCAATAGTTTAATTTCTTCATTTAAACCTTCTTTGAAATGCTTACACATTTCTGCCTTTAATTGGACCCACTCACTTGCATATTGACTTTGTCTCACGAACTCTCTTTCATATTCAGACACGGTTCTATTTCCTTGTTTGACTTCCAAGAACTCTCTCTGTTTCTGGTCCAGAAACCTTTAACTAATATATTTCTTCCTAAATTTCTCTTGGAAGAATTCCCATGAGATACTCTCTCTCGGCAACTAAGGATATGGTCTTCCACCAATGGTATGCAATGTCCTTCAGTAGCGACACCGCACATTTCAAACTTTCTTCAGGTGTACATGACAGTTTGTCAAGAACTCTCATGGTATTTTCAAGCCAAAATTTAGCACGTTCCGGATCATCAGGCTCCATATTTTCTAAGTTTATCCACTGGGGCCTCGCCAATTCTCACAGGTGCCATACCTTGTGGCACTTCTTCTTCAGGTCGAGCAGGGGGTGGAGGAGGTCGTGGTATATTGGGGCAGCTTCTCAAGTAATCCATAAACCATTCATCCATCATCTCGAGGAAAGTAGCTCTTGCCTCTTCTCAGCCTTTAGACATAGGCCTTCTACTACTACTAGCAGTAGCTCGCTGAGTGGAAGCTGGAGCATGGCTCCCGGCTCCCTCGGACTTATCTTGAGCTTGATTGGAAGACATTTACTATATTCAAATACAATTAAAAGGGTTCGGATATGTCACACTATCATAATTTGTTTAATGGCATGTATAGCTAGACTCAATATATGCTACTTTAGTCCTAGAATTGACTAAATCGTAGCTATGATACCACTAAGTGTAACACCCTTTACTCGTACCCGAGACTGAGACAAGGTACGGGGAATTACCGTAAACAAACATGACATTTTTAGAAAAATACGGGTTATGAAATTTCGTTCCAAATTAAAACCAATCAATCATACTCATAGTGTCCCTATTATGGGCCTATGAGGCCCAAAACATACATTAAGTATGGTTTGGGACTAAACCGAGAGCTTAAGAAAATCTTAGGAAAGTTTCTAGGTTTAGGCCTAACACGCCTGTGTGGAGAAAATGCACACACCTGTGTGCTTGGGACACGCCCGTGTACCTTACCCGTATAGAATTATTTGAATTTATTTTCCATTTTGAACCTACAGGGATTTTCACACGGTCGAGCACACGCCCGTGTCCCTGGCCCCTATCTTTCACACGGCCTTGACATGCCTGTGTCGTCGCCCTTGTCCAAAAACCTGAGGATTTTTTTTACGACATCATCATGCAATTAGGGGCATACAGCCAAGACACACGCCCATGTGCTAGGTCCTACCCTCCACACGGTTGAGACACACAGCTGTGTCTCTTCTCGTGTGTTTACTACCATGCATACTGACCTAAAAATTTTATGTGCAGGGGACACACGGCTATACCACACGTCCATGGAGCTAACCGTGTGTCACACACGGCCTAGACACACGCTCGTGTGTCTACCCCTGTGGACCTTTCAGAGGCTACAAGCCAAGCCAATGTTCACCCTCAACAGCCACACACATTTCTGAACTTCAATGGTTTTTAACATGGCCCAAATATGCCTAATGACTACCTTCAATGGTCTATTTCATATTAACATCATCTCATTGGTTTTGTACATGCTAAATTATCCTCATTGTATTAAGGATTACCATATCATATAACACATTTAAACTTGGCTCATTTTATGACTCATTGCCAATTATGACCTAACCATCTCCAACTGATTTAGTCACATTCCATATGCCCATTCATGATATACCACATTCAACCATCACATGAACATTTAAATACCAACATGCACAATTAGTAGGTTACAACCTACATCAAAATGAGCCATGTTTTATGGCCATATACAAAATGAATAGGTATATCATTCAAGCCTTTACATTGGCTAACCAATGACACATATAAAAAAATAACCAAAAACCTATACATGCCATTGTAACAAAGTAAAAGTATCTATATACCAAAGCAGGATAAGCTGATAGTGTTGACAATACTCCAATCGTCTTCCAATCTTCACGAGTCCACGAGCTCTGTAAAATAGGGAAAGGAAAAGGGGTAAGCACTTTTATGCTTAGTAAATCTGGGTAACAGGAAAGTAAACTTACTGGTTATTTAGCATACAACCATAATAGACATTCATACCAAACATGCATAGTATTATTTCCTATCACATATACTCAACCACCAAGTTAGTCTCAGGCCAATACATTATAACATTAGTCTTAGATGAGCTCATCAATTCAAACATGTCTATTCCCATTTCATAGTTTAATCCTACTGAATTTCTTGGAAACTCAATAGCTATCTCGTTTACCGTTAATTCATGCAAGTGATCCTTTAAATACGCACTCCAGTGAACCTCACTCTTACGGTGGGATTACCAGTCCAGGCTAAATCCCCCATAACATAAACTCACAGAGTAATGTTGGGATTACCAATCTAGGCTAAATCCCCTATAATGACATATAATCCTTTGAGTTCGGATCTGAATTACCAATCCAAGCTAAATTTAGATCCTAATCGGATTACTCGTCTGGGCTTAATCCATCACACCACACATATTCTTCGGGATGCTAGATCACTATAGGATCACCCGTTCGAGCTAGATCATTTATACCAATTTTCCAGGAATTTATCAGATATCCCTTTTTATTCAACCGAGACATTTCATCAGAACATGAGTATTTCATGAAGTGTCATACAATTAATATTACTATTATAATTCATACATGAACATACATCATTAAAGTATTTAAAGATAGTTTATAGTCGAGTTACGCGAACTTAACTGGTAGTTGCTTCGGTTTCGTATTTCAGTTATTCCGAAACCTTTCATTTTCCACGGTCAACCTCCAGAATTAGTTCCTCGGGGTCTATATTAGTAAAAATAAATTACTAATACTTCACACTATTTATTTCAGACCTAAATTTCACCCGGGGCAAAATGACTATTTTGCCCCTAACATTTCGCATGTTTACAATTTAGTCCCTAAGTTCGTAAAATGAAATGCATGATATTTCTTGGTTACCCAAGCCTAGTCGAATCTATTCTAAGTTCATACCAGCCCATATTTTCCTCTATTTCACATTTCTACCACACATTTCTTACCTTTTACAATTAGGTCCCTTTTGGTGTTTTCATGAAAAATCACCTAGTGAAAGATGTTTATTCAACATCTAACTTTCATAATCCTCCATAAATCATCAAATAACAATCATCTGATGCATGGGCCAAATTTCTAACATGAACCCTAGCTTGAAATATGGGTAGAAATGGATAGAGCATGTTATGAGGATTTCAAAAATACAAAAAAATTAAAAACGGGGCTAGAGAACACTTACTATTGAGCTTAGAAATGTTGAAAACCCTAGCTATGGAGACCCTTCAATTTTCGGCAGCATGGAAAATAAGAATGGTTAATTTTTGCTTCCATTTTCCCTTTTTATTTAGTTTATTACCAAATGACCAAAATGTCCTTCCTTACTAACCTTTCAAAATTTTCCATACATGCCCATTTTTGTCCAAAAACTTAGAAATTGGGAAAATTACTGTTTAAGACCTTCTAATTAATAATTCAAAGAAATTTCATACAAATTGCTTCTAGAACCCAAGTTTTACAATTTATTCAATTTGGTCCCTAATTTTCACTTGGACACCCTATACTTAGAACTTCTTCATGAAACTTTAACACATGTTTATTTTCATATTCTAGACCTCATAATAATTATAAAAAATATTTCAATGTTGGATTTATGGTCCCAAAACTACTGTTCTGACTAGGCCTAATTTTGGGATGTTACATGTTATCCAGCCGTGTGTCCCCAGCACAAAAAAATTTTCTAGTCAGTATGCATGGTAGTAAACACACGGGCAGAGACACGGCCATGTGTCTCAGCCATGTAGAGGACACGGCCCCTAAACATGGGCGTGTGCCTCGGTCATGTGCCTTAAATTGGATGCTGACATCAGAAACAGAATGTCCAGGTCTTTAGACACAGGCTAGGACATGGGTGTGTCATGGCCGTATAAGGGACACTGGCCATAGACATGGGCGTGTGTCTAGCCGTGTGAAATCCCCTGTAGGTTCGAATTTAGAATTTAACTCACACGGGCACGGGACACGGGCGTGTCCCTAGGTGCCTAGGCCGTGTGTGTCACACGGGCCATCAGCACGGCCATGTCATAATGCCACATGGGCGTGTTGCCCTTCCACACGGCCGTGTGCCCTGTTTCAAAGGTTATTTTTATTAAGTCAAATTGAGAACGCGAATTACTTTTGAATGGCTTTGAATGGATGTTTGAGGCCTCGTAGGCTCATATTAAGGAGTTTAGATAAAGTTCATAAGAGTTTTAAATTCGATCGAGTCTTGGTGACTCGAAAACATTTGGATGCATGTGTTTAAGTTTAGTAATGCCTCGTATTCCATCCCGACACAGGGTATGGGTCTTGTAACGCCCCAAAAATCCTGAAACCCAAAAATCTTGAAACCCAAAAATCTCAAAATCTTGAATTTTTCTTTTTGTACTTAGAAATCCCGGTTAAGTGTTAATTATGCGTTGGTAGGTCTTGGTCAATATTTGAGTTCAAATCTAGGGGTAGAAGAAATTATATTTTAATAATTAAAAGGGCCTTATTGGCAAGTAGTTGGGCTTTTAAATAAGGATAGGGGAAAATGGCATAAAAAATCCTTGTGGTAGAGTGGATAAGTGAAGCCACTTAGGGTGTGGGGAGGTGGCGTTAAGTAGCTAGCAAGGAGATCCAAGGTTCGAATCTTAGCCTAGTATTTTTGGGAGTTTAATTTTGGCCTTCTAGAAGGTTGGAAGTGGTGTAAAGATGGACTTTAAGGGGAGTGTTCAGGAGAGAAAATTAAGGAAAGGATCAAAGGCTTATCAGGAAGAAAAATGAGGAGATGAGAGGGGGAGGTGATGGAGCCAAATGGGGAACTGAGGGCCAGGCAATTCGGCTATAGGGCTATAAATAAGTGCCAAATGCAGGGTTGTCAGGCTAATACCAAATTTTACCGGAAACCTTTTTCTCTAAAAGTTGAAAACCCTCTGCTTTTCTTTTCTTTTTCCTTCTTCCTTGTGCCGAATTCTATTCTTCCTCTACCTCATTGCAGACTTTTCCTTCTATTTTCTTAGAGCAAATAACTCTCTTTTGCCATACAAAATCATAAAGGGCCAAACTTATTTGGCCGAATACCCTTGGTGCAATCACTACTCCTTCTACTTCAGTCAAATCTAATGGAATTAGTATCGAATCTCAGGTTTAGCTTTATGCCGAATTGCTCTTTAGGTGTTTGCGATTTTGGTAAGTATTCCTCTCCCATTGGCTAAGGTGGCCGAATGTTCAAAGTTAAGGTAAGGGGACTTGTGTTAGATACGAGTCACCTATTATTCTAGTTTTAATAGTTAAGATTGGTGTAGATCTAGGAGTTGATCGTGGTTAGTAATTTAAGAAGGGGTTGTTATACTTATCGCGTAAGGTGAGGTTAAGGTGAGGTTTCGATTTTAGTAAAGTTATGTATTAAACATGTGATTAATCAAAAGGTGATATCGATTATAGGTTTGGGGCTAAGGAGATCGCATCACGCTTGCTTACCAGGTGTGTACATACACTGCACACATACTATGAATCAGCAAAAGCTGAAATGCCGAAATGCCGAAATGCCGAAAAGCCAAAAGTGTGGCTATGGTAGTCTTGCGAGTGCGTGAACACTCATAAGGGAGAGGCTAATAGGTTTCCTGAGACCCACGGGCGGTTCTGTGGACTTGGCTTGTGATTTGGTCATACAGGCCTGAATGGGCTAAATGGGCCTGATGGGCTGTTGGGCCCATAATAGGCAAAAACTGAATATTGTTGCTATGTGATGGGAATTTGAATGTGAGCATGAATATGAATGGGACTGGGCCTAACGGGCCATATAAATGTGATTTGGGCCTAATGGGCCATATACAGGTGATTTGGGCCTAATGGGCCATATGAATATGATTGGGCTTAATGGGCCAGATACAGGTATGTGAATTTGTTTGGGCTTCGTAAGGGGTTTTGGGCCTATTATATGATAACTACATAAGACTTAATTAATATTTCGCGATCGTGGATAGGTCAAAGGGTTAAGGTGTGGCAACGGGTATATGCATGTTTAGGATTGGATCTAGGGAGAGCTTGGTACTTAAACGGTCTTAATGACCCACCTCCTCTTCTCTGGAATCCTACCTAGTGCATAGTATTCGTTCACCTTAGCTTGAGGAACTTGCTAACGGGCCAAGGTAAGTGGAAACCATAATTAAAGAGAAATTACCGAAATGCCCCTAAGGGCAAAAATGACCAAAATACCCCTAGATGTTGAATGTAAGTTTTCTGGATGTGACATGCATACATATGATGTTCTACTTAGGTTGCATATGGGGTGGGAACTATGGAACGGAGGAAGTATATGAGGATCGCATGGTTGCTTGATAATCGTGGATCCACCGACGGCTTTTAAAGCCCAATATGTAAATGAAGGTAGTTCCGCAACCGGGCTACCATTGGTGTGTGGGCTAGGTGGGTCGATATTTATATCCCCACATGGTGTGACCGGGGACGGAGCTGATGTGTAGCGGATGGATAATTTGGATGGGATTGCACTGCATCGCATTGCATGTATGATATTATTGTGATATTATTGGGATGTGGGCTTCGGTCCAACTGAGGCTAATTTGGGCTAAGGCCCAAACACCACCGTTATTGAATTGGGCTCTGGCCCAAAATGACTAATGATTGCTTTATACTCGTTGAGGGTTGTACATACTGAGTTTTTGAAACTCACCCCCTCTTTTATTTTATTTTCAGGTGATGCTTAGTAGAAGGTTCGATGTTTGGAGGGACTCTGGGTGGCCAGCTAGTAAGATAATTCGGACTTGGTTTTTTTTTAAGCATTCAAGTTTTTATTTCTTTTTAAGTATGTTCAGACCAGATTGTAATAAGGTTTTCATTATATTATTATTACTTGAATTATTATCATTATTTTCATTGTAACTACGAGACATTGAACATGGATTTCTTAAATTATAGTATGTTTTCTACGTTTTCGCAACTAAATTATTAGGTTTCTTTTATTATAAGAAGGGTTTTCAACGAAAATATGGTTTTTGCTAAAACACTTCAATGTGATGCGCCAGATTCGGCCATAACATCCAGGCCGGGTTTGGGGTGTTATATTTAGTGGTATTAGAGCTATGGTTTAGTCAGTTCTAGGACTAACCTAGCATGAGTACGAGTATAGCTATACATGCCATAGTTTTATATTGATAGTGTGACAACTCCTAACGAATATAAATTATGTTTTCATATAGTAAATGGATCATGACGTAGCTACGACAGATGATGTAGAGAGTAATGTGCCGGCACCCGTTGAAGGGACTACGCAAGTAGATAGTGGGCTCATGACGATGAGTCAGGGCGGAGGAGCTAGAGAAGCTTACCTCCATATGATGGACGCGTGGTATTCGGAGTTTATTCACGTGAATCTGAAAACTCCACCTCCCCCACCTCCCTCAATTCCTCAACCCATTCATATAGCTCCTCAAGGAGCAGAGGTGGCTAGGCGAGAGAAAACTCCAGTGGACAGAATTAGAAAGCAAGGGTTCGAGGAATTCTGGGTGAATATTTATGATGACCCAGAGAGTAGAGTTTTGGCTAGAAAATACCATTAGGGTATTTGATGAGCTATCATGCACACCTGAAGAGTGCATAAAGTGTGTTATGTCACTCCTGCAAGACTTAGCCTACTGATGGTGGAATACCCTTGTGTCAGTTTTACCAAGGGAAAGGATTACATTGGATTTTTTCCAAGAGGAATTTTAAAAGAATTATATCCTTCAAAGGTTTATAGATCAGAAGAGGAAGGAATTTCTAGAATTGAAGCAAGGCCGAATGATAGTAGCAGAGTATGAGCGTGAGTTTGTGAGGCTCAGCAAATACGCTAGAGAGTGCGTGTCTACCGAAGCCATCATGTGCAAGAGATTTGATGGTGGATTGAATGAAGACATCCAATTGTTAGTTGGCATCTAAGAATTAAGGGAATTCGTAGTGCTCGTGGAGAGAGCATGTAATGCCGAGGAACTGGCCAAAGAGAAGAGAAAAGCTGACATCGAGTCTCAAGACTCAAGGAAAAGATAAATGGAGAAATTACATCAAACCTTATCCAAGAGATCGCGGGACTTCACCACCCGATTGAATACTTCAGTGGGGTTTTCAAATAAGAATAAGAACAAGTAGAATACGACTTCTAAAGCCCAGACCACTTCTATCGCGAGGGTCGGTAGTGCTCGGCCAAATAGGCCAAAGTGATCACAATGTGGTAGGCATCACTTCGGCGAGTTTCGAGGGAATGAGAGAGGCTATTTTAAATGTGGGTCGTTAGACCATTTTATTCGTAACTGTCCTGAGTTGTATGAGAAAGAGAAAAAGCTAGATGTGAGGGCGAGTAGTGCTCATTTGAGGGGTAGACCACAAAAGAATCAGGGCAGTGGGGCTAGCGGTAGAGGTGCTCCTAAAGATTCAACTGTGAGGTCTGATGGTCGTGCGCTTGCGAGGACTTATGCCATTCGTGCTCGCGAAGAGGCATCTCCACTAGATGTGATTACGGGTACTTTTTCTCTTCATGATATTTTTGTTATTGCTTTAATTGATCCGGGGTCTACCCATTCTTATGTCTACATGAAATTAGTACCCAGTATGAATATGCTAGTTGAACCTACTGAATTTGTGGTGAAAGGGTCTAACCTGTTAGGCAAACATGTGTTGGTAGACCAAGTATGTAGACACTGTCCCTTGACAATTAGAGGTCATTGTTTTTCGGCTAACCTTATGTTGTTGCCGTTTGATGACTTCGATGTAATTCTCGGTATGGACTAGTTGACTTCTCATGGGGTTGTAGTGGATTGTGGACCAAAAGTCATCGAGTTGAAATGTGAAAATGGAGATGTCCTCCGGGTTGAACAGAGTCAATCGGATGACTCACCTATAGTAATTTCGTCTATGACTGCAGAGAGATATTTGAGAAAAGGATATGAGTCCTACCTTGCATTTTTGTTGAATACTCAGGCGTCAGAAGTGAAAATTGAGTCAGTTCCTGTGGTATGTCAATACCCGGATGTGATTCCGGAAGAGTTGCCCGGATTGCCTCCAACTAAGGAAGTTGAGTTTGGTATCGAGTTGGCCCCTGGTACAGCACCCATATCGATCACTTCGTATAGGATGGCTCCTACGGAGTTAAAGGAGTTGAAAGTTCAACTACAAGAGTTAACTGACAAGGGTTTTGTGAGATCGAGTTTTTCCCCGTGGGGTGCCCTAGTGCTATTTGTGAAGAAAAAGGATAGATTGATGAGTTTGTGCATAGACTACCGACAGCTCAACAAGGTGACTATGAAGAATAAGTATCCCTTGCCAAGGATCGATGATTTGTTTGATCAATTGAGGGGAGCTACCTTGTTTATTAAGATAGACCTGAGGTCAGGCTACTACCAGTTAAGGGTTAAGGAGCAAGATATACCGAAAATAGTGTTTAGGACGAGGTATAGACACTATGAGTTTTTAGTTATGCCCTTTGGTTTAACGAATGCCCCTGCGGTGTTTATAGATTTGATGAACTGTATTTTCTAGCCATACTTGGATAATTTCGTCATCTTTTTTATCGACGACATACTGATTTATTCGCGTGATGAGAGCGAACACGCAGAGCATTTGAGAACGGTTCTACAAAACTTGAGAGATAAGTAGTTATAGCCAAGTTCAGTAAGAGTGAATTTTGGCTTAAAGAGGTTGGATCCCTCGGAGACATCGTGTTAGGAGATGGAATCAGAGTTGACCCAAGCAAGATCTCAGCTATTGTTGAATGGAAATTACCGAGGAATGTGATAGAGGTTCGAAGCTTTCTGGGTTTAGCTGGGTACTACAGAAGATTCATGAATGGATTCTCTATGATAGCTACTCCGATGACAAGGTTATTACAAAAGGATATCAAGTTCGAATGGACAGAGAAGTGCCAACAGTGTTTTGAGAAATTAAATGCTTTATTGACTGAGACTCCAATTTTAGTGCAACTGAAATTGTGAAAAGAGTTTGTGGTGTATAGTGATGCATCCTTGAATGGGTTAGGGTGTGTACTCATGCAAGAAAGCAAGGTTATATCCTATTCATCGAGATAGCTAAAGCCACACAAGAGAAATTACTCGATCCATGATTTGGAGCTAGCAGCTATAGTTTTTGCTTTAAAGATTTAGAGACACCATTTGTATGGTGAGAGATGTCGGGTATTCACCGACCATAAAATTCTAAAATATTTGATGACTTAGAAGAAGTTGAACTTATGACAACGGTGATGGTTAGAGTTAATAAAAGACTATGAGTTGGTGATTGACTACCACCCCGGAAAGGCTAATATAGTAGTTGATGCATTGAGCAGGAAATCATTGTTCGCCTTGAGGGCTATGAATGCTCAGTTGCCAGTGACTGATGATGGTTTGGTTCTGGCAGAGTTGGGAGCTAGACCGATGTTCCTGCAAGAGATTTGCGAAGCTCAGAATAATGACAGTGAATTGCAAGCTAAGAGAACTCAGTGTGAGTCTGGTGTCGAATCAGAGTTTAGTATTGGTACTGACGGTTGTATGATGTACCGAGGCAGAATTTGTGTATCCAAGGATAACGAGCTCATTCAGAAGATTTTACGAGAGGCACATAATAGTTGTTCGTCTATCCATCCGGGTAGTGTGAAAATGTACAATGACTTGAAGAAAATGTACTAGTGGTCGAGAATGAAAAAAGACATTTCTGAGTTTGTCTCTAGGTGTTTAGTTTGTCAGCAAGTGAAGGCCGAACACCAACTACCCTCAGGTTTACTTCAGCCTGTAATGGTTTTTGAGTGAAATGGGACGAAATAACCATGGATTTTGTGTCAGGGTTGCCTTTGACACCAAGGAAAAAGGATTCAATTTGGGTCATTGTTGATAGACTTACTAAGTCGGCACATTTTATACCAGTGCATATCGACTATTCCCTTAAGAAGTTGGCTGGTCTTTATGTTTCTGAGATCGTGAGACTTCATGGAGTTCCTTTGTCGATTATTTCAAATAGAGATCCGAGGTTTATCTCGCGATTTTGGAGGAAGTTACAAGAGGCATTGGGAACAAAACTAAATTTTAGCATGGCTTTTCACCTGCAAACTGACGGTCAATCAGAGAGAGTAATTTAGATATTAGAAGACATGTTATGGTGTTGTGTTCTCGAGTTTCAAGGTAGTTGGGAAAAGTATTTACCACTGGTCGAATTCGACCACAACAATAATTATCAATCAAGTCTGAAAATGGTGCCTTATGAGGCTTTGTATGGGCATAAATGCCGAACGCCTTTATAGTGGACCGAGTTGAGAGAGAATCAGATTCACGGGGTTGACTTAGTCAGAGAGACTGAAGAAAAGGTTAAAGTGATTTGCGATTGTATAAAGGCTGCAACGTATAGATAGAAATCTTACACAAATTTGAAACGGAAAGAGATCGAGTTTCAAGTCAGGGATAAAGTGTTTTTGAAAGTATCCCAGTGGAAGAAAGTCCTTAGATTCGGTAGAAAAGGCAAGCTGAGTCTGTAACACCCCAAACCGGGCTTGGACGTTATGGCCAAATTTGGCGCATCACATTGAAGTGTTTTAGTGGAAACCGTGCTTTCATTGAAACTCCTTCTTAAAATAAAAGAAACCTTAACTATATTAAAAAAAAAACTCCTTTCAATCACTTGTTTAAAATATATGATTTTATGAAAACATGTCATTTTAAAAGGTAGTAGCGAAAACGTAGAAAGGCCATACTGTAGTTTAAGAAACTGAGTTCAACTTTTTATAATTATATCACATAAAAAAATAATAATCCAAATAATAATAAAGTGGAAGCCCTATTACAAACTGATTTGAAAAATACTTAACAACATAGAAACTGATAAACTTTAAAAAGAAAAACAAGTCCAAATTATTTTGCTAGCTGGCCACCCAGAGTCCCTCCAAACATCGAACCTTCTACTGAGCATCACCTGAAAATATAATAAAAGAGAGGGTGAGTTTTTGTAAACTCAGTGTGTACAACCCTCGACAGAAACAAGCATTCAAAAGTCATCATACATCAAACATGCAATGCAATGCAGTGCAACCCACCCCAATAATCCAACCGGTACACTTCTACTCCGTCCGCCTTTTCACAACCTACGGGGATATAAATATTGACCCACCCAATCGATACACATTAATGGTAGCTCAAGGCGGAACCGCCTGCTTGCGACAGACAGTTGCCAATCACATATTGGGCTTAAAAGCCGTCGGTGGATCCACGGTTGTCAAGCAACCATGCGACCCTCATATACTCCCTCCATTCCATAATTCCCAACCCATATGCAACCTAAACAGGATGTCATATGAATACATATGAATGCATGTAGCAATCATAAATCTTACACACAACACTTAGGGGTATTTTAGTCATTTTTGCCCTTAGGGGCATTTCCATAATTTTCTTTTATTACGGGTTTTTACTTACCTTGGCCCGTTAACAAATCTCATGAGCTAAGATGAACGAACACTATGCACTAGGTAGGATTCCAGAGTAGAGGAGGTGAGTCATTAAGACTGCTTAAGTACCAAGCTCTTCCTAGATCCAATCCTAGACATGCATATACCTGTTGCCACACCTTAACTCTATGACTTGTCCACGGTCGCAATATATTAATTAAGTTTTATGTGGTTATCATATACTAGGCCCAAAACCCCTTACGAAGCCCAAACAAATTCACATACCTGTATCTGGCCCATTAAGCCCAATCATATTCATATGGCCCATTAGGCCCAAATCACCGGTATATGGCCCATTAGGCCCAAATCACATTTATATGGCCCGTTTGGCCCAATCACATTTATATTCACGCACGCATACAGATTCCCATCACATAGCATCAATATTCAGTTTTTGCCTATTATGGGCCCAATAGCCCATCGGGCCCATTTAGCCCATTTCGGCACATATGGCCAAATCACAACCCAAGCCCACTAGATCGCCCGTAGGTCTCAGGCAACCTATCGGTCTCCTCCTTATGAGTGTTCGCGCACTCGCAAGACTACCATAGCTGGACTTTCACTTTTTCAAAGATTTCAAAGATTTTTCGCTTTTGCGATTCATAGTATGTGTGCGAGTATGTACACACACAAAGCAAGCGTGATGCGATCTCCTTTGCCCCAAACCTTGCGCGCTAAGTATAACAACCGCTTATTAAATACCTAACCACGATCAACTCCCAGATTTGCACCAATCTTAACTATTAAAACAGAATAATAGGTGACTCGTATCCAACAAAAGTCCCCTTACCTTAACTATGAACAATCGGCCACTTTAGCCAATTGGAGAGGAATACTTACCAAGATCTCAAACACCTAAAGAGCAATTTTGGCAGAGAGCTAAGATCCGAGATCCAATACTAATTCCCTACCACAGTCGATTAGAAAAATTAAGGAACAATATTTGATACTTAGCAAAGAAAACCAATTGGAAGAGTAACACTTACACTAGATTCGGTCAAAGAGTATTCGGCTCTAGAGATCTGAATGGCACAATTGCTTATTCGGCACCAAGGGAGAGAGGAAGAAGAATCGACTAAACCCAAAAGTGAAACAAAGAACTTGGCATAAGAAAAATAAAAGGAGAATAAGGGTTTTCGGCTTTTAGAGAAATCGACAGAAAGAAAAGGAAGAAAACAAAAGGGTTTTCAACTTTTAGGGAAAAGGGTTTTCGGTAACAGGGTGAAGGAAATTTGGCACTAGCCTGGCAACCCTGCATTCGACACTTATTTATAACCCTTATAGCCAAATTACCTGGCCTTCAGTTCCCCATTTGGCTCCATCACTTCCCCCTTCTCATCTCCTCGTTTTTCTCCCTGATAACCCTTTGATCCTTTCCTTAATCTTCTCTCCTGAACACTCCCCTTAGAGTCCATCTTCACGCCACTTCCAACCTTCTAGAAGGCCAAAATTAAAATTCTAAAAACACTAAGCTAGGATTCGAACCTTGGACCTCCTTGCTAGCTATTAACGCCACCTCCCTACACTAAGTGGCGTCACTTAGCCATTCCTCCACAAGGCTTTTTGATGTTATTTTCCCGTATCTTTATTTAAAACCCCAACTACTTGCCAACCCTAATTCTTTTAATAATTAAATTATAATTTCTTCTACCTCCTAATTCGAACTCAAACCTTGTCCAAGACCTACCTTTGCGTAATTAACACTTAACCGAAATTGCTAAGCACAAAAAGAAAAATTTACAATCTTAAGATTTTTGGGTTTCAGGATTTTTGGGGCGTTACAGAGTCAGCGGTTTATTGGACCTTATGAGGTGACCGAGAGAATTGGGCCGGTAGCATACCGATTAGCCTTGCCTCATGATCTAGAGAAAATCTATGATGTATTCCATTTATCAATGTTGCGTCGTTACCGATCTGACCCCTCACATGTGATTTCACCAGAAGAAATTGAAATATGCCCAGATATGACCTATGCTGAAAAACCGATTAAGATTTTGGATAGAGAGGCCAAGAAGTTGAGGAAGAAAAGTGTAGCACTCGTGAAGGTTTTGTGGAATAGACACGAAGTCGAGGAAGCCACGTGGGAACCCGAAGAGTCTATGAGAGATCAATATCCAAACTTATTCACCAGTAAGATTTTTGGGGATGAAAACCCTAGGGGAGAATTGTAATAGCCCAATTTTGGGCCTCATCAGAACAGTGGTTTTAGAACCACTAACCCGAGTTCAGAGAAATTATTTTTGATATTATTTTATGTGTGATGGCATGTTTATAAAAGTGCATGAAAATTTTGGTGAATTAATTTTAGCGTTTGTAAGCTTAATTGCGAAAAAGGACTAAATCGCATAAAGTGCAAAAGTCATATTTTGATAGCTAATGGTGTCAAATAGCTAGAGAACCTAAATTGGAGGTATTTAAAGGGAAATTAGACCCTTTAGAATATCATGGCCGGCCATAGGAGACAAAGATGGTCAAAAAGTCAAAATTTTGGTGAAATTAGCTGATAAAATTGAATAAAATAAAACAAATAGGAAAAAATGTCATTTTCTCATCTCTCTCTTTCTTTCTCCACCAACTTTTCTCCAAGAAATCAGCCATGGAAGCTTAAAAATTTTCAGCAACCTTAAGCTCTTGCAAATCAAGAAATACAACATCCGAACTTAGATCGGGGGAAGGCCAAGCAAGTAGACCAAAACTGACTAGTCACCTACTTTTTGAATACCGAGGTAAGTTGTATGTAAATAGTACAACTACATTGTTATTATATGTGTTTGAATTGATATAGCATAAATTTCTTGTTTGTGGAAAAAAGTATGTATGATGAATATTGAGATAGTAGAACTCCCGTTTGAACCTTAGGAAATAAATCGGATATTCATGCCATGACATTTGGGTTATTTGTGTGCTAGTGTAAGACATGTCTGGGACATGCATCGGCCTCGAGATGTAAGCCAGTGTAAGACATGTCAGGGACATGCATTAGCTACGAGATGTGTCAGTGTAAGACCATGTTTGGGACATGGCATCAGCCTTGATTTCGATAGTCAGTGTAAGACCATGTCCAGGACATGGCATCGACTTGATGGATGAGCTAGTGTAAGACCATGTCTGGGACATGGCATCAGCATTATACCCTATGTTTGAGGCTTAGTGAATATTCGATAGCATTCCAAATGGTTCAACGGTGAGAGTTATAGTTTAAGTTAACGAGAAAAGTATAACCATGTTGTGAGTGGTACAGGTACCTATTTGAAATGTATGTGATGAGAGCTGAATATATGCTATGTGAACTGTATTGGATAGTGACGAGTAAGTTGTGTTTATGCCTACTTTTGTATTATGAGCATGATGATGGACGGTAAAGTTGTTGTTATATTTATTTGCATGCAACTTACTAAGCTTTATGCTTACCCTATTTCTTTCCATTTTCTTATAGTGCCTCCTAATTAGCTCGTGGATCAACGATCATTGGAGGCATCGATCACACTATCAATCGATCACACATCTTATAGTGCCTCCTAATTATGGCATGTATAAGACCCTGAATTTAGAGTTTTGTGTCAATGTTAATTGGCCAAATGTGTTGGCTTACTTTAGCAATTGATTCATTTGTACAAGGCCATGGAAAATGGCAAATGTTGAAAGTTGTTTTATGAATACAAGAAGCTCTTTCATGAATAAGTAATTTATTGGTTGCTTAAGTATATATGAAATGTGTAGAGACCTTAGATCTAGTTGATGGATTGAGAAATCATGTTATGTTAATCTTTAGCATGGTGGATGTTGTTGCAAAGTGCCCCAACCCGTGTCTGAGGCTGGGATAGGATACGAGGCGTTACCAGACTAGAACATATTCAACCATATGAAATCGAGCCATAAAATTTCAACCAATTCAAAAACATTCATACATATGCACATTGTCCCTAATACGGGCCTACGAGGCCCAAAACATACATCGGGAGTGATTTGGGACTAAACCGTAAGCTTATGAAACTTTTAGGAAAGTTAGAATATTTTTCACATTTTGGAGAGCCACACGCCCGTGTGGGTAGGCCGTGTGCTCACACACGCCCGTGTGGCTTGGGACACTTCCGTGTCCCTTGCCCATAGAGCTCTCTATTTGTGACGTCATCAACCTAATGGGGTCACATGCCCGCTTGCTAGGCCGTGTGGCGAATTAAATTATCAAAATTCAGGTGCAAACTTCACACTGCCTGGGCACACGCCTATGACCTGAGGCCGTGTCCTCTACACGGTTGAGACACATAGCCATGTCTCTGCCTGTGTGTTTACTACTGGGCATTCTGATTTGCATTAATAAGGGTGCAGAGGACATACAGCCGGATCATACGCCCATGTGGGCTGACCATGTGTCACACATGCCCATGTGTCCACCCATGTGGACAACTTTGAGGCTATTTTCCAAGCCAATTGCCACCCTCAATAACACATGCACACTCACATATTAAATGGCATCTCAATATACATAAGTGAGCACTTAAACACTCACAAACATACTTAATCCATGACTTTGTAATGTCAATAAATCACATACTCCAACTATCATGCTTTCTTATGGCATTCCACACCAATTTTGCATTTATTCATCTTTATAGTCTTTCTTTCAAGTTACTCATTTACACCATAAATATGCTCATACCTATTAGTCCTCATTCATTCACCAACACATAAGTCATTCATCTCACACAACATCTACAAGCAACCAAAAACTATATCAAAGTATAGACACATTTGCATGCATGCATAAATGATTAGGGTTCTCATCCCAATAATCAATAGAAGCCACCTCTCATGGCCATATACAAATTAATCATTGTAAGCCAATATCTTTGACCAAAGCATAAGAACACATATCATAATAACTAAGCCTCTATAGATGCCACTCACTCGAAACATTTAAGACTTTTAATGTTCCAAATTGATAATTCGATAGTGTGATGCTGCCTCTGATGATCTCCAACCCCGAGTTGACCTGAAAACACTAAAAGAAATGAAAAGGAGGGAGTAAGCTTTACGCTTAGTAAGCTCGCATGAAAATAATAAGCAAGGAACTAATATGCTATTTTAATTTCTCTCTATTTATTCAAAATCTAGTCAAGCTATTTTCTTAAGTCAAAGTAACTAAATTATTTATATCTGGAGTTACAGAACTCCAAATTAAGATCCACTAATTTTCCAAGAAACTAAACTCACATATATTCGCACCATAAAATTTTTAGAATTTTTGGTTTAGCCAATTAGTACAGTTTATTCATTAAAGTCACCCATGTTTCGTTGTCTGATAGTTCCAACCTCTCTTCACTAAGAATTAATTATCTCATAGTACGGAACTCAGATGATGTTCTGTCTATTACTCTAGAAAATAGACTCCAGAAGGATTTTAATCATATAAATTATAAGCCATATCTATTTTAATAAAAATTTTAATAATTTTTCCAAAGTTAAGATAGGGGAGACCGAGATCACTCTGACCCTATTTTACAAAATTTAAGTATCTTATCATATAAGATTCCTTTGCTTACACTGTCTTCTTTATCTAAAACTAGACTCAATAAGCTTTAATTACATATTTTATTTATCCTTTAATTCAATTTTCACTATTTTTGGTGGATTTTCAAATTCATACCACTGCTATTGCCCTAATCTGTCTTAGTGCAACATAATGAGAGCCATCACAAATTTGTCATAGAAATTATTCTCATAAATATCACTCATTCATTTGCACTCTTATCACAAGTCCATTTCATTTCACATGTCAAACACATACTCATGGGTTTTGAGTATGTACCTGTGCTATCACTTAGCACAACCACTCATCCAAGCAGGGCAATCATATGCATCATACTAGTAATCAACTAAGCATAGATGAGTTTATAATTTCAAGTATTTCCATTCCATTTCTCATATCAATCCCGTTGAATTCCTCGAAATCTCGATAGATATATTATTTATCATCAAACCATACAACTGATCATTTTAAATCACGCACTCTCGGGAACCTCGCTCTTACGGTGGGATTACCAGTCCAGGCTAAATCCCCCGTAATATAAACTCATAGAGTAGATGTCGAGATTACTAGTCTAGGTTAAATCCCTTACAAGGACATGTACTCTAATGAGCTCAGATCTGAATTACCAGTCCAGGCTAAATTTAGACCCTAATTAGATTACCCGTCTGGGCTAAATTCATAATTCACACATATTCTTTGGGAGGCTAGATCACCTTAGGAACACCCGTCCGGGCTAGATCCTTTTTATAGTCAATTCATTTCTAGGAATCCATCGATTATCCTTTTTATTCAACTGGGATTTTCTCTTTTCATCAAGTATATCAATATGCATAGGTGATCATGCAATGTACATGCAAATCAACACATTTTCATGTTTATTTTAGCTTAAAGTCCATACAATCAAAATAGCATGCCACCTTGTTTCTATACAAACTTACTCATTTCATTTAAATTATCATATTCCATCAAACTTTCTATTAACATCAAATTCAATACAATCATAGCAAGATATATTTTCATGTATAACAATAATAACATAAATAACATGCTTATTTAATCACGCAAACTTACCTCGAATACGAAAATGGCAAAGTTACCATTTTAATCCATAACCTTGTATTTTCCTGATTTAAGCCCGAATCTCGATTTCCTTGATCTATCATTTCAAATATAGCCTATTCAGGACTCACATTGTTCAAATTGACCCAAAAATCATACTTTTATAAATTTGCATTTTGACCCCTAAACTTTCACATATTTGCACTTTGGTCCCTAGGTGCGTATAATAAAATGTGTTCAATTTCTTGATTACCCAAGCCTAGTTGAACCATATTGAAACTTATGGTAGCCCACATTTCACATTAAAACCCATTTCTTTTGTAATACCCATTTTACAATTTTTACAATTTAGTCCTTTTTAGCCATTTTCATGCAAAATCACTTAGTAAAAGTTGTTAAGCACACTCCAACCTTTCATATTCTACCATTAAACATCAAAATACTAGCATGTCATGCATGGGTAAATTTTTAAACATAAACCCTAGCTCAAAATAATGGTAGAAATGAGCAGAGCATGTTACCGAGATTTCAAAAATATAAAGAACATAAAAAATGGGGCTTGTATGCACTTATTATTGAGCTTGGAAGCTTGAAAACCCTAACCATGTCTTCTCCCATGCAATATTTGGCCATAGGTAGAAGATGGACAAGAAATTTGGCTTTTATTTTGTCTTTTAGTCCATTTAATGACCAAATGACCAAAATGCCCTTTTAGCCTTTCTTTGAAATTTTATCCATTCAAGCCCATTTTTGTCCAAAATTTTAGAACTTGGTCAAATTTCTATTTAAGACCCTCTAATTAAAAATCCAATTCAATTTCATATTAAAAACTTCTAGAACTCATATTTTGCAATTTATTCAATTTAGTCCCTAAAGTCAAGTTGAACACTTTTCACATAAAATTTCTTCATGAAATTTTCACACAAGCATGTACACATGTCATAGACCTTATAATAATCATAAAATAATTATTTCTACTTCAAATTTGTGGTCTCGAAACCACTGTTTCGACTAGGCCCTAATTCGGGATGTTACAATTCTCTCCCCTTTAGAGATTTTCGTCCTCGAAAATCTTATCAGAAGAGTGGCTTTAGTTTCTTATAACCTCTAACATCTCATAATCATTAAAATCCAGGGTCTTACTTAGCTTTCCCAATAACTCATGATGTAAAATCCGGATCTAAATCCAATTAACCAGGACTAGCTTCCCAAGAAATCTAAAAATCTCAAAGAAACATGATTCCATTAACCTGTTAAGTAGAAATTTAACATATACAAAGGCGATTTGCATATTTCATTATTAGTTTAACAGAAATCCACATGACATTTTTCTCTTTCAAAGATAAGAATAATCTTAACAAGAAATCCATATATCACTACTGACGAAATTCATTCTAATATTTCCTGATATTCAGCTTTAACCTTGATAACATTTCATAAAATCAAACACAAAGATCAGAAATGTCGAGTTCCAAACTTGATCATCAATGTATTACTTCTGTGATTTTTCTTGCAAACTCTCTGCATAAGCACAGGATTTTTATTTCAAGTACTCGTAACCATATTTTTCTCATCTCAAGGACCAGACAATCGCTAACTTAAGTCATTTACACTTTCTCACGCTCAGATCTTTCTATGACAGTAATACTTTAACCATCACATTTCCTCATTAAATTAGAACACATCACAATTTATTCAAGAACACATCATTGAAAATCAAGAAGTTTTTGTCCAACGTATACCCAACCAGTTGAAAAACTTTGGTTAATAATGTTATCGTTCATTCAAAGCTTTATTATCATGTAATAGACCATTCAAATTTCACAAGATGAAAACTTTATTATTTCAAAGCAGCTTTAAATCACGTCGAAGTCTTCTAAGATGTATATATATAAACTCTTTTCATTCAGACTACTTATCCTTTACCCAGAAAGAGATAAAATCTTATTCCCAGACATGAATACTCATTTAATCTTTTAAACAGTAATCAATACCAATTGAACAACTAAGTCGATCATTGCCATCAATAAATGACATCTTAAGAGATCCCCCTTTTTCAATCGATAGGTCCGTTCAACATGTAATCATTCAAAACTCTTTTATCATACTAATCAAAGTCCATTTCAATTTCATTAGCTCAAGATAACAAGGATGCCTCAATTGAATACATTAATTTTGATTAACTTACTCATGGAAAGAAATCCACAATACCAACTGAAATTGCAATTTTACCATTTATGCCTTTGTCGATATCAGTCGTAATAGCCCGATTTAGGGCCTAGTCAGAACAGTGGTCTCGGGACCATAAATCTGAAGTTAAAAAACTATTTTATTATTTTCAATGAGGTTATAGTATGTTTTTATTGGTGTGTGAAAAATTTGGTGAGCTAATTTTAATGTTTTCAAGCCCGATTGCGAAAAAGGACTAAATCGCATAAAAGGAAAAAGTTATATTTTAGTACCCCAAATGTGTTAAATAGCTAGGGAACTTAAATTGGAGGTCTTTAATGGGAAATTATGCCCTTCATTGATAGCATAGCCGGACATGAAACATAGAGGAGACAAATTTTTAAGAGTAGGTAGAATTTGGTGACTATTTTGACCAAAAAGAAATAAAATAGAAAAAGGTTGTCAATTTCTTTTCTTCTCATCTCTTTCCACCAAGAATACAAGCCATGAAAAGGGGTTTGAAAGCTTAAATTTGTAGCAACTTGTTCCTCTCACAAATCAAGATTTACCAAATCTGAACCTAGACTAAGAAAAGGCCAAGCAAACCAACTAAACTGAGTAGTCGAGTACTTTTTGTAAACTGAGGTAAGTTGTATGTAAATAATACAACTACACTATTAATACTCATATTCATATCTCCATTGCATTGATATTGTATGAATTGTTGAGTTATGAATTGAGAATGCATAGCAATATTTGAGATAATAGAAGCATCCCGTAGAAACATTAGGATACGAACTGGATATTCGTGCCAAGGCATTGGGTGGTTTGTACGCCAGTGTAAGGCATGTCTGGGACATGCTTTGGCCACATACTAAGAGCCAGTGTAAGACCATGTCTGGGACATGGCATCGGCATCCAGGCGAGGGCTAGTGTAAGACATGTCTAGGACATGCATCAGCCATACTGTGAGAGCTAGTGTAAGACCATGTCTAGGACATGGCATCAGCACAGAGATAGCCAATGTAAGACGTGTCTAGGACACGCATCGGCTAAGAGTTGTGCTAGTGTAAGACATGTCCAGGACTTGCATCAGCACGCACATACGAGTGCCAATGTAAGACATGTCTGGGACATGCATCGGCCTCGACATAGATAGCCAGTGTAAGACGTGTCTGGGACACGCATCGGCAATAGATCCCATGTCAAAGGTTCAAAGAATATCTAGTAGTATTCTAAATGTTTTAATGGTGAGAGTTATAGATCAATCTTGATAAAGAAGGAATAATCATGTTGTGAGTGTTACAGGTACCTATATGGTAAGCATAAGTAACGAGCTTAATTTAGAAAATGTGACTCGAGTAGATGACAAAGAGTAAGTTGAATTATGTTTACATTTGAGCATGATATCTAGTGGTGAGATTGTTGTTGTATATTTATTTATATGCAACTTACTAAGCTTTGTGCTTACCCTCTTTCCTTTCCCTCTTCTTTCAGCGTTATCTAGCTAGCTCGAGGATCCCTTAAAGTCAGAGATATCGATCACACTATCACTCACAGCATTCGGTATAGTTTGATTCATATATTTGAAGGTGGCATGTATAGGGCTAGACTAGTATAGTCATCATGAGAATTGTTTATGTATTTTGGCCTAAGTCAAAAGCCCTTTATTTTGTATTAAGCCTAGAATAATGGCTATTATTCATTTTGATGAATGCATACGATGTTATTTCTATGGTTGAATTAATGTTCATTGTGATGAGATGAGTATATTGAAATGATCTTGTGTAGATTGTGCAAGATGGGTGCCAAAAGGCTTGGAAAATAGCGTAATTTGTCCACACGGGCGTGTGTCTAGGCCATGTGTGACACATGTTTCACGCCCACGGGGGTGGGTTATGGCCATATGTCCTCTGCACCTAAAACTTTAAAGTCATTCTAGCAAATGGGCAGGCCACATGGGCATGTTTCCATGCCGTGCCATGAATTCAGTATGTAAGTTAATAACACATGGGCAAGAGACACAGCCATGTGTCTCGGCCGTGTGAAGGACACAATTTCCGGGCACGGGTGTGTGCTTGGGCCGTGTTGTTTTGGCAGAATGCCGAGGTTATCAGACAATGGCTCGAGACATGGGCGTGTCCCTAGTGCACGGGCGTGTGCTCTATACCCACATGGGCGTGTGGAGCTTTGATGCAAGAGATTTTTCTAAGTTTTAAATGAGTTTCCGGTTGGGTCTCGAACCACCCCGAATGTATGTTTAGGGCCTCGTAAGCCCGCATAAGGGACATATTACATGGGAAAGGACAAGTTTTAAATTATTTGAAATTTCATGGCCTTTTTTTACATAGTTGATTGAGTTAAAGTCAGGTAGCACCTCGAACCCTATCCTGGTGGTAGATACGGGTGAGGGGTGTTACATTTGGTTGTATCATAGCATGGTTTAGCCGATTCTAGGTGTAGACTAATTAGAGTATGAGTCTAGCAATACATGCCACATATATGCATAATGGTAGTGTGATGATTCCTGACAGTTATAAATTGTGTTTTTATAGTAATGGATCCTGATAGAACCACGGCGGATGACGTGGAAAGTAATGCGCTGGCTCCAGCAAAAAGGACTGCGCCAGTAGAGAGTGAGCTCGTGAGTATGGGCTAAGGTGAAGGGGCTAGGGAAGCTTATCTCCGAATGATGGATGCTTGGTATATGGAGTTTGTTCGTGCAAACTCAAACACTCCACCTCCCCCACCTCCTCCGATTCCTCAATATGCCTCGGTGGCTCTACAAGGTGCGAATGTGTTTAGGCCAGAGAAGCCTTTGGTAGATAAGATCCGGAAGCAAGTGGCCGAGGAATTTTGGGCAAGTGTAGATGATGACCCAGAGAGAGCAGAGTTTTGGCTAGAGAATACCCTGAGAGTATTCGATGAGCTGTCATGCACACCTGAAGAGTGCGTGAAGTGTGCTGTGTCACTTCTACGAGACTCAGCTTATCAGTGGTGGAACACTCTTGTTCTAATAGTACCGAGAGAAAGAGTAACTTGGGAATTATTCCAAGGAGAGTTTCGAAAGAAGTACATTAGCCAGAGGTTTATAGATCAGAAAAGGAAGGATTTCTAGAGCTGAAGCAAGGTAATAAGACTGTGATAGAGTATGAGTGGGAATTCGTGAAACTCAGCAAGTACGCACGAGAATGCGTATCCACTAAAGCTACCATGTGTAAGAGGTTTGAGGATGGCCTCAATGAAGACATTTGGGTATTCGTGGGCATCCTAGAGTTAAGAGAGTTTGTAGTGCTCGTTGAGAGAGCATGTAAAGCAGAAGAGTTAGTGAAAGAAAGGAGGAAAGCGGCCATCGAGTCATGAGATTTAAAGAAAAGATAGATGGGGAAAGCGTATTAGTCCTCCTTTAAGAGGTCAAAAGAATTTACTACCCGATCGAATACTTCGGTAGGGTATTCAAAGAGAAATAAGACTCAGCAGAACATGGCATCTAGAGCCCAAACTACTTCAGTTGCAAGTGTTGGTAGTGCTTGGCCAAATAGGCCTGAGTGTTCGCAATGTGGAAGACGTCACTTGGGCGAATGCCGAGTAAATGAGAGGGGCTGTTTCAAGTGTGGGTCACTTGACCACTTTATCCGCGAGTGTCCTGGGATGGACGAGAGAGAGAGAAAATAAGATGCAAAAGCAAGCAGTACTCCCTTAAGAGGTAGGCTTCAAAGGAACCCCGGGAATGGGACTGATAGCAGAGGTGCACCGAGAGATACTGCGATGAGGTCTGAAGTCAAGGTGCCAGTGAGGACCTATGCTATACGAGCCTGAGAAGAGGTAGAGTCTCCAGATATGATCACGGGTACCTTTTCTATTCATGATATAAATGTTGTCGCTTTAATTGACCCGGGATCTACCCACTCTTACATATGTATGGATTTAATACCTCGTATAGATATGCTTATAGAGTCTACCGAGTTTGTTATGAAAGTGTCTAACCCATTAGGCAACCATGTATTAGTGGACCAAGTATGTAGAAATTGTCCTTTGTCGATTAGAAGTCGTTGTTTTCCGGCCAACTTGATGTTGTTGCCGTTTAATGAATTCGATGTAATTCTTGGGATAGATTGGCTGACCTCCCATAGTGTTATAATAGATTATGGAAGAAAAGTAATTCAGTTAAGATGTGAGGATGGTAGTGTTCTTCGAGTTGGGCCAGATAGGTCAGATAATCTGCCTGTAGTAATATCGTCTTTGACGGCCGAAAAATATTTAAGAAATGGTTATGAATCTTATTTAGCTTTTGTGCTGAATACTCAAGTATCTGAGTTGAAGATTGAGTCAGTACCGGTGGTTTTTGAGTTCATAGATGTCTTTCCAGAGGAGTTACCAGGGTTACCTCTAGAGAGAGAGGTAGAGTTCGGTATCGAGTTGGCTCCAGGTACAACGCCATTCTCGATTGCACCGTATAGGATGGCCCTCACCAAGCTAAAGGAGTTAAAAGTACAGTTGCAAGAGTTAACAGATAAAGGTTTTGCTAGACCGAGGTATTAACCATGGGGTGCTCCAATACTTTCTGTGAAACAAAAGGATGGGTCGATGAGGTTATGTATCGACTACAGACAGCTTAACAAGGTGACAGTAATGAACAAGTATCCTTTATCGAGGATCAATGATCGCTTCGATCAACTGAGGGAAGCTACGGTATTCTCCAAGATAGACTTGAGATCAGGTTACTACCAGTTAAGCATTAAGGAACAAGATGTGCCGAAGACTGCTTTTCGGACGAGATATGGGCATTACGAGTTCCTTTTTATGCCTTTTGGATTAACAAATGCCCCGGCAGTGTTTATGGATTTGATGAATCGCATCTTCAGGCCATACTTGGATAGGTTCGTCGTTGTTTTCATAGATGACATACTGATTTATTCATGTGATTAGAGTGAGCACACGGAACATTTGAGGACTGTGTTACAGACTATGAGAGATAAACAGCTTTATGGTAAGTTTAGTAAGAGTGAGTTTTGGCTTAATAAAGTTGGATTCGTAGGACACATTGTGTCGGGCGATGGGATCAGAGTTGACCAAAATAAGATTTTAGCTATTTTGGAGTGGAAACCGCCGAGGAATGTAACAGAGGTTCTTAGTTTTTTGGGGCTAGCGGGGTATTACAGACGCTTTGTAAATGGATTTTCTATGATAGCTACTCCGATAACGAGATTATTATAGAAAGACGTCTAGTTTGAATGGACAAAAGAATATCAGTAGAGTTTCGAGAAGTTAAAGGCTTTGTTGACCGAAGCCCCAATTTTAGTGCAACCGGAGTCGGGTAAAGAATTTGTAATTTATAGTGACGCCTACTTAAATGGTTTGGGGTGTGTACTCATGCAAGAAGGTAAGGTTGTAGCCTATGCCTCGAGACAGCTAAAACCACATGAGAAGAATTATCTGACCCATGATTTAGAGCTTGCAGCTGTAGTATTCGCCTTAAAGATTTGGCGACACCATTTGTACGGAGATAGATGTAGAGTATTTACCGACCACAAGAGTTTAAAGTACTTGATGACTTAAAAGGAGTTGAATTTGAGGCACCATCGATGGTTAGAACTATTAAAATATTATGAGTTGATCATTGATTACCACCCGGGAAAGGCAAATGTAGTCGCCGATGCCTTGAGTAGAAAATCGTTGTTTGCCTTGAAAGCTTTGAATACCCAATTGACCGTGTTTGAAGATGGTTCGATCTTAGCAGAATTGAGAGTTAGGCTAACTTTTCTTCATTAAATTTGAGAAGCTCAGTATAATAATGAGAAGTTTTAAGCGAAGAAAGATCAGTGTGAGTCTGGTGTTGAATCAGATTTTTAGGTTGGTATCGGCGGATGTTTAATGTTCAAAAATAGAATTTGTGTACCTTAAGATAGTGAGCTCATCCAGAAGATTTTACGAGAAGCACATAGTGGTAGTTTATCCGTCCACCCAGGCAGCTTAAAGATGTATAACAACTTGAAGAAAATGTATTGGTGGTCAGGAATAAAAAAGGATATTTCGGAGTTTGTTTCCAAGTGCTTAGTATGTCAACAAGTAAAGGCTGAACACCAAGTACCTTCTAGGCTACTTCAGCCTATTATAGTTCTAGAGTGGAAATAGAATTGTATCACCATAGACTTCGTGACCAGTTTGCCATTAACCCCAAAAAAGAAAGATATTGTATGGGTTATTGTCGACACATTAACTAAGTCAGCCCACTTTATACCAGTGCGTACAGACTACTCTCTCAGGAAATTAGCTGACTTGTATGTTTCCAAGATTGTGAAACTTCATAAGGTACCATTTTCAATTGTTTCAGATCGAGACCTGAGATTCACCTCGAGGTTTTGGGAAAAGTTACAAGAGGCTTTAGGAACCAAGTTAAGTTTTAGTACGACTTTTCATCCATAGACGGGCGGGCAACCGGAAAGAGTGATACAGATCTTAGAAGACATGCTTAGATGTTGTGTTCACGAATTGCAAGGAAGCTAGGAAAAATACTTACCATTGGTTGAATTCGCCTACAACAACAACTATCAGTCAAGTCTGAGAATGGCACCTTATGAGGCCTTGTACGGGCGAAAGTGTCGAACGCCCTTATATTAGACTGAGTTGAAAGAGTGTCAGATTCACGGGGTTGAATTAGTCAGAGAGGCTGAGGAAAAAGTTAAAGTGATTCGAGAATGCCTAAGAGCCGCTTCGGATAGGTAGAAATCCTACTTAGATTTGAAACGAAAGGAGATCGAGTTTAAGGTCGGTGATAGAGTATTCTTGAAAGTATCCCCTTGGAGGAAAGTCATCAGATTTGGTAGAAAAGGCAAGCTGAGTCCTCGTTTCATAGGACCTTATGAAATTACCGAGAGAATAGGGCCTATTGCCTATAGATTGAATTTGTCGCCAGAGTTAGAGAAGATTCACGACGTGTTTCACGTGTCTATGTTACACCGATACAGATCTGACCCTTCGCACGTAATTGCACCTACCGAAGTTGAAATTCTTCTAGATATGCCTTATGGGGAAGAACCAGTTAAGATCTTAGCTCGAGAGGTTAAAAAGTTAAGAAATAAGAATATACCACTTGTGAAAGTTTTGTGGCATAGACATGGAGTCGAGGAAGCTACGTGGGAACCCGAAGAGTCCCTGAGAGAGCAGTATCCAAACTTATTTACCGGTAAGATTTTCGAGGTCAAAAATCCCTAAGGGGGGAGAAATGTAACAGCTCGATTTAGGGCTTAGTCTGAACAATTGTCTCGAGACCACAAATCCAAAGTTAGAAAATTATTTTATTATTTTTAATGAGGTTATAGTATGGTTTTATTTGTGCATGAAAAATTAGGTGAGCTAATTTTAATGTTTTCAAGCCCGATTGCGAAAAAAGACTAAATCACATAAAAGGCAAAAGTTGTATTTTAGTACCCAAATGTGTTAAATAGCTAGGGAAATTAAATTAGAGGTATTTAATGGGCAATTATGCCCTTAATTGATAGCATAGTCGGCCATGAGACATAGAGGAGACAAATTTTTAAGAGTAGGTAGAATTTAGTGACTATTTTGACCAAAAAGAAATAAAATAGAAAAAGGTTGTCAATTTCTTTTCTTCTCATCTCTTTCCACTGAAAATATCAGCCATGAAAAGGGGTTTGAAAGCTTAAATTTGTAGCAACTTGTTCCTCTCACAAATCAAGATTTACCAAATCTGAACCTAGACCAAGGGAAGGCCAAGCAAACCGACTAAACCGAGTAGTCGAGTACTTTTTGTAAACCGAGGTAAGTTAAACGTAAATAATACAACTACATTGTTAATACTTGTATTCATATCGCCATCGTATTGATATTGTATGAATTGTTGAGTTATCAATTGAGAATGCATAGCAATATTTGAGATAATAGAAGTATCTCATTGAAACATTAGGATACGAACTGGATATTCGTGCCAAGGCATTAGGTGGTTTGTGCGCCAGTGTAAGGCATGTCTGGGACATGCTTCGGCCACATACTAAGAGCCACTGTAAGACCATGTCTGGGACATGGCATCGGCATCCAGCGCGAGGGCTAGTGTAAGACATGTCTAAGATATATTTATTTTCAATAAATGCAAATTATTTGTATTATTTGTTAAATATAAAGTGCTACCAGCATTGGTCTTATTTTTAGTAGTGTGTGCAAAGTGTGTGTGTGTGGCAAGTCCCGCTTGAACCAGCGTAGGGATAGTGGGCATAGTGCCCAGGGATGGTTGAGCATCCGAACTCGCTGAGTTTGAGTCCGAGTTCAAAATTAGGACATGGAAGAAGATTATTATGTCTTAGTTTCACATGAAACAAATGAATAGGTAAAGGAATTATATGGTTAAAAGATATTTGGAATTTTAGTGGAAACAGGGTCTGTAAAGAGTTTCAAAATCCCCTGTTCCAACTTTCTTAGAAATTCAATTAGTAAATTTTTAAAGATATAATTAGGTGGTGTATTTTATATCCTCAGAATCCTTATTGAGTCTAGTTTGTAGTAGAAACAAACCTCTATAGCCATAGTAGGAATTTTGTACAGAGAGAAATATGGTTGTAGTAACAGAGGTCAAACCAGTCAAGTCCTGAATAACAGGGTAACTTTAACTAATAAACTGTACTAATTGGCTCAACCAAAAATTCTAGAAAAATTAGTAGATAGGTATATGAGTCTAGATTCAAGGAAATTTACGGATCTTAATTTCGAGTTTTGTAACTTGGAGATATGATTTTTCTTGTGACTGTGACACAAGTAGCTTAAAAACTGTGGAATGTAGAAACAAATAATCCAAAGTTCTAAAATGAATTTGGAAGAATTTGGAGACTAGAAATTGGAAGAAAAGACCGAAGGAGCAGCTTCATTTTCACAAAGAACCTTTGAAAGTCAAGGAAGTTTTAGTAGTAAGGGCATTTTTCCAAGAAAAGCTGAGCGGGTTAGCAAAGAAGAATGGTCATTTAGTTATTAAAATGAATTATGTTGTCGCCAAAACAAAATTAAATGAATTTTTGTCCATCTTCTTCATTAGGCCGAAATTTCAAGGGTTCTCCATAGCTTGGATTCTTAAACAGTCATTGTTTCAGTGATATAATACACATCCTAGTTTGATTTCAAGCTTCCAAGAATGCTCCATAGTAAGTGATTGCCAAGCCCAAAAGAATTTGGAGTTTTAAATGTTCTTTACGTTTTTCGACTGAAGCAGAGAGCCAAGAGTAAAACCAGTTTTTACAAGAGATCCAAAGAATGAGGAATTGATTCGATTATTTCATTCATCCGTAGTACGAAATGTATAATGACTTGAAGAAAATGTATCTTGCTTAATTTGATTAAAATGGAAATGGGACTTGGACATGGATTTTGTCAGGATGCTATGACTCAATAGCAATAATTTAACCTAGGGTTTATATTTGGTAAAAATACCCATAGGTTGAAATTTGTGTATTTTGATGTTTTTGATGATAGAATATGAAAATCTTTTACGCAGACCTTTAAATTATGTTAGACAACTTGCACTTAAGTCCGCGCTTTCGATTTTAAGCAAAAAGCAGAGTAAAGCAGAAAGTATGTTTTGTTAAGTGATGTAGTGGCAGTATGTTTTAGGAGCTGACTGTTGTATAGTGAGCAAAAAGTGATCAGCATGAGATTGTAAAACATAAGAATAAGGAATAAATCGTTTAAAACTCCTAGAAGCCTAGAGGTCTTAAATAGCAAAAATGTAAATATGTAAAAGTTTAGGAAAGTTTAGTAAAAGTTGCACATGGCCCACATTTGAAGCTTCCAAGCTTAAAGATTAAAATTGATAATGTGAGTATTAAATAAGCTAAATGTGTTATTTTAGATCAAGAAAGATTAACTTGCGTGGAATAAAGGGGCTTAACTCAGTAAAATACCTACAGTCGATCGAAGAGAAAAGTGAAGCATGTTGTAAAGATTGTGGACTAAATTGCAAAAATCTTTGTATTTTGATAATGTACCAAATAAGCTAAATTCATGTGAAAGACGTGGAAATCATGCATCACTATACTATGAGAGCTAGTGTAAGACCATGTCCGGGACATGGCATCGGCATAGAGATAGCGGTGTAAGACGTGTCCGACACGCGGCTAAGAGTTGTGCTAGTGTAAGACATGTCTAGGACATGCATCAAGACGCACATACGAGTGCGTTGTGCTAGTGTAAGACATGTCTAGGACATGCATCAGGTCTCATACGATAAGATATAGGACATGCATCGGTCTCGTATAGCGATTGTAGACGTGTCCGGGACATGTATCGGCAATAGATCCCATGTTAAAGGTTCAGAGAATATCCAGTAGTATTCTAAATGTTTTAATGGTGAGAGTTATAGATCAATCTTGATAAAGAAGGAATAATCACGTTGTGAGTGTTACAGGTACCTATATGGTAAGCATAAGTAACGAGCTTAATTTAGAAAATGTGACTCGAGTAGATGACAAAGAGTAAGTTGAATTATGTTTACATTTGAGCATGATATCTAGTGGTGAGATTGTTGTTGTATATTTATTTATATGCAACTTACTAAGCTTTGTGTTTACCCTCTTTCCTTTCCCTCTTCTTTCAGCATTATCTAGCTAGCTCGAGGATCCCTTAAAGTTAGGGATATCGATCACACTATCACCTGCAGCATCCAGTATAGTTTGATTCATATTTTTTAAGGTGGCATGTATAGGGCTAGACTAGTATAGTCATCATGAGAATTGTTTATGTATTTTGGCCAAAGTCAAAAGCCTTTTATTTTGTATTAAGCCTAGAATAATGGCTATTATTCATTTTGATGAATGCATATGATGTTCTTTCTATGGTTGAATTAATGTTCATTGTGATGAGATGGGTATATTGAAATGATCGTGTGTAGATTGTGCAAGATGTATGCCAAAGGGCTTGGAAAATAGCATAATTTGTCCATACGGGCGTATGTCTAGGCCGTTGGTGACACACGGTTCACGCCCACAGGGGTGGGTTATGGCCGTGTGTCCTCTGCACCTAAAACTTTAAAGTCATTCTAGCACATGGGTAGGCCACACGGGCGTGTGTTGCCGTGCCATGAAGTCAGTATGTAAGTTAGTAGCACATGGGCAAGAGACACGGCCATGTGTCTCGGCTGTGTGAAGGACATGGTTGCTGGGCACGAGTGTCTGCTTGGGCCGTGTTGTTTTGGCAGAATGCCCAGGTTTTCAGACACGGGCTCGAGACACAGGCATGTCCCTAGAGCACGGGCGTGTGCTCTATACCCACACGGGCATGTGAAGCTTTGATGCAAGAGATTTTTCTAAGTTTTAAATGTGGTCCCGGTTGGGTCCTGAACCACCCCGAATGTATGTTTAGGTCCTCATAAGCCCGCATAAGGGACATATTACATGGAAAAGGAAAAGTTTTAAATTGTTTGAAATTTCATGGCCCTGTTTTACAAAGTTGATTGAGTTAAAGTCAGGTAGCACCTTGAACCCCGTCCTGGTGTCAGATGCGGGCGAGGGGTGTTACATCAGTTCTTTATACGAAGGTTTAGAGAAATCCAGATACGGGGATCATCATGTTACTATAATCAAGATAGAAACACGTTCATAATTGACATAGTCATCATAAGTTGAAGAATATACCCTAGATACGAGTGATAATTGATATTTTACGAAATGAAGATAACAAGAAAACCAGAATAAAGAAATCCAAGACAGAGGAATCCAAGATAAATAAATCCAAGATACAGAAATCCAGGATACCATATCATAATGAAAGATCCAGAACAAAACTCATAAGAAAATATGAAGGATCTCGATAATTCCTCAGAGAAAATAAGTCTAGAAGAGTACATCAGTTCAACTTACTAGAATTAGGTGCAACAATAATAATATACCTTTCAACATTATTCCTCAATTATTTTTGCCATCATAAATCTCACATCATGCTTTTTATTGAAGAAGTTCAGTTCTGAAGAAATTCCAGTTAATACATTTCTCAACATCTTACCTTACTAGTCTTGTCTTTACTTATCATTTCACTTTAATCTCTGATCATATTCATAATCATTCTATAGCTGAACCCTTTAGTATCATACTTGTGAGCTTATTCAACTCTTCTTTACAGGACACCACTCTGGTAAAGAGGGTGGGGTTGTAAGGTCCCTAACTCGTTTCTCATTGTAAGGTCCCTTACTCGTTTCTCATACTCATATACATATAACACTAGTTCATTATCAAAGTAACATTTTCACGAGCATATCATTCACTTCAGGCAACCATTATTCACGTTCGTATGACACAAACTTTCTAGTTATCTTATTTAAACATGTGCATTCATGCATACATTTTACGAATGTCGAATGACCTTACTTATTACATTCATTTAATAAAAAAACTCAATCACATAATATCATATGACTATCAAACAAACATGGATGAGTTTATCACAACATAAACTTTCATATCATACCTCATCATATACATTTCATGAACTCTTATTCACACCTTTCCAATTTTCGACTCATTATAATTGCACTTTACTAAAATGCTTGAGTACCACTAGCAACTTGGCCGGGTGTAACTCTGTTGGAGAGTACCTTTATCTAAACAAGATAGCTCTCATTCGCGTCGGGAGATATCATACTATCGCAGAATTGTGGCATGTATAGCTAGACTCTCGTATACGCTAGGTTAGTCTGAGAACCGACTAAACCATAGCTCTGATACCACTAAATGTAACACCCCCTACCCGTGTTTGAAGCCGAGAGAGGATACAAGGTGTTATCAGACTTAAACATATACAACCATGCGAAATCAAGCCATAAAATTTCAACCAATTCAAAAACATTCACACATATGCACATTGTCCCTCATACGGGCCTCTGAGGCCCAAAACATACATCAGGAGTGATTCGGGACTAAACCGTAAACTTATGAAACTTTTAGGAAACTTAGAATATTTTTCACATTTCGGAGAGCCACAGGCCGTGTGGGTAGGCCGTCTGCTCACACACACCCGTGTGGCTTGGGATCCGCCTGTGTCCCTTTCCCGTGAAGCTCTCTATTTGTGATTTCATCAAACTAATGGGGTCACACGCCTGTGTGTTAGGCCGTGTGGAAAATTAAATTATCGAAATTCAGGTGCAGACTTTACACAGCCTGGGCACATGCCCATGACCTGAGGTCGTGTCCTCCACATGGCTGACATACACGGCCGTGTCTCTGCCCGTATGTTTACTATTAGGCATTCTAATTTGCATTAATAAGGGTACAGGGGACACACGGCCGAATCACATGCCCATGTGGGCTGACTGTGTGTCACACACGGCCTAGACACATGCCCGTGTGTCTACCCATGTGGACAACTTTGAGGCTATTTTCCAAGCCAATTGCCACCCTCAATAACAAATGCACACTCACATATCAAATGGCATCCCAATATACATAAGTGAGCACTTAAACACTCACAAACATACTTAATCCATGACTTTGTAATGTCAATAAATCACATACTCTAACTATCATGCTTTCTTATGGCATTCCACACCAATTTCATATTTATTCATCTTTATAGTCTTTCTTTCAAGTTACTTATTTACAACATAAATATGGTCATACCTATTAGTCCTCATTCATTCACCAACACATAAGTCATTCATCTCACACAAAATCTACAAGCAACCAAAAACTATATCAAAGTATAGACACATTTGCATGCATGCATAAATGATTAGGGTTATCATCCCAATAATCAATAGGAGCCACCTCTCATGGCTATATACAAATGAATCATTGTAAGCCAATATCTTTGACCAAATCATAAGAACACATATCATAATAACTAAGCCTCTATACATGCCACTCACTTGAAACATTTAAGACATTCGATGTTCCAAATTGATAATTCGATAGTGTGATGCTGCCTTCGATGATCTCCAACCTCGAGCTGACCTGACAACACTAAAAGAAATGGAAAGGAGGGAGTAAGCTTTACACTTAATAAGATCGCATGAAAATAATAAGCAAGGAATTAATATGCTATTTCAATTTCTCTCTATTTATTCAAAATCAAATCAAGTTGTTTTCTTGAGTCAAAGTCACTAAATTATTTATATCTAGAGTTACGGAACTCCAAATTAAGATCTGCTAATTTTCCAAGAAACTAGACTCATATATATTCTCACCATAAAATTTTCAGAATTTTTGGTTTAGCCAATTAGTACAGTTTATTCATTAAATTCACCCCTGTTTCGCTATCTGACAGTTTTGACCTCTCTTCACTAAGAATTAATTATCTCATAGTAAGGAACTCGGATGATGTTCCCGTCAATTACCTTGAAAAGAGACTCAACAAGTATTTTAAGCATATAAATTATAACCCATAACTATTTTCCTAAAATTTTTAATGAGTTTTCCAATGTTAAGACAGGGGAGCCCGAGATCACTCTAACCCTGTTTCACAAAATTTAAATATCTCATCATACGAGATTTTTCTTTCACCGTTTCCTTTATCTAAAAATAGACTCCATAAGCTTTAATTCCATATTTTATTCAGCCTTTAATTCAATTTCCACTATTTTTGGTGGATTTTCAAATTCAGACCACTGCTATTGCCCTAATCTGTCTTAGTGCAACATAATGAGAGCAATCACAAATTTGTCATAGAAATTATTCTCAGAAATATCACTCATTCATTTGCACTATTATCACAAGTCCATTTCATTTCACATGTCAATCACATACTCATGGGTTTCGAGCACGTACTTGTGCTATCTCTTAGCGCAACCACTCGTCCAAGCAGGACAATCATATGCATCATACTAGTAATCAACTAAGCATAGATGAGTTTATAATTTCATGTATTTCCATTCCATTTCTCATATCAATCTCGTTGAATTCCTCAGAATCTGGATGGATATCCTATTTATCATCAAATCATGCAAGTGATCATTTTAAAGCACGCACTCCTGTGAACCTCGCTCTTACGGCGGGATTACCAGTCCAGGCTAAATCCCTTTCAAGGACATGTACTCTAATGAGCTTGGATCTGAATTACCAGTCTAGGCTAAATTCAGACCCTAATTGGATTACCCGTCTGAGCTAAATCCATAATGCACACATATTCTTCAGGAGGCTAAATCACCTTAGGAACACCCGTCCAGGCTAGATCCTTTTTATCGTCAATTCATTTCTAAAAATCCATTGATTATCCTTTTTATTTAACTGGGATTTTCTCTTTTCATCATGTATATCAATATGCATAGATGATCATGCAATGTACATGCAAATCAACACATTTTCATGTTTATTTTAGCTTAAAATCCATACAATCAAAATAGCATGTCACCTTGTTTCTATACAAACTTACTCATTTCATTTAAATTATCATATTCCACCAAAATTTTTATTAACATCAAATTCAATACAATCATGGCAAGACATATTTTCATGTATAACAATAATAACATAAATAACATGCTTATTAAATCACGCGAACATACCTCGAATACGAAAACGGCAAAGTTACCATTTTAATCCATAACCTTGTATTTTCTCGATTTAAGCCCAAATCTCTATTTCCTTGATCTATCATTTCAAATATAGCCTATTTAATACACACATTGTTCAAATTGACCCAAAAATCATACGTTTACAAATTTTCATTTTGACCACTAAACTTTCACATATTTGCACTTTCGTCCCTAAGCTCGTAAAATAAATTGTGTTCAATTTCTTGATTACCCAAGCCCAGCCGAACCATATTCAATTTTATGGCAGCCCACATTTCTCATTAAAACCCATTTCTTTTCTAATACCCATTTTACAATTTTTACAATTTAGTCCTTTTTAGCCATTTTCATGCAAAATCTCTTAGTAAAAGTTGTTAAACACACTCCAATCTTTCATATTCTACCATTAAACATCAAAACACTAGGTTGTCAAGCATGGGTAAATTTTTAAACATAAACCCTAGCTAAAAATAATGGTAGAAATGAGTAGAGCATGTTACCGGGATTTCAAAAATGTAAAGAATATCAAAAACGGGGCTTGAATGCAGTTACTATGGAGCTTGGAAGCTTGAAAACCCTAACCATGTCTACTCCCATGCAATATTTGGCCATAGGTAGAAGATGGACAGGAAATTTGGCTTTTATTTTGTCTTTTAGTCGATTTAATGACCAAATGACCAAAATGCCCTTTTAGCCTTTCTTTAAAATTTTATCCATCCAAGCCCATTTTTGTCCAAAATTTTAGAACTTGGTCAAATTGCTATTTAAGACCCTCTAATTAAAAATCCAATTCAATTTCATACTAAAAACTTCTAGAACTCATATTTTGCAATTTATTCAATTTAGTCCCTAAAGTCAAATTGGACACTTTTCACATAAAATTTCTTCATGAAATTTTCACCCAAGCATGTAAACATATCATAGGCTTTATAATAATCATAAAATAATTAGTTCTACTTCAGATTTGTGGTCTCAAAACTACTATTTTGACTAGGCCCTAATTCGGGGATGTTACACAAAGGGCTTAGTAGATAGCCCTATATCGTCCACACGGGTAGACACACGGGCATGTGTCTAGGTCATGTGTGACACACGGCCAGCCCCATGGGCGTGTTGTCCGGTCATGTATCCCCTGCACGTAAAAATTTCAAGTCAGTATGCATGGTAGTAAACTCACGGGCAGTGACACGGGCGTGTGTCTCAGCCGTGCGGAGGATACGGCCCCTGGAAACTGGTGTGTGCCTCGGTTGTGTGCCCTAAATTGGATGTTGATGTCAAAAATAGAATGTCAAGGTTTTTAGACACGGACTAGGACACGGGTGTGTCATGGCCGTGTGAGGGACACAGGCCATAGACACTAGCGTGTGTCAGGCAGTGTGAAAACCCCTGTAGGTTCGAATTTAGAATTTAATTCACACGGGCATGGGACAGGGGCGTGTCCCTAGGTGCTTAGGCCATATCTATCACACGGGCCATCAGCATGGCCATGTCATAATGGCCACACGGGTGCGTTGCCCTTCCGCACGGGCGTGTGCCCTATTTCAAAGGGCATTTTTATTAAGTTAGTTTCGAATGGCTTTTAGTGGATGTTTGAGGCCTCGTAGGCCCATATTAAGGAGTTTAAACAAAGTTTGTAAAAGTTTTAAAGTTAATCGAGTCTTGGTGTCTCAAAAACGTTTGGATGCATGTGTTTAAGTTTAGTAACGCCTCGTATTCCATCTCGACGTAGGGCACGGGTGTGGGGTGTTACAGTTGTATTGCTCGATCTTGCATTCTGATATTTGTCTTTCTCGGGTAACTCAGGACAATCCCAAATAAAGTGATCTTGCGAGCCACATCTGAAACTGCCTTTGCTATTCATCCAGTAGTCTCCAAAATGTCATCTTCCTCACTGTTGACACTCGGGTTTGTTGGTTCTAACACTACCAACACTCAATACTGAAGTGGATTGAGTTTTAGGACTCATGTACTACTTTCCACGATCTCTATTAGAATACCCCACTAAAGTTGACAAACAATTATACGAATCTCAAGATTTCTTTCTCGAATCTCTAATTTCAGAATTGGCTTTTTTCTTTTCTTTTCCAAGTTCCTCGGCTTTGCAAGCTCTGTCAACTAACACAACAAATTCTTTCAATTCAAGAATCCTCACTAGAAGTCTAATGTCTTCGTTCAACCCTTCTTTGAATCGCTTACACATAATTGCCTTAGTAGAGACGCATTCTCGAGCGTATTTACTGAGTCTCTCAAATTCTCTTTCGTACTCGGTCATAACCATACGACCCTATTTCAGTTCTAGAAATTCTTTATGTTTTTGGTCGATAAAAAACTGGCTTATGTATTTCTTTCTGAACCCAGTATGAAAGAATTCCCACGTGACTCTTTCTCTAGGTACCATGGATATCAAAGTGTTTCACCACTGATATGCAGTATCTCCCAAAAGTGATACAACGCATTTGACACACTCTGTTGGCGTACAAGATAATTCATCAAATACTCAGATCATATTCTCAAACCAAAACTCGACTCTCTCGGGATCATCATCAACAGTAGCTCTGAACTCTTTAGCCCCGTATTTTCAAATTTTATCCACAGGTAGCTTACTCAAGCGTAAAGTTTCCACACCTTAAGGAGCTATGGGAACCGATTGAGGAATAGGTGGGGTGGAGGTTGCTGAGTAGCAGAATTAGTTCGAACAAACTTAGTGAACCACTTGTTCATCATTTCTTCCTTGGCCTCTCCTTCCTAACTACCAGACACAGGTCTTGATTCAGATGGCACTGCTCCGTGAATGGAGGCTGGTGCATTACTTTCAACATCATCAGCCACTGCTCGATTGGGATCCATAGCTATATAAAAAAAGAACATAATTTAAAACTGTCAGGAGATATCACACTATCACAGGTTATATATGGCATGTACAGCTAGACTCATATACGCTACGTTAGTCTTAGAATCAACTAAACGGTAGCTCTAATACCAATAAATGTAACACCTCTAACTCGTATCTATCGCTGGAATAGGGTTACAGAGTATTACCGGACTTATTACTTAAATAATCATACAATTCACATACATTTCCCATTTCCAAATAAAAAAAATCATTTACATTCATCCATGTCGTCCCTAATACGAGCCTACGAGGCCCAAATTATAAGTGGTTTGGGACTAAACCAATAACTCAAGAAGTTTTCAGCAAACTTAAAAAATTTTCAAAATACTGGGGACACAAGCCCGTGTCACAGGCTGTATGGACATTCGCAATGGGATCACATGGTTGCGTACTAGCCCTGTCTGACCCCGTGTAACTCTCTGACTTGGGTTACATGACCAACCACACGCCCATGTGACTAGCCCGCGTACCTTTTAGAATGGCCACACACGCTCGTGTGCCAGGCCGTGTGCTAGGCTGTGCCAAACCTGTAGGGTACACTAACTTATGCCACATGGCCAAATCACATACTCTTGTGCTCTGTCGTGTGGAGCATACTGACTTGGTTTCTAATTAAACAATAGGGGACACATGGTCATGCCATTTGACCGTTTGTCACACACGGCTGAGACACACGCCCGTGTCTCTACCCGTGTGGACAAAAATAGGTTATTTTCCAAGCCATTTTTCTCACCCAAATTTGCATTCACCTACACAATACAAATGGCATAAATAGACATTCAAACCAATCTCAACCAAGCCTAATTCATACCATTTCAACACTAACAACCACAAGGAACACAAGTCTCTTCATTATCCATTCCATTTCATACCAATTTCATATCTCAAAATCACCTAATTGTTCACTTTTAATTATGCATTATTTTACCTAAAACCACAAGCATACCAATCTTAAGTTTCAACTATTTGGTACTCGAAATACCAATTCACAACAAGCATCACATAGTAAATATCAACCACATAACAAAAGGCCTTTATGCATATATATATACATCACCAAGTATACCAAAATAAGCCAAGTCACATGGCTATACACATAACTAAACATTCATCATTTACAAGCCAAATCAAATGGCTAAATCCATTATCAACATAAAGGCCAAAATAACCACAACTCCTATACATGCCATATAACCAAATACACAAGTTCAAAAGTATCAAAATGATAGCTTGATAGTGTGATGAGATCTCCGACAACTCTCAAATCTGAGAAAGCTTCGATAAACACTATAAAACACGAAAAAGTAAACAGAGTAAGCTATAAAGCTTAGTAAGTTCGTATAGCAATAAACTCAACTTACCATATATACATAATACAAGCAATTAACATATCATAACATAACTCGTATTGATCCACAAACCTATCACATATTCATTCACAAGGTTAGATATGAAATTCACAAGTTTCTTCGATTCAATACTTGTATGGTTCCATATCCTTGATACCACTTGGAATAATATCGAATACTCGGGAATCTCGCACCCTAAGTGCCAATACATAGTCGTAGCTATCTCAGTCCCATATCTCATATAATGCTCACTCTCAAGCTATCAATAGGTCTGCTCACACAAGCTAACGGTCAAGACGTAACTACACGGTCTTTGCTCACACACAAGTTTCGAATCAGAATCTAGCAACATCATGCCAAAAACTCAAATGCACCGATAGAACATACAGACTAGCACCCAAATCACATAACCCCTAATGCCATGTCATTTTTATCCTAATCTATTCCAAAGGTTTAACCGAGATTTCCAATTGCTGAATCTTCGTCGAACATATCCATAAGGTCATATTCACAATTAATTCAATAATAACATATTTAAAACACAACTATATTTATGCTTATTAACATACGAACTTACCTCAATCACAAAAACGAGGAAATGGATCGACTAGTCTAATACTTTATTTTTTCCCCGATCTAGATCTAAACTTCACTTTTCTTGATCTATATAATACTAATTTAAATTATTCAATTATCATTCTATTCAATTTAGCCCAAAAATCACATTATGGAGAAATTAAAATTTTACCCCTAATATTTTAACATTTTTACAATTCAGTCCTTAAATCATAAAAATACAAACCATTAGGTCCCTACCCATGCTATCTGAATTTCCCTTATTAACATAGCAGCCCATATTTTTCATTAATTTCACAATTTAACCATGAATTTTTCACATTTTACAAATTAATCCCTAATTTGCAATTTCAACCAAAATCACTTAACAAATGTTGTTTATTTAACAACAACCATTCATTTTCTATCATCAAACATCAAAATACAAACATATTCATCAATGGTAAAACCCTAAACCATTAAAATTTTTGCAAATTAGTCTCTGGGCTAGCTAGATTAAACTACGACTCGAAAACATAGAAATCATTAAAAACTGAGTCAAAATCACTTACATGCACAAAGGGAACTTGGTCGAATGCTTCAAGCTATTCCCATGGCTTTTTTATGCCCTAATTTCAGCTTGGAGAAGATGAATGAACCAAAAATTTTCATTTGTTTTATTTAATTTAACTTTAATTACTCAATACCAAAATTAACCTTAAAAATTATTACAAATTTCAAAATTACCAAGCCATTATCATCCACTAACATATTAATGGGCTATTTACCATATAAGGGCATCCACTTTAAGGTTCTGTAGCTATTAGACACCTTTAGCTAATAGAACTCAAGTTTTGCACTTTACGCGATTTAGTCCTTTCTATCAAATTGAGCACTCAAATGATAAAATTTCTTAACAAAATTCTTAAACAATCATACTAACATGTTGTAGACATTAAAATAATAATAAAATAATTATTTTAACCTAGAATTTGTGGTCCCAAAACCACTATTTTGATTTAACTAAAAACAGGTTGTTACAATGATCGTTCTGCCACCTTTATAGGATATTCTGGAAAAGAGCGAGGCGCTCAACGCTCTAACCCGAGATCCTCGTCTCCATCTATAACTAGTGTTAGTAGTGTCAGTAACCCCAAACTGAAATGTAAATTTTGTAACGAATTTCATTTTGGGAATGTCACTTGAAAAGTGGGGCCTGTTACCGATGTTGTTCCCTTGATCATTTTCTTAAAGATTGCCCTGAAAGGATTGAAAAAGATACTGATCAAACTTTGAAACCGAGTAATCCCGCCTCGAGAGGCAGACCACCCTGTCACCCTGGCAATGTCAGTGGTAGCCGAGGTACTACAAGGGATACAACAGTCAAATCTGAGGCTCGAGCACCGGCAAGGACATATGCTATTCATGCTAGAGAAGATGCTTCTACACCAGACGTCATTACTAGTACATTTTCTCTACTTGATACTGATATTACTGCTTTGATTGATCCTGGTTCAACACATTCATACATATGCATAAATTTAGTGTTTGTTAAAAATTTACCTGTTGAATTCACTGAATTTGTGGTTAAAGTTTCAAACCCCTTGGGCTAGTATGTTATGGTGGATAAAGTCTGTAAAAACTATTTGTTTATGGTAAAGGGTTATTGCTTTCCGGCTGATTTAATGTTATTGCCATTTGATGAATTTGATGTGATTTTGGGAATAGATTGGTTAACCCATCATGATGCAGTGGTGAATTGTAAATAGAAATATATTGTGTTGAAATGTCAAAATGGTGAATTACTTCATGTTGAATTTGATAAACTGGATGGGTTATCTAATGTGATTTCAACAATATCAATACAAAAATATGTCAGAAAGGGTTATGATATTTATCTTGCATATGTGTTGGATACTAAAGTATCTGAGTCGAAGATTTAGTTAATACCGGTGTGAATTTCCTGATGTATTTCTGGAGGAATTACCTGGTTTACCACCGGTTAGAGAAGTGGAATTCTCTATAGATCTTGTTCCGGGGACAACACCTATATCCATAACACCTTACAGAATGGCTCCTACCAAATTAAAAGAGCTGAAAGCACAGTTGCAAGAGTTGATTGATAGAGGCTTTGCTCGACCCAGTTTCTCACCTTGGGGTGCACCGGTTCTATTTGTAAAGAAGAAAGATGGATCATTAAGGCTATGCATTGATTACAGACAAATTAAAAAGGTTACAATAAAGAATAAGTATTCTTTGCCTCGTATTGATGATCTGTTTGACCAGTTGAAAGGTGCCACTGTATTTTCAAAGATTGATCTTTGTTCTGGTTATTATCAGCTATAGGTGAAGGAATCAGATGTTCCAAAAATAGCTTTCAGAACCAGATACGGGCACTATGAGTTCCTTGTGATTTCGTTTCGTTTGAAAAATGCACCTACAGTGTTTACGATCTGATGAATAGAATTTTCATACCATATCTAGACAGGTTTGTGGTGGTATTTATAGATGATATTCTAATTTACTCTCGAGATGAAAATGAACATACAGATCATTTGAGAATTCTGTTACAAATGCTGTGAGAGAAACAGTTATATGCCAAATTCAGTAAATGTGAATTTTGGCTACGAGAAGTTGGATTTCTCGAACATATAGTATCTATAGAAGGTATTCGAGTGGATCTGAACAAAATTTCAGCCATTTTTAATTGGAAGCCACCAAAGAATGTGTAACACCCCTAACCCATATCCGTCCCTGGACTAGGGTTAAAGACATTACTAGACAAATCGGAACATTTAAAATTCATGTCATAAGTATCAAAGAATCAGAGATCAAACATCAATACAGAGTCCCTTATAAAGGTCATCGAGACCTTAAACACACAGTAGAAAGGGGTAGGGACTAAACCTAACACATATAATTTTTTTCCAAAAACTTAAACATTTTCAAAGAAGTACAGGTCACAGGCCGTGTGCCTTACACGGCATTAGACACGCCCGTGTGTCTAGGCTGGGTCAAAATAGGGCATACATACTGACTTGCTCACATAGCCACAAGACACTCCCATGTGCCTTGGCCACGGTCGAGTCTGACTTGGGCCACACGGCTAGCCACACGCCCGTGTGCCTTGGCCGTGCTCGAGCCTGAATTACAATTGTAGGGTACCTCATGGAACACATGGTCGTGCAACATAGCCGTGTGTTGCACGGCTGAGACACATGCCCGTGTCTCTGCCTGTGTGGGAAAAAATAGGCCATTTGAATAGCCAACTTGCCACCCCAATTGGGTCAAACCTACAAGCACCAAACCAAGCATATTTGTACACCAATTTCAACTAATCTCTATACCAAAACATACATTATTCATGCATTTACATTATCAATAAATTCCAACCTCAATTCATCAACCAAATCATACCAAAACCTAAACTAAAATCATACCAAAACATATGTTTCAATACATCATTAAATCTCATGCTCAAAACATACCAAAACTTATCAACATTGACCATTTCTTTTAGTCTTTCAAAACATACCATATAATTCATAATGCTTCACATATCATATAACATTTCCAACCATAAGTTCAAACATAACCTAGCCATGTCACATGGCATGATATATATACATTACAAAACATAATCAAAACACTTCTAGCCTATACATACCATACTTCAATATATACATTTTCAAAAGGTACCAAAATAAGGTTCAATAGTGTGGTGACAATCCTTGACGATCCCCGATCTCACAGTAGCTTCAATATCTATAAAACAATACAAACACACACAAAGTAAGCTTTCAAAAGCTTAGTAAGCCATATACAAGTAAACTTATCATTTCAAGCATATAAACATCATCAAATTACTTATACTTTATAGCCAAATACCAACACCAACTTCATATTCATATACTTAGATCTTAGTTCATCATTTGTACATATACTTACCTTTCACTTTCAAATATAGAACACAATTTGAACGTACCTGAATCGGATATAATTTCAAAAAGTCATTAATGTTCTCGGAATGCCCGTTTGAACCGTTCAGAAACATAAGGATATGCAGATAGCTCAAAAAGTATATACAATGCCAACGTCCCAAACGTGGTCTTACATGTAATCAAATATCGATGCCACTGTCCCAGATAGGGTCTTACACGAACTCAGATACAACGCCGATGTCCCAGACATAGTCTTACACATAAAACAGAAGTCGATGCCAACATCCCGGATGTGGTCTTACACGATAACACATATCAAAAAATCCTATGTCATGACATATGTATCCTAACTATTCCTAAGGTTTGTACGGGGCTTTTCAGACGTCGATACTTTGTCGATACTTTCTCGGATAGCACATATTGGGTTTGAATATTCATTTATCACAATTCAATATCATATAAATAATAATAATTCAATTCAAACACGTTTATTGGTATAATGACTTACCTCGTACGGATTTGAATGGACAGAATCAGCTATTGGACGATTTTCGACTTTCCCTGATCTAATTTTGTATTCTTTAATTCACGATCTATATAAATTAAAATTTAGCCATTTTATTCACCAAATCATTCAAATCAATCCATATACACATAATTAGGGCATTTTACAAATTTGCCCTCACTTTTTCACATTTTACACTTTAGTCCCTAATTTTCAAAATCACAAAATACACATAATTTCATTAAACATGTACATGGTTGAATATTCATAGCTCTCATACAAGTCCACATATTTCATTTATTTCACATTTTAGTCCTTCAATTTACAATTTTCACAATTTAGCCCATTTTACTCAAATTAATCAAAAATCCAAAGACAAAAGATATTAACCCAACATCAAACTTTCTTATTTCATCAGTTAAAAAAATAAAACTCATGAATTCATCCATGGCACATTTCAAAATCATCATCAAAATTAAAAATTAAGACATGGGTTTTATAGTAAACTAAGCAACGATCACAAAAATGTAGAAATTATCAAAAACCGAACAAAATACATACCTTAATCTTCAATCAAAGTGTCGAAACCCTAACTTGTGTTTTCTCTCTTATTTTCTTTTATTTATTCGGCCATATGATTAAATATTGAAGGAATCATCATGTTTTATTTCATTAATGACAACATAATATACATTTTACCATAATAAGATTATTATACACATTTAAATTCCACTAACCTTTGGCATATATGTCCATTCAAACTTTCAATGGTCAAATTACATCATAAGGACCTCTCTTTTAATAAGACAAATCAAATAGGCACTTTAATAATTAGCAGGCAACTTTTACAACTTACGCGATTAGGTCCTGTTTATCAATTAAACACACAAACAATTAAATTTTCATACGAAATTTTCACAAATGCCAATCCACATATCATAAGCACAGAAAATAATATTTAAATATTTTTCTAACTTAGATTTGTGGTCCTGAAACTACTATTCTGACTAGGGTTTAAACCAGACTGTTACAATTCTCCCCCTTAGGGATTTTCATCCCCAAAAATCTTACCGGTAAACAAATTTGGATATTGCCATCTTATAGCATCTTCAGGCTCCCACGTAGCCTCTTCAATACCGTATCGATGCCACATCACTTTCACTAACGAAATTCTCTTATTTCTTAGTTCTTTAACTTTGCGAGCTAGGATATGGATCGGTTCTTCTTCGTAAGTCATATCAGACTGAATTTCAATCTCAGATGGAGGAATCACATGTGAAGGATCAGATCTATATTGTCGAAGCATCGATACATGAAACACATCATGAATCTTTTCTAGCTCTGGTGGCAACAACAATCTATATGCTACCAGCCCGATACGCTTAGTAATCTCATACGGGCCAATGAACCTCGGACTCAATTTGCCTTTTCTACCGAACCGAAGTACCTTCTTTCATGGAGATACTTTCAAAAGTACTTTGTGCCCGATCTGAAACTCAATATCATTCCGTTTCAAGTCTGCGTACGATTTCTGACGATCTAACACTATTTTTAGACTTTCACGAATCACTTTTACTTTCTGTTCAGTCTCTTTGATCAAATCGACCCCATGTATCTTATTCTCATTGAGCTCAGTCCAATACAAAGGTGTATAGCATTTGCGATCATATAAAACTTCGTACGGTGCCATTTTAATGCTCGACTGAAAACTGTTATTATAAGTGATTTCAATCAAAGGCAAATACTGTTCCCACGAACCTTCAAATTCAAGAATGCAACATCTCAACATATCCTCGAGTAGCTGAATAATCCGCTCGGATTGACCATCTATTTGCAAGTGAAAAGCAGTACTAAAGTGCAATTTAGTACCCAGAGTATCTTACAACTTCTTCCAAAATCGTGATGTGAATCTCGGATCTCTGTCTAATACAATAGATAATGGCACACCGTGCAATCTCATAATATCGGAAATGTATAACTCAGCCAACTTATCAAGTGAGTAATCAGATCGTACCGAAATAAAATGGGCTAATTTCGTCAATCGATCTATTACGACCCAGATAACATCTTTCTTTCTCGGAGACAGGGGCAAACCCGAAACAAATTCCATTGCTACTCTATCCCATTTCCATTTCGGAATCATAATCGGCTGTAACAAACCATACGGCACTTGATGTTCAGCTTTAACTTGCTGACAGATTAAACATTTAGAAACAAAGTTAGAGATATCTCTTTTTTATTCCAGACCACCAGTAATGTTGTTTTAGATCATTGTACATTTTCGTACTACTCGGATGAACAGATAAACGACTGCTGTGAGCTTCACTCAAAATCATCTGAATTAACTCTGGATTTCTCGGAACATAAATTTGATCTCGAAATCTCAAACAATAATCTTTATCAATTCTGAATTCTAAATCAGAATCTAAATCACACTGAGCTCGCTTTGCCAAAATCTCATTATCAAACTTCTGAGCTTCGATAATCTGTTATAAGAACAAAGGTTTCGCTTTTAATTCTGCTAAAACCAAACCATCAACAGAAAGAACCAAATGAGCATTCATCGTACACAGAGTAAATAACGATTTTCGACTTAAAGCATCAGCAATAACATTTGCCTTACCCGAATGATAATCTATCACAAGTTAATAGTCTTTTAGCAATTCAAGCCATCTTCTCTGTCCTAGATTCAAATCTTTCTGAGTCATCAGATACTTCAAACTCTTATGATAAGAATATACGTGACATTTCTTACCAAACAGATAGTGGCGCCAAATCTTTAAAGTAAACACAATCGCGCTAACTCAAGATCGTGTGTCAGATAATTCTTTTTATGCGGCTTCAACTATCTTGAAGCATAAGCAATGACTTTGCCTTCTTGCATCAAAACACATCCTAGACCGATCAACGAAGCATCACTATAGATCATTAATTCTTTACCCGCTTCGGGTTGTACCAATACTAGAGCTTCAGTTAACAAAGTTTTCAACTAATCAAAGCTTTTTTGACACTTTTCAGACCATTCAAACTTAATATCTTTCTAAAGTAGCATTGTCAATGGAGTCGCAATCATCGAAAAGCCTTTTATGAATTGTCTATAATAACTGTTAAGTCCCAAAAAACTGCGGACTTCAGAAACATTTCTCGGAGGCTTCTAATCCAAAATAGCAGAAATTTTGCTCAGATCAACTCGGATACCAGATGCTGATATAATATGACCTAGAAAACCAACTTCACACAACCAGAATTTACATTTACTGAACTTCGCATACAACTATTTATCTCGCTGAATCTGTAGCGCTATTCTCAGATGCTCGGCATGTTTGGTTTCATCTCGTGAATAAATCAATATGTCATCAATGAATACGACAACAAATCGATCTAAATACGATCTAAAAACTTTATTTATCAAATCCATAAAGATAGCAGGCGCATTAGTCAATCTGAAAGGCATAACTAAGAATTCATAGTGGTTGTACCTTGTTCTGAAAAAAATTTTTGGAATATCTGAGTCTTTCACTCGCAACTGATAATAGCCTGATCTCAAATCTATTTTCGAAAACACAGCAGCTCCTTTTAATTAATCAAACAAATCATCAATTCGGGGCAGAGGATACTTATTCCTAATAGTTACTTTATTCAACTGACGATAATCTATACACATCCTCATCGTATCGTCTTTCTTTTTCACAAGCAGAACTGGAGCACCCTAAGGTGAGAAACTCGGTCTAGCAAATCCTTTGTTGGTCAATTCTTGCAACTGAGACTTTAATTCTTTTAATGTAGTCGGAGCCATTCTATACGGAGCTATCAAAATCAAAGTAGTTCCCGGTACTAACTCAATGCCAAATCCAACTTCTCGTATCGGAGGAAATCTTAGAAGTTCCTCAGGAAACACATCAGGGAACTCACAGACAACAGGCACAGTTTCAACTTTCTTTTCTGACACTTTCGAATCAATCACATAAGCAAAGTAGGCTTCACAACCTTTTCTCACAATACTCAAAGCTTTCATCGAAGATATCACAGTAGGTAATCCATTCAAATCACTAGATTCAATTCTGACTATTTCATCATTCTTGCATATCAAATCAATAGTTTTTCGTTTGCAGTTCACAATAGCATCATGCAAAGTTAGCCAATCCATACCCAGAATTATATCAAACTCATCAAAAGGTAACAATATCAGATCAGCTGGAAAATAAATGTCTCGAAACATTAACAGACAATCCTTGCAGACTTTATTAACCAAAATAGATTTGCCTAGAGGGTTCGAAACTCTAATTACAAATTCAGTAGACTCTACAAGTAAAGTCTTACTGTTCACTAAGTTCATGCATATATACGAATGTGTTGATCCAGGATCTATCTAAGTAATCAAAGAAGTATGATTAAGAGTAAATGTACACATAATCACATCTGGCGATGAAGCTTCCTTATGAGCTCAGATAGCATAGGCTCTAGCAAGTGCACAAGCCTCAGATCTAACAGTTGTATCTTTTATTCCCCTTTGACTGCCACTCACATTTCTCGTATTTCTGGGAGGTCTACCATGAGAAGCATTGCCACTTGGCCTCGACTTTTGCATAATTTCTTGCTCGACAGATTCAGGGCAATCACGGATAAACTATTCTAATGATCCACATCTGGAACAAGCCTGATCATACAGTCTACAATTATCGGGATGTATTTTACCACAATGCTTGCACTCAGGATGATCAAATTTAGCATTTCCAACACTGGTAACAGATGTTGCTGGAGCTTTGAAGTTCGAATTCAATCTAGCAAGATCTCTATTCGAATGTCCCACATTAGCCTTTGAATGACTATTATCATCTCTAAACTTTTTTGATGAAGATTGAAATGACTTGCTCGATGATCTCTTTCGCACTTCTCTAGCTTCAGAATCAGCTTTTCTTTTCTCTTTCCAAATATCTTCAGCTTTACATGCTCGTTCAACAAGCACAAGAAATTCTTTAATCTCAAGAATTCCAACTAACAAAAGGATATCCTCGTTCAAACCATCTTTAAATCTCTTACACATTATTGCCTTAGTAGATACACATTTACGAGCATACTGACTCAATCTTACAAATTTTGACTCATATTCTGTGACAGACATACGGCCTTTTTTAAGCTCGAGAAACTCTTTACATTTCTGGTCGATGAATCTCTGACTAATATATTTCTTTCAAAATTCAGCTTGGAAGAAATCCCAAGTGACTTGCTCACTTGGAACCATGGATATGAAAGTTTTCCACCAGTGGTACGTCGTGTCCCTCAGAAGTGAAACGACACATTTTATGCATTCTTCGGGATTTAATGACAATTCATCAAATACTCGTATTGTGTTCTCTAACCAGAACTCGGACCTTCCAGTGTCATCATTTGTTGTAACTCAGAACTCTTCGGCCTCATACTTTCTAATTTTATTGACTGGTGGCTTACTTAATTGAATTGGATTCACTTATGGCATAGCAGGGGTTTGTTAAGGATTTACCGGGGGTGGAGGTTGGGTTACAGCTGAATTGGTTCTAATATACTGGCTAAACCAGTCATTCATCATTTGATAGAAGGCTTGTCCAGCCTCATCATCACGGCTACTCGTAGCCGGTCTAGAATCAAATGGCGCCGTCCCTTGCGCAGGAGTAGGCGTATTGCTTTCGACATCGTCTGCTACGGCTCGTTTGGGATCCATTTTCTATATAAAAGCACATTTTTAATGTCAGGATTCATCACACTATCGCAGTTCATAAATATGACATGTATAGCTAGACTCACATACGCTATAGTAGTCCTAGAACCAACTAAATCATAGCTCTAATACTAATAAAATGTAACACCCCTAACCCGTATCCTTCGCCGGACTAGTGTTAAAGGCATTACCAGACAAATTGGAACATTTAACATTCATTTCATAAGCATCAAAGCATCAGAGATCAAACATCAATACAAAGTCCCTTATATAGGTCATCGAGACCTTAAACATGCATTAGAAAGGGGTCGAAACTAAACTGAATACATACAAAATTTTTCCAAAAACTTAAACATTTTTAAAGAAGTACAAGTCACACACCCGTGTGAACAGGCTGTGTGCCTTACACGACATTAGACACGCCCGTGTGTCTAGGCCGTGTCAAAACAGGGCATACATACTGACTTGCTCACATGGCCACAAGACACTCCCGTGTGCCTTGGCTGTGGTCGAGTCTAACTTTGGCCACACGGTTAGCCACACGCCCATGTGCCTTAGCCGCGCTCAAGCTTGACTTACAATTGTAAGGTACCCTAGTGGACACACAGCCATGCAACATAACCGTGTGTCGCACACGGATGAGACATACGCCCGTGTAGGAAAAAATAGGCCATTTGAATAGCCAACTTGCCACCCCAATTGGGTCAAAACTACAAGCACCAAACCAAGCATATTTGTACACCAATTTCAGCCAATCTCTATACTAAAACATACATTATTCATAGCTTTACATTATCAATAAATTCCAACCTCAATTCATCAACCAATCATACCAAAACCTAAACTAAAATTATACCAAAACATATGCTTCAATACATCATTCAATCTCATGTTCAAAACTTACCAAAACTTATCCATATTGACCATTTCTTTTGGTCTTTCAAAACATACCATATAATTCATAATGCCTCACATGTCATATAACATTTCCAACCATAAGTTCAAACATAAGCTAGCCATATCACATGGCATGATATATATACATTACAAAACATAATCAAAACACTTCTAGCCTATACATGCCATACTTCAATATATACATTTTCAAAAGGTGCCAAAATAAGGTTCGATAGTGTAGGGACGATCCTTGACGATCCCCGAGCTCACAGTAGCTTCGATATCTATAAAACAATGCAAACACACACAAAGTAAGATTTCAAAAGCTTAGTAAGCCATATACAAGTAAACTTAGCATTGAAGACATATAAAAATTATCAAATTACTTATACTTTGTAGCCAAATACCAACACCAACTTCATTTTCATATACTTAGATCATAGTTCATCATTTGCACATATACTTACCTTTCACTTTCAAATATAGAACACAGTTCGAACGTACCTGAATTGGATAAAATTTCACTAAGTCATTCATTTTCTCGAAATGCCTGTTTGAGCCATTTGGAAACATAAGGATACACAGATAGCTCAGAAAGTATATACAATGCCAATGTCCTAGACGTGGTCTTACATGTAATCAAATATCGATGCCACTATCCCAGACAGGATCTTACATGAAATCAGATACGATGCCGATGTCCCAGACATGGTCTTACATGTAAAATAGAAGTCGATGCTAATGTCCCAAACGTGGTCTTACACGATAACACATATCAAAAAATCCTATGTCATGACATATGTATCCTAACTATACTAAGGTTCGTACGGGGCTTTTCAGACGTTGATACTTTATCGATACTTTCTCGAATAGCACATATTGATTTTGAATATTCATTCATCACAATTCAATATCATGTAAATACTAAGAATTCAATTCAAACATGTTTATTTGTATATCGACTTACCTTGTACAGATTTGAATGGACAGAATCGGCTACTCGACGACTTTCGACTTTCCCCAATCTAATTCTGTATTCTTTAATTCACGATCTATATAAATTCAAATTTAACCATTTTATTCACCAAATCATTCAAATCAATCCATATACACATAATTAGGGCATTTTATAAATTTGCCCTCATATTTTTACATTTTGACACTTTAGTCCCTAATTCTCAAAATCACAAAATACACATAATTTCATTAAACATGTACATGGCCGAATATTCATAGCTCTCATACAAGTCCACACATTTCATTTATTTCACATTTTAGTCCTTTAATTTACAATTTTCACAATTTAGCCCATTTTACTCAAATTCATCAAAAATCCAAAGATAAAAGATATTAACCCAATATCAAACTTTCATATTTCATCATTTAACAACATAAAACTCTTGAATTCATCCATGGCACATTTCATAATCATCATCAAAATCAGAAATTGAGACATGGGTTTCATAGTAAACAAAGCAACGATCACAAAAACGTAGAAATTATCAAAAATCGAACAAAATACATACCTCAATCTTCAATCAAAGTGTCGAAACCCTAACTTGTATTTTCTCTCTTATTTTCTTTGATATATTCAGCCATATGATGAATGAATGAAGGAATTATCATGTTTTATTTCATTAATGATAACATAATATACATTTTACCATAATAACCTTATTATACACATTTAAATTCCACCAACCTTTGGCATATATGTCCATTCAAACTTTCAACGGTCAAATTGCATCATAAGGACCTCTCTTTTAATAAGACAAATCAAATAGGCACGTTAATAATTAGCAGGCAACTTTTACAACTTACGCTATTAGGTCCTTTTTATCAATTAAGCACACAAATGATTAAATTTTCATATGAAATTTTCACACATGCTAATCCACATATCATAAGCATGAAAAATAATATTTAAATATTTTTCTAACTCAAATTTGTGGTCCCGAAACCACTATTCTAACTAGGGTCTAAACCAGACTGTTACAGAACGTGTTTGAAGTTAGAAGTTTTCTGGGACTAGCTTGATATTATCAGAGATTTGTTAAAGGGTTCTCGATGATAGCTTCTCCGATGACTCGTTTGTTGCAGAAAGATGTGAAATTTGAGTGGTTTGAAAAATGTCAGCAGAGTTTTAATAGGTTGAAAGCCTTATTGACAAAAACACCTATGTTAACCTAAATCGGGAAAAAAATTTGTACTTTAGAGTAATGCATCATTAAATGGTTTAGGTTGTGTATTGATGCAATAAGGTAAAGTAGTAGCCTATGCTTCAAGACAGCTAAAACCACATGAAAGAAATTACCCGATACATTATCTTGACTTGCCAACAATTGTGTTTGCATTGAAAATATGGTGACATTATCTGATTGGTGAAAAATGTCCCATATTCACTGATCATAAAAGCTTGAAGTATTTGATGTCACAGAAAGATTTGAATTTGAGACAGCATAGGTGGCTTGAGTTATTGAAAAATTATGATTTGGTTATTAACTACCATCTGGGAAAAGCCAATATGGTTGTAGATGCTCTGAGCAGAAAATCCTTGTTTGCTTTGCGAGCAATGAATACCCGATTGTCATTATTTGATGATGGTTCAATCATAGCTGAGTTAAAACTAGATCGATGCTTTTGCAGTAGATTTCTAAAGCTCAGAAAGATGATAGTAAGTTACAAGCAAAATAGATACAGTGTGAATCAACTTCTGATTTAGGATTTCAGATTGGGTTTGATGATTGCCTATTATTCAAAGGCAGAATATGTATTCCAAAGAACTCGAAATTTGTACAGAAGATTTTACATGAAGCTCATAACAGTACCATGTCTATTCATCCTAGTAGTAACAAAATGTATAATGATCTAAAAAATATGCACTAGTGGCCGGGAATGAAACGGGATATTTTTGAATTTGTATCTAACTGTTTGATATGTCAGCAAGTAAAAGCTGAACATCAGGTTTTTTTGGATAATTACAGCTAGTTACTATACTAGAATAGAAATGGGAAAGAATTACCATGGATTTTGTATTGGGATTACCCCTATCTCTAAAGAAGAAAGATGTCATTTGGGTAATTGTCGATCGGTTAACAAAAACTGCACACTTTATTCCGGTACATATGGATTATTTCTTATATAGATTCACTGAATTATATATTTCTGAGGTTGTAAGATTGCATGGAGTGCTTGTCTCCACTATTTCTGATAGAGATCCTCTATTTACATCTCGATTCTAGAGCAAATTACAAGAAGCTCTAGGTACATAGTTACATTTCAGCACTACATTCCATACCTAGACTGATGGTCAATCTGAACGTGCAATACAGATTTTGGAGGTTATGCTTCAGTGTTGTATTTTGGAATTTGAAGGTAACTAGGGAAATATCTGCCTTTAGTTGAATTTTCTTACAATAATGGTTATCAGTCCAGTATCAAAATGGAACTGTATGAAGCTCTGTATGGTCGCAAATGTAAAACTCTATTGTATTGGATAGAACTCAGTGAGAAAAATTTACACGGAGTTGACTTAATCCATGAAACCAAAAAAAAGGTGGAAGTAATTCAGGACAGTTTGAAAGCAGCCTTAGATCATCAAAAATCTTATGCTGATCTTAAAAGAAAAGAAATAGAATTTTAGGTCAGTGCCAAGGTATTCTTGGGAGTATCATCTTGGAACAAAATTCTTCGGTTTGGTCATAAAGGAAAATTGAGTCCATGGTTCATTGAGCCATACGAAATTACAGAAAGAATTGGACTTGTTGCAAATCGGTTAGCCTTACCACCAGAACTTGATCGGATTCATAATGTTTTTCACGTGTCTATGTTACAATGGTATCGATCGAAATCTTCACATTTTATTTCTCCGTCAGAGGTAGAGATTCAGCCTGATATGACTTACAGTGAAGAACCAACCAAAATTCTGGCACATGAAACAAAAGAGTTAAGAAATAAAAAGGTAGCATTGGTAAAAGTTCTCTGGCAAAGACATGGTATAGAAGAGGCTACCTGGGAACTGGAGGATTCTATGAGGAAGCAATATCCCAATCTCTTTACTGGTAAGATTTTTGAAGACGAAAATTTTTAAGGGGGGAGAGTTGTAACAGCCCATTTTCAGTGAAACCGAAATAGTGGTTTCAGGACCACAAATTTGAGCTAGAAAGAAAATTTATTTTAATAGATTTATATGGTCTACATTATGATGGGAATGTCATATGAAAATTATGATAAGAAAATTTGACCGATTATGTGCTTAATTACAGAAAAGACCAAATTGCATAAAATGCAAAAGTTGGATTCTAGTAGCTAGAAGGATCAAATATCTATAGAATTCAAAACTTGAGGTCTTTATATGGTAATTAGACCATTAAAGAAAAGTTAGTAGATATTTTTGATGATTCATCCATGGAAATTTAGAAAAGGGGCAAGGACTAAATTAGAAATCAAAATAATTAAAAGATGATAAAGTAATAAATAAGAAATATCATCATATTATTATCATATTCATCCCCAAAATACATGGTAACCCTAGGAGAGAGAGAGAGAAGAAACTAATCAAGCTTAATTGGGTAAGTGTTCTTGTCTTGTTTTTAGTAATTTTTATATTTTTGAAATCAAAATATTCTAATATATCTATTTGGGGGATTAATTTGAAAATTTATCAAAGTATAAAAATTCTACCATGGATGAATATGCTAAAAATTTAAAATTTGTGGTAGAATATGAAAGGTTGTTGATAGATAAACAACTTTTACAAAGTGAATTTTGATGAAAACATGATTTAGGGACTAAATTAAAAAGTTGTAAAAGTTATAGAAAAAAATTGAATTTTGTGAAATAAAAAATGTGCTGTAAAAGTTATACTAAAATTTTAGTTAGGCTTGGAATAAGGATTAATGTAACACTCCTAATTTGTATCAATCGTTGAAATAGGGTTACGGAGCATTACCGAAATTATTACTTAAACAAATATACATTTCACATACATCTTCCATTACAATATAAAAATCATTCACATCCAATCATACAATCCATAATACGAGCCTACAAGGCCCAAATCATGCATTAGAAGTTGTTCAGAACTAAACTCATAACTCAGGAAATTTTTGGAAAACTTAGAAAATTTTTCAAAATATAAGGGACATAAGCCTGTGTGGCCCGACCGTGTGTCTCACACGACCAGAGACACGTCCGTGTCACAAGCGGTGTAGACATTAAAAATGGGATCACTTGGTTGTGTCCCAGCCTATGTTTGACCCCATGTAACTCCCTGACTTGGGTCGCATGGCTAACCACACGCCCGTGTGACTAGCCCGTGTACCATTTGAAATGGCCACACACACCCGTGTGCCAGGCCGTGTGCTAGGCTATGCCAAAATTGTAGGGTATACTAACTTGTGCCACGTGGCCAAGTCACACACCCGTGTGCTGAGTCATGTGGAGCATACTGACTTGGTTTCTAATTATGTACTAGGGGACACACGGCCATGTCACCAAACCGTGTGTCACACATGGCTAAGACACACGTCCGTGTCTCTACCCTTGTGGACAAAAATAGGCTATTTACCAAGCCCTCTTTCTCACCCAAACTTGCATTCACCTACACAAATCAAATGGCATATAACATGGCATAAATATGCATTCAAACCAATCTCAACCAAGCCTAATTCATGCTAATTCCATACCAACAACCACAAGACACTCAAATATCACAATAAGCCATTCAATTCATACCAATTTCACATTCTCAAATCACCTAAATGGTCACTTTCAATTATGCACTATTTTGCCTAAAACCACAAGCATACCAATCTCAACTTTCAACTATTTGATACACAAAATATCAATCCACAATAAGCATTACATAGCCATTATCAACCACATAACAAAAGGTCATTTGCACATACATATACATCACAAAATATACCAAAATAAGCCAAATCACATGGCTATACACATAACGAAAACATATTTCATTTACAAGCCAAATCAATTGGCTAAATCCATTATCAACATTTAGATCATAATTACCACAACTCCTATACATGTCATATAACCGAATACATAAGTTCAAAAGTACCAAAATGATAGCTTGATAGTATGATGAGATCTCCAATGACTCCTAAGTCCGAGCAAGCTTTGGTATTCACTATAAAACACGAAAAAGTAAATAGAGTAAGCTATAAAGCTTAGTAAGCTTGTATGCTTAAAATAAATCTTACCATAAATACTCAACTTAAGTAATTAACATAACTCATATTTATCCACAAACCTATCACATATTCATTCACAAGGTTAGATATGAAATTCACAAGTTCCTTCGATTCAATGCTTATATGGTTTATGTACATACCTGTACTAACTCGTATCAATCTCATACTTATCCATATCCTTGATATACCTGTTGAACCACTCAGAATAATATCAGATACTCGGGAATCTCGTACCCTAAGTGCCAAATACATAGTCGAAGCTCTCTCAATCTCATATCTCATATAATGTTCACTCTCGAGCTATCAATGGGTCTGCTCACACAAGCTGATGGTCAAGACGTAACTACACGATGCTGCTCACACAAGTTGATGAGAATCCACAACACATGCCGAAAAACTTAGCCACTAGTAGAACGTACGGACCAGCACCCAAAACACATAACCCCTATTGCCATGTCATTTGTATCCTAACCTATTCCTAAGGTTCAACCGGGATTTCACATTGTCAAATCTTCGTCGGACATATCCGTAGGATCGTATTCACAATTAATTCAATAATAAATCATTTAAAACACAATTATATTAATGCTTATTAACATACGAACTTACCTCGATTCACAAAAATGACGAAATGGAACTACTAGTCTAATACTTTATTTTTCCCCTAATCTAGATCCAAACTTCATTTTTCTTGATCTATATAATATCAAATTTAACTTATTCAATTATCATTCTATTCAATTTAGCCCAAAAATCACATTTTGGCAAAATTTCACTTTTACCCCTAATAGTTCAACTTCTTTACAATTTAGTCCCTAGCTCATAAAAATACAAATTCATGAAATTCAACTTATACCCATGCTAGCCGAATTTCCCTTATTATCATAGCAACCCATATTTTTCATTATTTCACACATTTACCACACAATTTATCACATTTTTCAATGTAATCCCTAATTGACAATTTATCAAAAAATCACTTAACAAATGTGGTTTATCTAACAACCATTTATTTTCTATCATCAAACATCAAAATACACACATATTCATCAATGGTAAAACCTTAAACCTTTAACAGTTTAGCAAATTAATCCCTGCGCTAGCTAGATTAAGTTACAATGACTCCAAAAACATATAAATCAATAAAAACAGATTGAAAAATACTTACCATGCACCAAATTTAGCTTAGCCGAATTAACAAGCTCCATGGAAGGTTTTAGCTTCACTTTTCGATGGATGAAAACCATTTAGAAAGACAACAATATCTTTTACAATAATTTACTATGTATATTTTATTAAATTACCTAATTAGCCTTGTTATAAAATCATTTAAAACATCTATTTTAGGTCCATAAATGTCCACCTACTATAAAAATGGTCTATTTAAAACATAAGGACCTCCACATTAAAGTTCTATAGCTATTAAACACCTTTAGCTATTAGAACACAACTTCTACACTTTACACGATTTAGTCCTTTTTATTAAATTTTCAAACGATAAAATTTCTTAACGAAATTTTAACACAATCATACTATCATGCTGTAGACCTCAAAATAATAATAAAATAAATATTTCAACCTCAAATTTGTGGTCCCAAAACCACTATTCCAATTTGACTAAAAATGGGCTATTACAATTAAATTGCATGAATTTCATTTTCCGAGCCTAGGGACGAAATTAGAATATATGGAAAGTTTAGGGGCAAAATGGTAATTTTCCTAGGGTGTAAATTGAATATAATTGAATATGAATTGTATTAAATTGATGATTAAATTCATTTATATAGATCCAGATAACTGAAATTAGAAGCTAGATCGAGGAAAAGAGAAAGTTTTGGATTAGTTGATTTTTTTATACGAACTACTATCAAGGTAAGTTCGTGTAACTTAATTATGCATGATAATACGTTTAAGTTGAATTTTGTATTTGATTTGAATGTGGTATTTGTTTATGTGATTTTTATGAATGTTATAAATAACATGAAATGATTACATGATTGAAAATGTTACAAAGAAGTTAAGTTTCGTTGAAGAATGAAAATTGATGGATACATGGTGATTTCCTTTATGTGAATGTAATTTTGCATATGTCACAGACAGGATTTAACTCGGACGAGTAATCCTGATAAAGCCCTCTCGAGTATCCTGTTATATAGTTCCTGCGAACATCTTAATCGGTAGTGATTTAACATGTGTTGTGCACTACCGCAGCTCTTTGTGAGTGTCCTGATATAAGCTCTTATGAGCTTCCTGATATGACTCGCTTGAGCTCCCTGTTACCTTATTCGGTGCTCCCTAATATTAACTTTTCAGAGTTATCTGTTAAGCTCTATTAGCTTCCTAATTAAAACTCCTATGAGTTTCTTGTTTAGCCCGGATAAGTGTCCTGTTACATAGCTCATTTGAGCATCCTGAAGAGTGTGTTCCCTGATTAAGTGCCCTAATGGGTACCCCTGATTATGAGTTGACGGTTTACTATTTTGTACACCTTATGTGTACTAACTGAATACCCATCAAAATTTTAATGATTCAACTAACAAATTCCAGAAATGAGAAATTATGAGATTAAATGAAATATATCTCAAATGCGTCTGAAATATTTGAAAGTTGTAACATGATGAGCTCATTTATAATTATTTGATATATATATGAATTACATGACTAACTTGCTTGATTGAGTGTATGGGTTTAGGCAACTTGCCAAATTGATGGAATGTTATTGTATGCTTATTATAATGAATGTGATTGGTCAGTTTAATTTCTGTTATACGAACTTACTAAGCATTAAACACTTACTAGGTTTTATTTTCTCTATTTTATAGTGCTCAAAAGCTCGCAAAGGCTGGAGATCAGTTGGAGCATCATCAAACTATCTACAAGCTTGATTCGGTATAACTAGTAAACTTATTTTGGTATAATAGCATGTATAGGTAACTTGGCCATTGTTGCCTTGTAAATGTAATTTGTAATCTAGCCATTGGAATGGCTAGTAATGATTTGTCTTGGTATGTTTATAAGGTTATATTATGACAAATACCTATGTGTTAAGTATATTAAACATGGTTGATCAAGTTATTCTTAACATATAGGTTAAACAAAGGTAACAATATAAACATGAATACATGTAATAATTTATCATGTTAGATTAAATTAGCTAGTATATATATTTGTAAGTTTTGGTGTAGGTTCTTGGCAAACTTGGGTGAGAAATAAAGCTAGGAAATGGCTTTATTTTGTCCACACTGGTAGACACACAGGCGTGTGTCTTGACCGTGTGTGACACATGGCCTGGTAGATAGGCATGTGGTTAGGCTATTGTCCCCTGCATTTTAAAATTAAAAAATAGAATGCTCAGAATTAGAGACACGGGCAGAGCCATGTGTGCTACACGGCCCAGAACACGGGTGTGTGTCTTGGCCGTATGAAACCTGCATTTAATTTTTGAAAATTAAATTAACCACACGGCTTAGCACACAAGCGTGTGGAAGGCCATGTGGTACAAGTCAAAGAGTTACACAGGGTTAGACACGGCCTACAACACGGGCATGTCCCTTGACTACATGGGTGTGTGCGCCCAACATCTATGAAAAATTTTGAAATTTCGCGAAAAATTCTCTGAGTTTCTAATTTAGTCCCAACTTGCTTCCAATGTTTATAATGGGTTTCGAGAATCCATTCAGAGGGACAATATGACCTCTTTCAAAAATGAATAGTAATTAGTAAGAATTATTTGTAAATGTTCTGTAAACTCTGATAATACTCTGTAACCCTATTCCAGTGACGGATACGGGTTAGGGGTGTTATATACACGACGTGGGCACAGGCATGTGACACGGCCATGTGACCCTACTCAGAGAGTTACACGGGTGAGGACATGGCTGTGTGACCCCTGTTTTACAAATTTTACTTCTTTTTCCTAAATTTTCTATTTTTTTCAAAATTGGTCCCGAATTCCTTCTAAGTTATTTTTAGGGCCTTTAGGGCTCGATTTAGGGACAATATGCATGTGTATGAATGGCTTACGATATGTTTAAATTATTGAATAATATAATGTATAAATGTTTTTTATTGTACAGTAATGCTCTATACCTCTAATCCAACGACGGAGATGGTTTAGAAGTGTTATATTTAATGGTATTAGAGCTACAGTTTAGTCAATTGTCGGACTGAACGTAGCATGTATGGAGTCTAAAAATACATGCCATTATATAGCCTGTGATAGTGTGATGCCTCCTGACTTTGATGGGATTTGTTTTACATATAGATAAAAGATCACTTCAAACCGAGCTAATTCCGATGATATTGAAGAAAATACTCAAGTCTCTAATTAAAAGGTTTCTAATGATGAGCATAAATTTATAAAGGTTAGAGTAAAGGTTCATAATGTTTATATTAATAATGAATGTTACGTCTGATGTGTATATATGAGAATTAATTTTATAGCTTTACGACTTCCACCCCCTCATCTCTAAAGTCTTATATTATAGAATATTTACAAGATATATGTTGATTAAGTTTGCAAAAGAAGAATCGAAGAGCTCGAAAATTGAGTTTGTAATCATGTGGTCAGAACCGATAGTTGGTTGGCAAATACAAAGAGTTCTAGATGAAATAATAGATTTTTCTAATGAGATATGCAACATCACTGTTAAAAGAAGAAGTTATTCACTGTTAATCAACTTTATCTGGTATAGTATCTAAAGAACGGGTTAACTGGGATTTCTTTTGAATTGATTATTTTAGTGAAATAGAATAATGTGATATCATCGACGACTTTATTAGACAGTAGTGTGATGTTTGAATTATAAATAGATCTGAATCCAGCCATTGTGGTCGAGTATCTTACAATTATCTCCTTTGGGTATTCTATGGGCTCTTTTGTTCTTAATGGTATATGTGATTGTTTTATCTCCAGATGTGGTTCTTATTATTTGGGAATGCTGGCTAATCATAATTTTAGGCAGAGATATTGTTAGTCTGATTGAATAATGATCAACATTTCCCTATATTTGGCATTCTATTCGAATATGTTTTGGTAGAGAACTCGATGGGAAAAATCATGTGTTGTTACTTTTATGCTTCTACTGGTTCTTACTTTACTTTTGGTATATGAAATTTACGTTGTTTATGTCACAACTGGTTCCAGTACATCTGAGTGATATTCTCCTTTTGGATTTTTCTTTAGGGTATCATCAATTTCCTTAACAATCAATATGTTCTTATTATACCGCATGGTCTTCAATAGAAATAACTTGGATGTAGACGAGTGTGCCCGGAAGGTTCATAAATTTGCATATTCAGACAGAATAGAAATGGGTTATATTCTAAAGAGTTTAGTAGGGCTTTAAATCTTGGCCTTCTTTATCTTAGTTTTCTTATCATTCTTATTGTTTACTTTATCATATATAATTCATCTGCAAAAGAATATACATTGGCTTGGAGTTATTACAATTGATACGATTATAATTTTTGTTTGGATCATGTGAGCATGTTTATACAGATCTTCTCTTTTAGAGGTCGTGTTGCTACACTAGTTGTTATTAGAACTATATTGGGTTTTCTCTTTTGCTTCGGAGTGCACTATTGGTAATTGAGGTATTATTCTATCTATGCGATGGTAAGGTTTGTCTTATTAGATCACTGTGGTCCGTTTGAGGGAAGATATTCGTGGAAGGAGCAAAATAATACTTTTAAGTCATCAGATGGTTGTAGCTCCTGTATAATTCAATGTTTTGATGTTAATTATGGGAATAGTCTTATTATGTTCAACTTTTAGCTTTCAAGAAGGGATAAATTGTAGTAAAAGTGTAGACGATGGAAGATCAAGCATAGCATTACACCTTAATTCTCATTACTCAAATATCTCGAATTGTGTCAACAAGTCAAAATTGGATGTTATATTTCGTATGAGTTAATACAGTTTGTTATGATCTTTGATTGGTATTATGAGGGAATTACGATAGACTATATGTCTGGATTATCTTGACGACAAGAAGAAAGAATTTATTTAAATTGTTACTATTAGGTTGATAAAATCAACTCATTTGTTTTAGTCAGAATGGATTATTCACTTGAAGAGCTAGTTGATTTGTATGTAATTGAGTTTGTCTATAGATTCGGGAATAAATTTTATGAATTCACAGGCAAGTAGATAGATAGTTAGAATGGGAAATTCAAATTTTAGAAGACATGATACATGGATATATCAACCATATTAGAGATAATCGAGAAACGTTATTATTGGCTAAAATCATCTTGATAGTAGCAACTATCACACTTCTATTTAAATGATATTGTTTGAAGCTTTTCATGAAATAGAATGTAAAACCCTGGTATGCTAGCTAGATAGAGCGACAACAAGTTAGTCGGGTCAGAACAACTGGAATGTTTATTAGTTGAGTTTGTTATGAAAATTATGAATTTTAGCTAAACATTATGAATTATCAAATGTATTTGAAACCTGATAATCTAGATTTTTCGGTTATGTTTCGATAGGTGATTTACTAGGAATTTCTTAGTAATGGTGAAGCTATTACAGAAAAGCAACAAATTTGTTTAATCAAGTCAGGTATCTACTTCAGCCTCAGTCAAAGAAAAATTTATTGTTTATAGTAACGATTCATTCAAATGATCTTGATTTAAGATGGGTTGAGTGTCATGAAGTCGATGGTTGAATCGTTAATTCTTTTGAGATGTAGAGAAAAATATTCGAATATGTACACTAAATAATTCTGGGATTTTATGGGTTATCTTATACGAAGTTCATGCTATTACCTATTTGATCTAAATCAGTCAGCGATGAAATGTATAATGCCTTGAGACAAAAATACTAGTACTCGTGAGTAAAATGTGAAATTTCAGAGTTTATTCTATAATATCTGTTATATCTATAAGTCAAGGTAGAGTATTAAGTACTCTTTGTAATATTAAGATATGGTATGAGTTCTGATTGGGGATGAGTTTGATGGATTTTATATATGGATTATCTTTGAGGTTGAGAAAGAAAAATTTGATCTGAATAGTTGTTATCAAGTAAGAAATTTTAAGTACGAAATTTTTGTAAGGGGAGAGGAGAGTTGTAACAGCCTATTTTTCAGTGGTGTCAAAAATAGTAGTTTTATGCCACAAATTCGATAAGTTCGTAAATATTACTATTTTATTTACGAGTCAAATATTTTATTAAAATAAATTTTTGATTTGACAATTTATGCAATTTGAATGAATAATTAGGTCTAAGTGGTATAACCCTAAAGTTGTATGGTTTTAGAAAATGAGGCATCGGGACCTCATTTCTATAAATCGAGCTATAAATATTTTATTAAATATTTACGGAGTGTTATTAAGGTTGTATTAGAATTTGGTTAAAAAGTTTTAATATTTAGATAGTTAATTAATTAAATAAAAAGGACTAAATTGAAAACAGTGAAAAAGTAGATTTCTTTTAGGTAAAGGAGTTAATTGATTATGGAGTATTAATTCAATGGAATCAAATGGTAAATGTACCCTATGAGAGTTTAGTGGGCGGTTAGTGGTAGGTTTTGAGAGATATTTGTTTTAAAAACTATGGTTATAATAGTTATTTATTAAATAAGTTCAAAACAAATGATAATAAAAATGTTATCATCTTTAATTATCATCATCACCATCGAAAGATAAAAGAACTCCATGGATTAACGTTCTTAGGATTCGGCCAAGCTTGAAATGAATGCATGATCAATAATGAGTGGAAAATCGAGAAGAAGAGAAAAATACCAAATAGCCCCTCTACTTAGTCATTGTTGCAATTTAGTCAGGTAAGTTGGTATGAACTGTAATCACTTAAATGTTGTTTAAATTGAATGTTTATTATGTTATTTTGATGTAAATGAATAAAAATATAAAAGTATCAAAGCTATGATAAATTGATGGATATTGAGTCCCGGTTGCACCTTAGGAATTCTTAGGATACAAATGGCATGTCATTAAGGATTTCATGTTCCGGGTGCTGGTCTTGAATGTCCTACCAATGGCTGACGTCTTGAATTTGTTGCTAATTCACCACAGCTCGTGTGAGCAAGCCCATTTCACAGCTTGTGTCAGCATTGATGTAAAGGAAAGGTTACGGTTATATGTAAAGGCACACTTCGTGTGAGCTTTCCCGAGTATCTGATGTAATTCTAGATGATTCAACAGGTAAGAAAAAGAATGGAACAGTAAGTGACTTAATGAAAAGGTTCATAACTATATAGAAAGGTTGATGCTTATGTAATGTATCTTATGAAATCTATTTATGTTATAAATGAGTTTATATGATTGTCAATGAATCTACTAACATGTGAGCTTGATAATGCTTGAATAGGCTGATATTAAACTCATGGTATTGGAAACAGTAAGTAAGCAAATGGAATAAAACATGATCGTATGGTAACGATGATGAATTAAATGTTATGTTTATATATATATGGTTGATTTCAATGTATCATGAGCAAGTATGTAACTTTTGAGTTTGATGTTGTTATATAGGCTTTTATTAAGCTTATGACATTGGTAAAGGTTTATACTTATTCTATAATGTTTTTATTGGAATGGTATGTTCAATTTAAAGTTTATACGAGCTTACTAAACATTCATTACTTACGTAGTTATTTTCCTTTGCTTTACAAATTATCAGAAGCTCGATCGATTGAAAGTTTTTCAGGGATCTATCACACTATCCAGTGGACAATTCTGTAGTTTTTGAGTAATTTGGATAAGGTTTATAATGGCATGTATAGGGTGATTTATAATGGTATTATGGTGCATTTGTTAGTGGTATTTTGGTATGTGTATGCTTTTGAAAGCTATATTGGTTTTGTACACCTTGATACCTTACCAAGTTATAAGATTTTGGTTACTTTAAAGTGATTGTTGATATGGTTCTCTTGGCATGTTGATGACAGTTTGAAAATGGTGTTCATGTTTGAACTAGGTTATTATGTTTGGAAATGGCAATATTAACATATATAAGATGGTTTATAATGGTGCTTTGATGAATATGTAAATGGTAATTTGGTATGTTTTTGCCTTGATGTTTAAGTATGGTTAAAGGACTTATAATGCTTGATTAGGCAAGCTCTTTTGGTTACTTTTTTCTAATTGATGTGTGTGGCATTTTGGTACAAGATGTTGAGTTGGAAATGGTCAATTATATTGGTTTGAGATACATAATAGAAGGGAGTCCTTGTGCATGGAATTAGAAAATATACATATGTTTTGGTAAATGTTGTATTGTTATAATTGTAGTACCTTTGAATGACATATTGGTTAGTTGATCTTGGATCTTGAAATGGTATTTTGACATATGTTTGGATGTTGTTTAGGTCCCCTTTTAAGTGTGCACAAATGAGGTGAATGTTCATACATGGTTAGGTTATGAAATGGCTTGATTTTAGGTAAATTTGGGTCCATACGGCCTGAGACACAGGCACACGAATGTGGTGAATGTTCATACATGGCTAGTAGGGTGCAAGCCAAAGAGTTACACGGCCTGGCGCACGGCGTGCGACATAGTCATGTGACATGGTCATGTGGCCCTACTCAGAGAGTTACACTGGTAAGGACACAGGCTAGGACACAGCCATGTGTCCCTAGTTCGAAGGTTACATGGCCGTGTGACCTCTGTTTTACAAATTTTTCTTCTTTTTTAAAAAAATTTAAATTGTTTCAAATTGGTCCAAAATTGCTTCTAAGTTATTTTTAGGGCCTCGAGGGCTCGATTTAGGGATAGTATGCATGTGTATGAATTGTTTACGATGTGTTTAAATTATTGAATGTTATAGTTTATAAATGTTTTCGATTGTACAGTAATGCTCTGTAACTCTAATCTGGCGACGAAGACGAGTTAGGGGTGTTATAGTTGTCATATCTCATTTTTTAGTGGTTTCAAAAATAGTGGTTCCTAGAACACAATTTTGACATGAGAGGTTGTGTTTATTAATTAAGTAAAATTTATAGAGTTACATTAGGGTCGTATTAAAATTTGGTTAAGAAAATTTAACGTTTGGATCGTTAATTAGTAAAAAGGATTAAATTGTAAACATTGCCAAAGTTAGTTGCTATTAGTAAATTGGGTTAAATAGCTTTAGAAATTTAATTTGGTGGCCTTGAATGGTAATTAGACCATCACTATCTTTGATGGATGGTAATGGGTATTAAGTTAGCTTAAATGATTGTTTTATTAAATGAAAAAGAGGTAAATTAATAAATAAAACTTAAGAAAAATGGTAAAATAATGCTATCATCTTCTTTAGTGCGATGTTTCACTGAAAATTGGAGGAAGAACCACCATTTTTATCAAGCTTGAGGTTCAGTTATATTCATAGTTTGCATATCAAGATTTGAATCAAAAGGACAATAATCGTGGACAAGGAAAAATTACAAAGTAGCCCTTGTTGTGAAACCAGAAGTGGATCGTAGGTAAGTTCATAGTATAAAAGAATTATATTATATAAAATTTAGTATTGATGTTGTTCTATGTTAGTTAATTTATTTTGAAGATGAAATTGAAATGGTTATCGATGAGTATGTTTAAGTATTACATTGGTTGAGAAAACGGATGAATTTACAAATGATGAAATCTTAAGGTGAACATATTGAAGTTATCGATTATGTATAGTTATTATGGAAATGCACATAAAGTGAAAGTGATAAATTCAGTAAATTGCCCGATTGAACGTAGTAATCACTAGGATACGTTAACATGCCAATAGGGTTAGTATGTGCACTTGTACGGGTTTGCACTTCGATGCCTCTGTATACACTTCAGTGTCTCTTATCACACTATAATGCCTCTGCTTGCACATTCGTGCCTCTGTTCGCACTTTGGTGCCTCTATTATGCATCTTTGATGCTTCTGGTATGGTGTAGTTACTCGTGTAGCTAAACCAAGTTACTAGTTCTATGACAACCCATTTTCAATGAAATCAGAACAGTGGTTTCAAGACCACAAATCTGAACCAGAAAGAAAATTTATTTTAATATTATTGTATAGTCTGCATTATTATAGGAATGTCATATAAAAATTCTGATAAGAAAATTTTACGGATTATGTGTTTAATTAGGGAAAGGACCAAATTGTATAAAATGCAAAAGTTGAATTCTAGTAGCTATAAGTATCAAATAGTTTTGGAATTCAAAAATTGAGGTCCTTATATGGTAATTAGACCATTAAAGAAAAGTTAGCAGATATTTTTGATGAATCATCCATGGAAAATTAGAAAAAGTTAAAGACTAAATTGGAAATCAAAATAATTAAAAGATGATAAATAATTAAATAGAAATAGCATCTTATTTTATATCATCTTCTTCCACAAAAAAAATACATGGAAACCATAGGAAAGAGAAAAGAAGCTTTCTTGGCTTAATTGGATAAGTATTCTTGTCTCGCTAATTTTTATATTTTTGAGATCGGGATAGTTTAATCTATCTATTTTGGGGATTAATTTGCAAATATATCAAAGTATAGAAATTTTTTCATGCATGAATATGCTGAAATTTTGAAATTTATGGCAGAAAATGAAAGGTTGTTGATAGATAAACAACTTTTACAAAGTGAATTTGGTTGAAATTATGATTTAGGGACTAAATTGCAAAGATATAAAAGTTGTGGAAAAATTATAAATTTTGTGAAATACATGTACTGTAAGTGTTATATGAAATTTTTGGTTAGGCTTGGAAAAATGATTAAATTGCATGAATTTCATTTTTCGAGACTAGGGACAAAATTGGAATTTATGAAAAGTTTAAGGGCAAAATGGTAATTTTTCCTAAAAGGTAAATTGAATCTAATTGGATATGAAATATGACAAATTGATGATTAAATTCATTTATATAGATCCAGAAGGATCAAACACAGAATTAGATCGAGGAAAACAAAAAGTGTCGGATTAGTAGAATTTCTTATACGGACGATTACTGAGGTAAGTTCGTGTAACTTATATATGTATGTTAATATGTTTGAAATTGAAGGTTGTATGTCTGAATTGTGTAAATGCTATTGATGTGAAATTTAATAGATGATTGACAAAGCTGGATAAATGTTAAGTTCCGTATGAATAATGAAATTCGATTGATATAGTATTTTCCTGTACTGATTATTGTCCTACATATGTTGCGGACATTATAGCTCGGACGAGCATCCTGTTATATAGTTCCTGCAAGCATCCTGATCGGTAGTGTTCTGCATGTGTTACGCACTACCGTAGCTCTTTGTGAGCGTCCTGTTACATGATTCGATCGATTGTGATCTAGCATATATTGCGGACACAAACGTAGCTCTCCGTGAGCATCCTGATATAGGCTCTTATGAGCTTCCTGACATGGCTTGCTTGAACTACCTGTTATCTTATCCGGTGCTCCCTGATAATAACTCTTTGGAGCTACTTATAAAGCTCTATGAGCTCTCTGAGGAAAACTCTTATGACTTTCCTGTTTAGCCCGGATAAGTGCCTTGTTACATGGCTCATCTGAGCATCCTGATATGTGGCTCAAGAGTGTGCTCTCTGATTAAGTGCCCTAATGGATACCCTTGATTGTGAATTGACGGTTTACAATTTTGTACACCTTGTGTGTACTACCTGAGTATCCATCAAAATTTCAATAATTCAATAGATAAATTTCCCGAAGTGAGCATCTATGAAATTAAATGAACCATATCTCGAATATTCATGAAATTTCTTGAAAATTTATAATATGATGAGCTCATCTATGTTTACTTGATGAAAATGTGAATTATTTGACTAACTTGTTTGTGTGAGCATGTGTAATTAAGCAATTTTGCTAATGTGTTTGGAAGCATGATATTGGTATGCTTATTTAAATGAGTATGATTGGTAAGTTTAATTCCTGTTATAGGAACTTACTAAGCATTAAATGCTTACTAGGTTTTATTTTCTTTATTTTATAGTGCTCGAAAGCTCGTAAAGGTTGGAGATCAGTCGGAGCATCATCATACTATCCACTAGCTCGTTTTGGTATAAACAGTAAACTTATTTTGATATAATGGCATGTATAGGTTAACTTGGCCAAATGATGGCTTGTAAATGGATGGTTGTAATCTAGCCATTGGTATGGCTAGTGATGTTTGATTTAGTATATTATGAGGTTATATATATATATATATATCATATGTAACATATATGTATGTGGTTGGTTAGAATGAATTAAAGTAAAATATGTCTTTATTAAATGGTAGGTTTGATCATATGAATATATGTGATGTTATTTCATACATGTTATTGATGTTTGTATGATTTATATGACTTGAATTGGTTGCTATATATATATAAGTGATGTTGTAGGTTGATGACAAAATTTAGGTAAGAAATAAAGGTAGGAAATGGCTTTATTTTGTCTACACGAGTAGACACACGGGCGTGTGTCTTGATCGTATGTTACACACGGCTTGGCACATGGGCATGTGGTTTGGCCGTGTGTCCCCTACATCTTAAAATTTAAAAACAAAATGCTCAGAATTGGGTACATAGGCAGAGACATGGGTGTGTGTCTCAACTGTGTGTGCTACACGGCCTAGAACACGGGCGTGTGTCTTGGCCGTGTGAAACTTGCACCTAACTTGTGAAAATTAAATTAACCACACGGCATAGCACACGGGTGTGTGGTAGGCCGTGTAGCACAAGTCAGGGAGTTATACAGGGTAGGATATGGCCGTGTGCCTCATATAGAATACCCACACAGCCTAAGACGTGGGCATGTCACTTGGTCGTGTAAGCCACACGGCCTATCCACATGGGCGTGTGACCCTTACATATAAGAAAAATTTTGAAATTTTACAAAAAAATTTCTGAGTTCCCGATTTAGTCTCGACTTGATTCAAATGTTTAAATTAGGCTTCAATGGCCCATTAAAGGGACAATATGATTAGTTTTGGATATGAATAGTAAATGACATGAATTGCATGAAATTATTCTATAAACTCTGGTAATGCCCCGTAATCCAGTTCCGGCGGTAGATACGGGTTAGAGGTGTTACAAGTTCTTCAGGCCATGTGACAATTGAATTATAATGTATCTATGTGTTAATATTTGTTACAAATTCATAAAATCGTTAAGTGATAAATAATTCTATGAAATGCTTGGTTACATGTGTGAATTGTTAATTGGAATAAATGTGGTTTATGGAATGTACAAGTCCTTTGAGATGGAAGTCATTTGATATGTATGAATATATGAAAGTTACTAATATGAATTGGTGAACTTGGATTTGGTGATCAGGATACTAAGTTGTCTCTTAAAGTGTTTATTTTGGATTAAGGTAAGTTAATTTGAAGTTAATGATGTGGACTTACTAAGCTTCTTTAGCTTACTTGTTCTTTTTATGTTATTTGTAGTTGTCAAATTGCGGACTGACTGAATGGATGGATTCGAGAGCTCACAATGTAACACCCCTTGCTCGTATCCGACGTTGGGACGGGTTTCAAGGTGTTACCTGACTTAAACTCAACCAACCACACAAAAACTAGGCCGTAAAATTTCAATCAATTTAAAACTTTTCTTTTCACATGCAATCTGTCCCTTATGCGGGATTAAGAGGCCCAAAACATACATTCGGGGTGGTTCAGGACCCTACCGAGAACTCATAAAAAAAACTTATAAAATCTCTTGCATCAAGGCTCTACACGTCTATGTGGGTATAGAGCACACACCCGTGTGCTAGGGACACGCCTGTGTGCCAGGGACACGCCCTGTCCTGAACCCATGTCCAAAAACCTGGACATTCTGCCAAAACCACACTGCCAAGGCACACACCCGTGTCCTATGGCCGTGTCCTTGACACGGCTGAGACATATGGCCGTGTCTCTTGCCTATGTACTACAACCATGCATACTGACTTGAAAAACTTGGGTGCAGGAGACACACGGCTGGACAACACGCCCATAGGGGCGGACCGTGTGTCACACACGGCCTAGACACATGCCCATATGTTTACCGGTGTGGAAAAATAGAAGGCTATTTTCTAAGCCATTTTGTCACCCTCACAACACATGCACGCATACTTATACAATAGCATACAACATGGCGAAATTAGGCACTTAAACATTCCTAACATGTCATGACCATGGCAATTTCACATGCAACCATTATCATAGGTTTTACTTTCATCTATACCACATTAATGCTATAGCTATTAGCATGTCATCAAACCTCATGTTCATCACTAAGCATACATAATCATATCCACAAACCATTTATGAGGCATTATTAACTATTTACCAATCACTTAATCATGCATAAGGTACTAACTCATCAATGAATCTCATTTCAATCTCTAGGCATACATGTTGTAAGCCACACCGCAAGAGATAACAACATACATGCATAAGAATAATCATATAGGCCCATAATGTCATTAGCCGACATAGGCCAATTTACATGACTACAACACTTTATCAATACAAGCCAACACCTTTGGCTAAATCATAATATCACATACTCAACATTAAAACCCTATACATGCCATAGACTCAAAACACTAGGATTTACTTACGCCGATAGCGTTAACTCGACAGTGTGATAATATCTCTGACGGCCTCCAACCTGAACTAACCTGGCAACCCTAGGAAACATGGGAAAGAAAGGGGGGGTAAGCTTTACGCTTAGTAAGTTCATATGAAAACAATAAGCAACTCATTAACATGTTTTATCAATGGTTACAACATATTCTCAAGTTCACGACAAGTTGTCTTCCTGAGTAATAGTCACTAAATTATTTATAGCTGGTGCTACGAAACTCCAAATTAAGTTTTGTTAATTTTTATTGAAACTAGACTCATTTATCTTTTTACCATAAAATTTCCAGAATTTTTGGTTTAGCCAATTAGTACAGTTTATTCCTCAAATTTATCCCTGATTCGCTATCTGACAGTTCTGACCCTTCTGCACTAAAGTTCAATTATCTCATAACACAGGACTCGAATAATGATCTCGTCTATTTCTCTTGAAACTAAATGCATTAAGGATTCTAAAAATATAAATTATAAATCATAAATATTTTTGTAAACTTTATAATAATTTTCTCAAATCAAAACAGGGGATTTCTAAGTCATTCTGACTCTGTCTCATGCAACTTTAAATATTTCATTATAGAAAATTATTTTCTTACATAGTTTCTTTTATAAGAAACTAGGCTCAATAAGATTTATTTACATATTTTATTCAACTTCTAACTCATTTTACACTATTTTTAGTGTATTTTCAAAGTTACACCACTGTAGTAACCCGAATCTGTCAAGGCTAATTACTCATTCATGATCATTGTTCACAAAAATTAATATGACATCATTTCATCCATCATGGTAAGAACACATATTTATGCATCATACATTATCACATGTTAAGGAATTCTCATAAGTTTAGTGTACATACCTGCACAACTCATAACATAACTCAAGTGCATACTCACCAATGACTTACCCCATTGGGACCATCATCAACTCTTTCCTCGGATTACCCGTTGAACACTTGGAATGCTAATCGGATACTCGGAAAAACCTTTGCACATAAGTGCCTCGATTGTAGCCCAAGCTACCTCATATCTCATGACATTTAAATGCTCACTCTCGAGCTAGTCATCTAGACTCATAATTCCTAGTGACATGTCACTCGTATCCTATTTTATTCCTAAGGTTCAAACGGGATTCTTCCTCGCCTATCAAGGCTTTGTCTTATCATATTTCTATTAATCACATACACATTAATATTTGTACAATTCATGTAATGATAACATTTAAATACATGTATAGCATGATATTATTTACATACGAACTTACCTTGATACCACAAAGGTGAAAAAGACGTAATCATCTATAAATTGATTTTCCCCGTTCTAGGCCCAAATCATATTTTTCAACATTTAAAACATCACATTTAGCTAATTAAAATCATGAACTAATCAATTTAGTCCATTTACACACTTGGGTAAATTTTACGATTTTGCCCTTATACTTTGCCAAAATTACCAAATTACCCCTAGGCTCGAAACAAGATTTTTATTCAACTTATTTACTCCTTAAGCCTAGATAAACCATTTTTATAACTATGGCAACTCACAAAAATCATTATTACACACATTAACACCTTATCTTACAACTTAGCAAACTAACCCTTTTTAAGGTGTTTTCATGCAATTTCTTTCACAAAAGTTGTTTATTAGACAACTAGGACTCATAATCTTCCATAAAAACACAGCAAACAACACATTTACTCTCATGGAAAAACCCTAGACTCTTCATCATTTTGCAAACTAGACCCCTCATTTGAAAGCGCTTTAGGGATTCCAAAAATGTAAAAATCATCAAGAAACAACCAAAGATCACTTACTTGTTAGGGCTTAAAGTGGCTAAAATTTTAAAGCTCAAAACCCCCATTCTTTGCTGCCATTTTTGGTGGAGAGAAGATGAATAATGAAAGAGAAAATGACAACTTCTTCTTTATTTTATTTTATTACCCAAAAAGTCACTTTAAATCCCATAAAATATGGCTTTTTGACCAATCTTATCTCCCTTGGCCGGCCACCTCAATAAAAAGGGTCTAATTGCCATTTAAAAGCCCCCAATTTTAGTTATCTAGCTATTAAACACCTTTAGGCACTAAAATACAACTTTTACCTTTAACGCGATTTAGTCTTTTTTCGAAATTAGACTAGAAATTGCTAAAATTAATATACCAAAATTAACATGCACTTATAAAATCACATTACAACACATAAAATAACACTAAAATGATTTTCTCTGACCTCGAGATAGTGGTCCCAAAATCACTGTTCCGACTAGGCCCAAAATCGGGCTATTACAATTCTCCCCCTTTTAGGGATTTTCGTCCCCGAAAATCATACCAGAAGAAGTTGCTCTCAACTTTCACGAGTCACTTATATCTTTTTCTCACAACTACAAAACAACTCAGCTCAAGCTTATACTCAGGATTTTTGTAACCTTTCCATAGTTACCATAAAAGTCTAGCCTCAATTCGAAATACTGAAAACTGACATTCTAAGAACTATAAGCTTAGAAACACAACTATTCCAAATCCGTCTAACAATACCTTTGTATATACCAAAATAGTCATGCGGACTACTATCATCAATCTATCACAATCCAATGTGGTATCTCTTATTTACCCGGAGAAGAGAGACATCCCAGTACGAAATTCATACTAATCCTTTCTCAATTTTCTCTTTCAATGTCAGCACTGACAATTATAATCTCGAATATATCTGATAATCGGCTTTACCTTGTAGACAATTCAATACCCTTTGGAAAAACATATAGGATGCTACTGAGAACTCTCTACACAATTCTTTACATAACTCAGATCTTCTCGGTACTCAAATCTTACTCACTCATAGTCTCCTTTCTATGCTCAGACCCTTAACTATTTTTGAAACTTTACTATAACCACATCTCTTAAATAAAAGAAATCCAATTAATATGTTTCTGAATCACACTTTCAAGAATACAATCTCTTCATTTCAGACCGCACATCTACTTACTAAAGAATGCGCAATATTATTTTCAAACCAAAGAATAAACTTAAATATACATAACTTAAAATTACCTTTGCTGAATAAACATTTCTTACCCCAAGAATTTTAGAGAAATCTCGACACTAAAATCCCCGCACTTTTATAGTTGTGCCAAAAGCATAATCATAACAGATTCTAATATCGCAAGTCAAAGATTACTCATAAAGATAAGCCAAGCTCGATAATTCTTGAAACAAGAACGAGAGAAAACCAATACTAGAAATTCCAAGATATAAGACTATACCAGGAATTCGAGAATATAATCCAGAAGAAAGTAATAAAGATGATCCGAAAAATCCCTCAGAGAAAACCAAAAGGAAACTACTGTTTATACACTCTAGAATTCCTCATAATAGAGATAATATAATTCCCGCATATATAAACCATAATCAATAGAACATCAGAATAATCTCACATAGATTTTTTTTTACCATCAGCTTCATTCCAATATATCAGAATAGAAATCTGAAGAGATGGAGAAATGTCGATCATAACTAACTGGACCAATTGAGCTTTTCATCTAATATCATAGTCACTAGCATAGAATACTCAGAAGAGAGAGATAGCCATAACTTTTATTTAATTGAATCCGTCATATTCAGACATCTGTGCAAGTTTGACATTATTCCTCTAACTAATTTTGTCTTCACTAATCTCATACTATTCTATTATTGTACTCTTCAGCTTCACTTTTGCAAGCTTATACAACATATCTCTCGAGAATCACATTGTATAACTCTATTCTGGTAAGGGGGCAAAGATTGTAAAGCCTCTAAACTTTTGACTCTTAAGAAAATACATATTCAACAATAACATAGCATTACGCACCTTGATTCAAACATTTCAAATTTCCAACTTGTTATGAACACATTTTCACATATCTCAGTAATACATGCAACTTTATTTCATGTGAATATTAGCTAAACATAAGTGAATTTATCACAATTCAAACTTTCATTTCTTTTACTCAAATTACCATTAATGTCTTATCAAGTCCCCATATTTAGTCTTAATCACTTGCCAATATTCATCAAATTGGAGAACGACTTACGGTTTTGAGTACATCGCTTAGTTGATGCCATAGTCAAACTATGGTCTTGTACTAGCTCTCGTCCATCTGTGTCGATGCTGTGTCTCAGATAGGTCTTACACTGACACAATGATCGTGATTTTTCGTGATAAATTTTATAAATTTATAATTAATCGTTCTTGAAACTAACAATTATCACGATGTAGGCAAGTGTACCTATCGAACAGTAGTATAACTTTAGCAAGACCGGATTGTCGAACCCAAAGGAACTAAAAGTACTAGTAATGACTGTCTTTTTATTATCTAGCCTAAGAATAATGAGGTTTATTTTAATTAACTAATTACTAAGCTAAGAAATCACAGAAAATAGAATTGGGAAATTACTTTTGGAAAAACGATTGATTTAAGACAATACCTAAGGAAAAATCCACCTAGACTTCATTTGTTATTTTGGTTCCAAATCGGACGATTTATTCATTTAACTTGTTCCGTAAAAATCCCTAAGTTATGTTATTATCCCTATTCAAGACTAATAATGTCTAACCCTAGATTGAATAATTGAAATCTCTTTCTAATTAACACCCTAGGGTTGCACTAACTCAATCTATGGATCCCCTTATTAGGTTTCACCCTAATCCGGCAAAATCTTGTCACCCTATCTCTAGGTGCGCAATCAACTCCGCTTAATTATGACAAAGTCACTCTTAGATAGGGACTATTCATCCTCCAACTAAGAGCATTAACTTGAATCGATATCCTAAAATACCAAAACAAGAATTAAGGACACATAATTAAGAACAAGTCAAATATTTATCATACAATTCAGAAAACAATAACAAGATTCGTCTTAGGTTTTATTCCCCTTAGGTATTTAGGGGATTTAGTTCATAACTAAATAGGAAAACATCTCAGAAGAATAAAGAATACAAAACATAAAGAAAACCCAAAACTCTTGAAGGAAAATTGAGGAGAGATCTTCAGTCTTGATGATTAATCCGGCTTCTGAGATGGATCAATCGGCTTTCTTGGAGTAATTCCTTGCTCTCTATTCTCCGTCTCCCTTTTTTTCCTCCTCTAGGGTGTTTAAATAGGCTTTAGAATGCCTCAAAGCCCTAAAAATTGCCCTTTTCTGAATAGAACTTAACTAGGGCTCGCCAGGGACATGCCCGTGTGCGATTACTTCAGGTCGTGGTCGAGGCTGAGAGCTCAACACGCCCGTGCTGAGGTTGTTTTAGGCTGTGGTCGAGCCTGTTAGAATGGCACGGGCATGTGTTCTGCCCGTGTGAGGAAGTCCAGGCCATGTTGTTTTCCCACGTCGGCCCATTTTCTCTATTTTTGGCCCGTTTTTATTCTTTTCGCTCTCCTATGCTCACCTAAGTATAAAACATGAAATTAAAGGATTAGGAGCACCAAATTCACCAAATCTAAGGAGAATTCATTCATAAATGTGTTAAGCATGGGATAAAAATATGTATAAATTACGGCTTATCAAATTCCCCCACACTTAAGTGTTTGCTTGTCCTCAAGGAAAATCCTCAATTCACAATTAAGATTTCCTTTTTCTCACTTTATAATTACTATCAATAATATCTCAAACTAATCTATAAGTAATCATACATTGAGGATTCAACTAGAAGAACATTAAAGTTTCAAACATTCCAGGTTGAGCATTTAATCATGAAAAATATAGGCATCTCCCCTTATCTATATAGTTACCATCGATTTGAAATCTCACAGAGTTTAACACCCTCACTAAAGATTCACTCAAATCACTTGAAGTGTTTAGGGAAAATGAAATTAGCACTCATTAGTCAATATGAATAGTTATTACCATAGGCTTGCATGAAAATCAAATTTGCACCACTATAAATTGAGATGATACATCAATCAAAAGGTCTTTAGAGGGTTGTAATGAGGCTTGGCTAAGGGGTGTGGTCACAAGCAGAAAGAAAGGGTTAGAATCGAGATTGAATTGAAAAATTACTTAACTAGAAAAATATTTAATCATCACTTGCGTACGATAGAGCTTCTTCTTTGAATATGGAATTTACATACTTAAGCTCAAAACAAAAGATTGCTACTACTAATATGTATACATTTTTTTTAAGAACAAGTCAAATAACATAGACTAACTACTAAGAACAAGACATAGCTAAGCAATTTATTCAAATCAAATCTCGACAAAAATAAGGATCAAATTAATTGAGGGGATTTCAACAATAATGGGTTAAGGGTTAATATTAAGGGTAATACAAGGAATGGCTTGTTAAGCTTAACGGGGTTTACTAAGGGTTAATCATGGAGGTAGGCTTTTCATGGCATGAGTAGGTTAATCCTAAGTGTCTCTATCATCTTGACATATCAAATCAAATGGTGTGGTCTTGACATGCATAATCAAGCAAGTTCTAGAATAGCAATTCGATATTGACACATTCAAAGCAATAATAAAAGTGAGCATGAAAGAAATAATAGATGCTCTTAAAGGCTCAATAATCTCACAAAAATTATGGCTTTTTGATGTTTAAACTTGTGGATTTCAATTCAAGATAATACCTAAACTTAGGGAAACAACCTAAAATTTTAAATTCTTAAAAATCAACTTATCATGCTTAATTCTCTAATGTCTTAAGGTTTAAATAATCAATGCATGAATGCCTATGTTTTAATTCAAAATATATTAATAAAAATTCATCCTAAACATGATATGAGAGATTTATAGGAGAACACGGCAACATTCAAGTATTTTTCTGATAATTAAATGATTCACCCCCTACACTTAAGATGTACATTGTCCTCAATGTATAAAGATAGATATATAGAAAAATATAAATATAAGATCATAAGATAGGGAGAGAAGTGAAACTACCTGAGTGTTAAATGAATGAATGGAATCCCTAGATTAGCGAGAGCGAGGATTGGAAATAGAGCTGGAGGGAAAACATGGTTCAGAGGGAGAATTAAGGGAATAATCTAATAATAATCATAAAGATAAGCCGTGTTTTAAAAACAATTGAGTCTTCAAAAATAATTAAACATAAAATTAAAAAAAAATAAAAGAGAGATAGTCTAATTTTTTTCTTTCAAGTGGCACAGCCGGATAACACGCCCGTGTGGGTCATGTCCAGCCCGTGTTTGTCACAAATTGAGAAATCATCACACGGCCTTCGGACACGCCCGTGTGTCTAGGCTGTGTGGTTACATGATCGTATCACACGACCGTATGGGATGTAGTTTGCTTCTACCACAGCCGTATACCTATGCGCACACCTGTGTTATTTTGACAGTGTCGACCATGGGTGCTAGGCATGGGCATGTCTCCTAGCCGTGTCATATTGTCAGATTTGCACAAGGCCCGTTCACACGGCCGTGTCAACTTATCGCATGCCGTGTTGGGAAAGACAACTTTTACCCTATTTTCACACGGCCGTGTCGCACGGCCGTGTTTCCTTCTGTGGTGTTCGCACGGCCTACAGCACAGCCGTGTGATTGGCCGTGTGGATTTGGGAACCTATGTTTAACGACTCTGTTAGTGACCTAGATGTTAAAACTAAAAAAATAAAAATAAAAATAAAACTTAAAACCATTAGTACTCGGGTTGCCTCCCGAGAAGTGCTTGTTTATAGTCTAAGCTCGACTTTTACCTTATTGGTTTATTTAGGGCGATTTATGGAGTCATAGTTCCTCTCCATCGTCTTCAAAATTTTTACCATTATAAAGTTTGAGACGATGTCCATTTACTTTGAAAGTGCCTTGTGATGGGTGACTTACCTCTATTGTGCCATATGGAAGAACAGATTGAGCTACGAAGGTCCTAACCATCGTGATTTAAGTTTCCCAGGAAACAATTTGAGTCTCGAGTTGTATATTAGGACAAGATCTCCAACTTTAAATTATTTTCGTTACTTTAAATGAGCGTCATGGCGCCACTTTGTTGCTTCCTTGTATAGGCGTAAGTTTTCGTCTACATTGGCTCGCCACTCATCTAGCTCGTTCAGCTACATCAACCTATTTTTTTCCTACAAGTTCAGGATCAAGGTTTAGAAATTTAATAGCCCAAAAAGCTTTATGCTCTAGTTCGAATGGTAGATGACAACTTTTTCCATAAACAAGTCTGTAAGGTGATGTCCCTATGGGGGTCTTAAAAGCAGTTTTATAAGCCTATAAAGCATCATATACTTTCATCGCCCAATCTTTTCTGTTTGATTCTACTGCCCTTTCAAGAACTCGTTTGATTTCTCAGTTTGCCACTTCAACTTGTCCACTAGTTTGGGAATGGTATGGGTTGGCTATTCTGTGATGAACTCCGTATTTCTTAAGGGCTTTTTCAAATTGGGCGTTACAAAAATGAGTGCCCCTATCATTGATAATTGCTCTAGGTGTTCCAAATCTCGAGAAGAGTTTCTTAAGGAAACGTACTACCACTCTAGCATCATTAGTAGGTAAAGCTTGGGCTTCCACCCATTTTGACGTATAATCAACTGCTACTAAGATGTATTAATTCCTAAATGAACTAGGAAATGGACCCATTAAGTCGATACCCCAAATGTCAAATATTTCGCATGAACACAAATAGTTTTGAGGCATTTCATCACGTTTGGAGATATTACCTGTCCGTTGGCATTTGTCACATGAAATTATGTACCTATTAGTGTCTTTGAAAGCATATAATTTTGAGGCATTTCTTCGTCATCTACTCTAAGTACTAATTTTACATCACCCATATCAATTACAGCCCTAGTAGTGGCTAAAAATGGATGCCCTAAGATTAAAGGCACTTTCACATCTTCATCCATGTCAAGCACAACAAACTCAACAAGGAATATGAATTTATCTACTTTCACAAGTATGTCTTCTACAATACCCCTAGGATATTTAACAGATCTATCGGCTAGTTGAATACTCATCCTATTGGGTTTAGGTTCCCCAAGACCAAGTTGTTTGAACATTTTATATGGCATCAAATTAATACTAGCACCTAAATCAGCTAGTGCTTTCTCAACATTCAAACTACCAATTAAGTAAGGGATAGTAAAACTTCCTGGATCCTTCAGTTTGGTTGGCAGTTTATTTTAGAGAATGGCTGAGCAATCCTCATTGAGTTCCACTGTAGATAAGTCCTCAAACTTCCTTTTATTTGTTAGAAGCTCCTTCAAAAATTTTGCGTATGTAGGCATCTGCGAGATGGCTTCAACAAAAGGTAAGTTGATATGTAATTGCTTAAAAAGTTCAACAAACTTACTGAATTGTACATCCATACAGTCCTTTTTCAACTTTGCTGGGTATGGAACTGGTGGTTTATATTCTTTTGGCACTGGTTTGTCACTATTTTCGGATTTTTCCTCCTCCTTTTCTCTTATCACGGCTTCTTGTGTTAGCTTCTTTTTAGATTCAGCTAACACTTTCTTTTCAGATTCAGCTAACGTTTTCCCACTCCTTAGTGTAACTGCTTTCACATGCTTTTTTGGATTTGGTTTGGTGTCACTAGGTAAACCTCCTAATGGTCTTTCAAAAATTAGTTTGGACAGTTGGCCTATCTGAGTTTCGAGCCCTTAGATCGGTGCTTGTTGATTCTTAAGTGCTGTCTCGATATCCTAGAAACAAGTTTCTGACACTGAGATAAATTTAGATAGCATCTCTTCAAGGTTCAGTTTCTTTTCCTATTGATAAGGTGGCTGTTGAAAACCCGGAGGATTTTGTGGCCTTTGATTCCCTTGACCACCCCATGAGAAATTTGGGTGGTTCCTCCAACCTGCATTATAGGTATTACTATATGGGTTATTTTGAGATCTAAAGTTATTGTTACCCATATAGTGGACTTGTTCTTCTTCGGTTGTAGGATTGAAAGGTTGATATTCTATATGGACGCCTCCCCCACATGAATCACACCTCATCACTGGATGTACCTGCATGGAACCATCAATCTTTTTGTTTAGAAGTTCTACCTAATTTGACAGCATAGTAACTGAATCGACATTACAAACGCCTGTTGTTTTGGTTGGCTTAGTCCTCATGACTTGCCACTGATAGTTATTCAGTGAAATCTCATCAATAAATTCGTAAGCCTCTTCAGGTGTTTTGTTGTTGATGGTTCCACCAGCAGCTGCGTCAATCATTTGTCTTGTCGAGGGATCCACACCATTGTAGAACGTTAAAACTTGCAGCCATAAAGGTAACCCATGGTGAGGGCACCTTTTCAGTAGGTCCTTATATCTCTCCCATGCATCGTAAAGTGTTTCTAAATCCATCTGTACAAAAAAAGAGATATCATTTCGTAATTTAGCTGTTTTAGCAGACAAAAAATATTTTAATAAAAAATTTTCGGTCATTTGTTCCCAAGTAGTGATTGACCCTCATGGTAATGAGTTCAACCACTGTTTAGCTTTGTTCCTTAATGAAAAAGGAAATATCTGAAGACGAATGGCATCATCAGAAACGCCATTAATTTTAAAAGTGCCGCAGAATTCCAGAAAATTTGCCCAGTGAGTGTTGGGATCCTCATCCTGTTAACCATCAAACTGAACAAATTATTGTATCATTTCAATCCTGTTAGGTTTCAATTCAAAATTATTTGCAGCAATGGCAAACCTAACTATACTTGACTCAGTTCCTGTTAAATTAGGTTTAGCATAATCATACATAGTACGAGGAGCAGAATTTTGATTTGCTAGATAAGTGGGTATCGTAGGAGGTAGCTGATTTTCCTAGTTTTCAGCCATCTCCTCGGTTGTAGCTGAGATATTGTCCTCTTGCTCTTCCTCTGTGTATCTTAGGCTTCGCCTTATTTCTCGTCGGTTTCTAGGAGCAGTGCGATCGATTTCTTCCTCAAAAAGTAATGGTCCCGACGGGTTTCTTCTAGTCTTAAACTATAAGAACCTACCAGAAGAAAGAAAAAGAAAATTTAGTAAATAAAAAGAAAAAAAATTAAATTGCAGTAAAAGTAAATGGCTAAAGCAATAAAAATTGACCTAATATTTTCATTCCCCGGCAACGGCGCCAAAAACTTGATCGTGATTTCGTGATAAGTTTTATAAATTTATAATTAATCATTCTTGAAACTAACAATTATCACGATGTAGGCAAGTGTACCTATCGAGCAATAGTATAGCTTTAGCAAGACCGGATTGTCGAACCCAAAGGAACTAAAAGTACTAGTAACGACTGTCTTTTTATTATCTAGCCTAAGAATAATGAGGTTTGTTTGAATTAACTAATTACTAAGCTAAGAAATCACAGAAAGTAGAATTAGGAAATTACTTTTGGAAAAACGATTGATTTAAGACAATACCTAAGGAAAAATCCACCTAGACTTCACTTGTTATTTTGGCTCCGAATCGGACGATTTATTCATTTAACTTGTTCCATAGAAATCCCTAAGTTATGTTATTATCCCTATTCAAGACTAATAACGTCTAACCCTAGATTGAATAATTGAAATCTCTTTCTAATTAACACCCTAGAGTTGCACTAACTCGATCTATGGATTCCCTTATTAGGTTTCACCCTAATCCAGCAAAATCTTGTCACCCTATCTCTAGGCGCGCAATGAACTCGGCTTAATTATGACAAAGTCACTCTTAGAGAGGGACAATTCATCCTCCAACTAAGAGCATTAACTTGAATCGATATCCTGAAATACCAAAACAAGAATTAAGAACACATAATTAAGAACAAGTCAAATATTTATCATACAATTCAGAAAATAATAACAAGATTCGTCCTAGGTTTCATTCCTCTTAGGTATTTAGGGGATTTAGTTCATAACTAAATAGGAAAACATATCAGAAGAATAAAAAATACAAAACATAAAGAAAACCCAAAACTCCAGAAGGGAAATTGAGGAGCGATCTTCAGTCCTGATTATGAATCCAGCTTCTAAGATGGATCAATTGGCTTTCTTGGAGTAATTCCTTGCTCTCTATTCTCCGTCTCCCTTTTTGTCCTCATCTAGGGCGTTTAAATAGGCTTTAGAATGCCTCAAAGCCCTAAAAATTGCCCTTTTTTGAATAGAACTTAACTAGGGCTAGACAAGGACACGCCGTGTGTGATTATTTCAGGCCGTGGTCAAGGCTGAGAGATCAACACACCTGTGTTGAGGTTGTTTTAAACCGTGGTCGAGCGTGTGTTCTGCCTGTGTGAGGAAGTCCAGGCTGTGTTGTTTTCCCACGTCGGCTCATTTTCTTCGTTTTTGGCCCGTTTCTTGTTCTTTTCGTTCTCCTATGCTCACCTAAGTTTAAAACATGAAATTAAAGGATTAGGAGTACCAAATTCACCAAATCTAAGGAGAATTCATTCATAAATGTGTTAAGCATGGGATAAAAATTTGTATAAATTACAGTTTATCACATATATAACTGTGCCAATGCATGTCCCAGACTTGTTTTACACTAGCACATCTCATAGCCAACCCATGTCCTAGACATGTCTGACACTGGCTGACATCTCGAGGCCGATGCATGTGCCAGACATGTCTTACACTAGCACTCTTCTCAATGCCGATGCCATGTCCCAGACATGGTCTTACACTGGCTCTCATTATGTGGCCGATGCATGTCCAAGACATGTCTAACATTGGTGCACAAATCTCATGTATTGCCATGGTCCAACCATGGTCTTTTTCGTCAATTCATTAGTGAACGATAGTACTCATTCCCTGCGTTCCACCCAATTTGATCTTTCATTACAACTTTCACGCTATTGTGACATTTATGATTCTGTAACAAAGATTATAAAGCATAACATTACGGCATCTTGACTTCATTAATCTAGACATAAATTTCAACCTCATGTATATACTGATTACTAATCATGAAATAAAAACATTCTGTGACAGCCCTAATTTAACCTTAGTCGGAAAGTGGTTTCGGGACCACAAAATTGAGTCACAAAAATAAGTAAAAGTTATATTCTGTGCTTATTATATGTGAAAGTGCATGTGTGAAAATTTCATGCTTTGATTTTGTCATTTGTATGTGAAATTATTAAATAGGACTTATGTGAAAATTTTTGAAAATGTGATAGGTTAATTTGTGGTGGCCAAATAATTTATGGTGTAAAATAGGTGGATTTGCATGTCAAAATTCCGACTTTAATGTGTAGTGGTCGGCCATAATGATGATGATAAACAAAATATGCATTTTAAATTAGCATTATAAAATTTAATGGCTTTATTATTATAAAATAAAGATAAATAAAATAAAAAAAAATGAGGAAAAGGACAAAGCTTGTTCATCTTTGTTCTTCATAGCCAAAATTAGGAGAGGAAAAAAACTCAAGCAACATTCGGCCATTTACTACATGATTCAAAGGTAATTTCCATGTATTTTCTTGATGTTCTTGCGAAATTAGCATGGTTAAAGCATTGCTTAGTTAACCCATGTTTAAATTTTGAAAATTTTTGTGTTGTGAGCATTAGGTCATGAATTGAATTGAAGGAAATGGTTGTTGTTTCATGTTCTTTTTATGAGTAATGGTAGATAAGTAAAGTTTGAGCTAGTTAAATGTTCATATAGGTGGTTTAGATGATAGGGAAAAATCGGTTTGTGTATGTGTAGTTGCCGAATGTGAATTTAGATAACATTTGAGTAATGTTTGTATTTTAAAATGATCGAATGGAGATTTAAAGCTTGTTAAAATTTGCCCTTATCATTTCCGAATGAGTTTCATAGTTAAAGAAAAAATTTAAAGTACTTAGTTAATTGATACTAGGTTAATGGTGTGTGTATAAATTATTTTAAAATATAAACTTTGTATAAGTATTAAAGGCCGTAGTTGAATTCGACCTTGGGAGAAATTTTGGTATAAAATGCTTGAATGTTAAATAGCTTATTGCTTTAATGACCAAATGTGACAAAGGCTAATGCATGGACTAGTTGATCAATATTTGTTAAAAGGGAAACGTAAATAAATACCTATTTGATGAGCTATATATATATATATTCGGCTATATGGTAAAGATATGTATATGAAAATATGATAAGCCATATGAGTTTTGTGTTTGTGTATGTGAGCTAAGTATGCAATGAATATTCAGCTATGAAGGTTATAGGTTAAGTCATAGGAATTTTGGTAATGTACATATTTGGTCATTAGGGTTATATGTACTTAGGCTATGTGAGTAATGTGTTAAGGCAAGTTACTTATTTGATATATGTATTCAGTCATAAAGGTGTACATGAGGAAATGTTAAATAAATTGTATTAAATTGCTTACTGTGATTAAAAATGTGTATGACCATTTTGTATTTGAGCTAAAAGTAGCTATATGACCTATTAAATTTCTTGTCATATTCGGCTATAAGCTAGCATGATGGGACTTTAATAAGTTAAATTTTGTTTGAATTAGCTCAGGAGCATAGAGAACCAAGGTTGGACAGGGGAAAAGAGAAAGTAGTTGAATAGCCGATCCGAGACTGTTCGAAAATATTCAAGGTAAGTTTTAAGTAGTTAATTATAAATAATATTCGATAATAACATGACAGATTATGAGAATTAAGTATTTCTTGTCATATATGCATATGGCCGAATGGCATTTGTAATGGAAGTAAAATGTGATATGCTTTTATGATCAAATGATAGTGTTAGATGAATATGAGTAAGATATTACGTGTAAACTATCAAATGATAAATGTGAGTGATGAAATGAAATAAAAGTGAATAAAATGTAGAATGATATATTCGAATGATGCTTGTACCTAATTTGGTGTGATTGTGTTATATGAAACTTGTTGATTTGAATATCGTACAGATGCTATTCGGGCCTTTGAACCTAGCAGGCTATAATGCCGGTGAAATGATATCGAGCTTCGAGCCTAGCAGGAGAAATGCTAGTGAATGAATTCAGGTTTTAAGCCTAGCAGGCTATAATGCCGGTGAAATGATATCGGGGTTCAAGCCTAGCAGGTGAAATACCGGTGAATGAATTCGAGTTTTAAACCTAGCAGGCTGAATGTCGGTGATTTGATAAAAGTCTAAAACTAATATACCTCGTGATAGAATGACAAATGAATACATTCAATACGTTAAGTTGGCCAGGTACGTATTATATACTTAAATGTGAGTTTGATTTGAATTGAATCATAAGTGTATAATGTGATACATATGTAAATAAATGTTATAACTATATCTATGATCATGATACATTCGGTCAAGGTGTGAAAGTATGTGAAAGTAATTGATTTATTTATGTTATATGAATTCATATTAAGTGAAATAAGAATGCTAAATGTGTATTATGTGCTTGTGTATATTCGGCCAAATGACAATATATCTAGAAAATGGCCTCTTGAGAAATTGAATAATTGATGTATAATTGAGTTTATTTGTTACATTGCTTAAAACTTACTAAGCTTATGAAAGCTTACTCCGTTTGTTACGTTTCCCTATTTTATAGATTGATGATTGCAGTCACCTGCTCGGAAAGGGATCGTCAGCAACTCGTCACACTATCTATCATTTTGGTATTACTATGTTTTGGAGCTAGTATGGCATGTATAGAATAGACTTAAGTGAATGGTATTTTTAAGATGTTGTTGTATATGGGCCATGCAAATATGGCATCTTTTGAATGTTTGTAATATGTTTTTGAATGCATATAAAAGTTAATGTTCTTATATCTATGTGATTGTACAAATGTGGTATTTTGGGTTGGTAACACTTCATAACCCATTCCGGTGACGGATACGGGTCATAGGGTGTTACACATTCATACATACATTCTGTCATTTCAAACAAATTTCTTTCTTTTCAGAAACACTTGGCCAATCAAGTTGGACATTTAACATCATATGAATACTAACATACATAAAAGAGCTTTTCACAACTTAACTTTGTTTTATTCCACTATTTCACATTCTTTAACTCAAGAGTATAACATAATGAATACTAGTTCATGTAAAAAAAAAATCACGAATTTCTTTTCATACCTTTCCCATTTTCAGCATATCACAAGCATGATTCAATAATCTCAACTTTACTCTTATCTCTATCAAGATTTGCTCGATTGGAACTCTTTACTGTCTTAACCAACAGTTTTGTTAGGGCCAGAAGATATCACACTATCATGAGTAACACTATGGCATGTATAGCTAAACTCTACTAAACCATGCTTTGATACCACTAAATGTAACACCACTCGCCTGTATTCGACGTCGAGACGGGGTTTAAGGTGTTACCTAACTTAAACTCAATCAATCACACAAAAACTGGGCCGTAAAATTTCAATCAATTTAAAATTTTCTTTTCACATGCAATCTATTCCTTATGCGGGCTTACGAGGCCCAAAACATACATTCGGGGTGGTTCGAGACCCTATCGAGAACTCATAAAAAAACTTAGAAAATCTCTTGCATCAAGGCTTCACACGCTTGTGTGGCTATAGAGCACATGCCTGTGTGCTAGGGACACGCCCGTGTCCCGAACCCGTGTCGAAAAGCCTGGACATTCTGCCAAAACCACACGGCCAAGGCACACACCCGTGTCCTATGACCGTGTCCTTGACACGACTGAGACACATGGCCGTGTCTCTTGCCCGTGTACTACTACCATGCATACTGACTTGAAAAACTTGGGTGCAGGGGACACACGGCTGGACAACACGCCCATTGGGGTGGACCGTGTGTCACACACGACCTAGACACAGTCCCGTGTGCCTACCCGTGTGGACAAATAGAAGGCTATTTTCCAAGCCATTTTGTCGCCCTCACAACACATTCACGCATACTTATACCATAGCATACAACATGGCAAAATTAGGCACTTAAACATTCCTAACATGTCATGACCATGGCAATTTCACATGCAACCATTATCATAGGTTTTACTTTCATCTATACCACATTAATGATATAGCTATTAACATGTCATCAAACCTCATGTTCATCACTAAGCATGCATAATCATATCCACAAACCATTTATGAGGCATTATTAACTATTTACCAATCACTTAATCATGCATAAGGTACTAACTCATCAATGAATCTTATTTTAATCTCTAGGCATACATGATGTAAGCCACATTATAAGAGATAAAAACATACGTGCATAATAATAATCATATAGGCCCATAATGTCATTAGCCGACATAGGCCAATTTACATGACTACAGCACTTTATCAATACAAGCCAACACCTTTGGCTAAATCATAATATCACATACTCAACATTAAAACCCTATACATGTCATAGACTCGAAACACTAGGATTTATTTACGCTGATAGTGTTAACTCAATCGTGTGATAATTTAACTCGACTGTGAGATAATATCTCTGACGGCTAATAAACCATAATTTATACATATTTATAACCCATGATTAACACTTTTTATGAATGATTTCTCCTTAGATTTGGTTAATTCGATGCTCCTAATGTCTTAATTTCATGTTTTATTCTCAGGTAGGCATAGGAGAACTAAAGGAACAAGAAACGAGTCAAAAATTGAGAAAATGGGCCAAAGCACGAAATCAACACAGCCTGGAGCTCCTTACACTGCAAATCACGCGGCTGTGTCAATTTGGCAGAATTGAAGCACGATTGAAACGGGTAGAACACACGCCCGTGTGCCTCAAACATGGCCTAAAGTTATCGCACACGAGCGTGTCACACGGGCGTGTCCCTGCCGAGTCCAAGTTTAGTCCAATTTGGAAAAGGCCACTTTTTAGGGTTCTTAGGCATTCCAAAGCCTATAAATACACCCTAAAAGAGGAAGAGAGGGAGATAGAGAATAGGAAGTAAGGAATTACTCCAAGGAAGTCGATTGATCCATCTCAAAAGCCGGAGCCATTATCAAGGCCATTAGGTCTCTCCTCAACTTCCCCTTCAGAATTTTGAATCGTATGATAAATATTTGAGTTATTATTAATTATGTGTTCTTAATTCTTGTTTTGGTATTTCAGGATATCACTTTAAGTTACTACTCTTAGTTGGAGGAGGAATAGACCACGACTAGGAGTAACTTTGTCATAATTAAGCGGAGTTGATTTCATGCCTAGAGATAGGGTGACAAGATTTTTCAGTTAGGGTGAAACCTAATAAGGGAATCCATAGATCGAGTTAATGCAACCTTAGGGTGTTAATTAGAAATAACTCTCGATTATTCAACCTAGGTATTAGACGTTGTTAGTCTCGAGAGGGATAATAATATCGATGAGGGATTTCTACGGAAAAAGTTAAATGAATAAATCGTCTTGTTCGAGCCAGAATAACAAGTAAAAGTCTAGGTGGATTTTTCCTTAGGTATTGTCTCAATCAATCGCTTTCCTAACAATAATTTCCCAACTTCTATTTTCTCGCAAGTTCTTAGTTTAATTAATTAGTTAGTTAAAACAAATCTCTTTTCTTCTGCTAGATAATAAGAAGACAGTCATTACTAGTACTCCTAGTCCTTTGGGTTCGACAATGCGGTCTTGCTAAAGCTATACTCTTTGTTTGATAGGTACACTTGCTCCTACGTCGTGATAATAGTTAGTTTCAAGAACGATTCATTATAAATTTATAAAACTTATCACGGGGAAAATCTTGATCAAGTTTTTGGCGCCATTGTTAGGGGACTAAGATATTAGGAACGCTCAATTTTTATTACTTTAGCCATTTATTTTCTTTAAATTTAACTTTAATTTTATTTTACTAATTTTCTTTCTTTTCTCTCGCGTGTTCTTGTAGTTTATGACTAGAAGAAAGCCGTCGAGACCATTTCTTTTGACGAAAATTGATCGTGATGCACCAGAGAAATCGACGAGAAATCAGTATGACTTTTAAGATGCACCTGAAGAAGAGCAAGAGGACGATATCTCAACTACTGACCAAGGAGATGGCTGAAAATCGTGATAATCCACTACCTCCACCCATCACCACTGAATTAGCAAATCGAGAATCTCGCTCCTCGTACTATGTATGATTATGCTAAACCTAATTTTACAGAACTGAGTCAAGTATAGTTAGGTTCCGCTATTGCTATAAATAATTTTGAACTGAAACCTAACACGATTCAGATGATACAGTAATTTGTTCAGTTTGATGGTTTACAGGATGAGAACCCTAACACTCACTTAGCAAAATTCCTAGAACTGTGCGACACTTTCAAAATTAATGGTGTTTCTGATGATGCCATTCGCCTTCGATTATTCCCTTTTTCACTGAGGAATAAAGCTAAACAATGGCTGAACTCACTACCACGGGGGTGCATTACCACTTGGGAACAAATGACCGAAAAAAATTTATTAAAATATTTTCCACCGGTAAAAACAGCTAAGTTGCGTAATGATATATCTTCTTTTATGCAGATGGACTTAGAAACACTTTACGATGCATGGGATACATACAAGAACCTTTTGCGAAGGTGCCCACACCATGGATTACCTCTATGGCTGTAAGTTCAAACATTCTACAACGGTGTGAACCCTTCGACAAGACAAATGATTGATGCAATGATTCTGGTGGGACCATCAATAACAAAATATCTAAAGAGGCTTCAGAATTTATTGAAGAGATGTGACTAAATAACTATCAGTGGCAAGTCATGAGGACTAAGCCAACAAAAACAGCAGGCATTTATAACGTCGATTCGGTCACTATGTTGTCAAATCAGGTAGAACTTCTGAATAAGAAAATTGATGGTTTACTTGGTTCTACGCAGGTACATCCAAATGATAAGGTGTGATTCAAGTGGAGGAGGTGTGCTTATAGAATACCCACCATTCAATCCTATAACCGAAGAGAACAAGTCAACTATATGGGTAACAATAATTTTAGATCTCAAAATAACCCATATAGTAATACTTATAATACTGAGTTGGAAGAACCACCCAAATTTCTCTTGGGATGGTCAAGGAAAATCAAAGGCCACAGAATCTTCAGGGTTTTCAACAGCCACCTTATCAACAAGAAAAGAAGCCGAACCTTGAGGAGATGCTATCCAAATTTATCTTGGCGTTAGAAACTCGTTTCTAGAATACCGAGACAACATTCAAAAATTAACAAGCATCAATTCAGGGACTCGAACTCGGATGGTCACTATCCAAATTAATTTCGAACGACTACAAGGTAGTTTGCCAAGTAATCTTGAATCGAACCCAAGGGAACAGCTCAATGCAATTGATGCTCAAGAAGGATGGGTTGAGACTGAGCCAGAACCAAGGCAAGAAAATGTGGAAAGCAAAGGTGATGGTGAGGTAAGTCATAAGAAAACAGTGAACGTAGAATACAAACCTCGTGTGCCATACCCTAACGCGACAAGAAAAGACCGCTTAGATGAACAATTCGGTAAATTCCTTAAACTTTTGAAAAAATTACATATCAACTTACCGTTTGTTGAAGCTCAGTCACAGATGCCAAATGCAATGAAATTTTTAAGAGAGCTTTTAGCAAACAAGCGAAATTTGGATGAAGCATCGCATGTAGAGCTAAGCGCTTTGCTCACTCGGCTTCTACTGAATAAGCTACCCAACAAATTGAAAGATCCAAGGAGTTTTACAATTCATTGCTTAATTGGTAGTTTAGATATGAATAATGCATTAGCTTATTTAGGGGGCAAAATATCAATGTCATGCCTTACAAAATGTTTAAGCAACTAGGTCTTGGGAAACCTAAACAAACTAGGATGAGCATTCAATTGTGAGATAAAACTATAAGATTTCCTAGGGGTATCATTGAAGATGTACTAGTGAAAGTGGATAAATTTATATTTCTGTTGATTTTGTTATTTTAGACATAGAGGAGAGACCAACACCCCTTTGATTTTAGGGAGACCCTTTTTAGCAACTACTAAAATAATTATTGATGTTGGCACAGGTGAACTTACACTTTGCAGGGAGGCAAAACGATCACCCTTCAAGCTCATAATCTAGCATCACATCGAACATGGAAGGTAATGATCCACACCATCCTACTAAAATCGATAATATGACACAATCCATTGTGCGAAATTAAGTTTGAAAGAAGTGCACGAGCTTTGTTCCAACAATAATAGAGGACCCATTCATGAAGAATGAAGGCTACAGATAGAGGAGCTAGACGAATGGCGAGCACATAAACTGAGAACACCCGATAAACTGAAACTACGCCAAACCAAGCTCGATACCTCTCCAAATCAACTTAAGTTGGAGATCAAGTCTTATTAGATACCGCTGAGACCTTCACGGTGTCACTCCCAACCCCAGGATGAAGAAACCCTCTTACGGTACTTAGTATTTTCCCATTCTATGACAAAGTGGAGGTAAGTCATCCCAAGTTTGGCACTTTTAAGGTAAACAATTCCCAGCTAAAGCTTTATTTTGATAAGAATGATAGCAGGAATGAGGAGTACCAACTCCTTAAACCACCTTGACCATTCAACAGAGAGGTAAGTCAAGCTTAGACTATAAATAAGCACTTCTCGGAAGGCAACCTTAAGCACTAATTACACTAACTTCTTTAAACTTTAGTGTTTAACACTTGCTATGACTAATAGAGCTCTTGAAAATAGGTTTACCACAGGGACACGTCCAAGCACACGGGCGTGTGTAAGACCGTGTGGAAATAGGGCAAGATCTTCCCAAAACACGAAGGACGATAAACCTCCACGGCCGTGGGACATGGCGTGGCGAACTCAAAAACAACACGGCGTGTGACGCGCCTGTGCCTTGGAGGCGGTCGAAGCGAGGCTAGCTAGCGGCGTGCGACACGCCATATACTTAACACCCGTGGCGAACCTTCCAAATTAACACGGGCGTGGGGATATCATACACAGGCGTAGGAGAAGTAAACAATACAAAACACGGTCGTGCGACACGGCCGTGTGCATCAACACGCTTTAAGATACACGGGCGTGTGTCAAATTTCGACAGCGCCAAAATAGGAAAAATCGAAACACACGACACGAAAATTGGGACACACAGGCGTGTCCCCTGGCCGTGTGCCCCAAAATCTATAAATACCACTGCACTATTCATTATCTTCCCACTCAAAACCCTAACCCTAGCCATTGCAAGTCCACACGGCCTCTACTCCGCCACGCCTGTGTGCCACCTCTAACTGCGTTTTTGACTTATTTTCTCCTCTTCCTAGCGTTTATTTACTTCTTCCTTTTCTATTTTATTGATTTTTAGGCTTATTTATCATGATAATATGCAAGTTTTTGACTTTATTTCTATATTTTCATCATTTAAATATCATAATCTAGAATATCCATCATTTGTTTTAAGTCGTTGCCTACATTCTTTACTCCATTTATTTAGTTAGAAGTAAAACTTTAATGATAAGAGTAGTTGAAATTTTCATGCATTTTGTGTGTGGCCATTCTCTCATCCATTTAATATATTGTCTTACATTCTTTGTTATTTCTGCTTCAAGCCACAATACCTAAAGAATGTGTTAGTGAATTTTAAATTGTTGTGGCTGAAAATATCTATGCAACTTTCTTCTTACAATCTAGCTTCATTTTTTGATGCTTCAAAGCAATTCAATAATTTTCATTACAAGTTTCGATGTCGTCTTCACGAGGAAAGAAAGCCACCGTCCCTCGCTTCCAAGAAAAGGAAATGAGCATCATCCTCCTCTGGGCCTACTGCGAGAAATTCACCACCCATTCCTCCAATTTCCCAATGGGCCCCAAGAGGAAGTTTTTCAAATATTACGTGCACGACCAGTAATAAAGAGGCCATTATGATCGTATGGGTCGCTGCTCGAACAAGTCGAGTTGGCTAACGCAATCCGAGCCCTTCTTACTACCGATCCATGGGAGTTATTTTTTGGGATCATCGAGCCAACATACTTAGAGTTGACGATAGAGCTATGTTCTGCGTTTTATCTTCAAACCGTGATGACAAACTACGATGATCCCGTAGCGATGCGATTTTGCTTAGGCGATTAGTCTAGCAACTAAGCGTTTCTGAGTTCGGTACCACATTAGTTCTTTATACCGAAGAGTTCAGAGAGGAGAATGATTTACACGCTCTTGACTGCCACATCCATCGTTCTCCCTCCCTCGTCCCACGTTCGACCACCTCGACCCTAGTCGTACCAAGGCATCATCTCTCCCTCCATCCTAAGGTACCTTCACTCTATCTTATCTCAAACTCAGAGCAGATGCGAGAGAGAGCACCAGCGTCGTCACTACCCACGACGTCTATTATTTATGGTGTATGTCCAACGACCACGTCATCGACCTCACCTACTTCATCGCCTCTGCCACGCCATACGCCACGAGCGGTGCGACATCGGAGAGGGGTCATCTCCATTGGCCCCTCGTGACTCGGCCGGCGCGACACACTGAACTCCTCAACACCGCACCCCAAGAATCATCTTTGACCCTTATTGGCGGATGTCTCCACAACGCATCTCGAGTATGCCGAGCATGAGGATGATCGAGAGGTGCCAAGGAACCTACCCTCCCCAATATCGTCTCGCTCAAAGCTAACGAGGAGGTTCCCAAGACATTCTTCGATGATGTCCCTACCCAACATGAGGACCCACTTCTCCACCCCACCACCACCTTCTTCGGCGGTTCATGTGGCGGTTTCATCTGTGACATCTCGACCATCTTAACAGATTCGAGCAAATAATATTTTCACAGATTTGACAACATTGATGCTACTCTACAAAGCAGATTTGTCGGTACCTCCACATCTTATCGGTAATCCCACCTCACGAACCATCTAGCGATGAAAATGTTTAGAAATTTTTTTTTATTTCCTATTTTATGTTTTTATTTTTATTTTCATTTAAGACAGCTTTTTATTTTTCTTTCATTTTATTTTTATTAGGATTTATAATATTGATCTGACAATTTTTAATCTCGGCTAATCTTTTACAAGTAAATCATTTTTCCTAATATCCCCTAAACAGTTCCGCTTTTATCATAGTTATCAAAGAGCTCCAAAAGCTCGCAATCATTTAGGAACTTCAAACTCCAATGGAAAAGGTTCGCCACGGTTACCATGCCCTGCTCAATAAGGAGATATAATATTCTTTTGGCACAGTACTTGTGGTACCCAACCTCTACTACCACCGGAGTATCCTCCTCCACCTTCATAACTCCGAACTAGGACACTCATTCACTAGTTAGGAAGTTTCAATTCTCTCCCTCTATCATGATCTTGTATTTTCCTATATATCTAACCTTGTACATTGAAGGCAATGTACATCTTAAGTGTGGGGGGTAATCATTTCATTATCTGAAAATCCCTGAATAGTGCTTTGGTCTCTTGTGAATCTCTCATATCATGTTTAAGTTGAATTTTGATTGACTGATAATTTTGATTGATATATCTTGAATTAAAGCATAGGCATTCATGCATTGATTGTTAAACTCTAAGACACTGGAAAATCAAGCATGATAAGTTGATTTTTAAGAATTTAAAAGTTTAGGTTGTTTCCCTAAATTTAGGTATTATCTTGAATTGAATCCCACAGATTGAAACATTAAAAAGCGATAATTTTTGTGAGGTTTTTGAGCCTTTTAAGCATTTATTAATTCTTTCATGCTCACTTTTATTATTGCTTTGAGTGTGCCAATATTGAATTGTTATTCTAGAACTTGCCTGATTATGCATGTCAAGACCACACTAATTGATTTGATATATCAAGATGATAGAAGCACTTAGGATTAACCCACTCATGCCATGAAAAGCCTACCTCCACGATTAACACTTGGTGAACCCCTTTGAGCCTAACAAGCCATTCCATGTATCACCCTCGATATTAACCATTAACCCATTATTGTTGAAATCCCCTTAAATTAATTTGATCCTAATTTTTTTGTCGAGAATTGATTTGAATAAATTGCATAACTATGTCTTGTTATTAATAGTTAATTTATGATTATTTGACTTGTTCTTAAAAAAAAAAACCATGTATACATGTCAATAGTTATCTTTTGCTTGTAAGTCTCATTCCATAGTTAAAGAATAAAGCTTATTGTACACAAGTGATGATTAAATATTTTTCTTGTTAAGAAATTTTTCAAGTCAATCTCAATTCTAACCCTTTCTTTCACCTATGACCACACCCCCCAAACCAAACCTCGTTACAACCCTTTAAAGACCTTTGGATTGATGTATCATCTTGATTTATAGTGGTGGAGATTTGATTTTTATGCAAGCCTATGGTGATAACTTTTCATATTGACTGATGAGTGCTAATTTCATTATCCTTAAACACTTCCAGTGATTTGAGTGAATCTTTAGTGAGGATGTTAAACTCTGTAAGGTTCCAAATCAATGACAACTATTTAGAAGAGGAGATACTTAAGTTTTCATGATTAAAATACCCAATTTAGAATGTTTGAAGCTCTAATGTTCTTTTAGTTGAATTCACAATGTATGATTACTTATGAGATGGTTTGAGATAATATTGATAGTAATTATAAGTTGAGAAAAAAGAAATTTTAATTGTGATTCAAGGATTTTGCTTGAGGACAAGCGGGCGCTTAAGTGTGGGGGTATTTCATAAACCGTAATTTATAATTATTTATAACCCATGCTTAACACCTTTTATGAATGATTTCTCCTTAGATTTGGTGAATTCGATGCTCCTAATGTCTTAATTTCATGTTTTATTCTCAGGTAGGCATAGGAGAATGAAAGGAATGAGAAGCGGGCCGAAAATGAAGAAAATGGGCCAAAGCACGAAATCAACATGGCACGGAGCTCCTCACACGAGGCGGATCACAGGCACCATGTCAATTTAGCGAAATGAAGCATGATTCACATGGGTATAACACATGCCCTGTACCTCAAACATGGCCTAAAGTTATTGCACACGGGCGTGTCACACAAAGGTGTGCCTACAGAGCCCAAGTTTAGTCCAATTCTAAAAGGCCACTTTTGAGGGTTCTTAGGCATTCTAAAGCCTATAAATACACCCTAAAAGAGGAAGAGAGGGAGACGAAGAATGGAAAGTAAGGAATTACTTCAAGGAAGCTAATTGATCCATCTCGAAGCCAGGAGAGCCATTACTAAGGCCAAGATCTCTCCTCAAATTCCCCTTCAAGAGTTTTGGGTTTTCTTTTTGTTTTGTATTTATGATTATTCTAAGATGTTTTCTTGTTTAGTTATGAACTAAACCCCTAAATACCTAAGGGGGATGAAACCTATGACGAAACCTTGTTATTATTTACAATCGTATGATAAATATTTGACTTGTTCTTCATTATGTGTTCTTAATTCTTGTTTTGGTATTTCAGGATATCACTTCAAGTTACTACTCTTAGTTGGAGGAGGAATAGACCCTGACTAAAAGTAGCTTTGTTAAGCGGAGTTGATTGTGCGCCTAGAGATAGGGTGACAAGATTTTGCCGGATTAGGGTGAAACCTAATAAGGGAATCCATAGATCGAGTTAATGCAACCTTAGGGTGTTAATTAGAGATAACTCTCGGTTATTCAACCTAGGGATTAGACATTGTTAGTCTCGAGAGGGATAATTATATACGATGAGGGATTTCTACGAAACAAGTTAAATGAATAAATCGTTCGGTTCGGAGCCAGAATAACAAGTAAAAGTCTAGGTGGATTTTTCCTTAGGTATTGTCTCAATCAATCGCTTTCCCCAACAGTAATTTCCCAACTTCTATTTTCTGCAAGTTCTTAGTTTAATTAATTAGTTAGTTAAAACAAATCTATTTTCTTCGGCTAGATAATAAGAAGACAGTCATTACTAGTACTCCTAGTCCTTTGGGTTTGACAATCTGGTCTTGCTAAAGCTATACTCTGTTCGATAGGTACACTTGCTTACGTCGTGATAATAGTTAGTTTCAAGAACGATTCATTATAAATTTATAAAACTTATCACGAGAAAATCATGATCAACGGCCTCTAACCCGAGCTAACCTGGCAATCCTAGGAAACATGGGAAAGAAAGAGGGTAAGCTTTACGCTTAGTAAGTTCATATGAAAACAATAAGCAACTCATTGACATGTTTTATCAATGTTTACAACATATTCTCAAGTTCACGACAAGCTATCTTCCTGCATAATAGTCACTAAATTATTTATAACTGGAGCTACGAAACTCCAAATTAGGTTTTGTTAATTTTCCTTCAAACTAGACTCATTTATATTTCTACCATAAAATTTTCTGAATTTTTTTTTTCCAATTAGTATAGTTTATTCCTCAAAGTTACCCCTAATTCACTATCTGACAGTTCGTACCCTTACGCACTAAAGTTCAATTATCTCATAACACAGGACTCGAATAATGATCTAGTCTATTTCTCTTGAAACTAGACTCATTAAGGATTCTAAAAATATAAATTATAACTCATAAATATTTTTTTAAAATTTATAATGATTTTCTCAAATCAGAACAGGGGATTTCTAAGTCATTACGACTGCTCTCTCACATAACTTTAAATAACTCATTATAGGAAATTCTTTTGCTTACACAGTTTCTTTTATAAGAAACTAGACGCAATATAATTTATTTAAATATTTTATTCAGCTTCTAACTTATTTTATACTATTTTTAGTGTATTTTCAAAGTTACACCACTACAGTAATCTAAATCTGTCAAGGCGAATTACTCATTCATGATCATTGTTCACAAAAATTAATATAACATCATTTCATCCCTCATGGTAAGAACACATATTTATGTATCATAGATCATCACATATCAAGGCATTCTCATAAGCTTAGTGTACAAACCTGCACAACTCATAACATAACTCAAGTGCATACTCACCAATGACTTACGCCATTGAGACCATCATCAACTTTTCCTCGGATTACTCGTTGAACACTTGGAATACCAATTGGATACTCGGGAAAACCTTTGCACATAAGTGCCTCGATTGTAGCTAAAGCTACCTCATATCTCATGACATTTAAATGCTCACTCTCGAACTAGTCATCTAGACTCATAATTCCTAGTGACATGTCACTCGTATCCTATTTTATTCCTAAGGTTCAAACGGGATTCTTCCTCACCTATCAAGGCTGTCTTATCATATTTTTATTAATCACATACACATTAATATTTGTACAATTCATGTAATGATAACATTTAAATGCATGTATAGCATGATATTATTTACATACGAACTTACCTTGATACCACAAAGGTGAAAAAGACGTAATCGTCTATAAATCGATTTTCCCTGTTCTAGGCCCAAATCGCAATTTTCAACATGTAAAACATCACATTTAGCTAATTAAAACCATGAACTAATCAATTTAGTCCATTTACACACTTGGGAAAAATTTACGATTTTGCCCCTATACTTTGCCAAAATTACCAAATTGCCCCTAGGCTCGAAACAAGATTTTTATTCAACTTCTTTACTCTTTAAGCCTAGATAAACGATTTTCATAACTATGACAACTCACAAAAATCATTATTACACACATTAACACCTTATCTTACAACTTAGCAAACTAACCCTTTTTAAGGTGTTTCCATGCAATTTCTTTCACAAAAGTTGTTTATTAGACAACTAGGACTCATAATCTTCCATAAAAACACAGCAAACAACATATTTACTGTCATGGAAAAACCCTAGACTCTTCATTATTTTGCAAACTAGACCCCTCATTTGAAAGCTTAGGCTTTAAGGATTCCAAAAATGTAAAAATAATCAAGAAACAACCAAAGATCACTTACTTGTTAGGGCTTAAAGTGGCTGAAAGTTTAAAGCTCAAAACCCCCATTCTTTGCTGCCATTTTCGGTGGAGAGAAGATGAAGAATGAGATAGAAAATGACAACTTTTTCTTTATTTTATTTTATTACCCAAAAAGTCACTTTAAATCCCATAAAATATGGCTTTTTGACCAATCTTGTCTCCCTTGGCTGGCCACCACAATAAAAAGGGTCTAATTACCATTTAAAAGCCCCTAATTTTAGTTATCTAGCTATTAAACACCTTTAGGCATTAAAACACAACTTTTACCTTTTACTCGATTTAGTCCTTTTTCAAAATTGGACTAGAAATCGCTAAAATTAATATACCAAAATTAACATGCACTTATAAAATCACATTACAACACATAAAATAACACTAAAATAATTTTCTCTGGCCTCGGGATAGTGGTCCCGAAACCACTGTTCCGACTAGGCCCAAAACCAGGCTGTTACACACTATCTAGCTTACGTGGTTTCTTTTCTATTTCTTTTTGGGTTGTGGCATGTATATAGGCTCTTTATTATTCATATGTCAAATGTTGTATTGTAATGTTATATCTAGTTGACTGGTTAATCTTAAATTTGAATATAAGTTAGCTTTTCGTTATATGAATCTTTAATGTTAAGATTTGGTAATGGTGTTTTGTTTTAAGTAAGCTTTTTACATGTTTTTATTATGGCCACAATGTTTAATGAAAGGAAAATGAATAGATGGTTTATGCTATCTGAAACTTAGATTAGATCATTTGAATGAGTGAACTTGGGTTGAGGTGACTTTGAATGGCATATTGGTTAGTTATAGGATGGATAAAGCTTTTAGCATGAATTGAATTTTCTAAGATGAAATTTTTAACCATTATTGAGATAAGTATTGATACTTTGGCATTTGATATCGATATTTTACCAAATGAACAGTAGTTAAATATAACAGAATGCTAAAATAGTATCAATTTTTAGTTAAGTGTCAATACTTTTTAATGAAATATCGATACCATCAACTAATTATTGATACCAAGGTTTTACAAAGAAAACATAATTGAATTTTGGTATCAATTTTTACGAAAAGGTATCGATTGGGTATCAATTTGATTCGAGAAATTGAAGATAAAGTTCGAGTTATCAAAGATTGTTTGGAAACAACATTAGATTGTCAAAAATAGAATGCAGTTTGTAAAAAAATTTATAAAATTTAATATTGGTGATCAAATGTTTTTAAAAGTTTATCTGTGGAAAAAAGTATCGCGGTTCGACAGAAAAGGGAAACTTAGTCTGAGGTTTATTGAGTCATAAGAAATTGTTGAAAAAATCTATCTTGTAGCTTATAGATTGGCTCTAACTCCTGAAATCGAAAAGATCCACAACGTTTTTCATGTTTCAATGCTGAGATAGTATAGACCACATCCTTCACATGTGATTTCTCCCACCAGGATTGTATTACAGCCTAAACTGTCATATTCAAAGGAGCCAGTAGTGATTTTAGCTCGAGAGGTAAAAACTTTGGAATAAACGGGTACCATTAGTAAAAGTTTTATGGCATCAGCATGATATTGAGGAAGCTATGTGGGAAACTAAGAAATAGATGGAATCTCAATATCTGAACCTATTCTCAGGTAAAAATTCGAGGACGAAAATTTCTAAGGGATGAGAGTTATAATGGAATATTTTTCAGGTGGTCTTTGAAACAATGGTTTCAAGACCACAATTTTGACGTCTGAGTCCATAAATATTAATTAATTAATATTTATGAGGTCATTACAATGTCGTGTTAAAGTTTGATCCATTAATTTTGATGTTTGGATAGTTAATTAAGGAAAATTGACTAAATTGTAAAAGCTACAAAAGTTAATTGTTATTAGTTATTTGGAAAACATGATTGAATGGATATAAATGAAAATTTAGCCATTCTTGATGTTAGTGGCTGATTTTAAAGCTTGATTAATTAAGTTTTATGGTTTAAAAAATTTTATATTAAAATAAGGTTAATGAATTAATAATAATAAAACATAAGAAACCGATATCATTTTCTCCATTTTCTTTCTATTTCCAACCGAACACCATTGTTATAACCAAAGGAAGCTTCGTCCAAGCTTGAGATTGGCATGTAAGTCAATTTTGATTTCATTTTTAGTCAATTTTATTTTTGAGATCGTTGTAGCTTAATTCATCTAACCTGTGGATTTGTTTTGAAATTTTGTTAAAGTTTTGAAAACTTGTCATTAATTTTCTTGAAGCTTTTTATTTCATAATAGTTTAGCTTGAAGCTTGAAGATGAACTTGGACTATTTTGTAAAGTGATTTTGTATAGTTTTTAAGTTTAAGGACTTTGAAATTATGTTAAATTTGGCATGCCTTTCTTGTAAAATTTCATTATTAAAAGAATGATTAAGGATGGAAATGAATTCGACACTATAGTTAGGGATTAGTTGTAGGGACAAAATTAAAAAAAAGTGTAAAACTTTAGGGAAATTGTGGAAATGTTACTAGTAATTCATATGCATCAAATTAGATATTTCAAGCTTTTAAACAATTAGGTACATATAAACTAATAGCGATTAACTTTTGTAACTTCTATGATTTAGTCCTTTTTACTAATTGACTATCTAAATGTTAAAATTTTCTAACCAAATTTTAATATGACGCTATAATGACCTTATAAATATTAAATATATAATAATTATAGACTCATTGGTCAGAATTGTGGTCCTGAAACCAATGTTTCTGACACCACTAAAAATGGGTTGTTATAAGTGCCCTAAGTGTAGTATTTTCGTCCAAGTACACTTGTAATATTTTGAACCCCTGGACTAATTTGAAAGCAAGTTAAAGTATAAAATTTTACCCATATTGGATGTGCATGTATTTTGATGTTAGATGGTAGGAAATGCACGTTCGTTGTTAGTTAAATAATGTTTGCAAAGTGATTTTCGGTAAAATGGTCAAATGGGGACTTATTTGTAAAAGTCTATAAAATGTATAAAAAAGTGTGAATAAATGAAAAAATGTGGGCTGTTATGAGTACCAATAACAATTGATTAGGCTTGGGTTGTGATGAAATTGAATGAAATTCATTTCACGAGCTTGGGGAATAAATGTAAAATGTTGAAAAGTTAGGGTCAAAAATGTAAATTTTTCCATAATGTGTTTTTGGGCTGAATTGAATAATATGATGATTAAATAAGTTAAATGTGGTATTATAGATCAAGAAAAATGAAGTTCGGGTCTAGATCGGGGGAACAACAAAGTAACCGACGAATATATCCTTTTGGCCATTTTTGTAACCGAGGTAAGTTTGTATATTAAATAAGCTTTACTTTAAATGTGTTTAAATGCTTTAATTTATGCATAATTGTGTAATCGACCTTACAGACACATTTGATGACGATTTGGCAAGCGAGAAATCCCAATCGAACCTTAGGAATAGATTAGGATACAAGTGATATGTCACTAGGGTTTTATGTTATGTGATCTGGGTGCTGGTCCTGTACGTCCTACCGGTGGCTAAGTATACCGGCATATGTTGCGGTTACTTGACAGCTTGTGTGAGCAGCACCAAGTAGCTACGTCTTGACTGACAGCTTGTGTGAGTAGACCCGTTAATGGCTCGAGAGCGAGACCGAGAATTTATGTTTTATGAGATAGAGGTAGCAATGGCTATATATGTGTCACCTTGTGTGCAAAGTTTCCCGAGTATCCGGATTTATTATTCTGAATGGTTCATTTGTTGTAACAATGATGAGACCAAGTATGAATTATTATGAGATAGTACATATATGTACTTAAAGCTTGTGATTATTAATTTGTAGAATGATAATGTCAAGGTAAGTTGTGATGGAAGTGAATTATGATCATGAGATTTTGGTAAATTGCATTATCTTATGTTAAATTACTTGCACATTAATGTATGGTAAGGTTAGCTTATTTCTTTCATACAAGCTTACTAAGCTATATAGCTTACTCCGTTTTATTTTCCATGTTTTAAGCTCGGATTAGAGATTGTCAGAGATCGTATCACACTATCGAACTATTATTTTAGGTATCGATGATTTTAAACATTTTAAGAATATGGCATGTATAGGGACTTGGTTATTTTGTTGTATATGTCATTATGAATTTGGCCAAATGTATTGGCTTGAAATTGTTAAGGGCTTAATGTGGTGTTTGGCCATGTAACTTGGCTTATTTTGGTTGAATTTGTTGTAAGCTTATATATGCATGCATGTGCAACTATCTCTTGTGTGATGTGGTTTGTAAATGCTAGATAAATGGTTGAATGTGGCTTAATGGGTTTGTTGTTGAATGGTTAAGGTTGGCTCATTGGTATGCTAGGAAAACTAAGTAAAATTATGCATTTTATTTGTAGCCATGTTGAAACTTGTACCATGTGAGTTTGGTGTGATTTGGTTTGGTAAAATATGATGTTGTAAATATGTTGAGTGTGGATAATGAAATGACATGAATTGGCCTTGTTTGTAGATGTATTGGTTGTCCAAATGTGCTATGAATTATGCCTTGAGATTGTGCATGTGTAGGAGTAAATGAGGGTGACAAATGGCTTGGTAAATAGCTGATAAACCGTAATTTATACATATTTTTATCCCATGTTTAACACGTTTGTGAATGAATTCTCTTCAGATTTGGTGAATTTGAAACTCCTAATCCTTTAATTTCATGTTTTATACTTAGGTGAGCATAGGAGAACGAAAAGAACAAGAAATGAGCCAAAAATGGAGAAAATGGGCCAACGTGGGAAAACAACACAGCCTGGACTTCCTCATACGGGCAGAACACACATTTGTGCCATTCTAACAGGCTCGACCACTGCCTAAAACAACCTTAGTATGGGCGAGTTGATCTCTCAGCCTCGACCACGGCCTAAAGTAATCGCACACAGGTGTGTCACACGGGCGTGTCCCTGCCGAGCCCTAGCTAAGTTCTATTCGGAAAAAGGCAATTTTTGGGGGCTCTTAGGCATCCAAAAGCCTATAAAAACACCCTAGAGGAGGACTAAAAGAGGAGACGGAGAATAGGGAGCAAGGAATTACTCCAAAAAAGCCGATTGATCCATCTCAGAAGCCGGATTTATCATCAAGACTGAAGATTTCTCCTCAATTTTCCTTCAGGAGTTTTGGATTTTCTTTATGTTTTGTATTCTTTATTCTTCTGAGATGTTTTCAACCTAATCTTGTTATTATTTTCTGAATTGTATGATAAATATTTGACTTGTTCTTAATTATGTGTTCTTAATCCTTGTTTTGGTATTTCAGGATATCGATTCAAGTTAAAGCTCTTAGTTGGAGGATGAATAGTCCCTGTCTAAGAGTGACTTTGTCATAATTAAGCGGAGTTGATTGCGCACCAAGAGATAGGGTGACAAGATTTTGTCAGATTAGGGTGAAACCTAATAAGGGGATCCATAGATCGAGTTAATGCAACCCTAGGGTGTTAATTAGAGAAAAGTCTCACTTATTCAATCTAGGGTTAGACGTTATTAGTCTTGAATAGGGATAATAACATAACTTAGGGATTTCTATGGAACAAGATAAATGAATAAATCATCCGATTTGGAGCCAAAATAACAAGTGAAGTCTAGGTGGAGTTTTCCTTAAGTATTGTCTTAAATCAATCGTTTTTCCAAAAGTAATTCCCAAATTTTATTTTCTATGATCTCTTAGTTTAGCTAATTAGTTAATTAAAACAAACCTCATTATTCTTAGGCTAGATAATAAAAAGACAGTCATTACTAGTACTTTTAGTTCCTTTGGGTTCAACAATTCGGTCTTGCTAAAGCTATACTACTATTCGATAGGTACGCTTGCCTACATCATATTAATAGTTAGTTTCAAGAGCGATTAATTATAAATTTATAAAACTTATCATGAAAAATCACGATCAAGTTTTTGGCGTCGTTTCCGGGGAACTAAGATATTAGAAACACTCAATTTTTATTACTTTAAGCCATTTACTTTTACTGCAATTTAATTTTGTTTTTATTTTTATTTACTAATTTGTTTTTCATTCTTCTGGCAAGTTTTTATAGTTTATGACTAGAAGAAGCCCGTTGGGACCATTACTTTTTGACGAAGAAACCGATCGCATCGCTCGCAAAAACTGACGAGAAATAAGGCAATGCCTAAGATACACAGAGGAAGAGCAAGAGGATGATATTTCAACTACAACCAAGGAGATAGCTGAAAATCAGGAAAATCAGCTGCCTCCTACGATACCTGCTGATCTAGCAAATCAGAATCCTGCCCCTCATACTATGTATGATTATGCTAAACCTACATTAACAGGAACTGAGTCAAGTATAGTTAGGACTACTATTGCTGCAAATAATTTTGAACTAAAACCTAACACAATTCAAATGATATAGCAATTTGTTCAGTTTGATGGTTTGCAGGATGAGGATCCCAACACTCACTTGGCAAATTTTCTAGAATTCTGCGACACTTTTAAAATTAATGGCATTTCTAATGATGCCATTCATCTTTAGTTATTCCCTTTTTTCTTGAGGAACAAATCTAAACAGTGGTTGAACTCGTTACCACGAGCGTTCATCACTACTTGGGACTAAGCCATGAGGACTATCAATGGCAAGTCATGAGGACTAAGCCAACTAAAACAGCATGCGTTTATAACGTCGATTCGGTTGCTATGCTGTCAAATCAAGTAGAACTTCTAAATAAAAAGATTGATGGTTTACTTGGTTCTACACAGGTACATCCAGCGATGAGGTGTGATTCAAGGGGAGAAGACGTACATACAGAATATCAACCCTTCAATCCTACAACCGAAGAAGAACAAGTCCACTATATGGGTAACAATAACTTTGGATCTCAAAATAACCCATACAATAATACTTATAATGTAGGTTGGAAGAACCACCCAAATTTCTCTTGGGGTGGTCAAGGGAATCAAAGGCCACAAAATCCTCCGGGTTTTCAACAGCCATCTTATTAATAGGAAAAGAAACCGAACCTTGAGGAGATGCTATCCAAATTCATCTCGATGTCAAAAACTCATTTCCAGAATACTGAGACGGCACTTAAAAATCAACAAGCATCAATCCAAGGGCTCGAAACTCAGATAGGCCAGCTGTCCAAACTAATTTTCAAATGACCACAAGGTAGTTTGCCAACTAACCCAAGGGAATAGCTCAACGCGATTAATGTTCAAGGTGAAGAAGGATCAGTTGAGACTGAGCCAGGATAGAGAGCAGAAATTATGGTAAGTAAAGGTGAGGTAGGTCACAATGAAAATGAAACAGTAAGTGTAGAATATAAACCTCGTGTGTCATACCCCAAAGCGACAAGGAAAGACCACTCAGATAAACAATTTGGTAAATTCCTTAAACTCCTAAAAAAATTACATATCAACTTAGCGTTTATTGAAGCTCTCTCGCAGATGCCAAACGTAATGAAATTTTTAAAGGAGCTTTTAGCAAATAAGCGGAAGTTGGACAAGGCGTCGCATGTGGAGCTAAACGCAGTTTGCTCAGCTATTCTACAGAATAAGCTACCCAACAAATTAAAAGATCCAAGGAGTTTTACAATTCCTTGCTTAATTGGTAGATTAGATGTTAATAATGAATTAGTTGATTTAGGGGCTAGCATTAACGTTATACCTTACAAAATGTTCAAACAACTAGGTCTTGGGAAACCCAAACAGACTAGAATGTGCATTCAATTAACAGATAAAACCATCAGATTTCCTAGGGGTATTATTGAGGACGTGCTAGTTAAAATTGATAAATTTATATTTCCCGTTGACTTCGTTGTTCTAGATATAGAGGAGGAAAGCAAAACTCCTTTAATTTTAGGAAGGCTCTTTTTAGCAACTGCTAGAACGATTATTGATATTGGCACAGGTGAACTCACACTTCGTGTGGGGGACGAAACAATCACCCTTCAAGCTCGCAATTCTGGAAACATATCGAAAATTGAAGGTGATTGTATAAACCATTCTACTAAAACTGACAATATGGTGCAACCTACTTTACAGGAAATGAGATTAAAGGAAGTACATGAACCATGTTCCAGCAACAATAGGGGACCTATTCATGAAGAATGAAGGCTACAAATAGAGGAGCTAGATGAATGGCAAACACATAAATCGAGAACACATGATAAACCAAAACTACGCTAAAACGAGCTCAATACCTCACCAAATCAACTTAAGGTTAGAGATAAAGTTTTACTAGATGTCACAGATCTTCACATCATCACTGCCAAACTGACTGAAAAAATCCCTCTTACGGTACTTAGCATTTTTCCATTCGGTACAGTCGAGGTAAGTCATCCCAAGTTCGGCACTTTTAAGGTAAACAATACCCGCCTAAAACCTTATTTTGATAAAATTTATAGCAGGAATGAGTATAAACTTCTCAAACCACCATGACCATTCAATAGAGAGGTAAGTCGAGCTTAGACTACGAATAAGCGGTTCTTGGGAGGCAACCCGAGCACTAACGGCCTCAACTTCTTTAATTTCTAGTGTTTAACAACTAACTTACTAACAAAATTCTTGAATACAGGTTTATCATAATACACGGCCTAGCACACAGGTGTGCTTAAGACCGTATGGAAATAGGGCAAAGATTTTTCCCAAACACGGGCTGCGATAAATGGCCACAGCCGTGCAACATGGTCGTGGGCAATCCTGCCAAAACAGCACAAGCGTGCGGCACGCCCGTGGCATTGAACCGTGGGAGAACCTGAGAAAATAGCACGGGCATGCGACACGGGCGCGCCCGTGTCTAGTACCCGTGGTCGAACCTGTTAAATTAACACTGGCGTGGGCATACGAACATGGGCGTGGGAGAAGCGAACGAAGCTAAACACGGCCATGTGACACGGTCGTGTGCACCAACACGCCCAAGGTACACAGATGTGGGACGAATTTCATATGCACCAAAATAGGAAAAACGCGAAACACACGGGCTAAAATTGGGGCATACGGGTGTGCCCCTTGACCGTGTACCCCAAAATCTATAAATACCCTACACTATTCATTGTCTTCTTCACCCAAAAATCCCTAACCCTAGCCGCTGGAAGTCCACACGGCCTCCCTGCCACACCTGTGCACCGCTTCCAACCCCATTTTTGATGCTCATTCTCCTCATTCTAGCGTTTGTTTACTCTTTTCTCTTTTATTTTACTGATTTCTAATGCTATTTATCATAGTAATCTACATTTTTCACGTTATCTTCATCTTTCTATCACTCAAATTTCATATCTAGAGTAGTTATCATTTTTTTTTTGAAGTTCTTACTCATTGCATGATCTATATGCTCCATTTGACTAGTCTAAAGTAAATATTCATGGTTAGTATAGTAGAAATACTCATGCTTTTTGTGTTGACAATTTTTCATCCATAAAATATGTTGCATTCCATAAAGTTCTTTGCCATTTTTTATTCATGCTACTACAATACCAATGCCACAAAAGTATGCCATAAAATTGATTAGTTTGGTTAAGTTTGTTAGTTTTAGTAGTTGTGGCTGAAATTATTTATGATTTATTTTGTTTTCGTTTTACCTTGACCATTCATCAAGATGAATTAATGGTTCTGATTGCAGGTATACCATGTCATCTTCATGAGGAAAGAAAGCCGCCGTCCCCGCTTTAAAGAAAAGAAAGGGAGCGTTATCTTCCTCGGGTCCTACTGCAGAAATTTGTCACCCTTTCCTACAGTTCCCCATTAGGCCTGACCTCTAATTGTGGGCCGCTGTATCGACTGGGCTGCACTAGAACAAGTCTAGTTGGCTGATGCGATTCGGGCCCTTCTCACCACCGATATATAGAACCTCTTCTTTGAGATCGTCGAGCCGTTCAGATTGTAATGACCAACCATGATGATCCCGGCACGATCTAATTTAGACTTGGCGGTCTAGTCCACTAGTTGAGCATTCCAGAGTTTGGTTCGGCACGGAGGAGTTCCAAGAGGAGAACGATCTCGATACTCTTAACTGCCACATCCATTATTCTCCCACGAAGTGCTGGAATGCCCTCGTCCCACGTTCGGCCACCTACGACCCCAGTCGTTCCAAGGCATCAGCTTTCCCTCCATCCTTGAGGTACTTACATTCTATTTTATCTCACACCTTGACAGGGCGGAGAGAGAGCAACCGGTGTCATCACCACTCACAACGTCTACTACTTATGGTGCATGTCACACAGGCACATTTTCGACCTCGCTTACTTTATCGCCCTTGCCATTTGCCATCAGACGGAGTGACATCGGAAGGGGGTCATCTCCATTGGCCCCTACGTGACTCGACTGGCGCGGCACTTCGGACTCCTCGATACCGCGTCACAAGAATCATCCTTGACCCTCATTGGCCAGATGTCTCCATAAGGCATCTCGAGCATGCTAAGCATGAGGATGATCTAGAAGCACCAAGGAACCTACCCTCCCTAATATCGTCTCACCCAATCAACCGAGGAGGAGGCCCCTGAGGACATTACTGATGATGTCCCTCCACAGCACGAGGACCCACCATCTCAGCCACCATGCTCCCAACGTCCAGTTCATGCAGCGGCTTCATATGCTGACATCTCTGAGCGCCTCACTCGATTCGAGCAGCAGTGTTTTCAATGATTTGATAACATTGATGCTACTCTATAGCAGATTTGTCAGCACTTCCACATCTCATCGCCACCACCACCTAGCGAACCATCCGACGATGATGATATTTTATTTTATTTTATCTTTATTTTTATTTTATTTTTATTTTTATTTTTATTTTATGTTTTTATTAATTTCACTTTTAACTTTTAATTTATTTCATTTTCGCTACTACTTTATATTTAGGTTTTATAAACAAATTTTAATCTCGGTTAATTATTTATGAGTAATTTTTCTTCGTTATATCCCCTAAAAAGTTCTTGATTTCATCACAGTTATAAAGAACTACACAGCTCACAATCATTTAGGAACTTCAAACTCCATTGGAAAAGGTTTTCCACGACTGTCATGCTCTGCTCGATCATAAGATATAATATTCTTTTGGTGCAGCACTTGTGGAACCCAACCTCTACCACCACCGGAGTATCCTCCTCCACTCTACATAACTCCAAACTAGGGAGTTCATTCATTTAACACTCAGGAAGTTTCATTTCTCTCCCTATCTTATGATATTATATCTATAATTGTCACTAACTCTATCTTTGTACATTGAAGGCAATGTACATCTTAAGTGTGGGGGGTATTCATTTCATTATCAAAAAAAATCCCTGAATATTGCCTTATTCTCTTGCAAATCTCTCATATCATGTTTAGGATGAATTTCGATTGACTCATGATTTTTATTGATATATCTTGAATTAAAACATAGGCATTCATGCATTGATTATTTAAACTTTAAGACATTAGAAAATTAAACATGATAAGTTGATTTTTAAGAATTTAAAATTTTAGGTTGTTTCCCTAAGTTTAGGTATTATCTTAAATTGAAATCCACAAGCTTAAAACATCAAAAAGCCATAATTTTTGTGAGATTATTGAGCCTTTAAGAGTATCTATTATTTCTTTCATGCTCACTTTTATTATTGCTTTGAGTGTGTCAATATCGAAGTTTTTTTCTAGAACTTGCTTGATTACGCATGTCAAGACCACACCATTTGATTTGATATGTCAAGATGATATAGGCACTTAGGATTAACTCACTCATGCCATGAAAAGCCTATCTCAATAATTAACCCTTAGTAAACCCCTTTGAGCTTAACAAGCCATTCCTCGTATTACCCTTAATATTAACCCTTAACCCATTATTGTTGAAATCCCCCCAATTAAGTTGATCTCTATTGTTGTCGAGATATGATTTGAATAAATTGCTTAGCTATGTCTTGTTCTTAATAGTAGTCTATGTTATTTGACTTGTTCTTAAAAAAAATTATACATATTAGTAATAGAAATCTTTTGTCTTTGAGCTTAAGTATGTAAATTCCATATTCGGAGAAGAAGCTCTACTGTACGTAAGTGATGATTAAATATTTTTCTAGTTAAGAAATTTTTCAATTCAATCTTGATTCTAACCCTTTCTTTCAGCTTGTGACCACACCCCCTAACCAAGCCTCATTACAACCCTCTAACGACCTCTTGATTGATGTATCATCTCAATTTATAGTGGTGGAGAATTGATTTTCATACAAGCCTATGGTAATAACTTTTCATATTGACTAATGAGTGCTAATTTCATTGTCCTTAAACACTTCGAGTGATTTGAGTGAATCTTTAGTGAGGGTGTTAAACTCTGTGAGATTTCGAATCGATGGTAACTACGTGAATAAGAGGAGATGCCTATATTTTTTGATGATTAAATACTCAACTTAGAATGTTTGAAACTTTAATGTTCTTTTAGTTGAATTCTCAATGTATGATTACTTATGGATTAATTTGAGATATTATTGATAGGATTTATAAGTTGAGAGAAAGGAAGTCTTAATTGTAAATTGAGTATTTTGCTTGAGGACAAGCAAACGCTTAAGTGTGAGGGTATTTGATAAACCGTAATTTATACATATTTTTATCCTATGGTTAACACGTTTATTAACGAATTCTCTTTAGATTTGGTGAATTTGATGCTCTTAATCCTTTAATTTCATGTTTTATACTTAGGTGAGCATAAGAGAACGAAAGGAACAAGAAACGGGTCAAAAATGGAAAAAATGGGCCAACGTGGGAAAACAACACGGCCTGGACTTCCTCACATGGGCAGAACACACGCCCGTGCCATTCTAATAAGCTCGACCACGGCCTAAAACAACCTGGCGTGCTGATCTCTCAGCCTCGACCACGGCCTGAAGTAATCGCACACGGGCGTGTCCCTGCCGAGTCCTAGCTAAGTTCTATTCGGAAAAGGGCAACTTTGGGGGCTCCTAGGCATCCAAAAGCCTATAAAAACACCCTAGAGAAGGACTAAAAGAGGAGACGGAGAATTAAGAGAAAAGAATTACTCCAAGAAAGCCGATTGATCCATCTTAGAAGCATGATTCATCATCAAAACTGAAGATTTCTCCTCAATTTCCCTTCAGGAGTTTTAGGTTTTCTTTATGTTTTGTATTCTTTATTCTTCTGAGATGTTTTCCTATTTAATTATGAACTAAAACCCCTAAATTCCTAAGGGGAATGAAACCTAAGACGAATCTTGTTATTATTTTCGGAATTGTATGATAAATATTTGACTTGTTCTTAATTATGTGTCCTTAATTCCTGTTTTGGTATTTCAGGATATCGATTCAAGTTAATGCTCTTAGTTGGAGGATGAATAGTCTCTATCTAAGAGTGACTTTGTCATAATTAAGCGGAGTTGATTGCGCGCCTAGAGATAGGGTGACAAGATTTTGCTGAATTAGGGTGAAACCTAATAAGGGGATCCATAGATCGAGTTAATGCAACCCTAGGGTGTTAATTAGAGAAAAGTCTCAATTATTCAATCTAGGGTTAGATGTTGTTAGTCTTGAATAGGGATAATAACATAACTTAGGGATTTCTACAGAACAAGTTAAATGAATTCGGAGCCAAAATAACAAGTGAAGTCTATGTAACACTCCTTGCCCGTATCCGTCGCCGAAGGGGGCAAGGAATATTACCAAACAAACACTGATCTCGTCCAATCATATTATAGAATTTTTCGAGGGCATATTTAAGAAAGCAAAAATTCGTTATTCCTAAGTACAAAGGAGTCATCACAATTTAATAAATACATTAAATTATTTCTAAGTTTCATTCACATTAAAACATTTCAAGTATTTATCACTTATCATCCACACGTACATAAGAATTATAAGAAGCACATATGGTAACTTAACAAGCCATTTTCGCATGGCTAGACATATTTATATATATATACATTACAAAAAGTACGTAATTAACATCCAAAAGTCAACCCTATACATGCCATTATAAAAGTTCAACAAAAAGGAGTACCAAAAGGGCTTAGATAGTGTGGACGACTTCGACTTTGACACTCCCGAGTCCGATAGCTGACGAACAAAATCTATAAAACAGAGGATCATAGCAAAAGAATAAGCATTTCAATGCTTAGTAAGTTTCAAGTAATGAAATCATCTAAAAGAGTGGCATAATAATATCAAGTTTGTTTGTTTCTTCCCTTGGCCGAATAGAAACATAACTAAGATACTACTTTTATCATTCATATCACAAAGGTGAAATTGATATATCCAACTAAATTTAGTCCACACAGTAACATCGTTCTTCTCAAATTTCCATGCCAATCTTATACATATATATATATACCTACATCTCATATTTGTGAAGTTGAACTCTCTAATTCGAAACTCATACATCATAATCAGAGCATAAACGTTCAAATGATTTTAAACAATGGTTTAAGCATACCTACCGAATTTTCAGAATCCTAAATTAAAGATAATTATATTTTCAATGAAAGTAAGTTACTTACTTGATTATCTTACGGTAAGTAGCACATGTGTTTAATATTAATTTGACATGTTTTATATGATTTCACGTACGAATACTTACGGTTTTCAGTCCAATTATTATACCGGCACAGATGCCCTTCGGAACTAAGCCCGATTCTTAGCACTGGCTCAAAAGCCCTTCGAGACCAAGCTCGGATTATGCCACTGGCTCGAAAGCCCTTCGAACTAGGTTCGGTTACGACACTGGCTCAAAGCCCTTCGAAACTAAATCCGGTTATATCACTGGCTTAAAAGCCCTTCGGAACTAAGTCCGGATATTTAATCCTGATTTAACATTCACACATATAATCATATATATATATATATATATAACATATCTGGATATCACTCCTAATCCTCAAACACAATTGCAACATATTTACCAATCATGCATCATTCGGTTCATTAGTTCTAAACAAATAACATGATTTCATTTCGGTAATCCACAATATTTCTATGACCATTCAGCTATAGTAAATGCTCTACTTATTCACTTCGTCATGTAATTCGAGTAGAACCAATAGATCACAAATTATTTATTTAGTCCCTAAATATAAATAATTGCTTTAGCAAACCATAAGCTAAGTTCCATTACTCAAGACTTACCTCAGATGTTGTTGACGAACGATTTCAACGGCTATTCGATCACTTTTTCCTTTCCCCTATCCGACTTTGATCCTCTAAGCTCTTGAGCTAAATCAAACAATTTACTTCCCAATCAAACATAGTCATACGGCATCCATATACATTTTAGAACCAATTCACATGAATTAATTTCTCACTTAAGTCTATCACCATTTCGTTTTCAAAATTGTATATTTGGTAAGTTACCTTAAACAGTTATGCATATAGCTTTAATACATTTTATACTAACCGAAATGTACCATCAAGATATGCTTTACTCAAATAATTTACCTTGGCTGAATATTCAAGATCAATTTTAATACCACAATAACCTAATATTCCAACTCAATAGATCAACACATATGACCGAAACTACGAATTCAATATAACCTCACATGTATCTAAATACACATGTTCAATATAATTTCTCATGTAATCGAATACTCAAGTGTGATATAAACTTACTTGTATTTACCTATTTGGCCGAACATGTACAATGTTTTGTAGCTTAATATTTATAATATAACATCTTGTATTTATAATATTTATGCGACCAATTATCCATGGTCATTCACACACAAAATCAAAAATAAATTCCAAAATTTTCATATCCTTTATGCCCTAAGCCGAATACACTTGCCATGTTCACCTACATTTTTCAACAATTTCTTCTTTAATCAAACACATATTCAGCTAGAACAAATGGAAATTTTTAGAAATTTTTAATTTAACACCTAATCAATTATAACACATTTGATCATTCTTTTCATTTTATAAACTCAAACCTGTAACACCCCTTACCCGTTACCGTCGCCGGAACAGGGTACAAGGTATTACTAGAACATAGCACATACCATTAAACAAAAACCGAAATAGAAATATGTCTTCCAATTTGATAGTGTATAGTTATAACATATGTCTTGAACAATATTAGCCATCTTTAACGGCTTATACAAAGTAGTTGATCGAATACTGTAACCAATATTTTAAACCTAGGCAATTATGACACGTAACAAAATAATTAAGTCTACTATACATGCCATAATTCAAAATGTTTAGTTCAATACCCTAAAGTATTGATAGTGCGGACAGATCTTCGCGATCCTTAACTCCTAAGCAAGCTGAAGGACACTATAAAACAAAAGAGAGAAAACAAAGTAAGCTTATAGCTCAGTAAGTAAGTAAGTAAATATTAATGAAAGAATCTAATATGTTTATGCAACAACTCAAGTATATCTACTTTAATTTCACTATTCACTCCAATTTGATTAAGCTGTCTTTGCTGCATCATGTTCGCTAAATAAATCATAACTCGAGTTACAAAACTCGAAATTCAAATCCATAAAATTTCCCTGAATCTAGACTCATAAATATTTTTACTAATTTTTTTCTAAAATTTTTGGTTTAGCCAATTAGTACAGTTTATTGGTTAAAGTTTCCCCTGTTACACAGCTCAACTGATCTGAACTCTGTTCACTACGAATTGAATTTCTCCCAGTACACAATTCAAATAACCATAAAATATATTTCATTTAAAACTATACTCAATGAGGAATTTAGGCATATAAACTATATTTCTTAATTTGTTTTGTACAATTTTTAATGATTTTTCAAAGTTGGAATAGGGGACCACGTAGTCATTTTGCGCAAGTCACACACAATTGCAAATATCTCAAAATATAGAATTCTTTTGCTTTCTCTATTTCTTTTATATGAAAATAGACTCATTAAGCTTTAATTCCACATCTCATTCAACCTCTAGTTAAATCCATTCTATTTTTGGTGATTTTTCAAAATCACGTCATTGTTACTGTCCAAAACAGATTTAATGCTACTTTCACTCTTTCACCCATTCTTTGCACTAACCTCATTTTAACTTACATATATATATATACTACAAATCATTTTCATCACATTTCATACGTTACAAGTGTAGGTCCGTGACTACAATCTCACTACTAAGCCATCCCGTTGAACAATTCAGATCAACCCTCGATATTTAATGGCTTCAGCCCACAGCTCCACCATCATACTTCATTTAGTTCGGCTCTCTTGTACACATAGTGAACACTTAGTACCACTCATGTGACCTAGCCGATTTGTCTCGTAGCTCTCTTGTCTACATGGTGTCCTCCACTTGGAATCACGCATGCGACCTAGCTACATATATTATCCCGTAGCTTTCTTGTCTACATGGTGTACACATAGTATCACCCATGCGACCTAGCTACATTCATCTCTTACGTAGCTCTCTTGTCTACATGGGATACATCCCGTATCACACATGTGACCTAGCTACTACATTGTATCTCGTAGCTTTCTTGTACACATGATGTGCACTCAGCATCATACATGTGACCTAGCTACGCTTCCTCTATTTTATTCGATCTCTCCGAATGTTCAACCGGGATCTCTCTCTATTGTTTATTTCCATTCTTCCAATGGTCTATTTATATTTTTAACATCCGCTAATATATTTACATAATAGGCTGAAATATAAGAATGTACATAAAATTAATGTAATATTTACATACAAACTTACCTCGGTGCAAAATGTGGAATTTTTGCAATTTAGTCCAAAGCTTTTTCTTTCCCCCGTTCAAGGTCAATTCCACGCCTTTCTTGATTATGGAGCTTGAAGGTTGAAGAAACCCTAGCTATGGAAGAGAGGAAAATTCGGCAGCAACTAGTGAAGAAGATGACCAATTTTGTGTTATTTTTCCCATTTTATTTCATTTAATATGCAAATGACCAAAATGCCCCTCCTTACTAAACTTTCAAAAATTCCTTCCATGTCCCAAATTTTGTCCATGAACTTAAAATTGGTCAAATTGCCATTTAAGACCTCCTAATTAATATTCCAAAGCAATTTCATACTAAAAACTTCTAGGATGCAAATTTTGCAACTTATTCAATTTAGTCCCTACTTTCAATTTAAGCATTTTAAGCATAGAATTTTATCACGAAATTTTCACACAATCACGTAATCATATCATAAAACCCAAAATAATTATAAAACAATTATTTCTATCTCGGATTTGTGGTCACAATACCACTATTCCGATTAGACCCTAATTCGGGTTGTCACAATTCTCCCCCCTTTAGAGATTTTCGTCCCAAAAATCTTACTGCAAAAAAAGGTTTGGGTCTTTGCTTCTTCATAGCTTCCTCGGGTTCCCACGTAGCCTCTTATATCCCATGTCTGTGCCACAATACTTTCATTAAGGCTATACTTTTATTTCTTAAGCTGTTTAACTTCTCGAGCCAAAATCTTTATTGGTTCCTCCTCATAGGTCATATCCGATCGAATCTCAATTTCGTTGGGAAACCACATGTGAAGGATCGAGCGATAACGTCTCAACATTGATACATGAAACACGTTATGAATTCTTTCTAACTCTGCCGGTAAAGCCCAACCGATATGCCATCGGGTCCAATTCTCTCGAATCTCATACGGCCCAATAAAACGCGGACTCAACTTGCCTTTTCGGCTAAATCTCGAAATCTTTTCCATGGTGACACCTTCAAGAACACTTTATCACCCACTTGAAATTCAATCTCTTTTCTTTTCAAATCTGCATATGACTTTTGTCGATCTGAGCGACTTTCAAACAATCCGAATTACTTTTACTTTCTCTTCGGTTTCTTTAACTAAATCAACTCCGTGAATATGTTTCTCACTAAGCTCGGTCCAATATAAAGGAGTCCAACACTTACGACCATACAAGGCTTAAATGCGGTGCCATTTGTATACTTGATTGATAATCATTATTGTAGGCAAACTCAATCAAAGATAGATATTTCTCCCAACTACCTCCAAATTTTAAAACACAACATCTAAGCATATCTTGAGTACTGGATTACTCTTTCCGATTGACCATCTGTTTGTGGATGAAACGCAGCGGTACTAAAGTTCAATTTTGTACCCAAAGCTTCTTGTAACTTTTTCCAAAATCTCGAGGTAAATCTCGGATCTCTATCGATATTATAGACATAGGTACTCAGTGCAACCTCACAATTTCAAAGAATATATAATTCGGCTAACTTATCAAGTGAGTAATCGGTGCGTCTTGGTATAAAGTGGGCTGACTTTGTTAATCTATCAACCACTACCCAAACAACATCCTTCTTTTTAGAGTCAAAGGCAAGCCAGATCCACAAAATCCATGGTAATCTTGTCCCATTTCCACTCGGGCACCATTACTACAGGTTGAAGTAGCCACAGAGGCACTTGATGTTCAACTTTTTACTTGTTGACAAATCAAACACTTGGTTACAAATTCGTAAATGTCCCTTTTCATACACAGCCACCAATACAACTTCTTTAAATCATTATACATTTTTGTGCTACGGGGTGAACTGATAAACGACCATTGTGCGCCTCATGTAATATTTTACGAATCAATTTATCATTTTTGGCACACATATCCTGTCTCGAAACATCAAATATCGTCTGGTCCAACTCAAAAATCTGAGTCGTAACTCGACTCACATTGAGTTCTCTTGGCCCGCAACTCACTATCATTCTTTTGAGCATCACAAATCAATCAAGAAATAACGGTTTAGCTCTCATCTCTCGCTAAGATTGACCCATCATCGAGACAACGCTAGCCCCGTATTCATGGCTCTCAAAGTAAAAAGAAATTTTACGCTCAAAGCGTCGGCAGAACTACATTTGCTTTTCCCGGATGATAATCAATCACGGATCATAATCCTTTAATAATTCAAGACATCTTCGCTGCATGATTCAAATCCTTTTGATTCATCAAATACTTCAAACTTTTGTGATCGGTAAAAATTCGGCATTTTTCACCGTGTACAAATAATGTCGCCAAATCTTCAAGGCAAAAACAATAGCGGCCAATTCCAAATCATGTGTAGGATAGTTCTTCTCATGCGATTTTAACTGTCTCGAAGCATAAGCTACCACTTTACCCTCTTGCATCAACACACATCCAAGGCACATCAACAATGCATCACTATAAATTACGAACTCTTTTCTGGTTCTGCCGTTTGTACCAAAATTGGTGCTTGATCAATCGTGCTTTCAACTTTTCAAAACTCTGTGACATTTATCACCCATTCAAACTGAACATTCTTTTGCAACAACTTAGTCATAGGAGAGGCAATCATCAAAAATCCTTCAACAAAACGTCTATAATATCCGGCTAAGCCTAAAAAGCTTCTAACCTCGGATACATTCTTTGGCGGTCTCCAATCAACGATCGCAGAAATCTTACTTGGATCCACCCGAATACCATCACCTGAAACTATATGTCCCAAAAATCTGACTTCACGAAGCCAGAACTCACTTTTACTAAACTTGGCAAATAGTTTCTTTTCTCTCAAGATCTGCAATATGGTTCTCAAGTGTTCGCATGTTCGGACTCATCCAGAGAATAAATTAAAATGTCATCTATAAACACTACCACAAACTTATCCAGATATGGCCGAAAGATCCGATTCATTAAGTCCATAAATATAGCTGGAGCATTTGTTAAGCCGAAAGGCATCACAAGAAACTCATAATGTCCATACCTTGTCCTAAAGGTGGTTTTTGGCACATCCGACTCTTTAACTCTCAACTGGTAGTAACGAGACCTTAAATCGATCTTTGAAAACACTCAGTGCCCCTTTTAACCGATCGAATAAATCATCAATCCTCGGCAATGGGTATTTGTTCTTTATAGTCACCTTATTAAGCTGACGGTAATCAATGCAAAGTCTCATTGAACCATCCTTCTTCTTTACGAATAATACTGGAGCACCCCAAGGAGAGAAACTCGGTCTCACAAATCCCTTATCTGTTAATTCCTGCAACTGAGCCTTCAATTCTTTTAATTCAGTCAGAGCCATTCTATACGGAGCAATCAAGATCGGTGCGATGCAACAACAAATCAATGGCAAACTCTATCTCTCTGTTCGGAGGCAACCCAGGCAATTCGTCTAGAAATACATCTGGAAACTCACAAACTATCGGTACTGATTCAAGCTTCAATTGAGGCAACTCAGTATTCATTACATAAGCCAAATAAGCTTCACACCCTTTTCTCATGTATTTCTGTGCAGACATGTGCGAAATCACCATAAGCAATTTATTTGATTCATCTGTTTCAACCCACAGAATTTCTCCATTTTCACATTTCAACTCTAGTATCTTTTGTTTGCAATCTACCTTAGCATCATACAATGTCAACCAGTCCATTCCCAAGATAACGTCAAACTCACCAAATGGTAACAGCATCAAATTGGCCGGAAAACAGTGACCTTGAATCATTAATGGACAATTCTTGCAAACCTTATCAACTAGTACATATTGGCCTAAAGGGTTCGACACTTTAATCGTAAACTCGATAAAGCTCAATCGCGCAACTTTTTATTAGATACTAAATTCATGCAAATATAGGAATGAGTGGATCCGGGATCAATCAATGCAATAACAATAGTATCATAGAGAGAAAATGTACCGATGTGACATCGGAGATGATGCATCTTCTCGAGCACGTATAGCATAAGTTCTAGCAGTGCTCCGGCTTACCGATCTTGCCATCGAATCTTTCGTCGCGCTTTCTTTGCTAGTCCCACCTCCAGTATTTCTGGTGGTCTACCCCTACTAGCGGTGGTATTCTATCTAGCACTCGGAAATCTTTCTTCTTTAACTTTCTCCGGACAATCTCTAATAAAATGTTCGCGATAACCGCACCTGAAACAAGCTCGCTCGGTTCCCCAACACTCACCATAATGTTGCCTGCCACATTGCTGACATTCGGGCTTTCTAGGTCGCATATTACCATACTTGCCACCGAAATAGCTTGAGCTTTAGACCTCGAATACGCTCTACCACGATCTCTGTGTGAATCCCCAATTGAAACTGTCATTCGAGGGTTTGCCTCTTTGGACCTCTTTGATTGAGATTGAAATGTCTTGCTTATCGGCCTTTTTCTGGCATCTCGAGCCTCAATAGCAGCTTTTCTTCTTTCTTTGTTCAATTCTTTAGCTTTAAGAGCTCGATCAACCAACACTACAAATTCTGTCAACTCCAAAATTCCTACCAGCACTTTAATGTCCTCATTCAGCCCATCTTCAAACCTTCTGCACATAATGGCCTCGGTGGACACACATTCCTGAGCATACTTGCTAAGTCTCACAAATTCGCGTTCATATTACGCCACGACATCTTGCCTTGCTTTAATTCAAGGAACTCCTTCCGTTTTTATCAAGAAATCGCTGACTTATGTATTTCTTTCTAAATTCCTCCTGGAAGAAATCCCAACTCTTTCTTTTGGCACCACTGCTACTCTAGTCTTCCACCAATGGTAGGCCGAATCTCTCAAAAGTGATATAGCACACTTTAAGCATTCCTCGGGTGTACATGAGAGCTCATCAAATACACGGGTAGAATTTTCAAGCCGCAGTCGCTTTCTCGGGATCATCATCAATCTTTGCTCTAAACTCTTGACCCCTTGTTTTCGAATCTTGTCAATCTGGAGGCTTGTTCATCCTTACCAAATCTATGCCTTGAGCGACTACAGGAATCGTCCCGAGGTATAGGAGGGGGTGGAGGAGGTTGAGCATTTGGATTTGCTTGAATAAATTCAAGATACCAATTGTTCATCCTTTGGAAAAAGGCATCCCGAGCCTCATCTCCTTGTCTCAATGTCTCAGATCTACTTTCCACAGGCGCGGTCCCTTGTGCAGGAGCCGGCGCATTACTAGCAGCATCATCAGCCGTAGTTCCTTCAGGATCCATTACTATATTAAAACAAAACACAGTTTAGAACAATCAGGAGTCACTACACTATCACAATATTTTTATGGCATGTATAGTTAGACTTTTACACACACTTTATTAGTCCGAGAACCGACTAAACCATAGCTCCGATACCACTAAATGTAACACCACTTACCCTTTACCGTCACCGAAACAGGGTACAAGGTATTACTAGAACATAGCACATACCATTAAACAAAAACCGAAATAGAAATATGTCATCCAATTTGATAGTGTATAGTTATAACATATGTCTTGAACAATATTAGCCAACTTTAATGGCTTATACAAAGTAGTTGATCGAATACTGTAACCAATATTTTAAACCTAGGCAATTATGACACGTAACAAAATAATTAAGTCTACTATACATGCCATAATTCAAAATGTTTAGTTCAATACCTAAAGTATTGATAGTGCGAATGAGATCTTCGCGATCCTTAACTCCCCGAGCAAGTTTGAAGGACACTATAAAACAAAAGAGAGAAAACAAAGTAAGCTTATAGCTTAGTAAGTAAGTAAGTAAGTAAATATTAATGAAAGAATCTAATATGTTTATGCAACAACTCAAGTATATCTACTTTAATTTCACTATTCACTCCAATTTGATTAAGCTGTCTCTACTGCATCATGTTCGCTAAATAAATCATAACTCGAGTTACAAAACTCGAAATTCAAATCCGTAAAATTTCCCTAAATCTCGACTCATAAATATTTTTACTAATTTTTTTCTAGAATTTTTGGTTTAGCCAATTAGTACAGTTTACTGGTTAAAGTTTCCCCTGTTACACAGCTCAACTGATCTGACCTCTGTTCACTTCTAATTGAATTTCTCCCAGTACACAATTCAAATAACCATAAAATCTATTTCATTTAAAACTATACTCAATGAGGAATTTAGGCATATAAACTATATTTCTTAATTTGTTTTGTACAATTTTTAATGATTTTTCAAAGTTGGAATAGGGGACCACGTAGTCATTTTGAGCAAGTCACACACAATTGCAAATATCTCAAAATATAGAATTCTTTTGCTTGCTCTGTTTCTTTTATATGAAAATAGACTCATTAAGATTTAATTCCACATCTCATTCAACCTCTAGTTAAATCCATTCTATTTTTGGTGATTTTTCAAAATCACGTCATTGTTACTATCCAAAACAGATTTAATGCTACTTTCACTCTTTCACCCATTCTTTGCACTAACCTCATTTTAACTTACATATATATATATACTACAAATCATTTTCATCACATTTCATACGTTACAAGTGTAGGTCCGTGACTACAATCTCACTACTAAGCCATCCCGTTGAACAATTCGGATCAACCCTCGGTATTTAATGGCTTCAGCCCACAGCTCCACCATCATACTTCATTTAGTTCGGCTCTCTTGTACACATAGTGAACACTTAGTACCACTCATGTGACCTAGCCGATTTGTCTCGTAGCTCTCTTGTCTACATGGTGTCCTTCACTTGGAATCACGCATGCGACCTAGCTACATATATTATCCCGTAGCTCTCTTGTCTACATGGTGTACACATAGTATCACCCATGCGACCTAGCTACATTCATCTCTTACGTAGCTCTCTTGTCTACATGGGATACATCCCGTATCACACATGTGACCTAGCTACTACATTGTATCTCGTAGCTTTCTTGTACACATGATGTGCACTCAGCATCATACATGTGACCTAGCTACGCTTCCTCTATTTTATTCGATCTCTCCGAATGTTCAACCGGGATCTCTCTCTATTGTTTATTTCCATTCTTCCAATGGTCTATTTATATTTTTAACATCCGCTAATATATTTACATAATAGGCTGAAATATAAGAATGTACATAAAATTAATGTAATATTTACATACAAACTTACCTCGGTGCAAAATGTGGAATTTTTGCAATTTAGTCCAAAGCTTTTTCTTTCCCCCGTTCAAGGTCAATTCCACGCCTTTCTTGATTATGGAGCTTGAAGGTTGAAGAAACCCTAGCTATGGAAGAGAGGAAAATTCGGCAGCAACTAGTGAAGAAGATGACCAATTTTGTGTTATTTTTCCCATTTTATTTCATTTAATATGCAAATGACCAAAATGCCCCTCCTTACTAAACTTTCAAAAATTCCTTCCATGTCCCAAATTTTTCCATGAACTTAAAATTGGTCAAATTGCCATTTAAGACCTCCTAATTAATATTCCAAAGCAATTTCATACTAAAACTTCTAGGATGCAAATTTCATTAACTTATTCAATTTAGTCCCTACTTTCAATTTAAGCATTTTAAGTATAGAATTTTATCACGAAATTTTCACACAATCACGTAATCATATCATAAAACCCAAAATAATTATAAAACAATTATTTCTATCTCGGATTTGTGGTCACAATACCACTATTCCGATTAGGCCCTAATTCGGGTTGTCAGAAAACCACCCAAATTACTCAAGTACAACATTTTCATAATCGGCATTAGCATCAAACATAGCAGCCGATTCTTCCCACTTTGAATCTATGCATCTATTTAAATCATAGTTAGTTCAAGCACTCATACAATAAGATTCATGCAATTTTAACAAGAAACAAAAACCTTATTTCTCCATAGCTACTATGGCCGAAAGTTCTAGACATCTCAATACCGAAATTTCTAACATGGGTTACCTAAAGAACTTGGTGATTAGTTCAAATTTATCTAACATTTCAAAAATTTACATGAATTTCTTACCTTATTGAAGACTTAAATGACCGAATGGCTTCTTTCTCCCCAACTCTCCTTCTCTTTCGGTTTTTGGAATGAACAAGGTGAGTAATTGGTTGTTTTCCCCCACTTACTATTTTATTTCTTTATTTTATTCCATTCATTCATGATAATATGACATTTTACTAAATAAAGCTAATAAAATTATCATATTTTATAATATAATAGTAACATGGCCGGCCACTAACTAGAAATGGGTAAATTAACATGCAAAACCATTCCTTTAAACACATACATTTTTAAACCATTAAAAATTAACCAATCACATTTCAAAAGTATCACATATAAGTCCTATTGAATAATTTCACATGCAAATGACCAAATCAAAGCTTGAAACTTTCACAGTTGTATTTAATCACTTCATAAACATGAAATATAACTTATAATTATTTTTATAACTCGGTTCTGTGGTCCCGAAACCACTTCCCGACTAGGGTCAAATTAGGGCTGTCACAACTCTCCCCCACTTAAGAAATTTTCGTCCCCGAAAATCTTACCAGTGAATAGATCTGGGTATTGCTCCTTCATAGATGTCTCAGTTTCCCAAGTAGCTTCTTCGACTCCGTGTTTGAGCCATAACACCTTTACTAAAGGAACCTTTTTGTTTCGTAACTCTTTCACCCCATGAGCTAGAATACGAATCGGTTTTTCTTCATAACTCAAATCAGATTGAATTTCAACCTCTGATGGAGTAATTATGTGCGAAGGATCAGATCTATAACGTCGAAGCATCGAAACATGAAAAACGTTGTGAATCTTTTCAAGCTCAGGGGGTAAAATCAATTTATATGCAATAGGCCCAACTCGCTCGGATATTTCATACGGCTCGTGTAACACCCCTCGCCCGTATCCGTCGCCGGAGGGGTAAGGAGTGTTGCTAACTAAGCCTTGATTTCTTTTCTAAATATCAACCATATAAATAAAACATTCGAGCATTATCGATCACATTCATAAACACTTCCATCATCTAGAAAAAAAATGCAAGTTGACTAAATAAGCCATTTGCGTATGGCTATACATATATATATCACCAAAAGGTACTAGGTCAAATTACAAAGTCGATCCTATACATGCCATTATCACAATTTGATCAAAAATGTACCAAAAAGCTTAGATAGTGTGGTTGACTTCGACTTTGGAACTTCCGAATCCGATGGATGACGAGCAAAATCTATAAAACAGAAAAGCAAAACAAAAGAATAAGCATTTCAGTGCTTAGTAAGCTTTAAGTAATGAAATCATCTAGGAAATTAGCATATTAATATCAGGTCTATATGAATCAGCCTTGGGCCGAATCCAAACATAACGAAGATACTTCCCTATCGATCATATCATAAAGGGGAAATCAATACTTCCATATATTTCTTTAATTTATAACCGAATACAATCTTCTCAAATTTTCAGACAACTCTCATGCATATATATGTAGCCTACTAGTGATGTTGAAATCGCTAAGTTAGTACTCATACCTTCTAAAAACCAATCATAAACATTCAAAGGATTTTAAACAATAGTCTAAGCATAATTGCCGACTTTCGAAATACGAAATATAACAATTAATCATATCCTCAACGAAAGCATTTACTTACTTGATCACTTCACGTTAAGTTGTACTTATGCTTGGAATTAATTTGACATGCATTATATAAATTCTCTTGTGCATACTTACGGTTTATCAACCCAATTAATAGGCCGACGAAGACGTCCTTGTGAACTACCCGAATCTTAGAACTGGCTCAGAAGCCCTTCGAGACTAAGCTCGGTTTGCGCTGCTGGCTTAAAGGCCCTTCGAAACTAAGTTCGGCAATAACACTGGCGCAGAGCCCGTCGAAACTAAGTCCGGTTTTAACAATGGCTTAAAGCCCTTCGGAACCAAGTCCGGTTTTTAACACTGGCTTATAGCCCTTCGAGACTTAGCTCGGTTTCAAACCTTGATCAACATTCATACATACATACACATTTAAACAACACTTTGATACTTGAATACAATTTCAGCATTCTTTCTAACTATTTTACAATTAATTCACTAGTCATAACCAATGACATGTTCTCGTTTCATTATTCCGGAAACTTTCTATTATTATCTGATTACAAACAAGTACTTTACCTATTTGTTTGGTCATGTGACGCAAGCAAGACCACTAAGTCATAAATTATTCATCGCAATCATAATTAGATGATTTCTATGTCTAAACATAAGTTATATTCCATTACTCAAAGACTTACCTTGTATCTTTCTCGAACAAGTTCGGGTTGGCTATTCCATGACTTTAGCTTTTCCCTTATCCGAGGTTGCCCTCTATGCTCTTGAGCTTAATCAATAAATTTTAAACTAACCATTAATCAATTACTCAAGTATTACTTTCAGAATATAGCACACATATATATATTCGAATTTCACACATACAACTTATAGTAAGCTTATAAAAATCAACAAGTAATTCATTAGTAATCACAACTTCCCTATAAGCTGAGTTACTGAGCAATAGTCATTAATTTACTTATAACTTGAGCTACGAAACTCCTAATCAAAGACCGTAAATTTTCCTCGAAAATAGACTAATTTATCTTTTAGCCATAAAATTTTCATAATTTTTAGTCTAGCCAATCGCTACCAGATTTTTCTTAAAGTTCACCTTGTTTCACTGCTTGACTAAACTGACCATTCTTCGCTACGAATCAGATTTCTCATTGTACAGAATTAAAAATGTGTTCTCACTTATTTCATTTGAAACTAGACTCATTAAGGAATCTAAGCATATAAATTTTATCTTAAGGCCATTTTTGTACAATTTATACTGATTTTATTAATACAGAACAGGAAATCTATTAGTCATTTCGACTCAACCCCACAATACTTCAAATATCTCAAAATCGGTAACTCATTCGTTTCTATAGCTTCCTTTGTAAGAAACTAGACTCTTCAAGCTTTAATTACATAGTTTACTAACTCAACTCCTACAATTTATGGTGATTTTCCAAAACCACCTTACTGCTACTGTCCCCAAGCAGTTTAATACTAGCTCACTCTTTCAAACATTCCTTGCATACATTTTATTTAAGCATGTATATTAACAATCGAATTCATCAATTAATTATCTACAAATTCACTTCAACATTCTCAATACAACACATGGTGTTCAAGCCATTATTCAAGTTCAAAATTTGGTTAATACACATATATATATATACTAGAAATCAATTGTTAACATTTGTATTTCATCTTAATAGCTAGCTTAGCAAACCTTGTTTTAACATACAATTGTTCTTAACACAATTTAAAGCATCCTCTTCATTCTATCAATTAAAAATGCATACATTACCCAATTGCCTAAAACCACATTCGGCCCTAGAACACCCTTGTTAGCCGATTCTTTTCCATGTAACAACAATTGTCCAAATGTGCTTATTTGCTAAGCTCTAATTCACCTATGTATCACTTTTCCTCCAAATAACATGAACAACAACCATTTCTTGAACATTTTTTCTCTTAACCTATTACTCATAGTACCAACCAAAAATTCAAAATTTGGACATGGGCTAACTAAGAGACTTAGTAACTAACTCATTACATTCAACAATTTCAAAAGTTATCATGAATTCTTACCTTAATCAAGACTAGGAGTGATCAATTGCTTGTTTTCCTCTTCCCTTTCTCTTCTTAAAGTTTCGGCCAAAGGATGCTTTGAAAAGATGAACACTAATTTCTTTCTTTGTTTTATTCATCTAATTAGTTTAACCCCATTTTTATTATTATTTTTTATGCCAATAATACATTATTTTATTATTATTACAAACACATATTGCTTATCATCATTGTCATGGCTTACCACTATTAGCAAAATGGGGAAATTGACATGCAAGTCCACCCTTTTGATTTCATGCATTATTGGATCACTTCTAGAATTACCTATCATATTTCACATTTGTCTCATATAAGTCCTATTAAAAGATTCACACTCAAATGAATAAATTAAAGATTGAAATTTTCACACATGCATATTCATGCACATTAAACATAGAAACTAACGGTTCTTTATTTTTATAATTCGGTTTTGTGGTCCCGAAACCACTTTTCGACTAGGGTCAATTTAGGGTTGTTACAGCCCGATGAACCTCAGACTCAATTTGCCCTTACGGCCAAACCTGAGCACCTTTTTCCAAGGTGAAACTTTAAGAAACACTTTGTCTCCAACCCGATATTCAATGTCCTTTCGTTTCAGATCCGCGTATGACTTCTGACGATCTGAAGCTGCTTTCAGACTTTCACTGATTACTTTTACTTTTGCTTAGCATCTTTAATCAAATCAACCCCGAAGATTTTACTTTCACTAAGCTCGGTCCAAAACAACGGTGTATGGCATTTACGACCATACAAAGCCTCGTAAGGTGCCATCTTAATGCTTGATTGAAAACTATTATTGTAAGCGAATTCAATCAAAGGTAAATACCGTTCCCACGAACCGTTAAACTCAAGGATGCAACATCTCAGCATATCCTCGAGTATCTGAATTATTCGTTCGGATTGACCATCAGTCTGGGGATGAAAAGCGGTGCTAAAATGCAACTTGGTACCCAAAGCTTCTTGCAATTTCTTCCAAAATCGCGATGTGAATCTAGGATCTCTATCTGACACAATAGAAATAGGTACTCCATGTAACCTTACAATCTGAGATACATACATTTCAGCTAGCTTGTCAAGGGAATAATCCGTACGTACAGGAATAAAATGAGCTGACTTCGTCAGTCTATCAACAACAACCCAGATCGCATCTTTCTTGCTTGATGACAAAGGCAACCCAGATACAAAATCCATGGTGACTCGATCCCATTTCCATTCAGGTATCATGATCGGCTGAAGTAATCCTGAAGACACTTGGTGTTCCGCTTTCACTTGCTGACATATAAAACACTTCGAAACAAAGTCAGAAATGTCTCGTTTCATACCGTGCCACCAAAACTGACGTCTCAGGTCGTTATACATTTTTGTACTCCCTGGGTGAATTGACATTCGACTGCTATGAGCCTCATCTAAAATCATCGAAATAAGTTCTGAATTTCTTGGAACACACAATCGACTTCTGAACCTCAAACAGTCATCGTCATCAATTTGAAATTCTAATTCCATATCCGAGACACATTCAGCTCGTTTAGCAACCAATTCATCATCGACTTTTTGAGCTTCATGAATTTGATGAATCCACAGTGGTCTAACCTTTAATTCTACTACTAACACACTATCAGATAAAACGGACAGGTGTACATTCATTGCTCGTAAAGCAAACAGTGATTTATGACTTAAAGCATCGGCAACTACGTTAGCCTTTCCCGGGTGATAATCGATGACAAGCTCATAATCTTTTAAGAACTTGAGCCAACATCTTTGTCGCAAATTCAATTCTCTTTGAGTCATCAAATATTTGAGGCTTTTGTGATCCGAATATATATGACACTTCTCTCCAAACAAGTAGTGTCGCCAAACTTTCAAAGCGAAAACAATTGCAGCTAATTCAAGATCATGGGTCAGATAGTTCTTTTCATGCGGCTTCAATTTGCCTCGATGCATAAGCTACCACTCGACCTTCTTACATCAACATACAGCCCAGCCCAAACAAGGATGCATCACTGTAAATGACAAACTCTTTACCGGATTCAAAGTTGTACTAAAATCGGGGCTTGGTCAAATAAGTTTTCAATTGATCGAAACTTTTCGACACTTCTCCGACCATTCAAACTTAACGTTTTTTCTCAAGTAGTTTTGTCATTGGTGTGGCTATCATCGAAAACCCTTTACAAATCGTGCAGTAATAACCAAGAGTCCTAGAAAGCTTCTAACTTCTGTAATATTTCTTGGAGGCTTCCAATCAAGTATGGCCAAAATTTTGTTCGGATCGATTCGAATACCCGATGCGGATACCACATGACCCAAAAAGCTAACTTCTCTCAACCAGAACTCACATTTACTGAACTTAGCATATAACTGCTTGTCTCGCAAAATCTGCAACACTAATCTCAAGTGCCCAGCATGTTCGGTTTCATCTCTCGAATAGACCAAAATGTCGTCGATAAATACAACTACAAATCGATCCAGACACTGTCTAAAGATTCGATTCATCAAGTCCATAAATACTGCGGGTGCATTAGTGAGCCCAAACGGCATCACTAAAAACTCGTAGTGACCGTATCTTGTTCTAAAAGCAGTTTTAGGTATATCTGGAGTCTCAAACTCGCAATTGATAATAACCCGATCTCAAATCTATCTTTGAAAACACTGAAGCTCCCTTTAGCTGATCAAACAAATCATCAATACGCGGTAACGGGTATTTATTCTTTATCGTCACCTTATTTAATTGACGATAGTCTATGCACAATCTCATGGTTCCGTCCTTCTTTTCACAAACAACAACCGGTGCACCCCAAGGTGAGAAACTTCGGTCTAGCGAAACCTCTATCCACAATTCTTGCAACTGAGCTTTCAATTCCTTTAATTCGGTAGGTGCCATACGATACGGAGCTATCGAAATCGGTGTAGTCCTAGGTATAAGTTCGATGCCAAACTCTACCTCCCGAACAGGTGGTAACCCTGGTAATTCTTCGGGAAAAACATCCGGGTATTCACAAACCACTGGCACAGACTCAAGCTTCTTATCTAACTCCTTGCCATCAAGTACGTACGCAAGGTATACTTCATATCCCTTTCTTACATATTTTTGAGCCAACATCGGGGATAATACCGCGGGTAATCCATTTAAGCCAGAAGACTCAACTCGTATTATCTCATCATTTGCACATCGCAAATCAATGGTCTTTCGTTTGCAATTCACAATTGCATCATGAACGGTCAACCAATCCATACCGAGGATAACATCAAATTCATCAAACGGTAAAAGTATCAAATCAGCCGGAAAGCAGTAATTTCGGACTATTAGGGGACAGTTCTTACACACCTTGTCAACAAGCACATAACGACCCAAAAGATTCAATACTCGAATAACGAACTCAGTAGACTCAACAGGTAAAGTCTTACTGGATGCTAAAGTCTCACATACATAAGAATGAGTAGAACCAGGGTCAATCAAAGCAAGCACATTAGTATCAAGGAGAGTGAAAGTACCGGTAATAACATCAGGCGAAGAAACATCCTCACGTGCACGTATAGCATAAGCTCTGGCAGGAGCATGAGCCTCAGATTTGGTGGTAGCGTCTTTAGGCCCTCTTTGACCGCCACTAGCATTCCCCGGGTTTCTAGGGGGTCTACCTCTTGCTGTAGTATTATTCGGTTTCTCACTCTGATTCATATTCTGTTCAGACAATCTCGGGCAATCTTTGATAAAGTGATCGGCTGACCCGCATTTATAACAGGAGCGATCACGAAATCTACAACTCCCCAAATGCCATTTGCCACAATACTTGCACTCTACTCTGTCTCGACGATCGTTTCCAACACTAGCAACTGAGGTGGCTCGTGTACTCACTGGGGGTCGATCGCGGTCTCGTCTGGAAAAACCCGAAGTGTTCTTTACTCGACCCGAATCATCTCGAAATTTCTTCGATGATTGCTAAAAAGACTTTCTTGAAGATCTTTTACGAAATTCTCCAGTTCCTACATCAGCTTTTTATTTTTCTTTTCTAAATTCTTCGGCTTTACAAGCTCGCTCGACAAGTACTACGAACTCTCGTATATCAAGAATGCCAACAAACATTTTTATATCCTCATTCAACCCATCCTCAAAATGTTTACACATAATAGCCTCAGACGATACACATTCTCAAGCATATCTACTAAGTCTGACGAACTTCCGGTCATAGTCAGTAACTGACATAGAACCCTGCTTAAGCTCTAGAAATTCCTTTCGCTTCTGATCGATGAACCTTTGACTGATATATTTTTTTCGGAACTCGATCTGGAAGAATTCCCATGTCACTCGCTCTTTGGGCACAACAGAAACCAACGTATTCCACCAATAATAGGCAGAATCATGTAGCAAAGATATAGCACACTTCAGGTAGTCATCGGGTGTGCAAGATAGTTCATCAAATACCCGTATAGTATTGTCCAACCAAAACTCAGCTTGCTCAGCATCATCACTGTCTGTGGCTTTAAATTCAGTAGCCCCATGTTTTCGAATTCTGTTAACTGAGGGCTTATTTAACCTCATATGATCAAACACCGGAGGTATCGCGGGTGCAGGGGGTGTATTAGTCGGAAGTGGGGGTTGTGGAGCAGCCACATTGGTTCGAATATACTGATTGAACCAATCATTCATTACGCTATAAAAGGCCTGTCTAGCTTCATCATTCTGATTACTAGCCATAGGTTGAGAGTTCACCGGTGCTGTCCCTTGCGCGGGAGCAGGCGCTACACTCTCACATCATCAGCTATCGCTTGATTGGGATCAGGATCCATTACTATACATAAATGCATTTAACTGTCAGAAATCACCACACTATCAAATAAACGCATAATGGCATGTATAAATAGACCCATTTGCATTACGGTAGTCCTAGAATCGACTAAACTGTAGCTCTGAAACCAATAAAATGCAACACTCCTTGCCCGTATCCGTCGCTGAAGGGGGCAAGGAATATTACCAAACAAACACTGATCTCGTCCAATCATATTATAGAATTTTTCGAGGGCATATTTAAGAAAGCAAAAATTCGTTATTCCTAAGTACAAAGGAGTCATCACAATTTAATAAATACATTAAATTATTTCTAAGTTTCATTCACATTAAAACATTTCAAGTATTTATCACTTATCATCCACACGTACATAAGAATTATAAGAAGCACATATGGTAACTTAACAAGCCATTTTCGCATGGCTAGACATATTTATATATATATATACATTACAAAAAGTACGTAATTAACATCCAAAAGTCAACCCTATACATGCCATTATAAAAGTTCAACAAAAAGGAGTACCAAAAGGGCTTAGATAGTGTGGACGACTTCGACTTTGACACTCCCGAGTCCGATAGCTGACGAACAAAATCTATAAAACAGAGGATCAAAGCAAAAGAATAAGCATTTCAATGCTTAGTAAGTTTCAAGTAATGAAATCATCTAAAAGAGTGGCATAATAATATCAAGTTTGTTTGTTTCTTCCCTTGGCCGAATAGAAACATAACTAAGATACTACTTTTATCATTCATATCACAAAGGTGAAATCGATATATCCAACTAAATTTAGTCCACAGCTGAATATGTTCTTCTCAAATTTCCATGCCAATCTTGTACATATATATATATACCTACATCTCATATTTGTGAAGTTGAACTCTCTAATTCGGAACTCATACATCATAATCAGAGCATAAACGTTCAAATGATTTTAAACAATGGTTTAAGCATACCTACCGAATTTTCAGAATCCTAAATTAAAGATAATTATATTTTCAATGAAAGTAAGTTACTTACTTGATTATCTTACGGTAAGTAGCACATGTGTTTAATATTAATTTGACATGTTTTATATGATTTCACGTACGAATACTTACGGGTTTTCAGCCCAATTATTATACCGGCACAGATGCCCTTCGGAACTAAGCCCGATTCTTAGCACTGGCTCAAAAGCCCTTCGAGACCAAGCTCGGATTATGCCACTAGCTCGAAAGCCCTTCGAACTAGGTTCAGTTACGACACTGGCTCAAAGCCCTTCGGAACTAAATCCGGTTATATCACTGGCTTAAAAGCCCTTCAGAACTAAGTCTGGATATTTAATCCCGATTTAACATTCACACATATAATCATATATAACACATCTGGATATCACTCCTAATCCTTGAACACAATTGCAACATATTTACCAATCATGCATCATTCATTTCATTAGTTCTAAACAAATAACATGATTTCGTTTCGGTAATCCACAATATTTCTATGACCATTCAGCTATAGTAAATGCTCTACTTATTCACTTCGTCATGTAATTCGAGTAGAACCAATAGATCACAAATTATTTATTTAGTCCCTAAATATAAATAATTGCTTTAGCAAACCATAAGCTAAGTTCCATTACTCAAGACTTACCTCAGATGTTGTTGACGAACGATTTCAACGGCTATTCGATCACTTTTTCCTTTCCCCTATCCAACTTTGATCCTCTAAGCTCTTGAGCTAAATCAAACAATTTACTTCCCAATCAAACATAGTCATACGGCATCCATATACATTTTAGAACCAATTCACATGAATTAATTTCCCACTTAAGTCTATCACCATTTCGTTTTCAAAATTGTATATTTGGTAAGTTACCTTAAACAGTTATGCATATAGCTTTAATACATTTTATACTAACCGAAATGTACCATCAAGATATGCTTTACTCAAATAATTTACCTTGGCCGAATATTCAAGATCAATTTTAATACCACAATAACCCAATATTCCAACTCAATAGATCAACACATATGACCGAAACTATGAATTCAATATAACCTCACATGTATCTAAATACACATGTTCAATATAATTTCTCATGTAATCAAATACTCAAGTTTGATATAAACTTACTTGTATTTACCTATTTGGCCGAACATGTACAATGTTTTGTAGCTTAATAATTATAATATAACATCTTGTATTTATAATATTTATGCGACCAATTATCCATGGTCATTCACACACAAAATCAAAAATAAATACCAAAATTTTCATATCCTTTATGCCCTAAGCCGAATACACTTGCCATGTTCACCTACATTTTTCAACAATTTCTTTTTTAATCAAACACATATCCGGCTAGAACAAATGGAAATTTTTAGAAATTTTTAATTTAACACCTAATCAATTATAACACATTTGAGCATTCTTTTCATTTTATAAACTCAAACCACCCAAATTACTCAAGTACAACATTTTCATAATCGGCATTAGCATCAAACATAATAGCCAATTCTTCCCACTTTGAATCTATGCATCTATTTAAATCATAGTTAGTTCAAGCACTCATACAGCAAGATTCATGCAATTTTAACAAGAAACAAAAACCTTATTTCTCCATAGCTACTATGGCCGAAAGTTCTAGACATCTCAATACCGAAATTTCTAACATGGGTTACCTAAAGAACTTGGTGATTAGTTCAAATTTATCTAACATTTCAAAAACTAACATGAATTTCTTACCTTATTGAAGACTTAAATGACCGAATGGCTTCTTTCTCCCCAACTCTCCTTCTCTTTCGGTTTTTGGAATGAACAAGGTGAGTACTTGGTTGTTTTCCCCCACTTACTATTTTATTTCTTTATTTTATTCCATTCATTCATGATAATATGGCATTTTACTAAATAAAGCTAATAAAATTATCATATTTTATAATATAATAGTAACATGGCGTGCCACCACTAACTAGAAATGGGTAAATTAACATGCAAAACCATTCCTTTAAACACATACATTTTTAAACCATTAAAAATTAACCAATCACATTTCAAAAGTATCACATATAAGTCCTATTGAATAATTTCACATGCAAATGACCAAATCAAAGCTTGAAACTTTCACAGTTGTATTTAATCACTTCATAAACATGAAATATAACTTATAATTATTTTTATAACTCGGTTCTGTGGTCCCGAAACCACTTCCTAACTAGGGTCAAATTAGGGCTGTCACAGTCTAGGTGGATTTTTCCTTAGGTATTATCTTAAATCAATCTTTTTTTCAAAAGTAATTCCCAATTTCTATTTCCTGTGATCTCTTAGTTTAGTTAATTAGTTAATTAAAATAAACCTCATTATTCTTAGGCTAGATAATAAAAAGACAGTCATTACTAGTACTTTTCGGTCCTTTGGGTTCAACAATCTGGTCTTGCTAAAGCTATACTACTGTTCAATAGGTACACTTGCCTACATCGTGATAATAGTTAGTTTCAAGAGCGATTAATTATAAACTTATAAAACTTATCACGGAAAATCACGATCAATAACTTTTATTTTGTCCACACGGATAGATACACGGGCATGTGTCTAAGCCGTATGTGACACACGGCTTGCCCCATGGGCATGTGTTTCAACCGTGTATCCTCTACACCTTAATTTTGAGAACCAGAATGCTCAGAATTGAGCACACGGGTAGAGACACGAGCATGTGTCTCAACCGTGTGAAGGACACGGCCTCAAGCATGGGCGTGTGTCTCGATCGTGTGAAGTTTGCACCTATTTTATGAAAATTTAATTAACCACACGGCCTAGCACACGGGTGTGTGACTTGGCCGTGTGACCTCAATTTGTTCATGCTTTGCAAAACAGAGAGTTACATAAGTTAGGGACATGGGCGTGTGTGACCACACGGCCTGCCCACATGGGCATGTCCCAAACCACACGGACGTGTGACCCCTGTTCATAGCAAAAAATTTTTAAGTTTAGTAAATATTTCCTGAGTTGTCGGTTTAGTCCCGAACCAATTCCAAAGCATATTTTGGGCCTCGTAGGCTCGTATTAAGGACTTTATGATTGAATGCGAATGGTTTTAATTTGGTTAGGAATTTATGACTCAAAATTGTATGGTTGCTTGCAATGTAAGTCCAGTAATGCCTCATATCCTGTTTCGGCGTTGAATACAGGTAAGGAGTGTTACAAGATAAGGAACCGAAAGCTGGTGCGTTGGGTGTACGACTTCTGCAGTATGTAGCATCATTCACAATAGTGGAATTCATGGCCCAAAACATCGGCAAATGATATCCTCTCATTGGCATTACATTGTTTATGAAAAGTAAACATGGTCATGGGTATTTCATCTTTGTGATGAATGACTTAATTACTATTCAATAGTAATTGACTTTTCATGAAGGAGGATGTAATGGTTACCATGAGATAAAATATAATCATATTGGGAGAATGGATATTATCCCGACAAGATCAAGAATATCCTATGAGGGTAACACACTTACGATAATGTCATTGGACGAGCACCGAGTAGTTGCTTTCGTAATGGTATGTCGTTAGGGAAAGCTTAGTCACAATACTATAGTGGAATGACTTCGTGACTAAATGAGTTTATAATTAATACGCAAAAAGCTGGAACTTAATTATAAATCATTTGATCTCTACTTACACATGTCCAATCTCTGTAGCAATACTCACACTATTGACAGTTGCATGTCAAGAGGCGATCAGTGACCAATTGGTCATAGCTTACCCTCCAACCCTTATGTTTTTTTTACAACCACCATTTTTTAAAATTTCAAACCAATGTTGTTACTATGTCAAGTGGCACCACAAAAGAAAAGTATTTTCCGTACCCATATATTATTTGTACTGTATTTAGGAGAAAATACATTAAGTTTTTTAATTCCAAACTGATGTTGTCAATGTATCAGGCGATACTTAAAAAATATTTTTTTGAACAGAATGATTGATTGATCATTGGGGGAGAGTTTAGGGTGGTGCGCTTGACAAGTTGGTGACACCCAATGGCACTATAGAAAATGCCCAGTTTTTGTAAATAATCACACCCTTATAGGCAGAATAGAGAACCGAAAATAGAAGCAATCATATAGAGATATCAAATCCGTGACACCCCGAAGACTTATTAAAAACCAAACGAAATTTATATTTTAAATTTATTTAATCTGCGGCACCTCAAAGACTTAAAAAACCATTTATTATTATTTTTTAAAATTATTTAATCTTTGAATCATGGATTTTACAAAGAAATTTATTGAAAAAATATAATATTAATAACTGTACTAATCAATAAGAGTTGAAACCAGATAAATAACATAAAATTAAATGACTATGTTATGTTGGCATTAACAGAAGGATTGGAACACAATTACCACAAAAGCTTAAAATTAACCCAAGAGAAAAAATAACAAAACAAATTAGTGTGAAAGCTGGGCAAGTTCTTCCAAAAGCCATGAACTTTTAACCTTTTATATATTATTAAGCTATTATTTCATTAAATCTTAAAAGAAGAAAGGAAAAGAAAAACCTCAATGCAAACATAAAAATATATATAAGATTTAAACCGTTTAAATAAAATCATGAAAAATAACAAAATACTTTAAGAAAAACATGAAATAATCAAATATTTTATTTTCAAATAATCAATCCACGATATAGAAACAAAAATTAAAAAAATGACAACTTACAATTTGAAATATCAATAAAGATGGCTCAAAGCTAGTATTTCTTTCAAACTGCCCACACTCCTTTTCTTTCCCAACCGTTCAAAGATATTTTAAACCCCTCACTTTCATTTCATTTTTTTAATAACAGCATAAATCATTTTTTTTAACAATCTAATTATATATTTTGATTATTATCTATTTTTTTATACAATTCTTAAAACTATTTGTAACCCCTTCCTAATCCATAAATAGGAGGATAATACGTTTTAACGCACTCGAACACACGTCCTCCTACATTACCAACGATATCCATACCAATCGAGTTAAGACTCAATCGACAACTATCCCCATTTGTTATCATATTCGTATGTGTGGGGGAAACCACATATTTAGAACATGTATGGTTTTAAAAATAATATCCAATAAACAATAAAACATATGGTTTGACACTAATAATAATCAAAACATATATGCAAAATGTATGAAATTAAAATAAAAGAAAATTAGTTTGAATTGGGAGTGAAAAATTAAATAGGTAAATACATTTATTAAAAAAAAGATAAATACATGTGATTAAGAATATTAAATGCAATCCAATTGTTTTCTAACTTGTATAGTCATTTTTTCTATAGCATGTTAAAATGTCATCATGTTAGAAACATTAAAATATGTCATAAGTCCTTGTATTCTTCAAAAATTTAGAATTTAGTCTTTTCAATTTTATTTTAAGAATTTAGTCCTACTTTTTAGATTTTAAATTTCAAGTTCAATTGTTAACAATGTTAGGATTTCTTTTTTTTTTTAGTTACATGTCTACCAACTGATTTTTGTTTCCATTTCAAAGTATCACATTAATAAATTTAACAAAAAGAAATTGCATTAACAACAATACCTAAATTTTGAAAATTGAAAAATAGAGGGACTAATTTCCTAAAAATAAAAGTACTATGGTTAAATTCCAAATCTGTGAAGATTACATAAACTTATACATATCTTAACCTTTAACATATTATCAAAATGTTATCATGTTGGTGAAAGAAAAATTCAACATTAAAAATAGAGTTATAAAATGTTTATTTAACAATTGAATCATAGGTAAAGTGGTAATTTACTTAAAAACAAATTCCCATTAATCTTAAGTTAGTGTTGAATTGACTTGTGACATCAAACTAGGTAACAAATGAATCATATGTAAAGTTCAGAATTTATGCATGTTAATAACATGGGTTCAAATCTCACCATTTACAAGTTTTTTATTGGTTTCATTAAAAAAAGTAAAAGGAAAAAAGTACCCTAGTAATAATATAACTTATTTCAAATATGTAAAATAGTTTAATAATTTTTTAAACCGAGTTGATATCTAGTCGACTCGTGACTCTAACTCAATTAGGGGTTTAGATAATAACATAGATACAAATAATGAAATAGGTTGTGTATTAATATTAGCATTTTTTTTATAATGAAAAATTTTTTATGGTCGCAATAATAATTAATAATAGTGACATGACATGTTATCACTATTACATCAATTCTCAAAGAAAAAAAACTTGAAGATAATTTGTATGGCCACAATAATAATTAATAATAGTGACTTTATATGATGTCACCATTACATCATTGCAATTTGAACATTTTATTAGTGACAAATTGGTATTGACAAAGAGATTTGGTCACAAATATAAACTTATAGTAGCGATTTACTTGTGAAGTAATTTAAACAATCATAATTACATCATTATAAAAAATAAAATTATAGTGAAAAAAATTATCATTATAATAATTAATAATAGTGATTACTAGATATGTTATTTCTATTACATTTCAAGAGGAAAAAAAGAACTTGGACGCGATTTGAACATTTCATTAATGACAAACTGGTATTGACAAATAGATTTGGTCACAAATATAAACTTATAGTAGCGATTTACTTGTGAAGTAATTTAAATAATCATAATTACATCATTATAAAAAATAAAATTATAGTGAAAAAAGTATCATTATAATAATAATTAATAATAGTGATTACTAGATATGTTATTACTATTACAATGTATTTAGTAACAATTATACACTTATAGTTATGATTTACTTGTGAAGTAATTAAATATTAATAATAGTGACTATATATATGTTGTTACTATTATATAATTTCTTGAGGAGAAAACTTTGTGCTGATATTTAACATTTAACATTTCATTAGTGACAAATTGATAGTGACCAATGAATTTGGTAACAATTTTACACTTATAGTGACTATTTATTTGTGATATAAATTTATATTATTGCAATTACATCATTATAAAAAGTAAATTTTATCGTAACGAAAAATTTTATCATCACATTAATGGTTAATAGTAGTGAATATTATATTTGTCACTATTACACAATTTCTTGGGAAATGGAACTTCACGCCAATATTTAGCATTTTTTAAGTGATGAATTGATAGTGAGCAACATATTTAGTAACAATTATACACTTATAGTGACAATTTTACTTGTGACATAATTTAAATTATCACAACTATTGTTATAATAATGATCAAATATTAATAAATCACAATTATTCATTTTACTAGTGTCACAAATAATTAACTATTTGTGATGAAAATCTTTATTGCCAGAACTATATCAATACTAAAAATCTTAATTGTTGTAGTGTCTCCTTTTATTTATAATATGATAATTGCTTTTTATATATTTAGGTCAACAGATATATAAATTAACAAGTTCCACAAAAATATAAGATAATTATTTTATACATCTTTAATGAAATTTTAAAAAATCTCATGAAATTTTAAAAAATCTCATCAAATAATTATTTAAAAAATGATAGAAAAAAATAAATAAATGAGATGTGGGTAATATTTTAACTCACTCGTGAATTTTATTTTATTTTAAAAATGACCTCATCTTGTAATAATACAAAATTATATTACAATTCATAAATTTATTTATCAAAATATGCAATTTGCTTACTTGAAAATGATTTTTTTAATATATAATGCTTATTTCTATCAAAACCCTTAACCTTTAAATTGGAGAAAAAATATGTTTAAGCGTGCCTAAATTTAAGTGTTTGAATTCATGTTCTTCTTATTGCAATAGCAACAATACCAACTAAATTAAGACTCAATCGGTTATTTTAAAAAATGGTTCAACCTTACTTATTATTATTATCATTTTAGAATACACACACCTGAACATACATTTTAAAATATGCTTTTCTAAACAACTTTTTAGACATACTTGCAGGAAAAAAAAAGTTATAGTCTGTATAATTTTGGCGATTATTGCTTGAGGCACTTCTTTGTTTGTTAATTATTATGTATTTTATACATATATATATTAATTCTAGGTTTTATCTAGCATATTTCGTTGATAAGTTATTTATGAATCTTAGAAAAAGAAAGTAATAGTATACGTGAATAAATATCATAAACAAAATTTCTTTTGATAAATTATATTGATCGTTTTAGTTTACTGAATTTTCAAGCTAGGATTGGAATTTGGGCGGTGGGATTGTGCTACTCTTTGTTTTCTTGTGTGTGTTTTATTTTTAAATTATTTAAAAACCCTATAAGTAAGGTTGAAGGGATTATATATGTTTCAATTTTTTACATATTATCGTAAACTTATAGATCACCCTTTTAACTTTGTGAAATCTAAATACTACGGAATATTTATATGATTTTAATATTGGGAATGCACATGGCATATGTCACCCTTTATTATTTGGTAGAAAGCATGGTCAGCCTCAGGCATTTTAGTTGGGAAAGTGGATCTCCGAATATCCGAAAAGCAAGGGATGAAGTGTGGGTGGGTAAGGCCCAGTTGTCGCTATTCTTGTTCGCCACTTGGCTATTATGAATTGTTAAAAAAATAAAATAAAATAAAATAAAAAGAACACAAAATTTTACGTGGAAACCCTTTCGGGAAAAAACCACGGGCAGAGGAGAAGAAAATTCACTATGTCGAAAATTTGAATCAATACAAAAGGAATAGACTATGTCTATTTATAGGCTTGTAAAGTCATATTCTAGTAGGATTGAAACACCTTATCCTAGTAAATATAAAATAGATGGAGTTTAATAAGGTTTAAAAAACCTTATTCTAAAATAAAATAAAAGAAGTCTAGTTCTATATGGATTTTACTTTTATTTTATTTTCCATCGTATTTTATTTAAATAAGAATTAGGGTCACTTAATTCTAACAATCTCCACCTTGACACAAATTCTCAATGAACAAGTTCTTTATCGCGAACAAGTTCTTCACCTCTTCCATAAAACCCCTTAAGGGTTTAACTTCAACAATGAACACCAACCAAGTCTAAGCAATGCTCAAACTTGGTTATAGGAAGTGACTTGGTCATCATATCTGCAGGATTTTCATGAGTAATTGATTTTGCTCACAACAATATCACCACGAGTAATAATATCACGAACAAAATGATACCGAACATCAATGTGTTTTGTTCTCTCATGAAACATTTGATCTTTTGTAAGAAAGATGGCACTCATCATGTCACAAAATATCATGTGCTGATTTGAAGGTCTTCATTTAGTTCACTAAAGAGTCCCTTCAACCAAATAGCTTCTTTACAAGCCTCGAATCGCCATGTACTCACTTGATGGTAGACAAAGCGATCAGAGTTTGCAAAGTGGCTTTCCAACTTATTGCACAACCTCCGATTGTAAAGACATAACTTTGTGAAAGATCTTCTTCTATCAAGGTCTCCAAGCAAAATCAGCATCAACATACCCAATAACTCCATCTTCGGTTCTTCCAAACTGTAAGCAAACATCGATAGTACCTCGTAAGTATCTTAAAATCCACCGAATCGCTTTCCAGTGTTCTTTACCGGATTCGCCATATATCTCGCTAATCGCACCGATCGCATATGATAAATCTGGGCGTGAACAAACCATAGCATACATGAGAGATCCCACCGCACTAGAGTATGGAACATGTGACATGTACTCAATCTCATCATCCGATTGTGGAGACAAAGTCGATGAAAGTCTAAAATGGTCACTAAAGGAGTACTAACAGCTTAGCACTCCGCATATTGAACCTCGCAAAGAAGTTTCTCAATGTACCCTTCCGACTTAGGTACAATTTACTTGTTTTTCTATCTCTAAGAATCTCCATACCAAGTATCTTCTTTGCTGGTCCCAAATCTTTCATCTCAAATTCTTCACTTAGTTGGGCTTTGACCTTTCTTATCTCTCCTTTGTCTTTTCTTTGCTATCAACATGTCATCAACGTAAAGAAGTAGATACACAAAAGAACCATCATTGTTTTTCTTAAAGTAAACACAATCACAAAACTACTTCTTTTGAAATCGTGAGAAGTCATAAAGGAATCAAACCTCTTGTACCACCGCTTGCTTTGGTGATTTGTTTCAAACCGTAAAGGGACTTTTTCAAAAAGCAAACATAATCCTCTTTTTCGAGAGATGTAAAACCCTCTGGTTGTTGCATGTAAATATCTTCCTCAAGTTCTCCATGCAAAAATGCAGGTTTTGACATCTAACTGCTCAAGCTCTAAATCATGCATGGCCACAATACCAAGCAAAGCTCGAATCGAACTATGCTTCACAACCGGGAGAACACATCTGTGAAGTCCACTCCTGGAACTTGATCAGTAACCCTTTGCAACAAGCCTTGCTTTATATTTAGGTTCTTCAACTCCTGAGTCCTTCTTTCTTTTTAAACACCCATTTACAACGAAATGGTCTTCTTACCTTTAGGAAGTTTCACAAGATCCCATGTTTTGTTTTTGTGGAGTGATTCCATCTCCTCTTGCATAGCAAACATCCATTTTTCTCGAGTCTTCACATGCTAATCGCCTCGAGAATAATTTGATGGCTCTTGATTCGCATCTATATCTTCACCACATTTAAAGCATAAGCAACTAGATCGACCTCAAAGCATACTTCTTTGGAGGTTTAATTTCTCTTTTAGTTCTGCTTTTTGGCGATAGAGTATTGAGGCGAAGAAGCAACTCTATTCTCAATTTTTGTACCGACTTGAGGAGTCGACTCAGATTAACTGATGCTCCACCGCTTTTGATTTTCTTTATTGGAACAGTCTTTAAGAGATAAGTTAGGAAGCATAGCGGTTTTCATCAAAAACAACATCTCTGCTAATCACAACTTTCCTATTTTCAGGACACCATAACTTATACCCTTTTACACCACTTTATAACCAAGAAAAACACATTTAATGGATCTCGGTTCCAATTTTCCATTATTAACATGAGCATACGCAGACACCCAAAGATCTTTAAATCGTAATAATTTGCGGGATTACGGACCATACCTCTTGTGGAGTCTTTTTCTCAATGGCAGCGGATGGAGATCGGTTGATCAAAAACATGCATGAGAGGTCGCTTACGCCCAAAACGACTTGGTAAGTTGGCATTTGACAACATACATCGAACCTTCTCCATGATCGTTCGTTCATTCGTTCTGCAACGCCGCTTTTTTCTTTGTGGAGTATGACGAATCATCAAGTGTCTCACGATCCCTTCTGACTTGCACAATCTATTAAACTCATCAGAATAGAACTCTAAGCCATTGTCTGTGCGGAGGTATTTTATCTGTTTTCCCGTCTGTTTTTCAATCATAATTTTCCAAGACTTAAATGCGGAAAACACATCGCTTTTACGCTTGTGAAGAACGCCCAAACTTTTACGGAAAAATCATCAATAAAGGTTAGCATATAATTAGCTCCACCTCTCGAAGGCACTCTGGATGGTCCCCATAGATCAGAATGAATATACTCCAACGTTTCCTTCGTGTTATGGATTCCTCTAGTGAATCGAACTCTCTTTTGCTTCCCAAAAACACAGTGCTCACAGAAATTCAGTTTGCAAATTCCTTGCCCATCAAGAAGTCCTCTTTTGCTCAATTCTACCATGCCATTCTCACTCATATGCCCTAGGCGCATATGCCAAAGTTTAGTAATATCATCATCTGACAAGGAAGAGGAAGCGACAATTTGCATCACCGATAACATGAGAACCACATGAAAAACATATAACTAGCGAGTTTTTCTTTGCCCTTTCATCACAACAAGGGAACCTTTGGAAATCTTTAAAACCCCACTTTCAGCTGTGTATCTGTACCCTTTTGAATCAAGAGTACTCAACGAAATTAAATTTCTTTTCAATTCTGGAACATACCGTACGTCACTAAGTGTTCTGACAACTCCATCAAACATCTTAACTTTAATTGTTCCAACACCTACGATCTTACACGAAGCATTATTTCCCATCAAAACAACACCTTCAGACACTGTTTCGTAAGTTGTAAACCAATCCCGATTGGGACTCATATGGAAGGTGCAGCCTGAATCAAGTATCCACTCCTCACTTACTTTAGAATCATTGATAGAAGCGACTAGAAGTTCACCATCGTTGCCGTCTTCTACAACATCGCTTTCACCGAATTTTCTGGTTGTTTTCCCTTTGATTCGCAGACCTCCTTTTAATCTTATTTTGTAGCTTATAGCACTCAGATTTAATGTGCCCTTTCTTCTTCTGAAGTTACAAGTTTTACCTCTATTTGAAGACTTGATCTACCCTTAGATTTACCACGATGATTTCTTTCTGTGTCCTACCACGATCATCATCGATTCGATCTTGTCTCCCACAAACAATGAGACCCTCTCCTTGAGAGTCGAGTTTAACCACAAGATGTTTCATCTTATCATACGAGGTTAAAGAATCATAAACCTCATCAACCGTGAGAGACTCGCGGCTATATAAAATCGTGTCTCTAAAGGTTGAATAAGACGGAGGCAACGAACAAAGTAGAATCAACCCTAGATCTTCCTTATCATACTTGAACCTCCATGGCCTCCAAGTTTGAGAGAATTTCTTTAAACAACTGTGTTAAGTGTTCGTGTCTGCACGCACCTTCCTCCAAACGATGAGCATAAAGACGCCGCTTCATATGCAACTTGCTTGTTAGAGTTTTTTGACATACATATTTGTTCTAGCCTCTTCCATAATCGTGGCGGTCTTCTCTTTCATCACATCATCTGCAAAATTTCATTGGACAAATGCGGATGCAATTGTGTTAATGCCTTTCGATCCTTACGCTTCTTCTCTTCATCTGTTAATGTCGAAGGCATCTTATCTATCCCTAGCGGGGCATCCTCCGAGATCCATCTGCAAGAAGAACTGCTTGCATCTTAATCGCCACAACGCAAATCGGTGTTGCGATCCAACAACGAATTTCATATTTCAAAGACGCCATTACCGTGATCGAGATGAACAACCCGGAAGCTTTCGGATACCAATTGTTAAAAAATAAAATAAAATAAAATAAAAAGAACACAAAATTTTACGTGAAAACCCTTTCGGGAAAAACCACCACGCGAGGAGGAAGAAAATTCACTATGTCGAAAATTTGAATCAATACAAAAGGAATAGACTATGTCTATTTATAGGCTTGTAAAGTCATATTCTAGTAGGATTGAAACACCTTATCCTAGTAAATATAAAATAGATGGAGTTTAATAAGGTTTAAAAAACCTTATTCTAAAATAAAATAAAAGAAGTCTAGTTCTATATGGATTTTACTTTTATTTTATTTTCCATCGTATTTTATTTAAATAAGAATTAGGGTCACTTAATTCTAACATGAATATCCCTTGTTTAGTTTCCTTTTCAATTACTGCCTATAGGCTATACCCAGCTACTAGTCTAAATTTCTATTAGGATTGGTACCTTTGTTCGGTCAATGAAAGGCAATAATTTCTGGAGGTCCAAAGATCACTTTAGGGAAACGTTTTTAAATTTAATATATACTTAATACCATAGGCATAAGGGCTAAGGGTAGATGGGGTTGCAGTTATAGTGGTCCTTCTCTTGGTTGGATTGGAAGTCTCTTGTGTGCATGCATATATTTCTAGGATGTTTATGTTGAGAAAAATATTCATACGCCCTTTGTGATTATGGTTCCACTTTTGTGCCTCTCGAGAAGTAAAGTTGGGCCACTGATATAAAGGCTTATATGATGGGAAGCCACCAGAGTTGAATATTTTAATTTGCTTTCAATGATTATGAAAGAAGGTAAGTTTACTTATCAAGCATTACAGCCTTTTTCCATTTGTTTTTAGTTTCTTTTTCAATGTTAGGCTCTTGGATTATTTAGCGGATTAGCTTTCTAAATCAAACATATGGCTGCTCAACAAATCATTTATGTGGGAACAGTTAATATAATCTCTTGTATTTACATTTTCTTTTTCGTCCTTCTAGGCCAAAGTTATGAGGATATGTACAGCAGGTTATCATGGATTTCATATAATATATAGTATATAAATATATATGGTATATATATTATTTGCTGGTCCTGCTCATAGACTGCGCTCTTTATTTTGTGGTCTCAGAAGCGGTGGCCAAGTACTTTGATTCTCCTAATTACACCTCCTCCAATTGATGAAGTTCAACGCATTAGGTATTGTCCAACATTTTCTATTTACTTTGGCCTTTTACATTCCATTGCGCCTTATGATCTCTATTATACATGCTTAAACTGGTGTTAAACCCTAGACATCCTTACGTTGAGAATCCGTTGGGTTTGCCGGAGAGGACAAATGAAGCTGCCGGGGCTTTTGCTAAGGCATGTGTTGAAACTGCTGGAGAATGTGGAATTTCAGTGGTAGATCTCTGGACCAGGATGCAGCACTATCCTGATTGGCGCAATGCTTTTCTTAGGTATCTCACACTTTTCGGGTTTTAATAATTTAGATGCTTACTTTTCATGGATATATATATATATATATATATGATTTTGTTGAAATAACACAATTCCACATCTAAAAAATATAAGATTGTGGAGAGTTTATTATTATAAATAGGGGTTGCTTCTCGATGTCCATAAAACAAACTAAAAATACGACAAAGGCAAGTGCACCTATCGATAAATAGTATGGTTATGATGAATAAAGATATTGTTCTCGGACTAAAAGTACTAGTAATTACCGTCTTTCTATTATTTAACCGACAAATTGAAGTGATTGAGTTAAACTAAAATTAACTAAATTAAATAAGAACTCAACAAAGAACAAATCAAGGAAATAATCGAATAATAACCAAGAAGTGAAATAAAACTCAGGAAAGAATCCACCTACACTGCATTTGTCATTATCAATTTGAATTAAACAATTTATTCATTTAATATTTTGATCTGTAGAAATCCCTAAATTATGCTAATATCTCTCTTCAAGACTAAAAACAACGGACTCTAGGTTGATTAGTTGAAATTTCTTTCTAATTAAAACCCCTATTATCACATTAACTAGATCTTTGAATTCCCCTATTATATTTGACTCTAATTCGGTAGATTTATGTCGTCCTATTTTTAGAATTGCATGCAACTCCACTCAATTATGCTAGTTTTACTCTTAATTCCTCCTTTGAATTAAGCACATTAAATATGAAATAATAATCTAAAAATATTAAATAAAGAATTAAGCACACATAGCTGAGAATAAGATTCAAGTATTTATTGAGTAAAATAGAAATCAAAAGACAATTCATCATAGGGTTCATCTCCTCTAGATATTTAGAAAATTAGTTAATAATTGCGAATAAAAACATCTCAAAGTCAGTATAACCACAAGAAATAATTAACTTTCCCTTTTCGCTCACGGCTTATTTGGATTTTGGAGTCGGAGCTCCTCTCTCATTATCAATATCACTTCCAATATAAAATTTAAGTCGATGACCGTTTACTTTAAATGTGTCATATTTTGGATGTGTTACCTCTATTGTACCGTAGGTAAAAACAATTTTTACCACATAAGGACCTGACCATCTCGATTTTAGCTTTCTCGGAAACAATTCGAGCCTTGAATTATATAAAAGCACTCGATCTCCAACTGTGAATTGTTTGGGTTGCTTTAAACGAGCATCGTGGCATTTTTTAGTTGCTTCTTAGTATAATTTTGAGCTACCGTAAGCATTTGATCGCCATTCATCAAACTCATTTAGTTGCAACAGTCTCTTATCACCTGCAAGTTTAGGATCGAAATTCAAAAATTTTATTGCCCAAAATGCTTTATGTTCGAGTTCTAGTGGTATGTGACAACTCTTCCCATGAACAAGTTTGTAGGGGGATGTTCCTATGGGTTTTTTATACGCGTCATCTAATTTTAAAGCCTAATCCTTCCTATTTGTCTTTATAGTTTTTTTAGGATGCGTTTCAATTCTCGATTCAACAATTCAACTTGCCCACTAGCTTGAGGATGATAAGGGGGGTAGCCGTTCTATGATGTCCACCGTATTTCTTAAGAATCTTATCAATTGAGTGTTACAGAAATGTGTACCCTTATTGTTAATGATTGCTTGAGGTGTTCCTAAATGAGTGACAAGTTTTTTAATAAATCTAACGACCACCCCAGCATCATTAGCTTGTAAAGCTTAAGCTTCAACATATTTTAATACATAATCGATCGCTACCAAAGTGTATTTATTACCATAAAAACTAGGAAATGGTCCTATGAAATCAATACCTAAATGTCAAAAATTTCACAAGAAAGTATGTAAGTTTGAGGTGTTTCATCACATTTGGAAATATTACTTGTTCACTGGCATCTATCACAAGAAGCAATATACTTGTTAGCATCTTTGAACAATGTGGGCCAATAAAAACTTGATTCAAGTGCTTTATGTGCTGTCCTAATCCCACTGTAATGTCCTCCTATCGGTCCCGAATGAAAATGGTCCAAAATTTTATTCGCTTCTAGTTTCAAAACACACCTTCAAATTACCTGTTCTGCACATACATGAAAAACAAAAAGATCCTCCAAAAAATAGTTTTTCACATCAATAAAGAATCGCTTCTTTTGATGATGAGTCAACCTTTTTGGTAAGATGTTAGCAACCGAATTACTCACGATATTTGCAAACCAAGGTCCTTCAGAATTAGTTACCGCAAAGAGTCATTCTTCTGGAAATGAGTTATTTATCTCATTCTCATTAAGGTGCTTAAGATGAGGATTCTTGAGCATTGAAAGGTGGTCTGCTGTAAGATTTTCAACCCTTTCTTATTTTTAATTTTCAAATTAAATTCATGCAATAATAAAATCCACCTTATAAGTTGAGGTTTTCCATCTAATTTTGTCAAAAGGTAGCGAAGAGTAGCGTGGTCAGTGTACACAACAATTTTAGATAGTATTAAATAAGGTCTAAATTTATCGACTACAAAAACCACAGCTAGCAATTCTTTTTCAATAGTTGTGTAATTCTCTTGTGCGTCTGCCAAAGTCTTACTAGCATAATAAATCGGCTGAAAATGCTTGTCTCTTCGCTATCCAAGAACTGCACCTACTACAAAATCACTCGCATCACATATTAGTTCAAAAGGTAAATTCCAATTAAGTGCGATCATAATTGAGGCATTAATTAATTTTTTCTTAAGAACATTAAACGCATCTAAACATTTTTTACTGAAATTAAATGGCACATCTTTTTTCTAGCAAATTAGTTAACGGCTTAGCCGTTTTAGAAAAATCTTTGATAAATCTTTTATAGAACCCAACATGTCCTAGGAAACTTCTAATAGCCTTAACTGAATTAGGGGGATGTAAATTTTCTATGGTTTCAATTTTCGCTTTATCAACTTCAATCCCTTTATTAGAAATTTTATGGCCCAAAACAATCCTTTCTTGAACCATGAAGTGACATTTTTCCCAATTAAGCACAAGGTTCTTTTTCTCACATCTCATCAAAACTTGTTTTAAATTATTAAGGCAATGATTAAAAGAATTATTGAATATTGAGAAGTCATCCATAAATACATCCATAATATCTTTTACAAGTTCATTAAAGATGTCTAACATGCAACGCTGAAAAGTAGTAGGAGCAGTACATAATCCAAAAGGCATTCTTCGATAAGTAAACTTACCATATGAACATGTAAATGTTGTTTTCTCTTGATCCTCCAGAGCTATTAGAATTTCATGTGACTTGATAATTCTCCAACATTTGATCCACAAATGGTAAAGGAAAATGGTCTTTCCTTGTAGCATCGTTCAACTTCCTATAATCAATACAAGCTTCCCATCCTGTGACTATTCTTGTTGGAATCAACTCATTCTTATCATTAGCCACGACAGTCATGCTTTCTTTCTAGGAATAACTACACAGGACTCACCCAAGTACTATCAGAAATAGGATAAATAGCTCTAGCATCTAGAAGTTTAATTACCTCAGTCTTAACAACTTCCTTCATGTTGGGATTTAACCTCCTTTGAGCTTGCAAACATCGCTTATACTCATCTTCCATTAAAATTTTATGGGTGCAAAAAGAAGGACTGATCCTTTTAATGTCTAAAATTTTCCAAGTTATAGCTCTTTTGAGTTCCTTTAACACTTACAGTAACTCTTCTTTCTAATTCGGCTTTAAATCCGAAACAATAATCATCGGTAATGTAGAACTGTTTCCAAGGAATGCATACTTCAAATGATTTGGCAATTCTTTCAGTTACAGCTTGGGAGGTTCTTCAATAGAGGGCTTTAATTTCAGTTATTTACTTACCTCAATGACATCATAATTTTTCTGTCTCTGTGGAGACTTATTAGTATCTAGATCAATTCTCATCTCATTTATTACAACATTATCTCCATCGACCTATCTCCTTAAACAAGACACAATTCAAATATGTCCTCATGAATAATTTCATGCAAGGAATCTTGAATAGCATGATCAATAAAATCAATAAAATAATAGGAATCATCTTGCTCTCTAGAAAATCGCATGACATCATAAATTTGAAAAATGATCTCATCATCACCCACCCTAAGCACAAGTTTACCATTACCCACATCAATAATAGCTTTAGCAGTGGCTAAAAAGGGTAGACCTAAAATTAAAGGCACCTCAATGTCCTCATCCATGTCAAGTATAACAAAATTAATAGAGAATATGAATTTATCTACAGTAACAACTATATCTTCAGTAATACCCCTAGGATATTTAACAGATCTGTCAGCTAATTGAATACTCATCTTAGTGGGTTTTGGTTCCCCAAGACCAATTTGCTTGAACATTTTATAGTTAATACTAGCACCCAAATAAGCCAATGCTTTTTCAATGTTAAAACTACCAATAAAACAAGAAATAGTAAAACTTCCAAGATCTTTTAGCTTGGTGGGCAGTTTATTTTGGAGAATGGCTAAACACTCCTCATTGAGTTCCACAGTGGATAGCTCGTCAAACTTTCTTTTATTTGTTAAAAACTCCTTTAAAAGTTTTGCATATGTGGACATCTGCGAAAGAGCTTCAACAAAAGGTAAGTTAATATGTAATTGTTTAAAAAGTTCAATAAATCTACCAAATTGTTCATCCATGCGGTCTTTCTTCAACTTTGCTAGGTATGGTATTGGTGGTTTGTATTCTTTAAGTACCAATGTTTGAATTTTTTCGGTTTTTGCCACTCCATCATCTTTCTCATCAATTTCTTGTTTCAGCTTCTTTTTGAGTTCAGACAACTCCTTTCCATTCCTCAATGTAACTGCCTTCACATGCTCTTTTGGGTTGGGTTCAGTGTTATTATGTAAGCTTCCTTGCTGTTTTTCCGAAACCAGTTTAGCAAGTTGCCCAATTTGATTTTTGAGCCCATGAATTGATGCTTGCTAATTTTTCAAAGCTGTCTGAGTGTTTTGAAATTGAGTTTTTGACACCGTAATAAATTTAACTAACATCTCTTGAAGGTTTGGTTTTTTTTTTCCTTGCTGATAAGATTGTTGAAAACTTATAGGGGGTCGCAACCTTTGATTTTCTTAATAACTCCATTAAAAATTTGGATGGTTCCTCCAACCTGCATTATACGTATTGCTATAGCGATTATTTTGAGATCTAGAATTATTACCCATAAAGTTGACTTGCTCATGCTCTATGTTAGACTTAACTGGTGAATATTGTGAATTAAGCATCCCTGTTTCATTCGCATCGCATCACTAGATTCACCTGTTTAGACAAATTTAAACCATCAATTTTCATACTAAGAGCTTCAACCTGACTAGTTAGTATAGAAACTGCATCAATATCAAAAAAGCCGGCTGCCTTGACAGGTTTTATTCTCGTAACTTGCCATTGATAATTATTTAGTGCCATCTCCTCAATAAATTCTTAAGCTACCTTAGGTGTTTTGTTATTTAAAGTTCCTCCAGCTCTATATCAATCATCTGTCTAGTCGAGAGGTTCAAACCATTGTAAAAAGTTTAAACTTGGAGCCACAAAGGTAATCCATGGTGAGGACACCTTCTCAACAAAACCTTGAATCTCTCCCATTTATCATAAAAAGTCTCAATATCAAACTGAACAAAAGAATAGATATCATACCTCAACTTAGCTATTTTAGTCGGTGGGAAATATTTTAACAAAAAATTTTTAGTCATCTGCGCCCAAGTAGTGATCGAACCTTGTGGTAAAGAGCTTAACCACTATTTTGCCTGGCTGTTCAATGAAAACGGGAACAACTGTAAGCATATGGCATCATCAGTAACACCATTGATCTTCACAGTGTCGCAAATCTCTAAAAAGTTAGCCAAATGAGCATTTGGATCTTCATCTTGCAAACCATCAAACTGAACATGTTGTTGCACCATCTAATTTGTGTTTGGTTTAATCTTAAAGTTGTCTGCATTAACAGTCGGCTTAACAATACTCGATTCAGCTCAAATCAGAGTGGGCTTAGCATAATCATACATATAACGAGCGGCATGACCTACAGGAGGTAGCTAATTATTTTGATTATCACCCATCTCCACATTAATATTCTTTTCATCGTGATCGTCTATGTTTATTTTGCATTGCTTCTCTAACCTCTCTACAATTTCTAGGAATAGTTCTTTCAATCTCATTATAAAAAATTATTGGCTCCAATGGGCTTTCTCTAGTCATAAACCAAAAGAACCTGTCAAAATCAAAGAAACAAGTATATTAAAATATAAAAATTAAATTAAAAACAAAAAAAATAAAAATGACTAAATTAATAGAAATAAAATTTTCCTAATATTTCAGTCCCCGACAATGGCCCCAAAACTTGGTGTCCACGAAACCAACAAAAAATACGATGAAGAAAAGTGCACTTATTGATAAATAGTATAGTTATGGTGAGCAAAAATATCGTTCTCATGAGGACTAAAAGTACTAGTAATTACCATCTTTCTATTATTTAATTGAAAATTTGAAGTGATTGAATTAAATTAAAATTAACTAAATTAATTAACTAAGAACTCGACAAAGAACAAATTAGGGAAATAATCGAATAATAATCAAGAAGTGAAACGATACCTAGGAAAGAATCCACCCAAACTGTATTTGTCATTATCAATGTAACACCCCTTACCCGTATTCGACACCGAAACAGGGTATGGGGCATTACCGGACTTAAACATAAGCAAACATACAAAATTGAGATGTAAATTTCCATCCAAATTTAAAACTTTTCATATACACTCAAATCATCCCTAAAATGAGCCTACGAGGCCCAAAACATGCATTGGGGGTGGTTCAGGACTAAACCGAGAACTTTGGAAAATTTTACAACACTTAGAAAATTTTCCATGTTTTAAGAACCACACGCCAGTGTGGCTTGGGACACGCCCATGTGGGCAGGCCGTGTGGTCGCACACGCCCATGTCACTAACCCGTGTAATTCTTTGTTTGTCATCCATGAACAAATTGAAGTCACACAGCCAAGGCACATGCCCGTGTGCTTAGGCCGTGTGGTCGATTTAATTTTCATAAGTTTTCATAAAATAGGTGCAGACTTCACATGCCTAGGGCACACGCTCGTGCCTAAGGCCGTGCTGTCCACAAGACTGAGACACACGCCCATGTCTCTACCCGTGTGCTTAATACTAAGCATTTTGTTTTGCAACAATTAAGGTGCAGGGGACATATGGCCAGAACACACGCCCATGAGGCAAGTTGTGTGTCACACACAGCCTAGACACACGCCCGTGTGTCTACCTGTGTGAAAAAAAATAAGGCTATTTTCCAAGCCATATTGTCACCCTTCCGAACATAAACTTACACAACAAAAATAACACCATTCCAAGTACATATATTCAGCCAATTCAGCCAAAATCAAGATATCCACACATCATTTACATGTTACCATTTCACACATACAACATCACATGCTTATCAACTTCAATCATGCATACTTCCACATCCATGGAAACATCATCATATGTATATATATACTTAAACCAATATTAGCCAATACCATATGGCCATTTATAAATGAATTATCAACCAATATAGGCCAAATCAATTATGACACATAACAAAATAACCAAGTCCCTATACATGAAATAACTCAAAATATTGAAATCATTGATACCCAAAATGTTAAGTTGATAGTGTGACTGGATCTCCGACAATCTCCGATCCCCAAGCTGGCTTGGTAACACTATAAGACAAGGGAAAAGAAAGGGAGTAAGCTTTAAAGCTTAGTAAGTTCCCATGCAAATAATAAGCATTATAAACTCACATTTAACATACAATTAACTTGAAGTAAATTACCATAAATTTCATTATAAGTCGCACAATCCAACTTACTTAATCACAACCTTACTGAGGGATTCATCACATATCAAGCTCATTAAGCATAAGCTTCATGTACATACCTATACCAATTTACAACTTACCATAGTCTTTCACGACTTTGACATTCTCATTTCATTTCCTGTTGAACCACTTGGAATACTAAAGGATACTCGGGTATCTCGCACACATAGTACCACACCAATGACATATCCCAGATATGGTCTTACATGAGATCTTATATCGATGCCAATAGCCCAGCTATGGTCTTACACAAAATCTCATATCGATGCCATATCCCAGATATGGTCTTACACATAGTCTTGGTAACCCTAATTTCATGACATTTGTATCCTATCTATTTTTAAGGTTCAATCGAGATTTTAAGATTTTCGTAACTTTGTCGAACACGCTCAATGGACAATCGTAATTCATATAATAGTAAAGCATACAAAACATAATTAAAACAATGCATCATTTACATAAGAACTTACCTCGGTACAAAAATAGTAGGAAATTGACCTAATCGTTAAATACTTTATTCTTCCCCCGATCTAGGTCCGAACCTCATTTCTCTTGATCTGTAATAGCAAATTTAACTCATTTATTAATCACATTACTCAATTCAGTCCAAATCTTACATTATGGCAAAATTACTTTTTGCCTCTAAACTTTGACATATTTACATTTTAGTCCTTAGGCTCATAAAATGAAATCTGTTCAATTTCATCAAGACCCAAGCCCATCCGAATCTCTTTCATGCTTATAACAACTCACATTTTCCATTTAATCACACTTTTATACACATTTTGAAATCTTTTTACAAATAGGCCCTTTTGACATTTTCATCAAAAATCACCTAGAAAAAGTTGTTTATCTAATATTAAACTTGCATAATCTACCATTAGACATCAAAATACACAAATATCTAACATGGGTCAAACCTTAGACTTCAATCATCTCTCAAATTAATGGTAGAAATACATAGATTAGGTTATAATGATTCCAAAAACATAAAAATCATTAAAAAGGAGACTAAAGCGGACTTACAATCGAGCTTGAAAAGTGGCAAAAACTTAGCTATGTCTCCTTTGAAAATTTCGGCCAAGCATGAAGAAGATGGACTAAATTTTAGCTTGATTTTTGGTTTTTAATTCATTTAATTACCAAATGACCAAAATGCCCTTTTTTCAAAACACTAAAATTCTCTTACCTCATGTCTATTTTTGTCCAATTTAAAGTAAAATGGTCTAATTACCAACTAAGGACCTTCAATTTAAAATTTCATAACAATTAGACACCTCTAACATGTAGAACTCAACTTTTGCACTCTTTACAATTTAGTCTTTTTTGCTAAATTGAGTGCTCAAACGTCAAAATTTTTGAACGAAATTTTCATGAAATCATTCCGTAAAATTGTAGACCATGAAAATGTAATAAAAATAATTTTTTCTATGTCAAATTCGTGGTCCCGAAACCACTGTTTCGACTAGGCCCAAAATCAGGTTGTTACAATCAATGTGAATTAAATAATTTATTCATTTAATATCTTGATCCGTAAAAATCCCTAAATTATGCTAATATCTCTCTTCAAGACTAAAAGCAACTAACTCTATATTGATTAATTGAAATTTCTTTCTAATTAAAACCCCTATTATCAAATTAACTCGATTTATGAATTCCCCTATTAGATTTGACTGTAATCCGGTAGATTTATGTTGTCCAATTTCTAGGATTGCATGCAACTCCACTCAATTATGATATATCTACTCTTAAAAAAGGTCTATTCCTCCTCTGAATTAAGCACATCAAATATGAAATAATAATATGGAAATATTAAATAAAGAATTAAGCACACATAACTGAGAAGAAGATTCAAGTATTTATTGTGTAAAACAGAAATCAAAAGATAAAATTCATCATAGGGTTCACCTCTCTAGGTATTTAGAAAATTAGTTCATAATCGAGAATAAAAACATATCAAAGTCAGTATAACCACAAGAAATAAAGGAGATCTTCAATTTTGATGAAATCTACTTCTGAGTCAGCTTCAATGGTGTTTTTCGAGTTGTTTCCTTCAAAATTCTCTGACGGCTCCCTTTCCTCTTCTTATATTTTTATATTTATAGGTCTTTAAATGCTCAAAAACTTAAAATTTGTATTTTTTTGCATGTTAAGAGTGTGAATCACGAAATCCACACGGTCTGGCACATTGTCGTGTGTCAGCCTGTGTGGCTCACACAACCATGTGTCTAGGCCGTGTGGCTCTTAAAATCTTCTCCAATTGTCTGATTTTCCCTTCCTTTTTGCTCATTTTGCTCCCAAATGCTCTCCTAAGTATAGAAACATGAACTTAAAGGATTAGGAGCATAAAATTCACCATTTTGCATTGATTAATCACTCAAAATCACATTAAAAATGAGATTACCATATGTTACTTTTGACACTTATCATTTTTCCACCTTTGAATCATCCCAAAATTTGTTATTTTCTTCGTAAGGCAATTTCTCTTCTTCTTATTTGCAGTGAAATACATTTGGTAGTGTCTGAGGACGTAGGCGTAATTTGCAGAACCTCATTAAATTTTTGGTGTCCTTTTTTGTTTTTATTTATCTTTCAATATTTTGTAGGGTATAATTGTAGTGATATATGCTATTAAATTACATTGTAGGGAGATTCTGTCTAAGAGGTTGGGTTTTAATTGGGACCATTTGTGACCCTTCCGATCTTTCATGACAATTAAAGTTAGTGTGATTTTCTAGTACAATAATTTACACTTTTTATCCTATTTGTATAACAAGTGGTATTAGAGTCGAAGGTTATTCAAAATATGTTTTGTAGCTGCAATTTAAACTGATCATCCACATCAGAAAATAATTCCTTTAGCATATTGAAAGATTATGACTGAAATGGTGAACAATCCAAGAAGATCCACATCAACAACTTCAACATTATCTCTATGGACGAGACTGGTAGTGGAATTTTTAATGGCACAGGTCATTTCGATATGTGGCAAAGTGAGGTTCTAGATGTTCTCTTTTAGCAAGGTCTACACATTACCATTTATGAAAGGAAACCAGATGATACGTATGTGAAAGATTGGAAGATTATCAATCGTTTGACATGTGGTGCAATTCAACCGTGCCTTTCTTGAGAGCAGAGGTATGCTTTCTTAAAGGATACTTTTGCAAATAACTTGTGGTTAGCGTTAGAAGAAAATTTTTTGAAGAAAAATAATCAAAATAAGCTCCACATGGAAAAAGGTTGTTTCGCTTCACTTGTATTCCGGCTACCACTATTAATTATCACATCACTAGTTTTAACCAATAAATCATTGATCTGGTGAATGTGGATGAGACTTTGAAAGATGATGATTTAGCTTTAATGTTGTTGGGGTCACTTCTTGAGGAGTTCGAGTTCCTCGAATCTACTCTACTTCATAGAAAGGTTGATGTATCTCTTAGTGAAGTGTTAAAAGATTTTCTTAAGTGGAAAATATGATGGAAACTCAAACGGGAAAAAGGACCAACCACCTTCGCACAGACAATGGTGGAAAGCATAGAAGTGATCCATTTGCAAAAAAATTGTGAAGATGAGGGCACCATCAGACACTTCATTGTCAAATCTACACCACAACAAAATGGGGTGGCAGAATGCATGAATCAGATGTTGCTGGAGAAAGTTTGATGTATGAAAGAGTTTTGAGCTAAGGATATGACATATGCATGTCGTCTTATTAATTGCCTACCATATATGTAACATCTTCTACTCTACACAAATCACCGGGATCAAATACCAGAGGTTACAACACATAGACACTTGGCAAAAATTTTACATTGGCGTATAACCATTCTAAAATATACTTATTATTTCTATACTTACTATTCTTAATACAAAATTTTAATATTATAAAATGTTTAAAATTTACATTAGACTTTCAACCAGCATAAAACGTTACAACTTAAGAACTTTGCTAGAAACAGACTTTACATGCCATAATGACTAAACGCCATGCCTCTATTGAGCCTTCTATATGTATAACACCATAACTCCAACTGCCACCTTGGCGTAATCTTATCTTGGTCCGTTTTGGCGCAACCACTCTTAAATCAAAACCTGTATCAGAAATAGACTCTTGTAAGCTTCAACGAACTTAGTGAGTTTTAACGCAGAATACCCTGAAATATTTGTTATTGATTTCCTCATCTTGAATATTCTGGATTTCCTTTCTGTCTTCTGGATAATTTTCAAATATCGGTGCATACTTATACACCAACTTCCATACTTGACCATCTTATACACAATTCACTTCATAGGCGGATTAAAAAATTCACTACTTAATATGGTGTAATATCCCGAATTAGGGCCTAATCGGAATAGTGGTTTCGTGACCACAAATCTGAGATAGAAATAATTATTTTATAATTATTTTGAGGTTTATGATATGATTACATGATTGTGTGAAAATTTCGTGAAGAAATTCTATGCATAAAATACTTAATTTGAAAGTAGGGACTAAATCGAATAAGTTGCAAAACTTGCATTCTAGAAGTTTTTAGTATGAAATTGCATTGAAATATTAATTAAGAGGTCTTAAATAGCAATTTGACAAATTTTAAGTTCATGGACAAAATTAGGACATGGAAGGAATTTTGGAAAGTTTAGTAGTAAGTAAGCATTTTGGTCATTTAGTTATTAAAATGAATTAAAAACAAAATTAAAAGCCAATTTTTGTCCATCTTCTTCATTAGGCCGAAATTTCAAGGGTTCTCCATAGCTAGGGTTTGTTTCAAGCTTTCAAGCTCCATAGTAAGTGATTCCAAGCCCTGCTTTTTAATGTTCTTTACGTTTTGAGTCCCAGTAGCTCTCGATAAAGCTTATTCTAGCAATAATTTAAGTTAGGGTTCATATTTGGAAAAAATACCCATAGGTGAAATTTGTGTATTTTGGTGTTTTATGATAGAATATGAGGTTTTAAATTATGTTAGACAACTTGTGCTACTCGGTTTTAGGTAAAAGCGAGTAAAAGGACTTAATCGGTAAAAATACCTAATAGTCATAAGTGCTTGTTAGAGTGAGAATTTGATGTTTCCATAGAAGAGAAAAGTGATCAGCATGTTGTAAAACATAAGAATAAGGAATAAAGTTTAATCCAGAGCCCAGGGCAAAAATGTAAATATGTAAAAGTTTAGGGGTAAAATTGTAATTTTGCCAAAATTTGGGTTAAGGATTAATTTGATAATGTGAGTATTAAATAAGCTAAATGTGTTATTTTAGATCAAGAAAGACGTGGAATCGACCTCAATCGAGGAAAAGAAAAGATTGTGGACTAAATTGCAAAATCTTTGTATTTTGGTACCAAGGTAAGTTCATGTGTAAATAATGTAGTATAATTGTTATTTGTAAATTATTGATGTTAATTATATGATATGCTGATTTTTATTATGAGATATATGCTTTGTGGTTATTTTCAATAAAATGCAAATTATTTGTATTATTTGTTAAATATAAAGTGCTACCGAGTATTGGTTTCGGTATTTTACTAAGATGGCAAGGATATGTGTTCGAGGAAAATCCCGTTTGAACCTTAGGAATAGATTAGGATACAAGTGACATGTCACTAGGATGGTTGAGCATCCGAGCTCTCGTTGAGTTGAGTCCGAGTTCACTTTTGGATGCGAATGTTCGAACTCGTTGAGTTGAGTCCGAGTTCGAGAGATGTAACTAGGCATCCGAGCTCTCGTTGAGTTGAGTCCGAGTTCACTTATGGATGCGAACGCCCGAGCTCGTTGAGTTGAGTCCGAGTTCGCTTATGGGCGGGTTACATGATTGCTTGATTGCATATATGGCACTTATGTGCAAGTTATCCATGTATCCGAATTATATTCCGATGTGTTCAACGGGTAAAAGTTCTACTCAATTGGAGGAATATTCGAGATGTAAAGAGACGTATTGGTAAGTGATGTGAAATGGATATTTTGGACAGGTATGTATAGTTAACCCTCGGGTTGAGTATTGATACAATCATGATAAGGTAATAAGATGATGAAAAATGATTAGAAATGTGATATGTGTTTAGTGATGCATGCTAATGTTGATTGGTATGATTGTTGTTATGTTACTTATTATTTGCATATGAACTTACTAAGCATTTATGCTTACTCCCTCCTTCTTACTCATTGTAGTTTTGGACAAGCCAGCTCAGAGTCGGGATAGGTCGAAGGCTCAGGTCACACTATCTGGAAGACTTTTGGTAAATGGCTTGTAAATTTAAGTATGGCATGTATAGCAATATACCTATTTTGTGCAAATGATCTTATGATATGGTGATGGAATGGTTGAGAAAATGTTTGACAATGATAAATTATGAAAATGATTAGTTTAGATTATGTTTGATGTTAAGGAAAATTATTACGATACTTAGTGCATAAAAACTCATAAAAGGGATGAAATTTGCCATAAACAGAATACTACAGCAACACTGACCCGAGTTTGAAAATTTACTAAAAATCATAGAAATTGAATCTGGTGATGGAATATATATCAAATTGAATCTTATTATGTCTAGTTTCACATGAAACAAATGAAACAGGTAAAGGAATTATATGTTAAAAGATATTTGAATTTTAGTGAAACAGGGTCGTAACAGTTTCTAAATCCCCTGTTCCAACTTTAGAAATTCACTATAAATTTTAAAGATATAATTAGGTGGTTTATTTTATATCGTCAGAATCCTTATTGAGTCTAGTTTTAGTAGAAACAAACCTCATAGTCATATGAATTTTTTTACAGAGAGAAATGTGGTTCGTAGTAAAATGAGGTCAAACCAGTCAAGTCCTGAAACAGGGGTAACTTTAACTAATAAACTGTACTAATTGGCTCAACCAAAAATTCTAGAAAAAAATTAGTAGATAGGTATATGAGTCTAGATTCAAGGAAAATTTACGGATCTTAATTTCGAGTTTTTTAACTCGAGATATGATTTTTATTGTGACTGTGACGCAAGTAGTTTAAAAGCTGTGAATGTAGAAACAAATAACCCAAAGTTCTAAAAATGTTAAATTAAGCTTAGTAACACCTCATACTCGACTCCGGCGACGGTCTCGGGCGTGGGGGCGTTACATTTAGTGGTATCAGAGCAGGTTTAGTCGGTTCTCGGACTACGTGTTGTATGTACGGATTTTGCTATACATGCCATATGTATAAATTGTGATAGTGTGACGACTTCTGACCTTTTTAAATGATTTTTTTATAGTAAACGGATCCCGATCCAATTGTGGCGATGAAGTAGAGAGTAATGCGCCAGCTCCGGTGAAGGAGCAAGCGCCCAGGCGAAAATCCACCTCCTATCATTGGTCGGGAGGAGGAGAAAGGGGTCGGGAAGCCTTTCTCCAAATGATGAGTGCATGGTACACCGAGTTCGTTAAATCAGACGAACCCAAATGTACAACCTCCCCACCTCCCCAATTCCTCAACCTGCACTCCAGACGCCTCAAGGTATGGATCTGATGAAATTTCACGAGAACTCTAGTTGATAGAATTCGCAAGCAAGGGGTAGAAGAATTTAAAGCAAATATTGATGATGATGCTTTGAAAGCGAGTTCGGCTGAAAATTCTTTCCGGTATTTGATGAATTATCTTGCACACTTGAAGAATGTTTGAAATGCGCTATATCTTTGTTGAGGATTCAGCTTATAATTGGTGGAAGACTTTGATTTCGGTGGTACCGAAAGAGAAAATAACTTGGGAATTCTTTCAAGAAGAGATTCGGAAGAAATATATTAGTGAAAGATTTATTGATCAGAAGTGTAAAGAATTTCTTGAGCTGAAGCAAGGTAATATGACTGATTATGAGAATATGAAAGAGAGTTTGTTCGATTAAGTAAGTATGCCAGAGAGTATGTTCCTCAGAGGCCAAAATGTGCCGACGATTTGAAGACGGGCTCAACGAAGACATCAAGGTATTTGTTGGAATTCTTGAATTAAAAGAAATGGTAGTATTGGTTGATCGATCTTGTAAGGCCGAAGAATTGCTTAAAGAAAAGAAAAAGGTAGAGGTGAGACTAGAAATTGGAAGAAAAGACCGATGAGCGCTTCATTTTCACAAAGAACTGGAAAGTCAAGAAATATGAATCCTCGTTCCCAAGCTTCACCGGGCAATCGTATGGGAATTATAAGAAGCAAAATGTGGGTCCTAAATCTCAAACTACTTGGCAACGGTGTAGGGGAACTCGAGATTTGTTAAACTCGAGTGCAGGTGGGTGTGGTAGAAATCATTTTGGTCCGTGTAGAGCAAATGAATGTTTTGATGTGGTTCTCCTGGATCATTTTATTAGAGACGCCTGAGAGAGCTGAAAAGAAAAATTTTAGAATACAAAAATAAGTGGGGCGGATTCGAGAGGAAGATATCCAAGAAAAGCTGGGAGCGAAGCAAGCGAAGAAGAATGTAGCCGAGGATGCACCAGTTAGACTCGAAGGAAGGGCTCGCTAGAACTTATGCTATTAAAGCGCGTGAAGATGTTTCCTCACCGATGTGATTACTGGTACATTTTCTCTCTATAATGTTAATGTTATTGCTTTGATTGATCCTGGTTCTACTCATTCATATGTGTGCATGAAATTGGTGTCTAGTATGAATATACCGTTGAGAACACAGTAATTTATGATTAAAGTGTCGAATCCGTTAGGCAAATGTGTGATTTGTTGATAAAGTATGTAAGAAATGTCCTTTAATGATTCGGGATCATTACTTTCCTACCGACTTGATGTTGCCGCCGTTTGATGAATTTGATGTTATTTTGGGTATGGATTGGTTGACATTGCAGATGCTATAGTAAATTGTAAAGAAAAGGTTATAGAATTAAAGTGTGAAAACGATGAAACTTTGGGTTAAATCGGATAAATCAAGTATTGTCTAGTGTGATTTCTTTGATGTCGGCTCGTAGATATTTGAGAAAGGGTTATGAAGCTTATTTGGCGTATGTAATTAATACAAAAGAAGTTGAAAAGAAAGTTGAATCAAGTCTTAGGTTGTGTGTGAATTTGTGGACGTATTTCTGAAGAATTACCGGGTTTGCCTCGATCGTGAAGTAGAATTTGGTATTGATTTGATACCGAATACTCCGATTTCGATTTCTCCGTATAGAATGGCACCAAGAGTTGAAGGAATTAAAGTCGCGATTGCAAGAGTTGGACTGATAAAGGTTTTGTGAGACCGAGTTTTGCACCTTGGGGTGCTCCGTGTTATTTGTGAAAAAGAAGGATGGTTCTATGAGGTTGTGTGTTGATTATCGCCAGATTAAACAAGGTGACAATCAAAAACAAATATCCGTTGCCAAGAATTAATGATTTGTTTGATCAATTAAAAGGAGCGACATGGTTTTCAAAGATTGACTTGAGATCCAGGTATTACCAATCTGCGAGTAAAAGAGTCGGATGTGCCTAAAATCGCTTTTAGAACAAGGTATGGTCATTATGAATTTTTAGTTATGCCATTCGGGTTGACAAATGCTCTCTGCTTGTGTTTATGGATTTAATGAATCGCATATTCACCATACTTGGACAAATTTGTTGTGGTGTTTATAGATGATATTTTAATTTATTCAAAAGATGATATAGAGCATGCTGAGCATTTGAGGATAGTTTTGCAAACTTTGAGAGATAAGCGAATTGTATGCTAAGTTTAGTAAAAGTGAATTTTGGCTCTGAAAGTTGGATTTTTGGGTCATATTGTTTCAGGTGATGGTATACGGGTTGATCCTAGTAAAATTTCAGCCATTGTTGATTGGAAACCACCAAAAATGTAAATGAAGTTAGAAGTTTCTTGGGGCTAGCTAGGTATTATCATGGTTTGTAAATGGATTTTCTATAATTGCTGCTCCTATAACTAAATTACTCCAAAAGGATGTTAAATTTGAATGGACGGAAGAATGTCAACAGAGTTTTGAAGAATTGAAAAAGTTATTAACAGAGGCACCAGTGTTAGTCCAAAATTCAATCGGGTAAAGAATTTGTGGTGTATAGTGATGCTTCTCTAAATGGTTTGGGGTGTGTGCTCATGCAAGAAGGAAAAGTGGTGGCGTATGCTTGAGACAGCTTAAAACCTCATGAAAGGAATTATCCTACTCACGATTTGGAATTGGCTGCGATGGTGTTTGCTTTGAAAATTTGGCGACATTATTTGTATGGTGAAAAGTGCCCGTATATACCACCATAAAAGTCTTAAGTACCTGATGTCACAAAAAGACTTGAATTTAAGACAGCGAAGATGGTTGGAGTTATTGAAAGATTATGAGCTTGTTATTGATTATCATCCGGGAAAAGCGAATGTGGTTGCTGATGCTTTGAGCAGAAAGTTGTTGTTTGCTTTGAGAGTTATGAACACTCAGTTGGAAGTGTCAGATGATGGTTCGATTCTAGCAGAGCTAAGAGTAAAACCGAAGTTTTTACAAGAGATTTCTGAAGCTCAAAAAGATGATCAAGATTTGCAAGCCAAGAGAAAACAGTGTGAAGTTGATACAGAGTCAGATTTCAGAATTGGTTCTGATGGGTGCTTAATGTTTAAAGATAGGATTTGTGTACCAAAGAATGAGGAATTGATTCAAAAGATCCTACAAGAAGCACATAGTAGTTATTTCTCGATTCATCCGGGTAGTACGAAAATGTATAATGACTTGAAGAAAATGTATTGGTGGAATGGAATGAAAAGAGATATATCAGAGTTTGTGTCCAAATGCTTAATTTGTCAACAGGTGAAAGCTGAACACCAAGTGCCTTCGGGATTACTTCAGCCTATTATGGTTCCTGAATGGAAATGGGATCGGATTACTATGGATTTTGTTTCGTGATTGCCATTGACTCGTGGAAAGAAAGATGCCATCCGGGTAATAGTTGATGATTAACTAAGTCGACTCATTTTACTCCTATGACGTCGCGGATTATTCTCTTAACAAGTTGGTCGACTCAGTATATTAGAGAAATTGTTAGATTACATGGAATACCATTGTCGATTATTTCAGATAGAGATCCAAGGTTTACCTCGTGGTTTTGGCAAAAATTGCAAGACGCAGCGTTAGGTACAAAGTTAAATTTCAAGATCGCCTTTCATCCACAAACCGATGGACAATCGGAGAGAGTAATTCGATTCTTGAAGACATGCTCGGATGTTGTGTATTGGAATTTCAAGGAAGTTGGGAAAGATATTTGCCGTTGGTAGAATTTGCTTACAACAATAGTTATCGACGAGCTTGAAAATGGCACGTTATGAAGCATTGTATGGTCGTAAGTGTCGAACGCCTTTGTGTTGGATGAACTCAAGGAAAATCAGATTTATGGAGTTGATCTAATAAAAGAAATCAAGAAAAAGTGAAAGTAATTCGAGATTGTTTGAAAGTCGCTTGGATAGACGTAAATCTTATGCGGATCTAAAACGAAAAGACATTGAATTTCAAGTTGGTGATAAAGTATTTTTAAAGGTGTCTCCGTGGAAGAAAGTCCTTAGATTTGGACGGAAGGGCAAATTAAGTCCGCGTTTTATTGGGCAGTATGAAGTAATTGAAAAAGTTGGACCGGTAGCATATCGGCTAGCATTACCACCGAATTAGAGAAGATTCATGATGTGTTCCACGATCTATGTTACGTCGGTATCGTTCGGATCCTTCACATGTAGTTTCACCGACGAAATTTAACTACAACCGGATATGACCTACGAAGAAGAACCGATTAAGTTTTTAGCTCGAGAGGTCAAACAACTAAGGAATAAAAATGTTGCACTTGTGAAGGTGTTGTGGCAAAGGCATGGAATAGAAGAAGCTACATGGGAATCAAGAAGAAACTATGAGAAATCAATACCCACATCTGTTTTCTGGTAAGATTTTCGAGGACGAAAATCCTTAAAGGGGAGAGTTGTAATATCCCGAATTAGGGCCTAATCGAATAGTGGTTTCGTGACCACAAATCTGAGATAGAAATAATTATTTTATAATTATTTTGAGGTTTATGATATGATTACATGATTGTGTGAAAATTTCTGTGAAGAAATTCTATGCATAAAATACTTAATTTGAAAGTAGGGACTAAATCGAATAAGTTGCAAAACTTGCATTCTAGAAGTTTTTAGTATGAAATTGCATTGAAATATTAATTAAGAGGTTTTAAATAGAAATTTTACCAATTTTAAGTTCATGGACAAAATTAGGACATGGAAGGAATTTTTGGAAAGTTTAGTAGTAAGGGCATTTTGGTCATTTAGTTATTAAAATGAATTAAAAACAAAATTAAAAGCCAATTTTTGTCCATCTTCTTCATTAGGCCGAAATTTCAAGGGTTCTCCATAGCTAGGGTTTGTTTCAAGCTTTCAAGCTCCATAGTAAGTGATTCCAAGCCCGCTTTTAGTGTTCTTTACGCTTTTGAGTCCGGTAGCTCGATAAAGCTTATGCTAGCAATAATTTAAGTTAGGGTTCATATTTGGAAAAATACCCATAGGTGAAATTTGTGTATTTTGGTGTTTTATGATAGAATATGAGGTTTTAAATTATGTTAGACAACTTGTGCTACTCGGTTTTAGGTAAAAAGCGAGTAAAAGGACTTAATCGGTAAAAATACCTAATAGTCATAAGTGCTTGTTAGAGTGAGAATTTGATGTTTCCATAGAAGAGAAAAGTGATCAGCATGTTGTAAAACATAAGAATAAGGAATAAAGTTTAATCCCGAGCCCAGGGGCAAAAATGTAAATATGTAAAAGTTTAGGGGTAAAATTGTAATTTTGCCAAAATTTGGGTTAAGGATTAATTTGATAATGTGAGTATTAAATAAGCTAAATGTGTTATTTTAGATCAAGAAAGACGTGGAATCGACCTCAATCGAGGAAAAGAAAAGATTGTGGACTAAATTGCAAAATCTTTGTATTTTGGTACCAAGGTGAGTTCATGTGTAAATCATGTAGTATAATTGTTATTTGTAAATTATTGATGTTAATTATATGATATGCTGATTTTTATTATGAGATATATGCTTTGTGGTTATTTTCGAATAAAATGCAAATTATTTGTATTATTTGTTAAATATAAAGTGCTACCGAGTATTGGTTTCGGTATTTTACTAAGATGGCAAGGATATGTGTTCGAGGAAAATCCCGCTTGAACCTTAGGAATAGATTAGGATACAAGTGACATGTCACTAGGATGGTTGAGCATCCGAGCTCGTTGAGTTGAGTCCGAGTTCACTTACGGATGCGAATGTTCGAACTCGTTGAGTTGAGTCCGAGTTCGAGAGATGTAACTAGGCATCCGAGCTCGTTGAGTTGAGTCCGAGTTCACTTATGGATGCGAACGCCCGAGCTCGTTGAGTTGAGTCCGAGTTCGCTTATGGGCGGGTTACATGATTGCTTGATTGCATATATGGCACTTATGTGCAAGTTATCCATGTATCCGAATTATATTCCGATGTGTTCAACGGGTAAAGTTCTACTCAATTGGAGGAATATTCGAGATGTAAAGAGACGTATTGGTAAGTGATGTGAAATGGATATTTTGGACAGGTATGTATTTAACCCTCGGGTTGAGTATTGATACAATCACGATAAGGTAATAAGATGATGAAAAATGATTAGAAATGTGATATGTGTTTAGTGATGCATGCTAATGTTGATTGGTATGACTGTTTGTTATGTTACTTATTATTTGCATATGAACTTACTAAGCATTTATGCTTACTCCCTTCTTCTTACTCATTGTAGTTTTGGACAAGCCACTCTGAGTCGGGATAGGTCGAAGGCTCACCACACTATCTGGAAGACTTTTGGTAAATGGCTTGTAAATTTAAGTATGGCATGTATAGCAATATACCTATTTTGTGCAAATGATCTTATGATATGGTGATGGAATGGTTGAGAAAATTTTTGACAATGATAAATTATGAAAATGGTTAGTTTAGATTATGTTTGATGTTAAGGAAAATTATTAAGATACTTAGTGCATAAAAACTCATAAAAGGGATGAAATTTGCCATAAATAGAATACTGCAGCAACACTGACCCGAGTTTGAAAATTTACTAAAAATCATAGAAATTGAATCTGGTGATGGAATATATATCAAATTGAATCTTATTATGTCTAGTTTCACATGAAACAAATGAAACAGGTAAAGGAATTATATGTTAAAAGATATTTGAATTTTAGTGAAACAGGGTCGTAACAGTTTCTAAATCCCCTGTTCCGACTTTAGAAATTCACTATAAATTTTAAAGATATAATTAGGTGGTGTATTTTATATCCTCAGAATCCTTATTGAGTCTAGTTTTAGTAGAAACAAACCTCATAGTCATATGAATTTTTTTACAGAGAGAAATGTGGTTCATAGTAAAATGAGGTTAAACCAGTCAAGTCCTGAAACAGGGGTAACTTTAACTAATAAACTGTACTAATTGGCTCAACCAAAAATTCTAGAAAAAAATTAGTAGATAGGTATATGAGTCTAGATTTAAGGAAAATTTACGGATCTTAATTTTGAGTTTTGTAACTCGAGATATTATTTTTATTGTGACTGTGACGCAAGTAGTTTAAAAGCTGTGAATGCAGAAACAAATAATCCAAAGTTCTAAAAATGTTAAATTAAGCTTAGTAACACCTCATACTCGACTCCGGCGACGGTCTCGAGCATGGGGGCGTTACATTTAGTGGTATCAGAGCAGGTTTAGTCGGTTCTTGGACTACGTGTTGTATGTACGGATTTTGCTATACATGCCATATGTATAAATTGTGATAGTGTGACGACTTCTGACCTTTTAAATGATTTTTTTATAGTAAATGGATCCCGATCCAGGTGTGGCAGATGAAGTAGAGAGTAATGCGCCACCACTCCACCTGAAGGAGCAAATACTGATGAAAATCCACCTCCTACTGTTGGTCAGGGAGGAGGAGAAAGGGGTCGGGAAGCCTTTCTCCAAATGATGAGTGCATGGTACACTGAGTTCGTTCGTACGAACCCAAATGTACAACCTCCCCCACCTCCCCAATTCCTCAACCTGTACCCCCAACGCCTCAAGGTATGGATCTGATGAAATTTTCACAGAACTCTAGTTGATAGAATTCAAAGCAAGGGTCAAGAATTTAAAGCAAATATTGATGATGATGCCGAGAAAGCAGAGTTCTGGCTTGAAAATTCTATCCGGGTATTTGACGAATTATCTTGTACACTTGAAGAATGTTTGAAATGCGCTATATCTTTGTTGAGGGATTCAGCTTATAATTGGTGGAAGACTTTGATTTCGCTGGTACCGAAAGAGAAAATAACTTGGGAATTCTTTCAAGAAGAGTTTCGGAAGAAATATATTAGTTAAAGATTTATTGATCGTAGTGTAAAGAATTTCTTGAGTGAAGCAAGGTAATATGACGATTCTGAGAATATGAAAGAGAGCTTGTTCGATTAAGTAAGTATGCGTAGAGTATGTTCCTCTGAGAGAGGCCAAGATGTGCCGACGATTTGAAGACGGGCTCAACGAAGACATTAAGGTATTTGTTGGAATTCTTGAATTAAAAGAAATGGTAGTATTGGTTGATCGAGCTTGTAAGGCCGAAGAATTGCTTAAAGAAAAGAAAAAGGTAGAGGCTGAGACTAGAAATTAGAAGAAAAGACCGATGAGCAGTTCATTTTCACAGCAACCTGGAAAGTTAAGAAATATGAATCCTCGTTCCCAAGCTTCAGCTGGGCAATCGTATGGGAATTATAAGAAGCAAAATGTGGGTCCCAAATCTCAAACTACTTCGGCAGCCAGTGTAGGGAACTCGAGATTTGTTAAACCTGAGTGCCAGCGGTGTGGTAGAAATCATTTTGGTCCGTGTAGAGCAAATGAATGTTTTCGATGTGGTTCTCCTGGATCATTTTATTAGAGATCGCCAGAGAGAGAGCTGAAAAAGAAAAATTTCAGAATACAAAAATAAGTGGGGCGGATTCGAGAGGAAGATATCCAAGAAAAGCTGGGAGCGAAGCAAGCAGTAAGAATGTAGCCAGGGATGCACCAGTTAGACCTGAAGGAAGGGCTCCGGCTAGAACTTATGCTATCAAAGCGCGTGAAGATGCTTCCTCACCTGATGTGATTACCGGTACATTTTCTCTCTATAATGTTAATGTTATTGCTTTGATTGATCCCGGTTCTACTCATTCATATGTGTGCATGAAATTGGTGTCTAGTATGAATATACCTGTTGAGAACACAGAATTTATGATTAAAGTGTCGAATCCGTTAGGCAAATGTGTGACTGTTGATAAAGTATGTAAGAAATGTCCTTTAATGATTCAGGATCATTACTTTCCGGCTGACTTGATGTTGTTGCCGTTTGATGAATTTGATGTTATTTTGGGTATGGATTGGTTGACATTGCATGATGCTATAGTAAATTGTAAAGAAAAGGTTATAGAATTAAAGTGTGAAAACGGTGAAACTTTGCGGGTTGAATCAGATAAATCAGAAGTATTGTCTAGTATGATTTCTTTGATGTCGGCTCAGAGATATTTGAGAAAGGGTTATGAAGCTTATTTGGCGTATGTAATTAATACAAAAGAAGTTGAAAAGAAAGTTGAATCAAGTGCCGGTTGTGTGTGAATTTGGGGACGTATTTCAAGAAGAATTACCGGGTTTGCCTCAGTCAGGGAAGTAGAATTTGGTATTGATTTGATCTGGGAACAGCTCCGATTTCGATTTCTCCGTATAGAATGGCACCAAAGAGAGTTGAAGGAATTAAAGTCGCAGTTGCAAGAGTTGACTGATAAAGGTTTTGTGAGACCGAGTTTTGCACCTTGGGGTGCTCCCGTGTTATTTGTGAAAAAGAAGGATGGTTCTATGAGGTTGTGTGTTGATTATCGCCAGTTAAACAAGGTGACAATCAAAAACAAATATCCGTTGCCAAGAATTGATGATTTGTTTGATCAGCTAAAAGGAGCGACATGGTTTTCAAAGATTGACTTGAGATCTGGGTATTACCAACTGCGAGTAAAAGAGTCGGATGTGCCTAAAACTGCTTTTAGAACAAGGTATGGTCATTATGAATTTTTAGTTATGCCATTCGGGTTGACAAATGCTCCTGCTGTGTTTATGGATTTAATGAATCGCATATTCCGACCATACTTGGACAAATTTGTTGTGGTGTTTATAGATGATATTTTAATTTATTCAAAAGATGATACAGAGCATGCTGAGCATTTGAGGATAGTTTTGCAAACTTTGAGAGATAAGCAGTTGTATGCTAAGTTTAGTAAAAGTGAATTTTGGCTACAGGAAGTTGGATTTTTGGGTCATATTGTTTCAGGTGATGGTATACGGGTTGATCCTAGTAAAATTTCAGCCATTGTTGATTGGAAACCACCGAAAAATGTAACTGAAGTTAGAAGTTTCTTGGGGCTAGCTGGGTATTATCGGCGGTTTGTAAATGGATTTTCTATAATTGCTGCTCCTATAACTAAATTACTCAGAAAGGATGTTAAATTTGAATGGACGGAAGAATGTCAACAGAGTTTTGAAGAATTGAAAAAGTTATTAACAGAGGCACCAAAGTGTTAGTACAAAATTTAATCAGTAAAGAATTTGTGGTGTATAGTGATGCTTCTCTAAATGGTTTGGGGTGTGTGCTCATGCAAGAAGGAAAAGTGGTGGCGTATGCTTGAGACAGCTTAAAACCTCATGAAAGGAATTATCCTACTCACGATTTGGAATTGGCTGCAGATGGTGTTTGCTTTGAAAATTTGGCGACATTATTTGTATGGTGAAAAGTGCTGGGTATATACTGACCATAAAAGTCTTAAGTACCGATGTCACAAAAAGACTTGAATTTAAGACAATGAAGATGGTTGGAGTTATTGAAAGATTACGAGCTTGTTATTGATTATCATCCGGGAAAAGCGAATGTGGTTGCTGATGCTTTGAGCAGAAAGTTGTTGTTTGCTTTGAGAGTTATGAACACTCAGTTGGAAGTGTCAGATGATGGTTCGATTCTAGCAGAGCTAAGAGTAAAACCGAAGTTTTTACAAGAGATTTCTGAAGCTCAAAAGATGATCAAGATTTGCAAGCCAAGAGAAAATAAAGGTGAAGTTGATACAGAGTCGATTTGAATTGGTTCGATGGGTGCTTAATGTTTAAAGATCGGATTTGTGTACCAAAGAATGAGGAATTGATTCAAAAGATCCTACAAGAAGCACATAGTAGTTATTTCTCGATTCATCCGGGTAGTACGAAAATGTATAATGACTTGAAGAAAATGTATTGGTGGAATGGAATGAAAAGAGATATATCAGAGTTTGTGTCCAAATGCTTAATTTGTCAACAGGTGAAAGCTGAACACCAAGTGCCTTCGGGATTACTTCACCTATTATGGTTCCTTGAATGGAAATGGGATCGGATTACTATGGATTTTGTTTCAGGATTGCCATTGACTCCAGGAAAGAAAGATGCCATCTGGGTAATAGTTGACAGATTAACTAAGTCAGCTCATTTTATTCCGGTACGTACGGATTATTCTCTTAACAAGTTGGCTGACCTGTATATTAGAGAAATTGTTAGATTACATGGAATACCATTGTCGATTATTTCAGATAGAGATCCAAGGTTTACCTCGTGGTTTTGGCAAAAATTGCAAGACGCGTTAGGTACAAAGTTAAATTTCAAGATCTTTTTGTCATCTACAAACCGATGGACAATCGGAGAGAGTAATTCGATTCTTGAAGACATGCTCGGATGTTGTGTATTGGAATTTCAAGGAAGTTGGGAAAGATATTTGCCGTTGGTAGAATTTGCTTACAACAATAGTTATCAGACGAGCTTGAAAATGGCACGTTATGAAGCATTGTATGGTCGTAAGTGTCGAACGCCTTTGTGTTGGACTGAACTCAAGGAAAATCAGATTTATGGAGTTGATCTAATAAAAGAAATCAAGAAAAGTGAAAGTAATTCGAGATTGTTTGAAAGTCGCTTGAGATAGACAAAATCTTATGCGAGATCTAAAACGAAAAGACATTGAATTTCAAGTTGGTGATAAAGTATTTTTAAAGGTGTCTCCGTGGAAGAAAGTCCTTAGATTTGGACGGAAGGGCAAATTAAGTCCGCGTTTTATTGGGCCGTATGAAGTAATTGAAAAAGTTGGACCGGTAGCATATCGGCTAGCATTACCACCTGAATTAGAGAAGATTCATGATGTGTTCCACGTATCTATGTTACGTCGGTGTCGTTCGGATCCTTCACATGTAGTTTCACCAAGCGAATTGAACTACAACCGGATATGACCTACGAAGAAGAACCGATTAAGATTTTAGCTCGAGAGGTCAAACAACTAAGGAATAAAAATGTTGGACTTGTGAAGGTGTTGTGGCAAAGGCATGGAATAGAAGAAGCTACATGGGAATCCGAAGAAACTATGAGAAATCAATACCCACATCATCATTTTCTTTCCAGTAAGATTTTAGAGGACGAAAATCCTTAAAGGGGAGAGTTGTAATATCCCGAATTAGGGCCTAATCGGAATAGTGGTTTCGTGACCACAAATCTGAGATAGAAATAATTATTTTATAATTATTTTGAGGTTTATGATATGATTACATGATTGTGTGAAAATTTCGTGAAGAAATTCTATGCATAAAATACTTAATTTGAAAGTAGGGACTAAATCGAATAAGTTGCAAAACTTGCATTCTAGAAGTTTTTAGTATGAAATTGCATTGAAATATTAATTAAGAGGTCTTAAATAGCAATTTGACCAATTTTAAGTTCATGGACAAAATTAGGACATGGAAGGAATTTTTGAAAGTTTAGTAGTAAGGGCATTTTGGTCATTTAGTTATTAAAATGAATTAAAAACAAAATTAAAAGCCAATTTTTGTCCATCTTCTTCATTAGGCCGAAATTTCAAGGGTTCTCCATAGCTAGGGTTTGTTTCAAGCTTTCAAGCTCCATAGTAAGTGATTCCAAGCCCCGCTTTAATGTTCTTTACGTTTTGAGTCCCAGAAGCTCGATAAAAAGCTTATGCTAGCAATAATTTAAGTTAGGGTTCATATTTGGAAAAATACCCATAGGTGAAATTTGTGTATTTTGGTGTTTTATGATAGAATATGAGGTTTTAAATTATGTTAGACAACTTGTGCTACTCGGTTTTAGGTAAAAACGAGTAAAAGGACTTAATCGGTAAAAATACCTAATAGTCATAAGTGCTTGTTAGAGTGAGAATTTGACGTTTCCATAGAAGAGAAAAGTGATCAGCATGTTGTAAAACATAAGAATAAGGAATAAAGTTTAATCCCGAGCCCAGGGGCAAAAATGTAAATATGTAAAAGTTTAGGGGTAAAATTGTAATTTTGCCAAAATTTGGGTTAAGGATTAATTTGATAATGTGAGTATTAAATAAGCTAAATGTGTTATTTTAGATCAAGAAAGACGTGGAATCGACCTCAATCGAGGAAAAGAAAAGATTGTGGACTAAATTGCAAAATCTTTGTATTTTGGTACCAAGGTAAGTTCATGTGTAAATCATATAGTATAATTGTTATTTGTAAATTATTGATGTTAATTATATGATATGCTGATTTTTATTATGAGATATATGCTTTGTGGTTATTTTCGAATAAAATGAAAATTATTTGTATTATTTGTTAAATATAAAGTGCTACTGAGAGTATTGGTTTGGTATTTTACGGAAGATGGCAAGGATATGTGTTCGAGGAAAATCCCGTTTGAACCTTAGGAATAGATTAGGATACAAGTGACATGTCACTAGGATGGTTGAGCATCCGAGCTCGTTGAGTTGAGTCCGAGTTCACTTATGGATGCGAATGTTCGAACTCGTTGAGTTGAGTCCGAGTTCGAGAGATGTAACTAGGCATCCGAGCTCGTTGAGTTGAGTCCGAGTTCACTTATGGATGTGAACGCCCGAGCTCGTTGAGTTGAGTCCGAGTTCGCTTATGGGCGGGTTACATGATTGCTTGATTGCATATATGGCACTTATGTGCAAGTTATCCATGTATCCGAATTATATTCCGATGTGTTCAACGGGTAAAGTTCTACTCAATTGGAGGAATATTCGAGATGTAAAGAGACGTATTGGTAAGTGATGTGAAATGGATATTTTGGACAGATATGTGTTTAACCCTCGGGTTGAGTATTGATACAATCACGATAAGGTAATAAGATGATGAAAAATGATTAGAAATGTGATATGTGTTTTGTGATGCATGCTAATGTTGATTGGTATGGACTGCTTGTTATGTTACTTATTATTTGCATATGAACTTACTAAGCATTTATGCTTACTCCTCCTTCTTCTTACTCATTGTAGTTTTGGACAAGCCAGCTCGAGAGTCGGGATAGGTCGAAGGCTCAGTCACACACTATCTGGAAGACTTTTGGTAAATGGCTTGTAAATTTAAGTATGGCATGTATAGCAATATACCTATTTTGTTCAAATGATCTTATGATATGGTGATGGAATGGTTGAGAAAATGTTTGACAATGATAAATTATGAAAATGGTTAGTTTAGATTATGTTTGATGTTAAGGAAAATTATTAAGATACTTAGTGCATAAAAACTCATAAAAGGGATGAAATTTGCCATAAACAGAATACTGCAGCAACACTGACCCGAGTTTGAAAATTTACTAAAAATCATAGAAATTGAATCTGGTGATGGAATATATATCAAATTGAATCTTATTATGTCTAGTTTCACATGAAACAAATGAAACAGGTAAAGGAATTATATGTTAAAAGATATTTGAATTTTAGTGAAACAGGGTCGTAACAGTTTCTAAATCCCCTGTTCCAAATTTAGAAATTCACTATAAATTTTAAAGATATAATTAGGTGGTGTATTTTATATCCTCAGAATCCTTATTGAGTCTAGTTTTAGTAGAAACAAACCTCATAGTAATATGAATTTTTTTACAGAGAGAAATGTGGTTCGTAGTAAAATGAGGTCAAACCAGTCAAGTCCTGAAACAGGGGTAATTTTAACTAATAAACTGTACTAATTGGCTCAACCAAAAATTCTAGAAAAAAATTAGTAGATAGGTATATGAGTCTATATTCAAGGAAAATTTACAGATCTTAATTTTGAGTTTTGTAACTCGAGATATGATTTTTATTGTGACTGTGACGCAAGTAGTTTAAAAGCTGTGAATGTAGAAACAAATAATCCAAAGTTCTAAAAATGTTAAATTAAGCTTAGTAACACCTCATACTCGACTCCGGCGATGGTCTCGGGCGTGGGGGCGTTACATTTAGTGGTATCAGAGCAGGTTTATTCTGTTCTCGGACTACGTGTTGTATGTACGGATTTTGCTATATATGCCATATGTATAAATTGTGATAGTGTGACGACTTCTGACCTTTTTAAATGATTTTTTTTTATAGTAAATGGATCCCGATCCAGCTGTGGCAGATGAAGTAGAGAGTAATGCGCCAGCTCCGGCTGAAGGAGCAGCGTCGACTGAAAATCCACCTCCTACTATTGGTCAGGGAGGAGGAGAAAGGTGTCGGGAAGCCTTTCTCCAAATGATGAGTGCATGGTACACTGAGTTCATTCGTACGAACCCAAATGTACAACCTCCCCACCCCCAATTCCTCAACCTGCCCTTCGACGCCCTCAAGGTATGGATCTGATAAAATTTCACGGAACTCCAGTTGATAGAATTCGCAAGCAAGGGGCCGAAGAATTTAAAGCAAATATTGATGATGATGCCGAGAAAGCAGAGTTCTGGCTTGAAAATTCTATCCGGGTATTTGACGAATTATCTTGTACACTTGAAGAATGTTTGAAATGCGCTATATCTTTGTTGAGGGATTCAAACTTATAATTGGTGGAAGACTTTGATTTCGGTGGTACCGAAAGAAAAATAACTTGGGAATTCTTTCAAGAAGAGTTTGGAAGAAATATATTAGTGAAAGATTTATTGATCGAGCGTGAAGAATTTCTTGAGTGAAGCAAGGTAATATGATGATTCTGAGAATATGAAAGAGAGTTTGTTCGATTAAGTAAGTATGCCGAGTATGTTCCTCAGAGGCCAAGATGTGCCGACGATTTGAAGACGGGCTCAACGAAGACATCAAGGTATTTGTTGGAATTCTTGAATTAAAAGAAATGGTAGTATTGGTTGATCGAGCTTGTAAGGCCAAGAATTGCTTAAAGAAAAGAAAAGGTAGAGGCCGAGACTAGAAATTGGAAGAAAAGACCGATGAGCGCCTCATTTTCACAAAGAACTTTGGAAAGTCAAGAAATATGAATCCTCGTTCCCAAGCTTCACCGGGCAATCGTATGGGAATTATAAGAAGCAAAATGTGGGTCCTAAATCTCGGACTACTTGGCAACCAGTGTAGGGAACTCGAGATTTGTTAAACTCGAGTGCCAGTGTGTGGTAGAAATCATTTTGGTCCGTGTAGAGCAAATGAATGTTTTCGATGTGGTTCTCCTGATCATTTTATTAGAGATCACGCCAGAGAGAGTGAAAAAGAAAAATTTCAGAATACAAAAATAAGTGGGCGGATTCGAGAGGAAGATATCCAAGAAAAGTTGGGAATGAAAGCAAGCGGTAAGAATGTAGCCAGGGATGCACCAGTTAGACCTGAAGGAAGGGCTCCGGCTAGAACTTATGCTATTAAAGCGCGTGAAGATGCTTCCTCACCTGATGTGATTACCGGTACATTTTCTCTCTATAATGTTAATGTTATTGCTTTGATTGATCCCGGTTCTACTCATTCATATGTGTGCATGAAATTGGTGTCTAGTATGAATATACCTGTTGAGAACACAGAATTTATGATTAAAGTGTCGAATCCGTTAGGCAAATGTGTGACTGTTGATAAAGTATGTAAGAAATGTCCTTTAATGATTCGGGATCATTACTTTTCGGCCGACTTGATGTTGCTGTCGTTTGATGAATTTGATGTTATTTTGGGTATGGATTGGCTGACATTGCATGATGCTATAGTAAATTGTAAAGAAAAGGTTGTAGAATTAAAGGTATATGAGTCTAGATTCAAGGAAAATTTACAGATCTTAATTTCGAGTTTTGTAACTCGAGATATGATTTTTATTGTGACTGTGTCGCAAGTAGTTTAAAAGCTGTGAATGTAGAAACAAATAATCCAAAGTTCTAAAAATGTTAAATTAAGCTTAGTAACACCTCATACTCGACTCCGGCGACGGTCTCGGGCGTGGGGGCGTTACAGATCTCATTTCATTTACAATAAGCATATACATTTCTCATAAGAATACCTATATGAAACTTACCTTCGATGGATTTTCAATCAAACGGGTGTAGACTTTTCCTAGGTTGGGGTACTCATAGATGCTATTCATGGCCAACACTTGTACTAAATAATCTTTAAGACGGGCTTCATATCAATCCAATCTTAGACGAGTTCTCGTAATGAATTTAGCAGCTATCAAAACACCAGTCAGATCAAATCTTGAAACAACCCAACTCACACCTTATTCTAACGGAGGCAACATTCTAAGTCAACCTAGGAAATCACAGACAATCATATTACATATCATAGGAACACTAAGGTTGGTGGATAACTTCAACTTTAGATAACCTTTTCTATACAGCAGGAAACACTCAGATTTGGCGAATACCAAATAACTCAGAGTACTTCCTTACATAGTATAAGCAAATTCAGATCTGACAACTCTTCAACTACTCATGATTTCGAATATGCCAAATTACCTTTACTGACAGACTACTTTGGCGGATTCACCGTTTAGGAACACTACTAATAACTCTATCGATGTAACGCCCAAACCTGATCTGATTAACCAAATTCGAATCTAGGGTGTTACTAGTGCAGTTCGCTCAATCATACAAATTTACATTCAATTACAACTATTTTAATTATAAATTTCTCTAAGAAATAGATAAGTATGAATAATACGAGAATTTTGTTTTGGTATACATAGGGAGTTTATTTACAACTATAATTGAATAGATGTTCTGGTCTATTACAATTATTCTGTGTAAAAGACTCCTATAAAACAATTCAAACTTGAACATGCCAACAGACTTACTCTATATTCATAATAGCTCGATACGCCGCTCCTTTGGCGTAGCCCTGTCGTCGTCCCTTTTGCTGTAGGCCCAAATCAGCATTCCTGTAACATAAAGCACATTGGTAATTTCATGAGAACTTAGTAAGATAAACACCAAATTATGTGATTCATTTTTTTTTTATTTATTTCTAATTTGGTAGTTTAGTCTGTCACCATTGTTCTTTGTTCTTTAACTTGTCTCTAGTGAAAACCTTTTTAGAGTGCCATTTTTCATACTCTTGATGTCACCTTTAACTTCTAAAATCATGCCTTACTTTTTGCATCTTGATACATTTCTCACGTTCTTCACTCTACATTATTATGATTCCTTAACCACACCTATTCCAAAGGCTCATATATAGAAAAAATACTATTGTTCTTATATTCATACACTTATGATTTTGTACATAGGTAGAAGATACGTTCTTTAATTATATGGTTTGATTCTTTCTAAAGAATACCATTCTTTTTTTAATAATTACAAATATATTACCTTCTTATATGATTACCTTATTCTACTTATTGAACATAGCCATTACCCATATTTTTTTTCAAATCTAATTAACCCATACTTTGAATTCGCCATGTATTTTGACGCATTCCAGTTTCTTTGTTCTTATCTTAAAACTATGTAGAGTCTGCCCTAACAACTTATATAGAGCTTTCCACAAAGGAAACACATTAAATTATCGTATCGAAAGTGTAACATGATATGCCATAAGGGATTTTCCTTTAGGGCTTGTTATACAGACTGTTCCTTTAGAGTTCGTCATACATACTATCCCTTTGGTATTATTTAAGAACACCATTTCTTTCTTTTAGAGTCCGCTACAGAGCGTCTCCCTCAGATGGTTGCCATAAGGGCTTTCGTTTTCTTAGATCACTACAAAGACTTCCATCTCATAGATTGCCACAAAGACTTCCATTTCATAGATTGCCAAAAAGGCTTCCATTTCATAGATTGCCACAAAGGTTCCATTTTTTAGCCTATTCAGGATAGGGATTCGCCTAAACTCATGTTTCGTGAGATTTGCCCTTCATTGTCTTGGGTCACTGATCGACTGTTTAACGTCATAGCAATAATGTGCAAGCGTACACTCTCGATGCAAGTATAGTAGACAGATGTGAGTCTGTCGGATATCGATCCCACAGGGATGGTTGTCTTTTGTCTATTAATGTCAGTGCAATAACTAGATAGAAACGAGATAAATTGTGAGGCTAGTTGTCAGAGCAACAACTTGAAAACAATAAAATAAAATATGATAATGATAAACTGGAATCCCCAACATGAATCTTCAGTAGAATACTAAGTGCTCACAAGGTATAAAAGGATAGGTGAATGTCGAGGCAATAAATTTCAATGTGTATCTTACCAAGCGTCACTCCTTTATTTAATCTGAGACTTAAACATGCATGTTAACCCTACCTTCTGATGATGGCAATATGGCACTATTAAGAACAAGTGACTAAATTCCTCTAACTTACTCAACTTTCGTTGTAATGCTTTTTTGCTCGAACTGTCACTGTACTTTCCAGTGTCAGTATCTGCAATAACACTTTCGTGTTAAGAAATATTCAAACCCCAAACAATAAAAGCAAGATTGAATAAGATAACATTTAACTAAGAATTCATGTGTACTTCCATACAAACAGAAAATAGAGAGCAATCACCTATTTAGAAAGATATAAGAAAGACTCGAGTGGAGAATGCTATTCCTAGACAACTCGACTGAATCTCGCTATTCCCTCTTGTCTCGCACTTAGGTCTCCTCTTCAGAAGCTAGTCTAGATCAATTTCCACATTAGCTCACCCGTAAGAGGTTTAAGCTACCATAGCCGCAAGCTTCAAGGTAGGATGAAGAAGATGATGGTCAAGAAAAAGCTCTCCCCCCCCGTCCATTTTTCTTCTCGCATCAACCTTTTATGTCCTCCTCCCACAGTACGTGTGTCCTTTTATCAGAATTATTTTATCCTTGTACGTACAGGTTGGTTATACCAGACTAGATAGCTCACACGTTTTTAGTTCTTATTCGGATAGCTTTCAGGTGCGGTGATAATTCTGGACGCAATCTAGAATTAACTCATGCAGCGACATTAATGCAAAAAAATAGAAAAATTAAGGATAAAATAGGCTAGGATTCACTGAGTTATAAAATGCAATTTACTAAACTGAAATTGCTAAAATATATGTTAAGGATAACTAAATGGGAACAATTTAACCAATAAGTAAGGTTGAAAACCTATGTTCTTTCTAGTGCTATCACACCCCCAAACTTGAGTTTTTACATATCCTCAAGTAAAACAAAAACTAGCAAGGCTACAAAAAATTTACAAAGGCAAATGATCATTCTAGCAACTTGAACCATCTAAATTCCCAATGAATGAATCACATTCAAATGAAAGAATATTGCATCGACAATATAGAGGCATGAATTAATAAGGTTGCAACTTTAGCAATGCTAGCATCATGCTTCAAACCCTAAGTTCTATCTACCAATACAACATCTATTTTACAATACTAACTATTTATATATTAAATATATAAATTTTTTTCGAAATAAAGGATATCGTTGCATTACTGTACCCATGTTCCTGAGAAGTAATGATGGAGAGGAACACACCCCTAGGGAGTACGTAATTGCGCCGACACACATTCATGCAGCGACAGCCTTTGGCCAGATTTATTTTTCTGATGCTTGTATTGAAGTGTTCCTTTTTTAACATTCCATACTACACCCCACTTTGGAGTGTCTCTAATTTATAATTATATATATAAGCTGTTGTAAAAAGTAGATTCATTCAAGTTTAAGGAATGATAGTAGTCGTCCATTACTAATGCAACCTAATCCATTCATTAAAGAATTGAAGCTACAACCCTCTGTCAAATTTATCCAACTCATTCATTAATAATTCACATGACTCAAGAATTAAGCATCGAATGTAACAAAAATTTTTGAACAATTTTTATTAACTATAATTAAACCTTGCATGCTTCATTACCGAAAAAATTTGAAATGTGGGTGTATTTCCAAGCCTCATGTGTATTCCCCCAAACTTAAAGTTTGCATTGTCCTCAATGCACTAATATGAAAATGTAATGACAACAAAAATGCAATGGCAATGTGTACTTATCAAAATAAAACTTACAGCTACATGCAATGCATGAATACTACAGCGAAAGCTTAAAATAAACTAACTTAGTTATCCTCAGCAGTCGATGTGGCTACACGATGTTTCTTTCTTCTCATTTTCGTCTCCTTATTTTTCATTTTTTATCCTTGGAGCACTTTCTCTTCTTTACTTTGGGCTTCGCACGGTCTTCGAATTGCTTCCCAGTTTTTGGTTCTACCCCGGTATCACCGGATACTTTCTGTGTAGGAGAGGCCACCTAGAGTGGTCCAATGTAAACCACTATTACCAATGAATTGCATTGCTCCTCACTGGTTACCTCAACAACTTCTACCGATCTTGCTCCATCTCGCTCCAAATTATCAATATTTGCACCCACAGACTCGGGTGCAGTGACAATGTTAATAACATAATCTTTCTCTTCTTTTCCTTTGTCATCTTCAGGAACTTCTTCTTCTTCAGCAATAACTTTTTTTCTGCAGCAGCAACTTCCTTCTCAACAACAGTGTTCTCTTGATCAGCAAAAATATCATCCTTGGACAAGTTATCAATCTTTCACAGGCATTCTTCAATGTCCCTAGATTCCTCTTCTTTGCCATTATTAGAGACCTGTACAATGGGAGGGGTGCCACCGATCTGTCTCGGTCTTTTAAGTCATCATCCATGGATAAAAGTTTATAATTTCGAATAATTGATGGAAACACTGGGAATTCTGGTAGTAGGGATGGGCTCAATTGGCTTAATGAGGCTACAATAGAAATGTTCCAGGCTTTTGTATAAGCATAAAACAAATTCTGGGATTTCTCCATATCCTCTGTTGTAGCGACAAGCCTGATTTGCCTATTGTTGATGGAACTGACCATTTTTTTGACATCTTTCATTTTGCACCATAAAGATGTCTCTACATTCAGGTTTACTCCTTCGTTGTCGACTTTGGTTTTGCCCTTCCTTGTCTTGCTTATTCCTGACTCATTCAGTATCGACATATCTTTTCCATGAGGCATTCTTTCTATAGAGGCTTCATCAACCGGACCTTTATTTTTCAGGACTTCCTCACCATCACAAGGCACAATTCCTTTTTGCTGGTACAATAACATCACCAGTGATGGGACAACCAAGATTCTAGTTTGCCTTGCAGCGCAGTCAGTAATTTTTTGGTGGAGTATTGTGCCAACATCAATCTTTCTGCCCTTAACGATGGAATGTATCAGACACATTCTATCAAGGGCAACTGTGGTGCTGTGAGTAGAGGACTTTAGCCTACAGTTGACAAAATGAAACCAGATTTTGCTTTGCAACATCAAAAAATAACGGTGTATCGTATAATTCTTTTGATGGGAACCCATCCACAATACTCATTGACACACAAGTCTATAACCAATATGTCTCATTTTTCATCCGTGATATCCTCAATGAACTCAGAGTGTTTGTCTACATCCACCTTGGTGTTGTACAGCTCGTTGATTTTTTTAGCGTCCTATGGTATTAAGTCTTCTCGAACAAAAATAAACTCTAACTCATGATCATAAAGATTAGCATAAACCTCACATACCAGTGAAGGAGAATAGCTTCAAATATGGGTGAAAAAAGTTTTTGACTTCAACTTCGAGATGGTTTTGTAGACTTTCTTACTTAAGTCTTGTTTTTGCAAAAGGAAAAAACCCTGTTCGGGGTAGAAGTTTCGCTTCAACATGTTGTCTTGCAATCATTCCTCTGTCGCTTTATTCAAAAAGATTACTAGCTCCTTTTTCTGCACTGGCTTGGGGGATTTTGATTCACGAACTGCGGTAGTAAAGGATGCATGTTCTTCAGTAGATTTGGTGGCTTTCTTGATCGAGCCTCTCGTTTTTGCCATCTTTTGTTGAGGGAAAATGGTTTAAAGTTGAAAAGATATGATCTTGAGAAGAGAAAGGAAATAAAAATGGTTACTTGAATGCGTTACAGTCAGTACAGTAGAGGAGGATTTATAGTGAGTGAAAGAGGAAGATGAAGTGGCATGTTGTTTTGTGGAGAGATATAAAGTTGGCGGGAATAGTTGTGTCTAATAAAAATTATGCCCATTCAGAAGGATTAAACAACTGAGTGATTTTTTATCCAACGGTGGAATTTGAATTTCCTTATGTTCTGATAAGTTATAAATGGTAGTACAGAATTATGGAATGCGTTGACAGCAAAATTTCAATGCGTCAACAATGGTACCTAATTATTCTGCAAAAAGGAAGGAAAACAAACTTTAACAAAACATAAATAAAATGAACTAAAATCACGGAGTAATAATTAAAAATTAAAACTTTTCGACCAATTTAATGGTCTTTGCTTGCTTTTGATCACTGTTGCCAAAATAGTGTTTTAGCCTCTGTTCATTTACTTTTAATTGGTGTCCATCACGTAAACCTCGAATTGTGACTGCACCATGAGGAAATACGTCAACAACTTAAAAAGGTCTAGACCAATGTGAACGCAATTTACCTGGGTGTAATTTAAGTCAAGAATTGAATAATGAAAACTGTTGACCCATAATACATTATCGCTGTAAAATCATCTTGTCATGCCATTGTTAGTCTTTTCCTTATAAATCATAGCGTTTTCATAGGCATTTCTCCTAATTTCCTCTAGTTCATCGATATCCAACAGCCTTTTCTTTCCAGTCGCTTTATAGTCCACGTTCACTTGCTTAATTGCCCACATTACTTTGTATTCTAATTCAACTGGCAAGTAACATGTTTCCCAAAAATGAATTGATACAGCGACATCCCTAATGGAGTTTTGTATGCTGTCTGCAATGGCCATAAAGCATCATCCAATCAAAAAGACCAATATTTCCTCGAAGGGTTTACAGTCTTCTCAAGAATGTTCTTAATTTATCGATTCAATACTTCAGCTTGTCCATTAGTTTGCGGATGATAAGTAGTAGCCATTCTATGATTAACTCCATATCTCTTTAGTGTGGTTCACTAATTAATTCCTTTGGTGTGCCGAAGCGGGTGAGTATATGCTTGTGAAAAAAAATTAGCATTGTCTTTGCATCATCCTTTGGGGCTGCAGTAGCTTCAACCCACTTTGAGACATAGTCAATAGCTACTAATATATAAAGATTTCCAAATAAACTCAAAAATGGTCCCACAAAATCCATACCCCAAACATCAAATAATTCAACCTCTATAATTGGCTGCTACAACATTTCATTGCGTCGGGATATAGAATCGATGTGCTGACACCTATTGCATTGTTTCACAAAATTATAGGCATTTTTGAATAATGATGGCCAGTAGAATCTGATTGGAGAACTTTAGCAGCAGTTCTCATACCACCGAAATGACCTCCATAAGGAGCAATATGACAATGCTTCAAGATTGAAAGCATTTCCTCTTTTGGAACACAATGTTGAATGATGTTGTCATTGTACACTTTAAATAAATATGACTCATTCTAATGATACTTCACTATGTCACGAAGAAATCTTTTTTTTTGGCCTGTGACACCTAATGAGAGTTTTCCATACACTAGATAATTAACAAAATCCACATACCAAAGAGTTGCATCTACAGTAAATAACTTCTCATTTGGGAATGCATCGACAATTTGAAGTATGCTTTTTTCTTTGCTGCCAACTTCTAATCGAGACAGATGGTCTGCAACTTGATTCTCTGAACCCTTACGGTCTTTTATCTTGATGTCAAATTCTTGCAACAGTAATATCCAATGTAATCTCGGTCTTGGTTTTTCATCCTTTTTTTGTAAAAAGATATCTCAACGCCGAGTGATCAGTGAATAAAATAACCTTTGCACTGACAAGATAGGAATGAAACTTGTCAAAAGTAAAGACTACAACCAACAATTCTTTCTTTGTGGTGGTATAATTTAATTGAGCCTTTGTAAGAGTTTTGCTAGTATAATAGATGGTGTGAAATATGTTTCCCTTTTGCTGTCCTAGAACCACACCCACAACAAAGTCGCTTGCGTTGAACATAACTTTAAAAGGTTGGGACTAAGCTGGTGCAACGAAAATAGGTGAATTCCCTAGCTTTTTTTAACTAAATAAAGGCATCCAGACATGTATCGTCAAAAAAAAATTTTCAATTCTATTCCAGCAATGAGCATAAGGGCTTTGCAATTTTTAAAAAATCTCTAATAAACCTTTGGTAAAACCTCGCATGTCCAAGAAAACTGTGAATACCTTTCAAGTTTGTTGGTGAAGGTAATTTCTCAATGATTTCCACCTTAGCTTTGTCTACTTGAATGCCTTGAATAGAGATGCGATGGCCTAACACAATGCCTTCAGTTGCCATGAATTGACATTTTTCCCAATTTAAGATAAGATGTGTGTCCTCACATCGCTTCAATACTTTATCCAAATTGTCAGCGCAATGATCAAAATTATTCCTATAGACTGAGAAATTGTCCATAAAAACCTCTAAAAAGTCTTCAATCATAACAAAGAATATTTCCATCATGCACCTTTGAAATGTGGTTGGTGCATTGCAAAGATTGAAAGGCATACGGTGAAAAGCAAAAGTACTAAAGGGGTAGGTAAATGTTGTTTTCTCCTAATCCTTCGGTGCAATAGCAATTTGATTGTACCTAGAATAACCGTCTAAAATGCAATAATAGGCCTTTCTAGCAAGCCAATCTAGTATTTGGTCAATGAATGAAAGTGGGAAGTGATCTTTCTTTATGGCCTCATTGAATTTGTGATAATCCGTACAAACTCGCCATACTGTGGGAGTACGTGTAGGAATTAATTCATCCCTATCATTGTGAACCACAGTGATGCCACTCTTTTAGTTACGTGTTGCACTAGACTTACCCAATTGCATAAAAAATCGGGTAAATAATTTCAACATCAAGCCATTTTATGATTTTCTTCTTGACAACTTCCTTTATCTTCTTGTTTAATCTTTTTTTCTATTCAATTGATTGCTAACCTTCATCTTCCAACTTCATCTTGTGCATGTAAGAAGAAGGACTAATACCTTGAATATCGACAATACTCCAAGTAATAGCTCGTTTATATTGCTTGAGAATATAGACCAATTTCTCTTCTTGAGTTACATCCAGTGTTGTGGAGACAATAATTAGAAAAGAATTATGATCACCTAGAAAGACATATTTAAGATGAGGAGATAGTGGTTTCAATTCCAAAGTAGGAGCTTTTTCAATAGATGGTCTAAAAATTAGGGTTGTTCTGTTGGCTAGGTCTAAGGATTCAATCTGCCATCCATGATTGAGTTCAAGATTATTAGTTTCAACCATGCTGTCACAATTGTTTAAAGACTCGACATCAGATGTCATTCAAACTCTTCAGAAAATACTGTGCTTTGGTCATTAAATTCTTCCTCAATTAGATCATCTAGCACATCGACAATATGTCATTCTTCTTTGTCCTTGCATTGAATAGATTCAAAAACACTGAAGTTGACTTGCTTGTCATTAAGTCCCATGGTTAGTTCACCTCTGTAAACATCAATAAGAGTTCGTCCAGTAGCTAAAATGGTCGTCCCAAGATTATGGAAACCTCCTTGTTTGCCTCGCAATCAAGTATGATAAACTCAGTCAGAAAACCAAATTTATCTACACGAACTAAGACATCTTTAAGATGCCATTCAAGTTGAGCCAATGATCGATGGGCTAGTTGTAATGTCACTACCGTAGATTTCATGTGACCAATTCCTAACTTTCTGAAAGTAGATAGTGTCATTAAGTTAATGCTAGCTCCCAAGTCGCATAAAGCCTTGCCTAGATAATGATTGCCAATTGAACATGGGATGGTAAAGCTCCTAAGATCTTTCAATTTAGGGCGCAACCTGTTTGTCAAAACAACACTACAGCCTTCTGTGTGTGCAATAGTTTTAATATTAGTGAACTTCTTCTTCTTGGACAATAGATCTTTCATAAATTTCCCATAACTCTGTATCAGAGTGTCTACTAAAGGAATGTTGATCTGCAGGTGCTTTAGTGTGTCCAGGAACTGTAGATATTGCTTGTCATGCTCATACTTCCTGAATCTTTGGAGGAAGGGTAAAGGTAGAGATACATCTGCTTGCGTCGACACCTTCGGTTGCGTCGATAGTTTCAAAGGTTAGACATTAGGCATATAAGTGACAATTTGTGGAACTTCTTTGTCTGATGCATCGACAAACTCTTCAGATTCAACCTTCTCACTATTGATCACTCCATCTGTATCTTGAGGTGCTACAGTAGAGTCTATAAATGATTTGCCAGTTTGTTTACCCCCCAAGAGTGATAGCCTTACAATATTCTTTCCCCCTCGGACTGGGATTTTTCGTGTCACTAGGTAACGAGCCTGGTGGTTGAGTATTTAGATTCGAAGCAAGTTGTCCTAATTGTGCCTCCAATGCTAGAATGAAAGATGAATTCCCTTGTACGATAGCTTCTGTGCGGGTAATATGCTCTTGTATTAACGCCTCAAGAGTTGCTAAAGGGTCAGAAGTAAAAGCTTGAGTGTACGGTTGCTGTCGATGTCCTTGAACATGCTAATTTGGTTTTGAAGAGTGTCGTGGCTACACCAAAATTTGGTGTGGATGTGTCTGGCCTTGTTGTGGATGCATCTGAGTGTGTTGGTTGTAGTTTCTACTATTGTTGATTGTAATTCCTTTGTCTTGGATTACAATTGCCCTGAGTAGATGTATTCCCATATCTGAATGTCACATCATTTTGTCCAGCATTTTGAGTTCCCCAAAACAGTTGGTTGTGTGCAGAGTTTTTGTAAGAGTTACCATAAGAATTGTTACGGATGTTACTAATACAACATGCATTCTCTGCATGTTGTGGACAATCTTCATAGTTATGGTTGTCACTACAAATCTAACAACAAAAAGTAGGAACATCAACTTGCTGAGCGACTTGTATAGGTACAACGCCACTAGTCCCTTGTATATTTTTAATCATGTTTGTGAGAGAAGAAACTTGAGCACTTAGTGCGGTTATTACATCCAATTGAATAACTCTTGGAGTATTTTTTTTCTTGTGCAGCTTTGGAGATAAGGTATTGATAATCAATCTGAGCAATTCTCTCAAGAATTCTCACAGCATTATTATAAGTACAATCCAGCAGAGGTTTATTGGCTGATGCACCGACAAGTTTCCTTGTATGTGAATTCAGCCCATTGTAAAAAATCTTAATTTATGTTTTTGGTTAAATGTCGTGCATGGGACAATGTCGAAGTAAAGATTTATAATGTTCCCATGTGGTATGAAGATTTTCATCATCCAGCTGATGATAAGAGTAATATAATTTCGAAGACGAGCATTCATTGTTGGTGGTTAAATAGCAAAACAAACAGTGTTGCTAGTGCATCCTAAGAAGTAATTGATCCGACGGGTAGCCCAAAAAACCAAGTACGGGCTCTTCCCTATAAGGAATAAGGAAATAATTGCATCTTCAAGGCATCATCAAGAACGCCTTGTTGACTAAAGGAAGCACAGATCAATAAAAAGGAATTAGGATGTTTTCTCACATCTTCATGTGGCAGTCCAGCATACTGTCTATTAGAATTTAGCATTTGAATCACTGCTGGCTTGAGTTCAGAATTCCCAGCTTGGATTGCTGGCCTAACAACTTCTGGCTGTAAGTCATTCAAGACAGGTACTACAAAATCTCGTATACTCTTATTTTGTATGTGAGAATCTTGCGGCAACAATGAGTTATTAACATTTTGCTGTTGCATCGAGGGTATGGCTGCATTGTCCTGTGGTAGAGCCATATTTCTTTGTTCTTGAAGTCTACTTCGAACAATCCTTTCCATTTTTGGATCAAAACCGGCAAGAAAATCTGACTTGTTTTGAGTCATAACACACCTCAAATGAAGTTGAAGAAATAACAACAAAGAAAAACCAATTAGTGAATACTAAATATTATACAAGGAAAATAAAGTGCAAAAACACACAAAAACAAAAATAAACATCGAACAAACTCTATTGCCGGCAACAACGCCAAAAACTTGATCAGTTGTTTAACGTCACAGCAATAATGTGCAAGCGTACACTGTGATACAAGTACAGTAGATAGATGTGAGTCTATTGAATATCAATCCCATAGGGATGGTTGTCTTTTGTCTATTAATTTTGGTCCAATAACTAGATAGAAACAAGATAAATTATGAGGATAGTTGTCAGAGCAACAACTTGAAAATAATAAAATAAAATATGATAATGATAGACTGGGATCCTTAACATGAATCTTCAACAGAATACTAAGTGCTCACAAGGTATAAAAGGATAGGTGATTGTCAAGGCAATAAATTTCAATGTACATCTTACCAAGCGTCACTCTTCTATTTAATCTGAGACTTAAACATGCACATTAACCCCACCTTCCGATGATGGCAATATGGCACTATTCAGAACAAGTGGACTAAATTTCTCTAATCCTTACTCAACTTCCATTGTAATGATTGTTGGCTCGAACTGTCACTGTACTTTCCAATGTCAATGACTATAATAACACTTTCGTGTTAAGAAACATTCAAACCCCAAGATTAACAATAAAAGCAAGATTGGATAAGATAACATTTAACCAAGAATTCATGTGTACTTCCATACAAACAGAAAACAAAGAGTAATCACCATCATTTAGAAAGAAATAAGAAAGAATCGTGTGGAGAATGCTATTCCTAGACAACTCGACTCCCTCTTGTCTCACACTTAGGTCTCCTCTTCAGAAGCTAATTTGCATCAATTTTTATGTTGGCTCACCCGTGAGAGGCTTAAGCTACCATAGATACAAGCTTCAAGGTAGGATGAAGAAGATGATGAACAAGAAAAAGCTCTCTCTCCCCGTCCATTTTGCTTCTCATGTCAATCTTTTATGTCTTCCTCCTACAGTACAGGTGTCCTTTCCTCAGAATTATTCTATCCTTCTATGTACAGGTTGGTTATACCGAACTAGAAAGCTCAAGCACTTTTAATTGTTATCCAGACAATTGTTAGGTGGGGCTACAATTCTGGACGCAATCTGGAATTAGCTCGTGCAACGGCATTGATGCAAAAAGATAGCAAATTTAAGTATAAAATAGATTAGGATTCACTAAGTTATAAAATGCAATTTACTAAACTGAAAATGCTAAAATATATGCTAAGGATAACTAAATGGGAAAATTTTAACCAATAAGTAAGGAGGAAAACCTAGCAATTTAACCTATAAGTAAGGAGGAAAACCTATGTTCTTTCTAGTGCTATCAGTCACAGAGAAAACCTAATTAGGTAATAACCTTCCTTTAGTTCATTCCATACGATGCCATAACCCACCAGTTGTGGTTTTACATGGTATGGTTTCTCCATATTATGCTATAGCCCAACTATGGTTTTACTCGATATGGTGCCATGGTCATGGGCTTTCATTTTAGAGATTGTGTTTAAAGCTCAACGAACCCCTTTAGACTCTACCATGGTGAACAAATATAGACTCACTTAATAGACTCTTCATACGTAATAACCTTAACCCGTATCCATCACTGGATTAGGGTTACGAAGCATTACCGTACAATAAAAAACTTTTAAACTTAACTTTATTCAATAGCATAAACAATTCATAAACCAATTATATACATACATATCATCCCTAAATCGAGCCCTTGAGGCCCTAAAAATATCATAGAAATGAATCGAGACCAATTTAAAATCATTTGGAAAGTTTAGGAAAATTTCATAAAATTTTAAAAACAAGGGTCATACGGCCGTGTGCCTCACACAGTTGAGACACACGCCTATGTCTCAGGCTGTGTAACCTTTGAACTAGGGACACACGATTGTGTCCCAACCCGTGTCCTCACCCTTGTAACTATCTGAGTAGGGTCACACGGTCAGGTCACACGCCCGTATGCCAAGCTGTGTAACTTTCTAAGTTGCCCCACACATTCGTGTGTTAGGCCGTGTAACTTACTCACTTGCATGCAAAGGAACTCTCAAATGACACACAGTCGTGTCACCAAGTCGTGTGCCATACACGCCCGTGTCTCAGGCCGTGTGGACCAAAAATTCACCTAGAACAGACCATTTCCATTACCATTTCATGTATAAATATTTGGACCATTTTGTACATCACTTCAAGGCACCCAACCCTACCTAAACATACATATGTATCTGACATTCCAATACCCTAAATCAACTAACCAATATACAATTCAAAGGCACCTCAAATGCAATCATCAAAACATACCTAAACATATCAACTTTACCTATTTTCAACCATCAATATATAGTTCAATACTTTCCAAAACATGCCATAACTTCACCATAATTATACCAATTCAAAATATACCATATGAGCCATTCAAAACATGAAACATGAAATAGCCACAATGACACAAACTAGCAAGGCATCAAATGTACCAACAAAGTTAACTTACACAACTTAAACATACCAAATCATCAACTAAACATTCGACTAAAATACCATTACAAGTCCACCTATACATACCATTACAACCTTGGACAAAACATTCAAAAAACTACAGATATTTATGCTGGATAGTGTGATAGATCTCCGACGAGCTTCCAAATCGATCTAGCTTCCGATAAACTATAAAATATAGGAAAGAAACTACGTAAGCAATTAATGCTTAGTAAGCTCATATAACTTAAACACAACTTTTCATTTAATTTGCATAATGTAAATAGCATAAGTGTAATACCAACTAAAACCATAAGCTTGGCATAATGCCTATACAATATCATGAGGTAGACAAGTTAGTGCATTTGTACATGGTTCAAATGAATTCATCCATAACAAGTAATTTATACCTTTCTTCACATCATTTAGGTCACCATTTCCTTTTCATAAGTTCATGATACATTGCATTTGAACACTTACGATTTCATTTCGTCTTCATACCCATTGAACCATCAAGAATTTCATCGGATATTCGGGAATGCTCACACAAAGTGTGCCTTTACATAACCGTAACCTTTCCTTTACATCATTGCTCACACGAGCTGTGGGCTGAAATGTAAGATACATGATGCTGCTCACACGAGGTGTGGAGTATCTATAATGAATTCAGGACCTCAACCATCAGTAAGACATTCAAGACCAGCACCTGAAACATGAAAACTCTATTGACATATCATTTGTATCCTACGAATTCCTAAGGTTCAATTGGGACTCGATAACCGTCATAGCATTATTTTGGATATACATCATTCAATTACATTATGAATACATAATAAACATACATTTGAATAACATGAATATAACAACAGTTCATACGAACTTACCTCGACAACTAGGGCGTAGAAGTTAGAACGAGCTAATTTAAAGCTTTTGTTTTGCCTCGATCTAGGTCCGTACGTGGTTTATCTTGATCTAAATAGAAAATTTCAATCCATTTAATACTTATAGTATTCAATTTAGTCTACATTTCATATTTATGCAAAATTACTATTTTACCCCTAACATTTTAACATTTTTACAATTTAGTCCTGAAACTTATAAATTGAAATCTAAGCATTTTAATCCCTCTTATAAGCTAACCAAAATCTTTTAGGACTTAAACCAACCCAAATAAATCATCATTTCATAATTTGAACATGAATTTTTACCATTTTTACAAATCAATCCCTAAATGCAAATTTCATCAAAAATCACTTTACAAAACTTGTTTATTTATCAACAAGGATTCATAATCTACCATTTAATATCAAGAATCATTTAAAAACATTCTTGGCATAACCCTCAATCTTTAACTATTTTAAACATTAACCCCGATGCTAGTTAAATTAAGCTAAAACAACTTCAAAAACATGGAAATCATTAAAAATGGGGTTCAAAATCACTCACATGCAATAAACAAACTTGACTGAACCTTCAAGGTGTAAAAATGGCTTCCTTTTTCCCTTATTTTAGTGATGATGAGAGAATGGAGAAGATAACACTAAATTTTTACCTTATTTGTACCTTAATTTAATTATTAAATTACCTTTTTAACATTATTTATTAATTAAACAAAACATCAAACTCATGCCTATCTTTGTCCACTAACATTATGAATGGTATAATTACCATTTAAGTCTATTTATTTTCATCTCCATAGTCATTTAGTCCTTTAACTATTAGAACTACACTTTTACACTGTTTACGATTTAGTCCTTTTCACTTAATTAATCATCCAAACATCAAAATTTCTTAATAAAATTTTAATACGACCTTACTAATATCCCATAAATATTAAAATAATAATAAAATAAAAATTTACTCGTTAGATTTATGGTCTCAAAACCACTCTTTCAATTTCACTGAAAATGACTCCCCCCATGAAGGAATTTTCATCCCCGAAAATCTTACTAGAAAATAAGTTTGGGTATTTCACTTTTATAGCTTCTTTCGGTTCCTAGGTATCCTCTTCTATTCCATGTTGTTTCCAGAGAACTTTAACTAAAGCTATACTTTTATTGCTCAATTTTGTAACTTCCCGAGCTAGAATTCTAATTGGCTCTTCACTGGACGCCATATCTGACTGAATCTCAACATCTACTAGGGATATTACGTGTGAAGGATTTGATCGATATCGTCATAATATCGATACATGAAATACATTATGAATCTTTTCTAACTCTGATGGCAAAGCTAATCGATAAGCTATTGGCCCAATCTTCTCAATGATGTCGTACGATTCGATAAACCACGGACCAAGCTTTCCTTTTCGGCCAAATAAAAAAACTTTCTTCCAAGGCGATACTTTTAGAAATACTTTGTCGGCGACTTGAAATTCAATATCTTTTCTTTTCAAATCTGCATAAGATTTCTAACGATCAAAAGTAACATATGATTGGGTATCATATTAGTCGGCCCAAAAAAACCCTTGTATAGCTTCTTCGATTTCTCGGTAAAGAGAAATATGACCAACAAAGGTTCAAATGTATACACAAAGAATTTTTTTAAACTTCTTACTAGTATCACTTTAACCATTTCTTCGGTTTCTCTAATCAAATCAACATCAAATAACATTTTTCTCATTCAGTTTAGTTTAGTATAGCGACGTTTGACATTTTCGACTATACAAAGCTTTGTACGGTGCCATTTTAATGATCACCTGATAACTGTTATTGTAAGAAAATTTAACCAACGACAGAAATTTCTCCCAGTTACCTTCGAATTCCAAAACATAACATTGGAGCATATCTTCGAGCATCTGAATTACTCGTTCAGACTGGCCATCGGTCTATGGATGAAACACTATGCTAAAATATAGTCGAGTACCCAGAGCTTCATGTAGTTTACTCTAAAATTGAGACGTAAACTGTGGATCCCTATCAGAGATTATAGAAACAGGCACTCCATGCAGTCTAACTATTTCGAAAATATACAATTTTGCCAGCTTCTCAAGTGAAAAATTCGTACACATAGGAATGAAATGTTCAGATTTCGTCAAGCGATCTACAATAACCCATACGAAAACTTTCTTTCTCGGAGATAGAGGTAATCCCGATACAAAATCCATCGTAACGTGTTCCCATTTCCACTCTGGAATCATTACAGGTTGTAATAAACTAGAAGGTACCTAATGTTCGACTTTAACTTGCTGATAGATTAAGCATTTTGATACGAACTCTGAAATCTCTCGTTTCAATCCTTACTACCAATACATCTGTTCCAAATCACCATATATTTTATTACTACCAGGATGTATCGATAACGTAGTTATGAGCTTCCTGTAAAATATTTTAAATGAGATCAAAATTTCTCAGAACACAAATTCTATTTTTGAAGTACAAACTGTCACTTGAACCAACATGAAAATCTGAATCAAATGTTGACTCAATCTGTTTCCTTTTAGAAATCAATTCAGCATCACTTTTCTGAGCTTCATAGATCTATTGTAAAAATGTTAGTCTAGCTTTTAATTCAGCCGAAATTGAACCATCATCAATAACATCAATTGCGTGTTCAAAGCTCGCAGAGCAAATAGATATTTTCTACTAGTGCATCAACAACGACATTAGCCTTTCCCGAATGATAATCAATGATTAAATCATAATCTTTCAGCCATTCAAGACTTGATAAAACTGGGTGTTACACCAAGAGATGCCTTTAAGTCATATTTAATTTCATCACAAGGTTAACCAAACAAAGATATCTTCATAGCTTACTCAGATTTCTACCACAAAATCATCTAATGGAGAAGCCTCTAAGCTTACTCTAATTATGCCACAAAGGTGGTTATCCAGAACACACCACAAAGGCTTTACAAAATACACCACACATGCATCACAAAATACACCACAAAGGCTTTACAGAACATTACATGTTTACTGTCCCAACGAACTATCTCAGGGAGTGTCATGAGGTTTCTCCTACATGGTCTTATACATATTTTAATGTTGTGCTCTGCTAGTCCGGTTTACATCTTACTGGAGGCAACACCATGAATAATTTCATTTTCATATGATGCAATGGGTCTCTACCACATGATCTTACACATATTTTCATATCATGATCTGCCAATCTAACTAGTAATGTATCTGTCCTTCCAAAGGCATCACAAATGGTTGTTTACTCATTTACCATAGAATACACTTACCTATATTTGTTCACACACTTGACTGATTCATATTCTCCCATGTCAAACTTCACATGCATTCATACCACACATCATCTTATTCATGCAGTAACTCGTATACCTTATTTGTCATCATGCAGTAACCTTACGGTACTTTATACACACATACACTTAATAGCTATCAGAGTAGATATCAATATACAAATAATCTTGTGTAAATTAATCTCTATAAGTCAAGTTAGAGACTCACTTAAAACTCACCTTTACTATAGCTCAGAGTTCCAAATTTGATCGTTCTTCTTGAACCACTAGCATCAACTGTTTAAAAGATCATGAAACTTCATTAAAATCCTACTTAAGACAGTTTACTAACATCTCAATTATAGATGACCCTTATGTGGAACCTCTTATTCACACCCTATCATTTATATACTTTTAACAGTCTTACTCTTTTAAAATCTTAACATGCAGAGCTATCAAACTTACTATGATATTGAAACATCCACCGATTTACCTAAAAACCACCGATTTACCTAAAAACCTTAGTTTCTAGTTTAACAAAGAAGAAGAGAATATTTGAGGTTCAAAAAGAAGAACTTAAATGTAGAACAGAAGAAAGAAAAACTATCTCGATGTTCCATTCATTCCATATATATATAGTTAATTTCCCTTTAGCGGATCTTGACAAGTGTCGACTGTATACAAAAATTTTCCTTTAAATGACCTACAAGAATCAAGAGAAATATAAAAGAGAATATTGTACAGATGTTATTTGACCAGTCAATCCATTTAGTTGACTCCTAACCAGATCACATTACATGACCCACCTTGAAAAGTGTTCAAATAAACAAGGTGTACTACCCCTCTGATGGTCTCTCATAAGGCATGCTCTTTGTTTGTCATACTCTTTCTTCATTTGAAGAATATCCTGAATTGAAATTTTGATATACTTCTACGGTGGATACTTTATATGCCAAAATTTACTTCGTTAAAAGTTTATAAATTGACAGGCTACACTACCATAATGCCCCAAAATAAGCAACATTCATATCTACTCGCCTTCTTCTCGAATCTGCCAAATTTGGAGTGTTACAATATACCGCACATGAGAGGAAAACATCATTAGAGAAATGGACCAAGAACCCAACTACAGGTTATAATTCATTACATGTGTTTCATTTCGCTGCACACTATTATTTTTTGTTTCACTGCACGTAAAAACATTTTTGGCATAAAGGGTTTTTGCCCATGGTGTCAAGAAACAAAGAAAATTATCTTCAGCAGGGATGTAATCTTTGATGTGTAACACCCCTAACCAGTGTCTGTCATCGAAAAAGGGTTTCGAAGCATTACCAAAACTTTTAGAACATTTTACAACTAATTCTCGTAGATTACTATTTATTAGTTGAGAACATTCAAAATGTCCCTTGATCGGATCCTGGAGGCCCAATATGAGCATTAGGATCGAGTCAGGACTTAATTGGAACCTCTAAGAATTTTTCGTGAAATTAAAATTTTTTTTCAAGGTGCAGGGCTTACACGCCCATTTGGTCCAAGGGACACGCCTGTGTGACCTTAGGACACACCCGTGCTAGAGGCTGTGTTCGACCCCATGTAACTCTCTGACTTGTGCACACGACCATGCCACACGCCCATGTGCTAGGCCGTGTGGTTAATTAATTTAATTCAAAATTAGGTGTAGGTTTCACATGACCAAGACACAAGTCCGTGTTCTAGGCTGTGTGACATACACGGCTAAGGTACATGCCTGCGTCTCTACTCGTGTGCTCAATTTTGAGCATTCTGTTTCTCAAAATTAAGGTGCAGGGGACACACGGCCTAACCACATGCTCATGTTACCAGGTCGTGTGTCACACACGGTCTAGACACACGCCCGTGTGTCTACTCATGTGGACAAAATGAAGCCATTTCTAACTTCATTTCTCACCCAAAATTTTACCCAAGACCTGCACTTGAAACACACAACTAATACCAACCATTTCAAGCATTCAATTTAACAAACTTCATTATTCAACAAGATATATCATTACATGCAAATGTGTTTATAAGCTTACCTTGGATTAACTTAGGCATTAGCATCATTTGATCACATATACATAGCATATCTCATATGAATATATCATCATAACCTACTTAATCATACCAAAATAAACCATTACTAGCCATTCCAATGGCTAGGTTACAAAACATCAATTTCAAGCCACTATTGGTCAAGTTGTCCTATACATGCCATTATACCAAAATGATTTTACTAAGTATACTCAAAATAACTAGTTGATAATATGACGATGCTTTAGTGATCTCCAACCTTTGTGAGCTTCGGAGCACTATAAAACAGGGGAAAAATAAAAGGAGTAGGCATTACATGCTTAGTAAGTTCGTATAACGGAAACTAAACTTACCAATCTTGTTTATTAAATCTAAGCATACAATAACAAGGTTTCCATCCATTTGGCTAAATTGCCTAAAAACATGCATCCAATCAAATATGTTAGTCACAAGTTTACATATACATCAAGGATAGATGAGCTCATCATATATTATTCTTTCAAGACGTTATCATCTTACCTTATAATTCTCATGCCTTGTCAAGAGTTTTATGTCCGTCGAATCATTAAAATTCTGATGAATACTCAAGTGGTACACTCGGGGTGTACAATTCTTATTCGAGGGTACCCCTTAGGGCACTTAACCAAGGAACATGCTCTCGAGTCACATATCGTATAATAGGATTACCAGTCCAGGCTAAGTCCTTTATATAACGTATTCTCAAAGAGCTCAATTAGGATTACCAGTCCAAGCTAAACCCTAATCGTAACGTATACTCAAGAGGTATTATATTAGGATTACTCGTCCGGGCTAAATCCTTTCCATGACAAGGTTAATAGAATTACTCATCCAAACTAAATCCCACCTGCAACAAATGCAGGACCTTATTAGTTTTGGGAAAGCGCATATAATCATCGAAATTCAATATTCAATCGGTACTTAACACTTTTTCATCATTTTAATCATGTATTCATTTTTTTTCTTTATAAAAATCAAATAATTCACATCAAATGATAATAACATTTCATACAATCACAACATTCAATTTAAACATAATTACATGCCCAATTAGGTTACACGAACTTACCTCGACACTTGTTCGCATTAGAAATCTACTAATCCGAAACTTTTTCTTTTCCTCGATCTAACCTCGAATTAGTGTTGCCTGGATCTATATAAATAAATTTAATCATCATTTCTACACATTTCATATTTAAATGGACTCAATTTATGTCCTAAGCAAAATTACCATTTTGCCTTTAACTTTTTCGTAAATTTCGATTTCATCCTTAGGCTCAGAAAATGAAACTTGTACAATTTACTCCCTATTCCAAGCCTAACAAAAATTCCATTACCAATTTTACAGCACATGTATTCATAAAATTTCAAAATTTTTCATCAAATTTCACAACTTTACATTTTAGTCCCTAAATCATGTTTTTATCAAAAATCACTTTGTAAAAGTTGTTTATCTATCAACAACCTTTCATTTTCTACCATAAATTTCTAATTTCCAACATATTCATCCATGACCCACTTTTCGTACCTTGATAACTTTTCAAATTAATCTTTTAAATAGATAGATTAGACTATCCCGGTTTAAAAAATATCAAAATTACTAAAAATAGGACAAAAAAACTTACCCAATTAGGCCTTGAAAGTTTCTTCCATGCCTATTATAATACGGACCATATAATGAAATAAAAATAAACCTTACTTTCGGATCGGATTTATAGTCCCGAAACCACTGTTTTGATTTCACTAAAAAAAGGGGTTGTTACACGATGAATCTACCATGTTTTCAAAGGCGCAAAGGTAGTAATCAAATAATTTAAAGTTTGAGAGAGTGGTGATTCCAACAAAGGAAGAAGGTAATGGTTTTGCTCCGATAGGAAACTCTAGTAGGGAAGAACTAGAGGAAGAATGAGACTCTAGTGAAAAGGAGGTTTAGACCCTAGAACTTTCATAGAAACTTGAATCAATTGTAACTAATAAGTCAAGGAGAATAATTAGAAAGCTTACTCGCTTTGGTAATATGGTGGCTTATGCATTCCTAATTGTAACTGATGAAATTCTTACCAATTTTAATAAACCAATTCAAATTTTAGAAGAAGAAAAGTGGAGGGTTTCCATGAAAAAAGAAATGATGTCTCTTTATAAAAATTAGACTTGAAAACTAGCTAGTCTAGAAAAAGGAAGGAAGATAATTGGATGCAAGTGAGGGTTTGTGAATATAGAAGGATTTCTTGATCAAGATGATGTTTCCTACAAAGTAGGATCAGTGGGAAAAGACTTTGTTCAGATGGAGGGAATTGATTACAATGAGGTATTTTCTCCAGTTGTGAAGCATTTTTCTGTTAGAATTTTATTGGCTTTGGTGGTACAAGTGGATTTGGAACTAGTTCAGTTGGATGTAAAAATTCTTTTTTTACTTCGAGACTTGGAAGAGGAAATCTTTATGACTCAGGTAGAAGGATTCAAGGTTGCTAGAGAAAAAAATAGTGTGTAAACTTTAAAAATTGTTGTACGCTTAAAGCAATCTCTTAGGCAGTGGTACAAGTGATTTGACAAGTTTATAACAGAATAGAATTACACAAGAAGCAAATATGATCATTGTGTGTATTTTCGCAAGCTTCAAGTTAGTTCTCTCATATATCTTTTCTTTATGTTGATGATATATTGATGGCTTCCAAAAATCAAATAGAGATTGAGAAGTTAAAGACACAATTGTATAAAGGAATTTTTAGATAAAGGATCTAAGAGAAGAAAAGAATATCCTTGGCATGGAGATAACTCGAGATAGAAGTTTGAAGAGGCTTTGTTTGACTCGGAACAATATTTGAGAAAATTGTTAAAGTGTTTTGGCATGAATAAAAAATCAAAACCTGTTAACATTCCCCTTGCTCCTCTTTCCAAGCTTAATGCATCTATTTTGCCAAAGAATAATGCAAAATGAGAATATCTGTCAAAGATACCATATGAAAATGTTGTTCGTATTTAATGTTTGCTATGGTATGTACAGGACCAAGCATTTTACAAATAGTTGGGGTCATGAGTGAGTATATACATGATGCAAGTGTAACACCCCTAACCCGAATCCGTCGCCGGAGGGTTAAGGAATATCACCAAACAAGCACGAAATTTCATTTAACTTTAATCAAATAACTACCGTTGGCACACTTATAAAACAGAATTCCAAATTGTTTTTCCAATTATGCTATATAGAATAAAATAATCTCAAGTTGATAAGTACATTGATTCATTCTTAAGTTCAATTTATATCAAAACATTGAAAACACTAATTGAATATCAACCACACATTCACATTATCTATGTGGAACACATTTAGTAACTTAACAAGCCATTTTCGCATGGCTATACATATATACATCATCAAAAAGATACATATTTAACAACAAAAAGTCAAGCCTATACATGCCATTATTAAAGTACAACTACAAAAGTACCGAATGGCTTAGATAGTGTGGACGACTTCGACTTTGAGATCCCCGAGATCGTAGCTAACGAACGAGATCTATAAAATAGAGAATTAAAGGCAACAGAGTAAGCATTTCTATGCTTAGTAAGTTTTAAGCAATACAAACAATTAAAACTTGTAACTTAAAACGGGCATTTAGTATCACCAAATGAATATTCTAGTTAATTATCACTAGGCCAAATATATATATATATATATATATAAATACGTGAATACACAAAGAAATTTTAGTATGTAACTTTACTTTACTCATAGCTCATACAGTTGATTTAAGTCAAAGACTTTTTTTTATAATGTCAGACATCGACCAAATAAGCCATGCTTTAGTCGTAGATATAGTAATCATTCACACGCATATATCATTCTTTGATACTAATAATTCACCTTGTAAATCAATTCACATGCGAGTACATAATACGTACCTGACTATCACAATATCATACATAATCACTATTAGTTTATCTCGAACCTTTAAATTCATAATCTTACTTGAATTACCGGCGTTAAACCTGCTAGGTTTGAAACCCGGATCCAGTCATCAGTACAAAACCTGCGAGGCTTTAAGCTCGAATATAATACCAGCACTAAGCCTACGGGATTTAAGCCGGATATAATACCAGTACTAAGCCTGTGGGATTTAACCCGGATATAATACCAGCACGAATGCCTTCGAGACTTAGCCCAGATATAAATCTCACACAAGGCCTACCGGTCTTAGCCCGGTTATAACCCCAAATTATCATGCACATATATATATATATCATAAAACGTCAGCATTTCATTTACATTACTAGAACACAATCACAACATGCTTATCAACCATTCCACTTTCGGCTCAATAGCCACATACAAAGAGCACGATTTCAATTCGCTATCCAACATGATTTCTATAATCATTCGGTTCCAAGTCATATGCACAAATCATTTATTTCACTCGTAATTCAAATAGAACCATTAGGTCACAATTTCTTTATTATGCCTATATATCATGATTTTATCAAATCATAAGGTAAATTCCATTATTTAAAAAAAAAAACTTACTTCGGATATTTTTGAACAGTTGTGGACAGGCTATTCGATTGCTTTCTCCTTTCCCGTATCGGATCTAGCTCCTCTTTGCTCTTGAGCTTACTTTAAACCAATGAATTTGTTTAATCATTTTGAACATCAAAGGCAATTTAAAGCACTTAACCCTTATACTCAACAATGAAACCAAACCGTATACTTAATTATTTTAACACATCACCTCAAGTGCATATATTGACTAACATATACCCATTTCACATGCCAAGTTACCATGAATAGAAATACACATATATACCACTAGTAATCTAATTACCTACTCGATCATATAGGGTAACTTCAATGCATCATAGTTATACAATTTGCCATACACATATCGCATATTTAACAAGCCGAAATTACTCTTACATATTATCCATTATAAACATTTCAATATATATATAACATAGCTGAATATTCCTTAACATAAATGCTTATAGTGACACTTTAGTAAAATATAACAACCATTTCCATATGTATATTTTTACTCATGCAAGGACCATACCCAAATCAACCATAGGTAACACCCAAATCATCAACATTTTAACACACCTAACTACTTAAACTTAACCTTTCATACACTCATATCTAATGTCATAAGCAATGACGAATGCCCAATTTAACCAAACTTAAAGATTTAACCTTCATCACTTTAATTAACTACAACCTATTCTTCAAGACTTCAAATACAAAGTAATTAACACTTATACTCTTATACCGAATTAGCTAACACTTATAATCCTTAGCCGAATGTTATTAAACTTAAGCCACCATAATATTTTTACTTATCACCCCATACCATATTATCAAAATGAACTAATTATACTTATATAGATACTATCAAAGCCGAAACCTATGCATAATATTACTTATATTATTCAAAATTATACCTTAAAAAATCATATACATTGCCAAACATTTTGATAATTAAACCTCTAATTATTTCATTCAATTACCCAAATGACATTTGCTCACAATTAACACTTAAATACAAAACAATTGTTCAAGACAAAAATCCCATTTCCTCTCTTAACAACCACAACCGAAAGCTCAAGTCATCATCCAATTTTCAAAGTTTTGACATGGGCTAAGTATGAAACTAGCTAATTAACTTAAACTAAGCTTAAAATTTCAAAAACTAACATAATTTACTAACCTTCTTCAAGCTTAAAGTGACCGAAAGTTTTTGCCCCTTTTCATTCCTTCCATTCGGCCAAGAAGACAAAAATGAAGCTTTGTTTTCTTTTCACCCCCTTTTTCCCTTATTTTTATTTTATTCATCTATATTTTAAATTATAAAGCCATTTAGCTAATAATTACTACATATATTTAATATAAAAGCTTCATCATGGCCGGCCACTAATAATAAAAAGGGATATTTGACATGCAAGTCCAACCTTTTTTGTAACATGCATTAATAGGCCACTTTAAAATTAATCTATCACATTTCGCAATTGTCTCACATAAGTCCTATTTAATAAATTTCACATACAAATGACAAAATTAAAGCATGAAATTTTCACACATGTATGTACACATACAATAAGCATAGTATATAACGATTACTTATTTTTATGACTCGGTTTTGTGGTCTCGAAACCACTTTTCGACTAGGGTCACATTAGGGCTGTCACAACTCTCCCCCACATAAGGAATTTTCATCCCTGAAAATCTTACTAGTGAATAAGTTAGGATATCGATCTTTCATAGAGTCTTCCGGTTCCCATGTAGCTTCTTCAACCCCGTGCTTAAGCCACAATCCCTTCACTAAAGAGATTTTCTTATTTCGTAGTTCTTTTACTTCACAAGCCAAAATACGAACCGGTTCTTCTTCATAGCTCAAATCAGACTGAATCTCAACCTCAGATGGATTAATTATATGCAATGGATCGGATCTATAACGTCGAAGCATCGAGACATGAAAAACGTTGTGAATCTTTTCAAGTTTAGGGGGTAAAATCAACCTATATGTGACTGACCCAACTCGTTCAGATATTTCATACGGCCTGATGAACCTCGGACTCAATTTGCCCTTACGGCCAAATCTGAGCACTTTTTTCCAAGGTGAGACTTTAAGAAACACTTTTCTCCAATTTGATATTCAATGTCTTTTCTTTTTAAATCCGCATACGACTTCTGACGATCCGAAGCTGCTTTCAGACTTTCACGAATTACTTTTACTTTCTGCTATCTTTAATCAAATCAACACCGAAGATTTTACTTTCATTAAGCTCGGTCCAAAACAACGGTGTACGGCATTTACGACCATACAAAGCCTCGTAAGGTGCCATCTTAATGCTTGATTGAAAACTATTGTTGTAAGCAAATTCAATCAAAAGTAAATACCGTTCCCATGAACCGCTAAACTCAAGGATGCAACATCTCAACATATCCTCGAGTATCTGAATTATCCGCTCGGATTGACCATCAGTCTGGGGATGAAAAGCAGTGCTAAAATACAACTTGGTACCCAAAGCTTCTTGCAATTTCTTCCAAAATCGCGATGTGAATCTGGGATATCTATCTGACACAATGGAAATAGGTACCTCGTGTAACCTTACAATCTGAGAAACATACAATTCAGCTAGCTTTTCAAGTGAATAATCAGTATGTACAGAAATAAAATGAGCCGACTTTGTCAGTCTATCAACAACAACCCATATCGCATCTTTCTTGTTTGATGACAATGGCAACCCAGATACAAAATCCATCGTGACACGATCCCATTTCCATTCAGGTATCATGATCGACTGAAGTAACCCTAAAGGCACTTGATGTTCCGCTTTCACTTGTTGACATATCAAACACTTTGAACAAAGTTAGAAATGTCTCGTTTCATACCAAGCCACCAAAACTGACATTTCAGATCATTGTACATTTTCGTACTACTCGGGTGGATTGACATTCGGCTACTATGAGCCTCACTCAAAATCATCGAAATAAGTTCTAAATTTCTTGGAGCACACAATCGACTTTTGAACCTCAAACAATCGTTGTCGTCTATTTGAAACTCTGATTCCATATCAGAAGCACATTCAGTTCATTTAGCAACCAATTCATCGTTGACTTTCTGGGATTCACATATTTGATGAATCAATAATGTTTTAGCCTTTAATTCAGCTACTAACACATTATCGGATGAAACAAACAGGTGTACATTCATTGCTCGCAAAGTAAACAGTGATTTACGACTTAAAGCATCAGCAACCACGTTAGCCTTTCCCGGTGATAGTCAATGACAAGCTCGTAATCTTTTAATAATTCAAGTCAACGTCTTTGTCGTAGATTCAAATCCTTTTGAGTCATCAAATATTTGAGGCTTTTGTGATCCGAATATACATGACACCTTTCTCCAAACAAGTAGTGTCGCCATATTTTCAAAGCGAATACGATGGCAGCTAATTCGAGATCATGGGTCGGATAGTTTCTCTCATACGGCTTCAATTGCCTCGACGCGTAAGCTACAATTGGACCTTCTTGCATCAACACACAACCTAGCCCAAGTAAGGATGCATCACTGTAAATGACAAACTCTTTACTGGATTCGGGCTACACTAGCACTGGAGCTTTAGTCAAATAAGTTTTCAGTTGATCGAAACTTTTCTGGCATTTTTCTGACCATTCAAACTTAACATCTTTCTGAAGTAGTTTCGTCATTGGTGTGGCTATCATCGAGAAACCCTTTACAAATCGTCTATAGTAACCGGCAAGTCCCAAAAAGCTATGAACTTTAGTAACATTTTTTAGAGGCTTCCAGTCAAGTACGGTCGAAATTTTGCTCGGGTCAACTCGAATACCCGATGCGGATACCACATGACCAAAAAAGCTAACTTCTCTCAACCAGAACTCACATTTACTGAACTTAGCATATAACTGCTTATCCCGTAAAATCTGTAACACTAATCTCAGATACTCGGTATGTTCGGTTTCATCTCGCAAATAGACCAAAATGTCGTCGATAAACACAACTACAAACCAGTCTAAATACGGTCTAAAGATCCGATTCATTAAGTCCATAAATACTGTAGGGGCATTAGTGAGCCCAAACGGCATCACTAAGAACTCATAGTGACTGTATCTCGTTCTAAAAGCAGTTTTAGGTATATCTGAGTCTCGAACTCGCAATTGATAATAAACCGATCTCAAATCTATCTTTGAAAACACTGAGGCTCCCTTAAGCTGGTCAAACAAATCATCAATACGCGGTAACAGATATTTATTCTTTATTGTCACTTTATTCAACTGACGATAGTCTATGCATAATCTCATGGTTCCGTCCTTCTTTTTCACAAACAATACTGGTGCAGCCCAATGTGAGAAACTCGGTCGAGTGAACCCTCTATCCGTCAACTCTTGTAACTGAGTTTTCAATTCTTTCAATTCCGTTGGTGCCATACGGTACGGAGCTATCAAAATTGGTGTCGTCCCCGGTACAAGTTCGATGCCGAATTCTACCTCTCGAACGGGTGGTAATCCCAGTAACTCTTCGGGAAAAACATCTGAATACTCACAAACCACTGGCACTGATTCAATTTTCTTTTCTAACTCTTTGTGATCAAGTACGTATGCAAGATATGCTTCACACCCCTTTCTCACATATTTTTGAGCCAACATCGAGGATATTATTGCTGGCAATCCGTTCAAATCAGTAGACTCAACTCGGATTATCTCATTATTTGCACATCTCAAATCAATGGTCTTACTTTTGTAATTCACAACTGCATCATGTACGGTCAACCAATCCATACCGAGAATAACATCAAATTCATCAAAAGGTAAAAGTATCAAATCGGCCGGAAAACAAGAACCTCAGATTATTAGGGGACATTTCTTACACACCTTGTCCACAAGCACATGTCTACCCAAGGGATTTGACACTCAAATTACGAACTCAGTAGACTCAACAGGTAAAGTCTTACTAGATGCTAAAGTCTCACATACATATCAATGAGTAGAACCAGGGTCAATCAAAGCAATCACATCAGTATCAAAGAGAGTGAAAGTACCGGTAATAACATCGGGTGAAGAAGCATCCTCGTGTGCGCGTATAGCATAAGCTTTAGCAGGAGCACGAGCCTCAGATCTGGTTGTAGCATCTCTAGACCCTCTTTGACCGCCACTAGCATTTCTCGTATTCCTAGGTGGTCTACCTCGTGCTGTAGCAGTACTCGCTTTCCCACTTTGGTTCACATTTTGATTGGGTAATCTCGGGCAGTCTTTGATAAAATGGTCGACTGATCCGCATCTATAACAGAAGCGATCATGAATTCTACAGCTCTCCGAATGCCATTTTTCACAATACTTGCACTCGGTCCTATCCTGTTGATCATTTCCAATACTGGCAACTGAAGTGGGTCGTGTACTCATAGGGGGTCGATCACGGTCTCATCTGGAAAAACTCGAAGTGTTCTTCGATCGGCCTAAATCATCTCGAAATTTCTTCGACGATTGCTAAAAAGACTTTCCTGAAGATCTTTTATGAAATTCTCCAGCTCCGACATCAGCTTTTCCTTTCTTTTTACTAAGTTCTTTGGGTTTACAAGCTCGCTCGACAAGTACTATGAACTCTCGTATTTCAAGAATGCCAACAAACATTTTTATATCTTTATTCAGTCTATCTTCAAAACGTTTATACATAATAGCCTCAGAAGATACACATTCTCGAGCATATCTACTAAGTCTGACAAACTTCCGTTCATAATCAGTAACTGACATGGAACCCTGTTTAAGCTCAAGAAATTCCTTTCGTTTCTGATCGATGAACCTCTGACTGATATACTTTTTCCTGAACTCAGTCTGGAAGAATTCTCACGTCACCTGCTCTCTGGGTACAACAGAAACCAATATATTCCACCAATAATAGGCAGAATCACGTAGCAAAGATATAGCACACTTCAGGCATTCATCGGGTGTGCAAGATAGTTCATCAAGTACTCAAATAGTATTGTCCAACCAAAATTCAGATTGCTCGGCATCATCGTTGTCTGTAGCTTTAAATTTAGTAGCCCCGTGCTTTCGAATTCTGTCAACTGGGGGCTTATTTACCCTTATCTAATCAATTACCGGAGGTATCGTGGGTGCAGGAGGTGTATTAGTCAGAAGTGGGGGTTGTGGAGCAGCCGTATTAGTTCGAATATATTGGTTAAACCAAACATTCATCACATTATAAAAGGCTTATCTAGCCTCGTCATTTTGATTGCTCGCAATAGGTTGAGAGTCCATCAGCGCTGTCCCGTGCGCGGGAGCAGGCGCTACACTCTCTACATCATCAGCTACCGCTTGATTGGGATCGGGATCTATTACTAAACGAAAACATATTTTTAACTGTCAGAAATCATCACACTATCGTATTAACACAGAATGGCATGCATAGCTAGACTCATATATGCTACGTTAGTCCTAGAATTGACTAAACAATAGCTCTGATACCAATAAAATGTAACATCCTTAACCCGAATCCATCGCTGGAGAGTTAAGGAATATCACCAAACAAGTACGAAATTTCATTTAACTTTAATCAAATAACTCCCGTTGGCACACTTATAAAACTGAATTCCAAATTGTTTTTCCAATTATACTATATAGAATAAAATCATCTCAAGTTGATAATTACATTGATTCATTCTTAAGTTCAATTTATATCAAAACATTGAAAACACTAATCGAATATCAACCACACATTCACATTATCTATGTGGAACACATTTAGTAACTTAGCAAGCCATTTTCGCATGGCTATACATATATACATCATCAAAAAGATACATATTTAACAACAAAAAGTCAAGCCTATACATGCCATTATTAAAGCTCAACTACAAAAGTACCGAATGGCTTAGATAGTGTGGACGACTTCGACTTTGAGATCCCCGAGACCATAGCTAACAAACGAGATCTATAAAACAGAGAATTAAGGGCAATAGAGTAAGCATTTCTATGCTTAGTAAGTTTTAAGCAATACAAACAATTAAAACTTGTCACTTAAAATGGGCATTTAGTATCACAAAACTAATATTCTAGTTAATTATCACAAGGCCGAATATATATATATATATATAAATAAATACGTGAATACACAAAGAAATTTTAGTATGTAACTTTACTTTACTCATAGCTCATACAGTTGTTTTAAGTCAAAGACTTTTTTTTATAATGTCAGACATCGACCAAATAAGCCATGCTTTAGTCGTAGATATAGTAATCATTCACACGCATATATCGTTCTTTGATACTAATAATTCACCTTGTAAATCAATTCACATGCGAGTACATAATACGTACCTCCTATCACAATATCATACATAATCACTATTAGTTTATCTCGAACCTTCAAATTCATAATCTTACTTGAATTACTGGCGTTAAACCTGCTAGGTTTGAAACCCAGATCCAGTAATCAGTACAAAACCTGCGAGGCTTTAAGCTCGAATATAATACCAGCGCTAAGCCTGTGGGATTTAACCTGGATATAATACCAGCACTAACCCTGCGGGATTTAACCCGGATATAATACCAACACGAATGCCTTCGGGACTTAGCCCGGATATAAATCTCACACAAGGCCTGCGGGTCTTAGCCCGGTTATAATCCCAAATTATCATGCACATATATATATATCATAAGACGTCGACATTTCATTTACATTACTAGAACACAATCACAACATTCTTATCAACCATTCCACTTTCGGCTCAATAGCCACATACAAAGAGCACGATTTTGATTCGCTATCCAACATGATTTCTATAATCATTCGATTCCAAGTCATATGCATAAATCATTTATTTCACTCGTAATTCAAATAGAACCATTAGGTCACAATTTATTTATTATGCTTATATATCATGATTTTATCAAATCATAAGCTAAATTCCATTATTAAAAAAAGAACTTACTTCGGATATTTTTGAACAGTTGTGGATAGGCTATTCGATTGGTTTCTCCTTTCCCGTATCGGATCTAGCTCCTCTTTGCTCTTGAGCTTAATTTAAATCAATGAATTTGTTTAATCATTTCGAACATCAAAGGCAATTTAAAGCACTTAACCCTTATACTCAATAATGAAACCAAACCGTATACTTAATTATTTTAACACATCACCTCAATTGCATATATTGACTAAGATATACCCATTTCACATGCCAAGTTACCATGAATAGAAATACACATATATACCACTAGTAATCTAATTACCTACTCGATCATATAGGGTAACTTCAATGCATCATAGTTATACAATTTGCCATACACATACCGCATATTTAACAAGCCAAAATTACTCTTACATATTACACATTATAAACATTTTAATATATATATAACATAGCTGAATATTCCTTAACATAAATGCTTATAGTGACACTTTAGTAAAATATAACAACCATTTCCATATGTATATTTTTACTCATGCAAGGACCATACCCAAATCAACCATAGGTAACACCCAAATCATCAACATTTTAACACACCTAACTACTTAAACTTAACCTTTCATACACTCATATCTAATGTCATAAGCAATGCCGAATGCCCAATTTAACCAAACTTAAAGATTTAACCTTCATCACTTTAATTAACTACAACCTATTCTTCAAGACTTCAAATACAAAGTAATTAACACTTATACTCTTATACCGAATTAGCTAACACTTATAATCCTTAGCCGAATGTTATTAAACTTAAGCCACCATAATATTTTTACTTATCACCTCATACCATATTATCAAAATGAACTAATTATACTTATATAGATACTATCAAAGCCGAAACCTATGCATAACATTACTTATATTATTCAAAATTATACCTTAAAAAATCATATACATTGCCGAACCTTTTGATAATTAAACCTCTAATTATTTCATTCAATCACCCAAACGGCATTTGCTCACAATTAACACTTAAATACAAAACAATTGTTCAAGACAAAAATCCCATTTCCTCTCTTAACAACCACAACCGAAAGCTCAAATCATCATCCAATTTTCAAAGTTTTGACATGGGCTAAGTATGAAACTAGCTAATTAACTTAAACTAAGCTTAAAATTTCAAAAACTAACATAATTTACTAACCTTCTTCAAGCTTAAAGTGACCGAAAGTTTTTGTCCCTTTTCATTCCTTCCATTCGGCCAAGAAGACAAAAACGAAGCTTCGTTTTCTTTTTACCCCCTTTTTCCTTTATTTTATTTTATTCATCTATATTTTAAATTATGAAGCCATTTAACTAATAATTACTACATATATTTAATATAAAAGCTTCATCATGGCCGGCCACTAATAATAAAAAGGGATATTTGACATGCAAGTCCAACCTTTTTGTAACATGCATTAATAGGCCACTTTAAAATTAATCTATCACATTTCGCAATTGTCTCACATAAGTCATATTTAATAAATTTCACATACAAATAACAAAATTAAAGCATGAAACTTTCACACATGCATGTACACATACAATAAGCATAGTATATAACGGTTAATTATTTTTATGACTCAGTTTTGTGGTCCCGAAACCACTTTTCGACTAGGGTCACATTAGGGCTGTCACAGCAAGAAAGGAGCATTGGCAAGCTGTGAAATGGATTTTGTAATATATTTAGAATATAATGGATATTAGATTGATTTTTGAGTAGGAAGATAATCAGGGTGTGGTTGGATATTTTGATTCAAACTATACTGGTGATTTAGATAAAAAAGAACTAAGTACTGGTTATGTGTTTACTCTTCCAAAGGCACGGGTTAGTTGGAAGTCTACTTTATAATCAATAATTATTTTGTCTACTATATAAATTGAGTATATGACAATCACAGAGGCTGTAAAAGAGGCAATTTGGCTCCAAAGGTTCATTGGTAAACTAGAAATTAAGTAGAAATATGTCAAAGTACATTGTGATAGTCAGAGTGCTATTCATTTAGCAAACAATCAAGTTTATCATTCAAGGATGAAGACCATTAATGTCTGATATCATTTTGTATGAGAGATTCTAAAAGAAGGTGGAGTAAAAATCCCAAAAATTTCAACCACTGAGAATCTTGTCGATATGATGACTAAGGTTGTGACTGCTGTCAAGTTCCAACTATGTTTGAACATGATCAATGTTAAAACTTGAAGGTTGAAATTTGAAGATGCTATCAAATGCTGTTTTATAAGGAGATTGAAGATGTGGAAATTTTCTAAGGTGAAGACTTGTTGAAAAAACACAATGCCATATCTAAAAAATACAAGGTTGTGAAGAGTTTGTACTACTATAAATAGGGATTGTTTCTCCACCTTTGAATCATACCAAAATTTATCATTTTCTTTGTAAGGTAATTTTTTCTCTTCTTATTTGTAATTTTCACTTTTATCTTTTGTAGTGAAATATATTTAGTACAGTCTGAGGACATAGACGTAATTTATCGAATCTCATTAAATTTTTGGTGTTCTTTATTATTTTTATTTATCTTTCAATATTTTGTAGTCATATATTGTGCTTTAGATTCGGTCTAGGAGGTTGGATTTTAAGTGGGACCGTTTATAACCCCTCCAATCTTTTTTGAGAATTAAACTTAGTAGATTTTCTAATACAATAATTACTCTTTCTTACCCTATTCGCACAATAGATTTTATGTACATATATTCTACACTAATGAAACAACCTATTATGCTAATATGATAATGTTTATGGGAATGCAAGGATGGTTTGCACCTGACACAAGAAGGCAACAAGGCTGTATTTGAGGAAGCAATGAAGAAGCTAAATGAGGGAGGCTTAAGCCTCAACAATCTGATTGTTGATCTCCCTATTTTATCTGATATTGATCATGCTAACCCTCTTAAGGCTTTTCAACAGTAGCTAAAAAACTTTACATTGCTTAATATTTTATTATTATTAGTTAGGATAGGGTCTCTTTTTGGTCTTCAATTGTTCTTATATGATTGAAGTCATTGGAAGTATGCTACATTTCAAGGAGTTTTTTCCCTGTATTATAAAATCCTAATTCTCAAACAAAGATGATTTTATTCTTATTTCTAAAAAGTATGTTATTTATTTAAGTAAACACAAAAGAAAAAAAACTCAAATCAGCGTCTTCTAGTTTTCTCTTTCATTTGTAAGATTTTTTAGATATCATTTATATTTTATTATTCAAACAATAACGATAAAATATTAAATATAAGTTTTTCCTCATGAAAGATATTGCAACATTATTTATTTTCCAAACTTCAAATCATCTTCTTCATCTATGCTTGTTGTAAGAAAACATTTCTTTTTAATCGAATTTTTTAATTAAAAAATTAAATATTAAAAATATTAAAAATATTAAAAATAATATTTTCTTACAAATCAAAGACCCAAAAATGAGTTTTTTTTAATTCATTTTATATACTAAATCATCAAATGTAAATATGTATGGTTATTTAAATGATGCAATATATTTGCTTAGAAAAAAAAATAAAGTCACTCCAATATAATTGTCTTTTCTAAATTGTTTTTACTATCAATCAATTTCATTTCATTTGTGCACAAAATATTTTGAAATTTAAATAAAATACTTTTTTAGTTTAAAATTTTAATATTTACGATTTTGAATGGCTATTAATTCAAAATATTAGTATTATTAAAAAAATAACTTCAATAGTAGTAAAATTATAACTTAGGAATACCTTACCAAACTTAAATTTAATTTGGTTCCCATAATATTGCCATTTGATTTTGGATAAAAGATATGTATAATTTCAATTATAATACTTATTTGTATTTGGTTATTTTATGAATAATATAAATAAAAAAACTCATATTTGTGAAAAAAAATATGATTCTTAATGCACGTGCTTTCACAATTTTAATTATTATTTAATAAAAAATTGAATCAGGTGTGTGATTTACAAGAATAAAAAGAGGATTTGTATATTCTCTTGCAACGAGTGTGGATGAAAGAGGATAAGAAAGATGTTTATGAAAAAAGGCTTATATTTATTTTTTATTTTTATTTTTTAATAAGTGAAATGTACAAAATATATGAAAAAAGAGAAATGAAAGGAAAAACTATAAGAGATGAAGTTAAGGGTTGGGTTTGTTTTTTTTTTTTTAAATATTTATGTTGATAAATATTTGTATTAGAAATGAGAAGAAAAGTATACTTGTTCAGGAATTACGATTTTGGAAAAAAACAAGCAGAGAGCATTGGAGTTTTATAGCTTGAAGATCAGTCCAATATCAAATCTCTTTAAATATGTATTTCTTTTGAGATGTTTGACCTTCTTGTCAATGTAGCTTATTTCACCATCGACATGCTTGAGAAGTCTATTGTGTTGAAGAAGTCATATCAACAGTTGTAGTCGGAGGAACAACTTCTAGACCAAATCTAGAATTAAAGCCTTCTTCTTGGTTGGATTCATTTATATTAAACTATTTTATCCTCTCTTCTACTTACTAGAGAACTTAATCTTAGATTGCTCAACTTCTTAAAAAAATCATCCTTAAAATAATATTTTTCTACTCCAATAGTTTTTGAAGGATGTAAAGGTAGCTTCTTTCTCTTGTTTTTAATCACGACGTGCTTCAAATTTTGATCTCGTTGCAGCTTAATTTAGCTAGCCGATGGACTAATTTGCAAAACTGTTAAAGGTTTAGGGTTTTTCCATTGATGAATCTATGTGTATTTTGATGTTTAATGATAGAAAATGTATGGTTGTTGTTAGATAAACAACATTTGTTAAGTGATTTTAGTAAAATGTCCAAATAGGGATTAAATTGTGAAATGTGTAAAATTTATGGTTAATTTGTGAAATAAATGAAAAAATTGGGCTACTAGGGACCTAATTGAAATTCGGATAACATGGGTTTAGGTTGAATTGCATGAATTTGTATTTTTATGAGATAAGGACTAAATTGTAAAAATGTTAAAATATTAGGGACAAAAGTGTAAAGTTGCTATAATGTGCATTTTTGGGCTAAATTGAATAGGTTGGTGATTAAATGAGTTAAATTTTATATCATATAGATCAAGAAAAGCAAAATTCTGATTTAGATCGAGGAAAGAACAAGGTTTTGGACTAATCGATTCGTTTTGTCATTTTTGCATTTGAGGTAAGTTCGTATGTAATAAGCATTATTATATTTGTATTTTAAATGCTTTGGTATTACATAAATTGTGAATACAACCTTGTGGATATATTCGACAATGATTCGGCAAATGAGAAATCCCGATTGAACCTTAGGAATAGATTAGGATACAAATGACATGTCATTAGGGGTTATGTGATTTGGGTGCTGGTTCGTGCGTCCTACCGGTGGCTGAGTTATCAAGCCCGTGTTGCGGATACTCGTCAGCTTGTGTGAGTAGCACTGTGTAGCTTCGTCATAACCATCAGCTTGTGTGAGGAGACTCGTTGATAGCTCGAGAGTGAGCATTATATGTGATACGAGATTGAGATAGCTTTGGCTATGTATGTGACACTGAGGGTGCGAGATTCCTGAGTATCCGATAGTATTTTGAATGGTTCAACGGGTATATCAAAGACATGGTTGAGTATGAGACTAATAAGAGGTGGTACAAGTATGTACATGAACCGTATAAGTTTTTAATTGAAGAAACTTGTGAATTTCATATCTAATCTTATGTTTGAATATGTGGAAGGTTGGTTAGCTAATATGAATTATGTGTTGATATAGTAAATTGATTGAATTGTGTATTTATGATTAATTGAGTTTATTTCATACGAGCTTACTATGTTTTATAGCTTACTTTGTTTATTTTCTTATGTTTTATAGTGAAATCAAAGCTAGCTCGGATTCGGGAATCGTTGGAGACTTCATCACACTATCCAACTATCACTTAAGTACTTTTGAAGTTAAGTATTTTGAGTATATGGCATGTATAGGGACTTTGGTCATGTTGGTATATGTGTTGTTAATGAATTTAGTCATTTGAAATGGCTTGTAAATATTAAGAGTTTGGTTTTGTCTATAGCCATGAGAATTGGTTTAATTTGGTTGATTTGATTGTGTGTATATATATATATGTGCATATGGGTTGTGTTGTAAGTTTGTTGATGGATGTATGATGCTTGTTGATTATAGGTATTGTGGATATCAAATGGTTGATGTTTGAGAACTAGTATGCTTATTTGTTTAGACAAAATGATGCATAATTATAAGATGCAATTTAAGTGATTTGTGATTTTGAGTTAGCATGAATAAGATTATCAAATTTGACTTGTGTAACACCCAATTATCCGTGTTTTACTAATATATGTTCATATATCACAATTTACTCATTTGTACAAGGGAACATTTAAGGTTCGATAGAATTTTAAAAGTAAAATCTAAAACTTAACAAGTATCGTTACCCAACTAAAATCCTGATTTTTAGTGTAATGATTTAACCCCTATTGACCGTGAACACATTCATAAAAAAAATTAATTTAAGGCATCTCACAAGTACCACATTCTAATTCGAGTTGATTAATCTATAGGATTGATAAGTTAAAACATTTAAAGATTTATATATGAATATACATAAACTTTAGCCATATTCGTATGGCCTAAAATACAAAATATATATCAGATTTACGAACTTCCCAAAATTTCTAAGCTATACATGCCATAATGTCTACTAAGTTTTAAACAAAAGTACCAAGAGGTTCGACAAAAGTGATGATGACTTCTTGATGGTTCCCAAGCCTTTCTTGAATAGTCGATCTATGTCAAAACATAACAAAACAAGCCAAATCAAGTGAGTTGTTAACTCAGTAAGTCCTAAGAAAATTTTACACTATGATAAATCAACCATTTATAAACTAAATGATTAACTAGATAATAACCGAATTCAACCAAGGTGTTCACAAAGAAACATTAAGTTATAAACATACCCTTTTATCTTTTGTTTCATGCTTACCGAATTCACCATGCATAACTACTCTATTTACACATAAATAAAATACCATAGCCCTTGCCATATACTACCATTGCCGTATATATGTATATGTATCCATACTTAGTGCTTGATTTGCAAGCTGCACACATAGTGCTTTGGCCTATTCGCACACATAGTGCATTATTTTTCTCGCACACACACAAAGCCACTTAACCTCGCACACATAGTGCCGTAATTCTTTATCTTTAGTCATCTCATTATCATAGATTGATCAAAGATTTAGCAATCTATTCCCAATGATTTAAACATACTATGTTATCCTATCTAACATAATTTACTTAAGGACTTACCTTTTTACTCGGATGAACAACTTCGATCGGTTACTCAATTGCTTTTGCTTTCCCTTTTTCCGATCTTGGCTCCTTTTGATCTTGAGCTCCAACTCCAGCTTCAAACAAATAAAACAATTTGATCATCGTAACACCAATTTATACTTCTACCTCATATACACACACAATGATTCGGCATTTGCTTAAACATACTTTAAATTAAATTTTCAATTTAATGCTTATCCAACATGCTTCTCATCTACTCCAATCATTCACTATACCTCAAGATCAATTTCTAATTTCACCTTATTATCCATTTACATTATCAAACTCGTATTTCTTTAATTTCATAATTCTACATCTCAAAGTCCATTTTAATTACCCTATCTAACCAAATTTAGATTCGCAAACACTCACATATATATCATCTCAAGTTAATTTAGCTAAATTCTATTTATTACTTAAACTAAAGTATGCACTTAACCTACTATAGCTTATTCGACACAATGAACTATTTCCTATAAAGTAAAATAGCAACCAAAAATGAACATTTCATTCAAGACCACCTATGACCGAAAACACAATGTACTACTCATCTAATCATTCAACAAGCTCAACTTTCTTTTCTCATAGAAAAATTTTAGAACACATGAAAGACAACTTCCAATTCTACTATTATGATATACGGTTTAGAGCCTCAAAATACCATAGAGTTTGGTTTCTTTAGACATGGCCAAGAAGTGCATTTCAATTTAACTTAAGCATTTAGAAATAGATTTTCCAAAAACACTTCAAAACTCACCTTCAAATGACCATGAGTGTGTGCCGAATTGCCCTAATGAGCTTCCCTCTCTTTTTTTCTCCCCCTTTTGTTTCGGTTTTCACTCAAGGAAGAAGATGAACACCTCCCCTTTCATCTTTTATTTTATTAATCTTTTTATTCCCAATATTTTATTTCGTTACAAATTAAATATACTAAATTAACTTAAGTTAGTGGAATGTATCATTGTTTGGTCGACCACTAAACATAAAAATGGATATTTGACATGCAACTCCATGTCTTCCACTTTATTGTCATTTAAGCCTTACAAATTGGCCTATCATCTTTCCTAAATTTTTCAATTAAGTCATTTCAAGCAAATTCTCATGCCTAAGGCTAATTTTAAAGTATTTAATTTGTCACATTTATATTATCATACATAAATATGTGCAATTAAGTCAAAAGTAAATTTTTATGAATCGGTTTTGTGGTCCCGAAACCACATTCCGACTAGGGCCTAATTAGGAATGTTACAACTCTCCCCCACTTAAAGAATTTTTGTCCCCGAAAATCTTGCCAATGATTAAATTCAGGTATCGTTCTTTCATAGACTTCTCGGTTTCCCAGGTAGCCTCTTCAATCCCGTGTTTAAGCCATAACACCTTTACTAAAGGAACCTTTTTGTTTCGTAACTCTTTCACCTCGCGAGCTAGGATACGGAGCGGTTGTTCTTCATAACTCAAATCGGATTTAATTTCAACCTCTACTGGACTAATTATGTGCGAAGGATCGGATCTATAACGTCGAAGCATCGAAACATGAAAAACGTTGTGAATCCTTTCAAGTTCAGGGGGCAAAATTAATCTGTATGCGACTGGTCCAATTCGTTCAGATATCTCATACGGTCCGATAAACCTCGGACTCAATTTGCCTTTTCGACCAAATCTGAGTATTTTTTCCAAGGTGAGACTTTAAGAAATACCTTGTCTTCGACCTGATATGCAATGTCTTTCCTTTTCAAATCCGCGTACGACTTCTGTCGATCTGAAGCCGCTTTCAAACTTTCACTGATTATCTTTACTTTCTGTTCAGCGTCCTTGATCAAATCAACTCCGAAGATTTTACCCTCACTAAGTTCAGTCCAAAACAATGGAGTATGGCATTTTCGACCATATAAGGCCTCGTATGGTGCCATTTTAATGCTTGATTGAAAGCTATTGTTGTAAGCAAATTCAATCAAGGGTAAATATCGTTCCCACGAACCACCAAATTCAAGGATGCAACATCTCAACATATCCTCGAGTATTTGAATAGTCCGTTCCGATTGACCATCAGTCTGGGGGTGAAAAGCGGTGCTAAAATGCAACTTAGTACCCAAAGCTTCTTGTATTTTTTTCCATAATTGCGATGTAAATCTTGGATCTCTATCTGACACAATAGAAATAGGTACTCCATGCAACTTCACAATATGAGAAATATACAACTCGGCTAGCTTATCAAGTGAATAATCCATACGTACGGAAATAAAATGAGCCGACTTTGTCAATCTATCTACGATAACCCAGATCGCATCTTTCTTGCTTGATGATAACGGCAACCCAGATACAAAATCCATCGTTATTCGATCCCATTTCCATTCGGGTATCATGATCGGCTGTAGTAATCCTGAAGGTACTTGATGTTCCGCTTTCACTTGTTGACATACCAAACACTTCGAAACAAAATCGGAAATGTCTCGCTTCATACCAGACCACCAAAACTAGCATTTTAGGTCATTGTACATTTTCGGGCTACCAGGATGAATCGACATTCGGCTATTATGAGCTTCATTTAAAATCATCGAGATAATTTCTGAATTTCTTGGAACACACAATCGGTTTCTGAACCTTAAACAGTCGTCGTCATCAATTTGAAATTCTGATTCCATACCCGTGGCACATTCAGCTCGTTTAGCAACCATTTCACCATCGACTTTTTGAGCTTCACTAATTTGATGAATCCACTGTGGTCTAACCTTTAATTCTGCTACCAACGCACTATCGGATAGAGCGGACAAGTGAACATTCATAGCTCGTAGAGCAAACAGTGATTTGCGACTTAACGCATCAAAAATTCGTTAGCCTTTCCGGGTGATAGTCTATGACCAAACTTATAATCTTTCAACAACTCGAGCCAACGTCTTTGTCGCAAATTCAATTCTCTCTCGAGTCATCAAATATTTGAGGCTTTTATGATCCGAGTATACATGACACCTCTCACCAAACAAGTAATGTCGCCATATTTTCAAAGCGAAAACAATTGCAATTAACTCGAGATCATGAGTCGGATAGTTCTTCTCATGCGGCTTTAGTTGTCTTGACGCATATGCCACCACCACTCGACCCTCTTGCATCAACACACAACCCACCCAAGCAAAGACGCATCACTTTGTATATGACAAACTCTTTACCGGATTCGGGTTGTACTAGCACTCGAGCTTGATTAAATAAGTTTTCATTGATCGAAACTTCTCGACATTTTTCTCGACCAAACAAACTTAACATCCTTCTCAAGTAGTCTTGTCATTGGTGTGGCTATCGTCGAAAATCCCTTTACAAAGCGTCAGTAATAACCATGAGTCCCAAAAAGCTCGAACTTCGCAATATTTCTGGAGACTTCCAATTAAGTATGGTTTGTAATTTTACTCGGATCAACTCGAATACCGTCGCGCATACCACATGACCCAAAAACTAACTTCTCTCAACGAAATTCACATTTATCGAACTTAGCATACAATTGCTTATCCCGCAAAATCCGTAACACTACTCTCGTGTGCTCGGCATGTTCTGCTTTCATTTCTTGAATAGACCAAAATGTCATCGATAAACACAACTACAAATCTATCCAAATATGGTCTGAAAATCCGATTCATCAAATCCATAAATACCGCGGGGCATTAGTAAGTCCAAATGGCATCACTAAGAACTCATAGTGACCATATCTCGCTCAAAGCGCTTTTGGGTATATACGAGTCTCTAACTCGCATGGCCGATAATAACCCGATCTCAAATCTATCTTCAAAATCAGAGGCCCCTTTCAGTTGATCGAATAAATCATCAATATGCGGTAACGGATATTTATTCTTTATTGTCACTTTATTCAATTGACGATAATCGATGCATAATCGCTTTGTTCCATCCTTCTTTTTCACAAACAATACTGGTGCACCCCAAGGTGAGGAACTTGGACGAGCGAAACCTCTATCTGTCAATTCTTGCAACTGAGTTTTCAATTCTTTCAATTCAGTTGGTGCCATACGATACGGAGCTGCAGAAATCGGTGTAGTCCCAGGTACAAGTTCAATGCCAAACTCTACCTCCCGAACAGGTGGTAATCCCGGTAGTTCCTCGGGAAAAACATCCGGATAATCACAGACCACTGGTACTGATTCAAGCTTCTTTTCTAACTCTTTGTTGTCAAATACGTATGCCAAGTATACCTCACACCCCTTTCTCACATATTTTTGAGCCAATATCGAGGATATAACTGTTGGTAACCCGATCCTATCAGTAGACTCAACTCGGACTATCTCACCGTTTGCGCATCTCAAATCGATAGTCTTTCTTTTGCAATTCACTATTGCATCATGGACGGTCAACCAATCCATACCAAGAATAACATCAAATTCATCAAACGGTAAAAGCATCAAATCAGCTGGAAAGGAGGAGCCTCTGACTACTAAGGGACATTTCTTGCATACTTTATCCACAAGTACGTAACGACCCAAGGGATTTGACACTTGGATTACGAACTCAGTAGACTCGACAGGTAGAGTCTTACTGGATACTAAGGTCTCACATATATATGAATGAGTAGAACCAAGGTCAATCAATGCAATGACATCAGTATTAAAGAGAGTAAATGTACCAGTGATAACATCAGGAGAAGATGCTTCCTCCCGTGCACGGATGGCATAAGCTCTGGCAGGAGCACGAATCTCAGATCGATCAGCAGTATCAGAAATCCCTCTCTGACCGCCACTTCTACCTCCGGTATTTCTCGATGGTCTACCTCTAGCTGTTGCGCCGGTCGATCTTGTACCTTGTACCTTATTCTTCTCATCAGGTTCCGTACAATCTCGAATGAAATGATCCCGCGATCCGTATCTATAACAAGCTCGGTTAATAGACTTACCCCAACATTCACCTACATGTCGTCTTCCACATTGTGTGCATTCGGGTTTTTCTTGTCGGCTGTTACCAACACTAGCAACAGAACTAACTCGAGAATCCGTTAACGGTCGCTCCCTAATAGAAATTCTTCTAGCCGTCTTTGATTTGCTCGTATCGTCCCTGAATTTCTTTGGTGTGACAACCCTAATTTGACCCTAGTCGAAAAGTGGTTTCGGGACCACAAAACCGAGTTATAAAAATAATTATAAATTATGTTTCATGATTTCGAAGTAAGCAAATACGAGTGTGAAAATTTCAAGCTTCGATTTGGTCATTTGCATGTGAATTTTTTTCAATAGGACTAAAATATGACACTTTTGAAATGTGATAGGCTAATTTTGAGTGAGTAGATAATGCATGTGTTTAAAGGAATGGTTTTGCATGTTAAATTGCCCATTTTGAGCTAGTGGCCAGCCATGTACTAATCATGTTATAAAATATGAATTTTATATTGGTTTTATTTAGCTAAGTGATAAAATAACATGAAGTAATGAAATAAAATAAAGAATTAAAATAGCTAGTGGGTGAAAATAACAAAGTTAACACCTTGTTCATCCCAAAAACCGAATGTGAAGGAGAGTTGGGGAGAAGAACCATTCGGTCACTAAAATCATCTTCAAGGTATGAGATTCATGTGATTTTTTTTTTTGAATTGCTTGATAAATTTGAACTATTGCCAAGTTCTTTAGGTAACCCATGTTAGAGATTTTGATATTAGGATGTCTAGCACATTCGGCCATGATAGTTGAGGATTGGGGATTTTTATTTCTTGTTGAATTGGATGATTCTTGGTGTGTGAGTGTTTGAACTAGCTAAGGATCAAAAGAAAAGATGCAAGGTACAAGAAGAAAGGATCGGCTACTATGGTTGATGCTAATGCCGAATGTGAAAATGATATATGTGGATAATATATGTGATTTGAGTTAATAATGTGAAAAGAATATGAAGTTATATTATAATTGATTAGGTATTAAGTTAAAAATTGCTAAAATTTCCATTTCTTTAGCCGAATATGTGAATGATCATTGAAGAGTTTGTGGATGGATATAGGTGAACTTGGTAAGAGCATTCGGCATAGTGTATAATGATATAAAGATGTTAGAAATTATTTTTGATTAGGAGTATGTATAATTAAGCATATAATAGGCCTCAACATGGAAATGCATATTCAGCCATAGGAGGGAAAAAATTTGGTGTTGCATACATTCGGTTAGGGGCAAGCATATTGATGCTTTTGTCTTGGCCTACACAATCGGCTAAAGGAGAGTATGGGTTAATATGTTGAATTTATTCGTGGTTTCATATATAGGTGACCCTAATGTCTAATGTATATATATATATATATATGGGCTAAATGCCTTGAGTTCCTCTTTTCGATACTTAAGCGACAAAATCAATTTATTTGTTAAATTAAGCTCAAGAGCAAAGGGGAGCTAAATCCGATAAAGGGAAGGAAAAAGTGGTCGAATAGTCATCGGAGTCATACGACAACATCCGAGGTAAGTTTTCGAGTAACGAGACTTAGTTGTTGATCTGATTAAGTCATAATGTATGAGCATAACAAATATAGGGCGATATGATGATTCTACTTGAATTATTTGATGAGTTACTTAGTCTATACGTATGAAGGGTAGCCGTATGTGTATGGAGATCGTGTTGTAAAGCAAACTAAACCATGCTGGTTTGTATGTGCTAGTGAACCGGAAATGGGATTGCTTGATACGTGAATTGTGTTTGAAACTTATTATGAAAATGAAAAATAGATGTGTCGTGAATTATTTATATGTACATGAATATTTGGATGTTAACCGGGCTAAGTCCCGAAGGCTTTTGTGCGAGTTGTTAGTTCCGGGCTAAGTCCCGAAGGCATTTGTGCGAGTTGCTATATCCGGGCTATGTCCCGAAGGCTTTAATGCGAGTTGCTATATCCGGGCTACGTCCCGAAGGCATTTGTGCAAATTACTATATCCGGTTATGTTCCGAAGGCATTCGAGCGAGAAACTATATCCGGTTAAACCCCGAAGGTACTTGGCTTGAGAATGAGTGATCTTGCTGTCATAGTTTCAATTAATATGCACGTGAAATCCCAATGATGAGGTATGTTTCATATATGCATTGATTTAGTTGATCCCTTGCAAATAGTACTCACTCAGTCGATAAATGAGTTACCGGTCTTTGGTTAAGTTAATCTTTTGTGTATGAATATAAAGGTTGGTAATATGGAATAAGTATGATATTGAGAATTTGTGCATATAAAATTATCCGTTTAGCTATACAAGGTTACATTATAATTGTGTTTAATTTCATAGCTCAAAACTTACTAAGCATTAAATGCTTACTCCGCTTTTTCCTTGAATCTGCTGCTTTATAGATTTTGGTTCGTCACCTATCGGACTCGGACTGTCCGAAGTTGAAGTCGCCCACACTATCAAAGCCCCTTTCGGTACTCTTTTGGTTGAACTTTGAAATGGCATGTATAGGACTACCCTTGTTGATGTTTGTCTTACACCTTTCGGTTTTGTATAAGTTTGATAGTCATGCGAAAATGGCTTATATATATATGTTTTGAGTATATTGATATAATCTTCGTATGTATATATGGTTACTGAGAAGTGTGGATATGCTTGGCAATGATTGACCATTGGGATGGTTAATCATAATCCTATTTTGTGCTATATATATATATACTAAAGGGTTAGTTAAATCATGGAAACTAAGTAATAGGTAAAGTCTACCCTAAAGGCAGATATTGGCAGCATCAGTAGTGTCAATTTGAAAAATCACTAAAATTAGTAGGAATGGAGTTAATTAGTAAATAAATTATGAAAACAAACCTTGATGAATCTACTTTCATATGGAAGAAACGAAACGGCCAAATGAGTCAGATGTTAAGAGATATTTAGGTTTTCATGGAACAGGGTTAGAACGATTTCTGGATCCCCTGTTCTGACTTTGAAAATTTGTTATAAATTAACCAGAGATAATTAGAAGTCATGCCCCATATGTACAGATTCCTTGTTGAGTCTAGTTTCTTTAGAAACAAACGACACATGATTTGAAGCCCTGTATAGAAAGATACCTAATTTACAATGCATGAAGGTCTGTGTAGTCGAATCCTGTAACAGGGGAGACTTAATCTAATAAACTGTACCGTTTGGCCCGATCAAAAATTCTAGAAAAAAATGTGTAGATAGATATATGAGTCTAGTTTCAGGGAAAATTTACGGAATAAGTTTTCGAGCTTCGAAACTCGAGATATGATTTTAAAAGTGGCCGTGATGCAGTTAGCCAGCATGTCTGAAATTTAAAAAAAAAGAAAAAGAAAATGAACCGTGCAGTCAATGTAATAAGTCCGTAATTACCTCGTGTTCAACCCCGGTAACGGTCTCGGGTACGGGGTGTTACATTTTATTGGTATCAGAGCTACGGTTTAGTCGATTTTAGAACTACCGTAATATGTTTGGGTCTAGCTATACATGCCATTTTGTGATTATTTGATAGTGTGGTGATTTCTGACAATTGAAAATGTGTTTATTATAGTAATGGATCCTGATCCCGACCGAGCGGTAGCTGATGACCTTGAGAGTGTAGCGCCTGCTCCTGCACTAGGGACAGCTCCGGCGAACTCTCAACCTATTGCTAGTAATCCGAATGATGAAGCTAGACAAGCTTTCTATAGCGTGATGAATGATTGGTTCAACCAATACATTCGAACTAATACGACTATACCACAACCTCCATTCCCGACTAATGCCACCACCCCGCACCTACAATACCTCCGACAGAATCGACCAAATAAGGTCAAGTAAACCCCAGATTGACAAGATTCGAAAACAGGCTACTCGAATTTAAGGCTACAGATAGCGATGATGCCGAGCAAGTGAATTTTGGTTGGATAATACTATCCGGTACTTGATGAACTATCTTGCACACCCGAGGAATGTCTAAAGTGTACTATCTCTCCGCACTACGTGATTCTCGCCTATTATTGGTGGAATACGTTGATTTCTGTTGCCCCCAGAGTGGGGTAACTTGGGAGTTTTTCCAAACCGAGTTCCGAAAAAAGTATATCACCAGAGATTTATTGATCAAAAACGAAAGGAATTTCTTGAACTTAAACAAGGTTCTATGACTGAGTCTCGATTATGAGCGAAAGTTTGTGAGGCTTAGCCAGACGCTCGAGAATGTGTTTCTTCAGAAGCTATAATGTGTAAACGGTTTGAAGATGGTTTGAATGAAGATATAAAATTGTATGTTGGCATTTTAGAGATCAGAGAGTTTGTAGTGCTTGTCGAGCGAGCTTGCAAAGCCGAAGAGCTCGGTAAGGAGAAAAGAAAAGCTGAATTGGGAGCCAAAGAGTTTCGTAAGAGGTCATCGGGAAAGCCCTTTCAACAGTCATCGAATAAATTTAGAGATGATTCTGGCCGATCCAAAGACACTTCGGGTTTTTCAAGACGAGATCGCGATCGACCTCCTGTGAGTACACGAGTCACTTCGGTTGCTAGTGTGGGAAATGATCGTCGGGACAGGTCAGAGTGTTAGCATTGTGGTAAATGGCATTCGGGGAGTTGTAGATTCCATGACCGCTCCTGCTATAAGTGTGGATCAGCTGACCACTTTATCAAGGATTGTCCGAGACTGTCTGAGCAGAATGTAAATCAGAGTGGGAAACCGGGTGTTACTACTGTTCGTGGTAGACCATCTAGAAATGCGGGGAATGCTAGCGGAGGTCAGAAAGGATCTAGAGATGTCACAACCAGATCTGAGGCTCGTGCTCCAGCTAGAGCTTATGCTATATGCGCACGCGAGGATGCCTCTTCGCCAGATGTTATTACGGGTACTTTTACTCTCTTTGATACTGATGTGATTGCTTTGATAGACCCCGGTTCTACTCATTCATATGTATGTGAAACCTTAGCATCCAGTAAGACTCTACCTGTTGAGTCTACTGAGTTTGTAATTCGGGTGTCAAATCCCTTGGGTCGTTACGTGCTTGTCGACAAAGTGTGCAAGAAATGTCCTCTAGTAATCCGAGGTTTCTGTTTTCCAGCCGATTTGATGCTTTTACCGTTTGACGAATTTGATGTTATCCTCGGTATGGATTGGTTGACCGTACATGACGCAATTGTAAATTGCAAAAGAAAAACCATCTATTTGAGATGTGTAAATAACGAGATAATCCGAGTCGAGTCTACTGACTTGAATAGGTTGCCAGCTGTAATATTGTCGATGCTGGCTCAGAAATGTGTAAGAAAGGGGTGTGAAACATACCTTGCGTATGTACTGAATGACAAAGAGTTAGAAAAGAAGCCTAAATCTGTACCAGTGGTTTGTGAATACTCTGATGTTTTTCCCGAAGAATTACCGGGTTTACCACCTGTTCGGGAGGTAGAGTTTGGCATCAAGCTTATACCTGGGACTACACCGATTTCGATAGCTCCGTATCGTATGGCACCAATGGAATTAAAGGAATTGAAAGCTCAATTGCAAGAGTTGACAGATAAAGGTTTCGCTCGACCAAGTTTCTCACCTTGGGGTGCACCAGTATTGTTTGTGAAAAAGAAGGACGGAACCATGAGGTTGTGCATTGGTTATCGTCAGCTGAATAAAGTGACGATAAAGAATAAATATCCGTTACCACGTATTGATGATTTGTTTGACCAACTAAAAGGAGCCTCGGTGTTTTCAAAGATAGATTTGAGATCGGGTTATTATCAGCTGCGAGTTCGAGATTCGGATATACCTAAAATTGCTTTCAGAACGAGATACGGCCACTACGAGTTTTTAGTGATGCCGTTTGGGCTCACTAATGCCCCTGCGGTGTTTATGGATTTGATGAATCGAATCTTCAGACAGTATTTGGACCGGTTCGTAGTTGTGTTTATTGATGACATCTTGGTCTATTCTAGGGATGAGACCGAACATGCCGAGCACCTGAGATTAGTGTTGCGAATTTTACGGGATAAACAGTTATATGCTAAGTTCAGTAAGTGTGAGTTTTGGTTAAGAGAAGTTAGCTTTTTGGGTCATGTGGTATCTGCATTGGGTATTCGAGTTGATCCGAATAAAATTTCAGTCATACTTAACTAGAAGCCTCCGAGAAATATTACTGAGGTTCAAGCTTTTTGGGACTTGCCGATTACTATCGACGATTTGTAAAAGGTTTCTCGATGATAGCCACACCAATGACGGTTAGTTCAAAAAGATGTTAAGTTCGAATGGACGGATAAATGTCGAAAAAGTTTTGATCAATCGAAAGCCTATTTGATCAAGCTCCAATCTTAGTGCAAAATTTCAATCGGGCAAAGAATTTGTCATTTATAGTGATGCTTCCTACTTGGATTGGGTTGCGTATTGATGCAAGAAGGTCGAGTTGTGGCATATGCGTCGAGACAATTAAAGCCACATGAGAAAAATTATCCGACTCATGATCTCGAATTAGCTGTCATTGTATTCGCCTTGAAAATATGGCGACATTACTTATTTGGTGAGAAGTGCCATGTGTTTTTGGATCACAAAAGTCTCAAATATTTGATGACCCAAAGAGACTTAAATCTGCGACAAAGACGTTGGCTTGAGTTGTTAAAAGATTATGAGCTTGTTATTGACTATCACCCGGGAAAGGCTAATGTGGTTGCGGATGCCTTAAGTCGTAAATCACCGCTTTTTTACGAGCAATGAATGTACATTTGTCTATTTTATCCGACAATGTGTTAGTGGCGTAATTAAAGGCCAAACCATTGTTGATTCATCAAATTCGTGAAGCTCGTAAAATTGATGAAGAATTGGTTGCAAAACGTCTTTGAATGTGTTCGAATATGGAATCGGAGTTTCAACTTGATGAGGACGATTGTTTGAGGTTCGAAGTCGGTTGTGTGTTCCAAGAAATGCGTAACTCATTTCGATGATTTTGAACGGCTCATTGTGGTCGAATGTCACTTCACCCGGGGAGTACGAAAATGTACAACGATCTGAGACGTCAGTTTTGGTGGCATGGTATGAAACGAGACATTTTCGAATTTGTTTCGAAGTGTTTAATATGTCAGCAAGTGAAGGCAGAGCATCAAGTGCCTACGGGTTTACTTCAGCCGATCATGATACCTGAATGGAAATGGGATCGAGTCACGATGGATTTTATATCTGGGTTGCCATTGTCGACAAGTAAGAAAGATGCGATTTGGGTTGTTGTTGATAGACTGACTAAGTCGGCTCATTTTATCCCCGTACGTACGGATTTTTCATTGGATAAACTAGCTGAATTGTATGTTTCTCAGATCGTGAGACTACACGGGGTACCGATTTCTATTGTGTCGGACAGAGATCCGAGATTCACCTCACGATTTTGGAAGAAATTGCAAGAAGCTTTGGGTACCAAGCTGCATTTTAGCACATTTTCCATCCACAAACTGATGGTCAATCCGAGCGGATAATTCAGATACTTGAGGATATGTTGAGATGTTGCATCCTTGAGTTTAGTGGCTCATGGGAGCGGTATTTACCTTTGATTGAGTTCGCTTACAACAATAGTTTTCAATCAAGTATTAAGATGGCACCTTATGAAGCTTTGTACGGGCGTAAATGCCGTACGCCATTGTTTTGGACCGAGCTCGGTGAAAGCAAAATTTTCGAGTGGATTTGATTAAAGATGCTGAAACAGAAAGTAAGAATAATTCGTGATAATCTGAAGGCAGCATCAGATCGTCAGAAATCGTATGCGGACTTAAAACGAAGAGATATTGAGTATCAGGTGGGAGACAAAGTGTTTCTTAAGGTCTCACATTGGAAAAAGATACTTAGATTTGGCCGTAAAGGCAAACTGAGTCCGAGGTTCATAGGGCCATATGAAGTATCCGAACGAATTGGTCCAGTTGCGTATAGATTGATTTTGCCCCCTGAACTTGAAAGGATTCACAATGTTTTTCATGTATCAATGCTTCGACGTTATAGATCTGATCCTTCGCACATAATTACTCCATCAGAGGTTGAAATTCAATCTGATTTGAGTTATGAAGAAGAACCGATTCGTATCCTAGCTCGTGAAGTGAAAGAGTTGAGAAACAAAAAGGTTCCTTTAGTAAAGGTGTTATGGCTCAAACACGGAATTGAGGAAGCTACTTGGGAAACTGAAACATCTATGGAGGAACGATATCCAAATTTATTCACTGGTAAGATTTTCAGGGACGAAAATTTCTTAAGTGGGGGAGAGTTGTGACAACCCTAATTTGACCCTAGTCGAAAAGTGGTTTCGGGACCACAAAACCGAGTTATAAAAATAATTATAAATTATGTTTCATGATTTCGAAGTAAGCAAATACGAGTGTGAAAATTTCAAGCTTCGATTTAGTCATTTGCATGTGAATTTTTTTCAATAGGACTAAAATATGACACTTTTGAAATGTGATAGGCTAATTTTGAGTGAGTAGATAATGCATGTGTTTAAAGGAATGGTTTTGCATGTTAAATTGCCCATTTTGAGCTAGTGGCCGGCCATGTACTAATCATGTTATAAAATATGAATTTTATATTGGTTTTATTTAGCTAAGTGATAAAATAACATGAAGTAATGAAATAAAATAAAGAATTAAAATAGCTAGTGGGTGAAAATAACAAAGTTAACACCTTGTTCATCCCAAAAACCGAATGTGAAGGAGAGTTGGGGAGAAGAACCATTCGGTCACTAAAATCATCTTCAAGGTATGAGATTCATGTGATTTTTTTTTGAATTGCTTGATAAATTTGAACTATTGCCAAGTTCTTTAGGTAACCCATGTTAGAGATTTTGATATTAGGATGTCTAGCACATTCGGCCATGATAGTTGAGGATTAGGGATTTTTATTTCTTGTTGAATTGGATGATTCTTGGTGTGTGAGTGTTTGAACTAGCTAAGGATCAAAAGAAAAGATGCAAGGTACAAGAAGAAAGGATCGGCTACTATGGTTGATGCTAATGCCGAATGTGAAAATGATATATGTGGATAATATATGTGATTTGAGTTAATAATGTGAAAAGAATATGAAGTTATATTATAATTGATTAGGTATTAAGTTAAAAATTGCTAAAATTTCCATTTCTTTAGCCAAATATGTGAATGATCATTGAAGAGTTTGTGGATGGATATAGGTGAACTTGGTAAGAGCATTCGGCATAGTGTATAATGATATAAAGATGTTAGAAATTATTTTTGATTAGGAGTATGTATAATTAAGCATATAATAGGCCTCAACATGGAAATGCATATTCGGCCATAGGAGGGAAAAAAATTTGGTGTTGCATACATTCGGTTAGGGGCAAGCATATTGATGCTTTTGTCTTGGCCTACACAATCGGCTAAAGGAGAGTATGGGTTAATATGTTGAATTGATTCGTGGTTTCATATATAGGTGACCCTAATGTCTAATGTATATATATATATATATATGGGCTAAATGCCTTGAGTTCCTCTTTTCGATACTTAAGCGACTAAATCAATTTATTTGTTAAATTAAGCTCAAGAGCAAAGGGGAGCTAAATCCGATAAAGGGAAGGAAAAAATGGTCAAATAGTCATCGGAGTCGTACGACAACATCCGAGGTAAGTTTTCGAGTAACGAGACTTAGTTTATGATCTGATTAAGTCATAATGTATGAGCATAACAAATATAGGGCGATATGATGATTCTACTTGAATTATTTGATGAGTTAGTCTATACGTATGAAGGGTAGCCGTATGTGTATGGAGATCGTGTTGTAAAGCAAACTAAACCATGCTGTTTGTATGTGGCTAGTGAGCCGAAAATGGGATTGCTTGATACGTGAATTGTGTTTGAAACTTATTATGAAAATGAAAAATAGATGTGTCGTGAATTATTTATATGTACATGAATATTTGGATGTTAACCGGCTAAGTCCCGAAGGCTTTTGTGCGAGTTGTTAGTTCCGGCTAAGTCCCAAAGGCATTTGTGCGAGTTGCTATATCCGGGCTATGTCCCGAAGGCTTTAATGCGAGTTGCTATATCCGGCTACGCTCGTCGAAGGCATTTGTGCAAATTACTATATCCGGTTATGTTCAAAGGCATTCGAGCGAGAAACTATATCCGGTTAAACCCCAAAGGTACTTGGCTTGAGAATGAGTGATCTTGCTGTCATAGTTTCAATTAATATGCACGTGAAATCCCAATGATGAGGTATGTTTCGTATATGCATTGATTTAGTTGATCCCTTGCAAATAGTACTCACTCAGTCGATAAATGAGTTACCGGTCTTTGGTTAAGTTAATCTTTTGTGTATGAATATAAAGGTTGGTAATATGGAATAAGTATGATATTGAGAATTTGTGCATATAAAATTATCCGTTTAGCTATACAAGGTTACATTATAATTGTGTTTAATTTCATAGCTCAAAACTTACTAAGCATTAAATGCTTACTCCGTTTTTCCTTGAATCTCTGTTTTATAGATTTTGGTTAGTCAGCTATCGGACTCGGGACTGTCGAAGTTGAAGTCGTCCACACTATCAAAGCCCTTTTCGGTACTCTTTTGGTTGAACTTTGAAATGGCATGTATAGGACTACCCTTGTTGATGTTTGTCTTACACCTTTGGGTTTTGTATAAGTTTGATAGTCATGCGAAAATGGCTTATATATATATGTTTTGAGTATATTGATATAATCTTCGTGTATGTATATGGTTACTGAGAAGTGTGGATATGCTTGGCAATGATTGACCATTGGGATGGTTAATCATAATCCTATTTTGTGCTATATATATATATACTAAAGGGTTAGTTAAATCATGGAAACTAAGTAATAGGTAAAGTCTACCCTAAAGGCAGATATTGGCAGCATCAGTAGTGTCAGTTTGAAAAATCGTTAAAATTAGTAGGAATGGAGTTAATTAGTGAATAAATTATGAAAACAAACCTTGATGAATCTACTTTCATATGGAAGAAACGAAACGGCCAAATGAGTCAGATGTTAAGAGATATTTAGGTTTTCATGGAACAGGGCCAGAACGATTTCTGGATCCCCTGTTCTGACTTTGAAAATTTGCTATAAATTAAAAAGAGATAATTAGAAGTCATGCCCCATATGTACAGATTCCTTGTTGAGTCTAGTTTCTTTAGAAACAAACGACACATGATTTGAAGCCCTGTATAGGAAGATACCTAATTTGCAATGCATGAAGGTCTGTGTAGTCGAATCCTGTAACAGGGGAGACTTAATATAATAAACTGTACCGTTTGGCCTGATAAAAAATCCTAGAAAAAAATGTGTAGATAGATATATGAGTCTAGTTTCAGGGAAAATTTACGGAATAAGTTTTCGAGCTTCGGAACTCGAGATATAATTTTAAAAGTGGCCGTGATGCAGTTAGCCAGCATGTCTGAAATTTAAAAAAAAAAAAAAGAAAAGAAAATGAACCGTGCAGTCAATGTAATAAGTCCGTAATTACCTCGTGTTCAACCCCGATAACGGTCTCGGGTACGGGGTGTTACATTTGGATTCGAGAAAGTAGTTTTACCCGCCATTCTTTTACGAAAGTCTCTGGCTTCAGATTCAGCTTTCTTTTTCTCCTTCCCGAGCTCTTCAGCCTTGCATGCTCGTTCAACCAGTGTTACAAATTCCTTTATTTCTAAAATACCCACCAGTAATTTTAAATCTTCATTCAATCCTTCTTCAAATCTTTTACACATAGCGACTTCATTAGCTACACACTCCCGAGCATATCGACTGAGTCTTACAAACTCGCGCTCGTATTCAGATACCGTCAAACGACCTTGTTTGAGCTCCAAAAATTCTTTACGCTTTTGGTCAGTGAATCGTTGACTAATATACTTCTTTCGAATTCATGCGAAAGAAGTCCCAAATGCTTTTCGTTCCTTGAACAATAGAAATCGAGTTCTCCACCAATAGTAGGCCGAGTCCCGCATTAAGGATATAGCACACTTTAGGCACTCTTCTAGTGTGCACGAAAGCTCTTCGAAAACACGAATGGTGTTATCAAGCCAGAACTCGGCCCTTTTAGCGTCATCAGTAGCTGTAGCTCGAAATTCCTCAGCCCCGCGCTTTCTCACTAAATCTACAGGAGGTTTACTCAGTCTCAAAGGATCAATAGTCGTTGGTATGACAGGAACCTGAGGCGGATTATTTAAGTTCGGAAATGGTTGAGCAGCCGGGTTAGCCCGGGCGTATTGTGCGACCCATTCGTTCATCATAGAAAAGAAGGCTTGTTTTGCCCCATCATCTTGATTATTTGCAGATGATTGAGGTTCAGCAGGCGGTGTTCCTTGTGCAGGAGCAGCCGCTACACTTTCAACATCATCCGCCAAGGCTCTCTCTAAATTGGGTTCCATCCACTAATCAAAACAACAATTTCAACCGTCAAAAGCCATCACACTATCATATATTAACATTAAGGCATGTATAGCTAGACTCATACACGCTACGGTAGTCTTAGAACTAACTAAACTGTAGCTCTGATACCAATAAAATGTAACACCCAATTGTCCGTGTTTTACTAATATATGTTCAAATATCACAATTTACTCATTTGTACAAGGGAACGTTTAAGGTTCGATAGAATTTTAAAAGTAAAATCTAAAACTTAACAAGTATCGTTACCCAACTAAAATCCTGATTTTTAGTGTAATGATTTAACCCCTATTGACCGTGAACACATTCATAAAAAAAATTAATTTAAGGCATCTCACAAGTACCACATTCTAATTCGAGTTGATTAATCTATAGGATTGATAAGTTAAAACATTTAAAGATTTATATATGAATATACATAAACTTTAGCCATATTCGTATGGCCTAAAATACAAAATATATATCAGATTTACGAACTTCTCAAAATTTCTAAGCTATACATGCCATAATGTCTACTAAGTTTTAAACAAAAGTACCAAGAGGTTCGACAAAAGTGATGATGACTTCTTGATGGTTCCCAATCCTTTCTTGAATAGTCGATCTATGTCAAAACATAACAAAACAAGCCAAATCAAGTGAGTTGTTAACTCAGTAAGTCCTAAGAAAATTTTACACTATGATAAATCAACCATTTATAAACTAAATGATTAACTAGATAATAACAGAATTCAACCAAGGTGTTCACAAAGAAACATTAAGTTATAAACATACCCTTTTATCTTTTGTTTCATGCTTACCGAATTCACCATGCATAACTACTCTATTTACACATAAATAAAATACCATAGCCCTTGCCATATACTACCATTGCCATATATATGTATATGTATCCATACTTAGTGCTTGATTTGCAAGCTGCACACATAGTGCTTTGGCCTATTCGCACACATAGTGCATTATTTTTCTCGCACACACAGTGCCACTTAACCTCGCACACATAGTGCCGTAATTCTTTATCTTTAGTCATCTCATTATCATAGATTGATCAAAGATTTAGCAATCTATTCCCAATGATTTAAACATACTATGTTATCCTATCTAACATAATTTACTTAAGGACTTACCTTTTGACTCGGATGAACAACTTCGATCGGTTACTCAATTGCTTTTGCTTTCCCTTTTTCCGAACTTGGCTCCTTTTCATCTTGAGCTCCAACTCCAGCTTCAAACAAATAAAACAATTTGATCATCGTAACCCCAATTTATACTTCTACCTCATATACACACACTGATTCGGCATTTGCTTAAACATACTTCAAATTAAATTTTCAATTTAATGCTTATCCAACATGCTTCTCATCTACTCCAATCATTCACTATACCTCAAGATCAATTTCGGCAATTTCACCTTATTATCCATTTACATTATCAAACTCGTATTTCTTTAATTTCATAATTCTACATCTCAAAGTCCATTTTAATTACCCTATCTAACAAAATTTAGATTCGGCAAACACTCACATATATATCATCTCAAGTTAATTTAGCTAAATTCTATTTATTACTTAAACTAAAGTATGCACTTAACCTACTATAGCTTATTCGGCTTGCAATGAACTATTTCCTATAAAGTAAAATAGCAACCAAAAATGAACATTTCATTCAAGACCACCTATGACCGAATACACAATGTACTACTCATCTAATCATTCAACAAGCTCAACTTTCTTTTCTCATAGAAAAATTTTAGAACACATGAAAGACAACTTCCAATTCTACTATTATGATATACGGTTTAGAGCCTCAAAATACCATAGAGTTTGGTTTCTTTAGACATGGCCAAGAAGTGCATTTCAATTTAACTTAAGCATTTAGAAATAGATTTTCCAAAAACACTTCAAAACTCACCTTCAAATGACCATGAGTGTGTGCCGAATTGCCCTAATGAGCTTCCCTCTCTTTTTTTCCCCTTTTGTTTCGGTTTTCACTCAAGGAAGAAGATGAACACCTCCCCTTTCATCTTTTATTTTATTAATCTTTTTATTCCCAATATTTTATTTCATTACAAATTAAATATACTAAATTAACTTAAGTTAGTGGAATGTATCATTGTTTGGTCGGCCACTAAACATAAAAATGGATATTTGACATGCAACTCCATGTCTTCCACTTTATTGTCATTTAAGCCTTACAAATTGGCCTATCATCTTTCCTAAATTTTTCAATTAAGTCATTTCAAGCAAATTCTCATGCCTAAGGCTAATTTTAAAGTATTTAATTTGTCACATTTATATTATCATACATAAATATGTGCAATTAAGTCAAAAGTAAATTTTTATGACTCGGTTTTGTGGTCCCGAAACCACATTCCGACTAGGGCCTAATTAGGAATGTTACAACTTGTGTATAATGTGGTTAATGGTATGAGATTATCATAAATTGAGCTTGATTGGAGTTGATTTGGAATGCCTATTATATGATATGTTTTAGTGCCAATTGAATTGATGTAGGTGTAAGCAAGTTTGGGTGGCAAAATGGCTTGGTAAATAGCTTATTTTTGTCCACACGAGTAGAGACACGGGCGTGTGTCTCAACCGTGTGTGACACACGGTCAGGTTACACGGCCGTGTGTCCCTTGGAGTTGAATTAAAAATCAAGTAAGTATGCTCCACACAGCTTAGCACATGGGCGTGTGACTTGGCCATGTGGCATTAGTTAGTATACCCTGTACTTTTAGCATGACCTAGCACACGGCTTGGCACACGAGCGTGTGTGGCTTATAAATTGCTTCGACACAAAATAAGAAATGGTCTCTCCAGTACATAAATGGTTGGGAGTTCAGATTCTCATCATCTTTGGTAAAATCAAGCCCGCAACGTAGACATTCATAAATTGCTCTACCGTAGTTCTTAGCAGATAACCCCAATTTAGGTTTAATATACATCCTAATAGGGGGCGACCATACTTGTTCAATTTATTTCTTTCAACCTAGATGTCATGAAGCGGGCCTTGGAAAGTTTTAATATAAGTAGTAGGGATTCGTAGATCCTCTAGATCTACAGCGCGCAGGGCTTTGAACCCAAATACATTACATTTCTTACGGCACATGGGCGCGTGTGTTGGCTATGTGACCCAAGTTGGAGAGTTACACGAGGTAGGACATGGCCATGTGATTCCATTTCGAATGTCCACATGGCCTGTGACACGGGCGTGTCTTTTGCCGTGTGAGACACGCGGTCAGGCCACACGGACGTGTGTCCCCTGTAGTTTAAAAATTTTGCTAAGTTCGTAAAAAATTTCTTGAGTTACCCGTTTAGTCCCTAACCACTCCTAAAGCATTTTAGGTCTCGTAGGCTCGTAATAGGGGTGTTATGATTGATGTTGATTGATGGTTACTTGAAATTAGAAAATATACGTGAAACGAAAGTTTAGTTGTTTAATAAGTATAGTAATGCTCTGTAACTCTATTCCAGCATTGAATACGGGTGAGGGGGGTTACAAATTGTGTCGATGCCATGTCCATAACATCCTCTGCTTGACCTGAATCACTGAGTCCAGATATCAGATGTTACAACATACAAACACTTAGCATAAATTTTAAACAGTTTGCATACAATCCTTTTCAATAAACTTCTTATTATTTTATTAAATGTTTTTACACAAAAAAAAAAAAAGAAAACATCTAAGAATACAATAAGGTTTTAAAAATAATATAAGACATTACAGCACAAAAGCTCATTAAAGATAGACTTTTGTTGGCGTAACACACTATGCACCATACTCATAAGGTGTCCTCTGTATGAATAATATTGACACTTGTCGTTTTCCCTGGCGCATTCCTGGCTTGGTCCCTCCTAGCGCACTCTCTCTCACAGTAGGACTTGAAACATGAACAAACACTTTGTAAGTTCACGGAAACTTAGTGGGTTTTAACACAGAATACCCTGGAGTCTTTCTAGTTGAGTTTCTCATCTTGAAGATTTTGGATTACCACTCTTGTAACACTCCTAACTCGTATCTGTCATCGGAATAGAGTTATGGAGCATTACCATACAAACGGAACATTGAAACATTCATTTCATACATCATTGCAAACATAATCTAAATATATTCAATTACATACATAATTTCCATTAATCGAGCCTTCGAGACCCTAGAAATACCTTAGAAACAATTCGAGACCAAATTCAAAACAATCAGAAAGTATAAGAAAAAGTTTGAAAAATTAGACTGTAGGGGTCACACGGCTGAGACACACGCCCATGCCTCAGGTCATGTAACAAACAAAATAGGGACACGCAGTTGTGTCTCGTGTCCTCACCTGTGTAACTCTTTGAGTTGGGTCACACGGCCAAGGCACACGCCCATGTGCTAGGCCATGTAACTCTCGAAATAGCCATACAAGTCCATGTGTCAGGCCGTGTGCTAGGCCGTGTAACCATCTGATTTGCACACAGTAAAACCTATAGGGGACACACAGTCGTGTCGCCAGGCTGTTTGTCACACACGGCTGAGTCATACGCCCGTGTCTCGGGCCGTGTGGACATGAAATTGGCCAAAATCAAGCCATTTTCAACACCAACTCATGCAACCACCAAAATACATTTTGTATACATAATCAAGGCATCATAATATGACCAAAACCAACATGTAATAGTCCAAAGTCATTCAACCAATATGCCATACAAGGTACCTAAGATGCAAATATACAAACTTACCTAAACTTATATATATACATGACTACATTTCATTCATACACATCTAGTTCAATACCATCCCAGAACATACCATATCTTGACCATTATTACTTCAACATAAACTTACCATTTGAGTCATACCATTCATGCATCACAAATACCAAAATTACACAATTCATCCAACATAAAGTGGTACGAAACAACTTATACATGCAAAAATCATCAATTAGATACCAATACAAGTTCACCTATACATGCCATTATAACCTTAGCCAAAGTACCAAAAACTATCAAAATTTATGCTGGATAGTGTAATAGATCTCCGACGAGCTTCCAAACAATCGAGCTTCTGATTAACTATAAAACATAGGAAAGAAAACTACGTAAGCACATAATGCTTAGTAAGTTCATAAAACATGAAACATAACTTAACATTTAAACTAAATAACATAAGTATGAGCATAATTTAATCCAACCACAAGCTTGGCACAAGCCTAAGCACCATCACCAACACAAGTTAGTGCATTTAAACAAAATTCACTTGAATTACAAATAAGGTAAGCCATTTGTATGTGAACATACTTCATTTGAATTCATCATTTCCTTTCCATGAATACATAATGTAGTTCATTTGAACAATTACCATTCCTTTCCTTTTCATGTCCATTGAACCATTTAGAATACCATCGGATACTCAGGAAAGCTCACATGAAGTGTGTTGAAACATATAACCGCAACCTTTCCTTTACATTGTTACTCACACAAGCTATGAAATGGGCCTGCTCACACGAGTTGTGGGTTGGAACGTACGTTACACGATGCTACTCACATGAGCTGTGGAGTATCTGCAACAAATGCAGGACCTCAGCTATCAGTAGGACATTCAAGACCAGCACTCGAAACATGAAATCCCTAATGACATGTCATTTATGTCCCAAGATATCTTAAGGTTCAACTGAGACTCGATATCTGTCAATTCATCATAGCTTTGATACATTTATTATTATGATTCATTTACATCAAACAACAAAATAAACATTCAATTTAAACAACATTTAAGTGATTACAATTCATACGAACTTACCTCAACAATTAGAGCGTAGAAACGGAATGGACTAATCCTAGGCTTTAGCTTTTCCCCGATCTAAATTCGTTCATGGTCTATCTTGATCTAAATAGACAAATTCAATCTATTTAGTACTTCTATTATTCAATTCAGTCCATATTTAATATTTTTACAAAATTATAATTTTGCCCCTAACATTTTAACTTTTCACAATTTAGTCCTTAAGCTGATAAATTGAAATCTAAGCATTTTCATCCTTTTCTCAAGCTAGCCGATTTCTCTAGAGACCTATAGCAACTTATACAAACCATCATTTCACATATTTACCATGAACTTCTACCATTTTTATAAATAAGTCCCTAAACACAATTTTCATCAAAATTCACTTTACAAAACTTGTTTATTTATCAACAATGACTTATAATCTTTCATTAAACATCAAGAATTGTGCAAGAACATTCATGGAAAAACTTTAAATCTTTAACAGTTTTACAAATTGATATCCGAGCTAGCTAAATTAAGCTACAACGACTTCAAAAACATAGAAATCATTAAAAACAAGCTCAAAAATTACTTACATGCAATACTTGAACATAGCCGGACCTTCAAGGTGAAAAATGGAGGTTGTACTTGTTTAGTTTCGGTGGAAACATGAACTAAAGAAGATGATACTTTTATTTTATGTTATTTTTCTTAATTTAATTATTAAATTACTTCAATAACATTAATAATTAACTAAATAGAACACCTAATTCGTGCCCATATAAGTCCACTTACATTTAAGTTTCATAGCCATTTGCCCTTTTTTACTATTAGAACTCTACTTTTGCACATTTTTTTATTTAGTCCATTTTACATAATTAAGCATGCAAACGTTAAAATTTCTTAACGAAATTTTAATATGACCTTACTTGAAACACCCCTAACACGTATCCGTCGCCGGACTAGGGTTAAAGGCATTACCGGACAAATCAAAACATTTTACAAACAATTCAATAACATCATCCACAAACATAGTCAAACATCATTATAGGGTCCCTTATATAGGTCATTGAGACCGTAATCATGCTTTAGAAAAGGGTCAGGACTAATCCAAGCTCATACAAAATTTGTCAAAAATTAAACATATCTCAAAATTGTACAGGTCACACGCCTGTGTGAACAGGCCGTGTGCCTCACATGGCTTTAGACACGCCCGTGTGTCCAGACCGTGTCAAAATAAGGCATACATACTAACTTGTCCACATGGCCTGAGACACATCCGTGTGCGTTGGCCGTGGTCGAAACTAACTTGGATCACACGGCTGACCACACGCCCATGTGTCAAGCCCGTGTACCCTTCGAAATGGCCACACATGCCCATGTGCCAAGGCTGTGTGCCTTACACAGCCACCAGACACGCCTGTGTGTCTAGGCCGTGCTCAAGACTGACTTGCATCTCAAAGAAACATTGAAGGACACAGTCGAGACACACGCCCGTGTGCTCAACCATGTGGGAAAATATAGGCCATTTGCAAGGCCAAATTGCCACACATTAAGGGTCCTCCTTACAAGCATCAAATACACATCAATTAGATAGTATTTTCAACCAATTTCAATAATCCAACATCCATCATGCATATCATATAATCACCAATCTATTTCATACTCAATATGTAAATCAAAACATGCCAAATCATGGTCTAATATCATACCAAACATATGGTTTATAAATCTTAATATACTCATTCAAATTCATACCACTTTCTTACCAACTCCATAAGTAAACACATACCAAAAACTTACCAAACTTACCATTTTTCTTGGCCATTCATGAGCATATCAAATAGATCATATTGCATCACATTTCATATACCAAAATCAAACCATATCACAACCATACCAAGCCATATCACATGGCTAAATATATATCTCACAAGACATAATCATAGCACCTCTAGCCTATACATGCCATATTCTAAAATATACATTTTCAAAAGGTACCAAAATATAGTTCAATAGTGTGGTGACGATCCTCGACGATCCCCAAGCTCCCAGTAGCTTCGATATCTATAAAATAGTTGAAATACACATAGAGTAAGCTTTCAAAAGCTTAGTAAGCCATATACAAATAAACTTAATAAGTAACATCAATTCATTCATATAAGTTAAGACAAAATACATTCACCTAGCCATATATCTCTTATATTTCATTTAAACGTGATTCACATATACATATCATAACTCATTCTCATAACAAATCGTACTTATATCATATATTTACCAAGGTAAATATACTCACCTTTTATTCTCAAACATGGTATACAATTCAAATGTAAATATACTCACCTTTTATTCTCAAACATGGTATACAATTCAAATGTACCTGAGTCGGATACAAATTCACATAATCATCTATTTTCTTGAAATGCCCGTTGAACCATTTGAAATCATAAGAATACGCGGATAGCTCAAAAAGCTCGTACAATGGCAACGTTCTAGACGTGGTCTTACATGTAATCAAATGTCGATGCCACTGTCCCAGGCAAGGTCTTACACAAAATTAAATACGATGCCAATGTCCCAGACATGGTCTTACACGTAAATCATAAGTCGATGCCATCGTCCCAGATGTGATCTTACACGAAAACACATATCGGATCCTATGTCATGACATATGTATCCTAACTATTCCTAAGGTTCATACGGGGCTTTTCGGACGTCGAAAATTTGTCGATACTTTCTCGGATGTCTCATTTTTCTCAACTCATATACTCATTCATCATAGTACAATAACATATATTCAATAGTAATTCAATTCAAAACACATTTATTTGTATATAGACTTACCTCGTACAGATTTGGATAGACAAAAAGGGTTACTCGACGACTTTCAACTTTCCCCGATCTAATTTCATTTTCTTTAATTCTTGATCTATATAAATTCAAATTTAACTCTTTTATTCACCAAATCATTCAAAACAATCCGCAAACACATATTTAGGGCATTTTAGAGATTAGCCCTCATATTTTCATATTTTGACAATTTAGTCCCAAATCACAAAAATCACAAAATACACTAAATTTCTTTAGACATAAGCTTGGCCGAATTCTACTAGTACTTATACAAATCCACACATTTCATTTATTTCACATTTTAGTCCTTCAGTTTACAATTTTCACAATTTAGCCTAAATTACTCAATTTCATAAAAAATTAAAAGACAAAATATACTAACCCAAAACATATCTTTCATTTTCCAACAACTAACTTCACAAAGCTTATAATTTCATCAATTTCTCAACTTAAAATCATCAACAAAATCAGAAATTGAGACATGGGCTTGATAGTATACAAAGCAACGATCACAAAAACATAGAAATTATCAAAAACTGAACAAAATACATACCTTAATCCATAATCACAAGTGTCGAACCCTAACTCAATCTTTTTCTTTCTTATTTCTTTGATTTTCGACAATGGTGGTGAATATAACACCAAATTATGTTTTTGTTTTATTAATATAACATTTATATTCATTTTACCATTTTAGCCTTACTAATTTCATTAGAATTCCACTCTTTAATGTCCAACTATGTCCATACATTAATTTAATGGTCCATTTACAACATAAGGACCTCACATTTAAAGAGACATATCAAATAGGTACTTTTACAAACAACAGGCAACTTTTACATTTTATGCGATTAGGTATTGAGCACACAAACAATTAAATTTTCTTACGAAACTTTCATGCATACTAATTCACATATAATAAGCACGAAAAATAATATTTTAAATATTTTTTGACTCAGATTTGTGGTCCCAAAATCACTATTCTGACTAGGGTCTAAACCAGACTATACACTACCAATATCCTATAGACATTAAAATAGTAAAAATAATAATAATCTACTCGTTGGATTTGTGGTCCCGAAACCACTATTCCAATTTCACCAAAAATGGGCTGTTACAACTATCCGCCTAAAGAAATTTTTTTCCCTGAAAATCTTACCAAAAAAGAGGTTCGGGTATTGCACTATCATTGCTTCTTCTGATTCCCAAGTAGCCTATTCTATTTCATAACGTTTCCAGAGAACTTTCACTAAAGCTATACTTTTATTTCTCAATTCTTTAACTTCCTGAGCTAGAATTCTGATCGATTCCTTACTGTACATCATTTCTGGTTGTATCTCAACATCAACAGGTGTAATTACATGTGAAGGATCTGATAGATACCGTTATAACATCGATACATGGAATACATTATGAATTTTTTTCTAACTCTGATGGTAAAGCTAATCTGTAGGCTATTAGCCCAATTCTCTCAATGATCTCGTATTATTTGATAAACTACAAATTAAGTTTTCCTTTCCGGTCAAATCGAAGAACTTTCTTCCAAGGCAGTACTTTCAAAAATACTCTATCATCAACTTGAAATTCAGTGTCTTTTCTTTTCAAATTCGCGTAAGATTTCTATCGATTTGAAGTCGTTTTCAAACTGTCACATATCACTTTAACCTTTTCTTCAGTTTCTTGAATCATATCAATGCCGAATAACTTTTTCTCACTTAGCTCCGTCTAGTATAATGGAGTTCGACACTTCCAACCATACAAAGCTCTGTACGATGCCATCTTAATGCTCGATTGATAACTATTTTTGTATGCAAATTCAACTAACGTAAGAACCTATAACACACCTTATCCGTATTCGACATGGAATAGGGTAAGAGGCATTACCAGACTTATCACACTAACAAACATACATTTACGAGCCATGAATTTTCTTCCAAATTAAAACTTTTTGTATTTAATCATAAAGTCCCTAATACGAGCCTATAAGGCCCAAAACATGCTTTAGAAATGGTTCGGGACTAAACCAAGAGCTTTAGAAAACAACACTTAGAAAATTTTTCAAGTTTTAAGGGCCACACGCCCGTGTGGGTAGGTTGTGTAGTCACACACGCCTGTGTCCCTAACTTGTGTAACTTTCTATTTGTCACCTAAGATCAAATTAAAGTCACATGGCCAAGACACACGCCCATGTGCTTAGGCTGTGTCCTCGATACTGAGCATTCCGTTTTGCAACAATTTAGGTGCAGGGGACACACGGCCGGATCACATGACCATGGGGCTGACTGTGTGTCACACACGGCCTAGACACACTCCTGTATGTCTACCCGTGTGGACAGAAACAAGGCTATTTGCCAAGCCATTTTGCCACCCTCACTTGCACACATCTACACAACATCACATGGTACAAATTCAAGCATGTAAGAGCAACAAAACAATCACCAATTTATGCAAATTTCCACATTCACAAATGACATTAATATAAATATACTCATAACCAACATTAGTCAACTTCCAAGGCTATATACAAAATGAACTATGAATCATTATAAGCTGACTCATATGGTCAAACGACCAAGTCCCTATACATGCCATAAACTTAAAATACTTGAATTCATCAATACCCAAAATGATAGCTTGATAGTGTGATGGGGTCTCCGGCGGTTTCCAAGCCAAGCTCGCTTAATAATCCTATAAGATATGAGAAAATAAGGGGGTAAGCTATATAGCTTAGTAAGTCCGTACGAAAATAATAAGCAACTGTTACCAATTTTTATCAAGTCCAACAATTTAAACACAAGATAATACAAAATGCTATGAATCTCACAGTTATAATTTTATTCAGTCACAATGTTTACTCTATCATCTTATAAGCATAATTTAACATATCTTGGCATTAGCCTAACAACCATAATCTCTCCATTACAACCACAATCAACCAATCATTTTAAACCCTATAAATAACATACACATTAATTAAGAGTATTCACATTTCAAGCATATATTTTAACATCTTTCAATTGTTTAAAGCTCATATCTTCCCATACTTCCATAATCATTTTAATAGGCAATTATGCCAATCTTTCCTTTTTCTCATATCTGATAAATCACAATTTGTGTGAATAAAACATGCTATATCACAACTAATTTGGCCCGAAAGCCAATTACATGATTACCAACCGAATTTACCATGTATTTCATACATCACAAGTATGGACCAATAATCATAAGGCTTTCACAAAAACATTCTCGTGGAAACCATGAACTCACAATATCATGAAGTCAATGCTTATAAACTTTATGTACATACCTGTACTAATTCGTAATACTTACATGCTCTTTCTCTTCTTTGACATATCCGTTGAATTTCTCGTTGAACCACTTGGAATATTAATGAATACTCAGAAATCTTGCACATAAGTGCCATATATGTAGCCAAAGCTACCTCATAACTCATAATACAATAGGCTTGTTTTTGAGCTATTCGCGGGCCTACTCACACAAGCTGTCAGTTAGGACATAGCTACACAGTGCTGCTCACACAAGTTGTCAAGTATCCGCAACACATGCCAGACTACCCAACCACTGGTAGGACGTACAGGACCAACGACCGGAATCACATAAATCATATAATCTCATGGTTTCCTAGTGACATGTCACTTGTATCCTAATCTATTACTAAGGTTCAACCAGGATTTTTTTCTCGCTTATCGAAACTTTGTCGAACTCGTCCATAGAGTCAAACATGCATTTCGTGCAATAATAAAGAATTTAAATACATTAAAACATTGCATTATTTACATACAAACTTACCTCGGCATAAAAATGTCGAAAAGGGCCTAACCGTCAAATACTTGTTTTTCTCCTGTTCCAATTCTGAACGTCGTTGTTTTCTTGATCTATAATATCACATCTAACTTATTTAATCTTTATACTATTCAAATCAACCCAAAAATCACATTATGGCAAAAATTACATTTTTGCGCCTAAAGTTTAATATTTTTACATTTCAGTCCCTAAGCGCGTAAAATGAAACATACTTAATTTCTTCAATACCTATGCCTAGCCGCACCTTATACATGATTATAACAGCTCACATTTTTCTTTTATTTGCATTTTAACACCCATTTTACAACTTTTTACAAATAGGTCCTTTTAGGCATTTTCATTGAGAATCACTTAGCAAAAGTTGTTCATCTAACAACTAACATGAATTTGCTACCATTAAACATCAGGATACATACATGTTCAACATGGGTCAAACCCTAGACCTTCAACCATTTCTCAAATTAGTACTAGAAATAGGTAGCTCATGTTATAAGGATTTCAAAAACATAAAAATCATTAGAAACGGGGCTAGAATGGACTTACAATCAAGCTTGTAAGCTTAGCCAAAACCCTAGCTATGGCTTCTTGTTCAGCCATGGTAGAAAGAAGATGGACAAATTTTGGCTTTATTTTGGCTTTTTAATCTATTTAATTACCAAATTACTAAAATGCCCTTAATGAAAAACTTTAGAAACATACCTAACCATGTCCATTTTTGTCCACCAACTTAACCAATGGTCTAAATACCATTTAAGGACCTCTAATTTAAAATTTCATAACAATTAGACACCTTTAACCTATAGAACTCACATTTTGTACCTATTATAATTTAGTCCTTTTGACCAAATTGAGTGCCCAAACATCAAAATTTTTTAACGAAATTTTCACGAAATCATTCCATAAAAATATAGACCATAAAAATATAATAAAAATAAGTTTTTCTGTGTCAGATTTGTGGTCTCGAAACTACTATTTCAACTAGACCCAAAATCAAGTTGTTACAGAACCTATCCTAATTACCTTCAAACTCTAAAACACAACATCGAAACATATCTTCAAGTATATGAATTAGTCACTCGGACTAACCATCGGTCTAAGGATGAAATGTTGTACTAAAATGTATTCGAATACTTAGAGCTTTATGTAACTTGTTCCATAATCGAGATGTAAATCGTGGATCTCTGTCAGAATTAATATAATCTGGCACACCATGCAATCTAACGATCTCAACAACATATAACTCTTCCAATCTCACGAGTGAGAAATCCGTATGCACTAGAATGAAATGCGTGGACTTCATCAAACGATCTACAATGACCTACACAACATCTTTCTTTCTTAGGGATAAATGCAACCCTAATACGAAATCCATTGTGACACATTCCCATTTCCACTCTGGAATCATTACAGGTTGTAATAAACAAGAAGGTACCTGATTCTCGACTTTAACTTGCTGAAAAACCAAACATTTTGATACGAACTCTGAAACCTCTCATTTTGTACCTAGCCACTAATACATCTGTTTCAAATCACCATACATCTTATTACTACCAGGATGAATTCACAAGCTACTACTATGAACTTCCTGTAAAATCTTCTGAACCAGATTAGAATTTCTTAGAGCACAAATTCTACCTTTCAAGTACAAACTATCATCGAAAGCAACATGAAAATCTAAATTAGTTGTCGTCTCAATCTGTTTCCGTTTAGTGATGAAAACATCATTCCATTTCTGAGCTTCACAAATCTATTGCAGAAATGTCAGTCTAGCTTTTAATTAAGCTAAAATCAAACCATCATCAATCAACATTAACCGCGTGTTTAAAGCTTGTAAAGCAAATAAAGATTTTCTACTCAATGCATTAATAACAACATTAGCCTTTCCCAGATGATAATCAATGATCAAGTCATAATCTTTCAATAACTCGAGCCATCTGCGCTGTCTCAAATTCAAATCCTTTTGCGAAATTAAATACTTCAGACTTTTATGACCAGTAAAGATATGACATTTTTCTCCGTACAAATGGTATTGCTAAATTTTCAAAGCAAAAACAATAGTTGCAAGCTCTAAATTGTGAGTCGGATAATTCTTTTCATACGGTTTCAACTATCGAGAAGCATATGCTATCACTTTGTCTTCTTGCATTAAAAGATAGCCCAAACTATTTAATGAAGCATCACTGTAAATCACAAATTCTTTACTAGACTCTGGCTGAACCAACACAGATGCCTCAGTTAATAAAGCTTTCAACTGATTAAAACTCTGCTGACATTTCTCAGACCATTCAAATTTAACATCTTTTTGAAACAGTCTCGTCAATGATGTAATGATCATCGAAAATCCCTTGACGAATATTTTGTAATATCCAGCTAAACCAAGAAAACTTCTTACTTCAGATACATATCTCGGAGGTTTCCAATCTACTACAGCTGAAATTTTACTCGGATAAACTCTAATGCCATTTGTCGGTACCACATGTCCAAAAAATTTGACTTCTTAGAGCCAGAACACACATTTACTGAACTTAGCGAACAATTATTTTTTGCGTAAAGTTTGCAAAATAATTTTCAAATTTTGAGCATGCTCTGTCTTATCTCATGAATAGATCAGAATGTCATCAATGAATACAACAACAAATTTGTCTAAAAATGGTCTGAATATTCTATTCATCAGGTCCATAAATATAGAAGGCACATTAGTCAAACCAAATGGCATCACAAGAAACTCATAATGTCTGTACTTGGTTCTGAATGTAGTTTTTGGAACATCCGAGTCTTTAACCCGTAGCTAATAATAACCAAAATGAAGATCGATCTTTGAAAATACCGCCGCACCTTTTAATTGGTTAAACAAATCATCAATACGTTGCAGTGGATACTTGTTCTTGATCCTGACCTTGTTGAGTTGTCGATAGTCTATACATAATCATATGGACCCATCGTTTTTCTTAACAAATAACATAAGAGCACCCCAAGGAGAAAAACTGGGCTGAGCAACTCTTGCAACTGAGTTTTCAACTCTTTCAATATAAAGCTATCGATATCAGAGATGTTCCCGACATTAACTCAATAGAAAACTCAGCCTCTTTGATTGGTAGTAACCTTGATAACTCCTCTGGAAACACATCTGTGTACTTACATACCACTAAAATTGATTCTAGCTTTAATTTTGAAACTCTAGAATCAAATATATAAGTGAGATATGCTTCATAGCCTTTTCTAATATATTTTTGTGCTAACATAGTCAAAATAACATTAGATGCACTATCCAGTCTATCTGATTCAATTCAAAGCTTTTCTCCGTTTTGACACTTTAACACAATATGCTTTCGTCTACAATCCAGAACAGCATCACGCAGAGTTAACCAGTCCATACCCAGAATTAAATCAAACTCATCAAAGGGTAGTAACACCAAATCAGCTGAAAAGTCTGAACCCTAAATCATCAAAGGATAGTTTTTACAAACTTTGTCAACTAACACATATTGACCTAGAGGGCTCATTACTTTAACCACAAACTCAATAGATTCAAAAGGTATTTTCTTATTTGACACTAAAGTCGTGCATATACATGAGTGCATTGACCCCTGGTCAATCAAAGCATTAACATTAGTATCAAAGATAAAAAATGTACCAGTGATCACATTAGGTGCTGGAGCTTTCTTTCGAGCACGGATCGCATAAGCTCTAGCTAGCGCTCATGCCTCAGATCTCACAGCAGAGTCTTTCGTCCCATTACGGCTATTACTCACATTACCAATTTTTTGGGGTGGTCTCTCTCTTGCAACTGTATTACTCGGTCATGTAATCTGAGCCTTTTCCTTATCTGACCTTCCTGGGCAATCTCTAAGATAATGTTCATATGAACCACATTTAAAACAAGACCCGCCTTTCAATCTGCATTCACCAAAGTATCATCTATTACATTGCTGATATTCAGGATTATTGTTTCTGACACTACCCACACTCGCTACAGACATAGCTTGAGGTTTCAAGCTCGAATGTTGTTTTCCTCGGTCTTTCCTAGAATAACCCACCAAAGCTGATGAACGACCATGATACTCTTTCAACTTCTTCGATGGCGATTGGTACGACTTTCACATAGATCTCTTTCCTAAATCACGAGCCTTAAAATTGACTTTTCTTAATTCTTCAGCTTTGTGCACCCTGCCAAATAGAACTACAAATTCTTTCAACTCAAAGATCCCGACTAATAGTCTGATGTCTTCGTTTAACCCGTCTTCAAACTGTGTGCACATAGTAACCTCTGTTGGTATACATTCTCAAGCATACTTACTGAGTCGAGCAAATTCTCTCTCATATTGAGATACTGTCATCTGACCTTATTTCAACTCAAGAAATTCTTTAAGTTTCTTGTCTAAGAATCTCTGGCTCACATATTTCTTTCAAAATTTAGTTTGAAAGAATTCCCAATTTACCCGATCCCTTGGCACAACCGCAAGTAAGGTATTCCACCACTGATAAGCCAAATCTTTCAACAATGATACAAAATATTTCAAGCATTCTATCAGTGTACATGATAATTAATTGAAAACTCTCATTGTATTTTGAAACAAGAATTCACCTCTTTTAGGATCATCCTCAGCTGTAGCTTGGAACTCTTCAGCCCCATACTAACGGATCTTATCAACTAGAGGCTTGCTCGCTTTTAATAGTTCCAAACCTTAAGGAACTACGGGGACCGATTGGGGTATAGGTGGGGTTAGAGGTCGTTGAGCCATTAGGTTTGTTCGCACTAACTTAAAGAACCACTCTAACATTATCTGAAAAAAGGCTTTCTTAGCCTCCTCCCCATCCCTCAGATACGGGCCTACTTCCAGTAGACGCTATTCCATGAACAGAGGCTTGTGCGTTACTTTCAACTTAATCGAAATCAGCTCAGTTGGATGACATTATATCTATATGAAACCATATTTCAATTTCACTCCAGAGTTATCACACTATCATAAGTTATCTAATGACATGTATTTCTAAACTCATACATGCTATGTTCAGTTTGAGAACCAACTAAACTGTAGCTCTGATACCGCTAAATGTAACACCCCTAATCCGTATCCATTGCCAGAATTAGGTTATGGAGCATTACTGTACAAGTGGAACATTGGGGGAAATGCCCTAGTCCCCCTACATGCATTAAGCGACGACGGCTTAAACGAAGCAAACCATTTCTCATAAGAGAATAGAAAATCACATTTATTTCATACATAGTTGCAAATATAATCTAATTACATTCTATCACATACATAACATCCCTTAATCAAGCCCTCGAGGCCCTAAAAATACCTTAGAAATAATTTGAGACCAAATTAGAAATAATCAAAAAGTATAAGAAAAAGTTAGAAAAATTAGACTGTCGGGATCACACGGTCGTGTGCCTCACATGGTTGAGACACACGCCTGAGTTTCAAGCTGTGTAACAATCGAGATATGAACACACGACCGTGTCCCAGCCCATGTCCTCACCTGTGTAACTCTCTGAATTCTGTCACACGACCAAGCCACACGCCCGTATGCTAGGCTGTGTGCCAGATTGTGTAACAACCTGATTTGAATGCAATAAAACCTATAAGGGACACACGACCGTGTCACCAGGCCGTGTGTCGCACACAGCTGAGTCGCATGCCTATGTCTCAGGGCGTGTGGACATGAAATTGGCCAAAATCAAGCCATTTTGAACAACAACTCATACAGCCACCTAAAATCATTTTGTGCACATAATCAAGGCATCATAACATGACCAAAACCACCATGAAATAACTAATTCAGAAGTCTAAAATCAATTAACCAATATGTCATACAAGGTACCTCAAATGCAAACATACAAACTTACCTAAACTTATATATATACTTGACCACATTTCATTCATACTACCAAAATGACACAATTCAACCAACATCAAATGGTATCAAACAACTTATACATGCAAAAATCATCAACTAGATACAAATACAGGTTCACCTATACATGCCATTATAACCTTAGCCAAAATACCAAAACCTATCGAAATTTATGTTGAATAGTGTGATAGATCTCCGATGAGCTTCCAAGCGGATCGAGCTTTCGATTAACTATAAAACATAGGAAAGAAAACTATTTAAGCACATAATGCTTAGTGGAACGATGGAAAAATGTGCAAGTGTACACAATCACAACAAGTAATAAAGTGACAAGTAAATGTCGAGTTATCATACCCACAGGGACTGTAAAAAGAATGATTTATGAAATTAATTGTAAAACACTTTGGCGAGGTAAAAATATTTTGATTTTGAAAGATGGTCAAAGACTATTTAAAAACTATGTAAATAATTAAAATAAGACAACGTAGTTCTAATGCACGATTTCAAATAAGATTTAATCAATGTAACATACTTGTGTTGGATTAATCATATTTCTTTAACTTAGAATTAGTAAACTCATGTTTACATTGTTACGAATAAATTCACAGCAACCAGATAATTTGCTAACTTATGAACAAATTTACATACAAAAATCCATTCATCTCTTGACATATCCCTATGTCAATTCAACCGACTAAACAGATTCTAGCAAGCAAACATGTTATTGCACATACATACTCATTAAATTAAACCAATCTCTTGCATATCCCTATGTTAATTCAAACGATTAATTAAATCCAATAAACATATAAAAGACTATGTGAAGTAACAAGGCATCCCTACCTTGAAACAATTTAATCACAATAATCTTGCAAGTTATGCAAGGCAATAATATCGCCAGATACATTGCTAATTTAGCCTTCAGCTACCTTAGAAGAATAAACATGTACTGATTAAATACTGTGTCAATTAATTACAAATGCAATCTGTTTAAATAATTAAATCATTAGTTATCTCACAGTCATAACACAAGAATAACTTAGGCATGATTTTACTTAATCAAGCATCTTACCGAGGCTTATAACGGCATAAACATGATTTTAACAATTCAAGCAGGCAGAATATAATCAACCCAACACAAATATAATCTAAGCTGAATTGAATAGAATAACCATTTCAATAGCATGAATATTCATAATCATGTTTGTCAAAACAATAACAAAATTTAAAGAGATAGGGAACAAGAAGCAAATCTGGTGTTTCTCTATGGTTTGACTAGTTGCTCCGCTCTTCGTTCTTCATTAGCCTTAGCTATCAAGGTGGCTTATGAGCACCTAAATTGCTGCTTCAAATGGCTGATGAGAGTATCTTTCCAAAGAGAAGAAATCGGCACTTGAACAAGAGGGAATGGAATGGAATAAATGAGAGAAAAGTGAGAGAGGGAATGAGAGAATGATGTGAAGTGAGGGATGCTTTGAATGATCAGCAAGGGGTGGATTTTATAGCTGATTGTGGCTGCTAAAAATAGCAAATTCCAGCAGCCAAAGAAACCTCCCTTGGCCGGCCACACACATGGCAAAGTTGAGAGTTTCAACTTTGCTATTTTAGGCTTGGGGCAAATCTACAAAGCCATAAATTAAGGTGGGGTTTGAATACAATTTAGAAGTATTTTGAGGCCCTTTTTGCAAGCATATTTAATAAGCTAAAATGCTGATTTGGGTCAGCATATGGACGGTTCTGGGCTGCCCATTTAGTGGCCGGTTCGGCTTACTCAATTTGGCTTGACCGGTGCGGTTCAACTGGACCCTTTCTCCATAATTAATTAAAAACAATTTATTTAACCCAAATTAAATAGTGAATAAATTAAAATTAATTAAATTATAAATTAATACACATTTTTGGACCGTCTTAGGCTGGAAATTAAAGTGCCTCGATACTTCAAATTGCTTCTCGGTTTTGTGCTTTCAGCAGTGTCAGCCGAGCCAATTTTTGCCCTTTGTGTGAATCTGTCAAAAAAATCAAAATTAATAAAAATTAAGTATAAAATTAAATAAATTCACCATGTTCATATTTTTAACACGATTTAATTTTTTTATAATATTTAATTATTTTTCGACAAGAATTTAACCGGATTTGCATGAATTTAAGAAAAATTGGGTATGAAAAAGTATATAAATTATTGTGTTTCCACACCCCAAACTTAATTCATTGCTCGTCCCGAGTAATGCACAAATTTTGAAAAGAATCTCTCGAAAACACCTTTGAAAAATTCCTTGAGAACAACATTTTTCCCAAAATTAGGAATTTAAAATACTTATGCTCAAAGAGAAGAAATCTGATAGTTACGCTACTTAAGCATACATGTTGTTCAAATTAAATTCAACAACTTATTATAATAGCAAAATTTAGACTAAATGCTTTTGTAACAAAGACATGTCAACTCTTACCAATTTGATTTTTATTCCTTTATTCAAGACTAAGCTGCAGTCATTAAGCTTAACTTATCTCTCCACTAATGTAGGTAGCATGACGACTTTGAATCAATAGGTCTTTATCAAGGTTGTAACGTGGCTCGGCTAGGGGTAGGTGAAAGATGGAATGGATGGATTTTGGTTTAAGAAACCCTAGACTCAGCCTTAATCGAACCTTCGGAGTTTTTACCTTTGATACTCTAACTTGACTTTCATATGCTCTTTTGTATATCTCTTTCAAATACATGTGCTCTCTCTTTTTTTTTAAATTTACGAGCATTTACTTTGTGTACTGCAATTCTCGAGCAATTGATACTTCTTTTCAACTCCCTTAAACTTATTTTCTAAGTACATCTTGAATATTACTCAGTCTAGTGTTTGGGACAATTTTAAGATTATTAAGCAAAAAGTAATGGCTAATTATTCTAAGGGTCGAAATAAAATCAGGCCATATAGTCTCAAAGTCGGGTTTCAAAGGATAAAATTTTACCATGGTGGGCTTGAAAGGCTCAAACAGTCCAAACAATAGTTGCCTAAATTATTTCCAACGTTCCATGCTCCGTAGGATTTCGTCTCAAGAAACTACTAAGTCAATTCTAAAGACTTAAACTTTTATGCATACCTAACTTTCCTAAAGAACTAAAAATCTTATGGTACGAATTTGCATGCTTTATTAAAAATACATTTATGTCATTATTAAGCTAACATAATAATTTATTGAAATAATAGAACTTTATTTATATCAAATTGAGCATACTGAGTGGAAATAATTCAATTTTTCGATCCCCCCAACTTAAAATGAACAATGGCCTCATTGTTTAAAGTGAATAGATACTATACACCAGGTAGGATTTTAGAAAAGAGGAGGTGAGTCAATTAGACTGCTTAAGTACCAAGCTCTTTCTAAATCCAATCCTAGACATGTATATATCTATTGCCACACTTTAAATTTTGTGACTTGCTCACATTTTATTAGTGATTTTCCTCTCTTTTTATTATGCAAAAAAAAATTCCTAATTAAACTTAATCCTAAAATGACCTAAGAACAAAAATAAAATAAAGTCAAGATCCTCCCTTTATTTATTCGCAGACCCTTCCGAGTTTGACTCATCCTTTGCTCTATCACTATCGCCTTTGCATGAATCACTTCGCTCCTTATTTGATAATGAACTCCATGGTTCAAATATGAAATCTGGAAACTCAGGCACAAAAATAAATGGGTCATTGTATATTTTCTTAAAAGCACTTCTCATTGAGTCATCCCTTATTTTTGAGTATCTCTAGTAAGCTTGTTGCTGCTATTGCATATGTTGCATTAAGTCCATCAATTTTGATAGCTCATCTCGAAGGTCTGGGCTCGGCGATTGAGCTTTAAACATTGATGTTTCAGCATCAGATTCAGCTTCTGGCTCCACTGATTTTACTTTATTAGGGACTTCAAATGATTGCATTGTGGGATCTTCTTCTTCATCAGGGTCCTCTGGTTCCTCACTTACTTCAACTCGTTATTATAGAACTGAGTCTCCAGCTACTCGGTAAAGGTCCTAATCCGTGATTGTGCCTTGGCTATACCCTGTCTTCCTTACATTTGCAAGAATCATAGCTTTCAAGCATAGAATTGTTATCGTAAAGGGGAAATTGGCAGGGCCAGAGCATTTAACAGCACAATTACGTATCTCCCTCAAGATGATCTTCCCCACATCAATGGTCTTACCAGTTAGGATCGAGTACAATAAGACCATTCGCTCTAATGAGATTGTAGTCCCATGTGAGCTAGGCATAAGGCTGAATCAGATGAAGTAAAACCATACCTTTGCCAGTGGCGTCAAATATTCTCTTCGACAAGTGTGGATTCCTTATTTTGACACAGTCCATGTAGAACCTGGAACTGTCAGTTCCTCGAGAATTTCTTGCAAATATTTACAAAAAGAGGCATCTAATTTTTATTATTTATGAAAAGAGCAACCAATTTTTAAAAATATTTCAATTAAGTCCCTAGACTTAATGAAAATTTGGAATTGAGTTGCAATTTAAGGCTCAGGTCAAAACTGATCTTTTTATTTGAAAAATCAAAGATCAAAATTTCTATTTAGAGAATAATTTTTATGAAAATTATGTTAAAATCAATTCCAAGGAAAGATTGGAGGGGTCACAAGCGATCACGCTTAAGTTCCAATCTCCTAGACAAAATTTATTTAAACATACCGATCCTAAAAATATACCCTAAATCATTTATTAAAAAGGAAAATAAGAAAATTTTAAACATCTGATAAAATGAACGAAATTTCATTCCGTTCAATCTTATCTCCCCAATAGTATTTTAGGTGCTGAGCATTAACTTGAAAATTACCTCCTTTACCTTGTAGTTCGACAACTCCGTATGGATAGACACGATGAATCGTAAATGGACTGGACCAACGTGATTTTAGCTTACCTGGAAAGAACTTTAAATAACAAAACTCACTGACCAACTTCAAATTCTCGAACTCGAATGTGCTTGTCATGCCATTTCTTAAGTATTTCCTTATGTAATTTGGCATTTTCATAGGAGAATAGCCGGAATTCCTTTAGCTCATTGAGTTGGAGCATTCGTTTCTCTTTAGCAAGCTTAGGATCCAAGTTGAGTTGTCGAAGAGCCCAGTAAGCCTTGTGCTTTAACTTTAAGGGTAGATGACATGCTTTCCCAAAGACCAACCTATAGGGTGACATCCCTAAAGATGTCTTGTATGCTGTTCGGTAAGCCCATAAGGCATCATCCAGCCTTTTGGACCAATCTCGTCGGTTTGGGCAAACTACCTTCTTAAGTATGCCTTTGATCTCTTTATTTGCCAGTTCAGCTTGCCCATTCGTCTGTGGATGGTAAGCTGTTGCAACCTTGTGTTTCACTCCGTGCTAGTCTAATAACCATTTTAACCACTTATTCACAAAGTGGGATCCTTCATCACTAATGATAGCTCTTGGGGTTCCAAACCTTGTGAACACATGTTTTTGCAAGAACGTAATTACAACCCTAGCATCGTTTGTCGGATAAGCTTTAGCCTCGACCTATTTGGACACATAGTCTATTGCTGCCAATATATACTTGTGACCAAAAGACGGAGGGAAAGGACCAAGAAAGTCAATACCCCATACGTCGAATAATTCTACCTCAATGATGTTTGTTCGAGGCATCTCATTTCTGTTGGTGACATTTTCGACCCTTTGACACCGATCACAACTTTTTACGTATGCATATGCATCCTTGAATAGTGTCGGCCAAAAGAATTTGGCTTGCAATACTTTGGCTACTGTACGAGTACCTCCGAAGTGTCCCCCACTCGGAGCGGAGGGACAATGGTATAAAATATTTTGTACTTCATCTTCCGCCACACATCTCCTGATTATCTGATCTGCACACCTTTTAAACAAATATGGCTCTTCCCAGAAGTAGTACTTCACATCATGAAGAAACTTTCTCCTTTGCTGATATGTCTTATTAATTGGCATCAAACCACAAGCTAAATAGTTAGCAATATCAGCAAACTAAGGGGTATTATGGACATGACTTACCTTCAGTATTTGTTCATTTGGGAATGTTTCCTGAATTGGTATATTAGGAGAATTTCCTTCTTGCGGCTCCAATCTGGACAAGTGATCTGCTACTTGGTTTTCTACTCCTTTTCGATCTTGAATTTCTAGATCGAACTCTTGAAGTAGAAGCACCCATCGGATCAATCTCAGCTTAGCATCTTTCTTGGCAAGTAAGTACTTGATTGTCGACTGGTCCGTATACACAGTTACTTTGGTACCTACAAGATAAGATTGAAACTTGTCAAAAGCAAATACAATTGAAAGTAACTCTTTCTCTGTTACCGTATAGTTTAGTTAAGCTCCTGTAAGAGTCTGGCTTGCATAGTAGATGGGATGAAAAACTTTGTTCCTTCGTTGGCCCATGACAGCTCCTATCGTAAAATATCTTGTGTCACACATCAATTCAAATGGTAGATCCCAATCTGGTGTGACAATTATGGGTGTCGTAACTAATCGACTCTTCGAATCCTTGAAAGCCTTTAAGCATTCATCATTGAACTTAAATGTCGTGTCCTTCTCCAATAGTTTGCATAAGGGTTTAGCAATTTTGGAGAAGTCTTTGATAAATCTTCGATAGAACCCGGTGTGACCCAAGAAGCTCCTAACACTCTTTATAAATATTAGAGGTGGAAGCTTCTCAATAACATCTACCTTTCCTTTGTCTACCTCGATTCCATATCTCATTATCCAATGCCCTAGAATAATTTCTTCTCGTACCATGAAATGGCACTTTTCCCAGTGAAGTACTAGGTTTGTTTGTTCGCATTGTCTTAGTACCTTAGCTAGATTGGCTAAGCAATCATCGTAAGTATCTCCGAACACTGAAAAGTCATCTATAAAAACTTCTAAATATTTTTCAACCATGTCAGTAAAAATAGACATCATACATCTTTGAAATGTAGCAGGTGCATTACATAAACCAAATGGCATGGGTCTAAATGCAAATTTACCTTTCAGGCAGATGAACGTTGTCTTATGCTGATCTTTCGATGCTACCGTTATCTGATTATACCCCAAGTATCCATCGAGAAAACAGTAATAGTCTCGCCCCGCGAGTCTATCTAGCATCTGGTCCAAGAATGGCAAAGGAAAGTGATCTTCCCTAGTCGCCTTGTTTAGCTTCCGGTAATCGATGCAAATCCTCCATCCCGTAACTTTTCTTGTTGGTATCAACTCTTTATTCTCATTTTTTATGACAGTGATTGTAACGCCCCCACGCCCGAAACCGTCACCGGAGTCAAGCTTGAGGTGTTACTAAACTTATCTTACCTTTTAAACAACTCTAAACCACTTATTTTAATTTTCGGAATAAACTATTTTTCTGCGTCATATCTGCTTAAAAATTCATTTCTCGAGGTTCAAAACTCGAAATTAAGATCCGTAAATTTTTCCTGAAACTACACTCATATATCTATCTACTAATTTTTTTCTAGAATTTTTGACTTAGCCAATTAGTACAGTTTATTAGTTAAAGTTACCCTTGTTTCAGAATTTGACTGCACTGGCCTCTACTTACTACGAACCACTTTTCTCTCTGTACAAAAATCATATGACTATACCGTTTATTTTTATTAAAACTATATTCAATAAGGATTCTAACCATATAAATTACACCACCTAATTATTTTTGTAAAATTTATGGTGAATTTCTAAAGTTGAAACAGGGGATCCAGAAATCGCTCTGGCCCTATTTCACTAAAACTCAGATATCTTATAAAATACAAAACCTTTACCTGTTTCGCTTATTCCATATGAAAATAGACACAATGAGTTTTAATTTCATATATTATTCACCATCAAAACATGTCTCTAATATTTTTAGTGATTTTTCAAAGTCATGTTATTTCTGATACTTGAATCCGTTTTTAAGTTACTTTCACATTTTTCATAGTTTTCATGTGATAGTTACTACTTATTCATACATACTATTAAACATGTATATCATCAGCCCTTCTATTAGTTAATCACTAGCAAGTATTTACACATCATTCATTGATGATATCATATCAAAAGAAACCAAGTTCCTATACATGCCATACACAAAACGAAACGTCTAACTATACCAATGTGATTCCTTCGATAGTGTGATCGGGTCTCCGACGTTTCCTTCCGATCCCGAGTGGCTTGATAAAAACTATAAGAAAAAGAAAATAAAGAGAGTAAGCACTAGGCTTAGTAAGCTTACAAGCAAATAAATTACAACATTCAGCATAATGAATGATTATACATAATGTCACCTAGCCTCATAAACTTTCTTTACTTCTCATTTTCTACCTTCTTCTGTACTTACTTACCTTCTTTCTTACCTGACCTTTCACTATTCATAAATATAATCTACCTTCCCTTTTTGCTGATAATTCACTGTAATTTAACATGTACAATGACCCATTGAACCACTCGGAATACTAAGGATACTGGGGTCGTTCCTGTCGATCAATATCCTGCCAATGCCATGTCTTCGACGTGGACTTACATGAATTATTCCTATCTCCAATGCCATATATATGTCTAATATGGGCTTACATGGCTCATTCCTGTCTCCAAAGCCATATATCTGATATGGACTTACATGGCTCATTCTGTCTGTCATCTCTGTCTCACAACCCCAATATCCTAACATTCCTAAGGTTCAAACGGGGCTTCCTAATGCTTTTTCTCTGTCACTTCGCCTTTAATTCGACTTCAAATATTCTCATAAAATAAGTATATAAATGCTGGAAATTTACAATAATAATGTAAAATAAAAGAATATTGCATTTATTTCTTCAGAAACTTACCTCGTACGCAAAAATAGCTACTTTTACCATTTCGTCCACAACTTGGTATTTTCTCCATTTTAGCTTGAATTTCAGTTTTCCTTGCTCTATCATTTAAAATATAGTCTAATTAGGACTCAAATTATTCAAATTGACCCAAATCATATTTTGGCAAAATTACAATTTTGCCCCTAAACTTTTGCATATTTACACTTTTGCCCCAAAGCTCGTAAATTAAACTTCAGCCTATTTTCTTATGTTTCATGACATGCTGGTCATTTTTCCTTCTATGGAAGCATCAAATTCATACTCTAACAAGCACTTATGACTATTAGGTATTTTTACCGATTAAGTCCTTTTACTCGTTTTTGCTTAAAACCGAGTAGTACAAGTTGTCTAACATAATTTAAAACCTCATATTCTATCATAAAACACCAAAATACACAAATTTCACCTATGGGTATTTTTCCAAATATGAACCCTAACTTAAATTATTGCTAGCATAAGCTTTATCGAGCTACCGAGACTCCAAAAATGTAAAAATCATTAAAAACGAGGCTAGAACGGACTTACAATCGAGCTTGAAAGCTTGAAAAACCCTAGCCATGGTTTCTCCTTGCTATATTCGGCCATGGGGTTGAAGATGAGCAAAATTGGCTTTTAATTTTGTATTTTAATTCATTTTAATAACTAAATGACCAAAATGCCCTTACTACTAAACTTTCAAAAATTCCTTCCATGTCCTAATTTTTGTCCATAGACTTAGAAATTGGTAAAATTACTCTTTAAGGACCTCTAATTAATAATCTAATTCAATTTTATGCAAAATACTTCTAGAACACAAGTTTTGTAATTTATTCAATTTAGTCCCTAATTTCAAATTAAGTACTTTATGCATAGAATTTCTTCACGAACTTTTCACACAATCATGCAAACATATCATAGACTTCAAAATAATAATAAAATAAATTTTTCTACCTCAGATTTGTGGTTTCGCAACCACTGTTTCGTTTAGGCCCTATTTCGGGATGTTACAGTGATACCTCTCTTCTTTGGCACACACTGGACCGGACTTACCCACGAACTATCTGAGATGGGATAAATGATACCCGAATCTAACCACTTGATAATTTCCTTTTTCACCACGTCCTTTATGATGGGGTTTTATCTCCGTTGTCCATCAATCGTCCCTTTTTCGCCATCTTCCAGAATAATCTTGTGCATACATACAGATGGACTAATACCACAAATATCGGCTATGGTCCATCTGATAGCCTTCTTGAATTGTTTCAACACCAAAATGGGTTTCTCTTCTTGCTCAGTAGTTAATTCTGCTGAAACAATCACAGGCAAAGTAGAAGAGTTACCTAAATAAACGTATTTTAAATGTGAAGGTAATACCTTGAGTTCTAATTTAGGTGGTTCCTCAATTAACGCTTTTGTTTGGGCATACTCCCTTTTCTCTAACTCCAAAGATTCAAAGTGGGTTTGCAGATTAAATCCCCTTTGATTAGCTTCTAAAAAAGCTAAGTGTTCATCCTCCTCTTTATCATTTGGAGGATCTGATGTCAAAATTTGTTCCAATGAATCTTCAACATTATTGAGCTCCTTTTCCACTATTAAATCCTCTAAATCGGATACTGCAGAACAATCATCAATTGTGTCAGGAAATCGCATAGACTTAAAAACATTGAATGTTACCTGGTCGTCCTGAATACGCATCGTAAGCTTTCCCTTCTGCACATCAATAAGGGTCTTTCCGGTTTCTAAGAACGGTCTTCCTAGGATAACCGGCACTTTTTTGTCTGCCTCAAAATCTAGGATAAAAAAATCAGCAGGAAAGATAAATTTATCTACACGTACCAATACGTCCTCGATTTTTCCTTCTGGATGTGCTAAGGATCGATCTGCTAGTTGAAGTGTAACCGCAGTAGGTCTAACTTCACCTATCCCTAATTTTCTAAATATTGACATATGCATCAAGTTTATACTAGCACCCAAGTCACATAATGCCTTACCACAATATGTTGCTCCAATGTTGCAAGGTATGGTAAAACATCCAGGATCCTTCAGCTTTGGAGGTAGTTTGTCTTGAATATATACGCTGCATTCCTTCGTTAGAGCTACCATCTCAAATTCTCTGAGTCTTCATTTTTGGACAGGATATCCTTCATGAACTTGACGTAGTTTGGCATTTGTTCAAGTGCTTCAACCAACGAGATGTTGATGTGAAGTTGCTTGAGTACGTCTAGGAATTTCTTGAATTAAACTTCCTGTTTCTGCTTCTAAAGTCTTTGAGGGTAGAGTGGTGATGATTTCTTTACTGGAACTGGTTGATTCATTTTCAATGGCAATTTTGCATCTAACGGAGTTGTTAGTTGATTAGAATTAGCTGGTTCTGAAATTACCTTGTCGGGTTTTGCAGATTCTGTGTAATATCCTAATTTTGGGCCTAGTCGAAATAGTGGTTTTGTGACCACAAAATCCAAGATAGAAATAATTATTTTATGATTATTTTGAGGTCTGTGATATGATTGCATGATTGTGTGAAAATTTTGTGAAGAAATTTTATGCATAAAGTGCTTAAATTGAAATTAGGGACTAAATCGAATAATTTGCAAAACTTGCATTCTAGAAGTTTCTAGTATGAAATTATTTTGAAATATTAATTAGGAGGTCTAAAATAGCAATTTTACCAATTTCTAAGTCTATGGACAAAAATTGGACATGGATGGAATTTTTGGAAAGTTTAGTAGTAAGGGCATTTTGGTCATTTAGGGGTAAAATGAACTAAAATACAAAATTAAAAGCCAATTTTGCTCATCTTCAACCCCATGGCCGAATATAGCAAGGAGAAACCATAGCTAGGGTTTTTCAAGATTCCAAGCTCGATTGTAAGTCCGTTCTAGCCTCGTTTTTCAAGTTCTTTACGTTTTTGGAATCCCGGTAACTTGATTAAGCTTATTCTAGCAATAATTTAAGCTAGGGTTCATATTTGGAAAAATACCCATAGGTGAAATGTGTTTATTTTGATGTTTTATGGTAGAATATGAAGGCTGAAATTATGTTAAACAACTTTTGCTAAGCGATTTTAAGCAAAAATGAGTAAAACGGCTTAATCGGTAAAAATTGTTATTGTTCATAACTATGTGTTAGAGTGAGAATTTGATGTAGTCATAGAAGGGAAAAATGTTCAGCATGTCATAAAACATAAGAAAATATGCTGAAGTTTAATTTACGAGCTTTGGGGCAAAAGTGTAAATATGCGAAAGTTTAGGGGCAAAACTATAATTTTGCCAAAATATGATTTTGGGTTAATTTGAATAATGTGAGCCCTAATTAGACTATATTTTAAATGATAGAGCAAGGAAAACTAAAATTCGGGCTAAAATGGGGAAAATACAAAACTAAAATTCGGGCTAAAATGGGGAAAATACCAAGTTGTGGACGAAATGGTAAAAGTAGCCATTTTCACATACGAGGTAAGTTCATATGTAAATATTGGTAACATAGTTATTATTTTAAATGTTTTTATGTTATTTAGATGATATGATAATTATTATGAAATATTATACTCGTGATAATTGTTTGATAATATGTTAAATTATATGGTATACTTGGAAAATGTGAAATACTATCGAGTATCGGTATCGACATTTCGTAGAAGATGGTTGAGACACATGATTGGGAAAAAGGTCCCGTTGAACCTTAGGAATGGATTAGGATACAAGTGACATGTTACTGGGATATTTGGGCATCCGAACTCGTTGAGTTGAGTCCGAGTTCACTTATGGATACGAACGTCCGAACTCGTTGAGTTGAGTCCGAGTTCGAGAGATGTAACTAGGCATCCGAGCTCGTTGAGTTGAGTTTGAGTTCACTTATGGATGCGAATGTCCGAACTCGTTGAGTTGAGTCTGAGTTCGAGAGATGTAACTAGGCATTCGAGCTCGTTGAGTTGAGTCAGAGTTCACTTATGGATGCGAACGCCTGAGCTCGTTAAGTTGAGTCCGAGTTCACTTATGGGCGGGTTACATGGTAGCTTGGCTACATATGTGGCACTTATGTGGAAACTTTTCATGTATCCGAATTATATTCCGATGTGTTCAACGGGTAAAATTCTACTCAAATGGAGGAATACTCGAGATGAAAGGGATGTATTGGTAAGTGTTGTGAAATGGATACTTTGAACAAGTATGTACTTAACCCTCGGGTTGAAAACTCGATATAACAATAATATGGTAAGATGATAAATGAAAATGTGATATGAATGTCTTGGTGATGATCATGCAAATAATGTTTATGTTTGCTTATATAGTTGTGTTACTTGCTGTATGCATGTGAACTTACTAAGCATTTGTACTTACTCCCTCCTTTTCATTCCTTGTAGTGTTGACAAGCCAGCTCGGAAATCAAAAACGGTCGGAGGCACGCTCACACTATCTGTATACCATCTTGGCATAATGGCTTGTATATTTTGAGTATGGCATGTATAGCATTATAATCATTTTGTATATATGGTCTTATGATATGGTTATTGAGTGGTATGGAAATGCTTGGTAATGATTAGCCATTGGAATGGCCAATCATGATTATATTTGGTGTTATGTATGCTAAATTGCTAGCTAATCCATGGGAACCATGAAATAGGTAAAATTTATCATAAAATAGATTCAGACAGCAGTAGTGATGTGAATTTGAAAAATCACTAAAAATAGTAGAAATGGAATTAAATAATGAATAAGTTATGGAATTGAAGCTTGATGAGTCTATTTTCATATGGATGGAACAAAACAGGTATATGAGTTATATTTTATGAGATGTTTAAATTTTTGTGAAACAGGGCCAGAGCAATTTCTGGATCCCCTGTTCTGACTTTGGATATTCACCATAAATTTTTCAAATATAATTAGAAGTCATGATTTATATGTACAGATTCCTTATTGAGTCTAGTTTTATTAGAAATAAATGGCATAGTCATTGAAACTCTGTACAGGGAGATATCTGATTCGTAATACACAGAGGTCAGAGCAGTTGAACCTTAAAATAGAGGAGATTTTAACTAATAAACTGTACTAATTTGCTTGACCAAAAATTCTATAAAAAAAATAGTAAATAGATATATGAGTCTAGCTTCAGGGAAAATTTACAGAATTGGATTTTGAGTTTTGGAACTCGTGATATGAATTTTTAAGCGACTGTGACGCAGATTTCTAGCTTGACTAAAAATTTTAAAAATAAATTGTTTGAGCTGTTTAAAGTAATGAATTAAGTCTGTTAACACCTCGTGTTCGACTGCGGTGACGGTCTCGGGTACGGGGCGTTACATTTTGGTTCTTGTGAAACTGGAATTTCAGCACTCGGTTGAACTTCCTCTGAGTCTTGAGCATCAGCTGGCTCCTTTTCAGCTTCGATAGTGTTGGGCTCTACTGTCTTTCCACTCCTCAGTGTTAACGCTTTGCAATGTTCCTTCCCTAGATTTTTTGGATTCTCTGTATCACTAGGTAAAGCACCTTGTGGTCGGTTCTTAAGTTCAGTTGCAAGCTAGCCCATTTTGTTTTCGAGATTATTCAATGTAGCTGCTTGGCTTTGAATTAAGGCATTATTCTTCGCCATGTATGCCTTTAGTAGATTCTCCAAACTATTGGATGGTTCAGCTTGAACTGGGTTCTGAACTTGTTGGGAAAAACTAGGCGGCTGAGTCGGTCTAGGTTGAGCGTAGTTGTTACTGGTTCCAGCCCCTTGGTTACTCTAAGAAAATTCGGGTGGTTTTGCCACGATGGGTTGTAGAAGTTGGATTGTAGTCCTTGCCTTCCTCGATTTTGGTTCTGGTTACCCATGTAATATACGGATTTGGGGTTTGATGGACATTCTTCAAACAAATGTCCCTTCCCACAATAAACACAGGCTATACTCTCAAATTGGTGAGGTGGTTGGGCTACAAAATTGTTAGACCCATTAGTGGTAAGATTCTTAAGCATTGAGGATATTGAAGATACCTGAGATGCGAATGAAGTGAAAGCGTCCACTTCATGTATTCCAGCGACTCGTCTTCCTGACGCAGCTCGATTGGTCGGCCATTGATAATTGTTATTGGCGATCCTCTCAATGATTTCATAAGCCTCATTATAAGACTTAGAAAGGAGAGCATCGTTAGCAGGAGCATCCACTACCATCCTTGTGTGAGCATTAAGACCATTATAAAATGTCTCAAGTTGGATGCAATGTAGGATTCCGTGATGAGGGCATTTTCGTAATAGTTCTTTGTATCGTTCCCATGCCTCATACAAGGACTCATCATCCATTTGTTGGAAGGCAGTGATCTCGTTCCTTAACTTAGCATTCTTGCTAGGTGAGAAATACTTCATGCAAAACCTTTCGGCTAACTCTTGCCATGTAGAGATTGAGTTTGGTGGCAATGAATTCAACCAGGCTCGAGCTCTGTCCCTTAGTGAGTACGAAAATAGCTTCAATCGTAGTGCATCTTCAATAACTCTAGCTAATTTGAAAGAGTCGCTCACCTCCATAATTAAATAAAGATGAGGATCTTCGGTAGGCCTCCCACTAAATTGGCCCACAGTCTGAAGCATCTAGAACATAACTGGCTTCAGCTCAAATTGTTGTGCCTCGATTTTGGGTCTCCTAATGCCCAGATTAAGATCGTTAAATACTGGCATGGCATATTGTCTTAAGGCTCTATCCCTATCGTCAGCAATAAGGATAGGATTTTGAGCAAGGTTTGCTCCATTTCCTTATTCGCTTGTCTTCTACACTGTCGAAAGGTTCGTTCTATCTCAGGGTCTACAAGGAGTAAGTCAATGATTTGGTCAATACTCATAAACAACCTGAAATTATCAAAGAAAAATTAATTAAATTAAAATTAAACAGGAAAATAAACCAAAATGTAAGACTAACAAATTCACAAATAATGGCTTTTTAAAACAGTCCCCGGCAACGGAGCCAAAAACTTGAAACGATGGAAAAATGTGCAACTGTACACAATCGCAACAAGTAATAAAGTGACAAGTAAATGTCAAGTTATTGTACCCACGGGGACTGTAAAAAGAATTATTTATGAAATTAATTGTAAAACACTTTGGCGAGGTAAAAATATTTTGATTTTGAAAGATGGCCAAAGACTATTTAAAAACTAAGTAAATAATTAAAATAAGACAAGGTAGTTCTAATGCACGATTTCAAATAAGATTTAATCCATGTAACATACTTGTGTTGGATTAATCATATTTCTTTAACATAGAATTATTAAACTCATTTTTACATTGTTACGAATAAATTCACAGCAACCCGGTAATTTGCTAACTTATGAACAAATTTACATACAAAAATCCATTCATCTCTTGACATATCCCTATGTCAATTCAACCGACTAAACAGATTCTAGCAAGCAAACATGTTATTGCATATACATACTCATTAAATTAAACCAATCTCTTGCATATCCCTATGTCAATTCAAACGATTAATTAAATCCAATAAGCATATAAAAGACTATGTGAAGTAACAAGTCATCCCTACCATGAAACAATTTAATCACAATAATCTTGCAAGTTATGCAAGGCAGTAATATCGCTAGATACATTGCTAATTTAGCCTTCAGCCACCTTAGAAGAAGAAACATGCACTGATTAAGTATTGTGTCAATTAATTACAATTGCAATCTGTTTAAATAATTAATTCATTAGTTACCTCACAGTCATAACGTAAGAATAACTTAGGCATGATTTTACTTAATCAAGCATCTTACCGAGGCTTATAACGGCATAAACATGATTTTAACAATTCAAGCAGACAATATATAATCAACCCAACACAAACATAATCTAAGCTAAATTGATTAAAATAACCATTTCAATAGCATAAATATTCATAATCATGTTCGTCAAAACAACAACAAAATTTAAAGAGATAGGGAACAAGAAGCAAATCTGGTGTTTCTCTGTGGCTTGACTAGTTGCTCCGCTCTTCGTTCTTTGTTGGCCTTGGCTATCAAGGTGGCTTATGAACACCTAAATTGCTGCTCCAAATGGCTGATGAGATTCTCTTTCCCAAGAGAAGAAATCAGCACTTGAACAAGAGGGAATGTAATGGAAAAAATGAGAGAAAAGTGAGAGAGGGAATGAGTGAATGATGTGAAGTGAGGGATGCTTTGAATGATCAGCAAGGGGTGGTTTTTATAGCTGATTGTGGCTGCTAAAAATAGCAAATTCCAGCAGCCAAAGAGACCTCCGTTGGCCGGCCACACACATGGCAAAGTTGTGAGTTTCAACTTTGTTATTTTAGGCTTTGGGGCAAATCTACAAAGCCATAAATTAAGGTGGGGTTTGAATGCAATTTAGAAGTATTTTGAGGGACTTTTTGCAAGAATATTTAATCAGCTAAAATGCTGATCTGGGTCAGCATATGGACGGTTCTGGACTGCCCATTTAGTGGCTGGTTCGGTTCACTCAATTTGGCTCGACCGGTGCGGTTCAACTGGACCCTTTCTCCATAATTAATTAAAAATAATTTATTTAACCCAAATAAAATAGAAAATAAATTAAAATTAATTAAATTATAAATTAATACACATTTTTGGACCGTCTTAGGCTAGAAATTAAAGTGCCTCGATACTTCAAATTGCTTCTCAGTTTTGTGCTTTCAGTAGTGTCAGTTGAGCCAATTTTAGCCCTTTGTGCGAATTTGTCAAAAAAAAATCAAAATTATTCAAAATTAAGTATAAAAATAAATAAATTCACCATGTTCATATTTTTAACACGATTTAATTATTTTATAATATTTAATTATTTTTTGACAAGAATTTAACCAGATTTGCATGAATTTAAGTAAAATTGGGTATGAAAAAGTATATAAATTTTTGTGTTTCAACTTAGTAAGTTCGTAAAACATGAAACATAACTTACCATTAATCTAAATAACATAAATATGAGCATAATGTAATCCAACCACAAGCTTGGCACAAGCCTAAGCACCATCACCAGCAGAATTAGTGCATTCAAACAAAATTCACTTGAATTAAACATAAGGTAAGCCATTTGTGCATGAACATACTTCATTTGAGTTCATCATTTCCTTTCCATGAATACATAATGTAGTTCATTTGAACATTTAACATTCCTTTCCTTTTCATGCCCGTTGAACCATTTAGAATATCATCGGATACTTGGGAAAGTTCACACGAAGTTTGCTTAAACATATAACCGTAACCTTTCCTTTACATCGTTGTTCACACGAGCTGTGAAATGGGCTTGCTCACACGAGCTGTGGATTGGAATGTAAGCTACACGATGCTTCTCACACAAGTTGTGGAGTATCCGCGACAAATACTGGACCTCAGCCATCTATAGGACATTCAAGACTAGCACCCGAAAATGAAATCCCTAATGACATGTTATTTGTATCCTAAGAATTCTTAAGGTTCAATCGGGACTCGATATCTATCAATTTATCATAAATTTGATACATTTATTATTATGATTCATTTACATCAAACAACATAACAAACATTCAAATTAAAGAACATTTAAGTGATTATAGTTCATACGAACTTACCTCGACAATTAGATAGAAGAAACAAAATTGACTAATCTGAGGCTTTAGCTTTTCCTTAATCTAAATCGGTTCGTAGTCTATCTTAATCTAAATAGACAAATTCAATCCATTGAGTAATTATGTTATTCAGTTAAGTCCATATTTCATTTTTTTTAAAGTACTATTTTACCCCTAACATTTTAACTTTTCACAATCTAAACCTTAAGCTCATAAATTGAAATCAAAGAATTTTCATCCTTTTCTCAAGCTAAATGATTTCTCTAGGGACCTATATCAACTCATAGAAACCATCATTTCACATATTTACCATGAACTTCTATAATCTTTACAAATAAGTCCCTAAACACAATTTTCATCAATATTCACTATACAAAACTTGTTTATTTATCAACAAGGACTCATAGTCTTTTATTAAATATCAAGAATTGTGCAAGAATATTCATGGAAAAACCCTAAATCTTTAATAGTTTTACAAATTGATCCTCGGGCTAGCTAAATTAAGCTATAACAACTTCAAAAACATAGAAATCATTAAAAACAAGCTCAAAAATCACTTACATGCAATACTCGAACATAGTCGGACCTTCAAGGTGAAAAATAAAGCTTTTCCTTGTTTAGTTTTGGTGGAAACATGAACTAAAGAATATGATACTTTTATTTTATTTTATTTTTCTTAATTTAATTATTAAATTACTTTAATAACCTTATTAATTAACTAAATAAAACACCTAATTCATGCCTATCTTTGTCCACTAACATTATGAATGGTCTAATTACCATCTAAGTCCACTTGCATTTAAGTTTCATAGCCGTTTGCCCCTTTCTACTATTAGAATTCCACTTTTGCACCTTTTTTGATTTAGTGCTTTTTACATAATTAAGTACGTAAAGATCAAAATTTCTTCACAAAATTTTAATACGACCTTACTAAAATCCCATGGACATTAAAATAAAATATAATAATCTACTAGTTAAATTTGTGGTCCCGAAACCACTATTCTGATTTCACTGAAAATGGGCTGTTACAATTTTGTCTTTGGCAGATACTTTGCTAATAGCAGATATAGACTTATATGTCAGCTACCATACTTAATGTACCAACTCTCACTTTAATCCTTGGCTGATTTCATATCTTAATAGTTGATATAGATCTTATTCCTTTTCAGAACAACATAGGTTCTTCTTAGAATAAAATCTATATAGAGCTTACTTTCAATGGATTTCCTCTACAAACAAACAATTAACATTTTTCCTAGAATAATTATTTACAAATATTCCTATTTGGCAGATAATTACTAACTGATCATACATCTGGCAGATTCTCATACTAAGTTTGGTAACTATCAGACTTCCCAAAAGATCATTTCTTGAGTCCATCCCAAATCAAACTTATATCAATGATGAAACATTTCAGATCATCCAGAAGAATTCCAGATGCCTATTTTACATAACAAAAAAAACCTAAATTGACAAACTTCTTAGGTTCCAGATAGTCCTTAAACAAGACATGAGAATTATTCAAAAATGGCGAATACCAGATAACTTCTAATTTCATCCCTACATAGCGTAGACAAACTCAGTCCAACGAACACTCAGACCTTTCATAAATACAAATGCGCCAATATTCTATACTGACAGACCAATATGGCAGATACTCTCTTTAGAATAACAGATGCATATCAAGCTTTATGACAAGACCAAACAAACTAAGTTAACTTTAGCCTTATCAGATCCTTATCATAGAACTAGCTATCGAGGAAATCTCAGAACTTACCTAGATCTTGCCTCAAAAGCAAAAAATTAGATTCTACCACATAGAAATCACTGAATACGCCACATAGGCACTGCAGGATTTGTCATAGAGGTAATACAGAATACGTTACAAAGGCTTAGTAGATCACGCCAGACAGACATCACACAAAATCACGTATTTATTATCTCGACGGACTTTCATAGAAGGTGTCATGGATTTCTCCCTTATGAACATACACCTATCTTCATTTTGTGATTTTCCAGTCTGGTTTACATCTCATCGAAAGCATCACCATGAATATTCTCATATGACATGGGTCTCAACCACAAGGACTTACACATCCTCATGTCATGATCTGCCAGTTCAGTCTTTGTCTCATTGAAGGAATTACCATGAGTATTTTCTTTATCATCATGATCTATCAGTTTGGCTAGCAATCTACCTTTCCTACCATAGGCATCATGTAACCGCCCGATTTTGGGCTTAGTCAGAATAGTGGTTTCAAAACCACTATCCTAAATTTAGAGGAATCATTTTTAATATTATTTTATGTATGATGGCATGTTTATAAAGGTGCATGAAAATTTTGGTGAATTAATTTTAGCGTTTGTGAGCTTAATTGAGAAAAAGGACTAAATCGCATAAAGTGCAAAAGTCCTATTTTGATAGCTAAGGGTGTTAAATAGCTAGAGAACCTAAATTAGAGGTCTTTAAAGGGCAATTAGACCTTTAGAATAGGATGGCCGACCATAGGAGACAAATATGGTCACAAAGACAAAAGAGGGCTAGGGTTGGTATTTGAAGACATTAGCAAATTGAATATTAAAATAAATCAAAGGGGTCACCTTTCTTCTCCATTTTTTCCACCAAAAATAGTAGCCATTAGAGGAGTTTTGAAGCTTGAAATTTTAGCCACTTAGTCTGTAACACCCCAAACCCGGTCTGGAAGTTTGGCTCGAATCTGGCGTGTCACATTGAAGTGTTTTTCGAAAACCATGTTTCCATTAAAAACCCTTCTTAGTAATTAAAAACTTATACCCTTTTTAAACCTTGTTAGAAAACCTCAACTGAATAACATTCTTAACAACTTTGTAAAAATCTTGGCAGTTACAGAAGCTTAATTTAAAAACAATTGCAGATACGTGATGTTTTGAAAATAGTAGTTGCTTTGGAAAACCGTGTTCTAATACTAGCAATTATAAGAACAATAAATAAAATTCCAAATTAGAAATCCAAAAAATTACAACGGATTTACTACAACCCACATAAAATAATTTAAAAGCAATAATCAAAACTGTAACATAAACAGTGTGTGTGGCTCTCTCCGAGCCCCTCGCAGCTCTGATCCGTCTAAGGCTGGAAATTACCTAAAAGGTTAATAATGATGCCCATATTTGAATCAAACAATCATAATCAAGTCATTCATATTCCCAATATATATTCACAATCAAATCCGTCAACCACACAGTTCAAGTCAGTCACTTGCCCACAAGGGCAAAAGGGTCATTTAACACCCTAGGGGCAAAATGGTAATTTTACCCCACAAGGGTATCTCGGTAATTCTACCCTACAGGGGTATTTCGATAATTTTACCCTACAAGGGTATTTCGGTAATTCTACCCTACAGAGGTATTTCAGTAATCCTACCCTACAGGGGTATTTTAATAGTTTTGTAAATCGAGGGTAAAATGGTAATTTTGTAAATAGAGGGTACTTTGGTAATTTTCCAAGTCGAGGGTATTTCAGTTATTTGGTAAACTAAATATTCTTAAATAGGGATAACAATACAAATGGGCCTAAAGCCCTTTCTCGGCCCAAATCGGCCCATACGCTCGTGTGGCCATTTTAGCCCAATTCTAGCCACAGATATGAGATTCACCTAGCCTAATCCAATATTTACTACACAATCAAACAACTTATCCATTTGGGCCCGTAGGCCCATTGGGCCCACATGGCCCCTTTCGGCCCATCGCGGCCCGAAGCAGCCATCCTAATGCCAGAGCAGTGAGAAATACACACCTGATAGGAGACTAGAGTTAATCCGCGCTCCGAGCACTCTTAGCAGAAGCCCAACCCAAACGAGCATGCCATAAAGCGAAATGGATTAGCCAAGAAAGGCACCTTTACTCTCCTCATGGTTCTCTCTATTTAAAGCCAGCTTCGCATCCACTCTTATGTTAGCTTCTCGATGTGGGATCCCTCCATCATCAGAGTTTAAATTCAACACAAACTCTTGCCGCCCCCTGTTAGCAAAATAAATGCTCTTTGATTGCCATGAGTTTCGAACCCTGGACCTCCTTGCCAACTCTATAACGCCACCTTCCTGGCTCTTATGTGGCGCTACTTTGCCACTAGACCACAAGGCTTTTTGTGGCACAATTTCTCCAACAATATTCTTAAGGCCTACCTACTACACCCAGGGTTTGATTCACCTTAAACCAAAATTTTTGCTAGAGTCTAGGTTTGAACCCAGGACTTCTCCAACACTTCTCAGCACACTTAACCACAAAAACAAGCCTTCATTAACGAAATTTACATGCACAACAAAATGTTACAAGCTACTTTCAACCATTCCCCTGCTCAAGGCCTAAACCTTCTAGGCCCAAATTCAGGGTGTTACAACTCTACCTCCCTTAAAGGAATTTCGTCCCCGAAATTTCCATCTGACAGGGTAGTCGTGTAACATCTACCCTACTACGCTACCGCTGCGCACTCTGATCCTACTATCACTATCACACTTCAACTAGAACTTGAAACATCTAATACATACAACACTTATTCACTGAATCAGACACATATTTATCACACATATATACAATTTCTATATCCAAACATCACATCCACATAAAATAAATACCAAATTTAAATTCAGGCCAGTATTTAAGGAATCTACAGTATTTCAATTTCTAAATAGACAAAAGTACTCAGAAGACTTACGGATTCGGCGCCAGAGGCGCGGTGTGCCACACTTTTTAAGAGAAATACTTCAAACAGACCACGTGGTTCAAAATAAATTTTTGAAATTCAACCTTTGAAAACCCAATCCACAGCCGAGTTGTTGCAACCTAGGCTCTAATAACACTTAGTCTGTAACACCCCAAACCCGGCCTGCAAGTTTGGCTCCAATCTGGCGTGTCACATTGAAGTGTTTTTCAAAAATCGTGTTTCCATTAAAAACCCTTCTTAGTAATTAAAAACTTATACCCTTTTTAAACCTTGTTAGAAAACCTTAGCTGAAGAATATTCTTAAAAACTTTGTAAAAATTCGCCAGTTGCGGAAGCTTAATTTAAAAATAATTACGGATACGTGATGTTTTGAAAACAGTAGTTGCTTTGGAAAACTGTGTTCTAATACTAGCAATTATAAGAACAATAAATAAAATTCCAAATTAGAAATCCAGAAAATTACAACGGCTTTACTACAACCTACATAAAATAATTTAAAAGCAATAATCAAAACTGTAACATAAACAGTGTGTGTGGCTCCCCCATGGCAGCTCCGATCTGTCTAAGGCTGGAAATTACCTGAAAGGTTAATAAATGGGGTGAGTTTATGAAAACTCAATGTGTAATCCCCTACTTTATAAACGGAACAGTCAGTTATATAAAAGAATTAAAAGTCCGCCCCACCCTCTACCGATGATTTCAGATCAATTGGGCCTTAGCCCATTATAACAGGCAGTACCAGATGGGCCTTAGCCCTATACAAAATTCAAAATGAAGACCATAGGCCCACAACAGATACAGAACATATATTTCATGTATGCAGAAACCCAACCCATATCCATCCGTATACACCCCCGTACCAACCTTACACCATGTGGGGAGATAACTAGACCCACCCATCCGCTACACACCACAGAATTTGCAGCATGGCTGCCAAAATAGATATTGTGACAAAGTCACCAGATACAGATATTGTGGCAGAGCCACCAGAATAGATATTTGTGGCATAGCCACCAGAATGCTTCCTCCATAAATATAACCTATATCCCATGCAACAGATATACATGGCATGGCATACAACATACTGAATCAGAATATCATGCCCATATTTGAATCAAACAATCACAATCAAGTCATTCATATCACCAACATATATTCACAATCAAATCCACAACCACCACACAAGTCACCACTTGCTTGCCACAAGGGCAAAACGGTCATTTAACACCCTAGGGGCAAAATGGTAATTTTACCCCACAAGGGTATCTCGGTAATTCTACCCTAGAGGTGTATTTCGGTATTTTTACCCTACAAGGGTATTTTAGTAATTCTACCCTACAGAGGTATTTCAGTAATCCTACCCTATAGGGGTATTTCAATAGTTTTGTAAATCGAGGGTAAAACAGTAATTCTGTAAATCGGGGGTACTTTGGTAATTTTACAAGTTGAGGGTATTTCAGTAATTTGGTAAACTAAGTATTCTAAACAGTGATAACAATACGAATGGGCCTAAAGCCCTGTCTCGGCCCAAATCGGTCAACACGCTTGTGTGGCCCTTTTAGCCCAATTCTAGCCAAAGATATGAGATTCACCTAGCCTAGTCCAATATTTACTACACAATCAAAGAACTTATCCAATTGGGCCCGTAGGCCCATTGGGCCCACATGGCCCCTTTCGGCCCATCACGGCCCGATGTAGCCATCCTACAGCCAGAGTAGTGAGAAATACACACCTGATAGGAGACTGGAGTTAATCCGCGCTTCGAGCACTCTTAGCCGACGCCCAACCCAAACGAGCACGCCATAAAGCGAAAGGGATCAGCCAAGAAAGGTACCTTTACTCTCCTCATGGTTCTCTCTATTTAAAGCCAGCTTCGCATCCACTCTTATGTTAGCTTCCCGATATGGGATTCCTCCATCATCAGAGTTTAAAACCAGCACCAACTCTTGCCATCCTAACATAGGATAATAATCAACCTTTGCGTGCCAAGGGATTCAAACCAAAGTCCTCTCACATTCCAACTCACGCTACCACCACTAGGCGATCAACTCATCTGTGTCATAAATCCAACACATTAAACTTTAAAGCGCACCTACTAGCTTCCAGATTTATTGAAAAGAGAAACCAAAATATATTGCAAGAGCCAAGACTTGAAGCTTGGACCCCTTACTTCCTCTATGGCGTCACTTCCTTGTCCCCTAAGTGGCGCCACCTTGCCACTACACCACACTCCTTTTTGTTTCATCTTTTCTCCAACAATATTTTTAAGGCCTACCTACTACACCCAGGGTTTGATTCATCTTAAACCGAAATTTTTGCTAGAGTCCAGAATTGAACCCAAGACTTCTCCAACACTTCTCAGCACACTTAAACACTAAAACAAGCCTTCATTAACGAAATTTACATGCAAAACAAAATATTATAAGCTGTCTTCAACCGCTCCCATGCTCAAGGCCCAAAACTTCTAGGCCCAAATTCAGGGTGTTACAACTCTACCCCCCTTAAAGAAATTTCGTCTCCGAAATTTCCATCTAACAGGGTAGTCGTGTAACATCTACCCCATTATGCTACCGCTGCGCACTTTAATCCTACTATCACTATCACACTTCAACTAGAACTTGAAACATCTCAAACATACAACACTTATTCACTGAAGCAGGCACATATTTATCACAAATATATACAATTTCTATATCCAAACATCACATCCACATAAAATAAATACAAATTTTAAATTCAGACCAATATCTAAGGAATCTACAGTATTTCCATTTCTAAACAGACAAAAGTATTCAGAAGACTTACGGATTCGGCACCAGAGACTCGGTGTGCCATACTTTTTAAGAGAAATACTTCAAACAGACCACGTGGTTGAAAATAATTTTCTAAAATTCAACCTTTGAAAACCTAATCCACAGCCGAGTTGTTGTAACCCAAGCTCTAATACCACTAAATGTAACACCCTAAACCCGGCCTAGACATTATGATCGGATCTGACGTGCCACATCAAAGTGTCCAAAACATTTTATGCTTTTAATCAAAACTTATTTAGTGGTTTAAAAGATGATCTCATTTTAGGTTAAAGTGAATGGAAGCTGTGCACCAGGTAGGAAACCGGAAAAGAGGAGGTGAGTCCATCGGACTGCTTAAGTACCAAGCTCCCTTCGGATCCAATCCTAGACATGCACACCACTATTGCCACACTCTAATGTCGTGTATATCTTTAGGGAAGCAATTTGATTATGTCCGTTTAAGAAAAAGTGATTAATTTTAGAAAACATTTTCATGGCAGAAGCTTTGCTTGTGGTCGTGTTATTTTGAAATCAGTTATTGTTTTTGAAAACGCGCCATAAAGCTAATCGATTTCGATATTTAAAATAAGTCATATCCATCATAATAAAATATAACTCAAAACCATAAAAATAATAAAGCGGCCTTATTACAAGTAAAAACCCAAAACCTCAAACGCGAAATAACAAGATGTCCAATTCACCAGAAAAAAACCAAATTTGCAGACACGTGTGGCCACTCCGAATCCCTCACAGCTCCAAGCCCAATATGGTTGGGGATTACCTGCGTGGATGAAAATAAAGGGGTGAGTTTTGGGAAACTCAGTGTGTAAATTAACCCAACCATAGCCTATATCAGCTCAAACCACAGAAATAGAATAAATTGGCCTTAGCCCAGAATAAAATTCAGAATAAAGCCCATAGGCCCATAACTGATCAGAACAGATATTACATGTTTATGCAAACCCAACCCATATCCAACCATATGCACCCCCATACCAGCCTTTCACCATGTGGGGAGACTACTCAACCCACCCAACCACTACACACCACAGAAACATGTAGCATGGCTGCCAGAACAGATAGTGTGATAGAGTCACTAGAAACAGATAATCGTGGCAGAGCCACCAGAACAGATATATGTGGCAGAGCCACCAGATCAGATAATTATGGCATAGCCACCAGGACGCTTCCTCCATAATATAACCCATATCCCCATGCAACAGTTATACAATCATGGCATACATCATACAGAATCAGATAATCATGCTTTTCAGTCAAAAGTAACCCTAGGGATATAATAGTAATTTTTCCATACATAAGGGTATTCAAGTAATTTAACTACTTTTAGGGTTATCATACATATCATAGCCAACTATGTACCAACAGAAACACTTATCGAGTGTTCTTACCGAATTGGGCCCGTTGGCCTATTTTCCCGATTTTGGGCCCATTAAGCCCAAAATATCAAAATGCACGAAATCGCGCGTACTATAGTTCTATCATTTTCGATTACCAAAAATATTTACCCATCTATCCTACGAGCATTCGCACACTCGCAAGTTCCCAAAATACTAGCTTTTCGGTATTTCGGCTTTTCAGCTTTTGCCGATCTAGTCTATGAGAGGGTGTCAGTTACACACCTGATTGTGATGATATGCTGACGAGATCCACACACGAATTGCCTACAATTGGATTACTACCACGTTAATCTAACTATCAAAAATGGACTACGTATTAACCCCTTACCATAATCGGCCAATAACACCTTAGGTACTAGCAAACCTACCGTTGCCGAAGTTAGCGACTAGATTTAGATCCAGTTGTTCCACTTAGCCAAGCCCTTCATCAGCAGCCTCTAGATCACACTATTATCACAATAAAGTAATTATCACCACCTTAGGGCTATAAACCCAAATCGATAGCCTCCCTAACCTTTAGGGGTTTCGACTTTTTCAAATCCCAAAATAAAGAATAGGTTTGAAAGACTTACCACCGGTTCCTTCAGTCAATGTTCCCCTTTAGTTTCTACTCGATTCTGATGTAGTTCTAAGCCCTCAAATGATAACAAAATTCGAGCCTTCAATGATCTTAAAATTCGGCTATGTCCCTATGGCTATGCGTTTTCAGCTTTTTGTAACAGTGAAGAAAAGATGAGGGTTTTGTAGTGGCTTTGTCGATAGAAACTTGGGGTTCAGAGGATTAGAGAATCGGTCAAGGAGATGAAGAGAAGTAAGAGGATTTGGCTAGGAGAAATTGGCACAGAAGAAAATATAGGCTTTCGGGATTTTAGCTTTTTATGGCAAATGGTTATAAAGGTTTAGAAACGACTGAAGAAAAAGATGGAGATGAACAGGATGATAGGAAGATTCGGCTATAGAGGAAAAAAAGAAGAAAAAGAAAAGTTGACGAAGAGAGGAGAAAAGAATAGAAGTGAAAGAATGGTCAGGAAATGACACAACTTACCCCTAATGCCAAATTTATACTTGCACTTAACCTAGCCAAAATTTGCCCCCTAAAGCACCCCTTGGCTAGCCAACTCTTGCTCCTCAAGAGTCCTCCATTTGGCCAACATTGCTCTCCTTAATCAGCTCCTAAATCCTCTCCCTTATCCCTTCCTTACCCAATCTCCTGAGCAACTCAAACTCCTCCTAATAGACTTTCACTTCAGTTCCATTACATCCCTTTTCTGTTCATAAAAATTAATACCAATAATTTGCTTTCCTTGCGACTCGAACCTTAGTTCTCCCTAACATCCACACGCCACCTCTAAAGCTCCCAAGTGGCGTCACATGCCAACTTACCACAGGCTTCCTTGTGTTTTATTTTACCCAGTTAATACTTAAAAGCCCAGTTTACCAGAACCTCTTTTTCTTATGGAATTAAAATTAATTAAAATTACCGGGTTTTAACTTAAGCTTGGGCCTTCTAGAAGCCTACTAACATAATTAAACCTACGCCAAGCAGACAGAACACAGAAATTTTAAATTTTTCCAACATTCACAAAATTCCCGAAAATCCCAAAAATTGGGGCGTTACATTTTATCTTAACAGAATTCTCATTTCTATATATGATACTCATATCCATTTACATCACACAATATTTTATTCATACAGTAACTCTTTTACCTCAAATGTGAACATGCAACACATTATTATTCTTCACATATTTACAAGTTATCTAAGATGTTATCATCATTTATCCTATATACATCTCTACTTGAACAATTCACATGCAGGAGCCAGGATAGAGACTTACTTGATACTCACTTACCCTAGCTTGGAGTTCCAAACTCGAACATCTTTTTCAAACCAGCAAAAACAATTTCTTAAAGAACATGGAACCATCATTAAAAATTCATTTATAGACAATTTGCTAACATATCAACTACAAATGACCCCTATGCAGGGCGTCTTATTCCTAACTTACTGTTTATATGCTTTTTAACAACCTTATTCTTTCAAAAACTTAACATGCAGGGCTGTTAGGCTTATCAAGAGATGGAACATTCATTGATTAATTTAAAAACCTTAGCTTCTAGCTTCATAATGGAGAAGAAAACATTTAAGTTTAAGAAAAAGAATTAGAGGTTAATATTGAAGGAAGAAAAACCATCTAGACGAACCCTTCTCACCATATATATACACCTAGTTTCCCAAAGTGAAACTTGACAAGTGTTGATTGTATCAAGAATCCTGTACAAATGTCATTTGACCAATCAACTCAGTTGACTCCTAACCAGATCACATTACAAAACCCAATTAGCACAATGCTCAAGCAAATTGGGCGTACTATACATTTGGCGGTAATTCTCACTAAGCTTACTCTTTGCTTGTCATACTCTTTTCTTAAATAGGAAAATAACCTGAAATCTTTAATTACTTCTACGGTGAATACTTTACCCCAAACTCTAATCTGCCAGAGGACTGTTAATTGGCAGACTACACTATGCCAAACATGTAAGTTCACATCTACATGGCTTCTTTTCGGATCTGCCAAATTTAAGGTGTGACAATGTCTTTGGAAAACTTCTATCATGAATATTTTATTCATTGGTAAAACCCTTTTTTTCCATGATATTGATCCTCTTCTTGCAAGAATCATCAAGAAACTTCAGTTTCTTTGGTTTGTTGGAGCAGTCAATTTTAAAGTTGGTCGTGCCAATGTTCTTCAACCTTTTGTTGTGTTTTTTAGTAGTAAAAGGCATATTTGGTTTCTCGATTCACTTTCTACTTGAGGAACAACATATCATGAAGATAAAGTAGCATTGTCATCTTCATATGGAATGAGTATTAGCTTCCCTTTAACAATTGCTTTCTTTGGTGCCTTTATTGTTGATGCTCGATTCATACACTTAGTTAAAACTAAAGTTATGACTACTTTAGGTTTTTTTTAATGCTTAATAAACTCAACTACTAAAACTTTCTCTTCTTGAACATTCAATTTAAAATCACCTTTAGGGGATTCTCTAACATTAGGAATATCTCATGTCTCTTGAGCATTCCCTTGTGACAATCCTTCAATGATCCTATCAATTATCTAATCTTAATTACTTTCTTTAATAAGTGTAATTTATCAATATTATTTCTGAAGTTTTCTCTTATAAAGAATCAAGTGCCCAAGAAGTAATTTCTTACTCTTTTATATTAGAAACATTATGTTCTTCTGTAATCATTATATTAGAAAATGAATAATACTCAGGATCAACAAAATCATTAACTAAATATTCTTGAGGGGGATTAACCTTACTTTTGGGGATTCAGTACTAATAGTTACAACTTGAGCAGGTTTACTAATATTCTCACTAGCTTCAACATTAATCGTTGGATTTTTAATTGATGACATTTCTTAATTTTCCTCGATAGAGCTTTTGCCTTTGGATTTTTGTTTCAATGGTTATAAATAAGGGAATATTAATTGGGAATTGGTGTTTTAGTTTGTTTCAATAGCCATATTTGCAACTTTGTGAAAAACTTAAAAAAAATTCTTTAAGAAAAGGTTTTAAGTAGACAATAAATAACAACTCTAAGAAGTTTTCTTAAGGCTTTGGTAGTTGAGGTGTAACAGAAGACAAATAATGATAACAAATAGCAAAAAATATACTATATTATGATTTGTTTTTAAAAGTTAAACTGTCAAAATTAAGAGGAATTATTTTAACTGGAAGGGACCATGGATGATGTGGTGGAAAGGGTCCATAAAATAATTTCTCCAAAATTAAACCTAACATACTCCAATATCATTCCTCAACTTCTCAAACCTAGTTGCATCAATGTTTTTAGTAAATAAGCCAATCAATTTATTTTTAGTGCAAACATGATTCAATTCAATTGTTCCACCTTCAATAGACCCTTTGTGAAATGATGACCGATATCAAATATGTTTGATTTTGTCACACCTGATTTTTCTTAACTTTTAAAATTTATGAAGAGTTAGGAGTTAATTGAGTAAAACAATATGTTAGCGAGATCAACTAAGAAATTTGGAAATTGTAGCAGCTGATTGCTAAAGAGTTAAGTTTCAATTCAAGTTTGGTTAAAAAGGAACCAACTGGTTCCATAATGGGAGACACATTGATTGCCTATAGATAGCTAATTGAGGCTTGGAGATTATGCAAGAAGAGTTATATATGTGGGTAAGGAGCCTTATAAAGTATAGGAAGATACTTCCCAATCCCGTTTATAATTTCTCATTTGCGTCATCATCTTCTCCTGTTGCTCCGAAGAAGAGAAAGTTAAAGAAATATTTTCATTGGACAATAAATGTTGGATTGGAGACTGTAAAGTAGACAATTCAACAAGCTTTTAAGCTCTTAAGTCTTTTTGTACCCTTGAACTAGAAGAAAGAGAAGTAAGAATTCCTAAAAAGCATCTGTATAATAATGGATTTGAGGTTCTAAGGTTTGAATACCATTGGTTTAACCGGTATACCTGGTTGTCATGCTTGGCTTCTAGGATAAGGAGGCTCTGGTGTTTTTTGGACAAGTTAAGGTAAGTTTTTGAACCTTAGTTCCTGACATTGTTTGTTGTTGTGCAGCTAAAATGTTCTACCTGAGAGTCTTTTTTTATTTTAGTATGAAATCCATGGTTGCATAAGATTATGATGAATGGGCAAGCTGTGCATACAAAGGTCATGGACATATGTGTATAATTGTTAGTATGCCTTTTGAATGCAGAATTTGTTTGTGTATTGATGTATTAAAATATGGCATGCTACATGTTAAAGTAATAAGTGAATTGTGTGTATGCAAAAAGCATGTTTCTAAAATGAAAAGTAAAGAGGGAGTTGCTTTTACAATGTAGACGAAGTTGGGAAAATTTGGCGTAATAGGGGATTAGAAGGATTATCATGGGACTACTCGCTCTATGGAGTGACATCATGACGATTTATTGCCTCTATAGAGTGACATTGTGATGACGGTTATCAACTGGTCTTTAGAGGTGACACCATGTAAATGGCAGTGTGACACCTTAAAAGAGGCTTTTTGATTCCTCATAATCTAAAGTCCATGGTTAGCCATGACATGATCCAATAGTGAATAGGTATATGTTATGGCAAAAATGGAATCCACCAGGACAGTGAACTAGGAAGCCCATCAGGGCATAAAAGGGGAAGTCACTGTATGAATCGTGTGACAAGTAGTATGACAAGATGGTCATGGCACATCTGAGAGCACGAGCAAATAAGATAATAAGAGGATCCACCAAAATGTGATGGTAAATGGAACTGATAGAAGCATCTTAACATGAGTATATGGGAGCGGAAGGAGTAATTCCTTCAATGTATTAGAAAATATAGTATCCACCATTTTGAGTCATTCAAAGTTAACGTAACAAAAAGATTATTCAAGTTTAATTCTAAGTGTTCTTGGGTAAGGAGGTCACCAGAAATAGGAAAGTCTACCAATGGTTCTCTTGAGAGGAAAGTCCGCCATGGACTATCCTTAGTGGAAAGTACGCCAGGGATTTTTCAAGAAAGAGAATGTCCATTAGGACTATGTAGTACGAGAAATTCCATTATTGGACTATCAAAATTGGGAGTTCGCCAGGGATAATCTAGGAAAGGGGTACTCCACCAAAAACGATCTGTCAATAGGGGTTTTCTGGTAAACGAGTTGAGATAGGAAAAGTCCTATAGAACTATCTGATAGGTACAAGTCTGCAAGGAAGGAGTGCTTAACCATCATCCAAACCTCATATTTAAGGTCGTGAATGAGGGTATTGTTAAAAGGATTTCTTAAAGGGAAAGTTCTACTCAACAAGTTAAGTCCTAATAAATGTAATTAATTGAGTAGTACATTAAGTTCATATTAAGTCAATATAGAATGAAGGGAATGACGTAAGAATATGCAGGAATGACAAGATTTTTTTATAATTCGTCGATAGTAGTCACCGAACTACATCATTGGTTATATGGTTATCTCTAAAGAGACAATCAGTAAAGGTAAAAATCCAAATAAAGATGAAGCAAGAGAGGGTTAAGTTCCAGAAGGAATTTTTATTTGGAAGAGCACATTTGCAATTGAAATGATGGGTAGGTCAGCCAATGATGAGCACTAGGATAGGCAAGGCATCAACCACACCAGAAAAACTGTGGAATTCCTATCGACACACAGGGAGTTTAAATGTTGTTCCTTTATTCTTATTCCTTGAAATATAGAGTTTTTATGATGCATTACTGCATGAAAACTCAGTAAGTTCATCCTGAACTTATCATTGTGCTGCCTTGTATGCAAGAACAAGGACTTCCAGGACTTTCTGCAAAGGGACAAGGCAAACTCTGCCAGATTTACGCGTTGGGCATTGAAGCTGTTTCATATGTATAGAGGGGCACTATTAAAGGTTACACCTCAGGGGTTGGACTAGCTTATGGGTGCGAATTAAGTTTGAATTCATAATGAGTGTAATATTAGGGCCTAGTATAACAAATTGATTGTAAAAATTTGAAGTACTTGTAGAATAGGAATTTTACTTGATGTTAATATTTGAAACATTCTAATAATTAGGATTTGAAATAAATTGTATAGTAAACATAGGTCCTCAAATTTCTTATTGTCTGATTTCATAATTAAGATAAATTCAGAAGGAGGATTTGTAAATCGGATCAATCATAACACTTGGTACCCGAATCGATGATCGGGTCGGGTTAAGGTGTTACGGATTTGGGAGTTCACCACTTGATTTTTAGAAATATTGGTTGCATTTGAGTTGTTACAGTATAAATTTGAAAATAGAGAAGCAACTCCAAAGTCTTTCAACATCATCCATAACAATTGAGCACAAAATATAACAACCTGTTTTTTGGTCAAATCAAAATAGTGGTTTTGAGACCACAATTTGAAGTAGAAATATTTAATCTATTATTTCTTTAAGGTTTACAGCATGATAGATTAATTGTGTGAAAATTTCATTAAGAAATTTTATTCTTAGTATGCCATGGTGCATTATACTTTGTTGCTTTTATCTCCCTTTTTTATCTGAAAGTGTTTAAAGAATGAAAACTTTATAGCAACATGTAAATCCCCAAACATTTGAAAATATAGTTTACTCCCCCCTTACGTTTGCATTATCCATTCTCTTGTTCTCCTTATCATGTTACATCATCAAGCTCAACAAGGAACATTAGAATATACTAAAAAAGACACATACCATCAATTAGTTAAAATAATGCATACAAGAATGGTAAGAATATAACAAGTCACTAGATTAAAAATAACAATGTCCTTTAATTGTTACAATATAAAATTTTAGGTGTATATAGGTGTATTTAATTTTGGTCCAAAAATTTTAGTGCTTGGATAATGAATTAAGGTACAATGACTAAATCGTAAAAACCATAAAATTTAATTATTATTGATTAACTAGCTAAATGGATTAAACTTTAATAATGCAAGTGTTAATATGGAAAAATTTAACACCTTTTAATGATAGTGGCGGTTGGTGTGAATTTCCTAAGTAAAAAAATGTTTTATTATAATTAAACACTAAGTTTTATGTTATATTAAAATTAAAAAAATGTGTCATCTATTTTTCTTTCTTTCTCCCCCAACCGAAAACTAAAAAGAAACCTAAGGAAGCCATAGCCATTCTTCAAGTTCATTTTGCCTTGGTGTATGGTAAGCAAATTAAGCTCTTTTTTCGTAAATTTTATGTTTTTGTGATCGTTGTAGCTTAATCTAGCTAACACAGGTACTAATTCATAAAACTGTCAAAGATTTTAAAAGTTACCATTGTTGTATTTGAAGCTTTTTGAATTTTAAATGGTTGAGTTTGAATCTTTGATGAAAAATAGGACTATTTTGTAAAGTAAATTTAGCTAGTTTTGAGTTTAGGGACTAAAATGATAATATGTTGAAATTGACATCAAATTCATATAAATTTAGATGCTTTAAGGTCGTATAACGATGAGTTTAAATTTGGATGAAAAGTTTGGGGGTTTAAATTGAAAAATATGCTTGTTTCGATTTTAGGGACTAAATCAAATAAAAAGTAAAACTTTTAGGGAAATTGTCAAAAATGAATAAAAGATGTCATATATATGAAATGAGATGATTAAAAGTGTTTGGAACTGATAATTGGAACTAAATTACTATATAGATCAAGAACTAGAAGATAATAGAGGAAAAGGGAAAATTACAGATTAGCCCCTAACGCTTCTGCTTTTGTTGTTTTCCCTAGAAGTTATAAACTTGGAATTATATAGGATATTTCTATATATTTTGAGCACCTTTTGACTTAATAAATATGTTATTCTTGAGTAATTGTTATTAAAATAAGTGAATTTTACTTAATTATTAATATTGGACATGAATTTATAAAGTATGTGAAATTATGCTCAATTACATGATTTTTGTACATAATTTATATTATTTCATGTTAAATATTAATATGTGAATTTTTACTATGCAAGAGGACCATGGAAGACGTGATTAACATAAATGATGCATGGACATGCACACATCCACTTTATTTAGACGGTAAGACCATGCAAAATTGGGTCATAAGGATGTTAATTTGACCCATTAAAAATATGCTAAAAGATGGGCATGTCTAATTAATTATTGGACTGAGAAACAGTCGAACAAGGAGGAATAAAAGCCCAATTTCAGAATAAGTAGATGACTGCTAAAAAATAAGCTTTGGGGTATCTAACTGAAGGTACTTGTAGCTGGAAAAATATCAGAAATCAGCCCACCAACTTGGTCTTTGAAACCGTCTACCTTATAGCTATTAATAGCATTGTTTTGAATTAAAAAACAAGCAACCAATTCATCCCCTTTTCCATAATATGTGGCCTGCCATGTATGAGAGAAAATAGAGTGATTTTGAAATCTATTTTTAGCAAACTTTACTCTTGCCTTAACCTATAAATACCACATACCTTTGCACTTCTCAAATCATCCCTTCATTCATAACACATCCTTCAACACTCATCTCTCATTCATTCTTCCATTCATCATTCTCTCTTTCATTTCCCTATTCTTTTTCCCTTGCATAACCATCCATCTCCTTTCCATTCTTTAGCCAACAAAAGCTTTGTCAAGACACTACCTTGACCAGCCACCTTAGGAAACCCTTAGCAAAAGGAGCATCGAGTAGAACGGAGTAACACATCAGTCAGAAAAGATCCAAAAGGCTGAACTGAATTAGAGTTTAGTTTTTCCTCTTATCATTTAATTTAGTTATGTTTGCTATGTGTTTATTGTTTTTGACATCAATGATGATATTTTAAATCCTATTTTCTAGGATGATTATGTTAATTCAATAAGATTTATTTGATTCATGTTTAACATGTTTGTGCTACAGCGAATCATGTTTTCAATTAAAATCAAGATGTATTTCATTCATACGTGATTGGGTGCATTCAGATTAGCTGAGTGATCCTAACTAGACGACGGCTATAAGAGCATAATTGAACAATGCAATGCTCAATTTAGATAATTAAACCCAACTAAATTAGAGGTTCATAATATCTTTAGTTATCTTTATTATCTTGCATAGTTTTTAGGTTTATGTGATTAAACTGTTGCAAACGTAAATGTGTAAGAGTATGCCCAAAGATCAATCATGAGAGGGTTGTAATAACATACTTGATTTACCATGTTTATTAATATAAGGCGTTGCCATTATTATTTTAGTTTCTTTTCTGTGTGTATAAATAAACTGTTTTATAATAATGTCATGAGAATTATATGATTATTCTTAAAAGGTCCTTAGTCAAGTATTATTGTTGACTAAGACAACAATAATGTATTAAGACTAACATGTAGTTGATTGATGATAAAGAGTTATCATTGATAAGGAGTGTCAGGATCAATGCATGAATATGTGTGTTAGAGAATAACATATTGGACCGACCAGCTATGAGTATGTTTCTTGGATTATTATTTAATTGTTACAACATTACTCATAGTGATTAATATATTTATGATCCTCAGACTTAAGATCATCCTTATCCCAACATCGTGAGCTGTATATTTTGATACAGTCAAACATACACCGTAACTGGTTGTTTTATAAAGGCTGATGTTGGATATACCACAATCTATGTAGAGGGATATGGTTGATCTATATAGGATAAGTCCCTCCTACATAATGGGAGTAATATCTTAGGCCACTTGATTGAGTGAGACTAGAAATGCATGGCCATGCTCAAATAAGTTGATATGAGATGTCATACTTATTTGTGTATCATAGTCTACTCAAGGTATCAAGAAACATGGGATGGACTATGTAAGTGTGACTATTCCATGACTTGTGTCCATTCAAGAGATAAAGGACTTAAGGATTAATGCATGAAAGGTTAATCACAAAAGGTTATGTCGAATCATGACTTCTTGTAACTTAGGTAGCAATGATGCATTGCTAGATGCCACTCATTGCTTGTAACATTAGAATCGTCCTAGTATTACTGCTAATGTTACAAGAACCTACAAGGTCACACCCTATGGTTGAAATGAACGGAATAAAACATAGTTGGTATTATGTTTGGTTGTCACATGAATTAAATCAATTATAGAATTAATTTAATTAGGCAATCAAATATCGAACATATTATATGTACAAGGATGTTGTACACATAAGTAGAACATAATTCTATTAATACATGAATTTGGTTTGTATATAGATTTAAATAAATATAGTTCACCGAAATCTTTATTATAATTAATGTAATTATAATTTTCGGTTAAAACATTATTATATTTATTTTAATTATGATTATTATGTTCGGATTAAAATTTAATAAATTAGGAATTTGTTATATACATACCAATTATAAGGGGAGTTATATATAGAAAGGAGAAAAACCCTAAAAAATGAATATATATACAAACCCGAAGCTTTGCTACTAGGTCTAGCAGCCGTCAAGCAAAATATCTCTAAAAATAGTTTCGGGGATTTCTCCCGTTCATTGTCAACTGGGTGGATTACGTAGAGGTCGGGATCATAAAGATTGCAGCTTGGATTTGAAAGCAAAACAGTATTATCATTACCGAGGCTACACTATCTACTCAGATTGAAGTTTCAGTAATTTTGAAACCTTTTTCACCCCGATTCTTCCTCACACATGGATCCACGGTTTGGATCGCCGGAATATATTTTTTTTTTTTGCTGTGCCATGGGGGTACCAGCGTTCTTACAAAATGTCCCTATGACCTCGCATAAATACTAAGAAACCCTTAATTTAATATGATATGTAAAATGCATATTTCACTAAGTAAAAGAACCGAGAGGACTTCATTTGGTTTCCAAACTCATGAAAGATCGAGTTGCTATGTAATGTTTTCTGAACACTATTAAGCATGATAAAAATGAATTGAGTTGATTAATATAATTATCCTAGCTTATTTTATGTTGATTTTTTTTTTGCTAAACCATTCATTCATACATTCATAAATTAGGGATCAATCTTTGCATCTAGTTAATTTCACTTAGTTTAAACATCACCATTCAAATTATTGAATTTTTATATCAAATTGTGAACTTATAATTTTGCAATTAATCGATTAACAAACGCATTCCCTGTGGAGACGGTAACTCATTTTGCTTATTTATTACTTGAACGACTATGTACACTTACACAAATACAGTTACATAAGTTCATACGATATAATTAATTATATTTATGTAATGTTTATAGTTGGCTTGTAAAATTATAATATTTTAATCCATGTTACAATTGTTTACAAATTGGTACCAAAATATGAGAAAAGGACTACATTTGGAAAATGTGGTAAATACATATATATATATATGTAGTACTGAATTAATGTAAAATTTATTATACAAGTAAATGATTCATTCATGGTGATTTTTATAACGTTGCCTACATAAGGGTACGGAGCCTAGTAAGCAAAGCTAGACACGGAGGGTGTAACAGCCCGTTTTTAGTCAAATCAAAATAGTGGTTTCGAGACCACAAATTCGAAGTTAAAATATTTATGTTGTTATTATTTTAAGGTTTACAACATGATTGAATGATTTTTTGAAAGTTTCATTTAGAAATTTTATCATTTGATTAGTTAATTTGATGGAAAGGACTAAATCGCGTAAAGCATAAAACTTGTGTTCTATTAGCTAAAGGTGTCTAATAGCTGTATAACCTTAAAGTGGAAGTCCTTATGTGGTAATTAACCCATTTATGATTTAGTGGATGATATTGGAGTGGACTAATGTTTTTAAAGGTTAATTTTGGAAATTGATAATTAAAGATAAAATAAATAAAATCAAAACATTTTATCATCTTTTAGTTTCTTCTCCAACCTAAAATAATAGGTAAAACTCCATTGTTTAACATCAACATTCTTCCAAGCTTATTTTTGCAATTGGTGAGTGATTTTTGTCCCTTTTTTAATGATTTCTACGTTTTTTTAGATCGTTGTAACTAGGTTTAGCTAGCCCAGGGACTATTTTTCGAAATTCTTAAAGATTTTGAATGATGCCATTGATGAATACATGTGTATTTTGAAGTTTCTTGATAGATTATGAATGCTTGTTGATAAATATACAAGTTTTGTTAAGTGATTTTTGAGAAAAATGCAAAATAAGGATTAAATTGAGAAATATTGAAACTTTGTGGTTAAAATGTGAAATAAATGAAAAATATGGGTTGCTATGGGTATAATAGTAATTCGTCTACACTTGTTTTGGGATGAAATTGAATAATTTTTTTTACGAACCTAGGGACTAAATTGAAAAAGTTGTGAAATTCTAGTGGTAAAAGTGTAAATATGCTTAAATGTGTGTTTTGGATTAAATTGAATAGAGAGATTATTAAATAAGTTAAATTTGAATATATTTAGATAAAGAAAAGTAAAATTCGGATCAAGATCAAGGGAAAACTAAAGTTATCGACTAATTGACTTATTTCGTCGTTTTCACATCTGAGGTAAGTTTGTATATTATAAGTTTTGATATAAATGTATTTCATATGCTTTGATATTGCATAAATTGTGAATACAAGACTATAGTTATGATCGATAGTGATTCGATGATGATTTGACATTCTAAATCCCGGTTGAACCTTAGGAATAGTTTAGGATACTAGTGACATGTCATTAGAGAATACATTGAGTTGGCTTCGGGCCATGATATTAGCACTTCAGGTGTGAGTTATTTTGATTTGGCTTCGAGCCATGAATATAAGCTGATTTGGCTTCGAGCCATGATATTAGTATTTCGGATGTAAGCTACCTTGATTTGGCTTCGGGCCATGATATCATTATTTCAGATGTAAGCTACCTTGATTTGGCTTCGGCCCATGGTATAGGTACTTATTATGCGAGACTCTTGAGTATCCAACTTCTATTCTGAATGGTTCAACGGGTAAACAAAAGATGTGATTGAGTATGAGAATGATATGAGATAGTACAGGTACGTACGTGACATGTATAAGCTTTGGTGTGAAGACACTTGTTAAGAATGTGATTAATATCATAATTGTGTATATGAAAGGTTTGTTAGCTAATATATGCTAAATGTTGATATATTCAATTTGTTGAATTAATCTTGAGATTGAATTAAGTTTATTGTATACAAGCTTACTAAGCTTTATAGCTTACTTTGTTTATTTTTCCTGTGTTTTATAGTGTTATCAAGCTAGCTTGGGTTCGGGGATGGCCGGAGATCGCTTCACACTATCCACCTATCACTTGGTACCTATGAATTTTGGTATTTTAAGTATATGGCATGTATAGGGACTTTGGTCATGTCAGTTATGTTTTGGTAATGATTTTGGCCATTTAAACTGGCTTGTAAATGTATATGTTTTGGTTTGTATATATAGCCATGAGTGGTGGCTTATTTGGAGTTATTTTGGTATGGTTGAATCATGTATTGATATATGTGTTTATGCTTTATGATATGAGTTATATAATGGTTGTGTGATGCTTGATGGCTATAAGAATTATGAGTGTCAAATGGTTGAGTTAAATATAATGGTATGCTTATGAAATTAGGCTTGATATTTCATATTTGAGTTTAGTCATTTTTGTTGATTTAAGGTAGTAAAGTTTGGTACAGTTGATAGGGTATGTTTTGGTGATTTGTGTACTTGTAAAAAAGAAGTATGGAAAGTTCAAGATTTATGTTTGAATTGGCTAGTTTAGATGATTAGATATGCTATGTAACATCCCTAAAATGTATCCGTCGCTGGAATGGGGTTACGAGGAATTACCAGGAAAGATACAACTTTCATACGTTCATACAATCACTCAGATCATATTCGAAGGCTTACATTTATAACTTCAATTTAACAATTCTTGAATCATTAATACACAGAACACAAAACAATTTCATTAGATTCGCATATTATACCATACCACCACATATCACACGGCATGATATTCATTAACATAAAAGATAGTAGCTAACATTACAACATGGTCAAATATACTTCTTTTATATTGAAAATTTATGCGCATGTTTCCATATCATTATGAACCATTTTGAACACAAATGTTAAATCATATCACCTAATTCGCAAGCTAAGTAACATGTTTAACCATCATATATTCAAACAACTTATGAACCATTTCTAAGCATAATTACCAAATCAAAACATGCCAAAATTTATATGCTAGCATAGTGACAAAATTACAAATACACAACCAATTCATTTCCTCACCTATTCAATTATCAAAAGTAACCATTTTAGTTATACCAATTCCACCATTCAAACTTAATTTAAATTTACCATTTAATAATCGAATACAAATGTCAACTTGTCACTTTAAATATCAAACCACAACAAACATGACATATGCATACATTTCTAATTTATCTATCATTAGCCGAATATTCATGCACATCATTTACCAATTTCAAGCAAATTTTACAAGACGAATTATATATCAAATTTTTGTGTCAATAATGAACCACACCAAATAACCAAATTCATAATATAGCAAAGTCATCTCATAACTTATCAAAACATGTACCACATTTCACATAATAATTCATTTTCAATCTTAATTGTCGAATACATCCAATCATGAGATCATGCATATCTCACGCATATCTTATATCATTAAAATACACCTTACCTTTGAACATGATCAGGCTAAATCCATTCATTAGACATATTACTCAACCATAAATCCAACCATAATATCACCTATGTACCATAACTGAATATATACTTCAATACCAAATCACATAATAACACCTTAACCAAACATAACAACAAAGTTCACATATATTTATCTATATATGAACCATAGCCAAATTACTAAAGTCACAACCAAGCATAACCATAATTTGATTAAGTCTCGAAACCAAACTTAACAAAATAAATAAGCCATTTTGGCATGGCTTATATATATATACACATACCAAAATCAAACATATCCAAAAATAATCTAGCCTATACATGCCATAGGTTCGGAATTTAGCTTATAAAGTACCGAAAACAGTCGATAGTGTCATAAACTTCACTGATGATCCCCGAGCTTGTAACTTGACTCCAAAATCTATAAAACAGAGGCAAACATATACACACAGTAAGATATCATAGCTTAGTAAGTCATAATCAAATAAATAACTCAATGACAATATCAACTCAATTTAACGAAACCAATTTATGCTATCATAATCACATTTAATTTCAAGCTTACAACTTCATATACAACATATACTTTCATATATAGATTTTACCTTGGCCGAATATACATATATCTATTATAAAATTAACATTCAATTTCAAAACCATGGTACCATTATATAACCGAATATATATACACTCATAAGTATACACTTTTGAATCAAACTTTAATATCACATACGTATACATAACATGTGGCTGAATATACTTCACAAATACACATATATTTACATTAACATCATGTATAATTTGCATAACATATCAAATAACTAACTTACCTTATTTTCATATAAGTAATCAACTATCTCATACCTGATCACTTTAGCTCAATTTACACATTCGATCACAACTTATCATTGCCCGTTGAACCATTTAGAATTGAATAGGATACTCAGATAATGACACATATCGTACAATGCCAACGTCCCAGACATGGTCTTACATGTAATCACATATCGATGCCAATGTCCTAGACGTGGTCTTACACTAGAACACATATCGAAAATCCTATGTCATGACATATGTATCCTAGCTATTCCTAAGGTTCGTATGGGCTTTCAGACGTCGTAACTCGATCGAATCAAACTCGTACACATAGATTTCAAGCTTATACATATTCAGCTTCCACATATATATTATCACATTATTAATTTCAGCATATATAGTTCGTATTTAATCAAATAAACAAAATCTATTTGCTTATAAACTTACCTCGGACAATGATAATTGGAACGGGACGACTAATCGACAACTTTGGTTTTCCCTCGATCCAAATCCGATATCTTTGGTTCTTGATCTAAAAATATTCAAATTAAACTCATTCAAACATAATTCTGTTCAATTTAGTCCAAAAACACATAAATGGGAAAATTACCATTTTACCCCTGACATTTCACACTTTTTACAATTTAGTCCAAATTGTACAAAACACAAAACATGCAAAATTTGCACACACCATGCTTAGGCCGAATGTTACCCATGTTCATACAAGTCCATACATTTCATTTATTTCACATTTTAGTCCCTCAATTTATTATTTTTGCAATTTAGCCCTAATTACTCAAAATCATCAAAAATTCCAATACAAAACATATTAATCCAAAACATATCTTTCATAATTCATCAACTAGCATCACAAAACTCAATTATTCATCAATGGTTATCAAAATCAGAAATTCAAGCATGGGCTTTGTACATTACACTGTAACGATCTCAAAAACGCAAAAATTATCAAAAATCGAACAAAAGCTAACCTTGAATCAAGCTTCCAAAGTGCCGAATACCCTAAAACTTATTTATTTTATTTCTTTTGATGTTTCAGTCATGAATAAAAGATGAAAATGCATGGTTGTTTTATTATATGTTTTATTATAATATCATAATTACTAATTTACATATTTAACCTTTGTTATTTAATAACTAAAACTTTTATATAAAGGCCACAACCGTCCATCACTAACTCCAATGGTAATATTGCAACTTAAATACATCAAATTAAAAAGACAACAACAATTCGGCCCTTACACATAAAACCATCAAATTTTTATTTTACGCGATCAAGCCCTTTTATTAAATTGGGCACTCAAACGATAAAATTAAAACACGAAAATTTTACAGATATTAACTCACACATAATAAACACATAAAATATTTTTAAAATATTTTTCTGCCTTAGATTCGTGGTCCTAAAACCACTATTCTGAATAGGGTCTAAATCGGGCTATTACCACCGTTTCGAATAGGGTCTAAAGCGATTTCATGGGCTAAAGTCGTATTGGGCCATATTGGACAGAAATGGGTCGTGTAGGCCCCACGGGCTTGTGGGCCCACACCAACGTGTGGAGAATATTGGGCAAGGCTATGTAATCCACACGTCCAAGGCCATTTCTAGGCTATGTGGGCCACAAGGGCGCATGGGCCCACATGGGTCGTGGGTCTATTTTCACTGTAGGACTATTAACATTGCATGGGTTGCCCGAGACAACTGTCAACCTACTGTTGCTGTAACCTGAGGTTTGAGGTTCGAGTCCTGATAAGTGTAATAGGGAGTTTTATTTTGCTGCAAGTATGGTGGGAGTGTCCTAGTTTAGTCGAAACTCAAAGAGAGTTGGTGGGAGTTCAAATTGGATGGTTGAGAGATTGGAGGAGAGTTTTGAGGAGTGGATCATGGGAAGGGGGGAGAAGTGGTGCCGAAATTGAATTCTTTCTCAAGAATTCGGCTTTGGTTGGTATTTGCTTCCCATTATGGTTTCTGTCAGCATTTCTAGTTCCATTCACTTTTTGGAGGCCGAATAGTGTTGGGGGTTCATACGGGTATCTTCTTTTTCTATTTTTTTGACTTAGTTCTCCCTTTCAACTACCTTCCCCTTGTTAGTCGACTGCCTTTTCTTCCTCTACTCTTCTATCTGGTGTGCCCTTCTTTTTGCCTTTGGCCGAATACTTCGTCTTCTCTCTCTCTCCATTCTTTTCTCTTTTATTCCTCTTCCCCTCTAGCAAACGATCTCTCCTTTATTTTAGTGGCCGAACCTTCTTCCTTTGTCCATTATTCCTTTTCTTCACTTTTGGACGATTCCCTTTCCTCTTGCACTCAACTCTAATTTTTTGTTGGTTCGGTAAGTTTTGATTAGTGCTAACTCTGCTCTCTCTTTTTGGAATATCTTTTAAAAGGACTTTTGTTGTTGGTAGGAGTTAATCAGTAGACTTTTGATAGTTGATTGGCGTGTGGAGTGTCGAAACCCTATTGGTGCGTGTAAAGGTAACGATTGTGAGTTTAGTATTTGGTGTTGGGTGCGTTTGATCTAATATAGCTTTGAGTGGCTAAGTGCCGTTATGTTGGCCTTCTTTTTGTTGTAGGGCGATAATTCCTTTTCCCTACGCTTGGTTTTACGCTTTCAGTAAGTGAATATTCATTTGGTTCAAACTATTCATCTGAGTGTATGTTAATAGGATTCAGTTGGAATGCAGGTAATCACTAAGGAGCTAGTGATCAGTCTTGTTCAAACGGTTTAAGTGTGCAAGCCCAATCGGTCGATCAAGGCAAGTGATAACTAATATTTTGGATAGGTGTTTTATGAGAGGTGGTTTAATCCTATTGTTAAATGATTAATGGAGTGTCTTGATTGATTATAGGTTTGGAGTGCTCGTGGGCTAGTTGCGCATTTTCGGAAACAAGATGTGTAAACACAATCCCAACTATGGAAATCGGCAAAAGCCAGAATAACTAAACGACGACGCTATACGGGTGTGCACTCGCTCGTGTGGTAGTCTGTATGACTAAACATGGACGTATGATTGTTAAGGCCGGCCATGAGAAATTTCATGGGCTGAGGTCGTATTGGGCCATATTGCACCGAAATGGGTTGTGTGGGCCCATGGGCATGTAGGCCCACACAGGTAAACCACACGGACGTGTGGAGAATATTGGGCCAGGCTGTGTAGTCCACACGGCCAAGGCCATTTTCACTGTAGGACTGTTAAGGTTGCATGGGTCACCCGAGACGACTGTGGACCTACTGTTGGGTCGGTAAGTTTACCTAGACCCCCTAGTTGGTAAAATGACTGTTATGCCCCTATGTGATGTATGAATGTGATAAGCATGCCATTTTAGACGTACTGAGTATATATATGATATTATGACATGACATGACATGACATGATGCATGATGTGTAGCATGGGGTGGGGTTTTATTATGATTGGAGGAAGTGTACTGTACTGGTAGCTCTACTGCAAATACTATTTACTGTCGAAACCGGTACTATTTGGAGTGTAGGGATGGGTGGGTTGATTATATCCCACATGGAGTGTAGGGTTAGACAGAGATGGAGTGTAGAGGCTAGTTGGGTAGGATTTCTTGATTGCATATCTGTACTACTACTGTCACTGAGATGGGCTCAAGCCCAAACTGATACTGGTACTGTAATGGGCTACGACCCTAACTGAGATGGAACCATTAATGAATTGGGCTTAAGCCTAGACTGTATATGCACTGTTTACTTATTTGGTATGGGATTACACACTGAGTTTTCATAACTCACCCTTTTGTTATCTGTATAGGTAATTCCTAGTCTTAAGCAGATCGGTGTTGCGAGGGACTCACAGGTGGCCACACAACTGTGCATACTTTCAATTTTGGTTTTTAAATTATAAGTAATTTTATTTTGGGTATTTTTACTGTAATAAGGCCTTTATGGATATTTACTTTAATTTCAGTTTTTATTTAGTTTGATTCATAGCTGCTAGTGCTAGGAAAGCTTGAGTTTTCAAAAGAAACAATGTTTTTCTACAAAGTAAACGCAAGCACGCAACTATTTTAAAAAGCTTCTGCTATAAAATGATGTCTTAAAATTAATAACAATTTTTTTAGTAAATGTAAATTAATAACGTTTTTTAAAGTAAATACTTTTGGATAGTGACACAAGTTTGAAATGAACGACACATCTCAGATTCACCATTAGGAACACACAAAGAGGTTAAATATATCAAGGGTTTTCATCGATAAAGTACTTTACTAAAAACACTTCAATGTGACATCGCCAGATTCAGCCATAACGTCTAGGCCGGGTTTGGGGTGTTACACCTTCGAACTCAAGAATACAACATCTCAACATATCATCAAGTATCTGAATGATTTATTTGGACTAACCATCTGTTTGCCGATGGAAAGCAGTGCTGAAATGTAATTTCATACTTAGAGCATATTACAGTTTCTTCCAAAACTGCAATGTAAACCTCGGATCTCTATCCGAAACAATAGAAATAGGTACCCCATGTAATCTTACAATCTGAGAAACATACAAATTTAGCTAGCTTATCAAGCGAGTGATCTGCGCAAACCAGAACAAAATAAGCCGATTTAGTCAATCTATCCTCAATAACCCAGATCGCATGTTTCTTGCTCGGTGTCAATGGCAAGCCGGATACAAAATCCATCGTAATTCTGTCCCATTTCCTCTCAGGTGTCCTGATCGTCTGAAGCAATCCAAAAGGTAACTGATGCTCGACTTTTACTTGCTGACAGACTAAAAATTTCGAAACAAAGTTAGAAATGTCTCGTTTCATACCATGCCACCAGTAAAGCTGTTTTAGATCATTTACATTTTCGTACTACCCGGGTGCACAGATAATCGACTACTATGAGCTTCGTACAAAATCATCTAAATTAAGTCTAAATTTCTCGAAACACATATTTTATTTCTAAACCTCAAACAACCCTCAGCATCAACTTGGAACTCTGAATCAGCATTCGAGTCATATTGAGCCCGCTTTGTTAACAAATCATCATCAACTTTCTGAGCATCACAAATCTATTGAGTATATAACGATCTTGCTTTTAACTTAGCTATAATCGAATTATCATCAGACATAGCCATATGCACATTCATTACACGCAGAGCAAACAGTGATTTTCGGTTTAGAGCATTAACAACAATATTAGCCTTTTCCGAATGGTAGTCAATCACAAGCTCATTGTCTTTTAACAGCTCTAACCATCAACGCTATCTCAAATTCAGATCTTTTTAAGTCATCAAATATTTCAAACTTTTGTGATCAGTATAAACGTGACATTTCTCACCGAACAGATAATGATGCCATATTTTCAATGCAAACACAATAGCTTCCAATTCCAGGTCGAGTGTCGGATAGTTCTTTTCATGGGGCTTTAACTTTCTCGAGGCATAAGCTATGACTTTGCCTTCCTACATTAATACATAGCCTAAACCATTTAAAGATACATCACTATAGATAACAAATTTTTTACCCGATTCTGGCTTAACTAACACCGGAGATTTGGTTAAAAGGGCTTTCAACTTATCAAAACTTTTCTGGCACTTTTCTGACCACTCGAACTTAACATCTTTCTGTAATAGCTTCGTCATCGAGGTTGCAATCATAGAGAAACCTTTCACGAATTGTCTATAGTAACTAGCAAGTGCCAGAAAACTTCGGACTTCAGAAACATTTCTCGGAGGTTTTCAATCAAGTATAGCCAAAATTTTACTCGGATCAACCCGAATACCTAATGCTGATACAACATGTCCCAGAAAACTAACTTTGCATAACCAGAACTTACATTTACTGAACTTCGCATACAACTATTTATCTCGTAAATTTTGTAATACAAGTCTTAGATGTTCGGCATGCCCGGTTTCATCACGAGAATAGATCAAAATGTCATCTCTGAACACAACCATAAATCGATCCAGATACTATCTAAAGATCCGGTTCATTAAATCCATAAAAATAGTAGGTGAATAAGTAAGTCTGAAAGGCATAACCAGAAACTCATAGTGTTCGTACCTCATTCAGAAAGCAGTCTTTGGCACATCAAAGTCTTTAACTCGCAACTGATAGTAGCATGATCTCAAACCTATCTTTGAAAACACTGTAGCCCCTTTCAGTTGATAGAACAGATCGTCAATCCGTGGCAACGGATATTTATTCTTTATAGTCACCTTATTGAGTTGTCTATAATCAATACATATTCTTATAGTTTCATCTTTCTTTTTCACAAATAAAACTGGTGCACCCCAGGGAGAGAAACTCGGTCGTGCGAAACCTATATCTGTCAACTCTTGCAACTAAGCTTTCAATTCTTTTAATTCAGTAGGTGCCATTTTTTACTAAGCTATCGATATCGGAGTCGTCCCCAGCACTAACTCAATACCAAACTCTACTTCTTGGATAGGTGGCCAACACGACAATTTTTCAGGAAACACATTCGGATACTCGCACACAACTAGTACTGATTCAATCTTTCTTTCAGTCACTTTACTATCAAGAACATATGCAAAGTAAGCTTCACAACCCTTTCTCACATATTTCTAAGCTAATATTGAAGATATCACAGTTGGTAAACCATTCAGATCATTAGATTCAATCCGAACAATCTTATCATTCTGGCACTGTAAATCAATAGTCTTTCTTTTATAGTTTACGACAGCATTATGCAAAGTCAACCAGTCCATACCCAGAATTATATCAAATCATCAAATGAAAATAACATCAAATCAGTTGAAAAACACAAATCTCGAATCTTCAAAGGACAATTTTTACACACTTTATCAACCAAAACACACCGGCCCAAGGGGTTTGATACTCTAATCTTAAACTCATTAGACTCAAAAGGTAAAGCCTTACTGAATACTAAGGTCTCACACACATAAGAATGAGTCGAACCAGGATCAATTAATGCAATTACATTAGTATCATAGAGAGTGAATGTACCGGTAATAACATCTGGGGATGCAGCCTCCTCGCAAGCGCGAATGGCATAAGCTCTGGCACGTGCGCGAGCCTCAGATCGAACTGTTGTATCTTTAGTTCCTCTCTGACTACTACTCACATTACCCGTATTTCTAGGTGGTCTACCTCGAGCTACAGTATTACTCGATCTCGCATTCTATACTGTGTTTTGTTTAGCTAACTCAGGGCATTCAAAAATGTAATGATCCATCGATCTACATTTAAAACAGGCTCGATCATGCAATCTACAACTGCCGAGATGTTTCTTACCACAATGTTTACACTCCGATTGATTTGATTTAATGTTACCAACACTAGCTATTGAGGTAGCTTTTGAATTCGCAGGTGGTCTATCTCGGTCACGTCTAGTATAACCCGCAGTAGCCTTTGAACGGCTAGTATCATCTCAGAATCTCTTTGATGCCGACTGAAATGACTTACTCAATGATCTCTTATGTGAATCTCTAGCTTCAAAGTCAGCTTTTCTTTTCTCCTTTCGAGCTATTTGGCTTTGCATGCTCACTCAAAAAGTACAACAAACTATTTTATTTCAAGAATGCCAACTAGTAATTTAATGTCTTCATTCAACCCGTCCTCAAATCTTTTACACATTATAGCTTCAGTCGAAACACACTCTCGGGCAAATCGACTGACTCTCAAGAATTTCCGCTTATGTTCTATCACAGTCATACAACCCTGTTTGAACTCCAGAAATTCTTTACACTTCTGGTCGATAAATCTTTGGTTGATGTATTTCTTATAGAAACTCAGTTTGAAAGAATTCCCAGGTCACCCGTTCTTTCAAAACCACCGATACTAGTGTATTCCACCAGTGATATGCAGTGTCTCGTAGCAAGGATATGGCACATTTTAAACACTCATCAAGGGTACAAGATAGCTCATCAAACACGTAGATAGTATTATCAAGCCATAATTCAGCTCGCTCAACATCATCATCATCAGGAGCTCTGAATTCTTCAACCCCATATTTTCTGATTTTATCAACAGGGGGCCTATGTAATCTCAACGGATCAATCACTTGAGGTATAGCAGGTATCGAAGAAGGATTAGTCAGGGGTGGAGGTTGTTGTGCAGCCGGATTTGTCTGGATATACTGAGTAAACCTGTCATTCATCATTTGGAAAAAGGCTTGTTTAGCCTCTCCCTCTTGGTTACTCAAAGTTGGTTGAGAATCAACTGGCGTTGCCCCTTGCACGGGAGCAGGCGCTATACTCTCGACATCATCAGCTACGACTAGATCGGGATCCATTTACTATACGAAAACACATTTTCAAACGTCAGGAGTCACCACACAATCACAGTATAAAATATGGCATGTATAGCTAAACTCACATGCGCTACGTTAGTCCTTGAATCGACTAAACCGTAGCTCTGATACCAATCAAATGTAACACCCCTAACCCTTATCCGTCGCCAAAATGGGGTTAGAGGTATTACCAAAAAAGATACAACTTTCATACATTCATACAATCACCCAGATCATATTCGAAGGCTTACATTTATAACTTCAATTTAACAATTCTTGAATCATTAATACACAGAACACAAAAAAAATTTTATTAGATTCACATATTATACCATATCACCACATATCATACGGCATGATATTCATTAACATAAAAGACAGTAGCTAACATTACAACATGGTCAAATATACTTCTTTTACATTGAAAATTCATGCGCATATTTCCATATCATTATGAACCATTTTGAACACAAATGTTAAATCATATCACCTGATTCGCAAGCTAAATAACATGTTTAACCATCATATATTCAAACAACCTATGAACCATTTCTAAGAATAATTACCAAATCAAGACGTGCCAAAATTTATATGCTAGCATAATGACAAAATTACAAATACACAACCAATTCATTTCCTCACCTATTCAGTTATCAAAATTAACCATTTTAGTTTTACCAATTCCACCATTCAAACTTAATTTAAATTTACCATTTAATAACTGAATACAAATGTCAACTTGTCATTTTAAATATCAAACCACAACAAACATGACATGTGCATACATTTCTAATTTATCTATCATTAGCCGAATATTCATGCACATCATTTACCAATTTCAAGCAAATTTTACAAGACGAATTATATATCAAATTTTTGTGTCTATAATGAACCGCACCAAATAACCAAATTCATAATATAGAAAAGTCATCTCATAACTTATCAAAACATGTACCACATTTCACATAATAATTCATTTTCAAACTTAATTTTTGAATACATCCAATCATGATATCATGCATATCTCACGCATATCTTATATCATTAAAATACACCTTACCTTTGAACATGATCAAGCTAAATCCATTAATTAGACATATTACTCAACCATAAATCCAACCATAATATCACCTATGTACCATAACCGATATATACTTCAATACCAAATCACATAATAACACCTTAACCAAACATAAAAACAAAGTTCACATATATTTGTCTATATATGAACCATAGCCAAATTACTAAAGTCACAACCAAGCATAACCATAATTTGATTAAGTCTCGAAACCAAACTTAACAAAATAAACAAGCCATTTTGGCATGGCTTATATATATATATACATACCAAAATCAAACATATCCAAAAAAAATCTAGCCTATACATGCCATAGGTTCAAAATTTAGCTTATAAAGTACTGAAAACAGTCGATCTTCACTAATGATCCCTAAGCTTGTAACTTGACTCCAAAATCTATAAAACAGAGGCAAACATACACACAGAGTAAGCTATCATAGCTTAGTAAGTTATAAGCAAATAAATAGCTCAATGACAATATCAACTCAATTTAACCAAACCAATTTATGCTATCATAATCACATTTAATTTCAAGCTTACAATTTCATATACAACATATACTTTCATATATAAATTTTACCTTGGCCTAATATACATATATCTTTTATCAAAGTAACATTCAATTTTAAAACCATGGTACCATCATATAACCGAGTATATATACACTTATAAGTATATACTTTTGAATCAAACTTTAATATCACATACTTATACGTAACATGTGGCCGAATATACTTCACAAATATACATATATTTACATTAACATCATGTATAATTTGCATAACATACCAAATAACTAACTTACCTTATCTTTAAATAAGTAATCAACTATCTCATACCTAATCACTTTAGCTCGATTTACACCTTCGATCACAACTTATCATTGTCCGTTGAATGATTTGGAATTGAATAGGATACTTGGATAATCACACATATCGTACAATGCCAACGTCTCAGACGTGGTCTTACATGTAATCACATATCGATGACACTGTCCCAGACAGGGTCTTACACGAGAACACATATCGATGCCAATGTCCTAGACTTGGTCTTACACGAGAACACATATCGAAAATCCTATGTCATGACATATGTATCCTAGCTATTCCTAAGGTTCGTACAAGCTTTCAGACATCATAACTCGGTCGAATCTAACTCGTACTATTCAGCATCCACATATATATTATTACATTATTAAATTCAGCATATGCAGTTCGTATTTAATCAACTAAATAACATCTAGTTGCTTATAAACTTACCTCAGACAACAATAATTGGAACGGGACGACTAATCGACAACTTTGGTTTTCCCTCGATCCATATCTAATTTCTTTGGTTCTTGATCTAAACATATTCAAATTAAACTCATTCAAACATAACTTTATTCAATGTAGTCCAAAAACACATAAATTGTCAAATTACCATTTACCCTTGACATTTTACACTTTTTACAATTTAGTCCAAATTGTTCAAAACACAAAACATGCAAAATTTGCACACACCATGTTTAGGCCGAATGTTACCCATGTTCATACAAGTCCATACATTTCATTTATTTCATATTTTAGTCCCTAAATTTATTATTTTTGTAATTTCGCCCTAATTACTCAAAATCGTCAAAAATTCCAATACAAAACATATTAATCCAAAACATATCTTTCATAATTCATCAACTAACATCACAAAACTCAATTATTCATTAATGGAATAACTCAAAATATTCATCAAAATCAGAAATTCAAGCATGGGCTTTGTACATTACACTGCAACGATATCAAAAACGTAAAAATGATCAAAAACCGAACAAAAACTAATCTTGAATCAAGCTTCCAAAGTGCCGAATACCTTAAAACTTATTTATTTTATTTCTTTTGATGTTTTGGTCATGAATAAAAGATGAAAATGCATGGCTGTCTTATTATATGTTTTATTATAATATCGTAATTACTACTTTACATATTTAACCTTTGTTATTTAATAACTAAAACAAATATATAAACGCCACAACCATCCATCACTAACTCCAATGGTAATATTGGAACTTAAATACCTCAAATTAAAAAGACAACAACAATTCGGCCCTTACACATAAAACCATTAAATTTTCATTTTACGTGATCAAGCCCTTTTATTAAATCAGGCACTCAAACGATAAAATTAAAACACGAAATTTTCACGGCTATTAATTCACACATAATAAACACATAAAATAATATTAAAATATTTTTCTGACTCAAATTCGTGGTCTCAAAACCATCATTCTAAATAGGTCTAAATTGGGCTGTTACATGCTATGTGTTGGTGATAATTGATGTGGTATAGGTATATGCAAGTTTGGGTGGCAAAATGGCTTGGTAAATAGCCTATTTTTACCTACACGGGTAGAGACACAGGTGTGTGTCTCAGCCATGTGTGACACATGGTTATGGTACATGGCCATGTATCCCTTGGTGCTGATTTTAAAATCAAGTCAGTATGCTCCACACGGCCTTACACACGAGCGTGTGACTTACCGTGTGGCATAAGTCAGTATACCCTACAGGATTGGCATGGCCTAACACACGGCCTGGCACATCGGCATGTAAGGCCATTTTTAGAGCACACGGGCATGTGTGTTGGCCATGTGACCCAAGTCAGAGAGTTAAACGGGGTCAGACACGGGCTGGGACACAGCCATGTGCTCTCATTTCAAATGTCCACACAGTTTGTGACACGGGCGTGTCTGGTGGCCGTGTGAGACACACGACTGGGCCACACGGGCGTGTGTCCCCTATTTTGAAAATTTTTTCAAGGTTTCATGAAAGTTTCCTAAGTTATCAGTTTAGTCCTAAACCACTCCCAATGTATGTTTAGCCACCTATCGTCTAAAAGTCTAGAATTAATACTACGAAAAATCCTAAAAGTCTAGACTCTATCTCATCACCGAATTTCAGGTTTGGGAGTACGGTTACGTGTGGGGGAAGGTTATAGCACCCCCACAATGCCTATCTAGGGATAGTCCTACAGGGTCTTAAGAGCTAGGTTTTTTTTTATTTAAGCATTTAATGTCTTAATCTAGGCTAAAATCTTATGGAAATCTTAAATAAAAACTCTAAAAAAAATGTCTTCGATTTGCTTGTAACTCGATTAAGATGTGTTCACCAAACTTATCTAATCTGAAACTTAAATAAGAGATTTTTACTTTTAATAGGAACTCTAAAGGATACCTAAATAATTCTAGTAAAATACCTTCAATTCCTAAAATTAATTCTATCTTAGAATTCTAAAAAAAAATATAGAAATTACCAATGAATTAAGAGAAAATTAAAATCCATCTACAACTTATTCAATGTAACACCTCTTACCCGTGTCCGATGCCAGAACAAGGTATGAGGCATTACCAGACTTAATCGTTCACAAACATGCAAAAATTGGGCTACAAAATTTCATTCGTCTCAAAACTTTTCATACACATGCATAATGTCCCATATACGGGCCTACAAAGCCCTAAACATGCATTGAAAGTAGTTAGGGACTAAACCGAGAACCTTAGAAAGTTTTGGGAAAACTTAGAAAATTTTTCCATGACACAAGGTCACACACTCGTGTGGACACAAGGACACGCCCGTGTGCCTTCGACACGCCCATGTCCTTAGGCCGTGTAACTCTCTGACTATAACATCAGCGAATACTTTGAACTACACGGCCAAGCCACACACCCGTGTGCTAAGGCCGTGTCCCCTACACGGTTAAGACACACGGTCGTGTCTCAGCCCGTGTGGCCAACACTTAGGCTATTTTCCAAGCCTTTAAGTTACCCTTAATCCTTCACATCTTTATTTCCATATTACACATTTAATTCATGGCCATGACCATTTAGATTGGTCATAAAACATTCATCATGCACATATTTCATAACACCAACCATATATGGCCAACAAGCACAATCACATCACAAGCATTAGAACATAGCATAGATAGATAAGTTCACAAACCATAATCAATATGAGCCACCCTTCATGGCCATATACAAATAACTCAATATAGGCCAATACATTTGGCTAGTCATGTTAACACATATCATAAAAAAAAACCAAGTCCCTATACATGCCACTCACTTGAAGGCGCTTAACATATATATATATCAATATTCCAAAAGTAATGGTTTAATAGTGTGGCGCTGCCTCCGACAATCTCCAATCTCGAGCTAACCTGACAACATTAAAGAAAAGGAAAAGAATGGAGTAATCTTTATAGCTTAGTAAGACTGTATGAAAATAATAACCAATTCATCAACTTCCTTTTCAAGGTAGTACAATCATATTTTCACTTTACTTATGTTCAGGTCAAGTTGTTTTCTCGAGTCACATTCATTAAATTATTTATATCTTGAGGTACGGAACTTCAAATTAAGATCCACTAATTTTCCCTCAAACTAGACTCACATATCTTCTTACCATAAAATTTTCAAAATTTTTGGTCAAGCCAATCAGTATAGTTTATTCTTTAAAGTCACCCCCGTTTTGCCGTCCAACAGTTCCAACCCCTCTTCACTAAAAATTAATTATCTCCTCATACGAAATTCGAATGATGTTTTCTTTTAGTTAATTTGAAAATAGACTCATTAAAGATTCTACGCATATAAACTATAACCCATGATTATTTTTGTAAAATTTTTTAATGATTTTCCAAAATCAGAACAGGGGATTTCAAATTTGTTCTGACTCTATCTCACACAAATTCAAATATCTCATAATAGGAAATTCTTTTTCTTACACCGTTACCTTTATAAAAAACTAGGCTTGATAAGATTTAATTCCACATTTTATTCAATCTCTAACTCACTTTCCACTATTTTTGGTGTATTTTCAAAGTCAGATTGTTGCTGTCCCAAAACTGCTTATTGTGAAATAATGGTAACTAAGCTTATAACACCTTTACAATCCATTTCAACCATCATGGTAAAATACATATTTATACATCATAAGCATAGAACCAAAACCACAAAGTCATCACCATTTTATTCTCATAGGCATAATTTACTTATTTTTATTCTTACCAAAGATGCATCGTTTCATGATCGTAATAGCATTTGAGCTTCAAGTACATACCTGTACCTTTTTAACATGCTCATATGCTTACCTTCTTGCTTTCATCACAAGCTTTGAACTACCCGTTGAACCACTTAGAGAACTACAGGGTACTCAATAAGCCTCAAACATAGGGTAAGATGCTACTGACGCCATGTCTCGGACATGGTCTTACACTGGCTCACATATCAAAGTCGATGCCATGTCCCAAACATGGCCTTACACTGACTCTCATATATCGAGACCGATGCCATGTCCCATACATGGTCTTACACTGGCTCTTATCTGTCGGTGCCGATTCCATGTCCCAGACATGGTCTTACACTAACACATATCAAGTCGATGTCATGTCCCAAACATGGTCTTACACTAGCTTTCATATCTCGAGGCCGATGCCATGTCCCAAACATGGTCTTACACTGGCTCTTATAATGTGGCCGATGTTTTTGAGCTTTCAAAACCCCCTCTTTGCTGGTATTTTCGGTGGAGAAGAAGAAAGATGAAAGATGATACCTTTTTTTCTTTATTTTTATTATTTTACTAGTTAAAATAAGCTACCAACTTCACCAAATTTTGACTTTTCTACTCATCTTTGTCCCTATGTCCGGCCACCTCATTATTAAAGGGCTATTTGCTCTTTAAAGACCCCAAATTATGGTTCTCTAGCTATTGGACACATTTAGCTAGCAAAACAAAACTTTTTCCCTTTGTGCGATTTAGTCCTTTTTCTCAATTAAGCTCACAAACACTAAAATTAATTCATCAAAATTTTCATGTACCCATATAATCATGCTATAACACCAAAATAATATTAAAAATAATTTCTCGACCATCGAATTTGTGGTCCCAAAACCACTATTTGACTAAGCCCAAAATCGGGCTGTTACATTTAATCTTTTATTATTATTATTTTAAAAGATTTAATTAATAACGTTGAACCTATCAAGATCTTACGAAAGTATCCTATGTCGGGTTTGTGTTTTATCTTACTTTAAAATTCTTGATCTAAGCTTTAAATTCCTCAAAATCCTAAAATAATGTATCTTAAATAACATATATTAGCTTTCTTAAAAAAGTTTCTAAAATAAAATACTTAGAAAGACCTACTCATGATTTACAATTCACCTACAAAAATCATTAGTTTTAATCTTGAATAAAGTCCTAAATAATATTTACATATTAATTTAAGATTCTAAAAAGGAATCCTATACTATATTTAAAATTATTTTAAGACCTTGAAAAATATCTTACATGTTATTTATAATTTTTCTAGGGCAAATGGTAGATAAAATCTTAAAGACTAACATAAATTCAAATGTAAAAACCTTATGGTTTCATTGAAATGTAACACCTACTTAACTAACTTCATGTCAACATTTATAGGATTAAAAAATGATCTAAAGTTCCCTCTTTTAAAACGAACAGTAATAAAATAGGAATATTAATTAAATTGGCTAAAGTTAATGAAAAGTTAAATCTTTTTCAAAAGAGGCAATAATAAAAAAGAAAACTTAAATAAATGAAATAAATAAGACCTTAACATGATGATAATAATAACATCAATACACCTTATTCATAATACAATAAAAGAATCAAAGTAACATAAACAAATAATATTAAAATGTATGTAAGGGGAATGTGTAAAAAAAACATAAATATAAATGGAAATGAAATTAAATAAAGTCAAAATAAGAATAAATAAAAATTATACAAGTGCGAATAAATATAAAATATCAAAATAAAGTGCATAATTGACATTAAATATATAATGTATAAATGCAAATGAAAGGGAAGATATAAGAGTAAATAGTTTATTAAAGATGGAAACAAAATGACATAGCTTGATTTTGGGACTAAAAGATAAAAAATATGGAAGACAGAGGATAGATGTAGCAATTAATTTGCTTTTAATTTTGAAATTTCGAATTAAATTGAATGTTTGAATAAACAAAAGGGTTATGGGTGTAAATAAGCTACAGAGTGATGGCAGTGCCGCAAAAAAAGGGTATTTTTTTGTAAATTTAAAAAGTAAGGGGTGGGAACAAATTGCCCATTTTTTGCACCTGTAAATGAAAAAAAATATTCATTCTTTCATTTTAACCTCATTTTTTCCAAAAAAAAAAAAACCTCTTCCTCCTTCTCTTCCTCCTTCTATGTTGGCCAAGGCTCCACCACCGGAGAGCCCAACGGCTCTCCGGCCTTCGGTGATGGAGCCGTTGTAACATCCCTAACCCATATCCGTCGCCAGAACAGGGTTACGAAGCATTACCAGAGATTTCAAATCAAATAGACATAAATTTCCAACTTTTCAAACTATATCAACAAACACATTAAAACCAATTCAAAACATTCATATTGTCCCTTAAACAAGCCCTCGAGGCCCAAATTATGCGTTAGAAACAAGTCGAGACTAAATTAGAAACTCAGAGAATTTTTCAGAAAATAATGAAAATTTTCAACACTGTAGGGGTCACACGGCCGTGTGGCTAAGCTATATGGGCATTTGAAGTAGGGACAAAAGGCCGTGTAACTGTTTGACTTGCAACTCTTCGAAAGCTACAAGGGACACACGGCCGTGTCGCTTGGGCGTGTGTCACATACGACCGAGACACACGCTTGTGTCTCTGCCCGTGTGGACGAATAGGCCATTTTATAAGCCATTTTTCTCACCCAACTTTCCATGTACCTATAACCAAAAATGTAGATATAAACAAGCCATAAAAAGGCACCAAATTCATGCACAACCAAGTCATATACATATGGTACATTATCATACAACCAATATGCCCTTAGGCACCTCAAAATAACAATATGTAAACATGTACAATCATGTAATCAACTTGGCCAAAGAAATCAACTAACTTCCAATCTAGATTGCATCAATTCAAACTATTGAATTAATTTACCATAACCTATCAAATAGTACCAAATATGTCATTCAATCACTAACATATTAGACATATATGCCTTTCATAACAAGATATCAATTCACAACCATTTACTAGACTTATGTAATATGCATATTCAACTATCATTTCATCTTCAGTCATTCAACTATATTCAATCATTCATCAACCATTATGAAGGTAATATTTACATACCAAAATATACCATTTCACCAACAAAATGCCAAAACACAAGTCAAGCAAAATGACCATTTCAACAACCAAAATACATGACCAACATTAGCCAAATACCTATACATTCCATTATACATAACTGCACTTAAAAACATCCATAGGTACTAATATAGCCGATAGATAATGTGATAGATCTCTAATGACTTTCCAACCATAGTGAGCTTTCGACAACTACAAACACAGAAAAATAAACACAAAGTAAGAATGTCATGCTTGGTAAGTTCGTAACAAATATAGTCTAAGTTTGTCAATACATTAAACAACCAGAAAGCATGTATATCCCAAATCAACATGAGCACAACTAATTCAAAAACTCATATATATATATATATATATACGTTTTTACTTTTAATTCCCAAAAAAGCACACATTATCTACCTTTTATCATATTAATGTAATTTACATTGAAAGCTTTTACCAAAGCTCACATGACGTAATATTACAATGGTTGACACATCCTTTTTCGTAATTCAATAATCGAAGTTATCCCTTTTCATAGTTCGACAGCCGAAGCTATCCCTTTTCATAATTTGATGGTTGTCACCATCCTTTTTCATAGTTTGATGGTCGTCACCATCCCTTTTTATAATTTGTTAGCCGAAGCTATCCCGTTTTAGAGATTGATAGCTGAAGCCATCCCTTTTCATTGTTTGATGGTCGTCACCATCCTTTTCATAGTTCGCTGGTCGTCAACATCCCTTTTCATAATCGTAGCCAAAGTTATCCCTTTCCGTATTCGATAGCCAAAGCTATTCCTTTTCATTCGTCGATGATCGCCATTACACCGTTGGATTTTTCCATCAACACTCAATTTAATATTATACAGGAATAGCATTCAACTTATAAAATAAAAACGAAACTTAAACATACGAACTTGCCTCTACGATAAACATAGAAAATGAAGTCGACTAATCCGAAGCTTTTTTTTTTTGCCTCGATCTAAAGCCTTATGTGGTTTATCTTGATCTAAATGAATAAATTCAACTTAATTCAATAATCATTCTACTCAATTTAACTCAAATTCACATTTTAGAAAAATTACAATTTTGCCCTTACACTTTTAATTTCTTTACAACTTAGTCTATAGGCTCGTAAAATGAAATTCATGCAATTTCACCCCTACCCAAGCCCAGCCAAATTCCATAAAAGCTTATAGCAGCCCACATATTTCATTATTTCACAATTTACACCAATAATATTTCACATTTTTTAATTTAATCCTTAAAGGACAGATTAATCAAAAATCACTTAATAAAAGTTGTCTATCTATCAGCAAAGATTTATTTTCTATCATGAAACTTCACAAACAACATGAATTCCCTCATGGAAAAACTTTAATCTTTTAACAATTTTGTAAATTAGTCCTTGGGCTAGCTAGGTTAAGCTACAACGACTTTAAAAAATAGAAATCATTAAAAATGGGATAAAAATTACTGACATGCAAGCAAAGGGGTGTTGGTCGAATCTCAAGCTTCTCCCACGACATTTCTAAACTTAATTTTCAGTGGACTCTATTAGGTTGAAAATGACAACTTGTTTTCTTTTAATTTTTAATTTATATAAATAACCTTATCATTAAGCTTTAATAATCATTTAAAGATGTCCATAAAAGTCCACTTAACATTCTAACGATCTATTTACCATATAAAACCCTCAACTATTTAATAGCATAACCATTAGATCTCTTTAACTTATAGAACTCAAGTTTTGCACTTAACGCAATTTAGTCCTTTTTATCGAATTAAGCATGCAAACGGTAAAATTTCTTAACGAACTTTTTATACGATATTACTATCCTACTGTAGAAAATAAAATATTAAAAAATAAATATTTTGATGTCGGATTTGTGGTCTCGAAATCACTATTCTGATTTCACTGAAAATGGGCTTTTACAACTCTCCCCTTAAAGGGATTCTCATCCCCAAAAATTCTTACCAGAAAAAAGGTTCAGATATTGCTTTCTCATAGCCTTCTCGGGTTCTCAAGTGGCTTCATCTATCCTGTGTCGTTGCCAAAGAATTTTTACTAAAGCTATGTTCTTGTTTCTTAATTCTTTCCCCTCTCTGCCAGAATTCTAATCGGTTCCTCACTGTACGACATGTCAGGTTGAATCTCAACATCCATCGAGGAGATAACATGTGAACGGTTAGGTCAGTACCATCGTAACATAGACACGTGAAAGACATTATGAAACTTTTCTAGTTCTGACGGTAAATCTAATCGATACGCAACAAATCCAATCCTTTTAGTAATCTCATACTGCTAGATAAATTACGGACTTAGCTTTCTTTTGTGACCGAACCGTAGAACTTTCTTCCAGGGCGATACTTTCAAGAATACTCTATCACCGACTCAAAATTCAATGTATTTACTCTTAAGATCCACATATGATTCCTTACGATCTAAAGCTATTTGCAGACTATCTCGGATCACTTTCACTTTTTCTTCAGTCTCACAAATCAAATCAACCCCGTGTATCTATTTCTCACTGAAGTCGGTCCAATATAACGAAGTTCGACACTTATGACCATACAAAGCCTCATACAGTGCCATCTCAATACTTGATTGAAAATTCTTGTTGTACGCGAATTCAACCAACGGCAAATATTTCTCCCAACTACCTTCGAACTATAATACACAAGAACGAAGTATATCCTCGAGATCTGAATTACTCGCTCAGACTGAACTTTGGTCTAAGGATGAAATGCAGTGCTAAAATGCAACTGCGTACTAAGAGCTTCCTGTAATTTTTTCCAGAATCGTTATGTAAACCGCAGATCTCTATCCGAAATAATGGAAACTGGTACCCCATGCAACCTGACAATCTAAAAAATGTATAATTTAGCTAATCTCTCAAAAGAGTAATCTGTACGAATTGGAATAAAATGTGCAAACTTCGTCAAACGATCAATGGCAACCCAAAGTGCATCTTTCTTTCTCAGAGATAGGGGTAAACCCGATACAAAGTACATAGTAACACGATCCCATTTCCATTTCAGTATCATCACTGGCTGCAACAATCCCGAAGGTACTTGATGTGTAGCTTTTACTTGCTGACATACTAAACATTAAGATACAAAGTCAAAAATCTCGCATTTCATTCGCGGCCACTAGTATATCTGTTTCAAATCACTGTACATCTTATTATTTCCCGGATGAACAGATAAGCTACCATTATGATGACAGAAGGTTGTAGCTTCAATTCATTAATGAATGGATTAGGTTGCATTAGTAATGGATGATTGCTATAATTCCTTAAATCTTGAATGAATCTACTTTTTACAGCTGCTTCTATATGTATATATAGTTATAAATTAGAGAAACTCAAAAGTGGGTGTAGTATGGAATGTTGAAAAGGGAACACTCCAATACAAGCATTAGAAAAATCAATCTGGCCAAAGGTTGTCGTTGCATGAGTGTGTGCTCGTGCAATTACGTACTCCTTGGGAGTTTGTTGCACCCCATCTTTACTTCTCAGGAACAAGGGTACAGTAATGCAATGATATCCCTTATTCCAAAAAAAATGTATATATAATATATAAATATGTAGTATTGTATAATAAACGTTGTAATGGTAGATAGAACTTAGGGTTTGAAGCATGATGCTAGCATTAATAAAGTTGCAACCTTATTCATTCATGCTTATGAATTGTCCATGCAATATTCTTTCATCTGAATGTGATTCATCCATTAGGAATTTAGAGGGTTCAACTTGCTAGAATGATCATTTGCCTTAGTAAAATTTTTGTAGCCTTGCTAGTTTTTATTTTACTTGAGGACAAGTAAAAACTCAAGTCTGAGGGTGTAATAGCACTAGAAAGAACATAGGTTTTCCCCCATACTTATTGGTTAAATTGTTCCCATTTAGTTATCTTTAGCATACATTTTAGCATTTTCAGTTTAGTAAATTGCATTTTATAACTCAGTGAATCCTAGCCTATTTTATCCGTAATTTTGCTATCTTTTTACATTAATGTCACTGCATAAGTGAATTCCGAGTTAAATCCAATGTTGCCACACCGATGACTATCCTGATAAGGCTAAAATTGCGTGTGAGTCATCCAAAAGTATAACCAACTTGTACGCATACCTTACGTAATAATTTTGAGGAAAGGACATTTGTACTGTTGGAGGACATAAAAGGTGGACGTGACAAGAAAAACTAGTTTCTTTTTCCAGATCATCATCTTCATTATCCTACCTTGAAGCTTGCAGCCATGGTAGCTGAAGCCTCTCACGAGTGAGCCAACGTGAAAACTAGATGCAGATTAGCTTCTGACGAGAAGACCTAAGTGCGAGACAAGAAGAAATAGAGAGATTCAGTCGAGTTTATCTAGGAATAGTATTCTCCACTCGATTCTTTCTTATTTCTTTATGAATGCTGGTGATTATTCTCTATTTTCTGTGTAACAGCCCAATTTTGGGCCTAGTCGAAATAGTGGTTTCAGGACCATGAATCCGACGTAGTAAAATTTGTTTTTATGATATTTTCATGGTCTACAATTTTATAGAATGATTTCATGAAAATTTTACTCAAAATTTTTGATGTTTGAGCACTCAATTTAGCAAAAAGGACTAAATTATAAAAAATGCAAAAGTTGAGTTCTACATGCTAGAGGTGTCAAATTGTTATGAAATTTTAAATTGAAGGTCTGTAGATGGTAATTAGACCATTTTACTTTAAGTTGGACAAAAATAGACATGAGGTAAGAAACATTTAATGTTTTAAGAAAATGGCATTTTGGTCATTTAGTAATTAAATGAATTAAAAAGCAAAAATCAAGCCAAAATCTTATCCATCCTCTTCTTGCTTGTGCCAAAATTTAGAAAGGAAGCCATAGCTAGGGTTTGGCCACTTTCAAGCTCAATTGTAAGCCCGTTCTTGCACTATTTTTAATGCTCTTTACATTTTTGAAGTCGTTATCACTTAATCTATCTATTTCTACCATTAATTTGAGAAATGATTAAGGTCTAAGGTTTGACCCTGTAGATATGTGTGTAATTTGATGTTTAATGGTAGAAAATGTATGTTTGGTGTATGATAAACAACTTTTGCTAGGTGATTTTTGATGAAAATGTCAAAAGCACCAATTTGTAAAAAGGTTATAAAATTTGTGTAAAAGTGTGATTCAATGAAAAATGTGGGTTGTTATAAGCATAAAAAAGGTTCTGCTAGGCTTGGGAATCGAAGAAATTGAATCTATTTTAATTTACGAGCCTAGGGACCAAACTGTAAAAATGTCAAAGTTTAGGGGCAAAAATGTAATTTTTTCCAATGTGATTTTTGAACTGAATTGAGTAATGTGAATAATAAACAAGTTAAATTTGCTATTATAAATCAAGAGAAATGAGGTTCGGACCTAAATTGGGGGAAAAACAAAGTGTTTGACGATTAGGTCCCATTTCTACTATTTTTGTACCGAGGTAAGTTCTTATGTAAATAATGCATTTTTTTAATTATGTGTTAAATGCTTTATTATTGCATGAATTTTGATTGCTTATGGATGTATTTGACAAAGTTACGACAAGCGTGAAATCCCAGTTGAACCTTAGAAATAGATAGGATACAAATGTCATGACATTAGGGTTACTGAGGCTATGTGAAAGACTATAACTGGGATATGGCATCAATATAAGACCTCGTGTAAGACCATATCTGGGACATGGAATCGATGTGAGATTTCCTGTAAGACCATAGCTGGGCTATTTGCATCGATACGAGGTTACATGCAAGACCATATCTGGGATATGGCATTGGTATGGTATCGTGTGTATGGAACTCCCGAGTATCCTTTAGTATTCCAAGTGCTTCAACGAGTAATTTAATGAGTATGTCAAAGATGAATTGTGGTGGTATTTATAGATGGTATTTTGGTTTACTCCTGATATGAAAATGAACATGCTAAGCATTTGAGAATAGTGTTGCAAACCCTGAGAGAGAAACAATTGTATGCCAAATTCAGTAAATGTGAATTTTGGCTATCGAAAGTTAGTTTTCTCAGGCATATAGTATCTGCTAAAGGTGTCAGAATAGACCCGAATAAAATTTCAGCCATTATTAATTGGAAGCCACCAAAGAATGTATCTGAAGTCTGAAGTTTTTTGGGATTAGTTGGTTATTATTGGAGGTTTGTAAAAAGTGTTTCAATGATAGCTTCTCCTATGACCCGTTTGTTGCAGAAAGATGTAAAATTTGAGTGGACTGATAAATGCTAGTAGAGTTTTGATAGATTAAAAGCTTTATTGATAGAAGCACCAGTGTTAGCTCAGCTAGAATTGGGTAAGGAATTTATAGTTTATAGTGATGCATCATTGAATGGTTTAGACTGTGTTTTGATGTAATAAGGTAAAGTTGTAGCCCATGCTTCACGACAACTAAAGCCGCATGAAAAGAACTACCCGACACATGATCTTACATTGGCATCCATAGTGTTTGCATTGAAAATATGGCAACATTATTTGTTTGGTGAAAAATGTCATATATTCACGGATCATAAAAGTTTGAAGTACTTGATGACACAGAAAGATTTGAATTTGAGACAGCGCAGATGGCTTGAGTTATTGAAAGATTATGATCTGTTATTGACTATCATCCGAGAAAAGCTAATGTAGTGGTGGATGCTCTGAGAAGAAAATCTTTGTATACTTTGCAAGCAATGAATACTCGATTGTCATTATCTGATAATGGTTCAATTATAGCTGAGTCAAAAGCTAGACCCACGTTTTTGCAACAAATCTTGAAAGCTCAGAAAAATAATAGTAAGTTGCAAGCAAAACGAATACAGAGTGAATCGACTCCTAACTCAGAATTTTAGATCGGGACCGATGATTGCCTATTATTCAGAGGCAGAGTATGTGTACCGAAAAGTTTAGAACTAGTGCAGGAGATCCTGAATGAAGCCTATAATGGTAACATGTTTGTACATCCTGGTAGTAATAAAATGTATAATGATCTTAAAAAGATGTACTTGTGGCCGGGAATGAAACAAGATATTTTTGAGTTTGTATGTAAATGTTTGATATGTCAGCAAGTAAAAGTTGGACATCAGTTTCCTTCTAGACTATATAGCTAGTTACGATACCAGAATAGAAATGGGAAAGAATTACCATGGACTTTGTATCGGGATTACCCTTGTCTCCAAAGAAGAAAAATGCCATTTAGGTAATTGTTGATCGGTTGACAAAGTCTGCACACTTTATTTCGGTACGTATGGATTATTCTTTGGACAGATTGGCTGAATTATATGTCTCTGAGATTGTTAGATTGAACGGAGTGCCTGTCTACATTATTTTAGATAGAGCCGCTCAGTTTACATCTCGATTCTGGAGCAAATTGCAAGAAGCTCTGGGTACTCAGTTACACTTTAGCATTGTATTTCATCCACAGATAGATGGTTAATCTAAATGTGTTATATAGATCTTGGAAGATATGCTTCGATGTTGTATACTTGAGTTTGAAGGTAACTGAGAAAAGTATTTGCCTTTGGTTGAATTTGCTTATAATAATATTTATTAGTATAGTATTAAAATGGCACCGTATGAAGCCCTGTATAATCATAAATGTAGAACTCCATTGTATTGGACAGAACTCAGTGAGAAAAATTTACACGGAGTTGACTTAGTCCGTGAAACTGAGGAGAAAGTGAAAGTAATTCGGGACAATTTGAAAGTAGCCTCTGATCGACAAAAGTCCTATGTAGATCTTAAATGAAAAGAAATAGAATTTCAAGTAGGTGACAAAGTATTCTTGGAAGCATCGCCTTGGAAGAAAGTTCTCCAATTTGGTCGTAAAGAAAAACTGAGTCCACGGTTCATTAGACCATATGAGATTATAGAAAGAATTGGACCGGTTGCATATCGGTTAACTTTACCACCAGGACTTGATCGGATTCATAATGTTTTTCATGTGTCTTTGCTACGATGATATTGATCCAATCCTTCACATGTTATTTCTCCGACAGAGGTAGAGATTCAGCCTGATATGACATATAGTGAAGAACCGATCAAAATCTTAGCTCAGGAAACAAAAGAGTTAAGAAAAAAAAAAGGTAGCTTTAGTAAAAGTTCTTTAGCAACGACATGGTATGGAGGAGGCTACCTGGGAACTGGAGGATACTAGAGGAAGCAATACCCGAATCCTTTTATTGGTAAGATTTTCAAGGACGAAAATCCTTAAGGGTGAGAGTTGTAATAGCTTAATTTCAGTGAAATCGGAACAGTGGTTTTGAGACCACAAATCTGATTTGAAAATAAAGTTTATTTTTATTTTATTAAATGGTCCGTATTATGATAGATATGTCGTGTGAAAATTTTAATACGAAAATTTTATCGATTAAGTGTTTAATTACGAGAAGGACTAAATCGCATAAAATGCGAAAGTTGGATTCTAGTAGCTGTAAGGATTAAATAGCTATGGAATTCAAAACTAGAGGTCCTTATATGGTAATTAGACCATTAAAGAAAAGTACATAGATTTTTGGTGACTCATCCATGGAAAAATTACAAAAGGGCAAGGACTAAATTGGAATTTAAAAAATATTTAATTAATTAAAAGATGAAAAGAAAATATCATCTTTTTTTCTCATCTTCTTCAACCTAAAATACATGGAAACCCTAGGAGAGAGAGAATAAACTTTGATGGCTTAATTGGGTAAGCTTCCTTATCTCGTTTTTAGTAATTTTGATATTTTTGAAACCGGGATAGCTTAATCTATCTATTTGGGGATTAATTTCAAAAGTTATCAAGGTACGAAATTTGGGTCATGGATGAATATGCTGAAAATAAAAAATTTATGGTAGAAAATGAAAGGTTGTTGATAGATAAACAACTTTTACAAAGTAATTTTTGATGAAAACATGATTTAGGGACTAAAATGTAAAGTTGTGAAATTTGATGAAAAATTATGAATTTTTATGAATATATGTGCTGTAAATTTTGTAATGGGATTTTGGTTAGGCTTGGAATAGGGAGTAAATTGCACTAGTTTCATTTTCTGAGCTTAGGGACGAAATTGGAATTTACGAAAAAGTTAGGGGCAAAATGGTAATTTTTCCTAGAACGTAAATTGAGTTCAAATGAGTATGAGATATGATAAATTTATGATTAAAGTTATTTATATAGATCCAAACAACAAAAAATTGAGGTTTGATTGAGGAAAAGAAAAGGTTTCGGATTAGGAAATTTTATACGCGAACAAGTGTCGAGGTAAGTTCATGTAACTTAATCGAACGTGTAACTATGTTAATTGAATGTTGTGTTTGTATGTAATGTGACTTATATTGAAATGTATTACTTGAATGCTATAATGGAAAATTTAATACATGCTTGAAATGGTGAAAAAGTGTTAAGTTCTGATTGAATATTGAATTCCGATGAATATATGTACTTTCCCGAAAAGGATGAGGTCTTGCAATTGTTGCGGATGGGATTTAGCTAGGACGAGTAATCTTATTGACCTCATTATAGAAAGGATTTAGCCTGGACGAGTAATCCTGATAAAATACCTCTCGAGTATATGCTATGATTAAGGTTTAGCCTAGACTGGTAATCCTAATTGAGTTTTTTTGAGCATACATTATATAAAGCATTTAGCCTGGACTGGTAATCCTGTAATACAGTATGTGGCTCGAGAGTATGTTCGTTGATTAAATGCCGTAATGCATACTCTTGAATAAGAATTGACGGGTTATTGAATCGTACACCTTGAGTGTACTACTTGAGCATCCATCGGAATTTCAATGATTCAACGGAAAAAACCTTTGGTATGATGAGAGAATTATGAGATGAAATAATAATGTCTTGAAAAAATATTGCATGATGAGTTTATCTATCCTTACTTGATGTATATGAAGATTTTGTAAGTAACATGTTTGATTGAATGCATGTGTTTAGGAAATTATGCCAAATGATGGAAAACATGATATTGTATGCTTAGATTTAATAAACGGGATTGGTAAGTTTACTTTTCGTTATACGAACTTACTAAGCATGTAATGTTTACTCCATTTTATTTTCCCCTATTTTACAGTGCTCAGAAACTTGTGAAGGTTGGAGATCATTGGAGCTCGTCACACTATCAACTAGCTTATTTTGGGTATACTTAGTAAAATCATTTTGGTATAATGGCCTGTATAGGACAACTTGACCATTAGTGTTTTTATAATGATGCTTGTAATCTAGCCATTGGAATAGCTAGTAATGGTTATTTTGGTATACTTGTAATGTCATGCTATGGTATGCCATGACGAATGATGGAATTTGTTTAATTTGAATGCTTGGAATGTTTGGTATTGGATGTGTGTTTTAAGTGCAGGTCATGGGTGTGATTTTGGGTGAGAAATGAAGCTAGAAATGACTTTATTTTGTCCACACAGGCAGATACACGGGCGTGTGTCTAGACCGTGTGTGACACACAGCCGAGTACATGGGCGTGTAGTTAGGCATTGTGTCCCCTACACCTTAATTTTGAGAAACAGAATGCTCAGAATTGAGCACATGGGCATGTGTCTCAGCCATGTATGCTACACGGCCTAGAACACGGGCGTGTGTCTAGGCCGTGTGAAACTTGCACCTAACTTTGAAATGAATTAATTAACCACACGGCCTCACACGGGCTTGTGGCATGGCTATGTGTACAAGTCAAAGAGTTACACGGGGTCAAACACAGCCTGCAGCATATGCGTGTCTTAGGGTCACACGGGTGTGTCCCTTGGACCACACGGGCGTGTGAGCCCTAGACCTTGGAAAATTTTTGAAATCTCGCAAAAAATTCTTAGAGGTTCCTATTAAGTCCCGACTTGATTTTAATGCTCGTATTAGGCCTCGAGGGTCCAATTAAGGGACGTTTTGAATTATCTTGGTTAATGAATAGTAATTTATATAAATTATTTGTAAAATATTTTGAAAGTTTAGATAATGCTTTAAAACCCTGTTCTAATAACGGATATGGGTTAGGGGTGTTACAATTTTCATAGCAATGTGTGACTTAAAAATGGACAATATGGGTTTGATTGTGTTATGAAATTGTTGAATTAGAGTTATTTGGAATCTTTTTTGTCTGGTTTGTATAATGACTTCGTCTAAAACCATATGAAATTTGCTTATCCATTATTTGAGAGTCTAGGGTTCTGGAGTAAAATGGCATGGAAGTCATCTGAATGATCTATGTAGTAAATTATCAGTATGGGTCTGTGTAGTAATGAACCAAGATACATTTTGAATGTGAGTTTAGTGGTTTCTAGTTTTGCAAAAGTATTCTCCAAACTATATGTATCCATCCACGATGAATGTTTGTGAACAACTGTTTGATATAAGTGAACGTGTTAAGGTAGGGTCAGCTTGAGGTGGACTCTATGGGCATGTTCTGTAGTGAAGCACAAAAGTGACAATGAGATTTGTGAAACGTCTGGAAGAATATTTAGTTAGTTAGATAAAGATGATATGGGTATGATAAAGGTACGATAGTTGGCGTGGAAGCGTAGGCTAAAACAAAAGTGACATCCACTCGAAATGAATGATTTAGAAGGATTGTTGACGCACAGAAGTTCTTACAAGAAAATAAAGCATCCGCTAAGGTAATTCTACGATAAGGCTTACTATGTTCTCTTGAACTTACCATGTCTATTGTCATTTCAGGTGTTCAACATGAGTTTGTGCCAGGAGTATCCCAAGGTAGAGGCAAAGAGGGCTATTATGCGTAAAGTGGAAAAATGGCGTAATCTAGGATTGCATCTTCTGCGTTTGTCTTTAATAAACTTTTATAATATAAAAATTTGTATCAAGTCTATTGTAACAAGTTATTTTAAAATAATTCCTTTGTTTTCAGATGATAAGTTTTTTAGTTAAAGTGTTAAATAAAATAATTAGAGAAATGAGAAATTGTTAACTATTTGTTAAATTATTAAGTAGTGTGTGCAATAACACCCGAGACTTAGACCTGGTTAATTGGGTCGGGTTAAGGGCATTTGTAACACCCCTTACCGTATCCGACGCCAGAACAGGGTACGAGGCATTACCAAACTTAAACGTAAGCAAACATACAAAACCGAGACATAAATTTTTGTTCAAATTTAAAACTTTTCACATACATTCAGATCGTCCCTATAACGGGCCTACGAGGCCCAAAACATGCTTTGGAAGTGGTTCGGGACTAAACCGAGAGCTTTAGAAAATTTTACAACACTTAGAAAATTTTTCACCAAACAGGGGTCACACGCGAGTGTAGATTGGGACACACCCGTGTGAGCAGGCCGTGTAGTCACATACGCCCGTGTCCATACCCCGTGTAACTCTCTGTTTGTCATCCATGAATAAAATGAAGTCACACGGCCAAGGCACACGCCCGTGTGCTTAGGCCGTGTGGTCAATTTAATTTTCTTAATTTTTCATAAAATAGGTGCAAACTTCACACGGCCAGGGCACATGCCCGTGTCTGAGGCCGTGCCATTCACACGGTTGAGACACACACCCATATCTATGCCCATGTGCTCGATACTGAGCATTCTATTTTGCAACAATTAAGGTGCAGGGGACACACGGCCAAATCACACACCCATGGGGCAAGCCGTGTGTCACACACAGCCTAGACACACGCCCGTGTGTCTACTCGTGTGGACAAAAATAAGGCTATTTACCAAGCCTTTTTGTCACCCTTCCATGCACAACCTACACAATGACATATAATACCAATCCAAGCATATACATTCAACCCAATCAGCCACAAACAAGGCATCCACACATCATTCACATACTATCATCTATCACATGCAACCATCACATGTTATTTAACTCAAACCATACAAATTTCCACTTCCATGGAATGTATCATCATATGCATATACTTAAACCAATATTAGCCAATTTCAATTGCCATTTACAAAATGAATTATCAACCAAGATAAGCCAACACATTTGGCCAAATCAATTATGACACATAATAAAAGACCAAGTCCCTATACATGCCATAACTCAAACATTAAAATCATTGGTACCCAAAATGTTAAGTTGATAGTGTGAATGGATCTCCGATAGTCTTCAATCCCTGAGCTAGCTTGGTGACACTATAAAACAAGGGAAAAGAAAAAGGAGTAAGCTTTAAAGCTTAGTAAGTTCCTATGCAAATAATGAGCATCATAAACACACGTTTATCATGCAATTAACATGAAGTGAATTAACATATATGTCACTATAAATCTCATAGTCCAACTTGGCATGGATATTATTATAACCTTAATATCATAACTTGCACAATCATAACCTTACCGAGGGATTCATCACATATCGAGCTCTTTAAGCATAAGTTTTACGTACATACCTGTACTATCTTGCAACAAACCATGGTCTTTCGCAACATTAACATTTTCGTTACGATTCCCGTTGAACCACTTGGAATACTAAAGGATACTCGGGAAATCTCACACTCATAGCACCATACCAATGCCATATCCCAAGTAAGGTCTTACATGGGATCTCACATCGATGCCAATAGCCCAGATATGGTCTTACATGAAGTCTCATATTGATGCCATATCCCAGATATGGTCTTACACGTAATCTCACATAACCCTAATGTCATGACATTTGTATCCTATCTTATTCTTAAGGTTTAACCGGGATTTCACTATTGTCGAACTTTGACGATTACATCCAAGGATTCAATCATAATTTATAAAATATTAAATTAATTAAAGTATAAATAATAATGCATTATTGACATACGAACTTACTTCAGTACAAAAATAGTGGAAATGGACCTAATCGTCAAAGAATTTATTTTTCCCCCGATCTAGGTCCGAACCTCGTTTCTTTTGATCTATAATAGCAAATTTAACTCATTTATTAACCACATTACACAATTTAGTTCAAAAATCACACTATGGAAAAATTACATTTTTGTCCCTAAACTTTTTCATTTTTATATTTTGGTCCCTAGGCTCGTAAAATGAAATATATTCAATTTCAACAAGGCCCAAGCCTAGCCAAACCCTATACAGACTTATAACAGCCCACATTTTTCATTAAATCACACTTTTACACACATTTTGAAATCTTTTTACAAATAGGTCCTTTTGATATTTTCATCAAAAATCACCTGGTAAAAGTTGTTTATCTAACATTAAACTTGAATAATCTACCATTAGACATCAAAATACACAAATATCTAACATAGGTCAAACCCTGGACCTCAATCATAGCTCAAATTAATGGTAGAAATAGCTAGATCGGATGATAACGACTTCAAAAATGTAAAGAGCATTAGAAATGAGGCTAGGATGTACTTACAATCAAGCTTTGAAGTTGAACAAACCCTATCTATGGTAACCTTCTAATTTTCAGCACAAGGAGAAGAAGATGGACAAAAATTTTGGTTTTTTTTTCCCTTTTTATTCATTTATTTACCAAATGACTAAAATGCCCTTAATGCATAACTTTGAAATTTCATCTATTCATGTCCATTTTTATCCACTAACTTATCCAATGGTCTAATTACCAACTAAGGACCTCTAATTTAAAATCTCATAGCAATTGGACACCTTTAACAAGTAGAACTCAACTTTTGTACTTTTTACAATTTAGTCCTTTTTACTAAATTGAGTGCCCAAACGTCAAAATTTTCGAACGAAATTTTCACGAAATCATTCCATAAAATTGTACCTAGACATGCTAAGAGCCCTCTTATTGTCTATATGTTACTGAAATTTAAAAATCAATATTAGAGACTATTGTATGTTAAAATTGATATATTCTTCTTCTTTTTTAATTTAAGAGTAAATGTTAGATACGAGTATAGAATTGTAATTTTTTTTACCATAAAAGCAAAAGGTAATTTAAAGATCATATTTATATGTATACTGATACAAATATTAAAAGAAATAAATAAAATTTGAGTAAAGTTATTTTTTTTGGTAAATTACAATAACAAGATAAAATCTGAATAATAAACACGATTAGCATGATTTGAACTCAGACCACACATGGGATAGTGAATAACCTAATCATTAAGTCATTATATGGAGTTCTAAGTAAAGGTATTTAATACTACTCTTTAATTAGTCAATTGAAAAAAAAAACATTACCGGAATGAAACATATAACTAATTAATTTTTTTATATTAAGAATACGTTGTCCATAGACTACAACCTATACGTATGTGGATTTTCTTTTCTTAATATAACTAATTAATTTTTATTCTATATTAATATTAAATTCATATATAAATTTAATGTTACGAGTAAAATGAAATTCACTTGATGAAGTAAATTATTAAAATCATTTTTTATATTAATAGAAATAAATAAAACACAAATAAAATTAGTGATTTCACTCTCTAAAAAATATATCAAACTTTAAAATAATACTCATTTCGTCGTAAACTTGTCACTTTAACTTTTTTTTTTATTCAACAGAACAAAAACAAATCTTTATTTCTATTATCCAAAACAAAAAATCTATTATAAAAACCAAATTTTTACCACGTTTTATTGTGTATCTAAACCGTTGTTTTAGACTTCAAGGATCCTTTGCGTTATTGTTACTTCGAAACCTCTGCAGGTGCGTACCGAAAACCTCTTTTTATGAAAATTTAGGTTGCTGAAAAACGTGGCTGTCGACGTTACACAGTCGTGTGGGTGGCCGTGTAACTCACTGTTCATCAGTTTGGAGCCACACGGGCATGTGTCCAGGCCGTATATGGCCATGTTAGTGCAGGGTTCTCACGGGCAGGGATATGGGCATGTGTCTAGGCCATGTAACTTACTGTTTGTGACTTAGGACCACACATCCAGGGACATAAGAGTGTGCCTAGACCGTGTGAGTCACATAGGCAAAGACACGGGTATGTGTCCAAACTGTGTAAGTCACTGTTTATATTTTAGAACCATACGGGTAGAGGACATGGGCGTGTACCCAGGCCGTGTGAGCCACACGCTAAGGACATGGGTTTGTGTCTGGGCCGTGTGGCATATAAATAGGTCCAAATCTTGTTTTTGAGGCCGTGAATGTTGTCCAACACTAATATTGACCCCCCTAATATGTGAATGATCTGAATTTGATTGTATGAGGATTCTCTGAAGCTCTATGACTGACATATGAATAACATAATTATATATGTACTATGATAATTATTTCTGATATTTAACTGTATTATCCAATTGTGAGATGAATTAGAATGACTGAACACATAATGTGGACATTTGTTCTCTGCATTTACATGGGTTGGGATATTGTGAAGAACGAAGTATTCTGCTCTAAATTAGTGGTTGAGCCACAAGGCATATAAATCTGAATTTGGCACTTTGTCGTATTTCAATCTAGCAGCTAAGTTGCGTCTCTGTAAACGTGTCAGACAGACACTCTATGGTGTGTAGGGTTGGTTGGGCATTAAATGCCTTTACTGGTATAGTGGGATGGCCAAAGACAGTTTGTAGCGGATGGGGGTAGGAATGTCTGCATCTAAATCTATTCTATTTTGTATATGAAACTGCAATTACTTTTGCGTATGTAACTAATCTGTTCTGAATCTGAACTGAAATTACTTCTGTTACCAAACCGAATCCTGAGATTCGAGAACTATCTGATAAATGTGTTTTAATTGAATAAATGTCTTTTATGCACTAAGTTCACAATTCATTTTGTTATTGAATGGATTTTAGGTGGTTCTCAAATTTGAACGAGTTGGCACCGCGAGAGCTCAGTTAAGCTTTTATCTTTCTTTTTAAATGCTACTATTAGGAATTCCGGTGTTCTATGATGTTTGGGAGGATTATATAATTAGGTAATTACTGTGATGGATATGATGTGATGAATGATTCATTTTGACTGTGTTATAAATGTGATATTTTTAATATCGATGATGTAATTCTCTGGGCTTGGTCTGAACGTCTAGATTGGATTTAGCGTGTTACAGATGTTAAGCAAAATATTTCTATAACGAAAAAATATATTTTCTTTTTATACATGTTATAGATATAGATGTGTTAGTTTGTGTATTTCACAGGGGTGTGGGAAGGAAGGAGAAATGCTACAACTATATCTTCTCCGGAGATGTCTCTTTCATGATAAGGTTTCTAGTTTATAATAAAATGGGATTGCATATACTGATAACCACCACCTTTAAAGTGATTACCAACTAACATAGTTAACTGGAATATTGGTCCTTTAATAGAATGGATAAGATAAGGGAGATTACGGAATGATATGACATATATACTTCACTCCAATCCTCCATTTTTTTGGTCCTTAAAGAAAGATGAGCTTTAAACCACAGCATTGATTCATAACATAAGTTTCAGCATGAATTTCTTTCATTAAAAAAAAAAAAAGTACAGGTGATGGAATCCGAACCCTAATTGAAAATCTATCAATACTGGAAACCAGAAACTTGTTTTGAACAATTACATTCAGTGCACAAAATTTTACTTGGCTGCATATTTTAATGGAAAAGATCAATGGATAAATGTTTATAGGATCATATTTCGCTACAAAGTGGAATATGATCTGCAATGTTTTGCGGCTACAAAATTAAGAAAAAAAAGAGGCAAACGGTTAAGGAATGAATTTTTTATTTGAATGGCAAAATTCGATGTTTAAAACCATCACGGATTCAAATTTTAATATAATAGAGTTTTTATTAATTTTAAATAAAAATATAAAAAGACAAAAATATTATTATATAAAAAGGGTATCTGTCGATTATTAGGAAAAGGTAATCGTAAAAGGGAAAGGAACAATGGGTGAAAACAATCTGCCGCAAGTCTCGACAGTGTACTTCAACAACATAACATCTAAGGTAGACTGGAGATGGTTGAAAACGATCTGCAGCAAGCACGGTAATGTGGCTGATGCTTTTATCCCTACAAAGAGAAGTGCAAAAAGATCAAAATTTGAGTTTGTAAGATTCTATAATCTCGATCAAGCAAGAGGCGTTGTTTCTAGGTTGAATGGAGTGAGGTAGATGGAGGAGAGACTTGAATTTAAGTTTGCATGTTTTCAACCATGAGATACCTACTCGAGAAGGAAGATTACACAAGATCGGGTTGGACATGATGTTGGGAAATCTGTAAACCTGAATAAGAGACAACTGAACGAAGATATGGATATTAACAAACCAGGGGGAAGATGAGTAAGTCCTATATGCAGGTTTTAAGAAAGAGATAATGAGAAGAATAGAAACATTTGGGGGATGAACCAGGGAAGAAGATGCGGTTGGTACAGTAAGTAACGAAAACTTTCATTGGTTGGAAAAATGTTTAGTTCGTAAAACAAGTCAGTATTTCACAGTTAATGGAATTCAAAAAGAGATTGATAATGCAGAAATAAGAATTACTGCAGTTAGGAGGATTTCAGGTAATGTGTTCTTGGTTGTTTTTAAAAATGAAGAGCTAATCGTTAAATTGCAGCAAAAAGGACGGGAGGCCTTATCTCGTATTAATGTCAATTGTTTCTTGAAAAGCAATCAATTCATTGGACTCGTCAAGAAAACCAAGCTTTAATTGCTGAACAATTTCGAGTTGGCAATCAATTAATGGCAATTGTTTCTTGAAAAGCAAAAAGCTGAACAATTTCGAGTTGGGATTAAACAAGTTTTAAGTTGAAAACCATGTTCAAGAAAAGCAATTGTTGAAGGTACGAGGGTGAAATTTAAAATCTACTATGACATTGACTCATTGATTTCACGGGGTTCTTGCTCTTTAACCATACTTGTGGAGAGAAACTCTTCTTTAGGAAACTTTGTGAGAAGAAAGTTGACAGAGTGATACAGTTCTAGATTTTGGTCTCTAAAATTACGGGTGTTAATTCAAAACTGGCTAGTTTTTTGGATACATGATTCAAAATTGTCAATGACTAGAGCAACGAAGGGAGAATGTCCTCACCATTATTTGGCTCTTTGCTTGGTCATATTTTCGATTTGCTGAGGTATTGTGCTCTACGGTTTGTAGATTGGTGCATGGTTTTGGAGATATGATTGGGGAGTTGATTATGTGTCATGGTGAAGAGTCTTTAGGGCTGATTGCTTTGAAGAATTGTTCAGGCTTTTTGCTTTGTTTCGCGGGTTTGTGTGTTTGTAATAAGGTCTTATGTAGGAGATTGTTGTCATTTGATTTATTTTTACAAGTTTTATCACTTTTGTTTTAGGAGAGTTTTGCTATGCGTTTTTATCCTATGAATGTTCTACTAGTTTTTGAGTAGTGTTGTCTTTTTTGAGTCTTCATTTCGTCTATAGGTTTTCTTTTGCAACTATTTCAAAATTTCTTTAAAAAATTTTTATGGCTTAGCAAAATAAATAAAAAATTATTTTAATAATTCTCTAATTGAATTGATGTTTAATTAATTTGTAACAACAATTCTAACCATTGAGGTATTAATGAAGGAGTCTTAGTGAAAGTTAGATTTGTTTATGGGTCGGGCCAGACCCGCTTGAAAAGTGAGAGGATTTAGGTAAAAGATATATGCCTGAAAAATAAGCCTGGACAAAAAAGAAAGCTCATTTTCTAAACGTGTCAAGCCTTGAATAAGTTTTTTTTTAACTTGAGCCCGACTCAGTCCAATCCAAATTTGTAAAATAAAATGCTGCTGATTTTTTTATTATTTTGCCATTGTTTTTTTCATTGTTTTGCTATCATTTCGCTATTATATTGCTATTATTTTGTTTTTATTATTTGGATATTATATAACTCTTGTTTTATTATTAATTTTACTACTATTTTAAAGGTATTTGCTTACTAAGTTACACTTATCTTAGTGTTATATTATTTTTTTTTCTATTTGTTGGAAAATATTAATTTTAATATTTTTAATGTATTTGATGTATTATATTTTTTAAATTTATTTTTTATATAAAATGAATATAAAACAATTTAATACAGGCGGATCAGGCTCGGATTTTAGCATTTTTATTCGGGTTAAGCCCGGACCTATAAAACAAACCTAAATTTTTACTTAATTCGGCACGGCCCATGGACAACTCTAGTCAAAGCTACATAATTTATTGGTTTTATTTTTTAAAAAAAAAATCATCTGAGTAATTTATGAATGAGTAAATAGCGGTTTTTACCTGATTTTTTAAGATTAAAATGACTGAAAGTAAATTTAACCAACATAATTTCCTGATTGCGCACATTATGCTTATGTCAAAAGTTTCGACACAAAACCTTTAACGGACCCAAACTTATCAAAACTACAACGACAATCACGAAAATTGTTGTGTTACTATTCCTTACTTCCAATATTCTTGTCTATTAGGGAAACAAACGATCATTTATCAGAAATTCTCGCAACTCACAAAATACCCAATTCAAAGCAAGTTACGAAAACGAAAGAAAACCGCAGAAATGCACAAAACAATTACTTACTCGATTGCCTTCCAACCAATAACTAATAGTAAAAATTCAGTTAATCCTATATCCCTTACGACCACGATTAGCAAAAATAAAAGAAACGAAAAAGAAAACAAAAGTAACAAAGAAGAAACGGAAAAACTAAAGAAGGAAAATAACAAACGTTAATTAAATTTTTAACTTTTAAGCAGATTTCTAGAAATTGGAAAAAATATTCCTTATCGACCTTTCAAGGATTCGAACACGAGACCTAACAGAATAAAGACGCTTAACCAGTGAATCAGCAGACTCATTCTTGACACGAGTTTACATAGAATTACACTTAACTATGTAATGCATGGATAGGGGTTGGTTGTTAAAAGTAATAAAACTTTTAACGATGCGACTCGAACTCCAGACCTTAAACACAATAGCAGAACACAAAACCACAAATACAAAGATTTAATTATTGCAGATTCTTATAATTAAATTCTCAAAATTTTGAGGTGTTACAATTCTCTCCCCCTAAAAGAAATTTTGGCCTTGAAATATACCTGATTCACACAGATACGGTTACTGCCATTGGATCGATTTTTCGGGTTCCCACGTGGTTTCCTCAGTACCTTGATTCCACCACAGAACCTTCACCAGAGGAACATTCTTCTTCCTTAGTACCTTAACATCACGTTCGATGATCTGTATAAGTTCCTCTTCGAATGTTAGATCCGATCACTGTTTAAGCTAAAATCGAAAGTTTCGTTCGTACCAACCTATTGTAGTCGTTGAACTAATGACTCATCGCTCAACTATTTAGCTCGAATCTACTCGACCCAAGTTGGTTTAACATGTAATTCGACTAACAGCCCACCATCCTCAACCAAACTCAAATGAGCTAACATTGCTATCAGGTCAGTCATCGCTCTATAGCTAAGGGCATCAACTACCACATTAGCCTTACCCGGATGATACTCTATCGTACAATCATAATCCTTAAGTAACTCGATCCACCTACGCTGACGAAGCTTTAACTCCTTTTGAATTAACAGATATTTGAGGCTTTTGTGATTGGTGTAAATGATACACCTCTCACCATATAGATAGTGCCTCCAGATCTTTAGAGTAAATATGACCGCAGCTAGCTCAAAATCATGCTTAGGTTAGTTACCCTCGTGTGTCTTAAGTTGTCGTGACGCGTAAGCAACCATTTTACCGTTTTGCATCAGAACACATCCTATACCAACGTGTGATGCATCACTATATACAACAAACTCCTGTGTCGGTTCTAGTTGAACTAGAACAGGAGCTTGTGTCAGACTACTTGTGCCTTAGACCACACAAACGAAACATTCTTAAGTAGCAACTTCGTCAGAGGTGACATTATCAAAAAAAATCTCTCGACGAACCTTCGGTAATAACTGGCTAAGCCCAAGAAACTACAAAGCTTAGATAGATTTTTCGGTTGCTTCCACTCAACTATGGCTTTTATTTTCTTGGGATCAACTCGGATCCCTTCCACAGTTACCACATGACCTAAAAAAGCAACTTCCTATAACCAAAACTCGTACTAACTAAACTTAGCATACAACTATTTTTTTTGAAGTATCTGAAGTACAATGCAAAAATGAGTATCATGCTAAGACCCAGTTTTAGAATAAATCAGGATTTCATCAATAAAAACCACCACAAATTGGTCTAAATACGGTTGAAACACCCGATTCATTAAATCCATAAACGTCATTAGAGCATTCGTCAATCCGAAAGGCATCACCAAAAACTCATTGTGTCCATAACGAGTCATAAAGGTGGTTTTGTACACATCAATCTCTTTGACCTTTAGCTTATGGTAACCAAAACGCAGATCAACTTTAGAGAAAATAGTTGCCTCTTGAAATTGGTCAAACAAGTCGTCAATCCTCGGTAACGGGTACTTATTCTTGATTGTCAACTTGTTCAGCTGTCGATAATTTATGAACATCCTCATTGACCCATCTTTCTTCTTAACAAATAACACTAGTGCCCCCATAAAGAAACACTCGGTCAGATGAACCCCCTATCAAGAAGTTCCTAGAGTTGTGCTTTTAGTTCAGTCAGTTCTTTCGATGCCATGCAGTAGGGTGCAATGGACACAGGAGTAGTACCTGGTAACAGACCAATCCTGAATTACAACTCCTTATTCAGAGGTATTCCTGGCAATTCTTCAGGAAGGACATCCAGAATTCCTTCACAGTACGAATGTCACCCACAAAAAGCTTTGCGGGAATAGAATTGGATACATAGGCAAGCTATGCCTCGCACCCCTTTCAGACTAACTTGTCTACTATAAGAGTAGGGATTACATTAGAGAGGTCATCTCGACGCTCACCAACCATGACCACCTTGTCGTTCTCATCCGTTCTCAAAGTAACTCTCTTAGTTGCACAATCTAGACTGACTTGATATTCTACGAGCCAATCCATTCCCAGAATCAAATCAAACTCATTAAAGGGTAATTCCATTAGATCAACTGGAAACACCATACCTTGGAGCTCTAGGGGTACTCGTCCGTATACTCTGTCAACCCAAATCAACTAACCCAAATGACTAATCACAGAAAATTCTGTAGCAGTATTTTCAGCAGTTAAACCTAGATTCGCAGAAAAAAACTAGTAATATACGAGTGAGTTGATCCAATATCAATGAGAGCATAGCACGAAAAAAATGAATAAAAAATGTACCTGTAATGACATCAGCATCATTGTTATCCTCGTGACGTCTCGCCGCGTAAACTAGTCCCAACTGTCAAGTTTTAGTCTGACATGTACCTTTACTCGGTGCTCTATGTACTCTCCACGAACCATTACCCCCTACTAGTACCACAACCTCTAGGTGGTTCCTGAACCACCCACAGAGGCTAAATAGAACCCGAAGCCGAAGTCTTTCCACAATTGACACCTAATCGAGTCGACGGGGGCAATCCCTAACCTAATGCTCTATCGACCCGCAACTGAGGCACGCTCTTAACTCCCTCCAACACTTGCTCGGATGGCGTTTCCTACAATCACTGCTTAGCTAAATCTCAATAACTACAGCTGGTGCCTTGGGCCTCAGGGGCCTATCAAATCTCACCCATTTTTTAGGGTGTTGTCAAAAACTAGATTAACTTAAATCCCTCTTAATCTTACTCTGATCCCTCTCGCAGTCACACCACTCACGCTCATTGTGTTTCACCTCTTCCACTATCTTTGCTTTATCAACCAGAACCGCAAAAACTTGTTCCCTCTGAGGAGCTATCAACACCAGCAGATTATATCTCAACCCTTCCTAAAACCTCATGCACTTATCATAGTCAGATGCTACTAGTGCTCATGCAAACCTATTCAGTTGCAGAAACTCGACTTCATATTCATCCACAGATCGATCGCCTTGAACAAGGCTAATAAACTCGCGTCACCAAGCCTTAACATAACTCGACCCTACATATTTACTCTGAAAGGCATTCCTGAAATAATCCCAGTTAATCTGTTCAAGCTGAGCATCTTGCTCAACCGTTACCCACCACTAATAAGCCTTGTCCTGAAGTAGGGACACAACACCCCTCAATTTCTAAGTCAAAGTGCAATCAAGATCAGTTATGATACGCTCTGTATCCTCGAGCCAATATTCAAGCACAGTAGGATCGACTCTTATGACGCCTCTGAACAATTCAACCCTATTCGACCGAAGTCATTCAGCAATTGACCCTCGACCTCTCGATCCAAAATGGGTCCCTACGACCCTCTCCAATGCTTGAATCATGGCCTGAGACAGTGCGTCATCCCCAGTCGTTAGAGTCTAGGACTCCGTCTCAGCAGTAGGAGTACCAATTGTCTTGTTGGTCTCCAGGTTGGGTATACTACCCATAAAGGATGACTCTGTTCGAGCTCCTCCTCAGTGCCCTCGACGCCCATGAGTTCCATGTCCACGACTACCGCACGAACTCATTTTAGCAATTTAGCTACAATGTCAAATCAAACAATTAACCAAATAACAGTTCAGGCACTACAATCATGATAATAGAACAAATATACTTGCAGGTTCAGGGTTGAAGGTTCAGTCATTTACTAATGTCTCAGTTTCTAGGTTTACTCAAATACTAAATAGTCACCTAATTACTTTTTATCACACATTATGAGCCCAAACACAATCAGAGTGTTGAAAAATCTAGCTCTGATACCACTAAATGTAACACCCTGAACCCAGTCTAGATGTTCAGACCAAGTCTAGAGAATTATATCATCGATACTAAAAATACCACATTTATAACACAGTCAAAATGAACCATTCATCACATCATATCCATCACGGCAATTACCTAATTATATAATCCTCCCAAACATTATAATATCATAGAATATCAAAATTTCAAATAGTAGCATTTTAAAAGAAAGATAAAAGCTTGATCGACCTCCCGCGTCGCCGACCTATTCGAGCCTAAGAACCACCTGAAATCCATTCAATAACAAAATGAGTTGTGAACTCAGTGCGTAAAAGACGCTTATTCAATTAGAACACATTTATAAGATAATTGTCGAATCTCAAGATTCAGATTGGTAACAGAAGCAATTTCAATTCAGATTTGGGACAGGTTAGTTACATATGCAGAAGTAACTACAGTTTCATGTACCGAACATATCAGATTTAGATGCAGATATTCCTACCCCCATTCGCTACACACCATCTTCGGCCATCCCAGCACACCGTTAAAGGCGTTTAATACCCAACCAACCCTACACACCATAGAGTGTTTCTTTGACACGTTTACAAAGACGTAACTTAGCTGCTAGATCGAAATGCGATAAAGCACCAGATTCAGATTTATATGGATTGTGGCTTAGCTACTAATTCAGAGCAGAATACTTCCTTCTTCATAATACTCCAACCAATGTAAGTGCAGAGTACAAATGTCTACATTATGTGTTCAGTCATTCTAATTCATCTCATAATTAGATAATATAGTTAAATATCATAAATAGCTATCACCGTACACATACAATTATTTTATTCATATGTCAGACATAGAGCGTCAGTGAATCCTCGTACAATCGAATTTAGATCATTCATACATTGAGGAGGTCAATATCAATGTTGCAGAACACGCACAGCCTGAAAAACAGGATTCGAACCCTATTTTTATGCCACACGGCTTGGACACACGCCCATGTTGTAACATCCCTTACCCGTATTTGATGCCGAGCAGGGTACGAGGAATTACTGGACTTAAACACAAATTTTCATACAATTCTGAGACATTAAATTTGCATCCAAGTTAAAACTTTTTAGCATTCAATCATTTTGTCCCTAATACGAGCCTACAATGCCCAAAACATGCTTTGGAAGTGGCTCGGGACTAAATCGAAAACTTTAGAAAACTCTACAACACATAGAAAATTTATCACTAAATAGGGGTCACACGCCCGTGTGGGTATGGGACACACCCGTGTGGGCAGGCTGTGTGGTCACACACGCCCATGCCCCTAACCTATGTAACTCTCTATTTGTCATCCAAGAACAAATTGAAATCACATGGCCAAGGCACACGCCCATGTCCAAGGCCGTGTCCTTCACACGGTTGAGGCACACACTTGTGTCTCTGCCCGTGTGTTGGATGCTGGACATTTTGTTTTGCAAAAATTAAGGTACAGGCGACACACGGTCAGTTCACACACCCTTGGGGCTGACCGTGTGTCATACATGGCCTAGACACATGCCCGTGCGTCTACCCGTGTGGACAAAAACAAGGATATTTACCAAGCCATTTTGCCACCCTCACTTGCACACATCTATACCACAACACAAGGCACAAGTCCTAACATGTAAAAGTAACCAAACAACTACAACCAAGACAATAACATGTCATTCTCATACCATCATTTATCTTGCTTAAAACATCATACTTAGCCCATCAAAAGCATGTTAACTTCACATTCACAAAAAGGGCATTAACATATGAATAAACTTATAATCAGCATAAGCCATCATTCATAGCTATATATAAGAGGAAGCATTAACAATTACAAGCTAACACATATGGCCAAATTAATAATGACACATATAACAAATTGACTTAGTACCTATACATGCCATAAACTCAGAATGCTTGAATTCATTTATACCCAAAATGATAGCTTGATAGTGTGATAGGATCTCCGGCAGTCTCCAACCCGAGCTAGCTTAATAACCCTATAAGATATGGAAAAAATAAGGGGGTAAGCTATATATCTTAGTAAGTCTATAAGAAAATAATAAGCAACTTTTACCAATATTTTATCAAGTCCAACAATTAAAACACAAGATATAAGGGTTTTGCTAGCCGAGTTTTTCACCCTGGGATGTACCGGTGTTTTCGTCAAGAAGAAAGATGGATCTATGAGACTTTGTATCGATTATCGTCAACCTAGCAATGTTACAATAAAGAACAAGTATCCTTTACCAAGGATTGATGATTTGTTTGACTAGTTGAAAGGGGCAACAGTGTTCTCGAAGATACATTCAAGATCTGGCTATTATTAGCTGAGAGTTAAAGACTCGGATGTGCTGAAAATCGCGTTTAAAATAAGGTATGGGCATTATGAATTTCTTGTTATCCCTTTCAGATTAACTAATGCTCTTGCTGTTTTTATAGACTTGATGATAGGCCAAATAATAAAAAGAAAGTTAATACTAGTACTTTTAGTTCCTTTGGGTTTGACATCCGGTCTTGATAAAACTATACTACTGTTCGATAGGTGTGCTTGCCTTCATCGTGATAATAGTTAGTTCGAGTACAATCATTTATAAATTTTAAAACTTATCACGAGTGACAATCAAGTCTTTGGCGCTGTTGCCGTGGAACTAAGATATTAGGAATGCTCAATTTTTATTACTTTAGTGATTTACTTTTATTTCAATTTAAATTTTGTTTTGATTTTCATTACTAAATTTTCTTTTTCTTTCTTCTGGCAGGTTCTTATAGTTTATGACTAGAAGAAACCTGTCAGGACCATTACTTTTTGACGAAGAAATCGATCGTGCAGTTTGCAGAAACCGAAGAGAAATAAGGCGAAGCCTAAGATACACAGAGGAAGAGCAAAAGGACGATATCCCAACTACAAACCGAGTAGATGACTGAAAATCAGGAAAATCTGGTACCTCCTGTGATTGATGCTGACCCAGTAAATCAGAATCCTGCTCCTCCCACTATGTATGATTATGCTAAACCTACTTTAACAAGAATTGAATCGAGTATAGTTAGGCCTGCTATTGCTGCAAATAATTTTGAACTGAAACCTAACACAATTCAAATGATACAATAGTTTGTTCAGTTTGATGGTTTGCAGGATGAAAACCCAAATACTCATTTGGCCAATTTTCTGGAACTTTGTGACACATTCAAGATCAATGGCATTTCTGATGATGCCATTCGCCTTCGGCTATTTCCCTTTTCACTAAGGAATAAAGCTAAATAGTACCATGAGGATCAATCACTACTTGGGAACAAATGACCGAAAAGGTTTTACTAAAATACTTTTCACCTGCTAAAACAGCTAAACTAAGGAATGATATTTCTTCTTTTATGCAGATGGATTTAGAAACACTTTACGATGCATGGGAGAGATATAAGGATCTACTGTGAAGGTGCCCTCACCATGGGTTATCTTTATGGTCGCAAGTTCAAACATTTTATAATGGTGTGAACCCCTCGACAAGACAGATGATTGATGCAGCAGCTGGTGGAACCATCAACAACAAAACACCTGAAGAGGCTTACGAATTTATTGAGGAGATGTCACTGTATAACTATCAGTGACAAGTCATAAGGACTAAGCCAACCAAAACAGTAGGCGTTTATAACGTCGATTCGGTTACTATGCTGTCAAATCAGGTGGAACTTCTAAATAAAAAGATTGATGGTTTACTTGGTTCTACGGAGGCACATCTAGTGATGAGGTGTGATTCAAGTGGAGGAGGCGTACATACAGAATATCAACCCTTCAATCCTACAACCGAAGAGGAACAAGTCCACTTGATAGGTAACAATAACTCTAGATCTCAAAATAGCCCATACAGTAATACTTATAATGCAGGTTGGAGGAACCACCCAAATTTCTCATGGGGTGGTCAAGGAAATCAAAGGCCACAAAATCCTTCGACAGGAACCACCTTATCAATAGAAAAGAAACCAAACCTTGAGGAGATGTTAACAAAATTCATCTCAGTGTCAGAAACTCATTTTTAGAATACCAAGACAGCACTTAAAAATCAACAAGCGTCGATCCAAGGGCTCGAAACTTAAATAGGCCAGCTGTCCAAACTAATTTTCGAACGACCACAAGATAGCTTGCCAAGTAATACTGAACCTAACCCAAGGGAATAGCTCAATGTGATTAACGTTAGAAATGGAGAAGGGTTAGTTACATCTGAACCAGAACCAAAGTAAGAAACGATGGAAAGCAAAGGTAAAGGTGACGTAGGCCACAATGAGCAAAAACCGGTAAGTCTAGAATATAAACCTCGTGTACCATACCCCAATAGAACAAGGAAAGACCGTTCAGATGAACAATTTGGTAAATTCCTCAAACTTTTAAAGAAATTACATATTAACTTACCATTTATTGAAGCAATATCACAGATGCCGAATGCAATGAAGTTTTTAAAGGAGCTTTTAGCAAAAAAGTGGAAGTTGGACGAAGCGTCGCATGTGGAGTTAAACGTAGGTTGCTCAGCTATTTTACAAAATAAGCTGCCCAATAAATTAAAATATCCAGGGAGTTTTACAATTCCTTGTTTAATTAGTAGTTTAGATGTGAACAATGCGTTGGCAGATTTAGGGGCTAGTATCAATGTCATGCCTCACAAAATGTTTAAGCAACTAGGTCTTGGGAAACCCAAACAAACTAGGATGAGCATTCAATTAGCAGATAAAACTATCAGATTTCCTAGGGGTATTGTTGAAGATGTACTTGTTAAAATTGACAAATTTATATTCCCAGTGGATTTCGTTGTTCTAGACATAGAGGAGGATAGTAACGTTCCTTTAATTTTAGGAAGGCCCTTTTTAGCAACTGCTAGAACAATTATTGATATTGGCACAGGTGAACTCATACTTCGTGTGGGAGACAAAACAATCACCCTTCAAGTACGGTAGCAACACATCAAAAATTGAAGGTGGTTGTATAAAACATTCTACCCTTCAAGTACGGTATCAACACATCAAAAATTGAAGGTGGTTGTATAAAACATTCTACCAAGACTGACCATATGTTGCAACCTACTTTGTAGGAAATAAGTTCGAAGGACATACATGAGCCATGTTCAAGTAACAACAAAGGAGCTATCCATGAAGAACGAAGGCTACAAATCGAGGAGCTAGATGAATGGTGGAGAGATAAACCGAAAACACACCATGATGAGCTAAATATTCCCCAAATCAACTTAAGGCGGGAGACAAAGTACTATTAGATGTCGCAGATCCTCGTATTACCATTTTTGAATAAAATGGAGCAATCCCTCTTACGGTACTTAACATCTTCCCATACGATGCAGTCGAGGTAAATCATTTCAAATTCGACACATTTAAGGTAAATATTACCCGCTTAAGACCTTATTTTTATAAAACTGATAGTAGGAATAAGGAGTGTAAACTCCTTGAACCACCATGACCACGTAAAACCTAGGTAAGTCGAGCTTAGACTATAAATAAACGCTTCTCTGGAGGCAACCCGAGCACTAACGATATTAACTTCTTCTAGTATCTAACACCTAACTTACTAACTGAGCTCTTGAATATAGGTTTTCTACACCCACACGGCCAAGCACACGGGTGTGCTGTAGACCGTGTGAAAATAGGGCAAGGATTTTTCCCAACACGGGATGCGACCAGTCGCCACGACCGTGTGACATGACTGTGGGCGATCCTGCCAAAACAACACGGGCGTGCAACAAGCCCGTGTCTTAGAATCATGGCTGAACCTGAGAAAATAGCACGGGCGTGCGACACTCTCTTGCCTAGCACCCGTGGTTGGACCTGTCAAATTAACAAGGGTGTGGGCCTACATACACGGGCATGGGAGAAGGGAATGAAGCCAGACACGACCGAGCGACACGGCTGTGTGCACCAACACGCCCAAGGAACACGGGCGTGGACTGAATGTCAGAGGTGCCAAAATTTGAAAAAACGCTAAATAGATGGGCTAAAATTAGGGTATACGGGCGTGTCCTATGGCCGTGTGCCCAAAAATCTATAAAACCCCCTCACTATTCATCATCTTTTTCCCCCAAAATCCCTAACCCTAACAGTTCCAATTCCACATGCCCTCTCTGCCACGCCCGTACACCGCCTTCAACTCTATTTTCGACACCCAAGCTCCTTCCTTTTGCTTTTGTTTACTCTTCTCTCTATTTTCTTTAGTTCTTTCACTAATTTTATGATTCTTTATTGATTTATTTGGATGAATTTTGATTAATATTTATAGCTCTCACTATAGTCATATGTATGCTTGTTATTCTTTGCCATTCTAGTCAATGCATTGTGATACATTCATTTTTTTTTATGTTTCCATTGAGTTCTTTGCCATTTTTTGAAACCTTCATTCATTATCATTCTCATATGCATGCATCCACTAGCTATTTCCCTTAGCATCATTCTCGTATTTATTTTCATAATAATGGACTTGGTTGTTTTTCAGTAGATTTTCCCTATAGTCAGAAAACCCCTGATAAACCTTAATTTATACATATTTTTATCCCATTCTTAACACATTTATGAATGAATTCTTATTATATTTGGTGAATTTGGTGCTCCTAATCCTTTAATTTCATGTTTTATACTTAGATGAGCATAGGAGAGCGAAAAGAACAAGAAACGGGCCAAAAACAGAGAAAATGGGCTGACGTGGGAAAATAACACGGCCTGGACTTCTTCACACGGGCAGAACAAACGCCCGTGCCATTCTAACAGGCTCGACCACGACCTAAAACAACCTCAGTACGGGCATGTTGATCTCTTAGCCTCGACCACGGCCTGAAGTAATCGCACACGGGCATGTCCTTGCCGAGCCCTAGTTAAGTTCTATTCAGAAAAGGGTGATTTTTAGGGCTTTGAGGCAATCTAAAACCTATTTAAACACCCTAGAGGAGGATAAAAGGGGAGACGAAAAATAGGAAGCAAGGAATTACTCCAAGAAAGCCGATTGATCCATCTTAGAAGTTGAATTCATCATCAAGACTAAAGATCTCTCCTCAATTTCCCTTTAGGAGTTTTGGGTTTTCTTTATATTTTGTATTCTTTATTCTTCTGAGATGTTTTCCTATTTAGTTATGAACTAAATCCCCTAAATACCTAAGGGGAATGAAACCTAAGACAAATCTTGTTATTATTTTTTGAATAGTATGATAAATATTTGACTTGTTCTTAATCATGTATTCTTAATTCTTGTTTTGGTATTTCAGGATATCCATTCAAGTTAATGCTCTTAGTTGAAGGATGAATAGTCCCTGTCTAAGAGTGACTTTGTCATAATTAAGTGGAATTGATTGCGCGCCTGGAAATAGGGTGACAAGATTTTGCCGGATTATGGTGAAACCTAATAAGGGGATCCATAGATCGAGTTAGTGCAACCCTAGGGTGTTAATTAGAAAGAGATTTCAATTATTCAATCTAGGGTTAGATGTTATTAGTCTTGAATAGGGATAATAACAACTTAGGGATCTCTATGGAACAAGTTAAATGAATAAATCGTTCGATTCAGAGCCAAAATAACAAGTGTAGGTGGATTTTTCCTTAGGTATTGTCTTAAATCAATTGTTTTTCCAAAAGTAATTTCCCAATTCTATTTTCTTTGATTTCTTAGCTTATTAATTAGTTAATTAAAACAAACCTCATTATTCTTAGGCTAGATAATAAAAAGACAGTCATTACTAGTACTTTTAGTTCCTTTAGGTTCGACAATCTGGTCTTACTAAAACTATACTATTGTTCGATAGGTACACTTTCCTACATCGTGATAATCGTTAGTTTCAAGAACGATTAATTACAAATTTATAAAACTTATCACGATCAAGTTTTTGCCTCTATTGCCGGGGAACTAAAATATTAGGAACAATCAATTTTTATTACTTTAGCCATTTACTTTTACTGCAATTTAATTTAATTTTTGTTTTTATTTACTAAATTTTCTTTTTCTTTCTTCTGGCAGGTTCTGACAGTTTATGACTAGAAGAAACCCGTCAGGACCATTACTTTTTTACGAAGAAATCGATCGCACCGCTCGTAGAAACCGACAAGAAATAAGGAGAAGCCTAAGATACACAGAGGAAGAGCAAGAGGATGATATCTCAACTACAACCGAGGAGATGGCTGAAAACCAGGAAAATCAGCTACCTCCTGCGATACCTGCTGATCTAGCAAATTAGAATCCTGCTCCTCGTACTATGTATGATTATGCTAAACCTAATTTAACATGAACTGAGTCAAATATAGTTAGGCCTGCCATTGCTGTAAATAATTTTAAACTGAAACCTAACAATATTTGAATGATACAGCAATTTGTTCAGTTTGATGGTTTGCAGGATGAGGATCCTAACACTCACTTGGAAAATTTTTTGGAATTCTATGGCACTTTTAAAATTAATGGCATTTCTAATAATGCCATTCGTCTTCAGTTATTCCCTTTTTCATTAAGAAACAAAGCTAAACAGTGGTTGAACTCGTTACCACAAGGGTCAATCACTACTTGGGAACAAATGACTGAAAAGTTTTTATTAAAATATTTCCCGCCAGTTAAAATGGCTAAATTACGAAATGATATCTCTTCTTTTGTGCAGATGGATTTAGAAACACTTTACGATGCATGGGAGAGATAGAAGGACCTACTGCGAAAGTGCTCTCACTATGGGTTACCTCTATGGCTGCAAGCTCAAACGTTCTGCAATGGTGTGAATCCCTTGACAAGACAGATGATTAACGCAGTCGCTAGTGGAACCATCAACAACAAAACACCTGAAGATGCTTACGAATTTATTGAGGAGATTTCACTAACTAACTATCAGTGGCAAGTCATGAGGACTAAGCCAACCAAAAAAGTAGGAATTTATAACGTCGATTCGGTTACTATGCTGTCAAATCAGGTGGAACTTTTAAATAAAAAGATTGATGGTTTACTTGGTCCTACGCAGGTTTATCCATTAATGCAATATGAAGCAAGTGGAGGTGGATCAACTAATTCAGAGTATCAACCTTATGGCCACAACATGGAGAACGAGCAATTAAATTACATGGGTAATAATCCTCAATCTCAAAATAAACATTATAGCAATACTTATAACGCAGGTTGGAGGAATCACCCAAACTTCTCATGGGGAGGTCAAGGAAATCAGAGACCACCACCACCCTCAGGCTTTCAACAGCAACCTTATCAATAGGAAAAGAAATCAAACATTAAAGAGATGCTATCGAAATTTATCGCAGTGTCAGAAACTCACTTCTAGAATACCGAAACGGCACTTAAAAATCAACAAGCATCGATCTAAGGGCTCGAAACTCAGATAATCCAGTTGTCCAAACTAATTTTCAAATGACCACAAGGTAGCTTGCCAAGTAACACTGAACCTAACCTGAGGGAACAGCTCAACGCGATTAATGTTCAAGGTGAAGAAGAATTCGTTGAGCCCAAGCCAGAGCTGAGGCAAGAAACTGTGGTGAGCAAAAGTAAAGGTGAGATAGGTCACAATGAAAACAAAATGGTAAGTGTAGAATATAAACCTCGCGTGCCATATCCCAAAGCGATAAGGAAAGACCACTCAGATGAACAATTTGGTAAATTCCTTAAACTCTTTAAAAAAATTACATATTAACTTACTGTTTATTGAAGCTCTATCGCAGATGCCGAACGCAACGACATTTTTAAAGGAGCTTTTAGTAAATAAGAGGAAGTTGGATGAGGCGTCGCATGTGGAGCTAAACACAGTTTGCTCAGCTATTCTACAGAATAAGCTACCTAACAAATTGAAAGATCCAAGGAGTTTTACAATTCCTTGCTTAATTGGTAGTTTAAATGTTAATAATGCATTAGCTGATTTAGGGGCTAGCATTAACATCATGCAACTAGGTCTTGGGAAACCCAAACAGACTAGGATGAGCATTCAGTTAGCAGATAAAACTATAAGATTTCCTGGGGGTATTATTGAAGACGTGCTAGTTAAAATTGATAAATTTATATTTCCCATTGACTTCGTTATTTTAGACATAGAGGAGGATAACAACACTCCTTTGATTTTAGGAAATCCCTTTTTAGCAACTGTTAGAACGATTATTGATGTTGGCACAGGTGAACTCACACTTAGTGTAAGAGATGAAACAATCACCCTTCAAGCTCGCAATTCTGGTAACACATTGAAAATTGAAGGTGATTGTATAAACTATTCTACTAAATCTGACAATGTGGTGCAACCTACTTTACAGGAAATGAGTTCGAAGGACGTACATGAGCCATGTACAAGCAACAATAGAGGACCTATTCATGAAGAACGAAGGCTACAAATCGAGGAGTTAGATGAATGGAAGACACATAAACCAAGAACATACGATAAACCAAAACTATGCCAGAACGACACTTAAGGTTGGAGATAAAGTTTTATTAGATGCCGCAGATCCTCACATTATCACTGTTAAACCGAATAAAGAAATTCCTCTTACGGTCTTAGCATTTTCTCATTCGGCATAGTCGAGGTAAGTCATCCCAAGTTTGGCACTTTTAAGGTAAACAATACCCGTCTAAAACCCTATTTTGATGAGATTGATAGCAGGAATGAGGAGTATAAACTCCTCGAACCACCATGACCATTCAATGGAGAGGTAAGTCGAGCTTAGACTATAACTAAGTGCTTCTCGGGAGGCAACACGAGTATTAATAGTATTAACTCCTTTAAATTCTAGTGTTTAACACTTAACTTTCTAACGGAGCTCTTGAATATAGGTTTACCATATTCACACAGCCAAGCACACGGGCGTGCTTAGGACCATTTGGAAACAGGGTAAAGATTTTTCCTAACACGGGCTGCGATAAATCACCACAGCCGTGCGACATGGTTGTGGGCGATCCTGCCAAAATAACACGGGCGTGAGACACGCCCGTGTCATGAAACCGTGGTCGATCCTACCAATATAGCAGGGCGTGCGACACGCCCATGTCTAGCATCTGTGGTCGAACCTGTTGAATTAACACGACCGTAGGCATACATACACGGGTAAGGGAGAAGCAAATGAAGCCAGACACGGCCGTGTGCACCAACACGCCCAAGATACATGGGTGTGGGTCGAATTTTAGATGCACCAAAACGGAAACATGCGAAACACACGGCTAAAATTAGGGCACACGGGTGTGTCCCCTGGCCGTGTGCCCCAAAATCTATAAATACCCTGCACTATTCATTGTCTTCTTTATAAAAATCCCTAACCCTAGCCACTGCAAGTCCACACGGCCTCCCTGCCATGCACGTGTGCCGCTTCCAACTCCATTTTTAACGCCTATTTACTCTTTTCCCTTTTATTTTGCTTATTTCTAATGCTATTTATCATAACAAACTACATTGTTCATATTATTTTTATTTTTCTATCACTCAAATCCTATGTCTGGAGTAGTTATCATTTATTTCATGTTGAAGTTTTCACTTATTACATGATTTCTCAAACTCCATTTACCTATTCTAAGTTAAAATTCGTAGTTCTCACTTACTCATTATTCTTTGCCATTTTAACCCATGCATTGTAATTCATTCATGCTTTTTACGTTTTCATAGAGTTCTTTGCCATTTTTTATTCATGCTACTACCATGCCAATGCCACAAAAAGTATGTCATAAAATTGATTGTTTTGGTAGTTGTGGCTGAAAGTATTAGTCCTAATTTATGACTTTTCTCTGTTTGAAATTGTTTACGTTTTACCTAGTCCAATCATCAAGACGGAATAATGGTTTTGATTACAGGTATACCATGTCGTCTTCATGAGGAAAGAAAGCCGCCGTCTCCGCTTCGAAGAAAATGAAGGGAGCGTTATCTTCCTCAGGTCATACCACGAAAATTTGTTACCCTTTCCTGCAGCTCCCTATTGGGCCCCAAAAAGAACTTTTCTAAATACTCCAGGCCTGACCTTTAATTGCGGGCTGCTACATCGACTAGGCTGCAGTAAAACAAGTCTAATTGGCTGATACGATTTGGGCCCTTCTCACCACCGACCCATGGAACCTCTTCTTTGAGATCGTCGAGCCGACGTATCTCGAGCTCATTATGGAACTATGCTCAACATTCCATCTTCAGACCGTAATGACCAACTATGATGATCCCGGCATGTTTCAATTTCGCCTTGGTGGTCTTGTCTGCCAGTTGAGTGTTCCATAGTTTGGTTCAGCACTGGGCCTTTACACGGAGGAGTTCAAGGAGGAGAACGACCTCGATACCCTCAACCGCCATATCTACTATTCCCTCTCGAAGTGCTGGAACGCCCTCGTCCCTCGCTCGACCACCTATGACCCCAGTCGCTCCAAGGCATCAGCTCTCCCTCCATCCCTAAGGTACTTACATTCTATCTTGGCTCACACTCTGACAGGGAGGCGAGAGAGCACCGGCGTCGTCAACACCCACGATGTCTATTTCTTATGGTGTATGTTGCACGGGCACGTCTTCGACCTTGCCTATTTCATCGCCCTTTCCATTCGCCATCAGACGGAGCGATATCGGACGGGGGTCATCTCCATTGGCCCCTACGTGACTCAACTAGCGCGGCACGTCAAGCTCCTCGATACCGAGGCACAAGAATCATCATTGACCCTCATTGGCCAGATGTCTCCACAAGGCATCTCGAGCATGCTAAGCATGAGGATGATCGAAAAGCGCTGAGGAACCTACCCTTCTCAATATCGTTTCGCCCAATCAATCGAGGAGGAGGCTCCCGAGGACATTACTGATGACGTCCCTCCACAGCATGAGGACCCACCGTCTCAGCTGCCATGCTCCCATCGTCCAGTACATGAGGCGGCTTCATATGCTGACATCACTGAGCACCACACTCGATTCGAGCAGCAGTGTTTTCAACGATTTGATAACATTGATGCTACTCTACAGCAGATTTGTCAGCACTTCCACATCTCATTGCCACCACCACCTCGCGACCCTTCTGGCGATGATGATATTTAATTTTATCTTATCTTTATTTTTATTTTTATCTTTATTTTTATTTTTATTTTTATTTTATATTTTTATTAATTTCACTTTTAACTTTTAATGTTATTTCATTTTCGCTACTACTTTATATTTAGATTTTATAAACAAATTTTAATCTCGGTTAATTCTTTATGATTAATTTTTCTTCCTTATATCCCTAAAAAGTTCCTAATTTTATCACAGTTATAAAGAGCTACACAACACACAATCATTTAGGAACTTCAAACTCTGCTGGAAAAGGTTCTCCACGACTGCCATGCCCTGCTCGATCACAAGATATAATATTCTTTTGGCGCAGCACTTGTGGAACCCAACCTCTACCACCGCCGGAGTATCCTCCTCCACTCTACATAACTACAAACTAGGGAGTTCATTCATTTAACACTCAGGAAGTTTCATTTCTCTCCCTATCTTATGATATTATATCTATAATTACCACTAACTTCATCTTTGTACATTGAGGGCAATGTACATCTTAAGTGTGGAGGGGTATTCATTTCATTATAAAAAAAAACCTTGAATATTGCCTTATTCTCTTGCAAATTTATCATATCATTTTTAGGATGAATTCTGATTAAATTATGATTTTTATTGGTATATCTTGAATTAAAACATAGGCAGTCACGCGTTGATTATTTAGACTTTAAGACATTAGAGAATTAAGCATGATAAGTTGATTTTTAAGAATTTAAAATTTTAGGTTGTTTCCCCAAGTTTAGGTATTATCTTGAATTGAAATCCACAAGTGTAAACATCAAAAAGCCATAATTTTTTGTGAGATCTTAAGCCTTCAAGAGCATCTATTAATTCTTTCATGCTCACTTTTTATTATTGCTTTGAGTGTGTCAATATCGAATTGTTATTCTAGAATTCGCTTGATTATGCATGTCAAGACCACACCATTTGATTTGATATGTCAAGATGATAGAGGCACTTAAGATTAACCCACTAATGCCATAAAAAGCCTACCTCCACGATTAACCCTTAGTAAACCCCTTTGAGCTTAACAAGCCATTCCTTGTATTACCCTTAATATTAACCCTCAACCCATTATTGTTGAAATCCCCTGAATTAATTTGATCCCTATTTTTGTCGAGATTTGATTTGAATAAATTGATTAGCTATGTCTTGTTCTTAGTAGTTAGTCTATGTTATTTGACTTGTTCTTAAAAAAATGCGTATACATACTAGTAGTAGCAATCTTTTGTTTTTGAGCTTAGGTATTTAAATTTCATATTCGGAGAAGAAGCTCTGTTGTACGCATGTGATGATTAAATATTTTTTCTAGTTAAGTAATTTTTCAATTCAATCTCAATTCTAACCCTTTCTTTCAGCTTGTGACCACACACCCTAACCAAGCCTTGTTACAACCCTCTAAAGACCTTTTGATTGACGTATCATCTCAATTTCTAGTGGTGGAGATTTGATTTTCATGCAAGCCTATGGTAATAACTTTTCATATTCACTGTTGAGTGCTAAATTCAGTGTCATTAAACACCTCGAGTGATTTGAGTGAATCTTTAGTGAGGATGTTAAAGTCTATGAGATTTTGAATAAAAGGTGATTACCTAAACGAGGGGAGATGCTTATGTTTTTCATGATAAGATGCTCAATTTGAAATGTTTGAAACTTTAATGTTCTTCTAGTTCAATCCTCAATGTATGATTACTTATGAATTAGTTTGAGATATTATTGATAGGAATTATAAGTTGAGAAAAAAGAAATCTTAATTGTGAATTGAGGATTTTGCTTAAGGACAAGCAAACGCTTAAGTGTAGGGGTATTTGATAAATCGTAATTTATACATATTTTTATCCCATGCTTAACACATTTATGAATGAATTCCCCTTAGATTTGGTGAATTTGGTACTCCTAATCATTTAATTTCATGTTTTATACTTAAGCATAAGAGAGCAAAAAGAACAAGAAACGGGCCAAAAACAGAGAAAATGGGCCGACGTAGGAAAACAATACAGCCTGGACTTCCTCACATGGGCAGAACACACGCTCGTGCCATTCTAACAAGCTTGACCACTGTCTAAAACAACCTCAGCACGGGCGTGTTGATCTCTCAGCCTCGACCACGGCCTGAAGTAATCACACGCAGTCGTGTCACACGGGCTGTGTCCCTACCGAGCCCTAGTTAAGTTTTATTCGAAAAAGGGCAATTTTTAGGGATTTGATGCATTCTAGAGCCTACTTAAACACCCTAGAGGAGGAAAAAAGGGGAGACAAAAAATAGGGAGCAAAGAATTACTCCAAGAACGCTGATTGATCCATCTCAGAAGCCTGATTCATCATCAAGACTGAAGATCTCTCCTCAATTTCCCTTCAGGAGTTTTGGGTTTTCTTTATTTTTTGTATTCTTTATATTTCTAAGATGTTTTCCTATTTAGTTATGAACTAAATCCCCTAAATACCTAAGGGGAATGAAACCTAAAACGAATCTTGTTATTATTTTCTGAATTGTATGATACATATTTGACTTGTTCTTAATTATGTGTTCTTAATTCTTGCTTTGTTCTTTCAGGATATCAATTCAAGTTAATGCTCCTAGTTGGAGGATGAGTAGTCCCTGTCTAAGAGTGACTTTGTCATAATTAAGCGGAGTTGATTGCATGCCTAGAGATAGGGTGACAAGATTTTGCCGGATTAGTGTGAAACCTAATAAGGGGATCCATAGATCGAGTTAGTGCAACCCTAGGGTGTTAAATAGAAAGAGATTTCAATTATTCAATCTAGGGTTTGACGTTATTAGTCTTGAATAGGGATAATAACATAACTTAGGGATTTCTACGGAACAAGTTAAATGAATAAATCGTCCGATTCAGGGCTAAAATAACAAGTGAAGTCTAGGTGGATTTTTCCTTAAGTATTGTCTTAAATCAATCGTTTTTCCAAACGTAATTTCTCAATTCTATTTTTTGTGATTTCTTAGCTTAGTAATTAGTTAATTAAAACAAACCTCATTATTCTTAGGCTAGATAATAAAAAGACAGTCATTACTAGTACTTTTAGTTCCTTTGGGTTCGACAATCCGGTCTTGCTAAAGCTATATTATTGTTCGATAGGTACACTTGCCTACATCGTGATAATAGTTAGTTTCAAGAACGATTAATTTCAAATTTATAAAACTTATCACGAAAAATCACGATCAACCCCCATGAAATATTGGTATTTAGTTTTAACATAACTTGCATGTTTTTCCTTTTGTACGGATTATTCCTATAACTTCATGTTATTCTTATTGCATATATCATGTCATCTTCACGTGGTAAAAAGGCCGCCATCCCTGCTTCAAAGAAAAGGAAAGGAGCATAATCTTCCTCGGGTCCTACCGTAGAGATTCGCCACCCCTTCCTTCAGTTTCCCATGGGAGCGGAGGAAGAACTCTTCTAGATACTTCAGGCCCGACCTATAGTTACAGGCCGCTGCATTGACTGGGCCGCACTTGAACAAGTCCAACTGGCTGATGCAGTCAGAGCTCTTCTGACAACTAATCTATGGGAACTCTTCTTTCCAATCATCGAGCTGACATACCTTGAGCTCACACTCAAACTTTGTTCGACTTCTGTCTTCAAGATGTCATGGCCAACTTCGATGATCCCGACCCAGTTCCATTTTTCCTAAGTGGTTTAGTCTACCAGTTGAGCGTCCCAGAATTTGGTACTGCACTGGGCCTCTACACAGAGGAGTTCAAGAAGGAGAACAACCTCGATACTCTCAATCGCCACATCCATTATATTCCCTCAAAGTGCTAGAACACCCTCATCCCTCGCTCGGCCACCTACGACCCTAGCCGCTCCAAGGCATTGACTCTCCCTTCATCCTTGAGGTACCTACACGCCAGCTTGGCCCACACTCTGACAGGGAGACAAGAGAGCACCGGCTTCTTCAACACTCACGACGCCTACTTTCTATGGTGTATGTCTCATGGGCACGTCTTCAACCTCGCCTATTTCATTGCCCTTTCCATTCACCATCAAATAGAGTGGTATTGGAAGGGGGTCATCTCCATTGGCCTCTATGTGACTCGACTGACTTGGTACTTCGAGCTCCTCAACATAGCGGCACAAGCATCCTCCCTTACCCTCATTGGCCAGATGTCTCCACAAGGCATCTCGAGCATGCTAAGTATGAGGATGATCGAAAAATGCCGTGGAACCTACCCTCCTTAGTATCGTCTCGCCCAATCAACCTAGAAGGAGGCCTTTGACGACATTACTGATGATGTCCCTCCACGACACGAGGACCCACCGTCTCAGCCACCACCCACCCATCGTCCAATTCATGCGGCAGCTTCATATTTTGACATCTTTGAGCGCCTCACTTGATTTGAGCAGCAGTGTTTTCAACGATTTGATAACATTGATGCTACTCTACAGCAGATTTGCCAGCACCTCCACATTTCATCGCCACCACCACCTCGCGAACCATCCGGTGATGATGATGTTTAAAAATTTTCTTTTTTCTTTTTTTATCTTTATTTTTATTTTTATTTTTATTTATCATTTGTCTTATTATTTTCACTTTTAACTTTTCATTTTATTTCCTTTTGATACTATTTTATTTTTAGGTTTTATAAACAAATTTTCATTTCTGCTATTTCATTACGACTAATTATTCTTCTTTATATTCCCTAAAGAGTTCCTGATTTCATCACAGTTTTAAAGAGCTCCAATGCTCACTATCACTTAGGAATTTCAAACTCCACTGGAAAAGGTTCTCCACGACTGCCATGCCCTGTTCGACCACTAGATATAATATTCTTTTGGTGCAGCACTTGTGGAACCCAACCTCTACCACCACTGGAGTATTCTCCTCTACTCTACATAACTCCAACCTAGGGAGTTCATTCATTTAACATTCAGGAAGTTTCGCTTCTCTCCCTTTCTTATGATCTTATATCTATAATCGCCACTAACTTTATCTTTGTACATAGGCATTCATGCATTGATTATTTAAACTTTGATTAATTTATGATTTTTATTGATATGACTTGAATTATAACATAGGCATTCATGCATTGACTATTTAAACTTTAAAACATTAGAGAATTAAGCATGATAAGTTGATATTTGAGAATTCAAAATTTCAGGTTATTTTCCCCAAGTTTAGGTATTATCTTTAATTGAAATCCACAAGTTTAAACATCAAAAAGCCATTATTTGTGTGAGATTTTGAGCCCTTAGAGCATCTATTATTTCTTTCATGCTCACTTTTATTGTTGCTTTGAGTGCGTCAATATTGAATTGTTGTTCTAGAACTTGCTTGATTATGCATGTCAAGACCACACCGTTTGATTTGATATGTCAAGATGATAAAGGCACTTAGGTTTAACCCACTCATGCCATGAAAAGCCTACCTTCACAATTAACCCTTAGTAAACCCCTTTGAGCCTAACATCCCATTCATTAGTTTACCCCCTATATTAACCCATAACTCATTGTTATTGAAATCCCCTCAATTAACTTTGTCCCTATTTTTGTCGAGACTTGATTTGAATAAATTTCTTAGCTATGTTTTATGTTTGATAGTTAGTTACTTGTTTGAAAAAAAAAATACATACATATCTATTAGTAGGAAGTTGTATTGTTGAAGCTTGAGTGTTTAATTCCATATTCTGAGAAGAAGCTCTTTTGTACAGAATTGATGATTAAATATTTTTCTAGTTCAGTAATTCTTCAATTCAATCAAAATATTTTTCTAGTTAAGTAATTCTTCAATTCTAACGCTCTCTTTCAGCTTGTGACCACACCCCCTAACCAAAGCCTCGTTACAACCCTCTAAAGACTTTTTGATTGATGTATCATCTGAATTTATAGTGGTTGAGATTTGATTTTCATGCAAGCCTATGGTAATAACTTTTCATATTCACTGTTGAGTGCTAAATTCATTGTCCTTAAACACCTCAAGTGATTTGAGTGAATCTTTAGTGAGGATGTTAAACTCTGTGAGATTTTGAATAAAAGGTGATTACTTAGACGAGGGGAGATGCCTACGTTTTTCATGATAAAATGCTCAACTTAGAATGTTTGAAACTTTAATGTTCTTCTAGTTGAATTCTCAATGTATGATTACTTATGAATTAGTTTGAGATATCATTGATAGGAATTATAAGTTGAGAAAAAGGAATTCTTAATTGTGAATTGAGGATTTTGCTTGAGGACAAGCAAACACTTAAGTGTGAGGGTATTTGATAAACCGTAATTTATACATATCATTATCCCTTACTTAACATACTTATGAATGATTTCTCCTTATATTTGGTGAATTTGATGCTCCTAATCCTCTAATTTCATGTTTTATACTTAGGTGAGCATAGGAGAGTAAAAAGAACAAGAAACGGGCCAAAAATGGAGAAAATGGGCCGACGTGGGAAAACAACACGGCCTGAACTTCCTCACACGGGTAGCACACACGCCTGTGCCATTCTAGTAGGCTCAAACACAGCCTAAAACAACTTCAACATGGGTGTGCTGATCTCTCAGCTTTAACCACGGCCTGAAGTAATCACACACGGGCGTGTCACACGGGCATGTCCCTACCGGGCCCAAGTTAAGTTCTATTCGGAAAAGGGTGATTTTGAGGGCTTTTAGGCATTCTAAAGCCTATTTAAACACCCTAGAGGAGGATTAAAAGGCACACACAGAGTAGGAAGCAAGGAATTACTCGAAGAAAGCTGATTGATCCATCTCAGAAGCCAAATTATTCATCAAGACTGAAGATCTCCCCTCAATTTCCCTTTAGGAGTTTTGGGTTTTCTTTATGTTTTGCATTCATTATTCTTCTGAGATGTTTTCCTTTATAGTTATGAACTAGATCCCCCTAAATACCTATGGGAAATGAAACCTAAGACGAATCTTGTTATTATTATCTAAATTGTATGGTAAATATTTAACTTGTTCTTAATTATGTGTTCTTAATTCTTGCTTTGGTATTTTAGGATATTGATTCAAGTTAATGCACTTTTTCAGAGGAGCAAAAGTCCCTATATAAGAGTAAATTTGTCATAATAAAGCGGAGTTGATTGCACGCCTAGAGATAGGGTGACAAGATTTTGCCAGATTAGGGTGAAACCTAATAAGGGGATCTATAGATTGAGTTAATGTAACCCTAAGGTGTTAATTAGAAAGAGATTTCAATTATTCAATCTAGGGTTAGACATTGTTAGTCTCGAGAGAGATAATAATATAAATTAGGGATTTCTACGGAACAAGTTGAATGAATAAATCGTCTGATTCAGAGTCAAATAACTAGTAAAGTCTAGGTGGATTTTTCCTTGGGTATTGTCTTAATTAATCGAATTTTCTAAAAAGTATTTTCCCCAAATCTATTTTCTGTGCATTCTTCGGTAGTAAATTAGTTTAGATAAACAACCCCCATTATTCTTAGGCTAGATAATGAAAAGAAAGTTAATACTAGTACTTTTTGTTCCTTTGGGTTCGACATCCGGTCTTGCTAAAACTATACTACTGCTCGATAGGTGCGCTTGCCTTCATCGTGATAATAGTTAGTTCGAGTACGATCATTTATAAATTTTAAAACTTATCGCGAGTCACAGTCACATGCTATATCATAACTTAGTTCAGCCCGAAAGCCAATTACACTATCACCAACCAAATTTACCATGTATTTCATACATCACAAGCATGGACCAATAATCATGAGGCTTTCACAAAAACATTCTCGTGAAAACCATGAACTCACAATTTCATGAAGTCAATGCTTATAAACTTTACGTACATACCTGTACCAATTCATAATACTTACATTCTCTTTCTCTTCTTTCACATACCAATTGAATTTCCTGTTGAACCACTTGGAATATTAACAGATACTCGACACTCTTGGACATAAAGTCCATATATGTAGCCAAAGCTACCTCATATCTCATAATACATAAAGGCTTGTTTTCGAGCTATTCACGGGCCTGCTCACACAAGCTGTTAGTCAGGATGTAGCTACATAGTGTTGCTCATACAAGCTGTCAGGTACCCATAACATATGCCGAACTACCCAGCCACTAGTAGGACGTACGAGACCAGCACCCGGATCACATAAACACATGGGTTCCTAGTGAAATGTCACGTATATCCTAATCTATTCCTAAGGTTCAACCGGGATTTTCTCGCTTATCGAAACTTTTTTGAACTCGTCCATAGAGTCAAACATACATTTCGTGCAGTAAATAAGCATTTAAAATACACTATAACATTGCATTATTAGCATACGGACTTACCTCGGCATAAAAATGGCGAAAAGGGCCTAACCGTCAAATACTTGTTTTTCCCCTGTTCCAATTCTAAACCTCATTTTTCTTGATCTATAATATCACATTTAACTTATTTAATCTTTATACTATTCAAATCAGCCCAAAATCACATTTCAGTGAAAATTACTTTTTTGCCCCTAATATTTTACATTTTTACATTTTAGTCCCTAGGCTCGTAAAATGAAATGTACTCAATTTCTTCAATACCTTTGCCTAATCGTACCTTATACATGCTTATATCAGCCCACATTTTCTTTTATTCACATTTTAACACCCATTTTACAACTTTTTACAAATAGGCCCTTTTTGACCTTTTTTTCGAAAATCACTTAGCAAAAGTTGTCTTTCTAATAGGAAACATACATTTTCTACCATTAGCTATCAAAATACACACATGTCCAACATGGGGCAAAACCTAGACCTTTATCATTCCTCAAATTAGTGCTAGAATTAGGTTGATCGAGTTACAACGACTTAAAAAATGTAAGGAGCATTAAAAACGGGATAAGAACGGACTTACAATCAAGCTTGGAAGTGGCCAAACCCTAGCTATGGCTTCCCCTTCTAAATTTTGGCTATGGGAGTAAGAAGATGGACAAACTTTGGCTTTATTTTAGCTTTTTAATCCATTTAATTACCAAATTACTAAAATACCCTTAATGAAATACTATAGAAGCATACCTAACCATGTCCATTTTGTCCACCAACTTAACCAATGGTCTAATTACCATTTAAGGACCTCCAATTTAAAATTTCATAACAATTAGACACCTTTAACCTATAGAACTCACATTTTGCACTTATTACAATTTAGTCTTTTTGACCAAATTGAGTGCCAAACGTCAAAATTTTTGAATGAAATTTTCACGAAATCATTCCATAAAACTGTAGACCATAAAAATATAATAAAAATAAGTTTTTCTGCGTTGGATTTGTGGTCCCAAAACCAGTATACCAACTAGACCAAAAATTAGGCTGTTACACATGTCCTTGGCCATATGGCTCACATGGCCTTGGCACATGCCCATGTCCTTGGTCATGTGACAACCCTAATTTGACCCTAGTCGAAAAGTGGTTTCGGGACCACAAAATCGAGTCTTATAAATAATTTAAAATTTTTATTTCATGATTATGACGTGAGTAAATGCATGTGCGAAAGTTTCGTACGTTAATTTGGTCAATTGTTGTGAAATTATCAAAATGGACTTATATGAAACAAATTAGAAGGTGATAGGATAATTAACAAGGATCAATTAGTGCATGATTAAACAAAGGTGGTCTTGCATGTCAAATTTCCTTTTTTTTTCAATTAGTGGCCGGCCATGATATGATGATATCCACCAAGTTAAATTTAATACAATATTAAACTATATTTGAGAAAATAATAGTAAATAAAAATTAAAGAAATATGTTCATCTTGTTTCTTCTCTAGCCGAAAACAAAGAAAAAGGAAAGGAAAGAAAAACTTAAGGATTCTTACCATGCTTGTATGCTAGGAAGAGGTATGTTTGATGTTATCTTTTGAAATTCATGCATGTTTTAAGTTGCTAGCTTGAATTCAAACTTAGCCCATGGTTTAAATTTTGTTTTTCTTATTAAGATTGATAGAAATGAATTCGGCCATGGATGAGTACTTCTTGAATTATATTTTGATGTTGTGTTGATTGGAGCATGAAAATGGTTAATTGTGGATGTGTTATAAATGGGGATTAGGTGTGAGTTGGGTGAATTAGTAAATGATGAATTTTGGTAATGGATTGAAATGTTCGGCTATGGGATGGATAGGAAGAAATGCCTTAAAATTCCTTTGTTGAATGTGGTAAGAAATGAGAGTTTAGATTTGATTATTGAAATTGGAATTTAGATGATAATTGATTCGTGAGTATGGTATGAACAAATGTGTGAATTAGTTAGCTTAGGATTTTCGGCTAAGTGATTAATTGGTAGAAATCAAAGGTTAAAGGAAATGAAAATTTCATTATATGGGAGTATGTATGTTCGGCCACATAGATTAAAATACATAGGTGAAGACAAAGTTGATTATAGGTGAATGGCCATAAAAGGGTACATGTGTGAAATTAACTTAAATTCTTTAAGATTAATTAAGGGAGTGATGTTGGTCTAATTGATTAAATTTTTATAATGGATATGAACCTTAAAATGAAATAAATCCTAGACTATGTTACCTTGGAAGTAAGAATGCATTTGGTTTTGAGATCACTTGCATTAGGTAGTTAAAATACAAATGTTTGAACAAAAATGGTTGATTTTATATATATATATATATATGTATGTATACATATTCGGATATCAAAGTAAGAACATAAGTGATGTTGAGTTTAAGTTTTGCACATACGGCTATATATATATATATATATCTATATAAATGTATGTCCATTCATGATATCACCTTTGAACTATATGCATATAAAGTTGTCTAGAAATGAGTAGTTAGCAAGAATGGTTGCCGAATGTCAATTACATATATACATATATATATATATATATGCTTGTGTGACCGGATTATTGATAGTAGGGTGATAGCATGTAGTTATTAGCTAAATAGCTCAAAAACATATGGTAGGAAAATAAGAATTTATCATGTATATTTTATGAGATGAGATCATAAATATTTAGATATAAATATTTAACAAAACGGTTAAACTAATTAACTCATTGATTTAGCTCAAGAAGATAAAGGAGGAGAATCAAACAAAGGCAAAGGAAAGGTCATCGAGTAGCCGAGTTGGAACCGTCCTACCCAACACAAAGTAAGTTGTTAAGCACAACTATTGTATTGATATGTATCATCCTACTATTTAGGTATGTATACCAAATGGTAGAATATAAATATATATATATACAAATGCTTGTATTGAGTTGATGATCTCGGCACTAAGTGTGCGGGTATAAACATTTACGATGATAAGGTAGGCACTAAGTGTACGAGTTTGAATTCCCTGCACTAAGTGTGTGAGTTTGATTATTAAGCACTAAGTGTGCGAGTTCGATTATTAAGCACTAAGTGTGCAAGTAAGATTAATAAGCACTAAGTGTGCGGACTTACTGTGTAATTTCAAATAATTATGAATGTTATGTGTACGACTTTATCGAGTAAATTATGAACAGTTGAATGAGTAGATACTTTGATTTCATGAAGCATAGATATTATGTTTATATATATAGAACTGAGCTTAGTAAGCCCGAACCTATGTGGGGGTGGTATTTAAAGTGAAGAACGTAAGGTCATGGTGGTATGGATGAGATATTAAAATTACTATAAACTAAACAACAACAAAACGATAAGTAGCAATGCATCGAGAATTATGTAAAATATTGATATGAGATGGTAATGAGGAATTGGATATTTGGGACTTTGTAATATTTATTTATTTTGTTTGTTTCTTTCAAGCCCTTTTTCTAAATGGACGGTAGTGCAATGCTTATAACTTACTGAGTTTATACTCATTGTTGCGTTGTTTGTCACTTGTTTAGGTTCTTGCGATCCACTCTTGTATGCCCTAACCATCGTCAAAGTCATCACACCATCCTTCAACGTTTTGGTACTTACTTTTATTTTAGCCGAATTCTAGTAAACATTACGGCATGTATAGGTTAAAATGTATCTCGTTCAAAGTAGTATGTGTAAACTTCGGCCATGCTAATATGGTTTAGTTTCTAGGCTTATTTTGGTCGTGCCCAGTTGTGGATTAAATCATTTTGGTTAAAAGATTATATTCTATAAGTGAAGGTTGTATATAAAATGTTAAGAAAAATTTATCTACTTAATTGTTTCAATTAAATTGCGAGTTAACGTAATCACATTTTATTAGTATGTATGAAAATCTTCTATACTAAAAGACTTAGTATTATGGGTGTTACAGGTCATGTGGATCACACGGCCTTGGCACACACCTATGTCCTCTATCTGTGTGGTTTTAAAACATAAACTGTGAGTTACACAGCCTGGACACACCAGTGTGACTCACACGACCTGGGCACACGTCCATGTCCCTGGCCGTTTGGTCTTAAGTCACAAACAGTGAGTTACACGGCCTAAACACACGCTAGTGTCCCTGTACATATGAACCCTACACTAACATGGCCACACACGGCCTGGAGACTCGTCCGTGTCCCTTGCCTGTGTGCCTCCAAATTGATGAACAGTAAGTTACACGGCCACCCACATGATCTAGCACACGGATGTGTGGGGTCAACAACTACATTTTTTGGTGATCAAAATTCGTATAAAAAGAGGTTTTCTGTACGCGCGTACAAAGGTTTCAAAGTAACAACAACGCAAAGGATCCTCGAAGCTTAAAACAAAAATTCAAATACACAATTCAACCATTTAACCAACAAAATTTCCTGATTACACACATAATGCTTATGTCAAAAGTTTCGACCCGAAACCTTCAACGGACCCAAACTTACTGAAACTATAATGACAATCACGAAAATTATCGTGTTGCTATTCCTTACTGCCAATATTCCCGCCTATTAGGGAAACAAACGATCGTTTATCATAAATTCTCGCAACTCACAAAATACCCAATTCAAACCAAGTTATGAAAACTAAACAAAATTGTAGAAACACACAAATTGAAAATAACTTACTCCATAGCCTTCCGACCAATGACTAACAGCAAAAGTTCAGTTAATCTCGTATCTCTCACAACCACTGTAATAGCCCGTTTTTGGTCAAATCAGAATAGAAGTTTCGAAACCAAAAATCTAAGGTCGAAATAAGTATTTTAATTATTATTTTAATATTTACAGTATGATTGAATGATTGTGTGAAAATTTTGTTAAGAAATTTTATCGTTTGGTTAATCAATTTTATAAAAAGAACTAAATTGCGTAAAGTGTAAAACTTGAGTTCTAATAGCTAAAGGTGTCAAATAGCAATAGAACCTTAAATTTAAGGTCCTAAAGTGGTAATTAACCCATTAAAGAGTTAGTGGAAAGTAATGGCTTGGTATAATGGAAATTATTAAAGATTTTAAAGGTTATTAGAGTAAATTAGTAATTGAAGGTAAATGTAGTAAAACAAATGAAATTTTATTCTTTCATTCATCTTTCCCACCGAAAATACAACCTAAATAGCCATGGGAGAAGCTCTACATTTGACTAATGCATTTTTGCTCAATTAGGTATAGTTTTTGTCCTGTTTTTCATGATTTCTATGTTTTTGAGATCGTTGCAGCTAGGTTTAGCTAGCCTAGGGACAAATTTGCAAAAATGCTAAAGATTTTGAATGTTTCCATTGATGAATAAACATGTATTTTAAACTTCATGATAGATTATGAATGCTTGTTGTTGATATACAAGTTTTGTTAAGAGATTTTTAGTGAAAATGCAAAATAGGGATTAAATTGTGAAATGTGAAAACTTTGTAGCTAAAATGCAAAATAAATGGAAAATATGGGTTGATATGAGTATTAAGGAAATGCGACTAGCATGGGTTAGTCCTAAATTGCATTAATTTATGTTTTTATGAAATAAGGACTAAATTGTAAAAATTGTGAAACATTAAGGGCAATTGTGTAAAAATTCCTTAAAGTGAATTTTGGATTAAATTAAAAAGTAAGATAATTAAATAAGCTAATTTTGATTACATATAGATCAAAAATAGTGAAACTTGGATTTAGATCGGGGAAAGAACAAGGTTACGGAATAGTTGACTCGCTTAGCCATTTTTGTATCCGAGGTAAGTTTGTATGTAATAAGCATTGTTATAATTATGATTTAAATGCTTTGATATTGCATAAATTGTGTATTTTAGACTACAGTCGTGTTTGAAGATGATTCGGCTAATTATGGGCACTTAGTGTGCGAAATCGAGATAACTTCGGTTATACATTGCACTCAGTGTGCGAGATTGAGATAGCTTCAGCTATATATTTACATTGGCACTTAGTGTGTGAAAGTAATGCAACTATAGCTATTCATTTGGCACTAAGTCTGTGAGTTTCCCGAGTATCCAAAAATATTCTGAATGGTTTAACGGATATGTTAAATATTTGAATGAGTATGAGTTAAATACGGGAAGGTACAAGTATGTACATGAACCAAGTAATATACTGAAAGGATGAAAAATTAAGGAAATTACATCTAAATTGATGGATACAAATGTTGTAGGTTGGTGATATATTATGTTATGTTTTTGGCTTAATTTGAGTTTACATGATGAATTGATATAAATGCTATACGAACTTACAAAGCTATAAAACTTACTTTGTATATTTCTCTATTTTTTATAGTGTTTCCAAAGCTAGCTCAGATTCGGGGACTGTTGGAGATCGCTTCACACTATCCAGCTATCACTTAGTACTTTTGAAATTAAGTTTTGGGTCATATGGCATGTATAGGGACTTTGGTCAACATGACATATGTTTTGTTTGTGAATTGAGCCATTTGAATTGGCTTGTAAATGTTTATGTTTTGGGATTGTATATATAGCCATGTGAGTTGGCTTATATTGGTGATTTTGATGATGTAAATAAATATGCAAATGGCTTTTGTTTTGAGTTTGGTAATTGAATTATGTTGTGTGATTGAGGTTGGATTCATGGTGCTTATTGATAATAGGTAATTTGAATGTCAAATGGTTGATAATTGGGAAGCTATGTACTTGTGATTTGGTGCATGATGATGCATGTTTGGAAAGGTTAAATTAGTTGATTTAAATATGTGAAGTTAGTATGATTTGAATGAGTAAAAGATGAGATAATAAGCATGTTAGTTCTTGGTATTGAAATGGTATGTTTTAGTTTTGATTATGGTTGAATTGAATGTCCACTTATGCTATGAATGAGTACCAATTGAATTGTGTAGGTGTGTGCAAATTTGGGTGGCAAATTGGCTTAATTAATAGCCTATTTTTGTCCACACGGGCAAAGACAAGGGTGTGTGTCTCAACCGTGTGTGACACACGGTTATGTTACACGACCGTGTGTCCCCTAGTGTTGAAATTGAAAAAAAGTTAGTATGCTCCACATTGCCTCACACACAGGTGTATGTCTTGGCCGTGTGGCATAAGTCAGTATACCTTACAGGTTTGGCATGGCCTAGCACTTGGCTTGACACACGGGCGTGTGTGGCCGTTTTTAGGGCACACGGGCTAGCCATACAGGTGTGTGTGTTGGTCATGTGACCCAAGGCAAAGAGTTATACGGGGTTGGACACGGGCTGGAACATGACCATGTGCTCCCATTTCAAATGTCTACAAGGCCTGAGACACGAGCGTGCCTGTTGGCCGTGTGATACACATAGGCGGGCGACACAGGTGTGTGTCCCCTATTTTATGCAAAAATTTTCTAAGTGTTGAAAAATTTCTTGAGTTATCGGTTTAGTCCCGAACCACTTTCAATGCATGCTTTGGGCTTCGTAGGCTCGTATTAGGGACAAAATGATTGGTTGCGAATGAAATGTATATGAACTGAAATATTGAATGTGAAATACATGTTTAAATATGTTTTAATTCTGGTAATGCTCCGTAACCCTATTTTGGCATTGAATACGGGTGAGGGGTGTTACATTTATTGGTATTAGAGCTACGATTTAGTTGATTTTTGGAATAACGGAGCATGTGTGAGAGTCTAGCTATACATGCCATACATAATCTGTGATAATGTGATGACTCTTAGAAATTTAAACTGCGTTTTCGTATAGCGAACGGATCCCAATAGAGCTATAGCTGATGATGTTGAAAGTAATACACCAGCCCCCGCTCAAGAGACAGCGCCATCTGAATCTAGACCCGTATTGGATAGCCAAGAAGGAGAGGCTAGAGAAGCCTTCTTCCAAATGATGAATGAATGGTTCACGCAATATGTCCGGACAAGTCCGGCTGCTCAACAACCTCCACCCTCACCTAATCCTCAACCAGTTCTCGTAGTTCTTCAAGTTATGGAACTTCAATGACTGAATAAACTATTAGTAGATAAAATCTAAAAGCACGAGGTTGAAGAGTTCAGAGCTACTGTTGATGATGATCCCAAACGAGCTAAATTATGGCTTGAAAACACTATTCGGGTACTTGATGAATTATCATGTACACCATGTAACGCCTTAGAAATTAGGCCTAGAAAGTATTGGACCTTGAGTCTGGGTTCGGGTAGAAGACGGCCCGAATAGTTTGGATGTTCTAATTAATTAATATTATTATTATTATGTTTAGTTTAGTTGAGTAATTAGATAAAATACGAAGGGCTTGTAGTGTGGAAAAAAGTTCAGGCTCGGCCCATAGCTTTAGCAAAATTCTTAATTTTTCCCTCTTAAAAGAATATGGGCAGTAGGCCTTATTAATAATTTGGGCTGAGTTTTAGCATAAAAGGAGCACCTGGCCCAGTGGCTAAGCACGCTAGGAAAGCGTAGGAGGTGCCTGGGTTTAAGGCATGGCGTGCGCAAATGGTTGTTTTATTTTACAACCAGGGATTGCCGCAAGGAGGCCTTATAATTATCTCGGGAGGAAAGGTGACACAATCGAGCAAGTGGTTTGGTGGTAAGGTATGGGTAGTGTAGCTGAAGGGTAGGGGTTCGAGTCTGGTAAGTAGCGATATTTGGTTTTATTTTTAAACAAACCGGGACTGCAGCAGATAAGTCTTAAAATTAATTGTGAGTAGATTATATCATGAGAAGAGCTTTAGTGCAGTGGCAGGAGCATGCTAGGCCTACCGAGAGGTTATGGGTTCGATTCCAGGGGAAGGCGAATTCTGTTTTAATTTTAAGTGGGCTAGAACTGAAGCGGGTAAAGGTTAAAATTAATTGTGAGAGGATTATGTCATGAAAGGAACTTCGGTGCAGTGGCAAGCAGCGAGTGTGTGGGGTTAGAAGGTCGCAGGTTCCAGAGGTATAGCAGGCGAAATTTTATTTTTATTTCGCAAGTAACCGAGGCTTCAGTACAAACAGATTAATATTAATTGTGACTATATATTAGTAAAGGAAGAAGCGTGGTGCAGTGGCCAGCAACTCGGGCGAAGGCGCAAGGACGCAAGGGCGGACGAAGGTTTAGAGTTCGAGCTGTTGTAGGCGCGAAGGACCAATTTTGCTGCTCACGTGGGGAAGAGTTAGAGTTTGACCGAAACTCTCCTAGTAGTGGCTTGAGTCGATCAAGCGGTGGACTGCTGCTGATGGTGCAAGGAAGTTGGATGGGATTTAAATTGGTGGTGGCTGAAATTTAGGAGAAAAATATGGAATTTGAACTTGGGAAGGATTTTATGCCAAAATAGGATTCATGGTAGTACCAATTCGGCTATAGGCAATTAAATGCCGAAAAACTCTTTAAATTTTGGTGTATGGGTTGTTTTTCTTTTTTTTTTTTAGTTTTGGGTATTTTTAAGTGATTAGCCGATTTAGGTTGGGGCCATTCACATCTACTATTATTTTTGAGATTGACCTTCATCTTTTTTTTCATCTCTTCTTCATCAAGAACCAAACCTATCTTCTTTTCTCTTTTCTTCTCTTGTCGACTTTCATCTTTTGCTAATAGCCGAACCCATACTCTTCATTCTCTATCTCTTCCCTTATTTTCCTATCCTCATTGTCCCTCAATAGCCTAATCTTGTTGTAGCCTAACCTTTTTCTTTTTCTTCTTCAAAAACCGAAACCTACATACCTGTGGTGAAGGAGGCCGAATCTTTGACTGTTTGAATCTGCTTCTTCTCGTGATTACGGTGGATTGGAGATAAGATCATAGATAGAAACACTCTTCTGGGCCGAACGATGATAGGTAAGTCTTTCGAACAAACTTTCATTAGTATCATTGCTTTTAGGAAAAAGTCGAAACCCTTAAGGGTGGCTAGCGTTTGGACTAAGGGCTTTTGTGCCTATTTCTTTTTTATTGTGTAAGCGTTAACGTGGACAAGGGGGCGTACAGTGAAAGACTTGAAGACTGATTCGGTTGGATCTCTAGATATAATCCATATTACTACAAAAATGTAAGAACTTTAAGGTCTAAGGCAATGTTGGCCGAATATGGTAGGGGGATAAATACGTAGTTGTTTTTGATATTTAGACTTACGTGTTAGTAATCCAATTATAGGCAGCTCGTATGTGGATCTCACCAACATACCGTTATAAATCAGGTGTGTAACTGACACCCTCTCATAGACTAGATCGGTCAAAGTCAAAAAGCCAAAATGCCAAAAAGCCGGTATTTTACAGAGTGCGCGATTACGTGCACTTCGATATATTTGGGATTAATAGGCCAAAATCGGGGTAATGGGCCAACGGGCCCAATTCAGTAAGAAAACTCGGTAAGTGTTTCTGTTAGTATGTAAATGACTGGAATATGCATGAAAACCCTTAAATAGTTAAATTACTAGAATACCCCTAAGTATGGAAATTACTGTTATACCCCTAGGTGCAAAATGACCATTATACCCCTAGGGTTGATTTTTGACTGAAATACATGATGATCTGATTCTGTATGTTGTATGCCATGACTTGTATATTTGTTGCATGGGGACATGGGTTATATTTATGGAGGAAGCGTCTTGGTGGCTATGCCATAACTATCTGATCTGGTGGCTCTGCAACAATTATCTGTTCTGGTGGCTCTGCCACGATTATCTGTTTTTGGTGACTTTGTCATATAATCTATTTCTGGCAGCCATGCTGCAAATTCTATGGCGTGTGGCGGTTGGGTGGGTCGAGTAGTCTCCCCACATGGTGTAAGGTTGGTATGGGGGTGCATATGGTTGGATATGGGTTGGGTTCTACATATATATATAATATCTGTTCTATTTCTGTTATGGCCTACGGGCTTCATTCTGAACTCTGTTTTGGGCTAAGGCCCAACTTAATCTATTTTTGTGGTTTGAGTTGATATAGACTTATGGTTGGGTTATTTTACACACTGAGTTTCCCAAACTCACCCCTTATTTTCATCCACGCAGGTAATCCCCAACCATAGTGGGCTTGGAGCTGTGAGGGATTCAGAGTGGCCACACGTTCTGTAAATTTCGGTTTTCTTCTGATGATTTGGACAGCTTTCGTTTACTTAAATGTTTTGGGTTTTAAATTGTAATAAGGCTGCTTTAATTAATTTTAATGGTTTTAATATGTTTAGTTAGGGTAGATATGATATGATTTTAAATGTTGAATTTGAATAGCTTGTGGGCGCGTTTTTAAAAAAACAGTTACTTAATTTCGAAAGATCACGATAACAAAGCTAAGCTTCCGCAACGGAAATGTTTCCAAAATTAATAACCTTTTTAAATGAATCTAAACAAATGGGTTTTCTAAAAGCATCCACTAAATTAAGGTATGGCAATGGTTGTGTGCATGTCTAGGATTGTATCCGAAGGGAGCTTGGTACTTAAACAGTCTAATGGACTCACCTCCTCTTTTCTAGTTTCCTACCTGGTGCACAGCTTCCATTCACTTTAACCCGTAATGTAGTTATCTTTTAAACACTAAGTAAGTTTTTTTGATTGAAAGGATAAAAATGTTTTAAACACTTCTATGTGGCATGTTGGATTTGGCTATAACGTCTAGGCCGGGTTTGGGGTGTCACATTTAGTGGTCTCAGAGCTCGGTTACAACAATTCGACTGTGGATCGGGTCCAAAAAGCTTTTCAAAAAAAAGGAAATTTTTTTTTAAAAAACTTAGGCCCAATAAGGGTATTTTGGAAATGGTTTTGGAAAGTTCTTTTCAAAGATATTTTACAAGGTATACATGTTAAAATGGTTTAAGTTTTTCTGGGTTTCTGAAATTTGATAATAGAAGAGGTGGCACACCAAATCTCCGGCACCAAGTCTGTAAGTATTTCTGTTACTCATACTACACTGTATTAAGATATTACCGTAGATAGAACTGAGACCACATCATGACATTATAGCTAGGACAATACTAAAAACCCTAGAATATTGAGACTATAGCTAGGCTATGATTCTGTGAAAATAGAAACTTTAAAATACTATCTCTGCATAAAACATATGAATAAGTACTGAAATTTTTTTTGAATCGAGATCTTGGTAGTTATTATTATGCATGCTGAAAATGTAGAGTGTTGATATGGATTCTGAGGGTAAGCGAAGTCTGCCAACTTCGGGTAGCGGTAACTCAGAGCTTGGGATTGAGGCATTGGCCGAGTTAGTAAGAAAAGTGGTAGAAAAGGTATAGGAGACCAAGGTTAAGGAAATTAGGGAAACGCTTCAAATAGGGTGCTTGGAGTGTAAGAAGAGAAAGGATTCTAGTTCTCAGACGACCGAGCCTCGTTCTGTGAAACATGTTAAGACACGACCAAACTTTCCAACCTGCAAGAACTGCAACGGGCGTCATCCAGGTGAATGCCATAGGAAGACAGGACCATGCTTTAGATGTGGGTCCAAGGAGCATTGAGCTCAAGATTACCAAGCTTATTCTATTTAAGTGTGTGTTACGAGTTGTATGCGTGCTTGGTAAATGTTTCTTTACTTTGGTAATTAGATGTTCTAGGTCGTACTAAGAATTATTTTCAGTCAGAGTGCGCAGTGAAAGCATAGTGGTTTGACTTGAGTAATGCGGTTAGTTGATAATTTGAAATTTCGAGGACGAAATTTTTTTAAGGGGGATAGGGTTGTAACGCCTCAAAAATTGGGCCTAGAAAGTATTGGGCCTTGAGTCTGGGTTCGAGTAGAAGACGGCTCGAATAGTTTGGATGTTCTAATTAATTATTATTATTACTAATATTATGTTTAGTTTAGTTTTATAATTAGATAAAATATGAAGGGCTTATAGTGTGGAAAAAAGTCCGGGCTCGGCCCATAGCTTTAGTAAAATTCTTAATTTTTGCCTCTTAAGTGAATCTGGGCAGAAGGCCTTATTAATAATTTGGGCTGAGTTTTAGCATAAAAGGAGCACCTGGCCCAGTGGCTAAGCACGTAGGAAAGCGTGGGAGGTGCTTGGGTTCAAGGCACGGCGTGCGCAAATGGTTGTTTTATTTTACAACCAGGGATTGCCACAAGGAGGCCTTATAATTATCTCGGGAGGAAAAGTGACACAATCGAGCAAGTGGCGTAGTGGTAAGGTAGGGGTGGTGTAGCTGAAGGGTAGGGGTTCGAGTCTGGTATGTAGCGATATTTGGTTTTATTTTTAAACGAACCGGGACTGCAGCAAATAAGTCTTAAAATTAATTGTGAGTAGATTATATCATGAGAAGAGCTTTAGGGCAGTGGCAGGAGCATGCTAAGCCTGCCGAGAGGTTATGGGTTCGATTCCAAGGGAAGATGAATTCTGTCTTATTTTTAAGCGGGCCAGAACTGAAGCGGGTAAAGGTTAAAATTAATTGTGAGAGGATTATGTCATGAAAGGAACTTCGGTGCAGTGGCAAGCAGCGAGTGTGTGGGGTTAGAAGGTCGCAGGTTCGAGAGGTATAGCAGGCGAAATTTCATTTTTATTTCGTAAGTAACCTAGACTTCAGCAGGAATATATTAATATTAATTGTGACCATATATTAGTAAAAGAAGAAGCGTGGTCCAGTGGCCAGCAGCTCGGGCAAAGGCGTAACGGCGCAAAGGCGGACGAAGGTCTGGAGTTCGAGCTGCTGTGCGCTCGAAGGACCAATTTTGCTACTCATGTGAAGGAGAGTCAGAGTTTGACCGAAAGTCTCCTAGCAGTGGCTTGAGTCGGTCAAGCGGTGGACTGCTGCTGATGTTGCAAGGAAGTTGGATGGGATTTAAATTGGTGGTGGCTGAAATTTAGGAGAAAAATATGGAATTTGAACTTGGGAAGGATTTTATGCCGAAATAGGATTCATGGTAGTACCAATTCGGCTATAGGCAATTAAATGCCGAAAAACTCTTTAAATTTTGGTGTATGGGTTGTTTTTCTTTTTTGTTTAGTTTTGGGTATTTTTAAGTGATTAGCCGATTTAGGTTGGGGCCATTCACATCTACTATTATTTTTAAGATCGACCTTCATCTTTTTTTCATCTCTTCTTCATCAAGAACCGAACCTATCTTCTTTTCTCTTTCCTTCTCTTGCCGACTTTCATCTTTTGCTAATAGCCGAACCCATACTCTTCCTTCTCTATCTCTTCCCTTATCTTCCTATTTTCATTGTCCCTCAATAGCTGAATCTTGTTGTAGCCGAACCTTTTTCTTTTTCTTCTTTAAAAACCAAAACCTACATACCTGTGGTGAAGGAGGCCGAATCTTTGACTGTTTGAATCTGCTTCTTCTCATGATTATGGTAGATTGGAGATAAGATTATAGATAGGAACACTCTTCTGGGCCGAACGACGATAGGTAAGTCTTTCGAACAAACTTTCGTTAGTATCATTGCTTTTAGGAAAAAGCCGAAACCCTTAAGGGTGACTAGCGTTTGGACTAAGGGCTTTTATGCCTCTTTCTTTTTGATTGTGTAAGCGTTAGCGTGGACAAGGGGGCGTGCAGTGAAGGACTTGAAGACTGATTTGGTTGGATCTCTAGATCTAATCCATATTGCGGCAAAAAGGTAAGAACTTTAGGGTCTAAGGCAATGTTGGCCGAATATGGTAGGGGGATAAATACATAGTTGTTTTTGATATTTAGACTGACGTGTTAGAAATCCAATTATAGGCAGCTCGTGTGTGGATCTCACCAACATACCGTTATGAATCAGGTGTGTAACTAACACCCTCTTATAGACTAGATCGATAAAAGTCGAAAAGTTGAAATCCGAAAAGCTAATATTTTCTGAACTGGCGAGTGTGCGAATGCTCGTGAGATAGATTGATTAACATATTCGGTAATCTAAAGTTATAAGACTGTAGAGTGCACAATTACGTGCACTTTGATATATTTGGGCTTAATGGGATAAAATCGGGATAATGGGCCAACGGGCCCAATTTGGTAAGAACACTCGGTAAGTGTTTTTGTTAGTACGTAAATGACTGGAATATGCATGAAAACCCTTAAATAGTTAAATTACTAGAATACCCCTAAGTATGGAAATTACCGTTAAACCCCTATGTGCAAAATGACCATTATACCCCTAGGGTTGATTTTTGACTAAAATGCATGATGATCTTATTCTGTATGTTGTATGCCATGTCTTGTATATCTGTTGCATGGGGACATAGGTTATATTTATGGAGCAAGCGTCCTGGTGGCTATCCCACAACTATCTGATCTGGTGGCTCTACCACAATTATCTGTTCTGGTGGCTTTGCCACGATTATCTGAATCTGGTGACTTTGTCACATTATCTGTTTCTGGCAACCATGCTGCAAATTCTATGGCGTGTAGCAGTTGGGTGGGTCAAGTAGTCTCCCCACAAGGTGTAAGGTTGGTATGGAGGTGCATATGGTTGGATATAGGTTGGGTTCTACATATATATAATATATGTTCTGTTTCTGTTATGGGCCTATGGGCTTCATTCTGAACTTTATTTTGGGCTAAGGCCCAACTTAATCTGTTTCTGTATGGTTGGGTTATTTTACATACTGAGTTTCCCAAACTCACCCCTTATTTTCATCCACGCAGGTAATCCCCAACCATAGTGGGCTTGGAGCTGTGAGGGATTCGGAGTGGCCACACGTTCTGCAAATTTCAGTTTTCTTCTGGTGATTTGGGCAGCTTTCCGTTTACTTAAATGTTTTGGGTTTTAAATTGTAATAAGGCCGCTTTAATTAATTTTAATGGTTTTAATATGTTTAGTTAGGGTAGATATGATATGATTTTAAATGTTGAATTTGAATAGCTTGTGGACACATTTTTAAAAAAATAGTTACTTGATTTTGATAGATCACGATAACAAAGCAAAGCTTCCGCAACGGAAATGTTTTCAAAATTAATAACCTTTTTAAATGAATCTAAACAAATGGGTTTTCTAAGAGCATCCACTAAGTTAAGGATTGGATCCGAAGGGAGCTTGGTACTTAAGCAGCCTAATGGACTCACCTCCTCTTTTCTGGCTTTCTACCTGGTGCACAGCTTCCATTCACTTTAACCCGTAATGAAGTTATCTTTTAAACACTAAGTAAGTTTTTTTGATTGAAAAGATAAAAATGTTTTAAACGCTTCTATGTGGCACGTCGGATTCGACCATAACGTCAGAATGGTGAAATCCTTCAAATTGAATCAGATGAGTCAAGTGGATTACCTATAGTGATTTCGTCTATATCAGCTCAGAGATGTGTGAGAAAAGGTTGTAAAACTTATCTTGCTTATATACTGGATACAAAAGTGTCTGAATCAAAGATTGAATCAGTACCGATAGTATGTGAGTTTTTGAATATGTTTCCAGAAGAGTTGTCTGGATTAACATCGTTCAAAGAAGTTGAATTTGCTATTGAGATTATATCGGGAACTTCACTGATATCGGATAGCTCCGTACAGAATGGCTTCGACAGAATTTAAAGAATTGAAATCTCAGTTGTAAGAATTAACAGATAGAGGTTTTCCAAGACCTAGTTTTTCACCCTAGGGTGTGCTAGTATTGTTTGTAAAGAAGAAAGACGAGTCAATGAGAATGTGTATTGATTATCGACAACTCAACAAGGTTACAATAAAGAACAAGTATCCATTACCGAGAATAGATGATTTATTTGATCAGTTGAAAGGTGCAACAGTGTTTTTGAAGATTGATTTGAGATCTGGTTATTATCAGTTGCGAGTTAAAGATTCAGATGTGCCAAAAACTACATTCAGAACAAGGTATGGACATTATGAATTCCTTGTTATGCCTTTCGAATTGACTAATGCTCCTGCAGTCTTTATGGATTTGATAAATCGGATCTTTAGACCGTTTTTAGATAAATTTGTTGTTTTATTCATTGATGACATTCTAATCTATTCATGAGATGAGTCTGAGCATGCGAAGCATTTGAGGATTGTGTTGCAAACCTTGAGAGATAAGCAACTGTATACTAAATTCAGCAAATGTGAGTTTTGGCTCAAAGAAGTTGGATTTTTGGGGCACATTGTTTTAGCGGAAGGTATTAAAGTTGATCCGAGCAAGATTTCAGTAGTTCTTGATTGGAAACAACCAAGAAATGTATCCAAATTTAGAAGCTTTCTGGGGTTAGTTGGCTACTATCGACGTTTTGTTAAAGGATTTTCAATGATTGCTACATCGATAGCCAGACTGCTACAAAAAGATGTGAAGTTTGAATGGTCCGAGAAATGTCAACAGAGTTTCAATCAATTGAAAGCCTTGCTAACTGAGGCACCAATATTGGTTCAACCTGAGTTGGGTAAGGGATTTTTTATTTATAGTGACACGTTATTGAATGGTTTGGCTTGCGTTTTGATGCAAGAAGGAAAAGTTATAGCTTATGCCTCTAAACAGTTGAAACTGCATGAAAAGAACTATCCGACGCACGATTTAAAGTTGGCTGCTACTGTTTTTGCATTGAAAATTTGGAGACATCATCTCTATGGTGAAAAATGTCACGTCTTTACTAATCATAAGAGTTTGAAATATATAATGACTCAGAAAGATTTGAACTTGCGACAACGGAGATGGCTCAAGCTATTGAAAGATTATGATTTAGTCATTGACTATCATCTAGGGAAAGCAAATGTAGTCGCAGATGCACTGAGTAGAAAATCATTATATGCTTTGCGAGCAATGAATACTCGATTGTCATTATCTGATTATGGTTCGATATTGGCTGAATTGAAAGCTAAACTAATATTTCTTCAGCAAATTTGTGAGGCTCAAAAAGGTAATTGTAAATTGCAAGCTAAAAGAGTGTAATGTGAGTCAAATAGTGATTTAGACTTTCAAAGAGGGTCCGATGATTGTTTAATGTTCCAAAACAAAATTTGTGGACCAAAGAACCCCAAGCTTATTCAAAAAGTTTTGCACGAAGCACATAGTTGTAGTTTATCTGTTCACCCGGGAAGTACCAAAATCTACAAGAATTTGAAATAATAGTATTGGTAGTCGGGTATGAAACGAGACATTTTAGAGTTTGTATCGAGATGTTTATGTGTCAGCAAGTTAAAACTAAACACCAAGGGCCTTCAGAATTGTAACGCCCCAAATTTTGGGCCTAGAAGTATTAGGTCTTGAGCTTGGGAACAGTTAGAAGGATGCACATAAATGTTTAATCGTGCAAGAAAGTGACACAATTAAGTGTTTGCTTCAGTGGTTATATTGTCTAGGAGTGTCTGAGAAGTCTTGAGTTCAAGCCTTGGCTTAGGCAAAAGTTTTATTTTAAGTGAATAAACCTCTGTCTCTAGTCAGTAGGCTTTTAAACAAATAGGGTAATTCTATGTCAAAAAGAGCCTGCTGGTCTAGGGGATAAGTGGCGTGTTACTGTAACCTAACGTCTAAGGTTCGAGTCTTGGTATGTGCAATAAAGAGTTTTATTTTGCTGCTAGTATCGTGGGAGTGTCCTAGTTTAACTAAAATTCTAGGAGAGTTGGTGGGAGTTCAAATTAGATGGTTGAGAGATTGGAGGAGAGTTTTGAGGAGTGGCTCGTAGGGAGGGGGAATAGGGTGCCGAAATTGAATTCCTTCTCAAGAATTCGGCTTTGGTGGGTTTTTACTTCCCATTGCATTTTCTGTCAACATTTTTAGTTCCATTCACTTTTGGGAGGGCAAATAGTGTTGAGGGTTCATTAGGGCATCTTCTTTTTCTATTTTTTCGACTTAGTTCTCCCTTTCTGCTATTTTCCCTTTGTTAGTCGATTCCCTTTTCTTCCTCTATTCTCTTATCTGGTGTGCCCTCCCTTTTGCATTTGACCGAATACTCTCTCCTCTCCCTCTCACCATTCTTTTCTCTTTATTTTTCTTCCCCTTTGGCAAACGATCTCTTCTTTCTTTTAGTGGCCGGACCTTCTCCCTCTGTCCATTATTCGTTCATTCACTTTTGGTCAATTCTTCCTTCCTCTTATACTCAACTCCAAACTTCCGTTGGTTCAGTAAGTTTCGATTAAGGCTAACTCTGTTCTCTCTTTTCTAGAATATCTTTTAAGAGGAGTTTTGTTGTTGGTAGGAGTTACTCAGCAGACTGATGATCGTTGATTGGCGTGTGGAGTGTTAAAACCCTATTGGTGTGTGTGAAGGTAACGATTATGAGTTTAGTTTTTGGTATTGGTTTGTGCGTTTGATCTAGCACAGCTTTGAGTGGGTAAGTGTTGTTATGTTAGCCTTCTTTTTGTTGTAGGCCAATAATTCCTTTCCCCTACGCTTGGTTTACGCTTTCGGTAAGCACTAAGGAGCTAGTGAACAGTCTTGTTCAAACGATTTAAGTGTGCAAGCCCAATCAGTCGATCAAGGCAAGTGATAACTAATATTTTGGATAGGTGTTTTGTGAGAGGTGGTTTAATCTTATTGTTAAATGATTAATGGAAGGGCTTGATTGAATATAGGTATAGAGTGCTCGTGGGCTAGTTGCGCAATTAAACAAGGTGTGTAAAAACACTGCCCCTAATCATAGATTGGCAAAAGCCAAAGTAAGTGACTGTCGATGCTACACGAGCGTAAGCTCGCCCGTGTGGTAGTCCGTATGCCTAAACATGGGCGTATGATCATTAAGGTCATCCATGAGCGATTTCATGGGTTGAGGTCATTTTGGCCATATTAGGCCGAAATGGGACGTATGGGCCCCACAAGTATGTGGGCCCCATATGGGTAAACTGCATAGACGCATGGAAAATATTAGGCCAGGCTGTGTAATCCACACAGCCAAGGCCATTTCTGGGCTATGTGGGCCACACAGACGTGTGGGCCACTTGGGCTCGCAGTATGGGCCTTGGGCTCATTTTCACTGTTTGTCTGTTAAGGTTGCACGGGTCGCCCGAAATGACTATAGACCTACTGTTGGGTCGGTAAGTTTACCTAGACCCTTATATATGAAAAAATGATTATTTTGCCCTTATATGGTAGGATGACTGTTTTACCCATATATGATGTTTATATATATTTGTGCATGTATGATCGTATTCTTAGCATGCTATTTAAATTGTAATGGATACATGTATAATTCTATGATATGATGTGACGATTGTATGATGCATTGCTTGGGGATGGGTTTATACAGATTGGAGGAAGTTTATTTAAAGGCTTCAATCCTAAATTACTGGCAGTCCAGCTACATATTACTATATAGTGCCGTAACCGGTGCTAAATCTAGAGTGTGGGGATGGGTGGGTTGATTATATCCCCACATGGAGTGTAGGGTTGAACAGAGTCGGAGTGTAGAGGCTGGATGGGTAGGACTTATAAACTGTTTAAACTGTTACTGCACTACTTATTGTTACTATAATGGGCCAAGGCCCAAACACATGACTGTTTCTGTATTGAGATGGGCTAAAGCCCAAACTGATATTGTCACTGTTACTAAAAAGGGCTTAGGCCCAAACTGTACTTGTTTTTTGATTGTTTGCTTATATGGGATTACACACTGATTTTTCGTAAGCTCACCCTCCTATTTCAACTGTACAGGTAATCCCCAGTCTTAGGCGGATCGATGCTGGAAGGGACTCAAAGGTGGCCACACAATCGCACATACTTTCGTATTTAATTTTTAAATTATAAGTAATTTTATTTTGGGTAATTTTTATTGTAATAAGGCCTCTTTAGGTTTTATTTTTAATTTGGGTTTTAAATTTGCTTTGGTTATAACTGCTAGTATTAGGAACTCGAGTTTTAAAAAGAAACAACGTTTTTACAAAGTAAACGCAAGAACGCAATCATTTTAGAAAGCTTCCATTATAAAACGATATCTTGACATTCAAAAAGTCTTTAAAGTAAATACCTTTTGATTTGGACGCAAGTAAAAGGAACGACACGTTTTAAAATCATCCTTAAGATCACACAACGAAGATAAATATGGAAAGGGTTTTTCAACGGTATCACACTTTGCGAAAAACATTTCAATGTGACATCGCCAGATTTGGCCATAACATCCAGGTCGGGTTTGGGATGTTACAGGAATTACTACAACCAGTGATGATACCAGAGTGGAAATAGGATAGAGTTACGATGGATTTTGTATCGGGATTACCTCTGTCTCTGAAAAAGAAAAAATGCTATCTGGTTGTCGTTGATCAACTAACGAAGTCTGGACATTTCATTCCAGTACATGCAGATTATTCACTTGATAAATTAGCTAAATTTCACATATCAAAGATCATTAGATTGCATGGGGTGCTAGTTTCGATTATTTCAGATAGAGACTCGATATTTACATCACGATTTTGGAAGAAATTGCAAGAAGCTCTAGGTACGAAGTTCAATTTAGTACAGCTTTTCATTCGCAAACTGACGGTCAATCTGAGAGAGTAATTCAAATTCTCAAAGATATGCTTCCTTGTTGTGTTCTAGAGTTCGAAGGCAGTTGGGAGAGATTTTTGCCGTTGGTTAAATTCGCGTATAATAATAGTTTTCACTCAAGTATAAAAATGGAACCGTACGAAGCATTCTATGGTCGTACATGCCGAACACCATTGTACTGGACTGAGCTTAGCGAGAAACAGATTCACGGGGTTGATTTGGTTAGAGAAACTGGAGAGAAAGTGAAAGTAATTCGCAACTATTTGAAAACAGCTTCAGATCAACAGAAATCGTACGCAGACTTGAAACGAAAAGACATTGAATTTTAGACTGGTGACGGAGTATTTTTGAAAGTATCGCCATGGAAGAAGATTCTTCGTTTTGTTCACAAAGGCAAACTGAGTCCATGGCTTATTGGGCCGTACGGAATCATCGAAAGAATAGGTCTAGTGGCATACCGATTAGCTTTACCGACTGAGTTAGAAAAGATCCAAAATGTATTTTATATGTTGATGTTACGTCAATATAGATCAAATTCTATACATGTAATTTCTATGGCAGAGATTGAAATTCAACCTGATTTGACATGCAACGAAGAACCGATTAGAATTCAAGCCCAAGAGATTAAAGAGTTGAGAAATAAATGAATAGCTTTGGTGAAGGTTTTGTGGCAATGACACGGTGTTGAGAAAACCACGTGGGAGCCTGAGGAAGATATGAGAAAACAATACCCTAACCTATTCACTCGTAAAATTTTCGGGGACAAAAATCCCTAAGAGGGGGAGAGTTGTAACAGCCCAGTTTTGGTCAAATTGTAACAGTGATTTTGAAACCATAAATCTGAGGTTAAAATAAGTATTTTATTATTATTTTCATGTTTACAGTATGATTGAATGATTGTGTGAGAGTTTTGTTAAGAAATTTTATCATTTGGTTAGTTAATTTGATAAAAAGGACTAAGTCGCGTAAAGTGTAAAACTTGAGTTCTAATAGCTAAAGGTGTCAAATAGCGATAGAACCTTAAATTGAAGGCCTTTAAGTGGTAATTAGCCCAATAAGGAGTTAGTGGAAACTAATGGCTTGGTATAATGGAAATTATTAACGATTTTAAAGGTTATTAGTGTAAATTAGTAATTAAAGGTAAATGTAATAAAACAAATGAAATTTTATTCTTTCATTCATCTTCCCCACCAAAAAATACAACCTAATTAGCCATGGAAGAAGCTCTACATTTGGCTAATGCATTTTTGCTCAATTAGCCATGGTTTTTGTCCCGTTTTTCAAGATTTTTATGTTTTTGAGATCGTTGCAGCTAGGTCTAGCTAGCTTAGGGACTAATTTGTAAAATTGCTAAAGATTTTGAATGTTTCCATTGATGAATAAACATGTATTTTGAAGTTTCTTCATAGATTATGAATGCTTGTTGATAGATATACGAGTTTTGTTAAGTGAATTTTAGTGAAAATGCAATATTGGGATTAAATTGCGAAATGTGAAAAATTTTATGGTTAAAATGTGAAATATATGGAAAATATGGGCTGATATGAGTGTTAGAAAAATTCAGCTAGCATGGGTTAGTCCTAAATTGCATTAATTTGTGTTTTTATGAAATAAGGACTAAATTATAAAAATTGTGAACATTAGGGGTAATTGTGTAAAAATGTCTTAAAGTGAATTTTCGATTAAATTGAATAGTGAGATAATTAAATAAGCTGATTTTGATTACATATAGATCAAGAAAAGTGAAACTCGGATCTAGATCGAGGAAAGAACAATGTTATGAAATAGTTGACTCGTTTAGCCATTTTTGTATCTGAGGTAAGTTCGTATATAATAAGCATTGTTATAATTATGCTTTAAATACTTTGATATTGCATAAATTGTGTCTTTGAGACTACAGTTGTGTTTGAAGAGGATTCGACTAATTATGAGCACTTAGTGTGCAAAATCGAGATAACTTCGATTATATATTACACTCAGTGTGAGAGATTGAGATATCTTAGGCTATAAATTTACATTGGCACTTAGGGTGCGGAAGTAATACATCTATGGCTATTTATTTGGCACTAAGTTTGCAAGTTTCCTGAGTATCCAAAAATATTCCGAATGGTTTAATGGATATGTTAAAGATGTGAACGAGTATGAGTTAAATACGGGAAGGTACAAGTATGTACATGAACCAAGTAATATATTGAAAGGATGAAAAATTAAGAAAATTACATCTAAATTGATGGATACAAATGTGCTAGGTTGGTGATATATTATGTTATGTTTTTGGCTTAATTTAAGTTTATATGATGAATTGATATAAATGCTATACAAACTTACTAAGCTATAAAGCTTACTTTGTGTATTTCTCTGTGTTTTATAGTGTTTCCAAAGCTAGCTCAGATTCAGAGACCGTCGGAGATCGCTTCACACTATCCAACTATCACTTGGTACTTTTGAAATTAAACACTTGATACTTTTGAAATTAAGTTTTGGGTCATATGGCATGTATAAGGAATTTGGTCAATATGGCATATGTTTTGTTTGTGAATTGAGCCATTTGAATTGGCTTGTAAATGTTTATGTTTTGGGATTATATATATAGCCATGTGAGTTGGCTTATATTGGTGATTTTGATGATGTAAACAAATATGCAAATGGCTTTTGTTTTGAGTTTGGTAATTAAACTATGTTGTGTGATTGAGATTGGATTCATGGTGCTTATTGATAATAGGTAATTTGAATGTCAAATGGTTGATAATTGGGAAACTATGTGCTTGTGATTTGGTGCATGATGATGCATGTTTGGAAAGGTTAAATTAGTTGATTTAAATATGTGAAGTTAGTATGATTTGAATGAGTAAAACATGATATAATAAGCATGTTAGTTCTTGGTATTGAAGTGGTATGTTTTAGCTTTGATTGGTTGAATTGGATGTAAACTTATGCTATGAATGAGTACCAATTGAATTGTGTAGGTGTGTGCAAATTTGGGTGGCAAATTGGCTTAGTAAATAGCCTATTTTTGTCCACACGGGCAGAGACACGAGCGTGTGTCTCAGCCATGTGTAACACACGGTCATGTTACACAGTCGTGTGTCCCCTAGTGTTGAAATTGAAAACAAGTTAGTATGCTCCATACGGCCTCACACACAGGCGTGTGTCTTGTTCGTGTGGCATAAGTCAGTATACCCTACAGGTTTGGCATGGCCTAGCACACGGCTTGGCACACGGCGTGTGTGGCCATTTTAGGTCACATGGGCTAGCCACACGAGCGTGTGTGTTGGCCGTGTCACCTATTACATGGGGCTGGACACAGGTTGGAACACGGCCATGTACTCCCATTTCGTATTTCTACACGACCTGGGACACAGACGTTTCTGTTGGCCGTGTGATACACACGAGCGGGCCACACGGAAATGTGTCCCCTATTTTATGTAAAAATTTTCTAAGTGTTAAAAAATTTCCTGAGTTATTGATTTAGTCTCGAACCACTTCCAATGCATGCTTTGGGCCTCGTAGGCTCGTATTAGGGACAAAATGATTGGTTGCGAATGAAATGTATATGAATTGACAAATTGAATTTGAAATGCTTGTTTAAATGTGTTGTAAGTCCGATAATTCTCTATAACCCTATTCCTGTGTTGAATACGGTTGAGGGGGGTTATTGTAACACCCCAAATCTTAAGTGATTAAATTTATGTGTTATGTTGCATTTTGGCTTGCTTGCTTTAATTGTTAAGTGTCCTGAAAAGTGTGGGAAGTCTTGGGATCAAACCTTGGCTTTAGCAAAAATTTTGTTTTAATAGAATAGAACCCTTGCTTCTAGATAGTGGGTTCTTAAACAGTTGTGGGGAAATCAAGTCATAAGAAGGTTGTTGGTCCAAGGGGTAATGTCGTGTTACTACTACTAGGAAGTCTTGTGTTCGAGCCTTGTTGTTTACAAGGGGTGTTTCTTTTGCTACTCTGCCGTGTGGGAAGTTGAGGTTGACCGAAAATCTACTAGATGAGTAAAGTTTGAATTCGGTGGTTGAGGAGATAATGGTGGAGTGATTTTAAGAGGTTTTTTGGGGATTTGAAAGTGGTAGAGTGGTGTCGAAATTGGCTGGTAGGTGTACAAAAAATTTGGCTAAATTAGTTATTCTCTCAATTGTTGATTTTGGCTATTCTTTCCATTTTGCGGTTTCTACCAAAGAGTTCTTGATTGTTTCTTTGCTTTTCTTCGTCAAGGCTGTATGTTGCTTGACCATTAGGGTATTCTGGTGCTGCGTTTTGTGTTCTCTTTTTGACCAAACACCCTCCACAACTCATTGCCGAATACTCTTGTTTCTTTTTCCTCTCCTCAAATCGGTTTGCTTTAGCCGAACCTCTTCTTTTTTTTTCTTCTTCCCCTCATTTGAGTCTTTTGCATTAATTGATCCCCACTCTTTTCCCCACTGTTACCTTGACAAATTATTTCTTGCTCGTTTTCTTCTCTTCATCTTAGTATTGTAGCCGAATACCCTGTTCTCTCCTCTTATACTTTCGGTTCTAGACTATTAATATCCATCTAATCAGGTGTGAGGGTACGTGGTTATTCCTTCTCTCTCTCTTTCTCTCTTCTATCGCACTTATAGTTTCATCTAATATCTCCCTATGATGTCGTTGTCTGAATGGTACAAGTTTTTCATTCTGCCTCTATCAATTGAGTACTTCCGGCGCTTGTGGGCATTGGCCGAATATTCTTCCTTCTAGTCTGGACATTACGTTTTTGGTAAGTGATTATTCAATCCAGTTCAAACTGTTCTATTTGTTGATGGTTGATAAGGTTTATTGGAGTGCAGGAAACCCCTAAGGCCTTGTGATTTGATCTTCTGCAAAGGTTCTAGGGTGATCGATCAAGCGAGTGATAGGTAATTTCTTAAGCAAGTGTTAGCTAGGGTTCTTTCCAATTCGTTGGATAAGTGTTTAACCAAAGTTCTGATTGTGATAGGTTTGGAATACCTGTAGACCAGTAGCGTATGTTCGTAATCAAGTGTGTAACCACACTACTATAAACGTAGATCAGCAAAAGCTAAAAAAGTATGACTGTAGACATTACACGAGCGTGCACTCGCTCTTGTGGTAATACGAACGCGTAAAACATGGGCATTTGATTGAAGAGGCCACCATGAGCGATTTCTTGGGTTTTGGCCGTTTTGGGCCACGATGGGCCGAAATGAGCCGTGTGGGCCCCAAGGGCTCTTGGACCCCACGCAGGTAAACCATACGATCGTTTGGAGATTAGAGGGCCAAGCTGTGTAGCTTACATGGTCAAGGCCATTTTTGGGCTTTATGGGCCCAAATGGGCCGTGTTATGGGCTTTGGGCCTATTTTTACTGTTTGACCGTTAATGTTGCACGGGTCGCCCGAGACGACTATGGACTTACTGTTGGGTTGGTAAGTACACTTAGACCCCATGCTGTTGAAATGACTGTTATACCCCTATGAGGTAAAAATGACTGATATACCCTTCTGATATGTTTGACTGTATTCGAGCATGACATTTTTGCATATACGTATGATATTATGAGATGACATGTTGCATGGGGGTGTGTTTGATATATTTGGAAGAAGTGTACTGTACTAGCAGCTCTGCTGTAAATACTATTTAGTGCCGCAACTGGTGCTATATTTTGGAGTGTAGGGATGGGTGGGTCAATTTTATCCCCACATAGAGTGTAGAGCTGGACGGAGTGGAGTTTAGAGGATGGATGGGTAGGACTTCTAATTGCATTTCTGTTTTTGTTATTGTAATGGGCCAAGGCCCACACTGATATTGATAGTGTAATGGGTTGTGGGCCTAACTGAAACTGGACTATCACTGAAACAGGCTTAGGCCCAAACTGTATTTGCCTATTATTTGACCGGCTATTGTTAAGGGATTACATACTGAGTTTACTTAAACTCACCCTTCTGCTTTTCTGCGCAGGTAATCCTTAAGCGGATCGGTGCGGCGAGAGACTCGATGGTGGCCACACAACCGTTTTTGCTTCTTTTTAAACTTTTAAATTATAAGTAGTTTAATTTGGGTTTTTGTTTTGTAATTAGGCCTTTTTAAGTTTTTATTTTGATTTTGGGATTTATTTACTTTGAATCATATTTGTTAGAAGTAGGCCGCGATCTTTCAAAAAGATAAACGCATTTCAAAACACCACGCTATCACAACACATTTTAAAAAGCTTCTGCAACAATCATGGTTTTTAAAGAAAATGGAATAACAATTTCATATGATTAACACTTTGGTTAACCAACTTGAGTTTTAACAATGAGCAAGTTATTCTAAACTTTTCTTAGAGATCACAATGAGGTTTTAATATAGAACAGATTTTTCAACTGAACTTTGTTTTTCAAAATACACTTCAATGTGACATCGCAGATTTGACCATAACGTCTAGGCCGGGTTTGGGGCATTACATTTAGTGGTATTAGAGCCAGGTTGCAAAACTCGGCTGTAGATTTAGGTTTCTTTTAAAACTTGAAATTTCGAAAAAGAACTATTACAAATGATTTGGAATACTTGGAAATTTTGTAAGTCCTCTGAAACTATTACTTGTTTAAATTGAAATACTGAGATTGCCGTAGGCAATAGACTATACTGAAACCCTTTGTTTAGGGTAACCTAAAACTATAGTAAGACTACGATCTGCGAAAACAAAAACTCTAAATTATTGATATTATTTTTCATAAAACATCCGTTAATAAACACTAAAACCGTAAAATTGGTGCATAAAACTGTTAATACAGATAAAACGTAATTTGATAATGAGCACCAGAAGTACTCGTGAAAGGGGTACAAGCGGCCGCGGTAGGGGCCGTGGAGGTGCTCGGGCTGGGTCTTCGGCATCGGGCCATATGCTTAACAATGAAGCTAGGGAGGCACCGGCTTCACCTGTGACTGAGACTGGGTCTCACGATCGTGTGGCTGGGGATGACGCACTGTCCAAAGCTATACTGAGAATTTTGGAGAGGGTCATTGGGTCTAATACTGGTACTGTAGGCCGGGGGTCGGTGACGGAACAACTCAGGTCTAATGGGGCTGAGATCTTTAGGGTTATCATTGGATTTACCCCTAATGTGGCTGAATATTGGATTGACGCCACAGAGAGCAGAAACTAAAAGGTGTAGTGTCATTGCTACGAGATGAAACCTATCAATGGTGGCTTACAGTTAAAGAGGGTACTCAGCTGAACGGCTGACTTGGGATTTTTTCAAGACTGCATTCTAAGAAAAATATGTAGATGCTTATTATGTGGACGCCCGGAGGAGGGAGTTTCTTAATCTGATCCAGGGGATAATTTTGTAACTTGAATACGAGGCGGAATTTTTGTGACTTAGCCAATATGCGCGTGGGATGGTGGCAACTGAATATGAGTGTTGTGTTCGTTTCAAGGACGGCCTCAGAGATAATCTACGAGTTTTGATAGCTCCACAAAGGGAGTGAGATTTTACTGTATTATTGGAAAAGGCGAAGATAGGCGAGGATATGAAGCGCACTGAGTGCCAGAATCGTGAGAAGGACAGGGGAAGGAACAAAAGGGTTTGGGAGCTCTCAAGTTTAGCTGTGGAGCCTAAGAAGAAGGCCAGATTTGATGGGCCGACCGGAGTTACGGCCTCTGTTACTGCTACTAAACCATAGCCTTGTGCTAATTGTGGGAGACGCCATCAGGGCGAGTGCTGAAAAAGGTTAAGGGCATGTTTGAGGTGCGGATCTATGGAACACCATATCAAAGATTATCCACGGAGGCCCGATCAAATGCAAGCTACTAGAATGGTACTGTTCAGCTGCCGAGAGGTGTTCAATAGCCATTGAGAGTTCGTGTTCAGGCCAGGGATGGAAATGGTATGGATCGTGGTTGTGGAGCACCGTGCAGAGGTGCTAATCATACTGAGGCGAGGCAAGCGGCACTGGTTTATCCTGCACATCATTGAGAGGACGGAGACGCCCTAGATATTATTACAGGTATGTTCTTTATCCAGAATGTACCTTATACTACATTGATTGATGTTGGGTCTACGCATTCTTATATAGCATACACTATATCTGAGACTTTGGGTATTATGGTTGAAAACACTATGAGTGAGGTTACTGTGTTGCGTCTATTAGGACAGTTAGTGAGAGTGAATAAACTGTTGAAGGATGTACCTTTGGAGGTTCAAGGAATGATCTTTTTTACAGATTTAATGGAACTCTCTTTTGGAGAATTCGACTTAATACTGGGCATGGACTGGCTGGTTAAGCATCAGGTGAATCTAGACTGTGATGCAAAAAGGGTGGTACTGAAAACTGCAGAGCGTGATGAGGTAGTTGTGATTGGGGAGCTTTAAAATTAGCTGTCGAATGTGATTTCTACACTTAGGGCCGAGAAATTGGTTTGTAAGGGTTGTGAGGCGTATCTAGCCTATATTGGTGTTTCTAATTCTGAGGGTTCTTCTGTTAAAGATATCAGAACAGTTAAGGATTTTTTGGATGTTTTTCCCGATGAATTACCTGGGTTACCTCCAAACTGTGAAGTTGAGTTTGGGATTGAGCTCTTGCCTAGTACAGCTCAGGTGTCTATCGCCCCTTATCGAATGGCACCAAAGGAGCTTGTGGAGCTTGAAGCTCAAATTCAAGAATTACTTGATCAAGGGTTCATCTGTCCTATTGTGTCTCCGTGGGGAGCACCGGTCTTATTTGTGAAAAAGAGGGATGAAATCATGCGTATGTGCATCGATTACCGACAACTAAATAAATTGACCATTAAAAATAAGTACCCCTATCGAGGATAGGCGACCTATTCGACCAGTTTCGAGGAGCTTTGATCTTCTTTAAGAATGATCTCCGATCGGGGTACCATCAAATGAGGGTCAAGGAGACTGATGTTTATAAGACAGCATTTAGGACTTGTTATGGTCATTACGAGTTCCTAATGATGTCGTTTGGACTGATGAATGCACTAATAGCTTTTATAGATTTGATGAATTGAGTGTTCCAGCCCTACTTGGATCGATTCGTAGTAGTGTTTATAGATGACATTCTGGTGTATTTGAGAACTGAGGATGAACACGATGCACATCTCTGAATTGTTCTGTAGATTCTGAGGGAGAAACAACTGTACGCTAAATTCAGCAAGTGTGGATTCTGGCTACGAGAGGTAACTTATCTGGGTCATGTGGTACCTGCTGAGGGGATTAGGGTTGATCCTCGAAAATTAAATTTATTCTGGATTGGAAGTAGCCTAAGTCGGTATCTGAGATTTGAAATTTTTTGGGTCTGGTAGGGTATTATAAATGGTTTGTTGAAGGGTTTTCGTTGATTGCTGCACCTCTGACTAAGTTGTTCCATAAAGGGGTATCATTTAACTAGACTGATAAGTAGCAAAAGAGTTTTGAGAAACTTAAGAAAGTTCTGACTGAGGCCCCTGTCTTAATACAACCAGAGTCTGGGAAAGAATTCACTGTCTACAGCGATGCATCACATGTTGGTTTAGGATGTGTGTTGATGCAAGAGGGTAAGGTGGTGGCATATACGTCTCGTCAGCTTGAGACGCATGAGGAAAACTATTCGACACATGACTTGGAGTTGGTTGCAGTGGTATTCGCACTGAAAATTTGGAGGCATTATTTGTACGGTGAGAAGTGTATCATTTACAAGGATCATAAGAGCCTTAAGTATCTCCTTACTTAGAAGGAGCTAAACCTTAGGCAGCATAGACGGATTGAGCTGCTTAAGGATTATGACTGTTCGATTGAATACCATCCTGGTAAGGCTAATGTGGTAGCCGACACACTAAGCCGTAGGGCTGTGATTGATCTGAGGGCAATGTTTGCTCGTTTCAGTTTGTTTGATGATGGCAGCTTGTTAGCAGAACTTTAAGTTAAACCAAAGTGGATTGAGCAGATTAAGTTAAAACAGTTGGAGGATGAGTCTTTGGGTCCTCATTTTCGACAGATAAAGTGTGGGGAAACTTCAAATTTTGGACTGAATAGCGAAAGGGTACTCTGTTTCCGTGGGAGAGTCTATATACCGAAGGATACTGATCTGAGGCAGTCTATACTGTAAGAGGCGCATAGTAGTTCCTATGCTATACATCCTGGCAGGAATAAGATATACCGAGACCTTCATGAGTTATATTGGTGGCCAGGTCTTAAGCGTGAAGCTACCAACTTTGTAAGTAAATGCCTTACTTGTCAGCAGGTTAAGGCTGAACACCAGTTACCTTCAGGGTTGCTTCAGCCAGTTAAGATTCTGCTGTAGAAGTGGGAGAGAGTGACTATGAACTTTGTTAGTGGGCTGCCCTTAACGCCTACTAAGAAGGATTCAGTATGGGTCACCATGGATCGATTTACCAAATCGGCTTATTTCTTACCGGTTTGTACTGATTACTCGCTGCAGAAACTAGCTAAGCTTTATGTGTCTGAAATAGTGTGACTGCATGGGGTACCAATTTCCATAATATCTGATAGAGATCCTCGCTTCACATCTTGAATTTGGGAAAAAGTTACACGAGGCTTTGGGTACAAGGTTGGACTTCAGTACTGCCTTCCATCCTCAGACCGATGGTCAATCAAAGAGGGTGATTCAGATACTGGAGGATATGTTAAAGAGTTGTATGATAGACTTTCGAGGCAGTTGGAAGGATTACTTGTCATTAGCAGAGTTTACGTATAACAATAGCTACTAGTTTAGCATACAAATGGCACCTTACAAGGCACTATATGGTCGTAGGTGTTGTACTCCTACGTGTTGGACTGAGTTGGGCGAGCAGCGTGTTCTGGGCCCTAAATTAATTTTTGATACTGAGGATAAAATTAGATTGATTCAGGATCGACTGAAGGCGGCATCTGACAGACAGAAGTGGTATGCGGATCTAAAACGTGAGGAGATTGAATATTCTGTAGGGTTCTTAGTTTTTTTCAAGGTCTCACAATAGAAGAAGGTTCTGAGGTTTGGACGGAAGGGCAAGCTAAGCCCTAGGTTCATTGGGCCTTACCGCATACTGAAACGTGTGGGACCGGTTGCTTATCAACTAGAGTTACCTCTAAAGTTGGGCCGAATTCATAATGTGTTCCACGTCTTTATGCTGAGGCGTTACCACTCTGATCCTGCTCATATTATCTCGACTGAGGAAATTAAGGTTAGGCCAGATCTGACCTTTGAAGAAGAGCCAGTTCAGATTTTAGACTGTGATGTGAAGGTTCTGAGGAGGAAGTCTGTTCCACTGGTTAAGGTGCTATGGCATAATCAAAGTTCTGAGGAGGCCATGTGGGAACCTGAGGAGACGATATGACAACAATACCCTCATCTGTTTTGATCAGGTAAATTTCAGGGCTGAAATTTTCTTTTATGGGGCTAGAGTTGTAACGCCCCAAATCTTAAGTGATTAAATTTATGTATTATGTTGCTTATTGTCTTACTTGCTTTAATGGTTAAGTGTCCTGAAATGTGTGGGAAGTCTGGGTTCAAACCTTGGCTTTAGCAAAAATTTTGTTTTAATTGAATAAAACCCTTGCTTCTAGATAGTGGGTTCTTAAACAATTATGGGGAAATCAAGTAATAAGAAGGCTATTGGTCTAGGGGGTAGTGGCGTGTTACTACTACTAGGAGGTTTTGTGTTCGAGCCCTGTTGCACACAAGGGTTGTTTATTTTGCTGCTCTGCCTTGTGGGAAGTTGAGGTTGACTGAAACTCTACTAGATGAGTAGAGTTTGAATTTGGTGGTTGACGAGATAATGGTGGAGTGATTTTAGGAGGTTTTTGGGGGATTTGAAAGTGGTAGAGTGGTGCTAAAATTGGCTGGTAGGTGCACAGAAAATTCGGCTGAATTAGTTATTCTCTCAATTGTTGATTTTGGCTATTCTTTCCATTTTGCGGTTTCTACCAAAGAGTTCTTGATTGTTTCTTTGCTTTTCTTTGTCAAGGCCATATGTTGCTTGACCATTCAGGTATTCTGGTGTTGCCTTTTGTGCTCTCTTTTTTACCAAACACTCTTTTCCTTCCTCCACAACTCATTGCCGAATACTCTTGTTTCTTTTTCCTCTCCTCAAATCGATTTGCTTTAGCCAAACCTCTTCTCTTCTTTTCTTCTTCCCCTCATTCGAGTCTTCTGCATTAACTGATCCCCACTCTTTTCCACACTGTTACCTTAACCAATTGTTTCTTGCTCATTTTTCTTCTCTTCATCTTAGTTGTAGCTGAATACCCTGTTCTCTCCTCATATACTTTCAGTTCTAGACTATTGATATTTGCCTAATCAGGTATGAGGGTACGTGGTTATTCCTTCCCTCCCTCTTTTTCTCTTCTGTCGCACTTATAGTTTCATCTAATATCTCCCTATGCTGCCATTGTCTGAAGGGTACAAGTGTTTCATTTTGCCTCTATCAATTGAGTACTTTTGGTACCCGTGGCGTTGGCCGAATATTCTTCCTTCTAGTCTGGACATTACATTTTTGGTAAGTGATTGTTCAATCTAGTTCAAACTGTTCTGTTGGTTGATGGTTGATAATTTTTATTGGAGTGCAGGAAACCCCTAAGGCCTTGTGATTAGATCTTTTACAATGGTTCTAGGGTGATCGATCAAGCGAGTGATAGGTAATTTCTTAAGCAAGTGTTGGCTAGGGTTCTTCTCAATTCGTTGGATAAGTGTTTGACCGGAGTTCTGATTGTGATAGGTTTGGAATACTCGTGGACCAGTAGCGCATTTTCGCAATCAAGTGTGTAACCACACTACTATAAACGTAGATCGGCAAAAGCCGGAAAAGTATGACTGTAGATGCTACACGAGTGTGCGCTTGCTCGTGTAGTAATATGAACGCGTAAAACATGGGTGTTTGATTGTAGTGGCCATCACGAGCGACTTTATTGGTTTTAGGCCCACAGGGGCCGTGTTTTGGGCTTTAGGCCCATTTTCATTATTTGACTGGTAAGGTTGCACGAGTCACCCGAGACGACTGTGGACGTACTGTTGGGTTGGTAAGTACACTCAAACCCCTTACTGATGAAATGACTGTTATACCCTTATGATATGTATGACTGTATTCGAGCATGACATTTTTGCATACACGTATGATATTATGACATGACATGTTGCATGGGGTTGGGTTTGATATATTTGGAGGAAGTGTACTGTATTGGGAGCTCTGCTGCAAATACTGTTTAGTGCCACAACCGGTGCTATACACGTATGATATAATATGATGTAAAAATAACTGATATACCCCTATGATATGTATGACTATATTCGAGCATGACATTTTTGCATACACGTATGATATTATGACATGACTTGTTGCATGGGGGTGGGTTTGATATATTTGGAGGAAGTGTACTGTACTAGCAGCTCTGCTGCAAATACTGTTTAGTGCCGCAACCGGTGCTATATTTTGGAGTGTAGGGATGGGTGGGTCAATTTTATCCCCACATAGAGTGTAAGGCTGGACGGAGTGGAGTTTAGAGGATGGATGGGTAGGACTTCTGATTGCATTTTTGTTTTTGTTACTGTAATGGGCTAAGGCCCACACTGATACTAATACTGTAATGGGCTATGGGCCTAACTGATACTAGACTGTCACTGAAATAGGCTTAGGCCCAAACTATATTTGCATACTATTTGACCGACTATTGTTAAGGGATTACACACTGAATTTACTTAAACTCACCCTTTTGCTTTTCTGCGCAGGTAACCCTTAAGTGGATCGGTGCAGCGAGAGACTCGATGGTGGCCACACAACCGCTTTTACTTCCTTTTAAACTTGTAATTTATAAGTAATTTAATTTGGGTTTTTGTTTTGTAATAAGGCCTTTTCAAGTTTTTATTTTGATTTCAGGAATTATTTACTTTGAATCATATTTGTTAGAAGTAGGTCGCGATCTTTCAAAGAGATAAATGCATTTCAACACACCACGCTATCGCAACACATTTTAAAAAGCTTCTGCAACAATCATGGTTTTTAAAGAAAATGCAACAACAATTTCATATGATTAACAATTTTCTTAACCAACTCGAGTTTTAACAATGAGCAAGTTATTCTAAATTTTTCGTAGAGATTACAACGAGGTTTTAATATAGAACAGATTTTTCAACAGAACTATGTTTTTCAAAATACAGTTCAATGTGACATTGTAGATTCGGCCATAACATCTAGGCCGGGTTTCAGGTGTTACAGTTACAACCACGATTAGCAAAAATAAATGAAACAAAAAAGAACGAAGAAGAGAGAAAAAGTAACAAAGAAGAAAAAGAAAAACTAAAGAAGGAAAAGAACTAACGTTAATTAAATTTTTAACTTACAAGCAGATTTCTAGCAATTGGCAAAAATATTCCTTATCGACCTCTCAGGGATTCGAACACAGGACCTAACAGAATACAAACTCTTAACCAGTTAACCAACAGACTCATTCTTGACACGAGTTTACACAGAATTACACTAAACTATGTAATGCATGGATAAGGGTTGGTTGTTAAAAGTAAAAAAACTTTTAATGATGTAACTCGAACTCCAGACCTTAAACACAATAGCAGAATACAGAACCATAGATACAAATATTTAATTACTACAGATTCTCACAATTAAATTTTCAAAATTTTGGGGCGTTACAACATTCAACAAGTGTCATTTTAATCTCCACCTCTTTTCAATTTGGATGGTTTCATGTATGTTAACAATTGACTAGCGTTTTCAATAAAAAATTTAATATAAAAAAATAAAATTAATTACATCATTAATTATAATATTAAGTGTTTTTGGTTTTAGCATTAAATATAAACAAATACAATTAGTTTCTGTTTCGTAGTGACTATCCATGTATTAGCGAACCCAACTCCTATATGACTGCGATTTCACCAAGACTGTGAGCTCACCATATCTTCGAGCTCATCAAACCTGCAAACTGAGAGCTCACTAAACCTGCGAGCTCACCAAATATGCAAGCTCTACAAAACTATGAGCTCACCAAAAAGTACGAGCTCACCAACACTGCAAGCTCACCAAGCTTGAGAGCTCACTTGCGAACTCTTCACTCTGCAAGTTGCCAACTTGTACTGAAACAACAATAAGTTTTTATAAGATATTTTTGGTTGCTGATTAGACTGAAATTAGCCAATGAAGAAGCAAGATGAATTAATCAAGTTCCAAGATTTGTCAAGTTGTAATATTTTATTATTATTAACTTATTTAAGCATAAATGTTTATGTAAATTGAAATGTTGGAATGAAAAATTAGAAGTTTATAATCCATTAACTTCTCTGTTATGTTCTATTGCTTTCTATCTCAATACATTTATTCATCAAATATCCAACAGTTTCAATATTAATTATTTTCTTCATTTTGATTTTTTCATAAATTTGAATTCTTATTTATAATACTTGTTATAAAAAGAAAATAGTTATTATAAAAATATGTTAATGATTAAGGATTGAATTTCGAATTATTTGCTCCACATGCCTATTCCTAAGTTCGATTCAGATCATATCTTATTTGCCTGCAAACGATTTTTTCATTTACTTTTTTACTAATATATAAAGAAGCTGATCCATATTTTATTTGCAAGTAGATTTAATAGTTGTATTGATAAGATGGAGCTTGGAAATCTCAAAAGTTACAAGATGATTCAAAATTGTTTCGAAGGGAAGATTCGATTCGACTCAGGATATTTTAGACTGAATCCTAAGTTTAGGTTGTAAACAAGATACGTAGAATATAATATATTCAATAAAAAAGAAAATTAATTAAATGATAGTGATTGAATGAAGGAAAAGAAACAACTAAATAAAGAAAACCAAAATTAAAGATGTAAAACGAAATAGATAAATTGATAGAGATGAATAGATTGTTAAGTGTCTGATTAAACCTTTGAGAAAAAATTTCTCGATAAATTTAATTAATTATTCTAATTGATTGGCCGCCACCAAACATTCAACTGTTTAACTAGAAACTACCACACCAAAAATATATTAAATTAAATTAGCGGTGTTTGCAAGCATACTAGTCAAATTGTAATATAGATGTGAACAACAGAACATAGTGAAGTATTCTAAGGATCGTACCCAAAGGAGGACGAGTTAAATTAGAAATCTACTTTAACAATAGCACATCTAAATAGTAATAATTAAAAATTATATTATGATAAATAATAAAATGGATAATAAGCATAAACTAAATTAATTTAATTAAATAAACAGAAAATAAACAAACAACTAAATCAGAACAACAAGTAGATGATTAGCTTGTTTCAGTGGTTGTAATTAATTTTAAAATTTGGGTTTAAATGGAATTAACTATTAATTAACTAGTATCACCTCTGGGCCTCTACTAATTAACTAATTGGTAGGTTCATGCTTATCTCCCGACCTCAGTTTCCCAACTGGGATAAATTATGATTTTCTCTGCAAACTTATCTCTCGACCTTGTTTCACCTAGATTACTTCCTAGGGTCATCACTCCTAAGGTTTAAGCATACACAATTTAAAAACAGCTAATTCCTATAGGAAACCCTCATTCTTCTGTTACAATTTAAAAACAGCTAATTCCTATAGGAAACCCTCATTCTTCTGTTAACTACTCCCACATCCACTCATTAATCTTCCTAGAGACTTAGCCTTTCATTGATCTAGACACCATAACTCTTAGATTTAATTTAAACATGCAAAGGAACACAAATAAATTAAAGTAAGAGGAAGGGTAAGAAATTGCTCAGTTGATTGAATCAAGTGTGCCCGGAGTTGCGTAACCTCTTAACAGCTAACTAATCCTGATGTTTGCAAAAGAAAAATTAAAGAAAACTGTTGAATATTTCAATAGAAAAAACTTAGGTTCAAATTGAATCTAGTCGAAAAGAACAAAGTATGTAGAAACGGAAAATAAAATGAAATAAAAAGTAAATCTACTATCTACTACTCCTAAAGGCATGCTTATATATTAGAAATAACCTTTCTATTTATAAGGATGTTTAGAAATCCTAATTACGTCTATTATAGGCCATAATCTAAAAAAAATAGATTGTGTGGACGATTTTAGCCTTGTTGGTTCTTTCCTTCAACGTTCAAACCTCTACCATGACACAACCAAGGTGTGTCGTGACACGACACGGATATCTTGAGCTTGAAGTTCCAATTTCACGTGTTGCGCTTTGAGAAACTTGTGCTACATTTGGCTATCGTCTATAAGGTTGTTAGGTGGAATGATGGAAATGTGCAAGTGTACACAATCGCAACAAGTAATAAAGTGATAAGTAAATAACGAGTTATCGTACCCATAAGGACTGTGAAAAGAATTTATTTATCAATGCAATTAAAAACACTTTGGTGAAGAAAAATATTTTAATTTTGAGGAAATGATTAAAAACTAAATTTAACTAAGTAAAATAAAATAAAAATAAAAGTTTCAATGCACGATTTCAAAAGATGATTTTAATCAATATGTCATAATTGTGTTAGATTAATTACATTTCTTAACTTAGGATTACTAAACTCACGTTCATATTGTTACGAATAAATTCACGGCAACTCGGTAATTTGCTAACTACCGCTCATACATACTTATTAAATTAACTAATCTCTTGAACATTTTCCAATGCCAATTCAAGCAATTAATAAATCTTCATAAGCACATAAAAGATTAAGTGAGGTAACAACGTATTCCTACATTGAAACAGTTTAATCACAATAATCTTGCAAGTTATGCAAGACTAATGTATCATCTAATACCATCGCTAATTTAATCCTCAGCTACCTTAGAAGATTAAACATGCATTCATTAAGTATTGTGTCAATTAATTATAATTTCAACATGACTAAATAATTAATTCATTAGTTAACTTACAGTTATAATGCAAGAATAACTTAATCATGATTTTATTTAATCAAACAACTTACCAAGGCCTATAACAACACAAACACAATTTTAATAACTTATGTGGACGAAATGCAATCAACCTAACACGAATTAAATTTAAGCCATATTAATTAAATTAAACATATCAACATCACAAATATTCATAGACATGTTCATAACAACAACAATAAAAATTAAAGGATAGGGAACTAGAATCAAATCCGGTGTTTCTCCGTGGCTTGACTAGTTTGCTTCGCTCCTCCTTCTCCACTTGTTCTTGTTGAACCAAGGCTTATAAAAGCACTTGAATGCTGCTTCCAACAGCGGTTGAAGGGCTCTTTTCCAAGAGGGGAAATCAACAAGGGAATGGAAAGGAAAAAGAAGAACAAAGGAATGGGTTTTGAAGAGAGAAAGTGAGGGAGAAGTGAATAATGAAAGGATGAGAGGTGTGTTTGAAATAAGCAGCCAAGGGGGTATTTATAGGTTGGAGAGGCTACTAAAAATAGCAAAATTCAGCAGCCATATACTCCCCCCATGGCTGGCCACACATGTGGCAAGTTTGAAGCTTTCAAACTTGCTAAATTTAGCTAGGGGCAAATCTACAAAGACTTGAATAGTGGAGGGGTTTGAATGCAATTTTAAGGAAGCTTCAAGGGCTGTTTTGCAAGCCAAATAATCAGATAAATAATCTGATTGGGTCAGCTTGTAGGACGGTTTTGGGTAGCCCAGTTGCTCAATTGGATCAGTTTCTCAATTTAGCACAATTGAGCCTCTTTTCATAATTTAATTAATAATAATTATTTAACCCTAAATAAATTGGATTAAAATTAAAATTAATTATATTATGAATTAATATTCATAATTTGGATCTTCTTAGGCTAAAAAATTAATTAGCCTTGATGCTTCAAAATCACTTTTCGGTTTTGTGCTCCAACAGTGTCTGCCGAGCCAATTTTTGCCCTTTGTGCAAATCTGTCAAAAATAAATCAAAATATTATTATAAATTAAAATAAAACTCAACATGTTTATAATTTAAGTACAATTTAATTATTTTATAATTATTATACATTTTTCAACAAGAATTACTATGAATTTGCATGAATTTGAGTTAAAAATGGCATGAAAAAGTGTGTATATTTTCGTGTTTCCACGCCCCCAAACTTAATTCATTGCTCGTCCCGAGTAATGCACAATTTGCAAAGAATTTCTCAGAAAAACCTTTGAAAAATTCCTTCACAAAAACATTCTTTCCAAAATTATGAATTTAGCATACTTATGCTTAAGAACAATAAATTTGATATTTATGCTACTTAAGTATACATATCATACAAATTAATCTCAATTATTATTATGATAGCAAAAATAGACTAAATGCTTACTTAATAAAGACATGTTAAATCCCTACCAATTTGATTTTATTCCCTTATTTAAGATTAAGCTGCAATAATCAAGTTTAATTTATGCCTTCATATGTTGAACATAGCAATTTCTCTCCACTAATGAAGGTAGCATAGGAACTTGAATCAATAGGTCTTTTAAATAGGTTGTAACGTGGCTAGGCTAGTGGTAGGTAAAAGATAAATAAATTTAGGCTTAAAACCCTAGACTCAGCTTCAATTGGACCTTTGGAATATTTACCTTCAATACACCAACTTATTTTTCTTTCACATGCCCTTTTCTACATCTATTTTCTTTCAAGTACATATGCTTTTCTCTCTTTTTTTTTTTTTCACGAGCATTTTGTTGTATGTACTGTAATTTTTTGAGCATTTGATACTTCTTTTCAACTCCTCCAAACTTATTTCCAAAAAATATTCTGAATAGTTTTGAGTCTAGTGTTTGGGACAATTTAAAGATAATTAAGAGAGAGGTGGTGGCTAAATATTGCATATGTTCAAATAAACTCAGGCCATATAGTTTCAAAATTGGATTTCAAAGGATAAAAATTCATCAAGGTTGGCTTGAAAGGCTCAAACGGTCCAAACAAAAGTTGCCTAAATCATTTTAAACATTACATGCTTCCTAGGATTTTGCCTCAAGAAATTACTAAGCCAATTCCAAAGGCTTAAACTTTCATGCATGCCTAGCTTTCCTAAAGAACTAAAAAGTTTTATGGTATGATTTACATACTTTATTAATAGTACATTTATTTCATAATTCAGCTAACATAACAATTATTGAAATAATAGAACTTTATTCATATTGAAATTTAGCATACTTAACAAAATTTCAAAATTTTGAACAAAATATAACCTAATCATAATTAAAAGAAAATTTTATTCTGAGAGGAAATAGTTTCAATTTTTCGATCCCCCTACTTAAGATGAACAATGTCATCATTGTTAGAAGTGAATAGATACTATACACTAGGTAGGACCCTAGAAAAGAGGAGGTGAGTCAATTTGATTGCTTAAGTACCGAGCTCTTTCTAGATCTAATACTAGATATGTAAATATCTATTGCCACACTTCTTATTATAAAAACTTGTTCATTTTTATTCATGATTTCCATCTCTTGTTTTATTATGAGAAAAATTAAAAATCCTAATAGATCATAATCCTAAAATAAAATAGGAAAGAAAATAACATAAGGTAAAGATCCCCCTTTTTTTATTTATTTGTAGATCCCTCAGAATCTGCCTCATCTTTTTCTCCACCATATTTGTTTTTGCATGAATCGCTTTGTTCCCTCTTCGATAGTGGACTCCATGGTCCAAATATGAAATCTAAAAACTCAGGCACAAAAATAAACAGGTTATTGAATATTTTCATAATAGCGCTTCTCATTGAGTCATCCCGTATTTTTTAATATCTCTAGTAAGCTTATTGCTGCCAATGCTTATGTTGCATTATATCTATCAATTTTGATAGCTCATCTCAAAGATTTGGGCGAGGCAATTGGGTTCTGAACATTGAGGTTGTCATGTCAAGTTTGGTTACTGGTTCCATTGGTTTTTCCTTATCAGGGATTTTAGCTGAATTTATTGGTTCGATCTCTTTGGGATCTTCTTCTTCTTCTTCTTCATGATCCTCACTCTCTTCAACTTGTTGCTGTAGAACAGAGTCTCTAGCTATTTGGTAGAGGTCCCAATTTGTGATTATGCCCTGGCTATAACCTGTCTTCTTTACGTTTGCAAGAATTTTAGCTTTCAAGCACAAAATTGTTATCGTAAAAGGAAAGTAAGCTAGGCCAGAACGTCTAGCGGCACAATTCCACATTTCTCTCAGTTTTCCCACATCAATGGTCTTTGTAGTTAAAATCGAGTATAACAAGACCATTCGCTCTAATGAAATTTTAGTCTTATGTGAAATAGGCATAAGTCTAAACCGAATGAAATAGAACCATACCTTCACTAGCGGTGTCAAATATTCTTTGCAACTAGTGTGAATTCTTCACTTTGACACAATCCACTTAGAACCTCGAACTACTCATCGTCTTCAAAATTGGGTAATTCAAAAAATTCATTAATAGTATTTAAACTTATTGATACCTTAATTCCTATGACAAAAACTTCCATCAATCAATTTGAGGTCAAATTCACATAAAATTCATGAACTAATTCCTCATTTACACTAGGTCTTTTCTCATAAAACAACTCCCAATTGAGAGCTTCAGCAATTTATCGAATGCACGCCATGAAATCAACATAGTTGCTTTCTTTTAGTGTAAATCTTTTTCTGGGTGCATTTGTTTATTCTTGAAAACACTTTTGTATCTTGCTTTGGTTTCTTTAGAGTGAAATTTGTTTTGGGATTCGTCAATTTGAACAGAGGCACGAGTTTTCTTGCGAGGCATGATTAACCTGAACATAAGATGGAAGCAAATATTTTCTCAAAAATTTAATTAGTATAAAATATTAACAATTCAATAAATTGAAAATTTAAATAATTAAATAAAATTGAAATTTATGAGAAAAAATTATCTTACCACCTTTATAGATAAATTAAGAACTCATAAATAAAATTAGAAGCAAAAGAATTTAATTGAGGGATGGTTGGAAGGGTTATCGGCTAAATGTGGTAGAAGTGTTGTGCAAATTTGACAAGGGTGTTTGGATTGTGCAAGGGTGCACACGGCACAAGGAAGGAATGGAAGCAGCGCATGGCCTTGGCGTGAGTAGATGTGTGGGTAGTAGGTAGAAACGTCAGGTGAACAATAGGGCTGGTGTGTTGGTCTGTGCGAGCTAGAGCTGGGAGCAGGCCTTGTGTGAACGGCAGTAGCAACGTGCATATGGAGCTGCTGGGCGGGGCTACTGCTAGTGGTTAGAAGCTGTGAAACTTGGTGGCTTATGGATGCTAGGATCGATGGTGGAATGGGTGAATGGAGGTTGGTTTGATGGATGGTGAATGATGGAGAAGGTTGGTGGAATTTATAGTCAAAAAGGTAGGAGTTCAATTAGAATTCTTAAAACAATTTAATAGTTAATATAATGCATATTAAATTATTATTTTGCTACTAATTTATTGAAATAAAAACTATTAATTAAAATATGATCAAATTTAAACTAATCTTAATTCTATATAAAGTTGATAATAATTAATATATATTATAATAAATATAATTATATACTAGTTATTATCATCTTATTTATTAAATTAAATTTAAAACATTTATTCTATATGCCTTTGAAAATATTTACAAAAAGAGACATCTAATTTCTAAAAAGGAGCAATCAAAATTTGAAAATAATTCAATTAAGTACCTAGACTTAAAGAAAATTTGAAAATTGAGTTGCAATTAAGACTTGGATAAAAATTGACCCTTTTATTTGAAAAACTAAAAATTTATTTTGCCATTTAGGGAATAATTTCTTGGAAGATTATGTTAAAATCAATTCCCAGGATTAAAGGGATCACAAGCGGTCTCACTTAAGTTCCAATCTGCTAGACGTAATTTATTTAAACATACTAATCCCGAAAATATACCCTAAATTATTTATTTAAAACAAAAAAAGAAAAATTAAATATACGATAAAATGAATGAGACTGTATCCCGCTCAATTTTTTCCCCCAGGTAGTGTTTTAAGTGCTGAGCATTGACTCAAAAATTACCTCATTTACCTTGAAGTTCAACAACTCCGTGTGGGAAAACTTGGTGGATCATAAATGGATCGAACCAACGTGATTTTAACTTACCTAGAAAGAACCTTAATCTGGAATTGAATAATAAGACTTGTTGACCTGCTTCAAATTCTCGAACTCGAATATGCTTGTCATGCCATCTTTTAAGTCTTTCCTTGAATAGTTTGACATTCTTGTATGAAAACATCCGGAACTCCTCTAACTCATTGAGTTGAAGCATCTGTTTCTCTTTAACAAGCTTAAGATCCAAATTGAGTTGTTGGAGAGCCCAGTAAGCTTTGTGTTCTAACTTCGATGGCAGATGACAGGCTTTCCCAAAAACCAACCTATAGGATGACATCCCTAAAGGTATCTTGTATGTTGTTTGTAGGCCCATAAAGCATCATCTAGTCTTTTGGACCAATCTCATCGATTCGGGCAAACTACCTTCTCGATTATGCGTTTGATCTCTTTGTTTGCCAGTTCAGCTTGCCTATTCGTCTGCGAATAGTAAGTTGTGGCAACCTTGTGTTTCATTTCATCTTTTTCGAGTAACCATTTCAACGATTTGTTCACAAAATGGGATCCTTCACCACTGATGATAGCTCTTTGGGTTCCAAACCTTGGGAACACATGTTTCTGTAAAAACTTCATCACAACCTTAGCATCATTCATCAGATATGCCTTGACCTCAACCCACTTAGACACGTATTCCACTGCTACTAAAATATACTTGTGACCAAAAGACGGAGGGAAAGGACCAAGGAAGTCAATACCCCAAACATCGAATAATTCTACTTCAATGATGTTTTTCTAGGGCATCTCATTTTTGTTGGTGACATTTCCAACCCTTTGGCATCGATCACAACTCTTTACATAAGTATAAGTGTCTTTGAATAGCGTTGGCCAAAAAAATCCAGCTTGCAATACTTTGGCCACAGTACGTGTACCTCTGAAGTGTGCCCCACTTGGAGCTATGTAACAATGATATAGAATCTTATGTACTTTATCTTCTGTCGCACATCTCCTGGTCATTTGATTTGCATACTTTTTAAACAAATATGGCTCCTAACACCCTTTACAGATGTTGGAGGTGAGAGTTTCTCAATAACATCTACCTTTTCTTTATCTACCTCAATTTCATGCCTCGTTATCCGATGCCCTAGAACAATACCTTCTCTTACCATGAAATGACACTTTTCCCAGTTGAGCACAAGGTTTGTTTCTTCACATCGCCTTAGTACCTTGGCTAGAGTGGCTAAGAAATCATCATAAGTGTCTCCAGACACTTAGAAATCATCCATAAAGACTTCCAAGTATTTCTCAACCATGTCAGTAAAAATTGACATCATACATCTTAGAAATGTAGCAGGTGCATTACATAAACCAAATGGCATGCGTCTAAATGCAAATGTACCGTATTGGCATGTGAATGTTATTTTATGTTGATCCTTCGGTGCTACTGTAATCTGATTATACCTCGGTTATCCATCGATAAAATAGTAATAGTCTCACCCCGCGAGTCTATCTAGCATCTGGTCTAAGAACGATAAAGGAAAGTGATCTTTCCTAGTCGCCTTGTTCAACTTTCGATAATTAATGCAAATTCTCCATCCCATAACTATTCTAGTTGATATTAATTCGTTATTCTCATTCTCTACGACCATAATACCTTATTTCTTTAGCACGCACTAGACTAGACTTACACACGAGCTGTCTGAGAGGGGATAAATTATTCTTGCATCTAACCACTTAATAATTTCTTTCTTTACCACGTCTTTCATGATGGGGTTCAATCTTCGTTTTCCATCAATTTTCTCTTTCTTGCCATCTTCCAGGATGATCTTGTACATGCATACATATAGACTAATGCCACGAATATCGGCTATGGTGTATCCAATAGCCTTCTTGAATTATTTCAACACTAGGATGAGTCTCTCTTATTTCTCTTCGGTCAATTCTGCTGAAACAATCATAGGAAAAGTAGAAGCATTACCTAAATAAACATATTTTAAATGTGAGGGAAATACCTTCAATTCTAATTTAGGTGGCTCCTCAATTGACCTTTTTGGCTGGACATAATCTCTACTTTCTAACTCCAAAGATTCAAAGCGGGATTGTAGATTAAATCCCCTTTGATTAGCTTCTAGCAAAGCTATGTATTCCTCCCCCTCTTCATCACTTAGAGGGTCTAATGTTAAAATTTATTCCAATGGGTCCTCAACAGAGTTGAGATCCTATTCTCCAACTAAACCCTCTAACTCGGATACTGTAAAACAATTATCAACTGTGTTAGGAAATTGCAACAATTTAAAAAATTAAAAGTTACCTAATCGTCCTAAACACACATAGTAAGCTCACCCTTCTGCACATCGATAAAGGTCTTTCTAGTTGCTAGGAAAGGCCTTCATAGGATGATTGACACATCTTTATCTGCTTCAAAGTCTAGAATAACAAAGTCAATAGGAAAAATAAATTTATCTACATGTACCAATACATCCTCGATTTTTCCATTTGGATGTGCTAAATATCAATTTGCTATTTGAAGTGTAATCGTAGTAGGTCTAACTTCACCTATCCCAACTTTCTAAATATGGACATGGGTATCAAGTTGATACTCGCACCTAAATCGCACAATGCCTTACCATAATATGTTGCTTCAATGTTGCAAGGTATAGTAAAACATCCAAGATCTTTCAACTTTGAGGGTAGTTCATCTTGAAGATATACACTACATTCATTCGTCAGGGCTACCGTCTCAAATTCTCTAAGTCTTCGTTTCTTAAACAGGATATCCTTCATGAATTTGACGTAATTTGGCATTTGTTCAAGTGATTCTACCAACAGAATGTTGATATGAAGTTGCTTCAGTACATTTAGGAACTTCTTGAACTGAACTTCATGTTTCTACTTTTGAAGCCTTTGAGGGTAAGGTGGTGGATGATTCTTTACTTGAACTGGTTGATTCATCTTCTGTGGCAATTCTGTATCTAACGAAGTTATTGGTTCATCAGAATTGACTGGTTCAGAAGTTACCTTATCGAATTTTGCAGATTCTAGTTCTGATGAAACTGGAATTTCAACACTCGGTTGAACTTCCATTAAGTCTTGAGCATTAGCTGGCTCATCTTCAACTTCGACAGTGTTGGGCTCTAATGTTCTTTTGCTCCTCAATGTCAATGTTTTACAATGTTCTTTCTTGTATTTCATGGATTCTCTGTATTACTAAGCAAAGCACCTTGTGGTTGGTTTTTGAGTTCGGTAGCAAGCTGGCCCATTTGGTTTTCGAGGTTTTTCAATGTGGGTGCTTGGCTTTGGATTAAGGCATCATTTTTTTCCATATACGCCTTCAATAGGTTCTCTAAACTATTGAAAGATCCAGCTTGAGTTGGTTTCTAAACTTGTTGGGTAAAACATTATGGCTTGGTCGGTCTAGGTTGGGCGTAAGTGTTACTGGTTCTAGCCCCTTGGTTACTTCAGGAAAGGTTAGGGTGGTTTCACCATGATGAGTTATAAAAATTGGATTGTAGTCCTTACCTTCCTCGATTCTTATTCTAATTACCCATGTAATACACAGATTTTGGGTTTGATGGACATTCTTCGAACAAATTTCCTTCCCCACAATAAACACATGCTATATTTTCAAATTGATTGGGTGGCTGAGCTGCAAAACTATTAAACCCGTAAGTGGTAAAATTTTTAAGCATTGAGGAAATCAAAGATACCTGAGATGCGAGTGAAGTGAGTGGATCCACTTCATGTATTCTAGTGACTCGTCTTACTGACGTTGCTCAATTGGTCGGCCATTGATAATTGTTGCTAGCAATCCCCTCAATTATTTCATAGGCCTCATTATACGACTTAGAAAGGAGAGTACCATTAGTAAAAGCGTCCACTACCATCTTGTGTGAGCATTGAGACGTTTATGAAATGTCTCAAGTTGGATGCAATGAGGGATTCCATGATGAGGGCACTTCCGTAATAATTCTTTGTACCTTTCCCATGCCTCATACAATGACTCATCATTCATTTGTTGGAAAGCAATGATCTCATTCCTCAACTTAGCATTCTTGCTAGGCGGGAAATACTTCATGAGGAATCTTTCTGCTAACTCTTGCCATGTGGAAATGGAATTTGGTGGCAATGAGTTCAACCAGGCTCAAATTTTGTCCCTTAGCGAATATGTTATCAACTTTAATCGTAATGCATCTTCGGGTACTGTGGCTACCTTGAAAAAATCGTTCAACTCCATAAACAGTCTTAAGTGAACATGAGGATCTTCGATAGGCATTCCACTGAATTGGCCCACTATTTGAAGCATCTGGAACATGAATGGCTTCAGCTCGAATTATTGTGCCTCAATTTTGGGTCTCTTAATATTAGGATTAAGATCATGAAACACTGGCACGACATACTATGTAACATCCTGAATTATTTAATTTTGATTTTGTGAATTTTGACATAAATATGTATCTGCTTCAGTGATTAAGTGATTCATGTGTGTGTTTGAGGTCTTGGGTTCAAGTCCCATTTTTGGGTGGGCTTATGTTATATTTTTAGTGAACTCATATCAGAATAAGCCTGCTAGTTCAAGTGGTAAGGTGTTAACTTATGCTGAAGTCTCGTGTTCAAATTTTCATGTGAGCGTGGATGGTAATTTTTGTTTCAGTTGTATGATAGAGGTTCTGTGGAATTGAAACTCTAAGTTGTTGGATGAGAATCCGATATCAGTTTTAGTGGAATATGTTGGTTAATGGGTTAGTGGAGAGTTGCGGATTTTTAGTTTGAATTAATTTTTCTTTTTCTTTTTTCTTTTTTTCCCAAAATTCCCTTTTTCTGCCTCACATTCTGAGTTATTCTTTTCTTTTCTTCTTCTTCCCCTTCTTTTTCTCTACAACTTTTTATGTTGTTTTCTCTTTATTTCGTTCAATGAATTGATCATTTTAATCGTTAGGGATCAACATTTCATTTGTTCCTCATTCGTATTGGTAAGTATATAAGTTTGTTTCATTTGGATCTCTTTCCTTTTTGGATTGGCATGTTGGTGTTGTAGTTAGGGAGTTTAATTCTGTGAATGGTTACGTAGGAGAAGGTGGTGAAGCAACAGATTTCCCTCCAACGGCCTAATTCACTGGGGTGATGGTGTTCGTTAGTGGTAAGTCTATGTGCATAGTCATGATTAATTCATAAATTTACTACTAAAACGGTGTTTGGGATACCGTTTTTCAGTTTTAGAGGTCTTGAGATTACTATGGCATCAAAATTGAACTAGGTGTGTAACAAAAATGACGTTCGGCGAAAGCTAAAAAATTGGTCGGTCAATGCCACACGGGCCTGTGCCCGGCCATGTGCGACACATGACGATGTGACGGGTGAGTGTATGGCCATGTAAGTCACACATCCTGGGCCGATTTGGGCATGTGGGCCACACGGACAGGGCATATCTTGGCTTGTGGGCCCACACAAGCATGTGTGCCTAAAAATTTAGAATTTTTCCCTAGGGTTGCACATGTCATTTCGATCGACTGTGGGCTTTCCGTAGGGTCGGTAAAGGCAAAAAAAACCCTAACGTATGAAATATGCTATTCTAATAAACTATTTTGAGTATTATGAAGCACAATATGTATGATCTGATTATTTTATATAAACATATGTAATATCTGTATTATGATATATCTGTTGATTTGTTATCTGTATCTGTATACGGGGTGGGATACGTATATGTGGAGGCAGTATTTTGTGAGGTGACATTTCACCTATATACTGGTAGTATGGCTGCAACTTAATCTGATAAGTGTCGTACGGACACCATGTGGTGTGTAGGGCTGGATGGGTGTTTTATACCCCACGTGGTGTGTTGGGATGGTCGGATTTCGTGTGTAGAGGATGGGGGTAGGACATTGCATATCTACATGATTCTGTTATATTTTGATTCTGTTAAGGACTTATGTCCATATCTGTTCTGCTATGTGGGAGATATGAAATTATATGTATGTTTTCGTTAAGCTACACACTAAGCTTTTGAAAACTCATATATGTATGTTTGTTCTATTCAAGTAATCCTCATGTAACACCCCTTCCCGTATTCAATGCCAGAATAAGGTATGAGGCATTACCGGACTTATTCATGAGTAAACATTTAAACCGAGACAATAACTTCCACTCAAATTTTAAACTTTTCATAAACATACACATTGTCCCTATTACAAGACTTCAAGGCTCGAAACATGCATTGGAAATAGTTCGGGACTAAACCAAGAACTTTGAAAGCTTTTTAGAAAACTTAGAAAAATTTTCATGTAAAAAGGGTCACATGCCCATGTGACAAGGTACACGCCCATATGGCATGGCCGTGTAGCCCACATGGCTGTGTCTTTGGGGCGTGTAGCTCTCTGACTTGCATTCATAAAGAAACTTGAATCACACAGCCTAAGCACATGCTCGTGTTACTAGGCCGTGTGGTAATTAAAATTTCACATTTTAGGTGTAGACTTCACACGGCCGTGTCACATGGCTATGTTGGAGCCCGTATGTGCCACACGGCCAAGCAATATGCTCGTGTGCTAGGCCGTGTGTCAAAACCTAGACATTTTGTGTAACACCCCAAACTCGGCCTAGAAGTTTAGACCAAATTTGGGATGCTACATTGATCACCGAAGTGATCGTCGGTGAATTTTACAAAACAAGTGAAACGTATCTTTTATTCATTTAAAACTCCAATCAGAAAAATTACCGTTAGACATATATTTATATAAACAAAATGAAACGTATAAAACTTAAAATAGAATTTGTGCCACAACTTTATAAAAATCTTACAGCTTTAAACTCAGAAAGATAATAACTTATTTCCACCGAGATCATATCCAAACCTCCGTGATCACCGAGTCCAAATACAAAATTCGTAAGGGTACTTGAAAGAGGAAACAAAAGAGGGGGTGAGCTACTTGAGCTCAGTGTGAGATCAAACCAATTAAACTAAAGAAATGGAAACAAAAAACCAGAAGCACTTCAGAGGCAGAACATACTTACGGAGCTATACAGAAACAGTTGGTACGTTCGAAACAGACGTACCGGCAGACAACATTATTTAGAGCATAATAAAAATTACACTCAACTACACAATCGCAGTACTATCCAGACAAATGTTTCAACTCAATCAGTCAGATAAACATTTATGTCTTACGCACCCTCTTAGGCACGGTATCGACAATTCTCAAACATTCATAGTAATTTATTAGTCAGTCAGTCGCAGTCACAGTCTACGAAATTATCATGGGCACAAGTGCCTTCCAGTCAAATAGTACAATCACATTCTGTCACAGTATCACATTCAGTCATAGTGTTAGTAATTCTCAATCCTTTACAAGTTTCAATTCAATTAAACAAATCAATCAGATGCATATGAATGTAGTTGAGTTAAAGACACCCACCCATCCAACCAACACACCTCTCCGTCCCCCATCACTCCTCAATAGAGCTATTAAGCTCATCCAACCAATCACTCCATATAGGGCCTCGAAAATCCCATCCAACCCTACACTCCATATGACGTCATCCCCGAGTTGCTTGGCAATGATGGACATCAGCATTGTCCTTGACCCTTAGGGAATTGGGACTGCCCATGACCCTCTGGGTATTGGGGCTAACAGTATGCAGATAAACTGCCAGTCACGTATATTACACAGCAAAGCTAGCATATAAGTTGTACGGTGCATGTGGTAAACCGCAGTACAGACATGCAGTATAAACTGCCAGATCAGATGGTGGTACGTAGGTAGCTAAAGTACATATGGTATAGTGCAATACAGTAGTCTGCTATACCGATAGGTTACAGTAAAACTGTCAGTTCAGTCAATGGTATGTAGCGTAGCTAACGTATATGCGGTACAGTGCAAAACGGTAATCTACTATACCGTTATCAATAAAGTCCATGACCCTCAGGGTATTGGGACCGCCCTCGACCCTCTAGGTATTAGGGGCTAACAGTAACCAGCAGAACAGCTGCCAGTTCAGTCAATCTTCCTTCTCTTCAAAACCCCACCCAAAATAGTTTATGCATATGTATGTATGTATGTATGCAAATGTACGTATGCAGATGCACCAATTCAGAATGCAATTCCGGACAGTCATTCACAACCAATCAATTAGTTATAGAAATATATAAACCCATACACTCAGATTTAGTACCTAATATATCACACATCCAATCACAATTAAAACATAGACCGAAGTTAAAACAGAGTCATATCTATCCTTAGTAAGCTTAGCTTAGTCGAGGGTTGGAACACACAGAGTTGCGATTACACTTACATTTTTCCTCAAATCATTATCTGGCGAGATAAGGCCACACGCCCATGTGCTCTGTCCATGTGGAGCAATCCAGGCCATGTAGGGGTCCAAACGCCCGTGTGAAGGGTAGCACACGGCCATGTGACAGAGGCACAATCGTGAGAACAGGCCGTGTATCTCACTGTCTAATTTGCTAAAATAAGGTACAGGGTAGACACGGCCGTATGAGGGTCTCACACGCCCGTGTGCCCACTAAACACGACCGTGTGTTCCAAAACACACGCCCGTGTGGGATCCCTAAATCCCCCAAATCTGCCACACGGCCGTGTGACCAGGCCGTGTGACTCAAAATCTCAAATCCCTAATTCCCAAACCCACACGCCCGTGTGCCCAAGAAACACGGCCGTGTGAATTCTGAAAAAATCACCAAATTGGCCGCACGGTCGTGTGGCCCCCAATTTGGCCTGAAACCTTAGAGCCCAAATGCACAGGGACGTGTGCCTTGGCACAAGCCCGTGTGGCCTTCAGGGAGGCCACGAAACCAACCCAAATCAACCCCGAAACCGCCGTTTAAACCACCATAATAGTCTCTAGCCTTAACCACATTAAGAGTACATCAGATACTAGCGTTTTCCCCTCTGCTACAATGTCTCAAGACCCAAAAACGAAGGGATTAATGCGTAGTTACGAAAAGTCAAAGGAAAAGGGTTCAAAAAAATATATCAATTAATAAGAAAAGGGTAAACCAGATTCAAATCCCACACCTGATTCGTAATTGGAGATGTTCGGATGCCGACTCAATGACCAAGAAATGAAGCCCTTCAAATACCACAAACAAAGACCGTTTTTCGTCGAAAAGAAAAGAACAAAAAGAAAAGCCAAAAAAAAAAAAAGAGAAAACTAATGTGGAAAAACAAAATAAAAATAATAAAAATCAAATAAAATATAATATAATAAAGTAAAATTATTATTATCGCTCACTAAAAATAAACAAAATAAAAAGACTCCCAAAATACACACACAGCTACTCGAACCCTAAACCTTGAGGTTCACTAACCATCACTCAATCACTAAACCAGCAAGCCTATTCTTGTCACGAAGATGCACAACTAATCACTTAAGTGCAACCTTCACACTGTCTCTATGTTCAAAACCCAAAACTTTTAGGCCCAAAATTTGAGGCGTTACAATTCACCCCTGCTTAAAGAAATTTTGTCCCCAAAATTTCTAACTAATTGAGAAGTCATATAAACAAACCACAGCACTACACTCCTGCTGCGCACTCTAATTCCAAAACACTACCGCACTAAGCTTGAAATTGGGACTTCTCATACATACCCAGATCACTTAACCACCGAAGCAGATACACAGTTGTACATACACAACTTTTATACTCAAAATAACAAATCCAAATATTCCCAACCATACCTAACTCAAAATCACCGAGGACAATCTCGAACTCAGTGCTCCTTAGACCCGCATTTGAGACACGCTCCTAACTTCCTCCAACAATTGCCTGGATGGCACCTCTTACAATGCTCGCCAGATGGTATGCTCGTACCACTACCGACACTACTCTTGCTATTACTCCGTTGTGTCCTAGCACGCTTCGCAAAATGAGGCTCTAACCTTGGAGAACTACGATCTCTCTTCTTCCCACAATCTATGCATCTAGCCTGAAGAACTTCACTATTCTCCATTATCCTAGCCCCAAAAACTTCCCTTAGCACTTCCCTCACTAACCGGGTCACTGCTTCAGTACCAGCCTCCGGGTTATCGCTACCCGAAATTGGTAGAATCGCATTGACTACCGGCTCCTGAACAGTCTCACGTTTCGGAGAAGCAGACAACTCCTCACGATCTTGTGTACCTTCAGAATCCATATCAGTATTGTCGCTAACTTAGAAAAACTACACTTTCAGAAGGCAAACACAGAAGCATATATCACACCGAAGCCATATCCCAGATAAGGTCTTATACGGAAACACATAATCACATCACACTGATGCCATAGGCCAGCTATGGCCTTATACGGTAATCACATATCACATATTGCCATGATTCAACTATCGTCTTTTCCATCAATTAGTCTTAGCCACAGAATGAAAGTACTCAAATCTATCGTTTTAACTAATTTGTACTTTTTACTCAAACATTATTTCATAATTATCACAATTTAATAACATTTATATACAATAATATATCATATCATTCATGAAATTTTCATAACAAAATATTTAATTTAGCCATATGAACTTACCTGGTTAATTTGTAAAAGTCGTGGAAATTTAGGGACTATTCTGATAATTTTTCCTTTCCACGATTCGCATTGGGTTCTTGATCTATAATTATAAAATCATGTATCCATTAGCATTTATCTCAATTTTACTCTACTTCATAATTTATGCCCTTTAATTTTGAAAATTACACTTTTACCCTAAACTTTTCAATTTTTACAATTTAGTCCCTACTCAATTTATTCATCAATTGAACTAATTCCTCTCAAATAACACTTTATCTAGACATGATAAACTACTTCACAGGCTTTGAAATTTAAAATTTCAACACAAAACCCTAATTACAATAACTTTCATAATTAGGTCCTAAAAATCAATTTCCGTTTAATTATCTCATAAAATCATCACATAATAAAATTGAAGGTTCAATTCCATTCCAAATCATCATAAACTTCCAATACTTAATCATGGAAATTTCCTAAACCACTCATAAAATCAAAAACTAATGAATTAGATAATAGGACCTAGTTGTAAAAGTCTCAAAATCATAAAATTTACAAGAAATAATCAAGAATTGAGCTAACATGTTGTAAAATATGAGAAACTAGCTTAAAGTAACCCTTCAATGGTGTTTTACCTGAAGAGGATGAAGAAAATGAAAGAAAACTCTAGATATTTTGATTTAATCCAATTTTTAACTATTTAATTTCAACTAAATTACCATTTTGCCCTTACTTCACACCATTTCTCAGCCATTCACTTACCTAACTGTCCAGCCCATTTTCTTTTGGGTCAAATTGCTCTTTAAGTCCCTCTTATTTATTATTTAAGCCATTTAATCACTTCCCACAGTTTTACATCTTATTCAATTTAGTCCTTTTTATTCAATTGACTTCCGAAATGTTAAAATTTCCTAAAGAAACTTTAATACTAACTTATTAACACTCTATAAATATTTATGAAAATATTTATGACTCGATTTATAATTTTGAGGTATTGATACCTCATTTTTATCTCAATTTACCTAATAATTTCCTTTAATTCGCAAAATTCACTAATTCAAAAATACTTCTAAAATCAAACCTAACTTTTACTTATTTATTTCTAAACTCACAAGTCGGATTTAGTGATATCAAATCACTATTCTGGCACCGGTGAAATTTGGGCCGTTACAACTATCTCCCTTTAGCAAAATTTTGTCCTCGAAATTTTGTACTTGTGAATAAATTTGGGTATTGTGATCTCATAGACTCTTCTGTTTCCCAAGTTTCCTTCTCCAATCCATGCCAATGGCATAACACTTTTACTAACGGTACTCGTTTATTCCGTAGCTTTTTAACTTCTCGAGCTAAAATTTTCACTGGTTCCTCCGAATAAGTCATATTTGATTGTAGTTCTATCTTAGTATGAGGAATCACATGTGAAGGATCTGATCTATACCGCCTCAACATCGATACATAAAAAACATTATGGATCTTCTCAAGTTTCAAAGGCAAAGCCAATCTATAAGCTACCAGACCGATTCTTTTAATAATTTCATACGGCTCGATAAATCGTGGACTACGTTTTCCCTTTTTACCAAACCGTAGAACTTTCTTCCACAGAGAAACTTTCAAGAACACATGATCGCCCACAATGAACTCTATATCTCTTCTTTTCAAATCTGCGTACGACTTCTAACGATCGAAAGTAGCTTTCAAACTATCTCGAATAATCTAGACTTTCTCTTCAGTTTCCCGAATCAAATCCACTCCCATTAACTTCGATCTACTTAATTCAGACCAATACAACGGGGTTTCACATTTCCTTCCATACAGAGCTTCAAACAGTGTCATTTTGATACTAGTTAGATAGCTATTATTGTAAGCAAATTCTATTAAAGGTAAATACATTTCCCAGCTACCACAGAACTCGAGTATACAACACCTCATCATATCTTCTAAAATCTGAATCACTCACTCTGATTTCCAGTCGGTCTAAGGATGAAAAGTTGTGCTAAATTTTAGCTTAGTGCCTAAAGCTTCCTATAGTTTACTCTAAAATCTCAAAGTAAACCTCGGATCTCGATCAGAAATAAAGGACGTCAGCACTCCATGTAATTTTAAAATTTCTAAGACATATAATTCCACTAACTTTTCAAGCGGAAAAACTGTTCTAACTAGAATAAAATGTGCTGACTTAGTTAATCTGTCCATTATCACCCAAATCAAATCTTTCTTTTTCTGAGTCGCAAGTAACCCAAATACAAAATCCATCGTTACATGTTCCTACTTCCATTCCGGAATCATTATGGATTGTAACAAACCTGTGGGCACTTGATGTTCTGCTTTTACCTGCTGACAAATCAAACATTTTGCCACAAATTCACAAATTTCTCGTTTATACCAGGCAACCAATACATTTTCTTCAAATCACAATACATCTTCGTACTACCTGAATGAATCGAATACATGCTACTATGAGCTTCTGATAAAATATCATTTCTCAAATCTAAATTATTCAGAACACAAATTCTATTGCGATAGTATAACATACCACTATCATCAATGGATTATTCTAAATCCAAGTTGTCTTGAACCATCTGTCGTTTCAATACCAACTTCAAGCCTTCATCTTGCAACTCCCGAATCCGTTGAAAGAATACTGGTTTTGCCTTCAATTCTACTAAGTGCATCTGCCACCACATTTGCCTTCCCCAAATGGTAGTCAATGACAAGATCGTAATCTTTTAGTAGCTCTAGCCATCGTCTCTGTCTTAAGTTCAGCTCTTTTTACGACATTAAATACTTTAGACTTTTATGGTCTGTATATACATAACACTTCTCTCTATATAGGTAATGTCTCCAAATTTTCAAAGCAAAAACAATGGTAGCTAGCTCAAGATCATGTATGGGATAGTTCTTCTCATATGATTTCAATTACCGAGAAGCATATGCTACAACTTTTCTTGACTGCATCAGTACACAACCTAAACCATTGAGAGATGTATCACTATATACCACATACGACACAGCTGATTTAGGTTAAGTCAATACTGGGGCCTTTGTCAATATTTTCTTCAACTGATCAAAACTTCGCTGACACTCATCAGACCATACAAATTCAACATTCTTCTGTAGTAATCGGGTCATCAGTGAAGCAATCATTGAAAAGTCTTTTACAAATCAGCGGTAATAACAGGCTAATCCTAAAAAGCTTTGCACTTCAGTTACATTCTTTGGAATTTTCTAGTTTATCACTATCGATACTTTGTTAGGATCCACTCGTATTCCATCAGCCGACACAATGTGACCCAAAAATCCAACCTCGTGAAGCCAAAATTCACATTTACTGAATTTTGCATATAATTATTTTTCTCTCAAAATTTGTAACATGACTCTCAAGTGCTGATCATGCTCAGATTCCATCTTTGAATAGATCAGTATATCGTTAATGAACACAACTACAAATTTATCCAAATAAGACTAAAAAATTTGATTCATTAAATCCATAAAAGCAACAGTAGCATTGGTTAAATCGAATGGCATGACTAAGAACTCATAATGGCCATACCAAGTTTCGAAGGCTATTTTTGGCACATCACACTCTTTTACTTTTAACTAATAATACCTTGATTTGAGATCTATCTTTGAAAATACTGCAGCACCCTTTAACTGATCGAATAAATCATCAATACGAGGCAAAGGATATTTATTTTTAATTGTTACCTTATTCAACTGCTTGTAATCTATGCACAGTCTTAGTAAACGGGCCTTCTTTTTCACAAATAAAACAGGTGCACCCAATGGAGACATACTCGGTCTGATAAATCATTTGTCTAAGAACTCTACTGTGTCTTCAACTCTTTTAATTCTGCTGGGGCCATTCTATACGGTGTCACTGAAATGAAAGCTACTCCCGAAAGTACATCTATCACAAATTCGACTTCTCTATCAGGTGGTAACCCTAGTAATTCCTCAAGAAACACATGAGTAAATTCATTCACAACAGAAAATTACTCTAACTTTGATTCAGAACCCCGAGTATTAAGAATATAGGCTAAGTATGCCTCATTTCCTTTACGCAACAATTTCTGAGCAGCAAAAGATGAAATCATTCTAACATCACCCAAATTCTCATATTCAACCAAAATTATATCTCCTGTCTGACATTTCAAACTAATTTGTTTTTCTCAACAATTCACTACAGCATCATGTTTCATTAGCCAATCTATACCCAAGATAATATCAAATTCCCAGAAGGGTAACAACATCAAATCAGTAGGGAAATCATAGCCCTTTACTTTCAGTGGACAATTACGACATATTAAATTAACTACCACATTTTGGCCTAACGAATTAGTGACTTGTACATCATAATCAGTAGGCTCAATAGATAAATTCTTTTTAGATGCTAACATAGTGCAAATATATGAATGTGTAGAACCAGGGTCTATCAATGCATACACAGTAACATCATAAAGATAGAAAGTACTAGCAATCACGTCCGGAGCTATCGCTTTTTCTCTTGCTCGAATGGCATAGGTACGAGTAGGTGCCCTAGCCTCTGACCGACTAGCAGTATCTTTTATACCCGAACAAGTAGTCCTTGAAGCACTGCTCTGACCCGAGCGTCTACCCTTTTTAGGAGTTTTTTGCTTCTCTTTCTATTCCACTTCTTTTATTTGTAGTTGGGGACAATCTCAAATAAAATGATCAGTAGCCCCACATTTATAACAAGCCCCTAACTTACCCCTACATTCACAGGATGATTTCTTCCACAATGTTAGCATTTAGGCCTTGGGGTGTTTTGTACACTACCCACACTAACAGCAGGTCTGCCAGACACTCTAAAATCAAATTGTCTTGGTCTACTCTTATCCGATCTTTCCGGTGCTGAAGTGGGTCGACTAAATTCCTCTTTAGATTTCTTCACCGGTAAAGCTGAAAATGACTTAGATGCGCTTCTTTTGAAGGATTCTTTGCACTTTCTATCTCGTTGCATCTTTCTATTATATACCTGTTCAAGTTTCTGAGCATGATCTGATAAAACAACAAATTTTCGTATCTTAGTGGCCCCTATCATCATTCTGATCTCATCATTCTTCAAATCTGATACACATTTCTTCCTCGGTAGGTACAATATCTCTAGCATATTTGCTGAGATAAACAAATTCTCTTTCATATTCAGCTACTAACTTGTTTCACTGTCATAAATCGAGGAATTCTCTTTTCTTCTTATCTAAATACCTTCTACTAAAAATTCATTCTGGAAAAATTCCTAAGTGTTTTCTCGGCCAGTACCACAGCTTCTATTGTTTCCCACCAATTATAAGCTTCTTCTTTCAATAATGACACAGTACATATCAAATAATCGTTTAGTGAACATGCCATTTGTTTAAAAACCCTCACTATACTTTGCAACCAATATTCGACTTTAACGGGGTCATCATCTGTTCTTCCCCGATATTCTTCAGCCCTATGTTTTCTGAGCTTTTCAAACGGAGAACGTTTACTGAATTCAGTTGTTGGAGGGGTGGAGGAGCAACCGGGGGTACTACTAGTGTTGAAGTAGGGGGAGGAGGTTGCTGAGCTTGATTTCTTTCTCGCATCGTCTCATTATACCACTGATTCATAAATCCATAAATCATGTTTTTGAGTTCTTGTTCTCGCATCAAAGAAATTGGAACATCACTGCTTGTTCCTTGTTTAGATGTTTGTACTCTACTGTTAACTTCTTCCTGTTCAATAAGTTCAGTCTATCTAACATCTTTACGAGTCGAAGATAATCTATAATAAAAACAAGGATTAGATCGGATCATACACATCACACTATCACAGATTTATATGGCATGTATTTCTAGGGACTTTACACATCACACACATTCCAAGAGTCAGCTAAAATGAAGCTCTGATCCACTAAATGCAACACTTTTTACCCGTATTCAACATCAAAATAGGATATGAGGCATTACCGAACTTATTCACGAGTAAACATTTAAACCAAGACAATAATTTCCACTCAAATTTTAAACTTTTCATAAACATACATATTGACCCTATTACAAGCCTTCGAGGCTCGAAACATGCATTGGAAATGGTTCGAGACTAAACCAAAAACTTTGAAAGCTTTTTAGAAAACTTAGAAAAATTTTCATGTAAAAGGGGTCACACGCCTGTGTGATAGGGGACACGCTCGTGTGGCATGGCCGTGTAGCCCACATGGTCGTGTCTTTGGGGTGTGTAGCTCTCTGGCTTGCATTCATGAAGAAACTTGAATCACACGGTCTAAGCACACGCCTGTGTTACTAGGCCGTGTGGTAATTAAAATTTCACATTTTAGGTGCAGCCTTCACACGGCCATGTTGGAGCCCGTGTGTGTCACATGGCCAAGCTACACGCCCGTGTGTTAGGCCATGTGTCAAAACCTGGACATTCTGTTTCTCATTTTTAAGATACAAGAGACACCATATGGCAGGCAGTGTGTCACACACGGCCTAGACACACGCTCGTGTGGACGAAAATAAGCCTTTTAAAGCCACTTTTCTCACCTCATATTATCCTCCTACACAAAAACACATTTATATACTAATAAAGTCCAATCAATCAACCATTTCAAGCCAAAACATGTATATTTCATTATCTAACACAACCATCACATTCAATTTATTTAACACACTTAATCATTCATACTATTACATTATCATTTCAACCCCTATACATGCCATATAAATCAAAAAGTTGTTTAACAAAATCTACCGAAGTAAATCTGGATAGTGTGATCTTCAATGTAGATCCGATCCTCCGAATTTATATACGTCAATCTACAAGAACAATAACATACAAAAGTAAGCTTATAGAAACTTAGTAAGCTCATAGGCATAGAAAAATAAATCTTACCAAACATTTTATTACAATCATATAATATTCAATTTCACTAATTCCTCCTGTCAAACACAAAATCAGTGATAAGTTCACTTGATTGATTTCAATGTCACTTATTAACCAATTTTAAATCTCTTGGGCCCATTTATCATTTACCTTTCTTAATCAAATTAGGGAATGATTCTGGAATTGAGTACTTCATTTTCACAATGCCATAGTAAAACTATGGTCTTGCACATAGTCACATATCACACACAAAAGCCATAGCCCAGCCATGGTCTTACACGGATCACATATCATACTGTTGCCATATCCCAGATATGGTCTTACACAGAAGCATATATCGCACCGATGCTATATCCCAGATATGGTCTTAAACGGAAACACATAATCACATCACACTGATGCCATAGGCCAGCTATGGTCTTATACGGTAATCACATATCACATATTGCCGTGATTCAACTATGGTCTTTTCCGTCAATTCATCTTAGCCACTGAACGAAAGTACTCAAATCCATCATTCTAACTAATTTGTACTTTTTACTCAAACATTATTTCATAATTATCACAATTTAATAACATTTATATATAATAATATATCATATCATTCATGAAATTTTCATAACAAAATATTTAATTTAGCCATATGAACTTACCTGGCTCATTTGCAAAAGTCGTAGAAATTTAGGGACTATTCTGGTAATTTTTCCTTTCCACGATTCGCATCGGGTTCTTGATCTATAATTATAAAATCATGTATTCATTAGCATTTATCTCAATTTTACTGTACTTCATAATTTATGCCCTTTAATTTTCAAAATTACACTTTTACTCCAAACTTTTCAATTTTTGCACTTTATAATTTTGAGGTCTCGATACCTCATTTTTATCTCAATTTACCAATAATTTCCTTTAATTCGCAAAATTCACTAATTCAAAAATATTTCTAAAACTACACCTAACTTTTACTTATTAATTTCTAAACTCACATGTCGGATTTAGTGATCTCAAATCACTATTCTGACACCATTGAAATTGGGGTCGTTACACCTCAGACTTAGGCGGGTCGGTGCGACAGAGGCTCAGAGGTGTCCACACATCCGTAAACTTCAATTACATAAAAATAATTATTTAAACTATGGTTTATTTGAGAGTTTTGTAACTTTGGGACTCTCCAAACTTTTGGTTTTCTTTTGGGTTTTATTATTGGTTTTGGTTTTGATTAAGTTTTCTACGACACACAAAAAATAATTTTACAGAAATAACGGTTTCACATAAATAAATGTATTAAAAACACAAACTCAATTCTCAAAATATAACGACTTCTAAAATTTCCGCTGCAAAGTATGTTTTTTTCTAAAAGAGCAATTATCGATAGGTTAATAAATATGATAATAATAATAATATGTTTTACAGCATGTGCTCTATCTTTTAGTAATAAACTACACTGAGTTTTCAATACATTAAAGTTGGATTTAAATTCTCCTTCGTAACATTTCCAGATTCGGTCGTAACGCTTAGGCCGAGTTTGGAGTGTTACAGACTGTCTTAGAGCTCTACCCCTATCATCAGTAATAAGATTAGGATTTTGAGCAAGGTTTCTTTCATTTCCTTGATTCAAATTTTCGTAGTTCATCTTTTTAGTCCTGCTCTGACTTGCTTGTCTTCTTCACTGTTGAAAAGTTTTTTCAATCTCAAGGTCTACAGGGAGTAGATCGATGATTCGATCAATACATATAAACACCTAAAACAAACACAGAAAAATAAACCAAAATGTAAAATTAACGAATTCACATATAATGACTTTTAAAACAGTCTCCGACAATGGCGCCAAAAACTTGGAACAATGGAAATGTGCAAGTGTACACAGTCACAACAAGTAATAAAGTGACAAGTAAATGTTGACTTACCGTATCCATAGGGACTGTGGAAAGAATTTATTTATGAATGAAATTAAAAACACTTTGGTGAAGAAAAATATTTTGATTTTGAGGAAGTGATTAAAAACTAAATTTAACTAAGTAAAATAAAAATAAAAGCTCTAATGCAAGATTTCAAAAGATGATTTTAATCAATATGACATAATTGTATTAGATTAATTACATTTCTTAACTTAGAATTACTAAACTCATGCTCATGTTGTTACGAATAAATTCATAGCAACTTGATAATTTGCTAACTATTGCTCATACATACTTATTAAATTAACTAATCTCTTTAACATTTTCCAATACCAAGCACATAAAAGATTAAGTGAGGTAACAATGTATTCCTACCTTGAAACAATTTAATCGCAATAATCTTGCAAGTTATGTAAGGCTAATGTATCGTCTAATACTGTCGCTAATTTAACCCTCAACTACCTTAGAAGATTAAACATGCACTGATTAAGTATTGTGTCAATTAGTTACAATTTCAACACGATTAAATAATTAATTTATTAGTTACCTTACAGTTATAATGCAAGAATAACTTAATCATGATTTTACTTAATCAAACAACTTACCAAGGCCTATAACAACACAAACACAATTTTAATAACTTAAGTGGATGAAATGCAATCAACCTAACACGAGTTAAATTTAAGTCATATTAATTAAATTAAACATATCAACATCACAAGTATTCATAGACATGTTCATAACAACAACAATAAAATTTAAAGGATAGGGAACTAGAATCAAATCAGGTGTTTCCCCGTGGCTTGACTAGTTTGTTCCGTTCCTCCTTCTTCGCTTATTCTTGTTGAACCGAGGCTTCTATGAGCACTTGAATGTTGCTTCCAACAGTGGTTGAAGGGATATTTTTCAAGAGGGGAAATCAGAAAAGGAATGGAAGGGAAAAAGAAGAACAAAGGAAGTGGTTTTGAAGAGAGAAAGTGAGAGAGAAGTGAAAAATGAAAGGATGAGAGGTGTGTTTGAAATGAGCAACCAATGGGGGTATTTATAGGTTAGAGAGGCTGCTAAAAATAGAAAAAATCAGCAGCCATAGACTCCCCCCATGGCCGGCCACAATGTGGCAAGTTTGAAGCTTTCAAACTTGCTAAATTTAGATAGGGGCAAATCTACAAAAGCTTGAATAGTGGAGGGGTTTGAATGTAATTTTAAGAAAGCTTCAAGGGCTGTTTTGCAAGCCAAATAATCAGCTAAATAAGCTAATTGGGTCAGCATGTGGGATGGTTTTGGGCAGCCCAATTGCTCAATTGGATTAGTCTCTCGGTTTAGCACAATTGGGCCTCTTTTCATAATTCAATTAATAATAATTATTTAACCCAAAATAAATTCGATTAAAATTAAAATTAATTATATTATGAATTAATATTCATAATTTGGACCGTCTTAGGTTGAAAAATTAGTTAGCCTTGATGCTTTAAAATCGCTTCTTGGTTCTGTGCTTCCAGCAGTGTCTGTCGAGTCAAGTTTTGCCTTTTGTGCGAATCTATCGAAAATAAATCTAAATTTATTATAAAACTAATTAAAATTCAACATGTTAATAATTTAAGTACAATTTAGTTATTTTATAATTATTATATATTTTTTATAAGAATTACTACGAAATTGCATGATTTGAGTTAAAAAAGGCATGAAAAAATGTGTATATTTTCGTGTTTCCATTGGGCTGTTAAATACAAATCATGGACACCCACTTAAGCGCGTATTTGCCTAAGGCTGCTAAAACTACCTAAGGCCCATATTGGCCTAATAGGTCAACTAACATCAATTCTTGCGTAAAAACGTTTATTTTTCACATATCTAAATCTAAACTATGAAAGCTGAAAATGCTTTAATTAAATATAAATTTACCATAAAACAAGCTCCTTAAGTGCTAAAATGTACTAAAATTGTCACCAGATTTGGTGACAGGTCAAATATCTTCCACACCTAAGTTTTTGCTTGTCCTTCACCAAACAAAAGAAGAAGAATGAAAATTAAAACAAAAAATAATCAAACACTAGAAAGATTTGCTTAAACACATAACTCTAGCTAGAAAATTAAACAATTTACAATTATTTATACTCAAATAGATTAGTTCAACAAATTACAAGGTAAACAAGTTAAATAAAATTAAACATATATCTTCATCAAAATGTAAATACAAATATATCATTTATATTTGAAAACATATAGTTAGTTCAAAATTTTCCTACTCAACTTATTTTTATTCATACTTTGAACTCTAATACGATATTTATAAGAAGAGGTAAACAAAATTCAATTAGACTCGAAAAAAATTAAAATTTTGAATTATTTGAATCAAATTAATCAAATCAACTCAATTTTTTTTCAAAATTTGAGTTGGAATCGAATTGAATTGTAAAATTCAAATAACACGAATAATTCGAACAAACTGAATATCAAACCCTTTTACTTCCCTCCCCCCTCAACCCCCTTAAAAAGTCAGACATTTTTACTTTCCCTCAAAAATTTTATTTCCCCAAACTCCCCCAAACTTTTTTTCTTTTACCTTTTCCCAAAACTTTTACTTCCCCTTTAAAAAAATTACTTTCCCCCAAACCCCAAAACTTTTTCCTTTTACTTCCCAAAATTTTTTTTCTTTTGCTTTCCTCAAAACTTTTACTTCATCCTAAACCTCAAAAACTTTTTTTGAATTTATGTCAACTATTTATATTATTGAATTCTTTAATCATGTTGAATCTTTACCAATTTCTGTTAAAATTGAATTATTGATGATGACATAAAGTATTCGTGTTAAAATTTTCTGTTAATATCAATTTCACATTTTATCTTTAAAATAAATTTTATTAAAAATCACTTTTTTTACATTTAATATATTTTTTAATTTTAAAATACATGGTGATAAGAATCAAAAGATAATTAAAGCAACAAAAGAAGCTAACACGTATATAAAAGATTAATAAATAAATTATGAGGGAATGAAAACTAATAACAAATTTGATTACGGTGGGTAAATTTGATTAAGGTGGGTGGTAGTAGCTACAAGGACCCAAAGTCATTTTTTTTAACTTAACTCGAACAAATATATTCGATTCGATCTGATTTGAATTCCATCTCACTCGACTCAATTCGAGAAAATTTTAAATCGAGTTTGGATGATAAAATAATATCTGTCAACTCGATCAACTCACAAAGTTTTCATTCAATTCGCTTCAATTTGATTCGATCGAACGCTCACCCTATTTATATGTATAAGCACTATGAGTTTTTGTGCCAATATGAGTGAGATTTTTTTTAATTTCTCATATTTTTATTTCACTGTGAGCACTCAACACTCTCTTGAATTTTATCTTGTTCTATGCTTTTATCACATTCGCAATGCTTTTAGCCCTCACAATGCTTTTGTTTCCACTGTTCATTTTAACTTAAGCGCATGTTTGTTAAGCTTATACTTAATATACTGCACCGTTTCAATAATGATTAATTTATTTGCTGAATAGTTTTAATTTAAACATCCTATACTTCAACAAACATAAATACCTATTTGTATTTAACTTTATCACTTAGTACATTTAATCTCTTTTTCCTATTTACAATCTAATAAATTGAACTAACTAGTCTAAATATTAACAACCTAAATTATTTATTTTCAGGCTAAATTTATAGTTTAAACAATCAACCTATGGACATGTGTAACGACTCAATTTCCAGTGGTGTTAGAAATTACGAATCTGAAATACCATTTACGTAAATCGTGTTCGTAAATATTATTATTTAATATTTATGAGACTAGTATAGAAATATATTAAAATTTGGTCTAATAATTTTGTTTAATTGATAGTTAATTAAGGCAAAAGTGTAAGGATCATAAAGTTAGTGGTATTCAAAAATTCGATTTTGAGACCCCATTTCCGTAAATTAAACTCGTAAATATTTACGGTATTATTATAGATGTAAATTTAATTTTGGATAGATAATTTTATCGAATTAGTGATTAATTAAGGTAAAAGGACTAAATTATAAAAGTGGTAAAAATTTAATTACTATAAAATTTTTAATTATAAAATAGACTAGGGTCTAAAATGGCAATTATACAACTTCAGGGTTAAGTGGACAGTGGCTTGTAATTGTGTATGGTATTATCTATTATAAAATTATAATTAAATTATAAAACATAAAAGAATATTAATAAAATAAGGTTAAATAAAGCTAGTGGAGAGAAAGAGAAATAAAAATGCTCTTTCTCATTCTCATCACTGAATTTTCAAGAAGGAAGATAGGAAACTTTTGGCCTGGTACTCAATTGGTTAGTAAAATTTAGTTTTTTTTTTTTTTTTGTAATTTTTATACTTTTGAAATCGTGAAAGTTTAATCTAGTTAACCCATGTCTCAATTCGTTAAATTTTTAAAGTTTCAAAAGTTACTATAGTTGAGAATTAAAAGTTTTAGGTGTTAAATTGATAGATTTTAAGCTTTGAAATAAAAAAAGGACTAGTTTGTAAAGTTTAATTGTTAATTTTTGAACAAAAGTATTAAAGTACATAATTTTCAAAATGGGTGTAATATTTCTATAATTATTGATAATATAGGGCTATAGAAGGATGTAACTAAAATCGGTTTCGAAATCAAAACTCAAATTTGAAAGTTATGGCAAATTCATTTTTAGAGACTAAATTGAATAAAATGCAAAACTATAAAGGGCATCTGGATAATGAAATTGGACTAATATATGCACATAAGAGGATGATATAAGTTGTGTGGAATTTATAAATTCAATTGAATAATTGAATAGATAAAAAATTGGACTGAATCAAAAATAATTGAAGAAAAGACAAAATTGTTGAATAGTCCTTAAAGTTTCAACTTCTTTGCTGATTTAACTAGGTAAGTTCATATGGTATGATTATATTTAAATTTTTATATACATGAATTATGAAATTGAGTATGTTTGATAGTAATTTGAATTTTTTACATTTTGGTACAAAAGGGTGAGATATGGAGTAAATCGTAAAGAAATGATAAATTGACTGATGAATTGAATATTATGAATTTCAGTTTGGGATATTTAATGAATTGATATTTGATTATGACCGATTGAATCATATTGGTATGAATTTGATTGATTATTGAGATAGAGGATTAAATTGAATAATTTTTAAAATATGTATGACTTTGTAATTGAATATGATTTGGATAGAAGTTGATATCATACCATTACTGATGTAACACCCTTCACCTGTATTCAACATCGGAATAGGGTTACGGAGCATTACCGAACTTACAACACATTTATATATACTTTTCACATACATTTAAATCAATTCATACAATCATTATTCAATCTCAAATAATTTGTCCCTAATACGAGCCTACGATGCCCTAAACATAGATTAGGAGTGGTTCGAGACAAAACTGATATCTCAAGAAACTTTTGCGAACTTGGAAAATTTTTCTCCAAACAGGGGACACACGTTCGTGTAGCCAGGTCGTGTGTCTCACACAGACACACGGCCACCAAACACGCCTGTGTCACAGGCCGTGTGGACATTCGAAATGGGAGCACATGGCCGTGTCCCAGCCCGTGTCCTACCCCGTGTAACTCTCTGACTTAGATCACACAGCCAACATATATGCCCGTGTGGCTAGCCCGTGTGCCTTAATAATGGCCACACACGCCCATGTGCCAGACTGTGTCCTAGGCCGTGCCAAACCTGTAGGGTATACTGACTTATGCCACACGGCCAAGTCACACGCCCGTGTGTGAGGCTGTGTGGAGCATACTGACTTGATTTAAATTTTAACACCAGGGGACACACGGCCGTGTAACAAGACCGTGTGTCACACATGGCTGAGACACACGCCTGTGTCTCTGCCCGTGTGGACAAAAATAGGCTATTTACCAAGCCAATTTGCCACCCAAATTTTGTACATACCTATACAATTCAAATGGTACTCACTCATAGCATAGATGGTCATCCAATTCAACCAAAATCAAGACTAAAACATACCATTTCAATTCCAACAACTAGCTTACTTACTATCTCATGTTTTACTCATTCAAATCATACCAAATGCACATATTCAAACCATCTAATTAAACATTTTCAAAACATGCATCATCACACATCATCCACAAGCACATAGCTTCTCAATTATCAACCACTTGATATCTATAATACCAACTATCCATAATAGTGCAAACCAACCTTAAACACTCAATATAAACCATATGCACACTTATATATATACGTAACCAAACTAGCCAAAATTAAGCCAAGTCTCATGGAAAATATATACAAACCAAAACATAACCATTTATAAGTCATCTTAAATGGCAAAACTCACTACCAAGATACATATCAAAATGACCATAATCCTATACATGCCATATGACCAAACCAAAAGCTCAAAAGTACCAAAGTGATGGTTGAATAGTGTGACGTAGTCTCTGACGATCCCTGAATCCGAGCTAGCTTTGAAATCACTAGAAAACATAGGAAAAAAATAAACTAAGTAAGCTTTATAGCTTAGTAAGCTTGTATGAATTAAACTCAACTAATCATAAATATACAATTCATCAATTTGAAATTGTTAATTCATAATTCATAAATGCTAACAAACCTTCCACATGCTTAATCATATACTTATATGAAAACTTCATAACTTCTTCAATTTAAAGCTCGTATGATTCATATACATACCTGAACAAATCTGTAACAAACTCATACTCAACGGAAAAATGTCGAGTACTCAAATTCTCACACATTAAGTGCCAATACATAGCCGAAGCTATTTTAATCCTGCATACTAAGTGCCATACATAGCCGAAGCTATCTCGAATCGCACACTAAGTGCGATACATAGCCAAAGCTATCTTGAATCACACACTAAGTGCCATACATAACCAAATTGTTGTCAAATATGACTGTAGTCTCATATACACAATTTATGCAATATCAAAGCATTTAAAGCATATTTATAACAATGCTTATTACATACGAACTTACCTCGGATGTTAAAACAGCGAATTGAGTCGATTAGTCGATAACTTTATCTTTTCCCCGATGCAAATCCGTATTTCTCCTTTCTTGATCTAAATATATTCAAAATTAACTTATTTTATCAACTATTTATTCAATTCAATCCAAATATATACATTAGGGCTATTTTACACATTTACCCTTAAACTTTTACATTTTTAACAATTTAGTCCTTATTTCATAAAATCACCAATTTATGAAATTCCAAATATACCCATGCTAGCCAAATTACCATAATGCCCCCAGCAGCCCATATTTTTCATTTATTTCACATTTTAACCACTAACTTTACACATTTCTCAATTTAATCTCTATTTTGCATTTTCACTAAAAATCACTTAACAAAACTTGTATATCTATCAAATAACATTCAAAATCTATCATCAAACTTCAAAACTCATACATATTCATCAATGGCATCATTCAAAATCTTTAACATTTTTGCAAAATAGTCCTTGGGCTAGTTAGCACTAGATGCAACGATCACAAAAACATAGAAATCATTAAAAACCGAGTCAAAAATCATACCTTAATAGCCAAATGAAATTGCCAAAATTTCAAGCTTAAAATGGCTAGGTTTTTAGTTTTACAATTGGTGGAGGAAGAATTAAAAGATGATAGTTTTATTTAACCTTATTTAACAATTTACATATTTAACCTTAATTTATAAACATATAAATCATTTAATGGTTGTCCATACTTGTCCACTAACTTTTCAAATGGTTCAATTACCATTTAAAGCCGCCATATTTAAAAACCAAAGCTATTTGACACTTTAAACTAATAGAACATGCATTTTACACTTTACGCAATTTAGTCCTTTTTATCAAATCAAGCATTCAAACGATAAAATTTCTTCACAAAACTTTCACACATAGATGCTATTATGCTATAAACACTTTAAATAATATTAAAATAATTTTACGACCTCAAATTTGTGGTCCCAAAACCACTATTCTGATTTGACTAAAAACAGGCTGTTACAACTCTCCCTCCCTTAGGGATTGTCGTCCCCAAAAATCTTACCAGTGAATAGGTTGGGATACTATTTTCTTATAGCCTCTTCGGGCTCCCACGTAGCCTCTTCAACTCTGTGTCGTTGCCACAATACTTTCACTAAAGCTATGCGCTATGCGCTTACAATTCTTTAATCTCGCGGGCTAAAATTCTGATCGATTCTTCGTTGTATGTCATATCAGGTTTGATTTCGATCTCTGACGGTGAAATCACAAGTGATGGATCTGATTGATAACGGCGTAACATTGACACGTCAAATACATTATGAATCTTTTCTAACTCAGTCGGCAAAGCTAGTTGATATGCTACTGGCCATATTCTTTCATTAATCTTGTACAGCCTGATGAAATGTGGACTCAATTGTCCTTTACGACCAAATCGAAGGATTTTCTTCCACGGAGACACTTTCAAAAACACTTTGTCACTGATCTGAAATTTAATGTCTTTTCGTTTCAAATCCGCGTATGACTTCTTATGATTTGAGGCTGCCTTCAAATAGTCACGAATTACTTTCACTTTCTCTTCGGTTTCTCTAATCAAATCAACCCCGTGAATCTATTTCTCGCTAAGTTCAGTCCAGTACAATGGAGTTTGACATTTGCGACTATACAAAGCTTTGTACGGTGCCATCTTTATGCTCGATTGAAAGATGTTATTATACGCAAATTCAACCAGCAGCAAATATTCCTCCCAGTTACCTTTGAACTCTAAAACACAACATCTGAGCATATCCTCGAGAATCTGAATTACTCTCTCAAACTTACTGTCAATTTGTCGATGAAAAGTTGTACTGAAATTCAACTTCGTACCTAAAGCGTCTTGCAATTTCTTCCAAAATCGCAATGTTTGCTCTCAAAGCAAACAACTATTTCCTACTCAAAGCATCTGCAACCATATTTGCTTTCCCCGGATGATAATTGATCACTAACTCGTAGTCCTTCAATATCTCGAGCCATCTCCATTGTTGCAAATTCAAATCTTTCTAAGTCATAATATATTTTAAGCTTTTATGATCAGTAAATATGTGACATTTTTCACCGTACAAATGATGACGCCAAATCTTCAATGCAAATACAATAGCGTCCAACTCTAAATCGTGCGTCGGATAGTTCTTTTCATGCGATTTCAATTGTCTGGAGGTATAAGCTACAATTTTTCCCTTTTGCATCAATACGCAACCCAAACTATTCAATGACGCGTCGCTGTAAATCACAAATTCTTTACCCGATTCAGGTTGAACCAACACTGGTTCCTTAGTTAACAATGTTTTTAATTGATTGAAGCTTTATTGACATTTCTCAGACCATTCAAACTTTACATCTTTCTGTAGCAGTCTGGTCATTGGTGTAGTAATCATCGAGAATCCATTGACGAAACATCGATAGTAACTAGCCAATCCCAGAAAACTTCTAACCTCGGATACATTTCTAGGTGGTTTCCAATAAATAACTGCAGAAATCTTACTCGGATCAACTCGAATGCTATCTACCGATACAATGTCCCAAAAATCTGACTTCTCGGAGCCAAAACTCACATTTGCTGAATTTAGCATACAGTTGCTTATCTCTTAAGGTTTGCAACACAATTCTCAAATGCTCGGCATGCTCAGACTCATCTCATGAATAGATCAGAATGTCGTCAATGAACACAACAACAAATCTGTCTAAATACGGTCTAAAGATCTGATTTATCAAATCCATAAAAATGGCAGGAGCGTTAGTTAGCCCAAAAGGCATAACAAGGAATTCATAGTGTCTAAACCTCATTCTAAACGCAGTCTTAGGCACATCTGAGTCTTTAACTCGCAATTGATAATAACCCGATCTCAAATCAATCTTCGAAAACACTGTTGCACCTTTCAATTGATCAAACAAATCGTCTATTCTTGGCAGCGGATACTTATTTTTTATCATAACTTTGTTAAGCTGACGATAATCAATACACATTCTCATTGACCCTTCTTTCTTCTTTACGAACAATACAGGCGCACCCCAAGGCGAAAAACTCGGTCGTGCAAAACCTCTATCTGTTAACTCTTGCAACTAAGCTTTCAACTCTTTCAACTTTTTCGGAGCAATTCTGTATGGAGCTATAGATATCGGTGAAGTTCCCGGCACTAATTTAATAGTCAATTCAACCTCTCTAATAGGTGGCAACCCCGGTAATTTTTTAGGAAATACATATAGATATTCACAGGCAACTGGCACTGATTCAATCTTTGATTCAGACACTTTTGTATCCAAAACATAAGCAAGATAAGCCTCGTAACCTTTTCTCACACACCTCTGAGTTGACGTAGATGAAATCATAACAGGCAATTCATTTGATTCATTTGATCCAATCCGAAGAATTTTATTATTCTAACACTTCAATTCTATAATCTTTCGTCTACAGTTCACAACGGCATCATGTAAAGTCAACCAATCCATACCCAGAATCACATCGAACTCATCAAACAGTAAAAGTATCAAGTCAGCCGAAAAATAGTAACCCCGAGTCATTAAAGGACAGTTCTTGCATACTTTGTCAACTAGAACATACTTGCCTAAGGGGTTCGATACTTTAATCACAAACTCAGTAGACTCAATAGGTAAAATCTTATTAGACACCAAATTCATACATATATATGAATGATTCAATCCAGGATCAATTAATGCAATAACATTAGTGTCGTAAAGAGAAAATGTACTGGTAATAACATTTGGTGATGACACATATTCGCGAGCGCGAATAGCGTAAGCTGTAGCAGGTACTCTGGCCTTAGATCTCAATGTAGAATCTTTCGTTGCACCATGATTACTACTTGCATTTCCCGTATTTCTTGGCGGCCTCCCTCGAGTAGCTGTATTTCTTGATCTTACATTCTGAGATTTATCTTTTTCATTTAATTCAAGACAATTTCGGATAAAATGATCTCGCAAACCACAACTGTAACAAGCTCTATTATTATTTTGCACCCAACAATATCTAAAATGTCATCTTCCACACTATTGACACTCAGGTTTAATGTCTTTCACGTTGCCAACACTTGATATCGATGCAGCTTAAGCTTTAGGTGTAACACCCCTTACCCGTATTCGACGCCAGAACAGGATAGAAGGCATTACCAGATGTAAACACAAGCAAACGTACATTCCAAGTTGTAAATTTGGCACCAAATTAAAACTTTTTACATTCAATAATAAAGTCCCTATTACAAGCCTATGAGGCCCAAAACATGCTTTAGAAGCAGTTCGGGACTAAACCAAGAACTTTAGAAAATTTTACAACACTTATAGAATTTTTGCTAAAACAGGGTCCACATGCCCGTGTGGCTTAGGACACGCCCGTGTGGGCAGGCCGTGTGGTCACACACGCCCTTGTTCCTAACCCGTGTAACTCTCTATTTGTCACCCAAGAACAAAGTGAAGTCACACAGCCATGGCACATGCCTGTGTCTCGAGGCCGTGTCCTTCACACGACTGAGACACACAGTCGTGTCTCATGCATGTGTGCTTGATACTGAGCATTCTATTTTGCAACAATTTAGGTGTAGGGGACACACGGTCGGATCACACGCCCATGGGGCTGAACGTGTGTCACACACGGCCTAGACACACGCCCATATGTCTACCCATGTGGATAATACTAAGGCTATTTACCAAGCCATTTGCCACCCTTATTCACACATACACTTACCCCAATTCAAAGGCACAAAACAATACATACTTAGGCAACCAAAACATCCACATTCATGGTTAAAACATATCAGCTTTATATCTTTATCTAACATATTCACTACATTTATTAAGCCCTAAATCAAACGTACAAATCTCACATTCATTAGGCTTCATTCAATTACTATCTAGTTACCAAATTATACTCAAATTCCTTATCTCATCAATAGGTCACAATTCCAAACATTACACAATCATGCCATAAATCACATTTCCAAATACTTCACATTCACCAAGCATACCATGATCATATCACCATAGACATTGACACATATATGAATATACTTAGGCTTACAACCATGTTGCCACTATAAGCCAACTTACATGGCCAAATAGCAAAACCAGCCTTTGACGATTACAAGTCATTACATTGGCTAAAATCATATGACGCATATAACAAAATGACCAAGTCCCTATACATGCCATAACTCAAAACACTTGAATTTATCAATACCCAAAATGATAGCTTGATAGTGTGATAGGATCTCTGGTGATCTCCAACCCAAGCTAGCTTGATGACACTATAAAACATGGGAAAGGAAGGGGGTAAGCTATATAGCTTAGTAAGTCTATATGAACATAGTAAGCAACTCTTACCAATCATTTACAAAGTCTACCAATATAAACACAAAACAAAATAGTATAAATTGTTATAAACTTCATAGTTATAAATTATTCAGTTACATTATTTGCTATATCAATTTACAAGGATAATTTAACATGTCTTAACTTTAGCCTAACAACCGTAAACTCTCCATTATAATCGATTACCACAATCAACCAATCATTTCAAACCTCATAATAAACATACACATTAATTATGAGTATTCACTTTTCAAGCATATGTTTTAACATCTTTCACTTGTTTAAAGCTCATATCTTCCTATACTTCCATAATCATTTCAATAGGCAATTATGCCAATATTTGCTTTTTTTGATATCAGATAAACCACAGTTTTTGTGAATATAACATGCTATATCATAACTCAATTTTTGGCCCAAAAGCCAATTACATAATCGCCAACCGAATTTACCATGTATTTCATACATCACAAGTATAGACTAATAATCACAAAGCTTTCATAAAACATTCTCATGGAAATCATGAACTCACGATATCAAGAAGTCAATGCTTATAAACTTATGTACATACCTGTACAAATTCGTAACACTTACATGCTATTTCTCTTCTTTAACATACCCATTGAATTTCCCGTTGAACCACTTGGAATACTAAAGGATACTCGGGAATCTCGTACACTCAGTACCGTATCAATGTCATATCCCAGATATGGACTTACATGTAATCTTGTATCGATGCCAATAGCCCAGTTATGGTCTTACACGAAGTCTCATATCGATGCCATATCCCAAATATAGTCTTACACGAAATCTCATATAGATGCCATATCCCAGATATGGTCTTAAACGTAATCTCAGTAACCCTAATGTCATGACATTTGTATCCTATCTATTCCCAAGGTTCAACTGGGACTTTTTCTATATCGAATCTTTGTCGGTCATTTCCATAGTATCGTACTCAATAACAGTCCCATTTCATTTCAATAATATAGCATTTACCATAATTATATCAATTAAGCATTTATACATATATAATTTAATGCTTATTAAACATACGAACTTACCTCGGCATAAAAATGACGAAAAGAGTCTAACTGTCAAATACTTGGTTTTCCCCCATTCTAGTTCCAAACCTCATTTTTCTTGATCTATAATATCATATTTAACTTATTTAATCATTATACTATTCAAATCAGCCCAAAATCACATTATGGCAAAAATTACATTTTTGCCCTTAAAGTTTCACATTTTTACATTTTAGTCTCTAGGCTCGTAAAATGAAATGTACTCAATTTCTTCAACACCCATGCCTAGCCGAACCTTATACATGCTTATAACAGCCCACATTTTTCTTTTATTCGCATTTTAATACCCATTTCACAACTTTTTACAAATAGGTCCTTTTTAGGCATTTTCATCGAAAATCACTTAGCAAAAGTCGCTTATCAAACAACTAACATGCATTTTCTACCATTAAACATCAAAATACACAAATATCCATCATGGGTAAAATTTTAGACCTTGTTTATTTCTTAAATTAGTGGTAGAAATAGATAGATCATGTTACGAGGATTTCAAAAACATAAAAATCATTAAAACGGGGCTAGAACGGACTTACAATCGAGCTTGGAAGCTCGAAAAACCCAAGCCATGGTTTCCCCTTGTAAAATTTGGCCATGGGAGGAATATGGACAAAAATTGGCTTTTAATTTGGTTTTTTTAATTCATTTAATTACCAAATTACCAAAATGCCCTTAATGAAAAAACTTTAAAACATACCTAACCATGTCCATTTTTGTCCAACAACTTAACCAATGGTCTAATTACAATTTAAGGACCTCCAATTTAAAATTTCATAGCAATTAGACACCTCTAGCATATAGAACTCAACTTTTGCACTTTTTACAATTGTAGACCATAAAAATATAATAAATATAAATTTTTCTACGTCGAATTTATGGTCCCGGAACCACTGTTCTGACTAGACCCAAAATTGGGCTGTTACATTAGGACTGGTGTATTGCTTTCCACGGTCTCTATTGAAATATCCCGCTGAAGTGGTCGATTGGTTAAAATAATTTCTTGATTTCTTTGATGAGGAATGATAAGGTTTACTCTTCGATCTCTTCCTCGAATCTCTAGCCTCTAATTTAGCTTACTTCTTTTCTCGGCTAAAGTCTTCGACTTTGCAAGCCCGGTCAACTAACATAACAAATTCTTTCAAATCTAATATCCTGACCAGAAGTTTAATATCTTCGTTTAACCCGTCAACAAACCGCTTGTACTTAATCTCTTCGATAGAAACATACTCCCGAGCATACTTGCTCAACCGTACAAATTCTCTCTCGTACTCGGTTACGGTCATGCAACCTTGTTTCAGTTCTCAAAACTCTTTATGCTTTTGATCCAGAAACCGTTGAGTGATGTATTTCTTTCGAAACTCTCTCTGAAAGAATTCCTAGGTGACTCTCTCCCTCGGCACCACCAATACTAATGTATTCCACCACTGATACACGGTATCTCTCAAAAAGGATATAGCACACTTCAAACATTCAGCTGGCATGCAAGAAAGCTCATCAAACACTCGAATCGTATTTTCAAGCCAAAACTCAGCTCTCTCAGGGTCATCATTAACATTAGCTCTGAACTCTTCAGCCCCGTGTTTACGGATCTTGTCAACTGGAGGCTTATTCAATCTTAAAAGCTTGACTCCTTGAGGAGCTACATGAACTGGTTGGAAATTAGGAGGGGTTAAGGTTGTTGAGCAGCCGGGTTCATACGAATGTATTGAGTGAATTATTCACTCATCATTTGGAAGAAGGCTTCTCTAGCCTCTCCTCCCTAGTTGCCCGTTACAGGTCTAGAATCAGACAACACTGTCCCTTTAGCAAGAGTGAGCACATTACTCTTAACCTCATCAGCTATAGCTCGATTGTGATCCATTTACTATATGAAAGCACATTAGAAAATGTCAAGAGTCATCACACTATAACAGTTTATATGTGGCATGTATAGCTAGACTCACACACACGCTATGTTAGTCCTAAAATCGACTAAACCATAGCTCTGATACCAATAAATGTAACGCCTCACCTGTATTCAACATTAGAGTAGGGTTACGGAGCATTACCAGACTTACAACACATTTATATATACTTTTTACATACATTTAAATCAATTCATACAATCATTATTCAATCTCAAACAATTTGTCCCTAATACGAACCTATGAGGCCCTAAACATACATTAGGAGTGGTTCAGGACTAAACTGATATCTCAACAAAACTTTCACAAAACTGAAAAAAAATTTCAAAACAAGGGACACACGCCCATGTGGCCAGGCCGTGTGAGACACACGGCCACCAAACATGTCCGTGTCACAAGCCGTGTGGACATTCAAAATGGGAGTACATGGCTATGTCCCAGCCCGTGTCCTACCCCATGTAACTCTCTGACTTGGGTCACACGGCCAACACACGCGCCCGTGTGGCTAGCCCATGTGCCCTAATAATGGCCACACATGCCCGTGTACCAGACCGTGTGTTAGGCCGTGCCAAACCTGTAGGGTATACTAACTTATGCCACACGACCAAGTCACATATGCCCGTGTATGAGGCTGTGTGGAGCATACTGCCTTGATTTAAATTTCAACACCAGGGGACACACGACCGTGTAACAAGACTGTATGTTACAAACGGCTGAGACATAGGCCCATGTCTCTGCCTGTGTGGATAAAAATAGGTTATTTACCAAGACAATTTGCCACTCAAATTTTGTGCATACCTATACAATTCAAATGGTACTCACTCATAGCAAAAATGGTCATCCAATTCAACCAAAATCAGGACTAAAACATACCATTTCAATTCCAACAATTAGCTTACTTACTATCTCATGTTTTACTCATTCAAATCATCTAATTAAACATTTTCCAAACATGCATCATCACACATCATCCACAAGCACTTAGCTTCTCAATTATCAACCACTTGATATCTATAATACCAACTATCCATAACATTGCAAACCAACCTTAAACACTTAATATAAACCATATGCACACTTATATATATACATAACCAAACTAGCCAAAATTAAGCCAAGTCTCATGGATATATATATATATGCAAACCAAAACATAACCATTTATAAGCCATCTCAAATGGCAAAACTCACTACCAAGATACATATCAAAATGACCATAATCCTATACATGTTATATGACCAAACCAAAAGCTCAAAAGTACCAAAGTGATGGTTAGATAGTGTGACGTAGTCTCTAATGATCCCTGAATCTGAGCTAGCTTTGAAATCACTATAAAACATGGGAAAAAAAATAAACAAAGTAGCTTTATAGCTTAGTAAGCTCGTATGTATTAAACTCAACTAATCATAAATATACAATTCATCAATTTGAAATTGTTAGTTCATAATTCATAAATACTAACAAACCTTCCACATGCTTAATCATATACTTATATGCAAACTTAATAGCTTCTTCAATTTAAAGCTCGTATGATTCATATACATACTTGAACAAATTCGTAACAAAATCATAATCAAAATAAAAAATATCGAGTAATCGAATTCTCGCACACTAAGTTGCATACATAGCCTAAGCTATCTTAAATCGCACACTAAGTGTCATACATAGCCAAAGCTATCTTGAATCACACACTAAGTGCCATACATAACCGAATTGTCGTCAAATATGACTGCAGTCTCGTATACACAATTTATGCAATATCAAAGCATTTAAAGCTTGTTTATAACAATGCTTATTACATGCAAACTTACCTCAGATGTTAAAACAACGAATTGAGTTGATTAGTCGATAACTTTATCTTTTCCCCGATCCAAATACGTATTTCTCCTTTCTTGATCTAAATATATTCAAAATTAACTTATTTTATCAACTATTTATTCAATTCAATCCAAAATATTCATTAAGGCTATTTTACACATTTGCCCCTAAACTTTCACATTTTTCACAATTTAGTCCTTATTTCATAAAATCACCAATTTATGACATTCCAAATATACCCATGCTAGCCAAATTACAATAATGCCCCTAGAAGCCCATATTTTTAATTTATTTTACATTTTAACCCCTAACTTTACATATTTCTCAATTTAATCCCTATTTTGCATTTTCACTAAAAATCACTTAACAAAACTTGTATATCTATCAAATAACATTCAAAATCTATCATAAAACTTCAAAAATCATACATATTCATCAATGGCATCATTCAAAATCTTTAACATTTTTGCAAAATAGTCCTGGGGCTAGCTAGTACTAGATGTAACGATCACAAAAACATAGAAATCATTAAAAACTGAGTCAAAAATAATACCTTAATAGCCAAATGAAATTGCCAAAATTTCAATCTTAAAATGGCTAGGTTTTTAGTTCTACAATCGGTGAAGGAATAATTAAAAGATGATAGTTTTAATTTGGTTTTATTTCATTAACCTTATTTAACAATTTACATATTTAAACTTAATTTATAAACATATAAATCATTTAATGGTTGTCCATACTTGTCCACTAACTTTTCAAATGGTTTAATTACCATTTAAGGCCACCATATTTAAAAACCAAAGCTATTTGACACTTTAAACCAATATAACATGCAGTTTACACTTTATGCGATTTAGTCCTTTTTATCAAATCAAGCATTCAAACGATAAAATTTCTTCACGAAACTTTCATACATACATGCTATCATTCTATAAACACTTTTAATAATATTAAAATAATTTTAAGACTTCAGATTTGTGGTCCAAAAACCATTGTTCTGATTTGACTAAAAACGGGATGTTACAACTGAATTATTATGTGTAACTAAAAATGAAGCAGGATTGTCGAAAGGGAAAGAAAAGGCGAGAGTCGACATCAAGTGATGTAAACTTTCATTTTGTATTTCTATGACTCGAAAATAATTTTAGTTAAAGTATATTCATGATATAATGCATTATATAATATTAAGGTAAGCTATTAATAGATATTGAGCTAAAAATGCTAAGGGTGAAAGTGAATATCAAGGCAAGGAACATATTGAATATAATAGAAAGTTGTATGAATTAATTGATACACGAAATTGAATATGAGTTGTGATAGTATATAATAAAGTATTTACCTAGTGGAATCCCTATACGTTGCCATGTTTGAAATATTGAGTTGCATTTGATAAGGCATACTAATAAATGATATGTTAGTACATGTGAAAGATGGTATGTTTTGGGTAATAGTTTAAATGCATTTAACTATATATGACTTGATAATTGAAACGTGAATTGGTATTAAAACTATTTATTAATTGAATATGAGTTGTGATAGTATATAATAAAGTATGTACCTAGTGGAATCCCTAAATGTTGCCATGTTTGAAATATTGAGTTGCATTTGATAAGGCATACTGATAGATGATATGTTAGTACATGTGAAAGATGGTATGTTTTGGGTAATAGTTTGAATGCATTTAACTATATATGACTTGATAATTGAAACATGAATTGGCATTAAAACTATTTATTAATTGGTTAAATATTTACATGTATTCTTGAAAAGGGATTATTTGCCTAAATGGATGATTGAAGTTGAAGTGGGTAAATAAGATGCATATAGTTCATTGTATGTGTATTAGATATGTTTTTGGAATGTTTATGTTAGTATGAATATGCCTTGAATGTTGGTACATTGAATCTTGAATATGGCTTGTATTTGGAATGGTCTATGTTATATACATAGGAGTTATTAGTGTGTTAGTTAAATATTAATAGTTGGTTTGAACTTGGCTAGTATATGCATTGTGATATGTTATTACATATATATGTATTATGACATGTCTTGGTCATAATTTGAGACCACATAAATAACGTTTGAATGGTTCATTTGAATGTGCAAATGGTATGTTTTGAACAAGGATGTGGCATGGTTGAAAGATGTTTTGATAAGCTTGAAAGCATAGACAACTAGTTGTATTTAAAACAAGTTGTTAAATGTGTTTTGGTATTAAATTAAGATATGTTCAATTGGTTGTTTTGATCAAAAGTAAATGATGTTGTAGTATGCATATTTGAATGGTTTTGTGTAGGAAATAAGGTGCATCTATGCATCGAATGAGTTTTGAAAAGATTGGCTTAAAATAGGTATCAAATAACATTTTACAAAAAACAGGACATAGTAGATTGTCTCTAGTATCGCGATACTACACCTTAGTTATCGCGATACTTATCTAATTCTAATCAATGTTAGATATTGTTCTTGATATCACAATATCAAGCTCTGGACATCACAATACCCCTTTCTACCATTTTGAAATAATTAAATCTAGTCATGTTTTAAATTCGAGTAAACAAAAGAGCTTTCGTAAGCTCAAATGATTTTCAGTTTAGATTGTATACTATAATGTGCATGTATGTATGATAAGAATCGATGAATAAATAAATTACTTTTGAGATTTTCATGTGATTGCTCTGGTAATAGTGTCTTGTAGCTCGTGTCTGACGACCGTGCAGGGTGAGGGGTGTTATAGTATTGAGCTTTTGTAAACTCGTATTAAACTTGAAATTGATTGTATATTGATTGAAACGAATGAATTAGGTGATATTAGAAGCGGTAAATTAGAAATAGGACTGATAAGGGTATGTTTGATATTGAAAATTTATTAAAATGTTATTATTATAAGTGTAATGAAATGTCTTTGTAGAGTGCCTTGAAGAGGGATGAGTTGATGTCAGTTCCATACACATAACATCTTTATATTGAGATGAAAGTTTTGGTAACTCTGAGCTACAAGTTTATGGTAGGCAAGTGGATATAGATATACATGTTTACTTAAGGTAGAACTTTTAATGTTAATATTACACCTTCTACCCGACTCGAATAATCGGATACAAATATTAGATGTTACCAAATATGAATACTTAACATAAATTTTTAAATTCATCTATGCATATTCCTTTTTCAACTTATTTCATATTATTATTGTAAAAGTTTTCTGAGCAAAAGAAAGAATGAAAACGTTCAAGAATACATCCAACTATTAAAATTAGTACATTACAACACAACAGTTTGTTAAAAATAGACTCTCTTGGTGTAGAGAACTAAACATCATACTCCTAAGATATGTTCTATATGTATAGTACCCTTGCTCATCGTTGCCCTGGCACAATCCTAACTTGGTCTCTCTTGGTGAACTCATTTAAATTGCCCCACCTAAAACATGAGCAAAACACTTATAAGTTCACATTCATTTAGTGAGTTTGAATACAAAATACCTTGGAACCTTTGTAGTTGAACTCTTCTTCAGACTTTGGATTACTATTCTGTCTTTGGTGAATACATTCACAATATCAGATATATATACCTATATGCCAAGTACCATACTTAACATATCGACTCTTACATCATTACTTGGTTGACTCAAAGCCTTACCAGATGATTTCTACTCTCTTTTAACGAAGGTACTTATTAGAAGAATATCTATACATAACCCACTTTCAAAGGATTTTCTCATTAATCTTATACTACACATTTCCCAGATTGGTTATTCACAGATACTATTTCTTTACAACTATGTACTAATTAATCTTGCATTTGGCAGAATCCCATACTGAGTTGGACACCTATCAGACTACTAGTCAGATCATACCCTGAATCAAATTAGAAACAAGCTCATACTAATAATGAAATGCTCCAGATGGTTAAGAAGAATCTCAAATGTCTATGTTACATAACGCAAGAAAGACCAATATAACCAATGACTCAAATTCCAATTAACCTTAGAATAAGACATAATATTGTTTATATATATGGTGCTTACCAGATAATTCAGACTTGGACCCTTCATAGTGTTGACAACCTTAGACCTACAAACACTTGTACCTTTCATAACTAAGAATATGCCTATATCTTATACTGGCAAACTACTATGGTTGACTCCCTCTTTAGGAATAATAATACATGTGACACCCCAAACCCGACTAGGACAAGCCAACCCAAATTTGAAGCATTACATTAGCCACCGAAGCGACTCTCTAGCTATCGAGTACTCCCCAAGCCTTTTTTACCTTGTATTCTATAATGTCATCCAACTCGATTCAGTTTTTCAATTTCCCAAAATAAACTTTAATATTTACATACTAAATAATTTTCTTATCTCAATTTTACTCCAGTAAAATTTTGACGATTTTAACCTCTGGTAAAATTTTTGACAATTTTACCCTCGATAAAATTTTGAGAAAATTTGTTCAATATGAAACAACTCAACATGTTCACTATGACCGAATGATTTATTTTCATTTTTGGGCTTCAAAACAGTCCAAAAACATAAACTCATTCTTCCATTATTTTTTAAATAATCATATATAGGATTGCAATTTTCTAGTTTCAATTCTATTTCCATTTTTGGAAACCTACATTCATTTCCAAATGATTCCATTTCTTTATTTCGGAGAAAACCATATCATTCCTGAAATTTTCCCATTTCTCTTTTTACATTAATTTTATTTATTTTTATTCAAACATGCAATTCATTTCTAGTTTCAACAAGCTAGCGGAGGGATCGATTGAGCATATGAAGTTGAGGCTCAAATTTTTATAATTAAGTTCTATCTTTTCTCCTATTAATTATTAACTCATTTAGTCACGAAATCATTCCATTATGGTATCATGACTGAGCTCTCCCCAACAACATACCATTACGAAGTAACTACTTAATACTCATCCAATGACCTTATCATTAGTGTGTTAACCTTATAGGATATCCTTGACCTCCTTAGGATAATATTCATTATCCTAATAAAATTCTATTTTATCTCATTTCAACTATTACATCTTTCTTCATTAAAAGTCATTGACTATCAATTAGTAATCAAGTCATCAATCACAAAGACAGACAACCCGTGGCTATGTTTACTTTTCATCAACCATGTAATGCAATGAGAGGATATCATTTACCCATGATTTGGGCTATGAATTCCTCTTTTGTGAATGACACTACATACTAAAGAAGTCATACACCCAATGCACCAGCTTTCGATTCCCTATCTATTTAAACTCAGGTTTTTATTTACATCAAAGTGTACAAGTCACGCATACATAATCTGCCATTGACTCAGTATTTAGGTATGCCACACTATGAACATCACAAGTGAATAAATCCATAACTGGATTCAGGATCAATTCTGCTTGAGTCCTGCCCAATGTACTATCAATCTAGTAGGTCAAATCTATGTCTCTATCTTCTAGGAGTCATCCACTCCAATGCCCAAGACAAGGGCCAATTGGACTTGATAGATGACATATTAGTTTTTCAATCGATTTTCTCATTTCTGATTAGACTAAGGAAATATTTAGGTTCGTCTAATAATACAAGTTGCCTTTTTGTACTATGATCCGACCACATAATACTGCTTAGTATTAGTTAAACATTTAGACAACCAATGAGAAACATTTGCTTCCATTTTTCTTTGCATGCAAAAAACATGTGAGGGAAATTATACAAAGTATATTGATGTAATCAATGAATTTGTTTTATTAACCAATCTGTTCCAAAAAAATTATAAGTGTATATTGACGAAAATACTATACATAGGGCACTAGATCCAACAGTCTCCAACTTGCCCTAGTGAAGTAGATGAGTCATGTTTCACATTCTTGTGCCCCTCCACACGTTTCCCAAAGAGATCTCTAGCTATAAATGTCTTGACTAAACAAATATCCAAAGTTTGTCCTTATATGCAATCTTTGAATATGTCTACTGGTCCGTCAAACACTACTGTCTCCCTTATGTGTTTTATCCTTTTGTGATTAGCTTGAGTTTAGCTATATCTATACTATTATAGTACCATAGATTTTCCATACCTCATATTCAACCCTCCATAGTGAAGTTAGTAGTGCAACCCTGCTTGACTATTGTTCACACTATAGACTACCATCTATGACAAAAACACAACCTATTGTCGATTTCCTCGAATCTCGACATATAATAGAAGTCAAAATCAATATATTCGATAGGAGTGATATCTCATCTGGATTACACAGGCATATAATCCCTCATTCTCCATAAATACTTCAGTATATGCTTAATTGCTTGCCAGTGTCTTGGTCCTGGATTCACCTAATATCGACTTACCAACCTCACTGCAAAATAGACATTTAAGAGTATGCATAGCGTAACATACATGATACTTCCTACTACCAAGGCATAAGGAACCTTTCTCATATTCTTTTTTTTCTCCCGCTGTCTTAAGACAGTCTTCTAAAAAGAGTTGAAATTTCGATACAAAGGGTTGATTTCCCTTCTTCGAATTAGCCATTGCATAACACTCCAATATCTTGTCTGTAACACCCATGTAGCATGCAAAAGTTTGATTATCATATCGACCAAAGTATAAGAACCTTATTCACAAGTGAGCTATAAAAAGAATTCATTTAAAATCACTAGAGTGGTACATCACGTATACACATATATTAACATCAATTTCGATATTCATCCATTTACTGTAATAATGAATCCAACAGAAATTTTTCTCTACATGACAAACTTCTATCAACTCTTGCATGAATATTATCAATTATACACAAACGGCCGAACCACAATTTTTTTATCACTTACATAGATACTTAATTATGCTTCCAAAACTATTACTATGATTTTGTATTATGATACCATAGACATATTCATTAAACAAAATTTACATATATATAAAAACTTCACATTAGATTACATATAAAACCGAGTCTAATTATATATATATATATTTATATGCATCAAGCCATTTTCGCATGGCTTCTAGTACATAACAAAAATATACACTTAAAACATATATTCAAGCCTATACATGCCGTAATGTTCACCTATGCAACTAAGAAAAGATACCAAAATGTTTCACGCGGGCGTGATGACTTTGACGATGATCCAAACACGCAAAATGGGTCAGGGAAATCTATGTGGAGAGCAACAAAACACAAAAAAAAATATAATGAGTATTCAACCCAGTAAGTCATAAGTAATTTTACACATACCATTGATATAAGAATAAAAAAATATATACAAAATTCACCTATTTCGGTCATGCCGAATTATGTTACAATCACGTAAGTTACTAACCTAACCGCGGGCCAAGAATGGCTATCAATCATCTATCAAACAACCAAATGACTTTAAAGCTTCACTCAATATATAAAACAATGTCAACTCTTATACATACATGCATATTCATTTTATGCCTCATTTTGATATCTCAAATAATAGTACAAACACCATGTGTCTTCCATATACTACTTAGACCATTAATCACATTCGCACACATAGTGCACAAAGATTTTTCGCACACATAGTGCCAAGATATACCGCACACTTAGTGCCTCAAAAACTCAATCATGAACTAGCATTCAATTCAGCACACATAGTGCCCTTCAACTTCGCACACATAGTGCTAGTATCGATTCCTTATAATAAGACAATTTAATTAACTTAATTTGCATATACAGCGACAAGTATAAATGCATATATATATGAGTATATAATCAATCTCATAAAAAAAAAACTTATGGACTTACCTTATAGTTCGAAATGATTTCCAATCGCCTATTCAAATTTCTTTGTTTTTGCCTTTGCTTGTCTCCCCTCCTTTGGGTTCTTGAGCTAGAATAAATGAATTTAACAGTTTAATTACCTTGCTAGTTAATTATATCCCACACTATTAAACTTTCACATCACAAAAAAAATGACACAACACTTATGCTTTTATCGAAATTAACCATTCGGCTATTGACCACTTAATATTCAATCACTATCAATAACCAATCAATACTTCAATGAAATACACCTATATACATATATATATATATATATCTTTATGGCAACCACACCTTGTTAAAATACTCACCTATACAAATTTAATGATTTCCTCATCATCTTATAACTATCCTTGTTCAATACATTAAACCTTCAACTAATGCTTATATAGGGTCTCAAGGCCGAATGCATTATTACAACTAGAATAACGATTGTTCATCATTTTGTCATTTAACACCTAGTTCCACTTCACAACCATTTTGACCGTGTACTTCTAAATTAGCAAAAGCTTTCCATTTATTCGTACCATCATTTAGATATTATCTAGTTCATCTATTTCTAGTTCTATAAGTTCAACATTTTTAATGCTCATTACAACTACTCTCATGGTCTAAATTTAAAGATCGGCAAACACACATATTTCAACTCTCTTAGCCGAATTCTCCACAATACTTAGACTAGAGTATGCACATTAAACTTAATTTTTTTTTTTTTTTTTTTTTTTGCATTTCAACTAATCTAGCATGAAACATTCGGCCTTAACAAAGTATTATTTTTCCTACCATGACAATTTAAATCAATTGAACATTCAATTTAAACACCATATAACCGAATACCTAAGTATTATCCAATTATAAATTCAACAATTTCACATCATTCTATCATCTAATTCTTCAACAATGCATGAAAACAATCACTAATCCTAGCATTTTGGATACACGGCTTAGTGCCTAATCACTACAAAAAAAATTAAATCTTCCTTAACATTACCAAAATACATTTACAATTTAACTTAAACATGTAAGAAGATATAACTAATACTTCAAAACTCACCTCCCATTAGCAAGTAGAAAATGCCGAATTGCCTTAGTGAGAATTTCCTATTTTTTTTCTCTTTTGTTTCGGTTCTTGGAGGTAGAAAAAGATGAACATATCCCTCTTTCCTTAATTTTTTTTATTTGGTCATTTATTTTATTATTATTATTATTATAATCATTTTATAACCAAATATTATAATTAATTAGACTTAGTGGAGAGCCATCATCACTTGGCCGGCCACTTAGTGAGATTTGGGCAATTTGACATGCAAACCCAAACTCTCTCACTTTGTAATTATTTGGTCTTTACAATTTACCTATCATATTTCCTACGTTTCTCAACTAAGTCCTTCTAACAAAAATTCACATTCATAAGTCTAAATTAAAACATTAAATTTTTCACACATGCACTAATACACATAGAGAATATGCAACTAGATTTTAAATAAATTTTTATGACCCGGTTTTATGGTCCCGAACCACATTTTGACTAGGGTCGAATTAGAGCTGTCACATTGTCTATGTATGAAGCTTGAGACAGTGTTATCACATTGTTCTTTCGATCCTTTAAGATTCAAATACCTAGAACTAAGTTAGCTTTTCCCAAGTCCTTCATGATAAACTGTTAAGTTAACCACAGTTTAATCGATGACAATGCCCTTACATCAATTCCAATGAGTAGAATATCATTGACATATAAAACGATAAAGATCATCTTTCCATCCCCTAAATGTTTGTAAACACAAGGTTCATCTACGTTTTGCTCAAATCTAAAAGTCTTGATCGCTTGATCAAATATCTGATTCGATAAACAGGATGTTTGCTTAAGTCCATAGTTAAATCTAAGTAGTTTGCAAACTTTTTCCTCGTTTCCTTTAGCTATATATCTGGTGGGTTGCATCATGTAGATGCTTTCATGTAAATGCTTTCATCAAGATAGGCATTAAAATTTTTTGTCTTAACATCCATTTGCTAGAACTCATAATCGAAAGCCGTCGTAATGGATAGCAATATGTGGATTAACTTTAAGCATGACAACCGAAAAGAATGTTTCTTCATAATCGATACCTTCTTTTTTAGAATAACCTTTTGTTACAAGTCTGACTTTATAAGTTTCTACTTTTCCATCAGGATTTCTTTTCCTCTTATAGATCTTCTTACACCATATGGGTTATTTCCCTTTCAGTAAGTGTACAAGTTCCCATACTGAGTTGGAATACATAGAGTCCATCTAAGCTTTCATAACTATTTCCTAGAGCTTGGAATCAAAATTCTGCATCGCTTCGTCATATGTGAGTGGGCCATTTCTTCTTATTCGGTAGACTTAGTGTTAAAAACACTTATGTCAAATTGGAACAACTCAGGCCTACGAGATACTCTCCCACTATGACGAGGCTCCCTATGCTGCTAACCGTTTGCAGGTCTACCGTCTGTGACCCCTCCAATCTTTCTTGGGAATTGAACCTACTGTGGTTTACCCGAGTTTCTTCCAGTGTATTTCCTGACTTTTACAAGAAGAGCAATCATTTTAAGTTCTATCTTTCTCATTCGAGTGTACGAATTTGGAAGAATTGTGTTAATATTGGGAGCGACATCCACTTTCAATTATACCGATCAGGGTGAAATCGCTTTTAAGGCAGTAGTTCTTCCACAGCACAATAATTGCTTTATTTATTTACACTTAATTTGATTTCTTGTTAGTGCTAACTGTTTTGTTTGCAGTAGTATATTTCCAACAGTAGATCCATTGCCCAATGTTGCCCCTTCACTATAGGCGGATGACTATGGTAGAGTAATTAGATTATAATTTTCTTACTATTTTATTTTTTTTGAACCCAAAAAAAATCTTAAGAGACGAGTGACCAAAACAAATCAATCTCAATAAAGCTAGTGAGCCGTCTGTAATATGTCATAATTTTGTGATAATTTTTTTCAAAATACTAATAATTAGGTGAAGTCAAATTTTAATTTAGAATAAACACTATGGGGGACTAGTACAACTACCCCTTGCATTTGTTTTCTTGTTCCAAATTAACTGTATTTAACAACATCAGTCACCAATTGATTAAAAAGGGACATTATTTTTTTCTAATTTTTCCTTCACGTTGTTGAGGATCATCCAAAATGTAAATAATTTAGAACCATAATAATATTGGTAAAGAATAAGTGGGTGAGAATAGCCTGACTTTTCCATCATTCTCCTGTTCACTCTCTTTAATTAGAATAAAAATGTAATGGAAAAGGAATAATTTACATATATTATGATAAAGTAAGACTAGATGTGTAGCAATGAAGAAAATATTAACAATTGTATTCTCATTTCTTAATGACCAGCACGGCAGTTCCCCACTAGTCAATATCCAAAGAAGGGACACTGAACCGAGATGATCTTTAGGCATTATTAGTTAAAAGGCAAAGGCTTGTTTAGCCTTGAGGCAAAGCCTTCAATTTCACTAGTCAACACCAACCATTTTTGACGAACCCTCACCCTTTTAAACACCAACCCTGGAATTCCCCCTAACAAACCCAAAAAATATGAAGGTCCAAGTCTTAGAAACTGCTCTCATCCGCCCCTCCACCGCACCTTTCACTCACGATCACACCCTCCCCCTCTCTCACCTAGATAATGACCACTCCCTCAACGTCACCTTCCGTTACCTGCGAGCTTACGTCAACAGCGACACCACCGGTCGTGACCCTTTCCAGGTCATCTCCTCCGCCATCTCCGCCGCTCTCCACCACTATTATCCTCTGGCTGGATCTCTCCGCCGTTCCAGCAACGGTAGGTATGAGCTTTTCTGTCAGTTGGACCAAAGCCTACCGCTCGTCAGTGCCAGCGTGGACTGCACATTGGAGTCTGTAAATCACCTTGATGACCCTGATATGAATTCGGTTGAACAACTGGTTCCCGACCCAAGCCCGGAAGACACGTTGGTCAACCCCTGTACTTTACAGCTAACGGTGTTCAAATGTGGTGGGTTTACTCTTGGGGCGGCTATACACAATGCTTTATGCGATGGGCTTGGTGCGACCCAGTTTTTCTGTATAGCAGCTGATATCGCACGTGGGGTGGACAAAGTAAAATATCAACCGGTTTGGGATCGGTCCACTCTGTTGGGTCCAAGAAACCCACCGAAAGTTGAAGCCCCAGTTCTTGAGTTCCTAAGCTTGGAGAAAGGTTTTAATCCTTACAAACAGGATATCGGACATGTTGAAAGGGAGTGCTTTTATGTGGAAGATGAATGCTTGGACCAGCTCAAGGCTTTGCTTTTTGAACAAAGTGGTCTGGGTTTAACCACTTTTGAAATCTTAGGTGCATATATTTGGCGAGCCAAGTAAGTTAAAAAAAGTTTGCTATAATTAAATTCACATAATGTGTAAGCAATGGAAGTGTTTTTGACCTGGTCTTCATTGTTGATATAAACAGGGTGAAAGCCTCAAAGATTCCAGGCGAGGAGACGGTGAAGTTTTCATATTTGATGAACATCCGCAAAGTGGTAAAGCCAGCGTTGCCTGCAGGCTACTGGGGCAACGGCTGCGTTGCAATGTACGCCAAGGTCAGTGCCAAGGACCTAATCGAGCAACCTTTGTGGAAAACGGCAGAACTGATCAAGAAGAGCAAAAGCAATGCCAGTGACGAGTACGTGCGTTCTTTCATTGACTTACAAGAACTGCACTATGAAGACGGCATCACGGCTGGGAAAGGGGTGAGTGGGTTCACTGATTGGCGACATTTGGGCCATTCGGCTGTAGATTTTGGTTGGGGAGGTCCCATGACAGTGTTGCCACTTTCAACCAATTTCCTTGGGAGTATGGAGCCATGCTTTTTCCTGCCTTATGCTTCATCAAATACAGGGAAGAATAAAGGATTTAAAGTGTTGGTGAGCTTGCGTGAGAGTGCCATAGCTGATTTTAGAGAAGAGATGGAGAAATTTAGTAGTAAAGAATTTAGTAAACTTTGAGCTGTTTCCAGATATCTGAGTCCTGCTAGCAGAGCTGTCTTGTTGCTTATTTGGCTAATAATAATAATAATAATAATAATTTGTTCTTGTTCTAATTGTTTGAAGGAAGAGTAAAACAAAGGGAAGATTGACATGAATGAACAGTCTCGTTTATAATTTATGATGGACTATTTACTTTTCGAGATGCCATTGATGCACAAGTTACGTTGACTAAATTTTTTCTATGATGCATAGTTTGATTATTTGTCCACAAGTCCAGGAAACTTGAACTTGGGACTCTGTTCCAGGAAAGCAGGTGGTCGCTGGTAGACCACTGAAGCAGCTCTTATCAAAATACCAGCAGTTAAACCCCAAATTAAATACCTCTTATTCTCGATTTCATAGTCGAAGAAGTGAAGAAGATACTTCTCTCCCATCCATTCTCTCTCTTCTGCGCTTCGATTTTCATCCTGAACCCAGCAATTCATTCATACAACGGATTAAAAAAGAGAGTAAAACAAGTATGTGAGTAGGAGTTGGAAGAGACAAACCTTAATGAACATTTCCAGTGGAGCATCGAATACTGCATCCACTTCAGCAGGATTCGGAGCAGGCTTGAATGCCTTTCTGTCGTTAAGTACACCGATAACAGGAACTACTCTTAGGAGATGCTGCATGGAAAACCAATAAGTTTTAAACAAGCTGAAAGCCAATACAGTATATGGCACGAATTTCAGCTATACTATGTACCTTGCTATGCACTGTAACCCAAAAGATTGAGAAAGGTACATTACATTATATTTTATAACCAAAAAATCTAAACACAACTCATCATTCTAACATTTCCATCACAAGGTCCATGACCTGTTGATAGTTGTCAGATCAAACTTCAAGATTATATCGATATTGATTTTCAAACAAAAAGTACCCTGTTCTAGTATTCTCCATATAGAACTTGTTCATTAATCCATCTTAACATATATATATAAACCATGTCCATATAGTTTTTAATGACATTTTAAATACCAATGGGGACAATTAAACAAGCTGAAACATGTTCAACATTTTATATTGAAACACTCATGTGTAAAGAATGGAGGATCTTTGGATCAATAGCACACAGTACTCACCATATTATTCATCTACATATCAAGTAACTAGCATTATACATAGACATAACAGTCCACATCAACAAACATACTTGTACAATTGTCTATTTTAAGGTAAAACAAAGTATATATGCTTAAAGATTATTATTCCAATCCAAGGACCACAAAAGTCGTTTCTCAGTCAACTGGTTCATGTAGAAGAATTCAGATTATTTCATATCATCAACAGAAAGAACCAGCAACAGTCAATCTCACATTTGATAGCACCTTATAGGATTATACGACTTAGGTTGGTAGAGCAATTTCAATTACTTGATAATGAGAAAAGCTATTAAATAACCATGATAGAAATCATGCTTGGATCAGGTAGGTAGCTCATATAAACTAAATCACACCTTTCTTTATGCCAGTGTACCAGCTTTCACTCTCTTCTAAGGGTTTTCTTTTTGTTTTGTTTCTGTAAAGTTTATAGCATTAGTACCAGTTATCCCCATCTTGTGTCACCCCTTGCCAAACACAGCCATGAGTTTCACATTTTTACAGATAGAGAAGGTGTCCGAAGGGAAACTCAGAGAATTTTAGAGTAGGCATAGACAAACAGATTATCCATTCATGATGCCAAGTGATAATTTTGCTGTACACCTTACAGTCTATCTCACATTGCATAGACTCTTCTTTGCTTTTGTGCTAAGTTTTAGATATCAAGTTTAAAACATAGAAGCCCACAATACCCTCCAACAAGAAATTAATTCTAAACTTCCAACAATATTACTATAGATATATAGAACAGAAAATGTCACAATCATCCAAATGAGAACTGAACTGATTCAAATCAGACTAATGCCATTTACCATGTATATGAATGGTTAATGAAGATACTAAAAAAGCCTAATGTTATGTTGGGAACATCATTTTGAAATTTTCTATTTGGATTTCATTTGCTAAATAAATCTTAAAAATGAAATGCATACATTATGACTAAATTAGATGGGTTCAATCTAATATATATTCAGAAAATATAAAAAGCATAAATATATTGAATTCCTAAATTCCTTAGGAAATTCGAATTCACTATTAAATGCACATCCAACAAATCCATGGATTTGAGAATCATGAAAGCAGCTTTTCTATATGTTATCACTCAATTTACAGTATTTTTGAAATCCAAGTTCCAAAATGCTACCTAAAAGAAAAATTTTAATACCTTAGACAAAAATGGTTCAAGAACAGTTATAACATTGACAAGTGAAGGGTCCAACCCAATCTCTTCCTTAGCCTCTCTAGTTGCTGTATCACCATCATCTTTGTCCCCCTCATCTGCTTTCCCACCAGGCAATGAAACTTCCCCTGCAGCAAACCACCGAAGACACTAAGTCAAACAATTAAGTCTACATCTGGTAGCCACACGGGAAAAATAAGAAACCGAAACCACAATCTTATACACGTCAAATTTAAAGTGACTGTTAGACTTAACTGAACCTAAAGCAACTAATGCAACTGAACTGAAACACCCACACTTTCTTAGGAAACACAAAAATGATATTGTCCGACATATATTCATTCCTCTTTCTAGTCTTCCCTAAAGCCATCGAATATAACTCAATCAAGGACACAACTTCTTGATTTCATTAGTTGGTTGCTAACACTCAAAAAGGAAAAGGTACTGCAATGAGCCTTCCATTCATAGAAGATGGAAAATTAGAACTCAAATGATAGAGGATGGGCATCTTTAAAAGGATACTTTTTTCTCTTTGGCTTGAATTTTCTTACGAACCAAACAAGGGGTATTTAAAAATCATCATTCCCTTCCCAAGAAAAAGTAAAATTTTCATGCCTCAAAATCTCCCATCAAATAATCAAAAGCTGATCCCACAGCCTTTATCCCAGGTGAGTAGACAATTCAAGGAAACAAAAAACAAACATTTCAATTTTGTTAATTATTTTGAGACCGTTAGTTTTATGTTCTCTGTTATTGCTGCTGGATTGCCCTTGTATCGCATGATCATATATGACCAAAAAAAAAAAAAGAAACATTTCATCTAACCATTAACTTTCCAAACATTAATCAAACAAAAGAGAAGGAAACTGACCCGAATGAGTAGATAATCTGGAAGACCTTTTGGTCAAAATGACACGCAAATCCCCAGCATCCCCTTCAAAGAGACAGATCAAAACAGCAGCTCTTTTGGATCTAAACTTTTCTGGGTTTTGAGCCACTCGGGTAACGGATTCTTGAAAACCCACTTGGGAAACAAATTTCCCGGCGGCTTCCTCGATGATTCGCTCCTCGTTGTCATCCCAGGAACAAGGTGGAGGCTTATAATGGCGCAGCTGCTGGGCTAACACTGAGAATCTCTTTGATTGAACTCCACAGTAGAAAGATGATGAAGCCATTACGTTAACAAATGGTGGAGAAAATAAAGGTAATCTCTTTAGAATTGACATGAATCCAGGTTTTGCATGGTACAACCAAATTCGTATAACGAGAAGAAAAGGAAATAATGATTCTCTCCTCCTTTTTTCTTTTTTTTTTCTGTGAAGGTTAGGCAGAAATAAAATTGGGTGAATTAACCAAAAATACTTATTTTTAACCATAATTACGGGGTCGATTTTGGCTAAATTTACTTAATTAGGCCAATTTTTAAAAAAATTTGTCCCCTTCAACGCATTTTTAGTGGATATTTCAAAAAAATATTTCTAACTAAAATTGTTTTTAACTTTAACTAGATGATTAAATATTAGTACTTTTATTTTATGTATTAGATTTGATTATTTTTCTACTCATGTTACTTCAAACTTTTTAAAATTTTAATTAATTTTTTAATATATTAGTTTTTTGGTTAGATGATTAGGTAATTGTAATTACATCATTGAGTCTTAATTTTGATTATTCTACTATTCATATTTGTATTTTTTATTTCATATTGCTTTAAGCTTTTTAATTTTTAATTAATATTTTTTAACATATTAGTTCTTTTGTTAGATAGTTGTAATTACATCTTTGAGTCTTGAGTTTAGAGGCAAATCTAGAGGAGTTGGCAAGGGGCTCGACCCTCCTAAAATAAAAAATTACTATTTAGGCTCTTAATTTTTTTAAAATTTTAAATTAGTAAATATAAAATTATACTTTGGCCCCCTAAAATTATAAAAATTTGATTTAATCTTTTAAAAATTATAAAGATATAGACTATAAAAAATTAAAATTTCCTTTGGGCCCCTTAAAAAATTATTCTGGCTTCGCCCCTGCTTGAGTTCGATTCTTCTACTACTCACATTTGTATTTTTTATTTCATATTGCTTCAAGCTTTCTTTTTTTATTAATATTTTTAACATATTATCTTATTTTGTTGATGGTTAGATAATTGATATTACATTCTTAAGTTCGAGGTTCCATTATTTTTATAAGCATATTAATATATTTTTATTTTCATATTGTTTCAAGTTTTTTTTATTTTTAATTAATGTTATGATGGTATTTTTTAATTATTTTTATTTTTAATTAATATATTTTTTAATTATTTTTATAAGCATAAATTAAATAATTATCGTAAATATCATTAATTGAAAGAAAAATACTATTATGCTTATAAAAATAATTAAAAATAAAATTAATTAAAAAATACCATCAAAACATTAATTTAAAATAAAAAAGCTTGAAACGATATAAAATAAAAAATACATTTATATGCTTATAAAAATAATGGAACCTTAGACTCAATGATGTAATTGTAATTATCTAACCACGAAATGAGTTAATATGTTAAAAATATTAATTGAAAAAAAAAACCTACATGAAATAAAAAATACAAATGTGAATAGTATAAGAATCAAACATGAGACTCAAAGATGTAATTGCAACTATCTAACAATCTAACAAAAGTACTAATATGTTAAAAAAACATTAATTAAAAATTCAAAAAGCTTAAAGCAATGTGAAATAAAAAAAGTACAAATATGAGTAAGATATGAACCGAATTCGAGACTCAAGGATATAATTTCAACTATCTAACCAAAGAACTAATATGTTAAAAAATTATTTAAAAATTTAAAAAGCTTGAAGCAATATGAAATAAAAAATACAAATGTAAGTAGGAGAGGAATCAAACTCAGGACTCAATGATAAAAACACTAACATTTAACTATTTAGGCAAAGCTAAAAGCACATCCAATTAGAAGTGCTTTCCTACCATATCTTCTGAAAACGCATTCAGCTGGACGTGTTTTCCCAAAATTGACCTAATATTGTAATTATGGTTAAAAATCAACATTTTTGGGTAATTCACCATTAGAAGGGTTTTGAATACGCTAAGGTTTATTTAACATCCATTAATTTGTGGGTTAATTAGCCAAAAAGGCTGATTTTAAATGTTAATTATGGATGTAGGCCATTTTTTCTCAAATTTAGGAAAATAGGTCAATTTTGGGGAGTGAAACAGAAAATGTCTCCTACTGGACGCGTTTTCAGCGTCCTTGCTGCCACCTCAGCTGAAAATGCATCTTGTTGAACACGTTTTTTCAAACAACTACTTTTTTTTTCTAACAGCTAGTTTATTTGCTATATCAACCCAACTAATTTTCTTTCTTTTGCATTCAAATCCTATTTAGTTCTCAATTTTTCATTGAAATTTTCTTAAGTTCTTGTTCTTTTAATTTTATATTTCGTAATTTCTTTGATTTGATTTGATTTTTATAATTTTAAAAAATTCAATGTCGCTTATTCATTTGAATGACAAACATTTCCGGTGTTCAATTGCAAATGGTAAGAAAATATTATTAATTTTCTTTTAATTTCAATTAATTTAATTATTAAGTTGTTAACATTTTTATAATATTTTTATTTTTATATAATCAGACCAAAGATCAGATTATGGAGACGTACATCCACAATTTAAGTGCGAGGGTACTGCATGTTATTGAACACTACTTGCAAGAGGTGGGATTCTTGCATGTGTAATGTACACTTGGGGGGGACTAAACCGGATCCTGCACTTATCAACGCTTTGCTGGAAAGATGGAGACCTGAGACACATACATTCCATCTTTCTTGCGATGAGTGCACAATTACACTCAAGGACGTTATTTTACAACTCGGATTACCAGTGGATGGGGCATTTGTTACGAGGGTAGTGGGCATGGGCGATTGGAGCGCAATTTGCGAACAACTATTAGGAAAGTTGTCGGACACGTATAATGATACTCAGGTAGAGATGAAATAGTTAGAAGACAAATTCAATTATATTGACAACTCCATGAATGCCATTGAAAGAGATAAATATGCGCGAGCATTCATCCTGAGGTTAATCGGGGGTCTTCCAATGCCCCATAAATCTCAAAATCTGGTACATTTAATGTGGTTACTACAACTAGTCGACTTGAAAGAAGCGGGGAGACCTAGTTGGGGATTATCTATGTTGGCGAAATTGTATTGAGAAATGTGTCAGGTGGCAGAACCACAAAAAATTAAAATCGGTGGTTGTATACTCCTTCAGTCATGGGCATGGTACCGAATACCATTTTTATGTCCCCAAGTAAACGCTATTTATGAATTCTCACTCATAATAAGGTAAAATTCATTTGATAATATAGTTATCATAATATTTTTTCATTATTATATTTTTGAAATAACATGTTATTTGGATAGGTGGAACAATGACGCGAGTCATGTGGGTATACCAGATGAGCTCGAAGATATCTGATTATTGTTAGATCAATGATAGAAAGTTAATGTTAGTTTTTAAAATTTTAAATTATATAATATTTACGTAAGAATTTGAAATTTAATATTAGGTACGTAATAAATTTTATAATTTCATACTGTAGTTTAAATGGGTGTCATACTCTGATTCGAGAATTTAGGAATTTATCCTGGTCGAAATTTTGGCCAATCGTAATATCTGGCGCATCAAAGTGTTATTGATAGTTTTTGCAAAGGTCGAGATGTACGAATCCGATCAAGTGATGCGTGAGATCGGGTTTAGGCAAAGTACTATGCCGTCACCTTAGGAGCTTGATGAACTGCACAAGATTGACTTGCGGGGGAGAACCAATGAAGATTGGCCAAAATTCTATGCCAAATATATCTACATTTGGGAGCATAGGTAAGATTTCATACCTATGCATGAACCAATTCTCCCACTGGATTTGGTGACCTCTCTAGATTACATGACATAGTTTAGACTTCACGGTAAGCCATATCTACTGCCAAAGGAGGAAAGGAGTAGGCAATGTCATCGTAGGAGAGCAAGACGACCATGCATGAATCCTAGGTCAGGAATACATACTTTGAAGGAATAATCATCAGCGCCAACCTTACATGAGGCACTAATGGGTGAACAACCTCTCGGTCAGTATGGTTCATATTTTTCTGGTGCTTTCACTAACCCTATTTTTTTTACACAAGCACCACATTATGCATTATCATACCATGCATCTACACCTTATCTAGGTATATTTTTTGTACCACCTCCATCCCCATAACCATATTACACACCAATGCCGACAACAACATCTATGTATCTGCCATCACTTAAAATTCCAACATTCTATTCGCAATCGGGTTATTCAACACCATATACTTATTCTCCTATAGTATCATAAACACACCTAACATCATTGTTTTACAAAGGTGGGTCATGTTCGCAACCAGCTATTAATACAACAGGCAATATACGATGGGAACCTAGGACAAAAATGCACTCTAAAATGGAGGAGCGCGATGAAGATGAAAACCAACATGGAGGTCAAGGTGAAGATGAAGAAGATGAGGAGCCAAAACCCTAACTACGACAAAATCCTCCTAGTAACTGACACCCACCAGGTTGTAGCACACATTTAGGCTGACAATACCGATGAATATTTTATTTTAAAATTTTTTCATGTGAATTACCATTTACTTTGTTAACTTTTAAATTGCATTATATTAAAATTTCTCATCCATAATGTACTTATTCTAGTTATATAAAAAAGTTTGTTCTATTGTATTTTACATCAATAATATACTTATTTACAATCTAAGAAAAAAATTGTATTGTATTGCATATCAATAATATATATCTATTTACAATCTACGAATTAAATGACAAAATTGTTTATATTGTATTCTACTGTATTTTACATCAATAATATATACTTATTTACAATTTACCAAAAAATGAGAATGTAACACCTCTTAACCGTATCCGACGCCAGAACAGAGTACGAGGCATTACCGAACTTAAACTCATGTAATCATACAAAACCGAGACAGAAATTTTTGTTCAAATTAAAACCATTCATTCACATGCATATCGTCCCTTATGTGGGCTTACAAGGCCCCAAAACATACTTTGGGAGCTGTTCGGGACTAAACCGAGAACTTTGAGAATATTTGGACAACTTAGAAAATTTTCTTATTTTGGAGAGTCACACGCCCGTATGGCCTAGGACACGCCCGTGTCCTCAGCCTGTGTAACTCTTTGACTATGACGTCATCAACAAAATAGAGTCATACGGCCGAGTCACACGCCCGTGTACTAGGTCGTGTGGTGAATTAAATTCTAAAAACCAGGTGCAGACTTCACATGGCCTGGGCACACGCCTATGTCCTAAGGCCGTGTCCTTCATACGGATGAAACACATGGCCGTGTTTTTGCCCGTGTGTTTACTACTGGGCATTCTGTTTTGCATTAATTATGGTGCAGGGGACACACGACCGGACCACATACCCATGGGCAGACTGTGTATCACACACGGCCTAGACACATGCCCGTGTCTCTACTCGTGTAGACAACTTTGATGCTATTTTCCAAGCCTTTTGTCACCCTCAAAACACATGCACACATACACATCTCCATGGTATCCAACATGGCAGAAATGAGCACTTACACATTCATAACATGATTCATGCATGGAAATTGCTTATCAATTTATACTTTTATTTTACAACATTCATGTCTTAGTTGTTATCACGCCCTTTACTCACAATCCATCATCAAACATCCATGATCATATCCACAATTTAGACATGCCAAATGCATTTAACCACATCATGAGTAACCTTAGCACAAGCATGCATATATGAATAGGATTTACATCCCCATAATCAATATGAGCCATATTTCATGGCCATATACAAAATGAATCATCAAATCATTAGAACCTAACACACTTGGTTAAACTAATATGACATATAAGAAAACAACCAAGTCCCTATACATGCCATACTCAAAATGTTGAGACTAACTATACCAAAAAAATCCAATTGATAGTGTGATCGAGTCTCCAAAGTTCTACGATCCCCGAGCTAGCTTGGCGATACTATAAGAAAATGAAAATGAAGGGGAGTAAGCATAAAGCTTAGTAAGTTGCATGTAAATAATTAACAACATTAATCATACATTCTAGTATACGTAACATAATATAATTTAACACAATGTCATCGAGTATCATAGATGCATTTTAAATCATGTTCTTTACATAGTGAACGATAAACTCATGATCATAATTCATTCATTCACTTCTTACCGAGGTCTTATCGATTCATTATATCAATATTTATGAGCTTCATGTACATACCTTTACCTTTTTAACATGATCGTACCTTGCCATCTCTTTGACAAAAACCTTAGATTACCCATTAAACCACTTGGATTACTAAAGGATACCTGGAAATCTCATACACACAGTAAGATGCCAATGCCATATCCCAGATATGGTCTTACATGGAATCATAAATCGAAGCTGATAGCCCAGCTATGGTCTTACACGATGTCTCATATCGATGCCAATGTCATGTCCCAGACATGGTCTTACATGGGATCAGAAATAACCCTAGTGTCATGACATTTGTATCCTAACTATTCCTAAGGTTCAACCGGGATTTCAAGGTACCAAACCTTCGTCAAATCGTCATCAAGTCAACGTTAACCAAATCCATAGATACAAATATATACATTTCATGCAATATCAAAGCGTTAAATACATAATAACATAATGTTGAATTACTTACACAATAACTTACCTTAATACAAAATATAGACAATCCAAGATCTTGCTCTTTCTTCGGTCTAGGCCCGAACTCCGTTTTTTATTTATCTATAAAAGTAAATTTCACTTATTTAATCATCACATTGTTCAAATCAGTCCAAAAACCATTCTTTGGTAAAATTATAATTTTGCCCCTAAACTTTCTCATATTTACAAATTAGTCCCTAGGATCGTAAAATGAAATTTATGCAATTTCCTCCCTTTAAAAGCTTAGCCAAACCTTATATAAACCTATAGCAACTCATACATTTCACAATTTCATACATTTAACTTATAAATTTTACATTTCTCCATCTAGCCCCTATTTGATAATTTTATCAAAAGTCCTTTAACAAAAGTTGTTTATTACCTAACAAGGTTTCATTTTTCTTTCATTAAACTTCACAAATAACTATCATGCTATCATGGAAAATCCCTAGCTTTTCAATCATATTGCAAATTAGTCCTCTATTTAGCTAGCTTAAGCTTCAAGGGTTCCAAAAGCATAAAAATCCACAAAAACTAACACCAAAATGACTTACATGTAGAGGGTTTATTGTGCTAAAAATTTCAAGCTTCCATGGAGGTTTTTGTCCTTAAATTTTTGGTGGAAAAAGATGGAGAAGAAAGATGGCCATTTGTTTTATTTTATTCATTTAGCTTTTGTCATCAAAATATCAACCCTACCAGCTTTTAATTTTTGACTTTTCTTCTCCATGTACATCCAATCACACATATAATGGCCTATTTACTCATTAAGGACCTCAAATTTTTAGTTCTATAACTATTTATCACATTTAGCTAATAGAACACAACTTTGGCACTTTACGCGATTTAGTCTTTTTTCACAAATTAAGCACTCAAACGATAAAATTTCTTAACAAAAATTTTACATGATCATATTATCATGCTGTAGACCTCAAAATAATACTAAAATAAATATTATGACCTCAAATTTGTGGTTTTGAAACCACTATTCTGACTAGGCCCAAAATCGGGATGTTACAACTCTCCCCCTTAAGGATTGTCGTCCCTGAAAATCTTATCAGTAAAGAGGTTTGGGTATTTTTTTCTCATGGTCTCCTCGGGTTCCCATGTGGCCTCTTCAACCCCATGTATTTGCCACAAGACTTTCATAAGGGTAATACTTTTTTTTCTCTATTGTTTGACTTCCCGAGCCAAAATCTTAACCAGTTCCTCGCCATAAGTCATATCTTGTTAAATCTCAACCTCTGTCGGAGAAATTACATGTGAAGGGTCTGATCGGTATCGGCGCAACATAGATACATAGAACACATCATGAATCCTTTCCAACTCAGATGGAAATGATAACTGATATGCTACCGGCCCTATCCTTTCCGTAATCTCATACGGTTCAATAAAGCGTGGACTTAATTTGTCTTTTCGGCCAAACCTCAAAATTTTTTTCCATTGAGACACTTTCAGAAATACCTTATCACCGACCTGAAACTCAATATCTTCCCGTTTCAAATCTGCATAGGATTTCTGTCTATTCGAAGCAGCTTTCAAGCAATCACAAATTACCTTCACTTTTTCTTCAATTTCTCTGACCAAATCGACTCCATGAATCTGATTCTCTTTGAGTTCAATCCAATACAAAGGCGTTCGGCACTTAAGCCCATACAATGCCTTATAAGGTGCCATATTCAAACTCGACTGAAAACTGTTGTTGTAGGCAAATTCTACCAACGGTAAGTACTTTTCCCAACTATCCTGGAACTTGAGAACACAACACCGCAGCATATCTTCAAGAATTTGAATTACCTGCTCAGACTGACCGTCGGTTTACGGATGGAAAGCAGTACTAAAATTCAGCTTTGTACCCAAAGCTTCTAGTAACTATTTCCAAAATCATGATGTGAACCTCCGGTCTCTATCTGAAATAATCGACAAAAGCACTCCGTGTAATCTCACAATTTTGGAAACATATAACTCAGCCAACTTATCAAGTGAGTAGTTGGTACGCACCAAAATAAAATGAGCCGACTTCATTAGCCTATCAACCACTACCCAAATGGCATCTTTATTTTTTGGTGTATAGTAATTCAATCCCATTTCCACTCGGGAACCATCACAGGTTGCAGCAACGAGGAAGGTACTTGGTGTTCAGCTTTTACGTGCTAACAAATCAGGCATCTCAAAACAAACTCAAAAATATCTCTTTTCTTTCCTGACCATTAATATATTTTCTTTAAGTCATTGTACATTTTCGTACTACCCGGATGAATAGACAAACAACCATTATGTGCCTTATTCAAAATCTTCTGAATTAACTCAGTATCCTTAGAAACACAATTCTACCTTGGAATATCAAGCAACTATCAGAACCAATCCGAAAATCTAATTCAATACCCGACTCACACTGAACTCTCTTGTCTTGCAAATCACTGTCACTTTTCTACACTTCATAAACCTCTTAGAGAAATATTAGTCTAGCACTCAGTTCGGCTAGAATCAAACCATCGTCTAATAACACCAATTGAGTGTTCATAGCCATCAAAGCAAATAATGTCTTCCTACTCAAAGCATCGGCGACCACATTTGCTTTTCCTGGGTGATAGCCGATCACCAATTCATAGTCTTTTATCAACTCCAACCATCTCCTTTGCTGTAGGTTTAAATCTTTTTGATTCATCAAGTACTTTAGACTTTTATGATCAATGAATACGCGACATTTTTCACCATACAAATGGTGTCTCTAAATCTTTAACGCAAACACAATGGCGCCCAATTCCAAATCTTGTGTCGGATAACTCTTCTATTAGATTTCAGCTATCTCGAGGCATAAGCTATTACCTTGCCTTCTTGCATAAGTACACAACCCAATCTATTTAAGGATGCATCACTATAAGCCACAAATTCTTTTCCTGATTTATTTTGTACTAAAACCAGAGCCTCAGTCAACAATGCCTTTAATTTCTCAAAACTCTGTTGGCATTTTTCTGTCCATTCGAACTTGACATCTTTCTGTAACAACCTTGTCATCAAAGTAGCAATCATGGAGAACCCTTTAAAAAACTGTCTATAATAACTGGCCAAGCCTAGAAAGCTTCTAACCTCAGTTACATTCATCGGCGGTTTTCAATCAACAATTGCTGAAATCTTATTTAGGTCAACTCTAATACCATCACCCGAAACAATGTGTCCCAAAAATTTAACTTCTCGAAGCCAAAATTCGCTTTTACTAAACTTAGCATACAACTGTTTGTCTCTCAAAGTTCACAAAACCATTCTCAAGTGCTCAGCATGCTCGGTCTCATCACGAGAATAAATCAACATATCATTGATAAAAACAACCACAAATTTATCCAAGTACAGTTGGAAAATACGGTTCATTAAATCCATAAATACAGTGGGATCATTCGTGAAACCAAAATGCATAACCAAAAACTCATAGTGACAATACCTCGTTCGGAATGCAGTTTTCAGCACGTCTGAGTTTTTAACTCTCAACTGGTAGTAACCAGATTTTAAATCAATCATGGAAAATACTATGGCTCCTTTCAATTGGTCAAAAAAATCATAAATTCTTGGCAAGGGATACTTGTTTTTTATGGTCACCTTATTGAGTTGCCGATAGTCTATACATAGTCTTATTGAACCATCTTTCTTTTTCACAAATAGTACCGGTGCACCCCACAGAGAATAACTAGGTCTTGCAAAACCTTTATCTGTCAACTCTTGCAACTGGGCTTTTAACTCCTTTAATTCAGTCGGAGCTATTCTATACGAAGCAATCAAAACAGGTGCCGTACCCGGGACTAACTCAATACCAAATTCAACTTCTCTAATAGGAGGCAATCCAACAATTCTTCTTGAAACACATCCGGATACTCACATACTATTGGCACTGATTCCATTTTTAACTCAGACTCTTTTGTATTCAATACAAAGGCAAGATAGGCTTCGCAACCCTTTCTTATACATTTCTGGGCGGTCAAAGAAGAAATCATTACAGGCAAGCTACTCGATTCATCTGATTCAACCCGAAGAGTATCACCACTTTCATATTTCAATTCAATAAATTTTCTTCCACAATTTACTATCATGTCATGAGCATTCAACCAATCCATACCAATAATTACATCAAATTCATCAAATGGCAAAAGCATAAGATTAGCCGAAAAACAATGACCTCTAACAATCAAAGGATTACCCACTTTGTTAGCTAACACATACTTGCCTAATGGGTTTGACACTTTTATCACAAATTCTATGGACTCAACAGGCATATTCATGCTAGATACCAATTTCATACAAACAAAAGAATGGGTTGATCCCAGATCAATCAAAGCAATAACATGAGTATCATAGAGAGAAAAAGTACCAGAAATTATATCAGGGAATGAAGCCTCTTCGCAAGCGCGAATGGCATATTTCCTCGCCGGTGCTCTGCCCTCAGGCCTCACAGTTGGGTCTCTAGGTGCACCCTTACTACTTGCTTCATTTCTCAGATTTCTTTGTGGTCTTCTCTAGAAATAGCATTGCCCGATCTTGCAGTCTGAAATTTCTCTTTTTCAACCATCTCAGGGCAATCTTTAATGAAGTGATCTTGGGAAGCACACTTGAAACAAGTTTGATCATACGCTCGACATTCACCGAGGTGGTGTCTACCCTAATACGGACATTCAGGTCGACTAGGTTGAGCATTACCCATACTCACTATTGAAGTGGTTTGAGCCTTATGACTCGAATATTGTTTCCCATGGTTTTGGTTCAAAAATCCAACTGAAGCACTCTATTAAACTCCCTTGGTTTCTTAGATGAAGATTGAAATGACTTACTCATCTATCTCTTCTTCGAGTCACGAGATTCAATTTCAGCCTTTCTTTTCTCTTTAGCCAAGTCCTCGGCCTTACAAGCTCTCTCCACGAGCACAACAAATTCTTTTATTCCTAGGATGCCAACCAATAAAGCGGATGTCTTCATATAACCCATCCTCAAACCTTTTACACATGATGGCCTCAGTAGGTACATATTCTCGAGCGTATTTGCTCAGCCTCACAAACTCACGCTCATATTCCGTCACTGTCATTCGACCCTGTTTTAACTCAAGGAATTCTTTTCGTTTTTTATTGATAAACCTCTAGCTAATGTACTTCTTACGAAACTCTTCTTGAAAGAATTCCCAAGTAACCCTCTCATTTGGTACAACCGACACAAGGGTGTTCTACCACTGATAGGTTGAGTCTTTCAAGAGTGACACAACACATTTCATGTATTCCTCAAGTGTGCGTGATAATTCATCAAATACCCTAATGGTATTCTTAAGCCAAAACTCTTCCTTTTCGGGATCATCATCTATATTAGCTCAGAACTCTTCAGCTCCTTACTTTTAAATCTTATCCACTGGAAGTCTATTCAATCTCATGAGATTTATACCTTGGGGTGCTACAGGAACAAGCTGAGGGATAGGTGGGGGTGGAGGGGTTTGAGCATTCTGGTTCGATCGAACGAACTCCGTATACCATGCGTTCACCATATCGAGAAAGGCTTCCCTAGCCTCTTCTCCTCCTCCTCCCTGACTCACGGTCACGGGCCTACTATCAGCTGGCGCTGCCACTTGCATAGGAGCCGACGCATTACTTTCTACATCATCAGCTTCAGCTCGGTCGGGATCCATTACTATATGAAAACACAATAAAAAAATCAGGAGTTGTCACACTATCACAATTCATTTATAGCATGTATAGCTAGACTCGTACACAAGCTACGTTAGTCCGAGAATCGACTAAACCATAGCTTTAATACCACTAAATGCAACACCCCTTACTCTTATCCGACGCTGGAACAGGGTATGAGGCATTACCGAACTTAAACTTATGTAATCATACAAAACCGAGACATGAATTTCCATCCAAATTAAAACCATTCATTGATAAACTGTAATTTATACATATTACTATCCCATACTTAACACATTTATGAATGATTTCTCCTTAGATTTGGCGAATTTGATGCTCCTAATCCTTTAATTTCATGTTTTATATTTAGGTGAGCATAGGAGAGCAAAAAGAACGAGAAATGGGCCAAAAACAAAGAAAATGGGCCAATATAAGAAATCAACACGGCCTGGACTTCCTCACACAGGTAGACCATACGGTCGTGTCAATATGGCAGAATCGAAGCATGACTTACACTGGCAGACCACACGCCCGTGCCTATTTAACAGCCCTGACCACGGCTTGAACCTATCGCATACGGGCATGTCACACGGGCATGTCCCTGTCGAGCCCAAGTATAGTCCTATTCGAAAAAGGCCACTTTTGAGGGCTTTTAGGCATTCTAAAGCCTATTTAAACACCCTAGAGGAAGATTAAAGGGGACACACAGAGCAGGGAGTAAGGAATTACTCGAAGAAAGCCAATTGATCCATCTTAGAAGCCGGATTCATCATCAAAGGAATTACTCGAAGAAAGCCAATTGATCCATCTTAGAACTGGATTCATCATCAAGACTAAAGATCTCTCCTCAATTTCCCTTCAGGAGTTTTGAGTTTTCTTTATGTTTTGTATTCATTACTCTTCTGAGATGTTTTCCTTTTTAGTTATGAACTAAATCCCCTAAATACCTAAGGGGAATGAAACCTAAGACGGATCTTGTTATTATTATCTGAATTGTATGATAAATATTTAACTTGTTCTTAATTATGTGTTCTTAATTCTTGCTTTGGTATTTCAGGATATTGATTCAAGTTAATGCTCTTATTCGGAGGATGAATAGTCCCTATCTAAGAGTAAATTTGTCATAATTAAGTGGAGTTGATTACGCGCCTAGAGATAGGGTGAGAAGATTTTGCCGAATTAGGGTGAAACCTAATAAGGGGATCCATAGATCGAGTTAATGAAACCCTATAGTGTTAATTAGAAAGAGATTTCAATTATTCAATCTATGGTTAGACGTTATTAGTCTTGAATAGGGATAATAGCATAACTTAGGGATTTCTACGGAATAAGTTGAATGAATAAATTGTCCTATTCAGAGTCAAATAACAAGTGAAGTCTAGGTGGATTTTTCCTTAGGTATTGTCTTAATCAATCGAATTTTCTAAAAAGTATTTTCCCCAATTTCTTTTCTGTGCATTCTTAGATTAGTTAATTAGTTAATTAAAACCCCCATTATTTTTGGGCTAGATAATAAAAAGAAAGTTAATACTAGTACTTTTAGTTCCTTTGGGTTCAACATCCGGTCTTGCTAAAACCATACTACTATTCGATAAGTGCGCTTGCCTCGTCGTGATAATAGTTAGTTTAGGTACAATCATTTATAAATTTTAAAACTTATCGCAAGTGACAATCAAGTTTTTGGCGCCATTGCTAGGGAACTAAGATATTAGGAACACTCAATTTTTATTACTTTAGCCATTTAATTTTATTGCAATTCAATTTTGTTTTTATTTTTATTTAATAAATTCTCTTTTTCTTTCTTCTGGTAGGTTCTTATAGTTTATGACTAGAGGAAACCCGTCAGGACCATTACTTTTTGACAAAGAAATCGATCATACAGCTCGTAGAAACCAAAGAGAAATAAGGCGAAGCCTAAGATACACAGAGGAAGAGCAAGAGGACAATATCTCAATTACAACCAAGGAGATGGCAGAAAATCAGGAAAACTGACTACCTCCTGCGATTGCCGCTGATCAAATAAATCAGAATCAAGCTCCACGCACTATGTATGTTTATGCTAAGCCAAATTTAACAGGAACTGAGTCAAATATAGTTAGGCCTGCTATTGCTGCAAATAATTTTGAACTAAAACCTAACACGATTCAAATGATACAGCAATTTGTTCAGTTTGATGGTTTGCAGGATAAGGATCCCAACACTCACTTGGCAAATTTTTTAGAATTCTACGACACATTTAAAATTAATGGCGTTTCTAATGATGCCATTCGCCTTCGGTTATTCCCTTTTTCATTGAGAAATAAAGCTAAACAGTGGTTAAGCTCATTACCACGAGGGTCAATCACTACTTGGGAACAAATGACAAAATATTTTTTATTAAAATATTTTCCTCTAGCTAAAACAGCTAAATTACGTAATGATATCTCTTCTTTTGTGAAGATGGATTTAGAAACACTTTACGATGCATAGGAGAGATACAAGGACCTACTGCGAAGGTGCCCTCACCATGGGTTACTTCTATGGCTGTAAGTTCAAACATTTTACAATGGTGTGAACCCCTCTACAAGACAGATGATTGATGCAGTAGCTGGTGGAACCATCAACAACAAAACACTTGAAGCGACTTACGAATTTATCGAGGAGATGTCAATGAATAACTATCAGTGGCAAGTCATGAGGACTAAGCCAACCAAAACAATAGGCATTTACAACGTCAATGCGGTTAATATGTTATCAAATCAGATAGAGCTTCTAAATAAGAAGATTGATGGTTTGCTTGGTTCTACGCAGGTACATCCAGTGATGAGGAGTGATTCAAGTGGAGGAGGCATGCATACCGAATATCAACCCTTCAATCCTACAACCAAAGAGGAACAAGTCTACTATATGGGTAACAATAACTCTAGACCTCAAATAACCCATACAATAATACTTACAATGCAGGTTGGAGGAACCACCCAAATTTCTCATGGAGTGGTCAAGGAAATCAAAGGCCACAAAATCCTCTGGGTTTTCAAGAACCACCTTATCAACAGGAAAAGAAATCGAACCTTGAGGAGATTCTATCCAAATTCATCTCAGTGTCAGAATCTCGTTTCCAGAATACTGAGACAGCACTTAAAAATTAACAAGTGTCGATCCAAGGGCTCGAAACTCAAATAGGTCAGCTATATAAATTAATTTTTGAACGACCACAAAGTAGCTTGCCAAGTAATACTAAACCTAACCCAAGGGAACAACTTAATGCGATTGACATTAGAAATGGGGAAGGTTAGTTGCATCTGAACCAGAACCAAAGCAAGAAACTGTGGTAAGTAGAGATAAAGGTGAGGTACGTCACAATGAAAAAAATCGGTAAGTGTAGAATATAAACCTCGTGTGCCATACCCCAATGTGACAAGGAAAGATTGCTCAGATAAAAAATTTGGTAAATTCCTTAAACTTTTAAAGAAATTAAATATTAACTTACCGTTTATTGAAGCTCTCTCGCAGATGCCGAACGCAATGAAGTTTTTAAAGGAGCTCTTAGCAAATAAGCAGAAGTTGGATGAGGCGTCGCATGTGGAGCTAAACGCAGTTTGCTCAGCTATTCTACAGAATAAGCTACCCAAAAAATTAAAAGATCCAGGGAATTTTACAATTCCTTTCTTAATTGGTAGCTTAGATGTTAATAATGCATTGGTTGATTTAAGGGCTAGCATCAACGTCATGCCTTACAAAATGTTTAAGCAACTAGGTCTTGGGAAACTGAAATAAACTAGGATGAGCATTCAATTAACAGATAAAACTATTAGATTTCCTAGAGGTATTATTGAAGATGTACTCGTTAAAATTGACAAATTTATATTCCTAGTTGATTTCATTGTTCTAGACATAAGGAAGATAGTAACGCTCCTTTGATTTTAGGAAGGCCCTTTTTAACAACTGCTAGGACAATTATTGACGTTGGCACAGGTGAACTCACACTTCGTGTGGGAGACGAAACAATCACCCTTCAAGCTCGCAATTTGAGTAACACATCAAAAGTTGAAGGTGGTTTTATAAATCATTCTACTGAAACTGAACATATGGTGCAACCAACTTTGCAAGAAATGAGTTCGAAGGATATGCATGAGTCATGTTCAAGCAACAATAAAAGACCTATCCATGAAGAACGAAGGCTACAAATTGAGGAGCTAGATGAATGGCGGACACATAAACCAAGAACACAGATAAACCAAAACTACAGTAGGACGAGCTCAATACCTCACCAAATCAACTTAAGGTTGGAGATAAAGTATTATTAGACGCCACAGATCCTCGCATTACCACTACCAACTCGAAGGAAGAAATTCCTCTTACAGTACTTAGCATTTCCCATTCGGTATAGTCAAGGTAATCCATCCCAAATTTGGCACTTTCACAGTAAACAATACCCGTCTAAAACTTTATTTTGATGAAATTGATAGTAGAAATGAGGAGTATAAACTCCTCGAACCTCCATGACCAATCAATAGAGAGGTAAGTCGAGCTCAGATTATAAATAAGTGCTTCTCGAGAGGCAACCCGAGCACTAACGAAATTAAACCCGAGCACTAACAGAATTAACTTCTTTAAATTTTAGTATTTAACACCTAACCTACTAACTAAGCTCTTGAATACAGGTCTTCCACACCCACACGATCAGGCACACAGGTGTGCTGTAGACCGTGTGAAAATAGGGCAAGGATTTTTCCCCAACACGAGCTGTGATAAATCGCCACGGTCGTGCGACATGGCCGTGGGTGATCCTGCCAAAATAACACGAGCGTGCGACATGCCCGTGTCCTGAAACCGTGGTCGATCCTACCAAAACAGTAGGCTGTGTGACTCGCCCGTGCCTAGCACCCATGGTCGAACCTGTCAAATTGACAGGGGCGTGGGAGAAGTGAACGAAGCAGAACATGGCCGTGCGACATGACCGTGTGCATCAACAGGCCCAAAGAACACGGGCGTGAGGCGAATGTTAGATGCACCGAAATTCAAAAAAAACGTGAAACACACAGGCTAAATTAGGGCACACGAGCGTGTCCCCTGGTTGTGTGCCCCAAAATTTATAAAAACCCCTCACTATTCATCATCTTCTTCATCCAAAATCCCTAACCCTAGCCGTTGCAACTCCACACGCCCTTTCTGCCACGCCCGTTCTTTTTAGCGTTTGTTTACTCTTTTCTCTTTTATTTTACTTATTTCTAATGCTATTTATCATAATAATCTTCATTTATCTCATACTATTTCCATTTTGCTATCATTCAAATTTCATTTTTAGAGTAGTTATCATCCATTTCATGTTGAATTTTTCTTATTTATTTCATGATTTCTCAAGCTCTATTTACCTATTCTAAGTTGATATTCATAGTTCTCACTTGCTTATTATTCTTTACCATTATAATCCATGCATTGTGATACATTCATGCTTTTTATGTTTCTAGAGAGTTCTTTGCCATTTTTATATTCATACTATTACCATGCTAATGACACGAAAGCATGCCATAAAATTGATTGTTTTGGTTAGGTTTGTTAGTGTTAGTAGTTGTGACTGAAATTATTACTTTGAATTCATGACTTTTTCTTTTTTGAATTTGTTTACATTTTGCTTTGTCCATTCATCAAGACGGAATAATGGTTTTGCTTGCAAGTATACCATGTCGTCCTCACGTGGAAAGAAGGCCGCCATCCCCTCTTCGAAGAAAAGGAAGTGAGCGTTATCTTCATCAGGTCCTACCGCTGAAATTTGCCACCCCTTCCTGTAGTTTCCTATTGGACCCCAAGAAGAACTTTTCTAGATACTTCGGGCCCGACCTTTAGTTACGGGCTGCTGTATTGACTGGGATGCAGTAGAACAAGTCCAACTGGCTAATACGATTCGGGCCCTCCTCACCACCGACCCTTATGAGCTTTTCTTTGATATTGTTGAGCCGATGTATCTCGAGCTCACGATGGAACTATGCTCAACATTCCATCTTTAGACCGTAATGACCAGCTATGATGATCCAGGCACGGTCCAATTTCACCTCGGCGGTTTAGTCCGCCAGTTGAATGTTCCAGAATTCGGTATTGCCCTGGGACTCTACACGAAGGAGTTGAAGGAGGAGAACGACCTCGATACTGTCAACTGCCACATCCATTATTCTCCCTTGAAGTGCTGGAATGCCCTCGTCCCTCGCTTGGCCACCTACGACTCTAGCCACTCCAAGGCATCGGCTCTCCCTTCATCTTTGAGGTACCTGTACGCCATCTTGGCCCACACTCTGACAGGTAGATGGGAGAGCACCGACATCGTCAACACTCACGACGCCTATTTCCTATGGTGTATGTCACATGGGCACGTCTTCGACCTCGCCTACTTCATTGCCCTCGCCATTCGCCATCAGACGGTGCGGCATCAGAAAGGGGTCATCTCCATTGGCCCCTATGTGACTAGATTGGCTCGGCACTTCGGGCTCCTCAACATAGCAGTACAAGAATCCTCCCTTACCCTCATTGGCCAGATGTCTCCACAAGGCATCTCGAGCATGCTAAGTATGAGGATGATTGAAAAGCGCCGTGGAACCTACCCTCCTCAATATCGTCTTGTCCAATCAATCGAGGAGGAGGCTCCTGAGGACATTACTGATGTTGTCCCTCCACGACACGAGAACCCACCGTCTCAGCCACCACCCACCCATCGTCCAGTTCATGCGGCGGCTTCATATTCTGACATCTCTGAGTGCCTCACTCTATTCAAGCAGCAGTGTTTTCAGCGATTTGATAACAGTGATGCTACTCTATAGCAGATTTGTCAGCACCTCCATATCTCATCGCCACCACCACCTCGCGAACTATCCGGCAATGATGATGTTTAAATATTTTATTTTATTTTTATTTTCATTTTTATTTATCAATTTTCTTATTATTTTTACTTTTAACTTTTCATTTTATTTTCTTTTGACACAATTTTATTTTTAGGTTTTATAAACAATTTTTAATTTCGGTTATTTTATTACGAGTAATTATTCTTCTTTATATCCCTTAAAAAGTTCCTGATTTTATCACTGTTATAAAGAGCTACAAAGCTCAAAATTACTTAGGAACTTCAAACTCCATTGGAAAAGGTTTTCCACGACTGCCATGCCCTGCTCGACCACGAGATATAATATTCTTTTGGTGCAGCACTTGTGGAACCCAACCTCTACCACCACCAGAGTATCCTCCTCCACTCTACATTACTCCAAACTAGGGAGTTTATTCATTTAACATTCAGGAAGTTTCCCTTCTCTCCCTATCTTATGATCTTATATATATAATATAATTGCCACTAACTTTATCTTTGTACATTGATGGTAATATACATCTTAAGTGTGGGGGGGTAAATTATATCACTATCAGAAAAATCCCTGAATTTTATCTTGTTCTCTTGTAAATCTCTCATATCATTTTTAGGATGAATTTTGATTAATTTATGATTTTTATTGATATATCTTGAATTAAAACATAGGCATTCATGTATTGACTATTTAAACTTTAAGACATTAGAGAATTAAGCATGATAAGTTGATTTTTAAGAATTTAAGAATTTAGGTTGTTTTCCCAAGTTTAGGTATTATCTTGAATTGAAATCCACAGGTTCAAACATTAAAAATCCATAATTTTTGTGAGATTTTGAGCCTTTAAGAGCATCTGTTATTTCTTTCATGCTCACTTTTATTGTTGCTTTGAGTGCGCCAATATCGAATTGTTATTCTAGAACTTGCTTGATTATGCATGTCAAGACCACACCATTTGATTTCATATGTCAAGATGATAGAGGCATTTAGGTTTAACCCACTCATGCCATGAAAAGCTTACCTTCACAGCTAACCCCTAGTAAACCCCTTTGAGCCTAACAAGCCATTCCTTGATTTATCCCCAATATTAACCTTTAACTCATTATTATTGAAATCCCCTCAATTAATTTGATCCCTATTTTTGTCGAGATTTGATTTGAATAAATTGCTTATCTATGTCTTGTTCTTAATAGTTAGTCTATGTTATTTAACTTATTCTTAAAAAAAATACATATGTACATAGTAGTAGTGATCTTTTGTTTTGAGCTTAAATATTTAAATTCCATACTCTAAAAAAAAGCTCCATTGTATGCAAGTGGTGATTAAATATTTTTCTAGTTAAGTAATTTTTCAATTCAATCTCGATTCTAACCTTCTCTTTCAGCTTGTGACCACACCCCCTAACCAAGCCTCATTACAACCCTCTAAAGACCTTTTGATTGATGTATCATCTTAATTTATAGTGGTGGAGATTTGATTTTCATGCAAGCCTATGGTAATAACTTTTCATATTGACTGTAGAGTGCTACATTCATTATCCTTAAACACTTCGAGTGATTTGAGTGAATCTTTTGTGAGGATGTTAAACTCTGTGAGATTTTGAATCAAAGGTGATTACTTAAATAAGGAGAGATGCCTATATTTTTCATGATTAAATGCTCAACTTAGAATGTTTGAAACTTTAATGTTCTTCTAGTTGAATTCTCAATGTATGATTACTTATGTATTAGTTTGAGATATTATTGATAGGAATTATAAGTTGAGAAAAAGGAATTCTTAATTATGAATTGAGGATTTTGCTTGAGGACAAGCAAGCGCTTAAGTGTGGGGGTATTTGATAAACCATAATTTATATATGTTATTATCCCATAGTTAACACATTTATGAATGATTTCTCCTTAGATTTGGCAAATTTGATGCTCCTAATCCTTTAATTTCATGTTTTATATTTAGGTGAGCATAGGAGAGCAAAAAGAACGAGAAACGGGCCGAAAATGGGCCAACATAAGAAATCAACACGGCCTGGACTTCTTGACACGGGTAGACCACATGGCCGTGTCAATATGGAAGAATCGAAGCACGACTTACACGGGCAGACCACACGCCCGTGCCTATTTAACAGCCTTGACCACGGCTTGAACTTATCACACACGGGCCTGTCCCTATCGAGCCCAATATAGTCCTATTCAGAAAAGGCCACTTTTAAGGGCTTTTAGGCATTCTAAAGCCTATTAAAACATCCTAGAGGAGGATTAAAGGGGGCATACAGAGCAGGGAGTAAGGAATTACTCGAAGAAAGCCGATTGATCCATCTCAGAAGCCGGATTCATCATCAAGATTGAAGATCTCTCCTCAATTTCCCTTTAGGAGTTTTGGGTTTTCTTTATGTTTTGTATTCATTATTCTTCTGAGATGTTTTCCTTTTTAGTTATGAACTAAATCCCCTAAATACCTAAGGGGAATGAAACCTAAGATAGATCTTGTTATTATTATCTGAATTGTATGATAAATATTTAACTTGTTCTTAATTATGTGTTCTTAATTCTTGCTTCAGTATTTCAGGATATTGATTCAAGTTAATGCGCTTATTCGGAGGATGAATAGTCCCTATCTAAGAGTAAATTTGTCATAATTAAGCGGAGTTGATTGCGCGCCTAGAGATAGGGTGACAAGATTTTGCCAGATTAGGGTGAAACCTAATAAGGGGATCTATAGATCGAGTTAATGCAACCTTGGAGTGTTAATTAGAAAGAGATTTCAATTATTCAATCTAGGGTTAGACGCTACTAGTCTTGAATAGGGATAATAACATAACTTAGGGATTTCTATGGAAAAAGTTGAATGAATAAATCGTCCGATTCAGAGTCAAATAACAAGTGAAGTCTAGGTGGATTTTTCCTTGGGTATTGTCTTAATCAATCAAATTTTCTAAAAAGTATTTTCCCCAATTTCTTTTATGTGCATTCTTAGATTAGTTAATTAGTTAATTACAACTCCCATAATTTTTAGGCTAGATAATAAATAGAAAGTTAATACTAGTACTTTTAGTTCCTTTGGGTTCAACATCTGGTCTTGCTAAAACTATACTGCTATTCGATAGGTGCGCTTGCCTTCATCGTGATAATAGTTAGTTTAGGTACGATCATTTATAAATTTTAAAACTTATCGCGAGTGAATATCATTCATTAACATGCATATCATCCCTTATATGGGCCTATAAGGCCCCAAAATACTTTGGGAGTGGTTTGGGACTAAACCGAGAACTTTGAGAATATTTGGAAGACTTAGAAAATTTTCTTGTTTTGGAGAGTCACACGCCCGTGTGGGTAGGCCGTGTGGTTACACACGCCCGTGTGGCATGGGACATGCTTGTGTCCTTAGCCTATGTAACTCTCTAACTATGACGTCATCAACAAAATAGGGTCACATAGCCAAGTCACATGCCCGTGTGCTAGGCCGTGTGACAAATTTAATTCCAAAAATTAGGTGCAGACTTCACACGTCCTAGGCACACGCTCATGTCCTAAGGCCGTGTCCTTCACACGGATGAGACACACGGCCGTGTCTTTGCTCGTGTGTTTACTACTGGGCATTCTATTTTGCATTAATTAGGGTGCAGGGGACACATGGCCGGACCACACGCCCATGGGGCAGACCATGTGTCACACATGGCCTAGACACACACCCGTGTGTTTATCTGTGTGGACAACTTTGAGGCTATTTTCCAAGCCTTTTGTCACCCTCAAAAACACATGCACACATACACATCTCCATGGTATCCAACATGGCAGAAATGAGCACTTACACATTCATGACATGATTCATGCATGGAAATTTCTTATCAATTTATACTTCTATTTTACCTCATTCATGCCTTAGTTGTTATCATGCCCTTTACTCACAATCCATCATCAAACATCCATGATCATATCCACAATTCAAACATGCCAAATGCATTTAACCACATCATGAGTAACCTTAGCACAAGCATGCATATATGAATAGGATTTACATCCCCATAATCAACATGAGTCATATCTCATGGCCATATACAAAATGAATCATCAAGTAATTAGAACCTAACACACTTGGCTAAACTAATATTACATATAACAAAATGACCAAGTCTCTATTCATGCCATACTCAAAATGTTGAGACTAACTATACCAAAAAAATCCAATTGATAGTGTGATAAAGTCTCCAATGTCCTACGATCCTCGAGCTAGCTTGGCAATACTATAAGAAAATGAAAATGAAGGGGAGTAAACATAAAGCTTAGTAAGTTGCATGTAGACAATTAACAACATTAATCATACATTCCAGTATACGTAACACAATATAATTTAACACAATGTCATTGAGTATCATAGGTGCATTTTAAATCATGTTCTTTACATAGTGAACGATAAACTCATGATCATAATTCATTCATTCACTTCTTACCGAGGTCTTATCGTTTAATAATATCAATATTTATGAGCTTCATGTACATAACTGTACCATTTTAACATGATCGTACCTTGCCATCTCTTTGACAAAAACCTTGGATTACCCATTGCACCACTTGGAATACTAAAGGATACCTAGAAATCTCATGCACATAGTAAGATTCCAATGCCATATCCCAGATATGGTCTTACATGGAATCATAAATCAAAGCCGATAGCCCAGCTATGGTCTTATACGATGTCTCATATCGATGCCAATGCCATGTCCCAGACATGGACTTACATGGGATCACAAATAACCCTAATGTCATGACATTTGTATTCTAACTATTCCTAAGGTTCATCCGGGATTTCGAGGGACCAAACCTTCGTTGAATCATCATCGAGTCAATGTTAACGAAATCCATAGATACAAATATATACATTTCATGCAATATCAAAGTGTTAAATACATAATAACGTAATGTTAAATTACTTACACAATAACTTACCTCCATACAAAATATAGACAATTAAGTCGATTTAATCCTAGATCTTGCTCTTTCTCCGGTCTAGGACCGGACTCCATTTTTCTTGATCTATAAAAGTAAATTTCATTTATTTAATCATGTCAAAAACCAATTAGGGATGACCCTTGGACATACTTGCAACAACACAAGTATGTGGAGCATTATATTTTTTAATTGTCCAAAACCCTATTTTTTTCTCACAAATTCCATAAGTTTTCATGGAAATCTATTGTCATGCATTGTCCACTTGGCCTCATATTTTTCTGATCGGGATTTTGTAACATGGAAGTTAATCCCGTACTTTATGTTATAGCTTTTCACTATAGCAACAAAAGCATCTTTCAAGGAAAACTCCATTCTAACTTGTAAATAATTGATATTTAATGAAAAACTTGCATGACATAGTCTTATGTGAGGAAGTTTTGGAAATTCTAACGCACGTTCAGTACGAAGGTTGAAATTAAGCATGTGGGGTGGAGGTGCATATTTCGTGAAATTTGAATGGGTTCCTCTAACATTTTCTGGACCTTCATCGTCAAAACCACTCTCTTCTGGTTCAGTAGGAATGACCTCTAGTTCAAAAAATAATGCAATTTTTGAACCATCTAATCTAGACTCTAGGATTTGACCATTATCAATTTCATGTCCCTCTTCGTTCTCAGCTTGCTATTCATTATCAACCCTAATTGCATGTTCAAGGTTGGATGCCCCTTTGCTAATGCAAGTTGTAGGGAGTATATCATTCATTCTTATAAACCCTATGTTATAACCAAAATCACTTGCGGATTGCCCATCGGTGTAAATTTTTGGCATACCCGTATAAGTATTCCTAGTATAGAACATCGACATTCAGAAGTTTAAAATCAAAAGCACTAATAGAATGTCGTGTCGGGGTGTTAAAGTTTTGGTTACCAACTAACCTCAACTATTAGATAGACTATGCACCAAAGTTAAAATCGAGGGCTGAAACTGATGAATGCCTTCCCATTGATGATTTTGGTATTTTCTTATAGGAGCTTTGTAACAATACTGTGAACAACACCACACAACTATGTGGTTGGACTTTCTACTTCTTTTTCCTGATATGCATTAACTAGAACTATTGTCAAACTCGGAGCACTTTCATCGATGTCGAGAAAATGGGCATATAACTCTTGTATAGTATTTCCACTAGAGTAATGCGAATTGAGCATCACCTCGACCTCTATGTTGTTTGTGAGCTCTAATATATCATATCTAACGGGGTTCAATGACGTTAGATATCTATATTTCAAGCTCAAAATTCTTCTATGTCTTGAACTCGTCACTTTCCTCCTAAATTTTTACCAAAGCTCATGCAATTTTATGCTCTAGTTGAATGCCGATTCTAAAGATTGGGCTGATACAAAAACAACCCCAATTTTGGTTTCATAAATTTGACTATTGTAATAAATAACGGCTCTAATTCATCTACTCATATTCAACCAAATAACCTATTTCACATGTTAAAAAACCAAAACATTATAGAGAAAAATGAGTACACATTATTCAAATTCAAACAAAGACACTTACTTAAACTAATTTACTTTGTTGGGTTGATTTTTTAAATTCAGAATTTTAAGATAAACAATCTTCTCCTTATGCAAATCTCCTTATGAAAACAATTTGCTAGAAAAATTAGTATGGAACCTCTACACATAATGTATTCATTTTATAGGAAATACTAGCTTGCGATACAACTATCATTTTATTCTTTTGATCCCTAAGAATTCAAATTCCAAGAATATAACTAGTTTCATCCAAGTTCTTCATACTAAACTTTTAAGATAACCATAGTTTAACTGATGACAATTCTCCTACATCGTTTTCAATAAGTAGAATATCATCGACATAAAAAACGAGGAAGACTACCTTTTTGTCATTTATATGTTATAAACAAAAGGTTTATCAGCTTTTTTCTCAAACCCAAAAGTATTGATTGTTTGATCAAATATTTTATTCCATGAGTGAGATGCTTGCTTAAGTCCATAGATGGATCTTAGTAGTTTGTAAACTTTCTGCTCTCTTTCTTTGACAATATATCTAGCAAGTTGAGCCATGTAAATGGTCTCATGAAGATAGTTATTTAAAAATGATGTCTTGACATCTATTTTTTAGATATTGTAATTGAAAGCAGTAACAATGGATAAGAGTATGCAAATAGACTTGAGCATGGCTACCAGAGAGAAGGTTTCATCGTAATTGATGTCTTCTTTCTATGTATAGTATTTCCTTACAAGTCTAGATTTATGTGTTTCTACTTTCTCTTCTACATTTCTCTTCTTCTTGTAGATCCACTTACCCCCTATGGGTTTAATCCCAATCAGTAAGTCTACAAGTTCCCACACCATATTGGACTTCATCGAATCTATCTCAGTATCCATAGCCTGTTCCTAGAGCTTGTAATCAATGTTCTACATAGTCTCCTCGTAAGTGAGCGGATCATTATCCTCATGATTGGTTTTTGTATTATAAATATTACCATCATAGATGAAGAAGCCCGGTTTCTTAGAAACACACACTACAACGAATCCCCCTATCTTGTTGATTGTTTGTAGATCTTTCTACAACTTTCTTAAGAATTAAACTTGGTGATTATTCTACAACTCTTGAAAGTTCCTCTAGTATCACATTACTATGAGGCTTAAAGTTATCATTGTAGATTTTCTTAAGTAAATTATCATGAGTAGAAACTTTAATCGTATTATCTTTCAGGGTATAAAATACTCCACCCTTTGTTCCTTTCAGTTATCTTACAAACATGCACAATTTTGTCCATGCATCCAACTTCTTTACATCATTATCCAGAATGTGTACTAGATAACCCGATATTCTAAAGTGATTTAGAGCGGGTTTTTTTCCATTCCACAGTTCATAATATGTCTACATGCATACTTGGTTGGCACATCATTCAGAATATAGTAAGTCATTTGTATCGCATATCCCCAAAAGGAAGTAGGAAGTTGTGAATAGCTTAACATTGAACGAATCTTGACAAGTAAGGTTCTAATCCTTCTCTCTGCTACACCATTCTACTATGGAGTGCTTGGAACAGTCAACTAGGATAAAATCTCATTCTCTATGAGGTATCCTAAGAACTCGTCAGACAAGAATTCCCCACCTCGATCACAACAAAGATTTTTTATGGATAAACCTAATTTTTTCTACTTTTACATGAAACTCTCAAAATTTATCAAAGTTTTTAATTTTACGGTTCATTAGATACACATATCCATATTGAGAATAATCATCGATGAAAGTCACGTAATAATTGTAACCTTCTTGAGCAGTAATGCTCATAGGACCACATACATCAGTGTGCACTAAATCTAAAAGTTGGTTGACCCTTGTATCATTTGGTTTAAAATACCTCTTAGTCATTTTACCTTCTGAGCAAGATTCACATTGTGGAAGATAGCTTCCTTAAGCATACTTAAGGGAACATCTTTCTTGAGTCTAGTGATTCTTTCTTGGTTAATATGACCAAGTCTTAAATACCATAGGAGCTTCTTATTTACCATTTCAATTTCAAGCATCGACCAGTTATTTGGTTTGATAGAAAAGAGATTGCTTTTCATCCATCCATTACAAATAAATGAACAATTTCTGTGAATAGCAATCCCTTTATTGAATCTCACAGAATAACCGTCATTAAATAAAAATGCTACAAAAATTTAGTTCCTCTTAAAATAAGGTACATAAAACACGTCCTTTAAAATAATCTTCCTAAAATTATCAAAATGTAAAATAAATTCTCCCACTACTTCGGCTGAAACATAGCTCCTATCTCTGGTTCACAACGTGAGACTCTTGTCACGCAGACTTCTCATTTCGCTAAACACACACATGGTTAATGGCTCTAGAATCAACAACCCGATTGTCAATTGATTCTTCCACTAAGCAAGCTTCAACCACAAAGAGTTCCATACTTTTACCCTTTTCGGCTATGTAATCCAAATACTCATTGCAGTTTGATCTAAAGTGCCTTTTCCTGTTGCAGAAGAAATGTTTGATCATTTTTGGATATTTTGACTTCTTAGCCTTCTTCCTATCCACACAAGGTGGAATCGAAAACTTAGTTGGTTTCTTCTTTCCCTTAGTTTTCTGCTTCCCTTTAGAGGACGAGGAGCCTACAACTAAGTTTGCCTTAAGTTTCTCCTTAACCAGCTTACCACCATTCAACATCAACTCATAGGGTTGTAACTCTTTCATGAGCTGAGTCAAAGTAAGTGTCTTGTTCCCTAAGTTGTAAATGGCCCTAAAGCTAGAGAACTCTTTAATCAAGGGCTTGAACACTAATTCTGAGTGTTCATGTCTAGTTCAGCTCTATTGTCCTCCGCTTCTGCAAAGAATCTCATAAGCTTGAGCATATGTTCTTTGACTGGACTATTGGGTTTCTACTAAGAGTTCATCAAATTTGTAATACTAGATTGTCGAGCCAATATGACTTGGTTTCCGAGAAAATTTTCCAATTTTGTCATGATTTCTTTAGTAGTACAAAAAATCTCGTGTTGCTTTTACAGCACATTACTTATGCTCGCTAATATATAACATCGAGTAATCGAGTAAGAATCTTTCTAACGATTTCTCGCTTTGGGCTGAGCTTTAGTTGGGCAAGGTTCGTCAAGGACGAATTTGTGTTTCTTATAGTTGAGAACTATTGGCAAGTTCTGTTTTCGTTCTTGAAAGTTATCCCCATTCAATTTATTCTTAATAAGAATGCTAATAAGAGGAGTATGAGACATATTTGAACTGGAAAGCATTAAATATTCACTAATTACTATCTTTGTATTAAGTAAATAGTTTCATTTCAACAACATATCAAGAATGTAGCATGATGCATGCGTCTTATATTAAAACCATGAAAAACATTTTTTTGTTGCTTTAATCATTCTCACACCTATCAATCATTTTGCCTTGGGGTCCCATGATTAACTAGCAAGGTTATGGATTACATCCAATCAGTTCATGAATCTTAATTCTCAAGACTCCACACGGACTAATGATTGTTTAACATTTGACTATCATCTCTAGCTTAAATATCGTTTCTTGGGAAACTATTTAATAAAAGACGATCTTGAGTGTGTAACCATTGACTTAATACCCATCATGAATATGCTTTCATTTGTGAGTCATCTTGGGACAATCTCATTGAGAGCTATACATGACTAGTTGTCCTTAAAAGGAAATCTCATCCAATGAACCCACATGATAAAGTTTTCCTTGGGGTACGGCTAGGGTAGGAATCGACTCGAAACTTTATCGTGCTATCACTTGGGGACCATCAATGGAGGTTGTAGGTCTTGTTGAAGGACCTTATCCCAGTCAATATTAAAAAAAAAATACAAGGTTTTGATCCCAGATTTCAAGAATGATCATACAATAGTCCTAGTGGCATTCTTACCTAATCTATATGACATGCTTCCAATATATGCATGACATGTTATAGCAATTTTATAATATTCACATTCATTTATTCACAAGAATCAATTAATCATAAAAACAAATAATTTTGGTTCTCCAAAAATTTTCTTTTAAGGGAAAAACCAAAGAAATGAATGTGAATCATGCACCAAGTAGGGTCCCAAGTAAGGGAGGTGACTCATATTTGACCACTTAAAAACCAAGTCTTTCCTTACTAGAGCCACTCCTAGACATGCATCTTTTCATTACCACACTTCTCACAATATTCGAATAACCTAAACAAGTGAATAGAACAATACAACACATGTATTTTCTCATTACCACACTTCTTATTTTTTAATCGATCAACTGTGGATCATCTCATACATATATATCAAAATTATAATATAACATAATATAAATATTATAAGTAATTATAAAATAGATATATAATAAGATGGGTAATTAAAATATAATTTTCAGCCAAGGTTCCTAAGGTTCTATATCTAGAAAATAAATGAGAAATAAAAAAATACATAATTTTTCACCATAAGGCATTCATTGGGTCTTTAACCGCCACCACTCCATCTTCTCCTCATCACGGACTCCTTTTGGAAAATTTACATTTAAATCTTATGTTCGTTTTCGATTCACAAGAATTATATAAATTAAACAAAACAATCATACATGGAGATGATAGTCTACGGTCTATTTTCTAAGAACCGCAATCTTGGCAAAAAGTAACAATTATATAACAAATATATAATATCACATCCATTCTCATATATAACTCAAAACATGCATAAGATCTAAAGAATGTCATATTCTATTTAATCGAATCATTCAAGAAGAAGAGAAATTATTTTTAATTATCTGTTTATATTTATGGCTCTGATTCCAACTGCTGAAAATTGGGTCTAAAAAATGTAGCGAAAAATAAGTCTAAAGGAAAAACCAGAGTTTTAAAAGTTTTTTTCCAAAAAAAAAAGAACTTGGTTGTGATATCTAAAGTAATAAACACTTAATCAAAATTTTACATTTTTTGATTTGTCCAGGATGAATGCTTAAACTGAGTAGTCTTCTCTGCTATCCTCAAGCTCACGTCTGCCAAGTGTGGGCTCGGTTCAAATCAGAAAATTTTTCACAAAATTACTAGTGGGGTAATTTTACAATTTCTCCTAACTTTTGTGCCAAGTTGTAAATAAGAGAAATATCTCTAGAAATTTTTTGAAATAATTTCTTTAGAGAATTTTCTCTCTACAACTTTTTCTTGAATTCAAGTATGAAAAATAATGACCCAATGCACTCTTTATATAGGGAGAGTTTAGAGAGTTCAACTATAATTAAAGTTAATCATTTTAATATTAAATTTAATATTAAATCTATTAAATTAATAGAATATTTGTCTACAAAATAAATATTAAATTTAATTTAATATTAAAATAATTAATTTAATATTAAATTAATAAAATGCTATCAAGATAAGTATTAAATTAAATTTAATATTAAAACTATTAAAATAAAATTATTATTGGAATAGTTAATCTGAAATAAAATTATATTGTAAAGTCCCAGTAGGAATGTGATTCCTCCATTGCTTAATCGCTAAAGGACCACCCGCTGACCACTGAAATGTCATTGTTGCCGTCGTCAGCACCGTCATGTTCGGTGGTGCCATCCTAGGTGCAACACCCTCATGGCACCCTGAGCCGGTTCGGTCTGGGCCAGTGATTGTCTGAACGGTCTATTTTGCCATCGGTTGGACTATCGGCCCGATTCAACCAGTTTTTGGGTCACGACCTCGGTTTTGGATTCTTGGGCCCAAGTTTCAATTTTAGGTCCAATTTTCAAGTTCAATTACCCATTGGGCCAATTGTTTGACTTGAAAATTAATTTCAAAAACTATCATATTAATTAATTTAACTTTACTTGATCAAAATTAATTTCCCAAAAATCATTCAGATTTTTCAAATTAATTTTTCAAGAAAACTCTTTAATCAAATTCTCTTGTTGAACAATTCTCACGACCTCCTAATTTAATTCCACATCGAATAAATTGACTCAATTAAATTATCTCTAAAGTCATAGAATTTTCTTTTGATTCAAATGCAGCTTGGTCGAGCTTTTTTGAGCTAGCAGAGAGACCAATCAGACATGTACAATTAGGCTCTAGTAATTGCAATTATGTCAAGAAGCATCATTTCGATAGTTCACAATTTATTTAATCATGGAGTCAGTCCACAAAAAGTACCATGATTGAAAACTCATTATTGTATACTTTTTTTACGAAAGTAGTTCATCCAATTGCTTTGTCCAATGACCTCATCATGTGTGTGTTACCCTTATATGATATCTTTGATTCATTTGACTTAAATTCATTCACTAAATACAATCTATTTTATCTCATTATCACTAGTCTATCTTGTTAAAGTTTTGTTGGCCAAGGGAAATGGGATGCTATGCATGGGAATAAAGAGAGGAAATAAGAGCATAGTTGAATGAGGGATGTTGAGATGATTAAGGAATGAGGGATTATTGAAATGGGGAAAGTGTAACGCCCCAAAGTTTGTATATTTGTTTATTTATGACACAAATATCTATCTGCTTCAGTGGTTATGTGTTCTGGGAGTGTCTAAGAAGTTTGGGGTTCAAGCCTTGTCTTAAGCTAAATTTTTGTTTTAATTGAGTAAAGTCTTGCTGTTGATCAATATGTTTATAGTTAAAAGTTTGTAAAAACATGTCAGAATGGGCTTGCTAGTCTGGTGGATAAGTGGTGTGTTAAAATGCTAGAGGTCTTGGGTTCGAGTTGTGTTGGAGTATTATTTTTGCTAGTGCTGTCGTGTAGTGTTTAAGCTGAACTAAAATGCCGAAGTTGTAACAGACCTATTTAGGGCCAAAACTGAACAGTGGTTTCAAAACCACGGATCCGAGGGTGAAAATTTTATGACTGGGTGTTTAATTTGATGTATGGGATTAAATTGAAATAAGTGAAAAATGTGTGTTCTAGTTCATAAAGTATTTAATTGAAATGGGGGTTTTAAGTAAAGGTCTTTGGATAGTAACTAGACCATTATATTAGTTTGGACAAAAATACCTAAAGGAAGATAAAAGACCATAGTTTTTAATGAAGGGCAATTTAGTCATTTGGTAAATAAAATAATAAAATGGGAAAACAAAGCCAAAATTGGTATCATCTTCACCAAGCTTGGCCGAAACTATCATAAACACCATATCTAGGGTTTTTTTCCAAGCTTTCAAGCTCAATAATAAGTGCATTCAAGCCTCGTTTTTAATGTTCTTTACATTATTGAAATCCTTGTAGCTCGGTCTACCTATTTCTACCATTATTTCGAGTTAGGGTTTATGTTTAAAAATTTACCCATGAATGATATGCATGTATTTTGACTTTTTATGGTAGAATATGAATGTTTGAAGTTAGGAGAATGATCTTTTCTAAGTGATATTTAGCGAAAATGAGCAAAACGACATAATCGGTAAAAATACTTAATGTTCATAAGTACATGTTAGAGTGAGAATTTGATGTTGTCATAGAAGATAAAAATGCTCAGCATGTCATAAAACATAAGAATAAGGGCTGGAATTAAATTTCTGAGCCTAGGGACAAAATCGTAATTTTGTAAAAGTTAGGGGGCAAAAACGTAATTTTTCCATATTGTGATTTTTGGATTGAAATAGATAGTATGAGTGTTAAATGAGCTAAATGTGTTGCTATAGATCAAGAAAGGCGTGGAATCAAACTTGAACGGGGGAAGGAAAAGACTTCGGACTAAATTGCAAAATTTTCATATTTTGCACCAAGGTAAGTTTGTATATAAATAATACATTATCTTTATTTACGTTTGTATATTCCAGCATATTTTATATAATGTAGCTGATTTTGAATCATTATCAGTTTTTGGAAGAATGAAAGTTGAAATACTTCTTGGTTGAACCTTCGGAATCGAAAGATATAGATGGTATGTAGCTAGGTCACATGTATGGTGCTGAGTGCACATCATGTAGACAAGAGAGCTACGAGATACTATATGGTAGCTAGGTCACATGTATGGTGCTGAGCGCACATCATGTAGACAAGAGAGCTACGAGATTAAGTGGCTAGGTCACATGGGTGGTACTAAGTGTTCATGTTCACCATGTGTACAAGAAAGCCGAACTATGTGATGGGTGGAACTACGTGCTGAAACCACCAAGTATCGGGGACTCGATCCGAAGTGTTCAACGGGAAAATTGACTATAATCTTGTAATGATAAGTGTAAGAATATACATGTGTAACATATGAGTAATAAGCTCGATATGTAACTGGAAGTTGGAAAAATTGTTAAGGATAGGCAATGAATGCAACCAAAGTGTGAAAGATCAAAAATTGATAATAAAACTGTTTGGACAGTCGCAGTGACATGAATTTGAAAAATCACCAAAAATAGTGGGAATTTAATTAGAGGCTGAATGAGATACGAATTTAAACCTTAATGAGTCTATTTTCATGTAAAAGAAACAGATAAGTAAAAGAATCTTATATTTTGAGAAATTTATATTTTTGTGAGACTTGCTCAGAATGACTATGCGATCCCCTATTCTGATTTTAAAAATTCACCATAAATTGTAAAGAAACAATTAGGAGTTGTACCTTACATGTATGAAATCCTTATTTAGACTAGTTTTATAAGAAATAAATGGCATAGTCATTGAAACTCTGTATAGGGATATATCTAAATCGTAATACACAGGGGTCAGAGTGGCCGAACCCTGAAATAGAGGGGAATTTAACTAATAAACTGTACTAATTGGCCTGACCGAAAATTCTAGAAAAATAATTATTAAGTATATGTATGAGTTTAGTTTCAAGAAAAATTTATGGAATTGGATTTCGAGTTTCGTAACTCGAGTTATGATTTATTCAGTGAACATGATGCAGTAGGGACAGCTTGACCAAATTAGAGTAAATAGTGAAATTAAAAATAGATATAATTGAGTTACTTTGTAAACATATTAGATTCCTTATTTATTATTTATATACTTACTTACTAAGCAATAAGCTTACTTTCTTTTTCTCTCTTTTGTTTTATAGTGTCATCCAGTTAGCACTGGAGTTAGAGATCGTTGAAGATCTGCCGCACTATCAATACTTTTGGTATTTGAACTAAACATTTTGAATTATGGCATGTATAGTAGGCTTAGTTATTTTGTTACGTGTCATAATTGCCTAGGTTTAAAATATTGGTTACAGTATGCGATCGACTATTTTGTACAAAGCTATTGCAGTTGGCTAATATTGTTAAAGGTATATGTTATAATGTTTCATGATCCAATTGGATGCCATAATTTTGTCTCGGTTTTATTTAATGGTATGTGTTATGTTTTGGTAATACCTCGTACACTGTTTTGGTGTGGAATACGTGTAAGGGGTGTTACATTTAGTGGTATCAGAGCCATGGTTTAGTCGATTTTCATACTAATATAGTGTGTGTAAAAGTCTAGCTATACATGCTATAAATATATTATGATAGTGTGGTGACTCCTGATTATTCTAAACTGTGTTTTGTTTTAATATAGTAATTGATCCCTACGGAACTGCGGCTGATGATGCTGCTAGTAATGCGCCGGCTCTCGCATAAGGGACCACGCCTGTAGAAAGTAGACCTGAGACATTGAGACAGGGAGATGAGGCTCAGGATGCCTTTCTCCAAATGATAAACAATTGGTATACTGAGTTTATTCAAGCAAACCCAAATGCTCAACCTCCTCCACCCCTTCCCATACCTCAGACGGTTCCTGTAGCTGCCCAAAGTATAGATTTGGTAAGAATGAACAAGCCTCCGGTCGACAAGATTCGAAAACAAGAGGCCAAAGAGTTTAGAGCAAAGATCGATGATGATCCTGAGAAAGTAGAGTTTTGGCTTGAAAATTCTACCCGTGTATTTGATGAGCTCTCATGTACACTCAAGGAGTGCTTAAAGTGTGCTGTATCACTTTTGAGAGATCCAGCCTACCATTGGTGGAAGACTTTGGTAGCAGTGGTGCCAAAAGAAAGGGTTACTTGGGATTTCTTCCAGGAAGAATTCAGAAAGGAATACATAAGTCAGTGATTTATTGATAAAAAAAGAAAGGAGTTCCTTGAATTGAAGCAGGGTAAGATGTCTGTGGCAGAGTACGAACGCGAATTCGTAAGACTCAACAAGTATGCCCAGGAATGTGTGTCCACGAAGGCTATTATGTGCAAAAGATTTGAGGATGGGCTTAATGAGGACATTAAAGTGCTTGTGGGAATTCTGGAGCTGAAAGAATTTGTAGTATTGGTTGACCGAGCTCTTAAAGCCGAAGAATTGAATAAAGAAAGAAGAAAAGTTGCTATTGAGGCCTGAGATGCTAGAAAGAGGCTGATAAGCAAGTCATTTCAATCTCAATGAAAGAGGTCCAAAGAGACAAACCCTCGAATGACAGTTTCAACTGGAGATTCACACAGAGATCGTGGTAAGGCATATTCGAGGTCTAAAGCTCAAGACTTCAGTGGCAAGTGTGGATAATGTGTGGTCTAGAAAGCCCGAATGTCAGCAATGTGGCGGGCAACATTTTGGTGAGTACTGGGGAAATGAGCGAGCTTGTTTTAGGTGTGGTTCTCGCGAGCATTTTATTAGAGACTGTCTGGAAAAACTTAAAGAAGAAAAATTTCAGAGTGCCAGAAAGAGTACTACCGCCAGCAGAGGTAAACCACCAAGAAATACTAGAAGTAGAGCTAGTAGTAAAACTGTGATGAAAGATTCAACAGTGAGATCAGAAGCTAGAGCGCCTGCTAGAGCTTATACCATACGTGCCTGAGAGGATGCATCATCTCCTGATGTGATTACTGGTATATTTTTTCTTTATGATACTATTTTTATTGCACTGATTGATCTCGAGTCTACTCATTCCTATATTTGTGTGAATTTAGTATCTAATAAGAAGTTGCCTGTTGAGTTTACTGAGTTTGCGATTAAAGTGTCGAACCTCTTAGGCCAATATGTGCTAGTTGATAAGGTTTGCAAGAACTGCCCATCAATGATTCAAGGTCACTATTTTTCGGCTAATCTGATGCTGTTACCATTTGATGAGTTTAACGTTATCTTGGGAATGGACTGGTTGACATTGTATGATGCCAAGGTAAATTGTAAACAGAAAACACTAGAGTTGAAATGTGAAAACAGTGAAATTCTGTGGGTTAAAACAGATGAATCAAATAAATTGCCTATGGTGATTTCATATATGTCTGCACAGAATTACATAAGGAAAGGGTGTGAAGCTTATCTTGCCTATGTAATGAATACTGAGATGTCTGAATTGAAGCTTGAATTAGTGCCGATAGTCTGTGAATTTCCAGAGGAATTGCTTGGGTTACCTCCGAACAGAGAGATAGAGTTTGCCATTGATTTGTTGCTGGAGACTGTACCAATCTCGATTCCTCCATATAGAATGGCTCCAACTGAATTAAGAGAATTGAAGGCTCAGTTGCAAGAGTTAATAGACAAGGGATTTGTGAGACCGAGTTTCTCTCCCTGGGGTGCTCCTGTATTGTTCGTAAAGAAGAAAGATGGCTCAATGAGGCTTTACATTGATTACCGTCAACTCAATAAGGTGACTATAAAGAACAAGTACCCGTTACCGAGGATTGACGATTTATTTGATCAGTTGAAGGGGGCAATAGTGTTTTCAAAGATTAATTTGAGGTCCGGTTACTACCAGTTGAGAGTTAAGGAGTCAGATGTGCCGAAAACTACCTTTAGGACAAGGTATGGACATTATTAGTTCCTTGTAATGCCTTTTGGGTTAACAAATGCTCCAGCTATATTCATGGACTTGATGAACAGAGTTTTTTGACCATATTTGGATAATTTTGTGGTAATGTTCATAGATGACATCCTAATCTATTCTCGAGATGAGTCTGAGCACGCCGAACACTTGAGAGCCATATTACAGATCTTGAGAGAAAAGAAACTATTTGCTAAGTTTAGAAAAAGTGAGTTTTGGCTTCGTGAAGTCAGATTTTTGGGACATATAGTCTCAGGTGATGGTATTCGGGTGGATCCGAGCAAAATTTCCGTGATCATTGATTGGAAAACGCCAAAGAATGTATCTGACGTTAGAAGCTTTTTAGGCTTGGCCGATTATTATAGACGTTTTGTCGAGGGATTTTTGATGATTGCCTCTCTTATGACTAAGTTGCTGCAAAAGAATGTTAAGTTTGAATTGACTGATAAATGTTAGCAGAGTTTTGAAAAACTGAAAGTACGATTGACTGAAGCACTGATTTTAGTACAGTCCGAGCCAGGGAAGGAGTTCGTAATTTATAGTGATGCATCATTGACAGGCCTTGGATGTGTGCTGATGTAAGAGGGTAAAGTGGTATCTTATGCCTCGAGACAGTTAAAACCGCATGAGAAGAACTATCCTACGCATGATTTGGAATTGGCCGCTATTGTATTTGCCTTGAAGATCTGGCATCATTATTTGTATGGTGAAAAATGCCGAATTTTTACTGATCACAAAAGTTTGAAGTATTTGATGAATCAAAAGGATTTGACTTTGCGACAGTGGAGATGACTTGAATTATTGAAAGATTATGAGCTAGCGATTGATTATCATCCGGGGAAAGCGAATGTAGTTGCTGACGCCTTGAGCAGTAAATCTCTTTTTACTTTGAGAGCCATGAATACAAGGTTAGCATTGTCTGATGATGGGTCAATTTTGGCTGAGATGAGGTCTAAACTGTTATTTCTCCAGCTAATTTGTGATGCTCAAAAGAACGATAGTGAGTTGCGAACCAAGAGAACTCAGTGCGAATCGAGTTACGACTCAGATTTTTGAGTTAGACCAGATGACTGTTTGATGTTTCGAGATAGGATATGTGTACCAAAAAATGATGAATTGATTCAGAAAATATTACATGAGGCGTGTTTGACAGTTCACCCTGGTAGCACAAAAATGTATAATGATTTAAAGAAGTTATATTGGTAGCCAGGCATGAAAAGGGACATTTCTGAATTTGTAACCAAGTGTTTGATCTATCAACAAGTAAAAGCTGAGCATCAAGTGCCTTCAGGATTACTCCAACCGGTGATGGTACCTGAGTGGAAATGGGATAGGATTACCATGGATTTTGTAACTGGTTTGCCTTTGACTCCTAAAAAGAAGGATGTTGTCTGGGTAGTGGTTGATAAGTTAACAAAGTCAGCTCACTTTATACCGGTATGTACCGATTACTCACTTGATAAATTAGTTGAATTATATATTGCTGAAATTGTGAGGTTGCATGGGGTACATATGTCTATCATATCAGATAGAGATCCGAGGTTTACCTCGAGATTCTAGAAAAAGTTACAAGAAGCTTTAGGTACAAAATTGAATTTTAGTACCGCGTTTCATCCACAAACAGATGGTCAGTCAGAAAGAGTAATCTAGGTACTCGAAGATATGCTTAGATGCTGTGTTTTAGAATTTGAAGTCAGTTGGGAGAAATATCTACCTTTGGTTGAATTGGCCTACAATAACAGTTTTAGTCGAGTATACAGATGGCACCATACGAAGCCTTATATGGTTGCAAGTGTTAGACTCCTTTATATTGGACTGAACTTAGTGAGAAATAGATTCATGGAGTTGATCTAGTTAAAAAAACCAAATAGAAAGTAAAAGTAATTCGTGATTGCTTGAAAGCTGCTTCAGATCGACAAAAGTCATATGTAGATTTAAAAAGAAAAGAGATTGAATTTCAGGTGGGTGATAAAGTGTTCTTGAAGGTGTCACCACGGAAGGAGATTCTAAGATTTGGCTGAAAAGGAAAGTTGAGTCTGCGATTTATTGGGCCATACGAGATTATTGAAAGGATTGGACCAGTGGCATATCAGTTGGCTTTACCGGCAGAGTTAGAAAGAATACATAATGTGTTCATGTATCAATGTTGCGACATTATCGTTCTGATCCTTTACATGTGATTTCTCCAACAGAAATTGAGATTCGATCGGACATGACCTATGATGAGGAACTGATTAAGATTTTGGCTCGAGAAGTGAAACAGTTGAGAAAGAAAAGCATAGCTTTAGTGAAAGTGTTATGGCAAAGACATGGAGTAGAAGAAGCTACGTGGGAACCGGAGGAAGCTATGAGAAAATAGTACCCAAACCTCTTTATCGGTAAGACTTTTAGGGACGAAAATCCCTAAAGGAGAAGAGTTGTAACAGCCCAATTTAGGGCCAAAACGGAACAGTGGTTTCGAAACCACGAATCCGAGGTTGAAAATTTTATGACTGGGTGTTTAATTTGATGTTTGGGATTAAATTGAAATAGGTGAAAAATGTGTGTTCTAGTTATAAAGTATTTAATTGAAATGGGGGTTTTAAGTAGAGGTCTTTGGTAGTAATTAGACCATTATATTAGTTTGGACAAAAATACCTAAAGGAAGATAAAACACCATAGTTTTTAATGAAGGGCAATTTAGTCATTTAGTAAATAAAATAATAAAATGGGAAAACAAAGCCAAAATTGGTATCATCTTTACCAAGGTTGGGCGAAACTCTCATAAATACCATAGCTAGGGTTTTTTCCAAGCTTTCAAGCTAAATAGTAAGTGCATTCAAGCCTCGTTTTTAATGTTCTTTACATTTTTGAAATCCTCGTAGCTCAGTCTACCTATTTCTACCATTATTTCGAGTTAGGGTTTATGTTTAAAAAGTTACCCATGAATGATATGCATTTATTTTGATGTTTGATGGTAGAATATTAATGTTTGAAGTTAGGAGAACGATATTTTCTAAGCGATTTTTAGTGAAAACGAGCAAAACAGCATAATCGGTAAAAATACCTAATGTTCATAAGTACATGTTAGAGTGAGAATTTGATGTTGTCATAGAAGATAAAAATGCTCAGCGTGTCATAAAACATAAGAATAAATGCTGGAATTAAATTTTCGAGCCTAGGGACAAAATTGTAATTTTGTAAAAGTTAGGGGGCAAAAACGTAATTTTTCCATAATGTGATTTTTGGATTGAAATAGATAGTATGAGTGTTAAATGAGCTAAATGTGTTGCTATAGATCAAGAAAGGCATGGAATCGACCTCGAACGGGGGAAGGAAAAGACTTCGGACTAAATTGTAAAATTTCCATATTTTGCACCGAGGTAAGTTTGTATATAAATAATACATTATCTTTATTTACATTTGTATATTCCATCATATTTTATATAATGTAGCTGATTTTGAATCATAATCGATTGTTGGAAGAATGAAAGTAAGTATTAGAAAGTGAAATACTTCTTGGTTGAACCTTCGGAATCGAAAGATATAGATGGTATGTAGCTAGGTCACATGTATGGTGCTGAGTACACATCATGTAGACAAGAGAGCTACGGGATACTATATGGTTGCTAGGTCACATGTATGGTACTGAGCACACATCATGTAGACAAGAGAGCTACGAGATTAAGTGGCTAGGTCACATGGGTGGTACTAAGTGTTCATGTTCACCATGTGTACAAGAGAGCCGAACTATGTGATGGGTGGAACTACGTGCTGAAACCACCAACTATCAGGGACTCGATCCGAAGTGTTCAACGAGAAAATCGACTACAATCTTGTAATGATAAATGTAAGAATATACATGTGTAACGTATGAGTAATAAGCTCGATATGTAACTGGAAGTTGGAAAAATTGTTAAGGATAGGCAATGAATGCAACCAAAGTGTGAAAGATCAAAAATTGATAATAAAACTATTTGGACAGTTGTAGTGACTTGAATTTGAAAAATCACCAAAAATAGTGGGAATTTAATTAGAGGCTGAATGAGATATGAATTTAAAGCTTAATGAGTCTATTTTCATGTAAAAGAAACAGATCAAGTAAAGGAATCTTATATTTTGAGAAATTTATATTTTTGTGAGACTTGTTTAGAATAACTATGCAATCCCCTGTTCTAAATTTTAAAAATTCACCATAAATTGTAAAGAAACAATTAGGAGTTTTACCTTACATGTATGAAATCCTTGTTGAGTCTAGTTTTATAAGAAATAAAAGCCAAAGTCATTGAAACTTTGTACAGGGATATATCTGAATCGTAATACACAGGGGTTAGAGTGGCCGAACCCTGAAATAGGGGAGACTTTAACTAATAAACTGTACTAATTGGCTTGACAAAAAATTCTAGAAAAAAATTATTAAGTAGATATATGAGTATAGTTTGAAGAAAAATTTACGGAATTGGATTTCAAGTTTCGTAACTCGAGTTATGATTTATTCAGTGAACTTGACGCAGGAGGGATAGCTTGATCAAATTGGAGTAAATAGTGAAATTAAAAATAGATATAATTCAGTTACTTTGTAAACATATTAGATTCCTTATTTATTATTTATATACTTACTTTCTAAGCAATAAGCTTACTTTCTTTTCTCTCTTTTGTTTTATAGTGTCATCCAGCTAGCACGGGAGTTAGAGATTGTTGAAGATCTGCCCGCATTATCAATGCTTTTGGTATTTGAACTAAACATTTTGAATTATGGCATGTATAGTAGGCTTAGTTATTTTGTTACGTGTCATAATTGCCTAGGTTTAAAATATTGGTTACAGTATGTGATCGACTATTTTGTACAAAGCCATTGAAGTTGACTAATATTGTTAAAGGCATATGTTATAATGTTTCATGATCCAATTGGATGCCATATTTTTGTCTCGGTTTTATTTAATGGTATGTGTTATGTTTTGTTAATACCTCGTACACTGTTTCGGTGTGGAATACGTGTAAGGGGTGTTACAGAAGTGGTAGAGGTGTAGTGGGAAGTGTGGAGAGAAAATTAATGGGTTTAGATAGGAGTGGTTGGACAATTTTAGGAGGGATTTGGGGAGAAAAGTAAGGAGTGGGGAGTTGGTAGAGAAATCTGAGGAGAATTAAGGGTGGGAGTTACTAGATTTTAGGCATTTTGATTTTATTTTCCCAAATTTCGGCTTTCCTACTCTTTTGACTTTTTTTTGAATCCATTTTTCTTTACCGAATTGTTCCCTTGGTTCTTCTTTTCTTGTTTATTTTGTTTGCTGCCGATTGCTTGTGGAAAATTTCCTTCTTTCTCTGCTTTGGTTTCTCTATTAATCCATTCTTTCTTTAATCTCTTTTACGTTGCCACAACTTATCATCTCCATTCTGCTTTCATGAGTTGTTGGTGAGTTTTCATAACTGTGTCATAAGTTGGTTTATGGATTTTTGGTAATTTGGTCGGCAGTTTCATTAGTAAAGGTTAAGGGCTGGAGTGATTCGGTTAGCATTGGAGCAGTGTGGTTCTGCTATTACTCGTCTAGTAGGTAAGGTGGTTATGCCTTGTGAATTAAGAGAAGCTTTTCCATTCTAGTGGTTGTTAAGATCTGAATTGTTGTTAATATTCGGTCTTTCAGATTTGACAGCAGCGAATTGTGGGAGTGGTAACCTATCTCGTCGGACCCATAGTTGGGGGTTGCTCAGTTTTGAAGGTAAGTGATTAAGGGTCTTTATTGCTCGGTTTGGGTACGTGTTAATTCTAAAATTAAGCTTTGGGATTGTCGATTTCTAGGTGTTGGGGGCTTAGGATTACGAGACTAGCGAAAATAGGCTAGGAGTGGAACCGTAGCACTGTAAATGGGAATCGAAAAAAGATAAAAAGTGAGCCTAGCGACGCCACACGAGCGTGTTACCGCCCATGTGGTAGGCCGTGTGATCGAATCATGTGTGATACATGGGCCAAACCGTATTCGGCCGTGTGGGCTACGAGCATGTAGGCCCACACGGGTGAACCATACGAGTTTGTGGGATTTTTTGGCCAGGCCGTGTGATTCACACAGGCATGTGAGCCCATACGGGCAAACAACATGGGCTTGTGGGCCTATTTTCACTGTTAGATTGCTAAGGTTGCATGGGTCGCCCGAGTCGACTGTGGACCTTCTGCAGGGTCGGTAAGCTGAACTAGACCCCTAATTGATTGAAATGACTGTATGACTGATATGGAAGAAGTATGATAAGGTCCTACTGATTTGATATTGTATCCTTGATTACATTCATGATATTATGTTATAGCATGCCATATTTATATATTGCATTGCATTGGGTTAGGGGTTTATATTATTCGGAGGAAGTGTACTGAAAGGCCTCGAGCCTAATTCACTGGCAGCTCAGCTGCAAGCTACTGTTTGGTGTCGAATTCGGTACTTTTTAGAGTGTAGGGATGGGTGGGTTGATTATATCCCCACATGGAGTGTAGGGTTGGACGGAGTTGGAGTGTAGAGGCTGCCTGGGTAGGATTTGATACTATATATCTCTTACTGTACTGAATATTGATACTGTAATGGGCCAAGGCCCAAATTGCGGGACTGCTTCTGTATTGTAATGGGCTAAGGCCCTAATGGAAACTGAAACTGTTACTGAAATGGGCTTAGGCCCAGACTATGATTACATTCTGTCTGCTTGTTTATATGGGAATTACACACTGAGTTTTCATAAACCCATCCTTCTATTTTATCTGTTCAGGTAATCCCTAGACTTAGGCGAATCGGAGAGGCGAAGGACTCAGCGGTGGCCATACGACCCCTTTTGACGCTATTTCGTACTTAATTAGATCTTTAAAAGTTTTACTTTGGGTATTTTACTGTAATATTGGCCTCTATGGATTTTTGCTTTTAATTTGGATTTTATATTGCTTTATGTTTTATTTCTGCTAGAGATAGGTAAGTCACGGGTTTTTTTAAAATGCATGTGTTTTAGAAAAATACTTATAAGGACAAAACTGTTTTGAAAAGCTTCCGCAACTTATAGTGTTTTGAAAACTAACAACTAAATAAACACCAAGACTTTGGAATTAATAAAAGTTAATGACGAGTTCCAATGGGAAATGTTTTAAGCTAAGTTACAATTTTTCGACTCCAGCTATAATTTTTGAACACACTACCATGTGACATCGCCAGATTCAGCCATAACGTCTAGGCTGAGTTTGGGGTGTTACATTTAGTGGTATCAAAGCCAGGTTACAAAACTCGACTGTGGATTTTAGATTTTAAGATTCAATTTTCTAAGAACTATTTTCTAATGATTTGAAATATTTTTACCAAATGTGTGGTACACCAAGTTTCTGATGCCGATCCTGTAAGTCCTCTGAACTGTTATCTGTTTAAAAATTAAAAATACTATAGATAGTATGTACCGAGACTACTATAGATAGATTGGATTGAAAACACTCAAGATAGTACATATTAACACTGTAGTAAAACCGATAAATATTGATTGACACTACGATGTTCGAAACAAATTTTATACTCCTGATACTATTTTCAAAAAATATCTGTTAGTAAACACTAGAACTGTAAACAAGAAACATAAAATTATTAATACAGATAAAATGCAATTAGACAATGAGTGCCAGAGGTACTCGCGGACGTGGTACAAGAGGCCGTGGTAGAGGCCGTAGGGGGCTCGAGAAGGGTCCTCATTTTCTGGAAACCTGCCTAATTTGGATACTAGTGAGACACCAGCTTCACCTGTGACCGAGACTGGGTCTTATGATTGAGCAGCTAGGGACGAAACACTATCCTAAGCTATGTTAAGGATCTTAGAGAGGGTCGCCGGGCCCAATACTGAAGCTGGAGGCCACGGGTCGGTTACGGAACGACTCTGGTCTAATGGAGCTGAGCTTTTCAGGGGTATTGCTGGAGTTGCCTCTAATGTGGCTGAGTATTGGATAAAGGCCACAGAGAGGATTATGGACAATCTGGACTACATTCTCGAGCAAAAATTAAAGGGTGCTATATCGCTGCTACGTGATGAGGCATATCAGTGGTGGCTCACTGTTAGGGAGGGCACTCAGCCTGAATGATAGTCCTGGGAATATTTTAAGATCGCTTTCCAGGGAAAGTATGTGGGTGCCAGTTACGTGGATGCCCATCAACAAGAGTTCCTGAATCTAACTCAGGGAGATAGATCGCTGGCCGAGTATGAGGTCGAATTTCTGAGACTAAGCTACTATGCGCGAGGTATGGTGGCAACTAAGTACGAGTGATGCCTTCACTTCGAGGATGGCCTCAGGGATAATTTGAGAGTTTTGATAGCTTCACAAAGGGAGTGAGACTTTGCTGCACTGGTTGATAAGGCGAAGATCGTCGAGGAAGTGAAGCGCATTGAGCGCCAAAAACAAGAGAGAGGTAGGAGCAAGAGGGAGTTAGAGCCCTCAAGTTTCATTTAGAGGCCTAAGAAAAAGGCTAGAGTGGATGGGCCGGTCAGAGTTGAGGCTCTTATTGCTGCTACTAGACAACCGCTATGTACTGACCGTGGTAGACGCCATTAGGGCGAGTGTTGGAAAAGAACTGGGGCCTGTTTGAGGTGCGGTTCATTAGAGCACCGTATTAGGGAGTGTCAGCAGAGGTCCGAGTAGATGCAAGCTTCTGGCGTGGGTACTGCACCACAACTGAGGGTAGTTTAGCAGCCACCAAGAGGCCGTGGTCAAGCTAGAGGTGGGAATGGTTTGGGCCGTGGTCAGAGAGCACCGGGCAGAGGTAGTGGACATACTGAGGTGAGGTAGCCAGCTCTAGTTTATGCTGCACATCACCGAGAGGATGGAGGTGCTCTGGACGTCATTACGGGTATGTTCTTTATTTATAATATACCTTATACTGCACTGATAGATATGGGATCCACTCACTCCTATATAGCTTGTATAATATCTGAAAACTTGAGTATACTGGTTAAGAGCACTATGAGTGAGGTCACTGTACTGAGTCCGTTGGGGCAATCGATAAGAGTTAATAAACTATTTAGAGATGTTCCGTTAAAGGTTCAAGGGGCTATTTTTCTGGCTGACCTGATGGAACTTCCATTTGGGGAGTTCGATTTGATACTGGGAATGGACTGTTTGGTTAAACACCTAGTGAGCTTGGATTGTGCCACAAAAAGGGTTGTACGAAGAACGAAGGAGGACAACGAGGTAGTCGTAATTGGGATACATCTGAATTACTTATCGAATGTGGTTTCTGCTGAGGGGATTAGAGTCGATCCTTGAATGATTCAGGCTATCTTAGAGTGGAAGCAGCCTAAGATTGTATTTGAGATTTGCAGTTTTCTATGACTGGCAGGGTACTATCGACGTTTTGTAGAAGGGTTTTCACTGATTGCAGCACCTTTGACTAAGCTGCTACGCAAAGGTGTACCATTTAACTGGATTGATGCGCAACAAGAGAGCTTTAAGAAGCTCAAGATCATCTTGACTAACGCCCTGCTACGATACGAGCGGTTACAGGAAAGAGTTTACTATTTACAGCGATGTATCACATGTCAGTTTAGGATATGTGTTGATGCAAGAGGGTAAGGTGATAGCATATGCGTCTCGTCAGCTTAAGATTCATGAGGTAAATTATCTAACGCATGACTTTGAGTTGGTCGCTATGGTATTCGCACTGAAAATCTGGAGGCATTACTTATATGGTGAGAAGTGTATCATTTACACTGATCACAAGAGCCTCAAATACCTCCTCACTTAAGCTGCTTAAAGATTACGACTGTACAATTGAATACCATCCTGGTAAGGCCAATGTGGTAGCCGATGCACTGAGCCGTAGGGATATGACTAACCTGTGGGCAATGTTTGCTCTCCTCAGTTTATTTGATGATGGTAGTCTATTGGCCGAACTTCAGGTTAAACTGACGTGGATTAAGTAGATTAAGGGTAAGCAATTAGAGGACGAGTCTTTGGGTCTTCATTTTCAACAGATTGGGAGTGGAAATACTGTGGATTTTGGACTGAATAGCGAAGGGGTACTCTATTTTCGAGGGAGAATTTGTGTACTGAAAGATAATGAATTGAGGCAGTCTATATTGCGAGAGGCACATAGTAACCCTTATGCTATACATCCTGGCAGAAATAAGATGTACCATGATCTTCGTGAGTTATACTGGTGGCTAGGTCTTAATCGAGAAGTTACCGAATTTGTGGTTAAGTGCCTGACATGCCAGCAGGTTAAGGCTGAGCATCAGTTACCTTCGGGTTTGTTGCAGCTAGTTAAGATTCCACTTTGGAAGTGGGAGAGAGTGACTATGGACTTCGTTAGTGGGTTGCCCCTCACACCCACTAAGAAGGATTCAGTGTGGGTTATAGTGGATTGGTTAACCAAGTCCACCCATTTCATACCGATTCGTACTAACTACTCTCCATAAAAGCTGGCTAAATTGTATGTGTCAGAGATAGTGAGATTGCATAGGGTACCTATTTCGATCATCTTTGATAGGGATCCTCGCTTCACGTCTTGATTCTGGAAGAAGCTACATGAAGCTCTGGGTACAAGGTTGGACTTCAGTACTGCGTTTCATCCTCAACAGATGGTCAATCTGAGAGGGTGATTCAGATACTGGAGGATATGTTGAGGAACTGTGTCATTGATTTTCAAGGCAGTTGAGAGGATTACCTGCCACTAGCAGAGTTTGCTTATAACAACAGCTATTAGTCTAGCATACAAATGGCACCTTATGAGGCATTATATGGTCATAGGTGTCACACACCTACATGTTGGACTGAGTCGGGCGAGCGGCGTGTTCTGGGCCCTGAACTAGTTTCTGATATCGAGCATAAATTTAGGTTGATTTAAGATCGACTAAAAGTGACATCAGACAGACAGAAGTCCTATACAGATCTGAAATGACGTCAAATCGAGTATTTTACGGGAGACTTCATTTTTCTTAAGGTTCCACCATGGAAGAAAGTACTGAGGTTTGGTCGCAACAGTCAGTAAGCTTACTTAGACCCCTAATTGATTGAAACGACTATATGGCTGATATGGAAAAAGTATGATGAGGTCCCACTGATTTGATACTGTATGCCTGATTACATTCATGATATTATGTTATAGCATGTAATATTTATATATAGCATTGCATTGGGTTGGGGGTTTATATTATTCGGAGGAAGTGTAATGAAAGGCCTCAAGCCTAATTCACTGGTAGCTCAGCTGCAAGCTACTGTTTGGTGTCACATTCAGTACTTTTTAGAGTGTAGGGATAGGTGGGTTGATTATATCCCCACATGGAGTGTAGGGTTAGACGGAGTTGGAGTGTAGAGGCTGGCTGGGTAGGATTTGATACTGTATATCTGTTACTGTACTGAATATTGATACTGTAATGGGCTAAGGCCTAAATGCAGGACTGCTTCTGTATTGTAATGGACTAAGGCCCTAACGGAAACTGAAACTGTTACTGAAATGGGCTTAGGCCCAAACTATGATTGCATTCTATCTGCTTGTTTATATGGGAATTACATACTGAGTTTTCATAAACTCACCCTTTTGTTTTATCTGTTTAGGTAATCCCTAGACTTAGGCGGATCGGAGTGGCGGAGGACTCAGCGGTGGCCACACGACCCCTTTTTATGTTGTTTCGTACTTAATTAGATTTTTAAAACTTTCACTGGGGGTATTTTACTTTAATATTGGCCTCTATGGATTTTTGCTTTTAATTTGGATTTTATACTGCTTTATCTTTTATTTCTGCTAGAGATAGGTAAGACACGGGGTTTGAAAATGCATGTGTTTTAGAACAATACCTACAAGGACACAAACTATTTTGAAAAGCTTTCGCCACGTATAATGTTTTGAAAACTAACAACTGAATAAACACCATGACTTTGGAATTAATAAAAGTTAATGACAAGTTCCAACGGGAAATGTTTTAAGCTAAGTTATAGTTTTTCGACTCCAGCTATAGTTTCTGAACACACTACCATGTGACATCGCTAGATTCAGCCATAACGTCCAGGCTGAGTTTTGGGTGTTACAGATGAGTGGGGGTATTTATACTTGAAGTGGATGGTTGAGTTTACTAAAAATACGGATTTGAATCCCTTCATTTTCTCCATTGCTTGGTCGGTCACATATAATAGAAGTAGGTGGATGGTGGTTGCTTGTTTTGAGCATAGAATCATGCTAACTTTAGGAATGGGTTGGACGGTTTCAAGGGCAATCTTTGTGTGTTGATTTCTGGAACGGTGGAAATGTGCAAGTGTACACAATCGTAACAAGTAATAAAGTGACATGTAAATGTCGAGTTATCGTACCCACAGGGACTGTAAAAAGCATTATTTATGAAATTAATTAAAACACTTTGGTGAGGTAAAAATAATTTTGGTTTGAAAAGAGTGATTTATAAACTAAGATTTTAAAACTAAGCAAACAATTTAAAAAAATAAAAGAGTTCTAGTGCACGATTTCAATTAAGATTTAATCAAGATGATATAATTCTGTAGGATTAATTATACCTTTTTCACTTAGAAATATTAAATTCGTGCTTATGCTGTTATGAATAGATTCATGGCAACCCAATAATTTGCTAACTTATGAACACATTTACTAAAAAAAATTCCATTTATCTCTTGGACATATCCCTATGCCAATTCAACCGACTAAACATATTTAATAAAGTAAACATGCTATCGCACATACATACTTATTGAATTAAATTATCTCTTGCATATTCCTATGTCGATTCAACCGATTAATTCAACTTAATAAACATGTAAAAGATTATGTAAAGTAACAAAGTAGCCATACCTTGAATCAATTTAATCACAACAATCTTGCAAGTTATGCAAGGCATATGTATCGCCAAATACAATGCTAATTTAATTTTCAGTTACTTTAGAAGAATTAAACATGCACTGATTAAGTACTGAGTCCATTAATTACAATTTCAATCCGCTTAAACAATTAATTCTTTAGTTATCTAAACAATTATAATGCCAGATAACCTAAGCATGATTTTACTTAATCAAGCATTTCACTGAGGCCTATAACAGCATAAACACTATTTTAACAATTCAAGTAGGCAAAATATAATCAACCCAACATGAATTAAATTAAAGCTAAATTGATTAAAATAACCATTTCAAAAAAATATTATTCATAGATATGTTCATCATAAAAACAACAGAAATTAAAAAGAAAGGGAACAGAAAGCAAATCCAGTGTTTCTCTGCAGCTTGACTGTTGCTCCGTTCTTTTGTCTCCGTTGTCTTCACCGAGCAAGGATTCTATGAATCCTCGATTGCTACCCAAGATGGCTGAAGAACACCTCTTTCTCAAGAGAGGAAATCGGCACAAGAGGAAGGGAAAATGGGATGGAAAAATGGAGAGGAAACTTTAAGAGAAGTGAAGAGAGGATGAGAGAATGTTGTGGAATGAGAGATGTTGAGGGATGCCTTGAAATGAGCAGCATAGGGTGGATTTTATAGCTGAAGAGGGCTGCTAAAAATAGAAAATTCAGCAGCCAAGAGAGCCCTCCCATGGCCTGCCACACACATGGCAAGGTTGAAGCTTTTAACCTTGCTAAAAATAGGCTGGGGCAAATCTTCAAAGCCTAAAATAAAGGTGGGGTTTGAACGTAATTTGGAAGTTTCTCAAGGGCCTTTTTGCAAGCATATTTTACCAGCTAATTTGCTGATTTGGGTCAGCCAATGGACGGTTCTGGTCAGCCCAATTAGTGGCTGGTTCGGCTCACTTCATTCGGTTCAACCAGTGCGGTTCACTAGGCCCTTTCTTCATAATTAATTAAAATTAACTCATTTAACCTAAATTAAATAAGAAATAAATTAAAATTAATTTAATTATGAATTAATACACATTTCTGGACCGTCTTGGGCTGGAAATTAATTGGCCTCGATACTTCAAATTACTCTCGATTTTGTTCTTCTCACAGTGTTCACCGGGCCCTTTTTCTCCAATTGTGTAATTCTGTAAAAAATAACCAAATTTAATCAAAATTAACTATAAAATTAATTAAATTCATAATTTTCATATTTTTAACATAATTTAATTATTTTATAATATTTTTCGACAAGAATTTAACCGGAATAGCTTGGTTTTAAGTTTAAAAGGGTATGAAAAAGTATATAAATTTTTGTGTTTCCACACCCCCAAACTTAATTCATTGCTCGTCCCGTGTAATGCGAAAATTTTGAGAAGAATCTCTCGGAAACACCTCTAAAAAATTCCTTCAGAACAATATTTTTCCCGAAATTATGAACTTAAAATACTTATGCTCAAAGACAAGAAATCTGTTAAGTTATGCTACTGAAGTATGCATATTGTTCAAATTAAATTCAACAACTTATTATAATAGCAAAATTTAGACTAAATGCTTTCGTAATAAAGACATGTTAACCCTTACCAATTTGATTTTTATTCCTTTATTAAAGACTAAGCTACAATCATTAAGCTTAACTTATGTCTTCATATGTTGATCGTAGCAATTTCTCTCCACTAATGTAGGTAGCATGAGGACTTTGAATCAATAGGTCTTTATCAAGGTTGTAACGTTGCTAGGTAGGGGTAAATGAAAGATGGATAAATTTTGGTTTAAAAAAAAACCCTAGACTCAGCGTCGATTGAACCTTCGGAGTTTTTACCTTCGATACACCAACTTGACTTTCATATGCTCTTTTGTACATCTTTCAAATACATGTGCTTTTTTTTTTTTCTTTTCTTTTCTTTTTTTTTGATCACACGAGCACTTACTTTGTGTACTGCAATTCTCGAGCAGTTGATACTTCTTTTCAAGTCCCTTAAACTTATTTTCGAAAAACATCTAGAATATTACTGAGTCTAGTGTTTGGGACAATTTTAAGATTATTAAGCGAAAAGTAATGGCTAATTATTATAAGGGTTGAAATAAAATCAGGCCATATAGTCTCAAAGTTGGGTTTCAACAGATAAAATATACCATGGTGGGCTTGAAAGGCTCAAACAATCCAAACAATAGTTGCCTAAATCATTTCCAACGTTCCATGCTCCCTAGGATTTCGCCTCAAGAAACTTACTAAGTCAATTCTAAAGACTTAAACTTTCATGCATACCTAACTTTCCTAAAGAACTAAAAAAAATTTATGGTATGAATTTGCATGCTTTATTAAAAACACATTTATGTCATTATTAAGCTAACATAATAACTTATTGAAATAATAGAACTTTATTCATACTCAAATTGAGTATACTTAACAGAATTCAAATTTTTGAACAAAATATATCCTAATCATAATTAAAAGAAAAATTTTATTCTGAGTGGAAATAATTCAATTTCTCGGTCCCCCCAACTTAAAATGAACAATGTCCTCACTGTTTAAAGTGAATAGATACTATACACCAGGTAGGATTTTAGAAAAGAGGAGGTGAGTCAATTTGACTGCTTAAGTACCAAGCTCTTTCTAAATCCAATCCTAGACATGTATATATCTATTGCCACACTTTAAATTTTGTGACTTGCTCACATTTTATTAATGATTTTCCTCTATTGTTTTATTATGCAAAAAACAAAAATAAATTCCTAATTAAACTTAATCCTAAAATGACCTAAGAACAGAAATAAAACAAAGTCAAGATCCTCCCTTTATTTATTTGCAGACCCTTCCGAATTTGACTCATCTTTTTCTCCATCACTATTGCCTTTGCATGAATCGCTTCGCTCCTTTTTCGGGAGTGGAGTCCATGGCTCGAATGTGAAATCTAGAAATTCAGGCACAAAAATAAATTGATCATTGTATATTTTCTTAAAAGCACTTCTCATCGAGTCATCCCTTATTTTTGAGTATCTGCAGTAGGCTTGTTGTTGCCATTGCATATGTTGCATTAAGTCCATCAGTTTTGATAGCTCATCTCGAAGGTCTGGGCTCGACGATTTAGCTTGAAACATTGAAGTTTCCTCATCAGGTTCAGCTTCTGCCTCCATTGATTCAACTTTATTAGGGACTTCATATGATTGCATCGCAGGATCTTCTTCTTCATCAGGGTCCTCCGGTTCCTCACTTACTTCATCTCGTTGCTGTAGAACTGAGTCTCCGGCTACTCGATAAAGGTCCCAATTCGTGATTGTGTCTTGGATATACCCTGTCTTCCTTACATTCGCAAGAATTTTAGCCTTCAAGCATAGAATTGTTATTGTAAAGGGGAAATGAGCAGAGCCAGAGCGTTTAACAGCACAATTACGTATCTCTCTCAAGATGATCTTCCCCACATCAATAGTCTTACCAGTTAGGATCGAGTACAGTAAGACCATTTGCTCTAATGAGATAGTAGTCCCGTGTGAGCTAGGCATAAGGCTGAATCGAATGAAGTAAAACCATACCTTTGCAAGTGGCATCAGATATTCTCTTTGACAAGTGTGGATTCCTTGTTTTGACACAATCCATGTAGAACTTGGAACTGTCAGTTCCTCGAGAATTTCTTGCAAATTTTCAGGCTTGATATTTCTCATCAATGTGGAATATTCATCGTTTTCAAAATCTGGTAATTCAAAGAACTCATTAATAGCATTTGAATTTATCGGTACCTTGATTCCGCGAACTGGAACTTCTATCATCTCGCTTGAAGTTAAATTTGCATAGAACTCACGAACTAGTTCCTCATCCACACTTGGTCTCTTTTCACAAAATAACTCCCAATTTAGGGTTTTAGGAACTTGACGAATACGTACCATAAAGTCTCAGTAGTTGCTCTCCTTTAAAGTGAAGCCTTTTCCTGGATGCATCTGTTGATTTTTGAAGATACTTTCGTATCTTACTTTGGCTTCTTCACAGTGGAATTTTTTTTGTGTTTCATCAATTTGAGCGAAAGCACGAGTTCTCTTGCGAGGCATGTTTAACCTAATCATAAGATGGAAAAAAAATTAGTTTTTCAATAAATTTTAATAAAAATAATTCAATAATTTGAAAAATTAATTAATTAAAATTAAAATTAAGAAAAGCTAGGTCTTACCACCTTTTTTTTGTAAAAATATAAGAACTCTAAGAATTAATAATAATAAAGGGGAAAAGGATGGCAATTTAAAAGAAGGGTTAGAGGTTTGTGGCTTAGGATGAATGGAAGAGGAATGCCGCACAAGCAGCTAGGGCGTGCGGGCGTGGTGCGTGTGGGAGCAGCGGTGTGCAGCAGAGCTGGTAGCAACACGGGCGTTCGGTAGTAGGTGAGAGTCCGGCGCACGCAGGATGGTGCAGAGGGCAGGTACCGCACGTGGGGTGAAGGCCTGGCGCAAGCTAAAGCTGGGGCCGGCGCGCGTTATGCGCGAGACGTGCGTGCGATAGAGCTGGGTGTGTGCTTGCCGACTGCTTGGAGCTGTTGTTACTTGGGGTTTCGACACTTGGGTATTTTGGTGCTTTGGGTTTTAAGTGTTAGGTGAATGGGAAGATGGGTAGTATTTATAAGTGGAGAAATAGGAATTAGAGTAGAATTCTTAAAACAGTTTAATTAATAAAAAATTCTAAATTCTAATCCTATATAAAGATAACGACAATTAATAATTAGATATATGCATATATTAAACTATTAATTGCTATTTAATTTATTAAAACAAAGATAAAATCCTAATTTCATGCTAAATTGATAAAGATTAATATATAAATAGATATAATTATATATTAAAGATTATCATTTTAGTATAAAAACTTATCGAACAAAATCCAAAAATTGATAATAATTAATATATATTATAATGGGTATAATTATATATTAATAATTATCATTTTTGTTTTTTTTTTTTAACTAAAAACATGTATTCTAGAAGCCTTTTAAAAATATTTTCAAAAAGAGGCATCTAGTTTTGATTATTTACGAAAAGAGCAATCAAATTTTAAAAATAATTCAATTTAAGTCCCTAGACTCAATGAAAATTAAAAATTGAGTTGCAAATTAAAAATTGGATCAAATTGACCCTTTTATTTGAAAAACAAAAATTTATTCTGTTGATTAGGGAAAAATTTCTTGGCAAATTATGTTAAAATAAATTCCCAGGAAAGATTGGAGGGGTCACAAATGGTCCCACTTAAGTTCCAACCTTCTAGACAGAATTTATTTAAACATACTAAACCCTAAAAATAAACCCTAAATTATTTATTAAACAAAACACGAAGATTATTAAATATTTGATAAAATGAATGAGACGTTATCCCATTCGGTTTTATTCCCCTAATAGTGTTTCAAACGCTGAGCATTAACTTGAAAATTACCTCTCTTACCTTGGAGTTCAACAACTCCGTATGGATAGACTCTGTGAATTGTAAATGGACCGGACCAATGTGATTTTAACTTACCTGGAAAGAACTTTAGTCTGGAATTAAATAACAAAACTCTCTGACCTGCTTCAAATTCTCAAACTCGAATGTGCTTGTCATGCCATTTCTTAAGTCTCTCCTTGACTAATTTGGCATTTTCGTAGGAGAATAGCCGGAATTCCTCTAGCTCATTGAGTTGGAGCATCCGTTTCTCTTTAGCAAGCTTAGGATCCAAGTTGAGTTGTCGAAGAGCCCAGTAAGCTTTGTGCTCTAACTCCAAAGGTAGATGACATGCTTTGCCGAAAACCAGCCTATAGGGTGACATCCCTAAAGGTGTCTTGTATGCTGTTCGGTAAGCCCATAAAGCGTCATCTAGTCTTTTAGACCAGTCTCATCGGTTCGGGCAAACTACCTTCTCCAATATGCCCTTGATTTCTTTATTTTCCAGTTCAGCTTGTCTATTCGTCTGCGGGTGGTAAGCCGTTGCAACCTTGTGTTTCACCCCATGCTTGTCTAGTAACGATTTTAACCACTTGTTCACAAAGTGGGACCCTTCATCACTAATGATGGCCCTCGGGGTTCCAAACCTCGTGAATACGTGTTTCTACAAAAACTTTATCACAACCCTAGCATCATTTGTCGGATATGCGTCTGCCTCGACCCACTTGGACACATAATCTACTACTACCAGTATATACTTGTGACCAAAAGACGAAGGGAAAGGCCCAAGAAAATCAATACCCCAAATATCAAATAATTCAACCTCAATGATGTTTGTTCTAGGCATCTCATTTCTTTTGGTGACATTTCCAACTCTTTGACATAGGTCACAACTCTTTACGTATGCATATGCATCTTTGAATAGTGTTGGCCAAAAGAATCCGGCTTGTAATACTTTGGCTGCAGTACGAGTTCCTCCAAAATGACCCCCATTAGGGCTGAGTGACAGTGGTATAGAATCTGCGGTATTTCTTCTTCTGCCACGCATCTCCTAATCATCTGATCTGCACACTTTTTAAACAGATATGGTTCCTCCCAGAAATAGTACTTTACATCATGAAGAAACTTTCTCCTTTGTTGATATGTCTTATCATATGGCATTAAACTACAAGCTAAAAAGTTAGCAATATCAGCAGACCAAGGGGTATTATGGACATGACTTACCTTCAGTATATGTTCATCTGGAAATGTTTCTTGAATCGGTACAAGTGGAGAATTCCCTTCTTGCGGCTCCAATTTGGACAAGTGATCTGCTACTTGGCTTTCTACTCCCTTTCGATCTTGAATTTCCAAATCGAACTCTTGAAGTAGAAGTACCCATCGGATTAACCTCGGCTTAGCGTCCTTCTTGGCAAGTAAATATTTGATTGCCAAGTGGTCTGTATAGACAGTTACCTTGGTACCTACAAGATAAGATCGAAACTTGTCAAAAGTAAATACGATAGCAAGTAACTCTTTTTCTGTTACCGTATAGTTTAACTGAGCTCCTGTCAGAGTTCGACTTGCATAGTAGATGGGATGAAAAACTTTGTTCCTTCACTGGCCCATGACAGCTCCTATTGTGAAGTCACTTGCGTCACACATCAATTCAAATGGCAAGTCCCGGTCTGGTGTGACAATTATGGGTGCTGTGACTAATCGATTCTTCAAGACATTGAAAGCTTTTAAGCATTCCTCATTAAATTTGAATATCGTGTCCTTCTCCAATAATTTGCATAAAAGTTTAGCAACTTTAGAGAAGTCCTTGATAAATCTTCGATAGAAACCGGCGTGGCCCAAAAAGCTCCTAACACCCTTTACAGATGTTGGAGGTGGGAGTTTCTCAATAAAATCTACTTTTGCTCTGTCTACCTCGATCCCATGTCTTGTTATCCGATGCCCTAGAACGATACTATCTCGTACCATAAAATGGCACTTTTCCCAATTAAGGACTAGGTTTGTCTCTTCACATCGCTTTAGTACCATAGCTAAATTGGCTAGGCAGTCATCGTACGTATCTCCAAACACTGAAAAGTCGTCTATGAAAACTTCCAAAAATTTCTCCACCATGTCAGTGAAAATAGACATAATACATCTTTGAAATGTAGCAGGTGCATTACATAAACCAAATGGCATGCGTCTGAATGCAAATGTACCGTACGGGCAGGTGAATGTGGTCTTGTGTTGATCTTCTGGTGCTACCGTAATCTGGTTGTACCCCGAGTATCCATCGAGAAAATAGTAGTAATCTCGCCCCGCGAGTCTATCCAGCATCTGGTCTAAGAATGGCAAAGGGAAGTGATCCTTCCTAGTTGCCTTGTTCAGCTTCCGGTAATCGATGCAGATTCTCCATCCCGTAACTGTTCTAGTTGGCATCAACTCGTTATTCTCATTTTCTATGACCATGATACCTCCTTTCTTTGGTACGCACTGGACCGGACTTACCCATAAACTGTCTGAAATGGGGTAAATGATACCCGCATCTAACCACTTGATAATCTCTTTTTTCACTACATCCTTCATGATGGGGTTCAGCCTTCGTTGTCCATCGATCATCCCTTTTTCACCATCTTTCAGGATGATCTTGTGCATGCATATAGATGGACTACCGATAGCCTTCTTAAATTGTTTCAAAACTAAGATAAGTTTCTTTTCTTGCTTAGTAGTTAACTCTACTGAAACAATCACAGGCAGAGTAGAAGCATCACCTAAATAAATATATTTTAAATGAGAAGGTAATACCTTGAGTTCTAGTTTAGGTGGCTCCTTGATTGACGCTTTTGGCTGTGTGTAATCTCTCTCCTCTAAATCCAAGGATTCAAAATGGAGTTGCGGATTAAATCCATTTTGATTAGATTCTAGCAAAGCTAAGTTTTCATCCTCCTCTTTATCACTTGGAGGGTCTGATGTCAAAATTCTTTCCAGAGGATCCTCAACAGAGTTGAGTTCTTTCTCTCTTTATTAAATCCTCTAACTCGAATCTTCGCAGAACAATCATCTATTGCGTCAGGAAATCGCATTGACTTGAAAACGTTAAATGTTACCTGATCGTCCTGAATGCGCATAGTAAGTTCGCCCTTCTGCACATCAATAAGTGTCCTTCCAGTTGCTAAGAACGGTCTTCCCAGGATAATTGGTACTTCTTTATCTGCTTCGAAATCTAAAATTACAAAATTAGCAAGAAATATAAACTTATCTACACGTACCAATACATCCTCGATTTTTCCTTCTGGATGTGCTAAGGATCGACCTGCTTGCTGAAGTGTAACCGTAGTAGGTCTAACTTCACCTATCCCCAACTTCTTAAATATTGACATAGGCATCAAGTTGATACTTGCGCCGAAGTCACATAGTGCCTTACCACAATAAGCTGCTCCAATGTTGCATGGTATGGTAAAACACCCAAGATCCTTTAGCTTAGGGGGTAATTTGTCTTGAAGATATGCACTGCATTCCTTCGTCAAAGCTATCATCTCAAATTCTCCAAGTTGTCACTTCTTGGACAGGATATCTTTCATGAATTTTACGTAATTTGGCATTTGTTCAAGTGCTTCAACCAACGGGATGTTAATATGAAGTTGCTTGAGTACGTCAAGGAACTTCTTGAATTGGACCTCCTATTTTTGCTTCTGGAGTCTTTGAGGGTAAGGTGGTGGAGGTTTATATACTGAAGTTGGTACTGGTTGATTTGTCTTTGGCGGCAATTCTATTGCTAACGGATTGGTTGGCTGATCAGAATTGGCTGGTTCTGAGGTTACCTTTTCAGGTCTTGCAGGTTCTGGTTCTAGTGGAATTGGAACTTCAACACTCAGTTGAACTTCTTCCAAATCTTGTGCTTCAGCATGCTCCTTTTTAGCTTCAATGATGTTGGGCTCTACCATTTTTCCGCTCCTCAATGTTAGTGCTTTACAATGCTCCTTTCATGGATTTCTCAAATTTTCCGTATCACTAGGTAGAGCACCCTGTGGATGGTTCTTAAGTTCAGTAGCAAGCTGGCCCACTTGGTTCTCCAAATTCCTTAGAATGGCATCATTCTTTGCCATGTATGCCTTCAATAAATTCTCTAAGTTATTGGATGATTCAGCCTGAACTGGTTTCTAAACTTGCTGTGAAAAACTAGGCGGCTGGGTTGGTCTAGGTTGGGCGTAATTGTTACTGCCTCTAGCCCCTTGGTTACTCCAGGAAAGATTGGGTTGATTCTGCCACGATGGGTTGTAAAATTTGGATTGCAGCCCTTGCCTTCCTCAGTTCTGGTTCTGATTACCTATGTAGTACATGGATTCTAGGTTTGACGGACATTCTTCAAACACATGTCCTTCCCCACAATAGACACAGGCTATATTCTCATATTGGTTAGGTGGTTGAGTTGCAAAACTATTGGACCCATTAGTGGTAAGATTCTTTAACATTGAAGATATCGAAGATACCTAAGATGCAAGTGAAGTGAAAGTATCCACTTCATGAATTCCAACAACTCGTCTTCCTGACGTTGCTCGATTGGTTGGCCACTGGTAATTGTTACTGGTGATCCTCTCGATGATTTCATAAGCCTCATTGTAAGACTTAGATAAGATAGCACCGTTAGCAGAAGCATCTACTACCATCCTTGTGTGAGCGTTGAGACCATCGTAAAATGTCTCAAGTTGGATGCAATGTGGAATTCCGTGATGAGGACATTTTCATAATAACTCTTTGAATCTTTCCCATGCCTCATACAAGGACTCATCATCCATTTGTTGGAAAGCAGTAATCTCATTTCTCAGCTTAGCAATCTTGCTAGGTGGGAAATACTTCACAAGAAATCTCTCTGCTAACTCTTCCCATGTAGAAATCGAGTTTGGTGGCAGTGAGTTTAACCAGGCTCCAGCTCTGTCCCTTAGCGAGTACGGGAACAGTTTTAATCGTAATGCATCTTCGGGTACTCTGGCTAGCTTGAAAGAGTCGCTCACCTCCATAAACAGTCTTAAATGAAGATGAGGATCTTCAGTAGGCATTCCACTAAACTGGCCCACTGTCTGAAGCATCTGGAACATGATTGGCTTCAGCTCGAATTGCTGTGCCTCGATCTCGGGTCTTCTAATACCTGGATTAAGGTCATTAAAAACTGGCACGGCATATTGTCATAAAGCTCTATCCCTATCATCAGCAATAAGGATAGGATTTTGAGCAAGGTTTGCTCCGTTTCCTTAATTGATATTCTCGAAATTCATCTCTCTGGTCCTTCTCTGGTTCGCTTGTCTTCTTCGTTGGCGAAAGGTTCGTTCTATTTCAGGGTCCACTGGGAGTAAGTCGATAATTCATTCAATACTCATAAACACCTAAATTAATCAGAGGAGAATTAATTAAGTAAATAAAATTGAACAGGAAAATAAAAGAACAAAAATGTAAAAATAAATTCACAAATAATGTTTTCTTTTTTTAAAATACAGTCCCCGGCAATGGCGCCAAAAACTTGGAACGGTGGAAATGTGCAAGTGTACACAATCGTAACAAGTAATAAAGTGACAAGTAAATGTCGAGTTATCGTACCCACAGGGACTGTAAAAAGCAATATTTATGAAATTAATTAAAACACTTTGGTGAGGTAAAAATAATTTTGGTTTGAAAAGAGTGATTTATAAACTAAGATTTTAAAACTAAGCAAACAATTTAAAAAAATAAAAGAGTTCTACTGCACGATTTCAATTAAGATTTAATCAAGATGATATAATTGTGTTGGATTAATTATACCTTTTTAACTTAGAAATATTAGATTCGTTCTTATGTTGTTATGAATAGATTCACGACAACCCAGTAATTTGCTAACTTATGAACACATTTACTAAAAAAATTCCATTTATCTCTTGGACATATCCCTATGCCAATTCAACCGACTAAACAGATTTAATAAAGTAAACATGCTATCGCACATACATACTTATTGAATTAAATTATCTCTCGCATATTCTTATGTCGATTCAACCGATTAATTCAACTTAATAAACATGTAAAAGATTATGTGAAGTAACAAAGTAGCCATACCTTGAAACAATTTAATCACAACAATCTTGCTAGTTATGCAAGGCATATGTATCGCCAAATACAATGCTAATTTAATTTTCAGTTACTTTAGAAGAATTAAACATGCACTGATTAAGTACTGAGTCCATTAATTGCAATTTCAATCCGCTTAAACAATTAATTCTTTAGTTATCTAAACAATTATAATGCCAGATAACCTAAGCATGATTTTACTTAATCAAGCATTTCACTAAGGCCTATAACAGCATAAACACTATTTTAACAATTCAAGTAGGCAAAATATAATCAACCCAACACGAATTAAATTCAAGCTAAATTGATTAAAATAACCATTTCAACAACAATATTATTCATAGATATGTTCATCATAAAAACAAAAGAAATTAAAAAGAAAGGGAACAGAAAGCAAATCTAGTGTTTCTCTGAGGCTTGACTGTTGCTCCGTTCTTTTGTCTCCGTTGTCTTCACCGAGCAAGGCTTCTATGAATCCTCGATTGCTACCCAAGATGGCTGAAGTACACCTCTTTCTCAATAGAGGAAATCGGCATAAGAGTAAGGGAAAATGGGATGGAAAAATAGAGAGGAAACTTTAAGAGAAATGAAGAGAGGATGAGAGAATGTTGTGTAATGAGAGATGTTGAGGGATGCCTTGAAATGAGAAGCATAGGGTGGCTTTTATAGCTGAAGAGGGCTGCTAAAAATAGCAAATTCAGCAGCCAAGAGAGCCTTCCCATGGCCGGCCACACACATGGCAAAGGTTGAAGCTTTCAACCTTGCTAAAAATAGGCTAGGGCAAATCTTCAAAGCCTAAAATAAAGGTGGGGTTTGAACGTAATTTGGAAGTTTTTCAAGGGCCTTTTTGCAAGCATATTTTACCAGATAATTTGCTGATTTGGGTCAGCCAATGGACAGTTCTGGTCAGCCCAATTAGTGGCTGGTTCGGCTCACTTCATTCGGTTCAACCAGTGCGGTTCACTAGGCCCTTTCTTCATAATTAATTAAAATTAATTCATTTAACCTAAATTAAATAGGAAATAAATTAAAATTAATTTAATTATGAATTAATACACATTTCTGGACCGTCTTGGGCTGGAAATTAATTGGCCTCAATACTTCAAATTACTCTCGATTTTGTTCTTCTCACAGTGTTCACCGGGCCCTTTTTCTCCAATTGTGTAATTCTGTCAAAAATAACCAAATTTAATCAAAATTAACTATAAAATTAATTAAAATTCATAATTTTCATATTTTTAACATAATTTAATTATTTTATAATATTTTTCGACAAGAATTTAACCGGAATAGCTTGGTTTTAAGTTAAAAAGGGTATGAAAAAGTATATAAATTTTTGTGTTTCCAATTTCCAATGATTCTCCAAATGTAGGGACCTCCAAATAATTGTCCCAAAAGAGATTTTGGGGCAGCCAACATGCTTGTGCCGAATTTGGGCTTGACTCCCTCTTGTTGGACAGTTTCATGACCCACTAAGCTTGTCAGACTTGTCCATCATGTATCATCTTTTTTACTGGGTCAAGTTAACACCTTAATGACCCATTTAGCATGGTTTTGTCATCCAACATAGGAAATAAATAGCTCATGTTCATGCAACTTTATAATAAGCTCCATATTATATCATCTCCATGGTTCCCTAGATAATAAAATATAACACATTAATAATTAACATGAAATAATTTAAATTATGCACAAAATTAATACAATAAAGCTTATATTTGCATTTTTATAAATTCATGCCCATCATCAAAATATAAACAAAAACCACTTAATTAATTAACAAATACTCAGGATTAGTATTATTATTAAGTAAAAAAGTTGGTAAAAAATGAATAAAGACCCTATATAATTTAGAGTTTACACACCCCTAAACTTAATCTATTGCTCGTCCCGAGCAATGTTTCACATAAAGCACAACTTTTTCTAAGGCAAATTTTTGCAATAAGTTTAAGTAGCATGAATCTTTATCAATCTTTGCACATAATCATGCATCAAAAAAATCATGCTCACAAACTCTTTTTATTGATAAGTCACTCATATGCAAACATTATTTCAAAATTTTATTCTAAGTACGGAAAAATGCAAAACAGGTCATAGAGTACATGCTTTTCTAGATCATAACATTCACCATTCGATTAAAGTTTCCTTATCAATCAAACAAAGCAATCACAATGTCTAATTTAATGGTCCTCATATGTTGAACTTAGCCATTGCTCTCTACTAGTGTAGTTGGCATAATTATCAAAATGAATAGGTCTTTTATAATTTTGTAATGGGGCTACGCTTAAGGTAGGGATAAAGAGAAGTGAATTTTTAGGTTCAGTAATCTTAACTTTAACTTTGCCTTGGATCTTTTCGAGATACATTCTTCCTACTAATGGGTTCTTCACCCCTCAAACTTAATTCTAAAGCATATGTCCAATATTTCTCCATACTTTGAGTATTTATTTTTCTCTTTTTGCTTAACATCTGAATAGAGCTTTTTTTTTTAAACATACGAAGAACATGCACATCTTTTTAAATTTTTCCTCGATCTTTTCTCATCAAGATAAGCATAGTTAAGGTAGGTGCAAAAATAAGATAAAATTTGAAAAGATGGCAGCATGGCTTATAATAAGTAAGTAGCAATAAAGTAGGCTTTAAGTTTCAAATTAAGGTTTCAAGGGTCAAAATTTATATGGTAGGCTTGAAAGGCTCAAATGATTCAAAGAAAATTTGTCTAAATCATGTTTAAATTCTTATACCTCCTATGATTTCGCCTCAAGAAAGTTACTAATTCAATTCTAAGAACTTAAACCTTCATGCATGTATGTTTTTAAAGGAGTTTGATTTTCATGGCAAATGAATATATAAGATCTAACAACACACAAGTATTCCATAACTTAAGATAACATAAAAGAACTTAGATAAAATTAAAAATCATGCTCACATTTAAACTAACTTATGAACAAAAATTCTCTCTGAACAACATTTTATTTTAGCATACTTATATGAAAAGATTGAAACATACTTGAAAATTTTAAAAATGTATGCAAATATTGTCTTACCCCTTTTAAAAAGAAGCAATGTCCTCATTGTGAAAACAAGTAATAAATGAAAACTGAACACCAGGTAGGGTTGTAAGAAAGAGAGGTGAGTCATAAAGACTGCTTAAGTACCAAGTCTTTCTCAACAATCCATCCTAGACATGTCCATTCCCATTCCCATTACCATATCACTACTCTGTTATTTTTAATGAAGAGACACTGAGCTTATTTTATTCATGCTTGCAATATCTTATTTATTATACGAAAGCAAAATACTAATTAAATAATAAAAATAAACGCCTAAAAATAAGGACAAGAAATTCCCCCTTTTTTATTTACGTTATCCTCCACTTTTTTTCCTTTTCCCTTCTTTTTCACACTTGATCCCACAATATCCTCTTGCCATGTCTTGAATATATGATCTGGGAACTCAAGAACAAAAGTGTTAGAGATATTCTTTAAAGTATTCCGTAAAGTATCATATTTAGCTTTTGCATGTCTCCAATAAGCTTGTTGTTGGTTGTGCATGAATTTCCACATATCCATCATAGTTAAGAACTCTGATTTCTTCATAGTGTTTGAATAAGATGGAATTGGAATGGTCAACTCAGGATTAAAACTTTGCTTCACTAGTTTAGTAGCATTTATGTAACAACCCGTTTTAGGGTCAAATTGGAATAGTGGTTTTTGGACCACAAATCTGAAGTAGAAATATTTATTTTATTATTTCTTTAAGGTCTACAATAAGATAGAATAATTGTGTGGAAATTTCGTTAAGATATTTTATCGATTGAGTGCTCAATTTGACTAGAAGGACTAAATTACCATATGTGCCAAACTTGAGTTCCCTTAGCTAAAGGTCTTTAATTGCTATGAATTCTTAAATTAAAGGTACTTAAATGGTAATTAGACCATTTACTTCTTAGTGGACAAAATGGACATGGTTAGGTGAATTTCCAAAGTTTTGCATTAAGGTATTTTGGTAAACTAGTAATTAAATGATTTAATAAGGTAAAAATAAAGTCAAAATTTGTATTCATCTTCATCCTCATATCCGAATTTTGAAGGGAGTCTATAGCTATCATTTTGGCCACTTTCAAGCTAGGTTGTAAGTCCGTTCTTGTCTCATTTTTAATGATTTTTATATTTTTGAGATTATTGTAACTTGATTTAGCTATTACAAGGATGAATTTGAAAGAAAGTTAAAGTCTAAAATTTTACCCATGTTGAATATTTTTGTATTTTGATGTTTTACGGTAGAAAATGCATGTTCGTTGTTAGTTAAACAACGTTTGTAAAGTGATTTTTTGATAAAAATGTTAAATAAGGACTTATTTGTAAAAGTCTATAAAATGTGTAGAAAAGTGTGAATAAATGAAAAAATGTAGGCTATTATGAATACAAATAATATTCGACTAGGCTTGGGTTGTGATGAAATTGAAAGAAATTCATTTTACGAGCCTAGGGACTAATTTGTAAAATGTTGAAAAGTTAGGGGTAAAAATGTAAATTTTGCCATAATGTGTTTTTGGACTGAATTGAATAATGTGATGATTAAATAAGTTAAATGTGGTATTATAGATCAAGGAAAATGAAGTTCAGGTTTAGATCGAGGGAAAAATAAAGTAATTGAAGAATAGATCCCTTTGGCCGTTTTCGTAACCGAGGTAAGTTCGTATGTTAAATAAGCTTTATTATAATTGTATTTTTAATGCTTTAATATTGTACGAATTGTATAAACGACTCTATGAACACGTCCGATGACATTTTAGCAAGCGATAAATCCTAATCGAACATTAGGAATAAATTAAGATACAAGTGACATGTCACTAGGGTTTTATGTTATGTGATCTGGGTGCTGGTCTTGTACGTCCTACCAGTGGCTGAGTATATCGACATATGTTGCGATTACTTGATAACTTGCATGAGCAACACCGAGTAGCTATGTATTGATTGATAGCTTGTGTGAACAGGCCCGTTAATGGCTTGAGAGCGAGCATATGTTTGTTATGAGATAGAGGTAGCTATGGCTACATATGTGGCACCTTGTGTGCAAGGTTTTCCCGAGTATCCAATATTATTATTTCGAGTGGTTCATTGGGTATAAAAATGATGAGACTAAGTATGAAATTATTACGAGATGGTACATGTACATACTTAAAGCTTGTGATTATTAATTCATGAAATGACGATTTTAAGGTAAGTTGTGATGGAAGTGAATTATGATCATGAGATTTTGGTAAATTACATTATCTTATGTTATATTACTTGCATGTAAATGTATGGCAAGGTTTGCTTATTTCTTTCATATGAGGTTACTAAGTTATATAGCTTACTCCGTTTTATTTTCCATGTCTTATAGTGTCACCAAGCTAGCTCAGGTTGGAGGTTATCGGAGTTCACATCACACTATCAAACTGTTATTTTAGGTATCGATGATTTTAAATATTTTGAGAATATGACATGTATAGGGACTTGGTCATTTTGTTATATGTATCATCATGATTTGGCCAAATGTATTGGCTTGTAATTGTCATAGGCTTGTTTTGGTATTTGGCCATGTAACTTGGCTCATTTAGGTTGAATTGGTTGTAAACTTATATATATATATATATATTTATATATTTATATATGCATGCATGTGCAATTATCTCTTGTGTGATGTGGTTTATAAATGCTTGGTAAATGTTTGAATATGGCTTAATGGTTTTGTTGTTGAATATGTACAAATGAGGGTGACAAATGGCTTGGTAAATAGCCTTTATTTTGTCCAAACGGATAGACACACGGGTGTGTGTCTAAGCCGTGTGTGACACACAGCTTGTGCCATGGGCATATCTTTCGACTGTGTGTCCCCTACACCTTAATTTTGAAAAAAATTGCTCAGAATTGAGCACACGGGTAGAGACACGGGCGTGTGTCTCAGCCATGTGAGGGACACGGCCTCAAGCACGGGTGTGTATCCTGACTGTGTGAAGTCTGCACCTATTTTTTGAAAATTAATTAACCATAAAGCCTAGCACACGGGCGTGTGGCTTGGCAGTGTGACTTCAATTTGTTCATGCTTTCCAAAACAGAGAGTTACACGGGTTAGGGACACGGGCGTGTGTGAGCACACGGCCTGCCCACACGGGCTTATCCCAAACCACACAGGCATGTGACCCCTGTACATGAAAAAAATTTCCTGTGTCTTGTAAAAATTTCCTAAGTGCTCAGTTTAGTCCCGAACCACTTCCAAAGCATATTTTGGGCCTTGTAGGCTCGTATTAGAGACTTTATGATTGAATACAAATGGTTTTTAATTTGGTTGGAATTTATGACTCATAATTGTATGTTTGCTTGCGATGTAAGTTCGGTAATGCCTCGTACCCTGTTCTGGTATTGAATATGGGTATGAGGTGTTACAATTAGGTCCACGCTCAATTTAAGGCTGTTTGGTTCCTCTTCAGTTTCTGCTTCTTTTGTGGCATTTGTTGAGTCAGCTTCCAGTTCAAACTTAGTTGATGACTCATCAGATCCTAGTTCGTTCGGTTCATTTGGCTCCAATTGGTTCAATAGTCCAACATTCTCCACTAACCTTTCAAGATCATGCCTTGTTATGTAACCTTGAACATATTAGCCCTTCAAGTTTGCTTTTGCTCTTACTTAGGCCTTCAAGCAAAATGGAGTAATCAATGATGGAAAGTAGGCACTTCTTGCTCTTTTCCTTACATAGTCTTGAATATCCTTGAGAATAATTCTCCCAACATTGATAGACTTTTCTGTCATAATTATATACAAAAAAAGCATTCGATCCATCGAAATGGTGGAACTATGTGAGATAGGCATGAAGCTATATTGAATAAAGTAGAACCATACCTAGGTCACCGGATTTAAATATTTTCTTCGACAAGAATGACTACCATACTTTCTTATAATCTATTGGGATCCCGAATTTGTAAGCACATTAAGAACTTGTTAAAGAAAATCTCAATTGATATTTGTCATCAGGGTAGAGTACTCATCTACTTCAACATCATGTAAGTTAAACAAATTATTAATGGATTTAGAAGTAAGGGGTACCTTCTTACGAACAAGAACTTCATTAGCGTGTGGTGTGGTCAAGTTGGCATACAACTCTCGCACTAAATCTTCATCCGGCATTGATCGTGCATCATAGACTTGCTTCCAATTTAAAACATTAATCATCTTTCGAAGTGACAATGAGATGATCATCTTGTCATATCTCTCTAAATTGAAACCTTTTTTCGGCATCATAGGTTGATTCTTGATGGTAGAATAAAATCTTTCCCTTGCTTCCTTGTCCTAAATCATAGTTGGACTCTCAGCAGAAGTCTTGGAAGTTCTAGTTTTTTTGCGAGACCTGGTGATTTTTCCCAAAAAATAGGTAGAGTTTTGGCAAAGGGAAAAATAAGAAATCGACAAGGTGTGTTGGTGAATGTTACGGTGACAATGGAATTGTGGTAGCGACAATCTTACGATAGCGTCGGGATTGTAGTGGCAAAGGCATTGCTCTGGCGAAGGCTTTGCAGCGGCGGTAAGTGAAACTTGTGACAAAGAAAGAAAACTGGGGAGAGGCATTTTGGAACTTGAGGCCGACGGCTAAGAGAAGAAAATTAGGGTGAAAGCTAATTGTTTAGGTGTTGTTAATTTTATGAAGGTATGATAGGGTTTATATAGTGATGGATTAGGGCAAATTTGTAGCAAAAAATTAGCTACAAAGGTTGCTTAGGTGGGAAGGTAAGGATGGAACGGAAAAGTGGCGGCAAAATTAGGGTTTTTAGAACCCTATAGATGACACCTAGTGGTAAATTTCTCCTCTTCGCTGTTTTGGGCCTCAAGCCCAAACTGCAATTATTTGTTGTACTAAAAAATTAAACTGAACTAGAAAACTAAACTGATTAGTACTTGGGCCAAATTGACCTTCTTATTAAACATAAATAAAAATTTTTAAATAAAAATTAAACTTAAAAATTTCTTTTTTAGCCTACTTAGAATTTTTCTTCTTGAAAAATTACATTAAATTAATATCCCAGGAAAGGTTAGAAGGGCCACTAATGGTCCTGCTTAAGTTCCAATTTCCTTAGATAGATTTAATTTAATGTATTAATTCAAGGAAAATAATTTCTAAGTATGGCATTTATCAAAAATAAAAATACGAAAAATTAATGGCCTTTTAAATTAAACGAGGCTTTAATTAGCTCAACTTCACCATCCCAATATTGTTTGAGACGTTGATCATTAACTTTAAATGTACCTCCATTATTGTTGTAAAATTCTACAGCTCCATATGGATAAACTCTATGGATGGTATAGGGTCCTTTCTATCGAGATTTGAGTTTTCCCGGAAATAACTTGTAACACCCCTAACCCATATCTGTCGCCGGAATAAGGTTATAGAGCCTTACCGGAGTTTACAAAACAAATACAATTAATTCATGTTATTTACTATTCATATCCAAAACCAATCATATTCAATCATATTGTCCCTTAAATGAACCCTCGAGGTCCAATTTATACATTAGAAACAAGTCGGGACTAAATCGAAAAATCAAAGAATTTTTTTCGCGAAATTTCAAAAATTTTCCTAGATACAGAGGACACACACCTGAGTGCCACATGGCCAAATTACATGCCCATGTCTCAGGCACACGCTCGTGTCCCAACCTGTGCCCATACCTGTGTAACTCTTTGACTTATGTCACATGGCCAGCCACACGCCCATGTGCTAGGCCATGTGGACAATTTAATTTTTGAAAATTAAGTGCAGGGGACACACGGTCAAACCACGCACCCGTGTGCATGGCCGTGTGTCACACACGGCTGAGACACACGCCCGTGTCTTTGCCCTTGTGGACAAAATAAGGCCATTTTTAAGCCTTATTTCTCACCCAAACTTGTCTTCCACCTACATCACTATTCCAATATATTCATCAACTAATTCAAGGCATATGAATCAAGCCAATGATCAAGTTTTATGCATGACATATTTGCTCATGCTTTCAAGTATTCATCTTACCTTTTTAATCATACTTTCCCAAACATAATTATACCTAAAATACTAATCCAAGCATAATCACATACCAAACATAATATAATCTCATGCATATATACATTAAACATACTACTACTAGCAATTCCAATAGCTAATTACAACCAGAACATTTACATACCCTCATTAGTCAACATTAGCCTATACATGCCATTATATTAAAATAAGTTTTCTATTTATACCAAAATGAGCTGGAGGATAGTGTGATGATGTGCCAACCGATTTTCTAACCTCTATGAGCTTCCAAGCACTATAAAACAAAGAAAAGAAAACCAAATAAGCATTTAATGCTTAGTAAGTTCGTATAACAGGAATTTAACTTACCAATTATGTTTAATTTAAGTAATCATGTAAATAACATGCATCCCAACAAATTGACCAATTGCCTAATCACATACACTCAATCAAGAAAGTTAGTCATGAATTTCTAAGTACTTTTCAAATAATAAAGATGAGCCCATCATACAACACTCCATGTATTTCCCGTTGAACTTTATGAAACATCGATGGACATCCGATATTGTAGTACACATGTAGTGTACAATTCTATAACCATTCAATTCACATTTAGGAGTGTTCATAATAACACTTAAACTGGAAGCACTCTCTAAAGCTTTATAACGGGATGCTCATGTGAGCCATGTAACAGGAAGCTTATCCGGGCTAAATCAAGAAGCTCATAAGAGCTATAAATAGGAAGTTCACAAAGAACTTTTAATCGGGAAGCTCGATATAGGGTTACGGAGCATTACTGGACATATCTCTTAAACAATCATACATTTCATATCTAAATTTTCATATCCAAACAAAAGTCATTCAAATTCAGTCATATAGTCCCTAACATGAGCCTTCGGGGTTTAAAACTAGCATTAAAAGTGGTTCGGGACTAAATCAAGTACTTAAGAAATTCTTAGAAAAACATGGAAAATTTTCAAAGTGCAGGGGACACAAGCCCGAGTGGCCAAGCCGTGTGTCTCACATGGCCAAGAGACATGCCCATGTCACAGGCCGTGTGGAAATTCAAAATGGGATCACATGGCCATGTCCCAGCCCGTGTTTGACCCCGTGTAACTCACTGACTTGGGTCACACAGCCAAACTACATGCCCGTGTGCCAGGCCGTGTACCCTTCGAAGTGGCCTCACACACCCGTGTGCCAAGCCGTGTGCTAGGCCATGTGAAAACTTGAGGGTATACTGACTTGTGTGACACGGCCAAGCCACACGCCCGTGTGCTAGAACGTGTGAAGCTACTGACTTGATTTCTAAAGAAATATCAAGGGACACATGTGTCACACACAGCTGAGACACACGCTTGTGACTCTACCCATGTGGACAAAAATAGGTCATTTTCCAAGCCTTATTTCTCACCCAATGTGTTACCAACCTACACATACTAAAAAGCATATGACCATATCATCAATAGGCATTCAAACCAACACAACCAAGTCTATATCATACAATTTCATTACCATCAATTCTATGTTCATAGGCTTTTTAAATGATCATTTTAAAACATGCCAAAATCACCTCCAAAAACTACCTAAATGGTCAATTACATATATGCACTATCTTGTCTAAAACTTAGCATGTGAATACATTCTCAATTTCAACCATTTGCTACCTTAAATACCAATTTACAACAAGGCATTCACATAGAAATTATAAACCACATATCAAAGGGCAATTTGCACCTATTTACATATCAAAACATATGCCATTGTCAAGCCACATCAATGGCTAAAACATAACAAACCGTATAGGCTTCCATTAGCCAAATAACCTATACATGCCATATAACCAAAATACATGAAATCCAAAAGTACAAAAATAAGGGTTCGATAGTGTGATGCAATCTCTGACAACTTCCAAAACGAGCGAGCTTCCAAATCACTATAAAACACAGAAAAGTAAACAAAGTAAGTAATTAAGCTTAGTAAGTTTGTATAACTGCAAATATAACTTACCAATCAACCATAATTAAGTAAGAAATTTAAATCATAATGCAATTCAATTTAGTCTCAATAGTTTAACATATAACCACCAGTAAAGTTAATTATGAAATCACAAATCTCATAGATTCAATTTCCACATGATTCACGTACATACCTGTACCTGTTAATATTAACCTCATACATTATCGGAACATAACTGTGCCCATTGAACCATTTGGAATAATATCGGATACTCGGGTATCTCGCACACTAAGTGCCAATACATGGTTGAAACAATCTCTATCTCATATCTCATATATATATGCTCACTCTCGAGCTATCACTGGGTCTGCTCACACAAGCTGACGCCCAAGACGTAGCTACATGGTGCTACTCACACAAGCTGACGAGTAACTACAACACATGCCAGAAAACTCAACCATCGGTAGAACGTATGGGACCAGCACCCAAAACATGGTAATCCCTAGTGACATGTCATTTGTATCCTATCTATTCCTAAGGTTCAACCGGGATCCATAAGTCGCCGAAACTTCGTTGAGTATTTTTGTGGAGTCGTATCATCATGAATATAATAATAAAGCATTTAAAACACATATAATTTAATGCTTATTAACATACGAACTTACCTCAAACTCGTATGAAGGAAAACGATTGTTCAGTCCAAAACTTTATCTTTTCCCCAATCTAATTCCAAACGTGGTTTTTCTTAATCTATATAATCAAATTTAACTACTTTAAGTCTCATTCTATTCAATTCAATCCAAAAATTCAACTTATGGTAAAATTACTATTTTGCCCCTAAACATTTAACTTCTTTACAATTTAGTCCCTAGCTCATAAAAATGCAAATTCATGAAATTTAATCCACACCCATGCTAGTTGAATTTCATCTATGTTCATAGTAGCCCACACATTTCATTATTTCACACATTTCACCATAAAATTTTCACATTTTACAAATAAATCCTTATTTGACATTTTCAACCAAAATCACTTACCTAATATCAAGATGAAGTTGCCGAAAGCTTAAGCACAAAAATGGCTTCCCAAAACCTAATTTTTGGTTTAAGAAGGATGAATAAAGATGATAGCTTGGCTTTGTTTTATTTAATTAATCATTTATTTACCATTTTACTATTATAACCTTTAAAAACATTCATAATTTCACTTATACCAAGCCATCGCATTTCAATATCAACATAAATAGGCTAGCTACCATATAAGGACCTTCACTTTAAAGTTCTATAGCTATTAGACACCTTTAGCTATTAGAACACAACTTTTGCACTTTACGCGATTTAGTCATTTTTATCAAATTAAGCATGCAAACGTTAAAATTTCTTGACGAATTTTTTATACAATCATACTATCATGTTGTAGACCTTAAAATAATATTAAAATAATTATTTCCACTTTAGATTTGTGGTCCCAAAACCACTATTCCAATTCCACTGAAAACGGACAGTTACAACTCTCCCCCATTAGGAATTTTCGTCTCCAAAAATCTTACCAGAAAATAGGTTAGGGTGCTGTTTCCTCATAGGTTCCTCGGGTTCCCACGTAGCCTCTTCAATACCGTGACTTTTCCAAAGAAATTTCATTAAATTTATGCTTTTGTTTCTTAGTTCTTTAATCTCTTGGGCCAAAATTCTGATCAGTTCTTCGCTATACGACATGTCGGGTTGAATTTCAACTTCTGCTGGAGAAATTATATGTGAGGGATCTGATCTGTACCTACGTAACATGGATACATGAAACACATTATGAATCTTTTCCAACTCTAACGGTAATTTAAGTCAATATGCTACTGGCCCTATTGTTTCGATAATCTTATACAACCCAATAACTCTTGGACTCAATTTCGCTTTGCAACCAAATGAAAGAATCTTCTTCTACGATGATACTTTCAGAAACACTCTGTCACTGATTTGAAATTCAATATCCTTACGTTTCAAATCCGCATACGATTTCTATCGATCCAAAACTGCTTTCAAACTATCACGAATTACTTTCACTTTCTCGTCGGTTTCTCTGATCAAATTAACCCCATGAATCTTTTTCTTACTGAGCTCGGTCTAGTACAATAGAGTTTGGCATTTACAACTATATAAAGTTTAATACGGTGCCATCTTTATGCTAGACTGAAAACTATTATTATACACAAATTCAACCAAAGGTAAATATTTTTCTCAATTACCTTCAAACTTTAAAACATAGCAATGAAGCATATCTTCGAGAATTTGAATCACTCTCTCAAACTGACCATCGGTTTGAGGATGAAATGCAGTGCTAAAATGTAACCGTGTACCCAAAGCCTCTTGCAATTTCTTCCAAAATCGTGATGTAAACCGCGGATCTCTACCTGAAACAATGGAGACTGGCACTCCGCGCAATCTGACAATCTCTGAAATGTACAATTTAGCTAATCTATCAAGTAAAAAATCTGTACGTATGAAAATGAAATGTGCAAATTTCGTCAAATGATCAACAACAACCTAGATAACATCTTTCTTTTTCAGAGATAGGGGTAATCTCCATACGAAATCCATCATAACTTTATCCGACTTCCACTCAGGTATCATTACTGGTTGTATTAGTCCCAAAGGTACTTGATGTTCGGCATTAACCTGTTAACAAATCAAGCATCTTGACACAAATTTAGAAATGCACGTTACATACCCGACCACTAGTACATCTGTTTCAGATCACTGTACATCTTAGTACTCCCCGGATGAACAGATAAGCAACCACTGTGTACTTCATGTAAAATTTTCTGTACAAGCTCTGGATTTTTCGGTACACAAACTCTACTTTGGAATAATAAACAATCATCTGTTCCAATCTGAAACTCTGAATCAGAAGTTAACTCACACTATACTCGTTTAGCTTTGAATTCATTGTCATATTTTTGAGCTTCACAGATTTGCTAAAGAAACACCGGTTTATCTTTTAACTCAGCTAAAATCGAGCCATCATTAGACAAAGTCAACCATGTATTCACCACTCTTAAAACAAATAAAAGCATTCGTGACAACATTTGCTTTTCCCAAGTGATAATCGATTACTAACTCATAATCATTCAATAATTTGAGCCATCTTCATTGTCGCAAATTCAAATCTTTCTGAGACATTAAATACTTCCAACTCTTGTGATCAGTAAAAATATGGAATTTTTCACCAAATAAATGGTGTCACCAAATCTTCAATGCAAATATGATTGCAGCCAACTCCAAGTCATGTGTCAGATAATTCTTCTTGTGTGTCTTTAACTGTCTGAAAGCATACACTATCACTTTACCTTCTTGCATTAAAGCACATCCTAAACCATTCAAGGACACATCATTGAAAATCACAAACTCTTTACTCGGCTCAGGATGAACCAAAACTAGTGCTTTAGTTAACAGTGTTTTCAACTGATTAAAACTCTGTTGACATTTCTCAGACCACTCAAACTTTACATCTTTTTGCAATAACTGTGTCATCGGTGTAGCTATCATTGAGAAACCTTTAACAAATCTTCGATAATATCCCGCTAACCCCAAGAAACTTCTGACCTCAGAAATGTTTCTTGGTGGCTTCCAGTCAACAATCGCTAAAATTTTGCTCGGATCACCTCTGATGCCTTCCGCAGAAACAATGTGTCCTAAAAATCTAACTTCTCGAAGCTAAAACTCACATTTGTTGAATTTAGCAAATAGTTATTTATCTCTCAAAATTTGTAACACAATTTTCAAATGCTCAGCATGCTTAGACTCGTCTTGAGAATATATCAATATATCATCGTTTAACACAATAACAAATCTGTCCAAATACGGTTTGAAAATTTTATTCATCAAGTCCATAAATATTGTAGGAACGTTAGTTAACCTAAATGACATAACCAAAAATTCATAATGTCTATACCTAGTTCTAAATGCAATTTTTGGCATATTAGAATCTTTAACCCGCAATTGATAATAACCAGATCACAGATCAATCTTTGAAAATACTGTTGCTCCTTTCAACTGATCGAACAAATCATCAATTTTTTACAAAGGATATTTATTCTTAATTGTAACCTTATTAAGCTGTTGATAATCGATACATAATCTCATCGATCCATCTTTCTTCTTAATGGACAAAACTGGTGCACCTCAAGACGAGAAACTCGGTCATGCAAATCCTCTATCTATTAACTCTTGCAACTGAGATTTCAACTTTTTTAATTTTGTAGGAGTCATTCTATACGGAGCTATCGATATCGGTGATGTTCCCCGTACTAACTCAATAGCAAACTCAACTTCTCTGACTGGTGGCAACCTAGGTAACTCTTCTGGAAATACATATGGATATTCACAAACCACTGGCATTGACTCAATCTTCAATTTAGACACTTTTGTATCCAGTACATAAGCAAGATAAGCATCGCAACCTTTCCTCACATATTTTTAAGCTAGCATAGTCGATATCACAACAGGCAACCCACTCGAATCATCAGATTCAATACGAAGAATTTCACTATTCTGACATTTTAACTCAATAGTTTTTGTCTACAGTTTACAACAGCATCATGCAGAGTCAACCAATTCATACCCAAGATCACATCAAATTCATCAAATGGGAAAAGCATCAAATCAGTCGGAAAACAGTGACCCCGTGTCATCAAAGGACAATTCTTGCAAACTTTATCAACTAGAACATACTGGACTAAGGGGTTGGATACTTTAATCACAAATTCAGTAGACTCAACAGGTAAACTCTTACTAGACACTAAATTCATATAGACATATGAATGGGTCGACCCAAGATCAATCAAAGCAATTACATCAGTGTCATAAACAGAAAAAGTACTAGTGATAGCATCTAGTGCTGATGCATCCTCAAGAGCATGCATAGCATAAGCTCTAGCTGGCGCTCGAGCCTTGGATCTCACAATAGAATCCTTTGTTGCACCTTTTCTACTATTCACATTCCTAGTATTTTGAGGTGGTCTTCCCCTGGCAACTATATTACTCGGCCTTGTAGTCGAAAATTTATCTTTTTTGGGTAACTCAGGACAATCACGAATAAAATACTCTTGCGAGCCACATCTAAAACAAGCTTTATTATTCATCCAACAATTTCCAAAACGCCGTCTTCCACATTTTTGGCACTCAAGTTTGTTAACTTTGATGCTACCAATGCTCGATATTGAAATGGCTTGAGCTTTTGGACTCGTGTGTTGCTTTCCACGATCTCTATTAGAATTCCCCACTGAAGCAGTCGAACGGTTATAAGAATCTCTTAATTTCTTTGACAATGAATAATATGATTTACCCATTGACCTCTTTCTCAAATCTCTAGCCTCAGGATCGACCCTTCTCTTTTCTTTGCTAAGCTTCTTGAATTTGCCAGCTCCACCGACTAAAACAAAAAATTCTTTTAATTCCAGAATTCTAACTAAAAGCTTGATATCCTCATTCAACCTATCTTCAAACCGCTTACACATAATTTCTTCAGTGGAGACGCATTCTCGAACAAACTTACTCAGTCTCACGAATTCTCTTTCATACTCGGTTATAGTCATACGGCTCTGTTTCAACTCTAGAAATTATTTATGCTTTTGATCAAGAAACTACTGACTTATATATTTTTTCTTGAACTTGGTTTGAAATAATTCTCAGGTGACCCGTTCTCTTGGTACAACAGATATCAAAGTATTCCACTACTGATAAGCTGAATCTCTTAGAAGAGACACAACAGATTTAACACACTCAGATGGTGTACAAAACAACTCATCAAAAACTTGGGTCATATTCTCAAGCTAAAACTCAGATCTCTCAGGATCATCATCAATTGTAGCTCTAAACTCTTCAGTCCCGTACTTACAAATTTTATCCACAGGTGGTTTGCTTGAACGTATGGGTTTTAGGACTTGAGAAACTACAAGAACCGATTGGGGAATAGTTGGGGGTAGAGGTTGTTGAGCAACCAGATTCGTTCGGACAAACTTAGAAAACCATTTATTCATCATTTGAAAGAAGGCTTCCTTGGCCTCTCCTCCCTGACCCTCAGATACGGGTCTCGAACCAAACGGCGCTACTCCGTGAACGGAGGCTGGCGCATTACTTTCTACATCCTCAGAGTCTGCTCGGTTGGAATCCATTACTATATGAAAACATAATTTAAAACTGTCAGGAGATATCACACTATCACAAGTTACATATGGCATGTATAGCTAGACTCACATACAATACGTCAGTCCTAGAATCGACTAAACTGTAGCTCTGATACCAACAAATATAATACCCCTAACCCGCATTCATCGCTAGAATAGAGTTACAGAGCATTACCGAACTTATCTATTAAACAATCATACATTTCATATTCGTTTCTCATATCTAAACAAAAGTCATTCAAATTTAGTCATATAGTCCCTAACATGAGCCCTCGGGGCTTAAAACAAACATTAAAATGGTTCAGGACTAAACCAAGTACTTAAGAAATTCTTCTTAAAACATGGAAAATTTTCAAAGTGGAAGGGACACACGCCCATGTGGCCAGGCCGTGTGTCTTACACGACCAAGAGACACGCCCAAGTCACAAGTCGTGTGGACATTCGAAATGGGATCACATGGTCATGTCCCAGCCCGTGTTTGACCCGTGTAACTCACTAACTTGGGTCACACGGCCAGCCCACATGCCCGTGTACCAGGACGTGTACCATTCGAAGTGGCCTCACACACCCGTGTGCCAAGCCATGTGCTAGGCCGTGTGAAAACTTGAGGGTATGCTGACTTGTGTGTCACGGCCAAGCCATACGCCCGTGTGCTAGGCCGTGTAAAGCTATTGACTTGATTTTTAAAGAAATATCAGGAGACAAACGATCGTGTCATCTGGCCGTGTGTCACATAAGGCTGAGACACACACCCGTGTCTTTAACGGTATGGACAAGAAAAGGTCATTTTCCAAGCCTTATTTCTCACCCAATGTGTTACCAACCTACAAATACCAAAAAGCATATGACCATATCATTAATAGGCATTCAAACCAACCACAACCAAGTCTATATCATACAATTTCATTACCATCAATTCTAAGTTTATAGGAATTTCAAATGATCATTTTAAAACATGCTAAAATCACCTCCAAAAACTACCTAAATGGTCAGTTACATATATGCACTATCCTATCTAAAACTTAGACCATTTGCTACCTTAAATACCAATTCACAACGAGGCATTCACATAGCAATTACGAGCCACATACCAAAGGGCTATGTGCACCTATTTACATATCAAACCATATCCCATTGTCAAGCCACATCAATGGTTAAAACATAACAAACCATATAGGCTTCCATTAGCCAAATAACCTATACATGCCATATAACCAAAATACATGAAATCCAAAAGTACAAAAATAAGCGTTCGATAGTGTGATGCAATCTCTGACAACTTCGAAAATGAGCGAGCTTCTGAATCACTATAAAACACGAAAAAGTAAACAAAGTAAGTAATTGAGCTTAGTAAGTTTGTATAACTGCAAATATAACTTACCAATCAACCACAATTAAGTAAGTAATTTAAATCATAATACAATTCAATTTAGTCTCAGTAGTTTAACATATAACCACCAGTAAAGTTAATTATGAAATCACAAATCTTATAGATTCAATTTCCACATGATTCACGTACATACCTGTACTTATTTATATTAACCTCATACATTCTTGGAACATAACCGTGCCTATTGAACCATTTTGAATAATATCAGATACTCGAGTATCTCGCACACTAAGTGCCAATATATGGTCGAAACCATCTCTATCTCATATCTCATATATATATGCTCACTCTCGAGCTATCACTAGGTCTGCTCACACAAGCTGACGCCCAAGACGTAGCTACATGGTGCTACTCACACAAGCTGACGAGTAACCACAACACATGCCAAAAAACTCGACCATCGGTAGAACGTATGGGACCAGCACCCAAAACATGGTAACCCCTAATGACATGTCATTTGTATCCTATCTATTCCTAAGGTTCAACCGGGATCCATAAGTCGTCGAAACTTCATTGAGTATTTCCGTGGAGTCGTATCATCATGAATATAATAATAAAGCATTTAAAACACATATAATTTAATGCTTATTAGCATACGAACTTACCTCGAACTCGTATGAAGGAAAACGATTGTTCAGTCCAAAACTTTATCTTTTCCCCAATCTAATTCCAAACGTGGCTTTTCTTATTCTATATAATCAAATTTAACTACTTTAAGTCTCATTCTATTCAATTCAATCCAAAAATTCATCTTATGAAAATTATTATTTTGCCCTTAAACATTTAACTTCTTTACATTTTAGTCCCTAGCTTATAGAAAATACAAAGCCATACAATTTAATCCACACCCATGCTAGCTGAATTTCATCTATGTTCATAGCAGCCCACACATTTCATTATTTCACATTTACAAATAAATCCTTATCTGACATTTTTAACCAAAATCACTTACCTAATATCAAGATGAAGTTACCGAAAGCTTAAGTACAAACTGGCTTCCCAAAACCTAAGTTTCGGTTTAAGAAGGATGAGTAAAGATGATAGCTTGGCTTTGTTTTATTTAATTAATCATTTATTTACCATTTTACTATTATAACCTTTAAAACATTCATAATTTCACTTATACCAAGCCATCGCATTCCACTATCAACATAAATAGGCTAGTTACCATATAAGGACCTTTACTTTAAATTTCTATAGCTATTAGACACCTTTAGCTATTAGAACACAACTTTTGCACTTTACGCGATTTAGTCATTTTTATCAAATTAAGATTGCAAACGTTAAAATTTCTTAACGAAATTTTTATACAATCATACTATCATGCTGTAGACCTCAAAATAATATTAAAATAATTATTTCCACTTTAGATGGTCCCAAAACCACTGTTCCAATTTCACTGAAAACGGACTGTTACAACTCTCTCCCTTTAGGAATTTTCATCCCTGAAAATCTTACCAGAAAATAGGTTAGGGTACAGTTTCCTCATAGCTTCCTTGGGTTTCCACATAGACTCTTCAATAACATGACATTGCCAAAGAACTTTCACTAAAGTTATGCTTTTGTTTCTTAATTCTTTAATCTCTCGGGCCAAAATTTTGATCGGTTCTTCGCTATACGACATGTCGGGCTAAATTTTAACTTTTGTCGGAGAAATTATATGTGAGGGATCTGATCTGTACCGTCGTAACATGGATACATGAAACACATTATGAATCTTTTCCAACTCTAATGGTAATTTAAGTCAATATGCTACTAGCCCTATTCTTTCGATAATCTCATACAGCTCAATAAATCTTGGACTCAATTTCCCTTTGCAACCAAATCGAAGAATCTTCTTCCATGGCGATACTTTCAAAAACACTCTGTCGTCGATTTGACATTCAATATCCTTACGTTTCAAATCCACATACGATTTCTATCGATCCGAAGCTGCTTTCAAACTATCACGAATTACTTTCACTTTCTCTTCAGTTTCTCTGATCAAATCAACCCCATGAATCTTTTTCTCACTAAGCTCGGTCCAGTACAACGAAGTTTGGCATTTATGACCATATAAAGCTTCTTACAGTGCCATTTTTATGCTCAACTGAAAACTATTATTATACACAAATTCAACCAAAGGTAAATATTTTTCCCAATTGCCTTCAAATTCTAAACAACAGCAACGAAGCATATCTTCGAGAATCTGAATCACTCTCTCAAACTGACCATCGGTTTGAGGATGAAATGCATTGTTAAAATGTAACCGTGTATCCAAAGCCTCTTGTTATTTCTTCTAAAATCGTGATGTAAATCGCGGAATTTGAAACAATGGAGACCGGCATTTCGTGCTATTTGACAATCTCTGAAATGTACAATTTAGCTAATCTATCAAGTGAAAAATCTGTACTTACCGAAATGAAATGTGCAGATTTCATCAAACGATCAACAGCAACCCAGATAACATGTAACACCCCTAATTTATACCCGTCGTCGAAATAAGATTTCGGAGTATTACTAGAACATTCAAAACATTTTTCCATTTAACTACTTAAATTACTATTCAGTTACCGAGATCATCCATAACGTCCCTTGATTGGGCCCTAGAGGCCCAATACGAGCATTACAATCGAATCGGGACTTCTAAGAATTTTTCACGAAATTACAAAATTTTTCCAAGGTACAAGGCTCACACGCCTGTGTGGTCCAAGGGACATGCCCGTGCTAAAGGCTGTGTTCGACCTTGTGTAACTCTCTGACTTGTACACACGGCCATGCCACACACCCGTGTGCTAGGCCTTGTGGTTAATTAATTCAATTCAAAATTAGGTGCAGGTTTCACATAGCCAAGACACACACTCGTGTGCTCAATTCTGAGTATTCTGTTTCTCAAAATTAAGGTGTAGGGGACACACAGCCTAACCACATACCTGTGTTACCAGGCCATGTGTCACACACGGTCTAGACACACGCCCGTATAGACAAAATGAAGCCATTTCAAGCTTTATTTTTCACCCAAAATTTCACCCAAGACCTGCACTTAAAACACACATCCAATACCAACTAATTCAAGTATTTAAAGTAGGCAAATTCATCATTTAACAAGGCATACCATTACATGCATAAGTGGTTATAAATTTACCTTGCATTAACTTAGGCAATAGCAACCTTTGATACCATATTCATAACTTCACACATGTGTGTGTATATATATATATATCATAATAATCTACTTAGTCATACCAAAATGAATCATTACTAGCCATTCCAATGGCTAGGTTAAAAAATAACATTATCAAGCTACCAATGGTCAAGTTGTCCTATACATGCCATTATACCAAAATGATTTTACTAAGTATACCCAAAATGACTAGTTGATAGTGTGACGATGCTCTAATGATCTTCGAACCTTCACGAGCTTCTGAGCACTATAAAACAGGGAAAAATAAACGGAGTAAGCATTACATGTTTAGTAAGTTTGTATAATAGAAACTAAACTTACCAATCCTGTTTATTAAATTTAAGCAGGCAATATCATGTTTTCCATCCATTTGGCTAAATTGCCTAAATACATACATTTAATCAAACATGTTAGTCACCAAAATCTTCATATAAATCAAGTAACATAGATGAGCTCATCAAGCAATATTATTTAAAGTCATTATCATTTCATCTTTAGATTTTCATACCATGTCAAGAGTTTTATGTCCGTTGAATCATTGAATTCCGATGGATGCTCATGTAGTACACTCGAAGTGTACGATTCAATAATCCGTCAATTTCTTATTCAAGGGTACCCATTAGGGCACTCAACCAAGAAACACTCTCTTGAGCCACATATCGTATAACAGGATTACCAGTCTAAGCTAAATCCTTTATATAACGTATGCTCAGAGGAGCTCAATTAGGATTAATAGTCCAGGCTAAACCTTAATCATAACCTATGCTCGAGAGGTATTATATCGGGAATGTCCGTCCGGGCTAAATCCTTTCTATAACAAGGTCAATAGAATTAATTGTCTGAGCTAAATCTCATCCGCAACAAATGCAGGACCTTATTAGTTTCTGGAAAGCGCATATAATCATCGGAGTTCAACATTCAATCAGGACTTAACCCTTTATCACCATTTCAAGCATGTATTAAATTTCTCATTTTAGCATTCAACCAATGTACATAAATATAAGTTACATTTCATACAACACAACATTCAATTAAACATATTTACATGCCGAATTAAGTTACACGAACTTATATCGACACTTGTTCACCTAAAAGTCTACTAATTCAAAATCTTTTCTTTTCCTCGACCTAACCTCGAATTAGTGTTGTCCAGATCTATATAAATGAATTTAACCATCAATTTCACACATTTCATACTTAAATGGACTCAATTTACGTCCTAGGCAAAATTACCATTTTGCCCCTAACTTTTTCATAAATTTTGATTTTGTTCCTAGGCCCGGAAAATGAAACTTGTGCAAATCACTTCCTATTCCAAGGCTAACCAAAGCCGCATTACAAATTTTCCAGCACATGTATTCATAAAATTTTAGAATTTTTCATCAAATTTTACAACTTTTCATTTTAGTCCCTAAATCATGTTTTCATCAAAAATCACTTTGTAAAAGTTGTTTATCTATCAATAATATTTCATTTTCTACCATGAATTTCTATTTTCCATCATAATACATCCATGACCCATTTTCATACCTTGATAACTTTTCAAATTAATTCCTCAAATAGAGAGATTAAGCTATCCCAGTTTCAAAAATACCAAAATTACTAAAAATGGGACAAGAGAACTTACCCAATTAAGCCTTGAAAGTTTCCCCTCTCTCTCCTAAGGTTTCCATAAAATTTTAGGTTGAAGATGACAATAATAAGATGATGTTTTCTTTTATCATCTTTTAATTAATTTAATTATTTCAAATTCTAATTTAGCCCTTGACCTTTTCTAATTTTTCCATGGATGAGTCACTAAGAATCTACATACTTTTCTTTAATGGTCTAATTTTCATATAAGGACCTCTAGATTTGAATTCCATAGCTATTTGATCCTTATAGCTACTAGAATTCAACTTTCGCATTTTATGCTATTTAGTCCTTCTCGTAATTAAACACTTAATCGCTTAAATTTTCATATCAAAATTTTCACACGACATATCTACTCATAATTAAACACTTAATCAATTAAATTTTCATATCAAAATTTTCACACGACATATCTACCATATTACGGACCATATAATAAAATAAAAATAAATTATATTTTTGGGTCGAATTTGTGGTCCCGAAACCACTATTCCGATTTCATTGAAAAATGGGTTGTTACAACTCTCCCCATGTTAGGAATTTTCGACCTCGAAAATCTTACCTGTAAAAAGATTCGGGTATTGCTTCTTTATAGTATCTTCAGGCTCCCAGGTAGCCTCTTTAATACCGTGTCGTTGCCAAAGAACTTTTACTAAAACTACATTTTTATTTGTCAACTCTTTTGTTTCCCGAGCTAAGATTTTGATTGTTTCTTCACCATATGTCATATCAGGCTGATTCTCTACCTCTGTTAGAAAGATAACATGTGAAGGGTCGAATCGATACCACCGTAGCATAGACACATGAAAAAAATTATGAATCCGATCAAGCTCTGGTAGTAAAGCTAACCAATATGAAACTAGTCTAATTCTTTCTGTAATCTCATAAGGTCCAATGAACCGTGGACTCAGTTTTCCTTTGCATCCAAACTGGAGAAACTTTCTTCCAAGGTGACACTTTCAAGAATACTTTGTAACCGACCTGAAATTCTATTTCTTTTCATTTCAAATCAGCGTAGGACTTTTGACGATCAGAGGCTACTTTCAAGCTATCTCGAATTACCTTCACTTTTTCCTCGGTCTCTCGGACCAAGTCAACTCTGTGTAACTTTCTCTCACTAAGTTCTGTCTAGTACAATGGAGTTCTACATTTGCGTCCATACAAGGCTTCATACGGTGCCATTTCAATACTAGATTGATAATTATTATTATAAGCAAATTCAACCAAAGACAAATACTTTTCCCAGTTACCTTCAAACTCAAGTATACAACACCGAAGCATATCTTCTAAGATCTGTATTACCCGTTCAGATTGACCATCTATGTGGGGATGAAATGGTGCTAAAATGTAATTGAGTACCCAGAGCTTCTTGCAATTTGCTCCAGAATCGAGATGTAAACTGAGGGTCTCTATCTGAAATAATGGAGATAGACACTCCATGCAATCTGACAATCTTAGAAACGTATAATTCAGTCAATCTATCCAAGGAATAATCCATACATACCAGAATAAAGTGTGCAGACTTTGTTAACCGATCAACAATTACCCAAATGATATCTTTCTTCCTTGGAGACAAGGGTAATCCCGTTACAAAGTCTATGGTAATTCTTTCCCATTTCCATTCTGGTATCGTGACTGGCTATAATAGTCCAGAAGGCGACTGATGTTCATGTTTTACTTGCTGAAATATCAAACACTTAGATACGAACCCAGAAATATCTCGTTTCATTCCCGACCACCAGTACATCTTTTTTAGATCATTATACATTTTATTACTACCGGGGATGTACAGACATGTTACCATTATGAGCTTCATTAAAAATCTTCTGTACTAGTTCTGAACCTTTCGGTACACATACTCTGCCACTGAATAACAAATAACCATCAGCCCCAATCTGAATTTCTAAGTCAGGAGTCGATCCACTTTGTATCCATTTTTCTTGCAACTTACTATCATTTTTCTGAGCTTCATAAATCTGTTACAAAAAAATTGGTCTAGCTTTTAACTCGGCTATGAGTGAACCATCATCAGACAATGATAATCAAGTATTCATTGCTCACAAGGTATACAGGGATTTTCTACTCAAAGCATCTGCCATTACATTGGCTTTTCCCGAATGGTAGTCAATAACAAGATCATAATCTTTCAATAACTTAAGCCATCTGCGCTGTCTCAAATTCAAATCTTTCTATGACATCAAATATTTCAGACTTTTATGATCAGTGAATATGTGACATTTTTCTCCAAATAAGTAATGTCGCCAGATTTTCAGTGCAAACACTATGGCTGCCAGTTCAAGATCATGTGTCGGGTAGTTCTTTTCATGTGGCTTTAGCTGTCGTGAAGCATAGGCTACTACCTTGCCATCTTGCATCAAAACATAGCCTAAACCATTCAATGAAACATCACTGTAAACTGTAAATTCCTTACTAGATTCAAGCTGGACTAATACAGGTGCTTCTGTCAATAAAGCCTTTAATCTGTCAAAACTCTGCTGGCATTTCTCAGTCCATTCAAATTTTACATCTTTCTGTAACAAAAGAGTCATCAGAGAAGCTATTATTGAAATTTTTTTTAAAAATCTTCGATACTAACCAATTTAACATCCCACACCTGAGTCCGATGCTAGGACGAGATACGACGTGTTACCTCACTTAAACACACGTATTATAACTTTTTCGAATCGTCAAGACTTGACAAAATTTAAAACTTTTTCAAACTTTGTCTGAACTTCTTAACATGGGCCTACGAGGCCTCAAACAACCATTTGAAATTCATTCGAGACGAGCTCGAGTCCTTAACTAATTTTAGAAAATTAACCCTTGAAACAGGGCATACACCCATATGGAAGGGCAACACGGCTGTGTGGTCATTATGACATGGTCGTACTGGTGGCCCGTGTGACACACATGGCCTAAGCATCTAGGGACATGCCCGTGTACCATACCCGTGTGAATTAAATCCCAAATTTGAACCTACAAGGGTTTTCACAGGGCCTAATACACGCCCGAGTCCATGACCCGTGTCCCTCACACGGCCATGACACACTCGTGTCTTACCCCGTGTGTAAAAACCTTAACATTCTATTTTTGACATCAGCATTCAATAAGGGGCATACGCCCGTGGCCATAGACCGTGTCCTCCACACAGTTGAGACACACGACCGTGTCTCTACCCGTGTGTTTACTACCATGCATACTGACTTGAAATTTTTATGTGCAGGGGACACACGACTGGACAACACGCCCATGGGGCTGGCCGTGTGTCTACTAGTGTGGACAATATAGAGCTATCTACCAAGCCCTTTGCCACCCTGAAACACAATATACAACATCCACTCAATAATACAAAGTATAATCAGCCACACAAGGCATTATCTTATTCATGAAAATATCATCATTTGCATATATCAATAATGAACATTAGCCATTATTCCAAGGATTTATACAAAATGAAGGGATTCATCCCAAGCCAACATAGTTGGCCAAATTAACATGACACAAACTTCAAAAGTCTAAGCCCTATACATGCCATACCCAAATTAATGAAATCAACTATACCAAATGTTTCGATTGATAGTGTGATCATTGCCTTCGACATCTGATGATCCTCGAGCTAATTCGACAACACTATAAAAGAATGGAAAAGAGAAGGAGTAAGCATAAAGCTTAGTAAGTTACATGCAAATAAATATAACAATAACTTTACCATCCATCATCATGCTCATAATACAAGAGTAGGCATAAGCACAACTTACTCGTCACTATCCAATACAATTCACATAGCATATATTAAGCCCTCATCTCATACATTTCAAATAGGTACCTGTACCACTCACAACATGGTTATACTTTTCTCATTTAACTTAAACTAAAATTCTCACTGTTGAACCATTTGAAGTGCCATCGGATATTCACTAAGCCTCAAACATAAGGTATAATGTCAATGCCATGTCCCGGACATGGTCTTACACTGACTATCAAAATCGAGGTCGACGCCATGTCCCAGACATGGTCTTATACTAGCTCTCACTTATCTGTGTCGATACCATGTCCCAAACATGGTCTTACACTGACACATCTCATAGTCGATGCTTGTCCCAAACATGTCTTATACTGGCTTACATCTCGAGGCCGATGCATGTCCCAGACATGTCTTACACTAGCTCTCGTCTAAATGCTGATGCTATGTCCCAGGCATGGTCTTACACTGGCTCTCATAATGTGGTCAATACATGTCCCAGACATGTCTTACACTAGCACACAATTAACCCGAATGTCACGGCATGAATATCTGATTTATTTCCTAAGGTTCAAACGGGAGTTCTACTATCTCAATATTCATCATGCATAATTAATTTCACAAACAAGCAATTTATGCCATATCAATTCAAATATATATAATAACAATGTAGTTGTATTATTTACATACAACTTACCTCGGATTACAAAATGTAGACGATTAGCTCGGGTTAGTCCACTTGCTTCGCTTTTCCCCAGTCTAGGCCCAAATTTTGTAATTCTTGATCTAAAATGGTAGAAATTCATTCATTTCTTCAGCATATTAATCTTGACACTCAAAAATTCATAATTGGGTTAAATAACCGTTTTGCCCCTAGATTTTCACAAAACGACCATTTTACCCCTAGGTCTGAAAATCGACTTTTATCACATTTTCTCACTAATCAAGCCTAGCTGAATACTTTTTATACTAGAGGCAGCCCACAATTCTCATTATTTCACACATTTATTACCTATTTTACAACTTATGCAAAATGATCCTTTTTAGGGTTTTCGTGAGAAATCTCTTCACAAAAGTTGTTTACCCAACAACTAAGACTCATTCTCTTCCATAAAATTTTAGAAAATAGCATGAACACTCTCATGGTTAAACCCTAGACTTTCAACCATTTTGCAAAATAGTCCACTCATTTAAAAGCTCTTGCTAAAAGGGTTCTAAAAGTACAAAAATATTCAAGAAAAGCCCTCAAAATCACTTACTTGCAAAGGCTTTAAGTTGCTGAAATTTTTCAAGCTTCCATGGCCATTTTCTTGGAGGAAAATTGGTGAAGAAGAAGATGGGGAAAAAGATGATATCTTTTCCCTTTATTTTATTTTTATTTTAGTCAAATAAGCTACCAAAACCCACCTAATTTGACTTTTTGACCATTCTTGTCCCCCATGGCCGGCCAAGCACTCTCTTTAGGGTCTATTTGCCATTTAAAAACCCCAATTTTGGTTCTCTATCTATTTGACACCCTTAGCTAACAAAATAGGACTTTTGCACTTTATGGGATTTAGTCCTTTTTCGCGATTAAGCTCACAAACGCTAAAATTAATTCACCAAAATTCTCATGCACCCATATAATCATGCTATAACAAACAAAATAACATTAAAATCATTTCTCTAACCTCAGATTAGTGGTTCTAAAACCACTATTCTGACTATGCCTAAAATCGGGCTGTTACAACCAGCTAGTCCAAGAGAACTTCAGACTTCAGACACATTCTTCGGTGGCTTTCAATTAACAATGGCTGAAATTTTATTCAGGTCTACCCTGACACCTTCAGCAGACACAATATGCCCAAGGAAACTAACTTCCCATAACCAAAATTCACATTTACTGAGTTTGGCGTACAGTTGTTTCTCTCGCAAAGTTTGCAACACTATTCTTAAGTGCTCAACATGTTCATTTTCATCTCGAGAATAAATCAAAATATCATCTATAAATACCACCACAAACCTGTCTAAATACGGGCTAAAAATTATGTTCATCAAATCCATAAACACTGCAGGTGCATTAGTTAAGCCGAATGGCATCACAAGAAACTCATAGTGCCCATACCTAGTTCTAAAAGCTGTCTTTGGCACATCCGATTCTTTTACCCGTAGTTGATAGTAACCAGAACTGAGATCAATCTTTGAAAATACAATGGCACATTTTAATTGGTCAAATAAGTCATCAATATGAGGCAATGGATACTTGTTCTTTATTGTAACTTTGTTGAGCTGTCTATAATTAATACACAACCTCAATGATCCATCCTTCTTCTTTGCAAACAGAACCGGTGCACCCCAAGATGACAAACTAGGTCGAGCAAAACCTCTGTCAATCAACTCTTACAATTGTACATTCAGCTCTTTTAATTCAATAGGGGCCATTCTGTAAGGTGCTATAGATATAGGTGTTGTACCCGGAACAAGATCTATAGAGAATTCCACTTCTCTATCCGGTGGTAAACCAGGTAATTCGTCTGGGAATACATCAGGAAATTCACATACAACGGGCATGTGGCATGGCCGTGTGCACAAGTCAGAGAGTTGCATGGGGTCAAATACGGCCTGCAGCATCGGCGTGTCCCAGGGTCACACGGGCGTGTGAGCCCTGCACTTTGGAAAATTTTTGAAATTTTGCGAAAAAAATTCTTAGGGTTTCTGATTAAGTCCTGACTTGATTCTAATGCTCGTATTAGGCCTCGAGGGTCCATTTAAGGGATGATATGAATAATCTCAGTTAATAAATAGTAATTTACGTGAATTACCTAAAAAATGTTCTGAAAGTTTTGGTAATGCTCCGTAACCCAGTTCTGGCGATGAATACGGGTTAAGTGGTGTTACATTTAGTGGTATCAGAGCTACGGTTTAGCTGATTCTTGGATTTAACGTATCAAACACGAGTTTAGCTATTATTGCCATTATATAATTTGCGATAGTGTGATGTCACCTGATCATTTTAAATGTATTTTTGATATAATAATGTCATCCAACCAAGCTAAAGTTGAATCCGAGGAAGCTGGGAGCAATGCTTCAGCTTCAGTTCAAAGAGTTACATCTGCATCTAATAGTGAAAGGCTCGTATCTAAGGGCCGAAGTGAAGAGGCAAAACAGGCCTTCTTTCAATTGATGAATGAAAGGTTTACTGAGTATTTAAGAACAAACCCTACTATACAACAACCTCCCTCACTTGCTCCTCAACCGGTTCCTAAGGTACCAGAGGGTGCTGAACCTGCTAGAACAAGTAAGCCTCTGGTAGATAAAATCTATAAGCATGGGAAAGAAGAATTTAGAGTTACCGTAGATGATGATCTGAAAAGGGTTAAATTTTGATTGGAAAATACTATCCGGGTTTTTGATGAATTATCTTGTACACTTCTGAATGTCTGAAATGTGTAGTATCTCTACTAAAAGATACAGCTTATCATTGGTGGAATACCATAACTTCAGTTGTACCGAGAGAGAACGTTACATGGGAATTCCTTCATGCCAAATTCAGGAAGAAATATGATAGTCAGAGATTTATTGATCAGAAAAATAAAAAAATTTTAGAACTCAAGCAAGGAGACATGATTGTATCTGGGTATGAACGAGAATTTGTTCGATTAAGCAAATGTGCCAAAGAATGGGTTCAAACTAAGGCTAAGATATGTAAACACTTTGAAGAGGGTTTAAATGGAGATATCAAGTTATTGATTGAAATTCTCCAAATAAGGGAATTTACGGTGTTAGCCGATCGAGTACACAAAGCTGAGGAATTGAGTAAAGAAAAGAAATAAGCTGAAAGAAAGGCTCGGGTTTTTGGAAAAAGCATTATGAGTAAATCAAAATCATCTGCTTCTAAGAAAATAAAGAAGTATTATGATCATGTTACTACCTGTACGGGGTATTCTAGAAAAGAGCGAGCTCTCAGCGCTCTAACTTGAGGTCTTCATCGCCATCTGTAACCAATGTGGGTAGTGTCGGTAATCCCAAACCAAAGTGTAAGCATTGCAACAAATTTTATTTTGGGGAATGTCACTTAAGAAGTGGAGCTTGTTACCGATGTGGTTCATTTGACCATTTTCTCAGAGATTGTCCAAAAAAAGTTGAAAAAGAAATTGAACCAACTCTAAACCCGAGTAATCCTGTTTCAAGAGGCAGATCGCCCCGTCACCCCGACAATGTTAGTGGTAGTCTGAGTATTTTTGGAGCCGTTGTAGCTTAATCTAACTAGCCCAGGAACTAAATTGTGAAACTGTTAAAGCATTAGGGTTTTACCATTGATGAATGTGTATGTGTTTTGATGTTTACTGATAGAAAATAAATGGTTGTTGTTAGATAAACAAGTTTTGTAAAGTTATTTTGGTTGAAAATGTTAAATAGGGATTAAATTGATAAAATGTGAAAATTTTATGGTAAATGTGTGAAATAATGAAAAATATGAGCTGTTATGGGCTTAGATGAAATTCGGCTAGCATGGGTAGGTACTAAATTGCATGAATTTACATTGTTATGAGTTAGGGACTAAATTATAAATAAGTCAAAAGGCTATGGGCAAAATAGTAATTTTTCTAAATTATAAATTTTGGATTGAATTGAATAGAATAGTGATTAAATTAGTTAAATTTGATTATATAGATAAAGAAAAACAACAATCGAAAGTAAATCAAGAAAAATACAAAGTAGTGGATTGATCAATCAATTATCTTCGTACTAATTCGAGGTAAGTTCATATATTACTAAGCTTTAAATTATATGTGTTTACATGCTGAATTAATATAATTGTGATGATACAACGCTACAGAAATTCTTAACGAGATATCAGAAATTGTATGGATCCCGGTTGAACCTTAGGAATAGATATGATACAAATGACATGTCATTATGGTTTACCGTGTTATGGGTGCTGGTCTTGTATGTTCTACTGGTGGCTGAGTTTTTCGGTATATGTTGCAATTACTCGTTAGCTTGTGTGAGCAGCACTATGTAGCTATGTCTTGACCGTCAGCTTGTGTGAGCAGATCCAATATTAGCTCGAGAATGAGCATCTATATGAGATATGAGATAGAGATGGTTTCGACCATGTATTGACACTTAATGTGCAAGATACCCGAGTATCTGATATTACTTCAAATGGTTCAATGAGCACGGTGATGTTATGAGAGTATGTGAATTCAATATGAACCAGTACAGGTATGTACGTGAATCATGTGAGAATTGAATCTATGAGATTTGTGATTTCATGCTTAATTTTGTGGATGAATAAGTGTTAGGCTTGTGGATCAAATTGAGTTGCATTATTCTATGTTTAATTATTTAAATTGTGATTAAATGGTAAGCTGAGTTTTATGTCATACGAACTTACTAAGCTTAATTGCTTACTTTGTTTACTTTTTTGTGTTTTTAGTGATTCAAAAGCTCACTCGTTTTGGAAGTTGTCGAAGATCGCGTCGCATTATCAAACCCTCATTTTGGTACTTTGTATTTTGTATATTATTGGCTAAATGGCATGTATAGGTGTTTTGGCTAATGTGGCCTACATGTCTCATGTTGTTTCGGTTATGTGTTTAGCCATGTGATTTGGCTTATTTTGGTATATTTGGTTTATATATGTATAAATGATCTTTTGGTATGTGGTGTATAGTTGCTTGGTGAATGCCTTAACTGTGTATTGGTATTTTGAGTACCAAATGATTGAATTTGAGATGTCGTATGAATGTTGAATTAGGCACAAAGTTTAATAAGTGAGTTTGACCATTTAGGTATACTTTGGAGGCATATTTGGTATGTTGTAAAGTGATCATTGGTATGTGCTTATGTATATCATGTTGTATGTGTGGATAGTACATGATATAGGGTTGATGTTGGATGGTTTTAAGTGCCTATTTAGGCCATGGTTGTATGTGCATTGTTGAGCCTAGGTTAGTGTAACAACCCGATTTAGACCCTAATCGGAACAGTGGTTTTGAGACCATGAATCCGAGTCAGAAAAATATTTTAAAATTATTTTCTGTGTTTATTTTGTGTTAATTTATATCTGTGAAATTTTCGTGATTTAATTTTATCGTTTAGGTATCCGATTTAATAAAAGGACTTAATCACGTAAATTAAAAATTTGTAGTTTAATGTATAAAGGGTTGAATTGTTATTGGCTTTATAAAAGGAAGACCTTAAGTGGTAAATAGCCCATTAGATTATTAAATGAACGGTAGTGGACATATATTATATTGTTTTGTTATAACTTTAGCATGGATAAATAAGTAAATTAAATGTTAAGTTAATAAAATATATTATAACATAAAACATAAATAATAATAAAAGAAAGCCATGTCCATTTTATTTCTATCATTGCCAAAACTAAAACAAGAGAGAAAAAGAAAATAAAACCTAGGTTCAGTTGCTTTTCAAGCTCAATCAAGGTAAGGGTTTAACTCGGTTTTTGATGATTTTTATGTTTTTGAGATCGTTGCTTCGAGAACTACAAAACCCATGCTTAAATTTTTTATTTTGATGAACATTTTGAGTTGTGCCATTGTTGATAGTTTGTGATTTTTGTGGTTTGATGATGAAAATGGAATATATGTTTTAGCTTAACATATTTTTTATTTGAATTTTTGAGTAATTAGGACTTAATTGCAAAAATAATAATTTGAGGGACTAAAATGTGAAATTAATGAAATATATGGACTTGTATGGTAATGGGTAAGACTCGGCTAAACATGGGTAGTTGGAAATTTTGTGTATTTTGTGTTTTGTGTAATAGGGACTAAATTGTAAAAATTATAAATGTTAGGGGTAAAATGGTAATTTTCCTATTTATGTGTTTTTGGACTAAATTGAATGAAAATATGTTTGAATGAGCTTAATTTGAATATGTTTAGATCAAGAACTAAAGAAATCAGATTTGGACCGGGAAAAGTCAAAAGTTGTCGACTAGTCGATCTGTACCGGTTTTTCGTTGTCCGAGGTAAGTTTATAAGCAAATAGATGTGTTTATTTGGAAATTTAATGTTATATTTATATGCTGTTATGAAATATTAGAATTTAAATATGCAAAGGCCGAACATGATTAAACTGGGCTACTACACTTTCGAGTTCGATTCGATCGAGTTACGACGTTCGAAAGCCTCGTATGAACCTTAGGAATAGCTAGGATACATATGTCATGACATAGGATTCCGATATATGTGTGCGAGTAAGACCATGGCATCGATATGTGGTTCCGATATGTGTTTACGAGTAAGACCCTGTCTAGGACAGTGGCATCGATTTGTGGCTACATGTAAGACCACGTCTAGGACGTTGGCATTGTACGATTTATGTGATTGTCCAAGTGTCTTATCTAATTCCGAATGGTTCATCGAGCAAAGGTAAATCTTGATCGAATGTGTAAAATGGGCTAAAAGGCAAGGTATGATTTAGCTTGTTAGTTACTGATAATAAGGTATGCATGTGACTTGATAGTTGATAAACTATATGTGATGTAAGGTTAAATATATATATGAATCAAATAAGTGTATTCGGCTTTGTATAAATGGTAAGTATATTATGGAATTAATTTTTGGTTATGCATATATAAGTGATCATAAATAATTGGTCTTATAAGAGTTATATGTACATAATATTGAATTACGGTTCTTGGACTTATATAATTGTGCAGTGGTTGATTAGTTATGACATTTTGGCTTTTGAAAATTGAGCAGTGGATTTATTACTTAACTTGTGAATATTTGGCTAAAGTAATAAATATATGTGGTTGGTATATTATTATTGAAGATGTAAGTTGATAGTAAGCTTGTTAATGATATTGAAATTTAGTTAAATTAACTATACTATCGGTTTGTTTATTTGCTTATGACTTACTAAGCTTAAGTAGCTTACTGTGTGTATATTTGTTTTTATTTTATAGACTTGGAGTCAAGCTACAAGCTCAGGGACTGTTAGCCAAGTTCATCACACTATCTACTGTTTTGGTATTTATTAGCTAAACTTAAATTATGGCATGTATAGGCTGGATCATATTTTGAAAATGATGAAAGTTGGTTATGTATAAATGACATGCGAAAATGGCTAAGTTATTATATTAGTATTCGATTATGTTAAGTAAGGCTTTAAGTAATCTCTATCATTAAATTGCTTGCTTGAATGCAAAGTATGTGTGATGAGTGTCATATGCTTCGAAAGTAGCTTGTGTGTTATGTTAGACTTAGTCTTGTATAACCTTAGTCAAATGTTTAATGAACTTGTTGATTAGTAATTGAGGTTGGAAGTTTGGATTTGCATGTGAATCTTATACAATAGGTTTCGGCCAAAAAGAAAAAAAAAAGGTGAAGGTATAATGTATGTTTATTGTGTATTATTATGTGATTGTAAATATTATGTGCGGTATTGTCTTAATAATATATATATATAGTTCATGAATAACCTAGTTGGCTAATTAATGTGAATTTAAAATTTTAATAGAAATTTTAGCTTTGACTTTTGGGTAAATCACGCAGTTGTAGGCATTCATAATGAATAAAATATATGTTTTAAATGTCTAGTTTATATTATGTCAAGGTCAAGGACGAATGCATTATATACAATTTGAATTGTTGATAATGTGCATAAACGGTTGAATGGTTCATTATAGAAGTCGGTGTACTATTGAAAATCATGAAGTTGTTGAATAAAAGAAAATGGAGTGTGCATGGTATTAATTTCGAAACTTATTATTGTATTAAGTTATGATATGCGTGAATAACACTTGGACTTGCTATATTATTTAAGTTTTGCATGTTGAGTACATGTGTAAAGTGTTTATGAGAACAAGTGCTTATTGATTATATACATGTGATGGTCACTTAATTTTATTATTTATATGCAAGTAGTGTATGGGTATAATGTGATATATAGATTATATTAAATATTGTTGTTTCATGTGGATAATATGACTGTTCACATATACATGAGATGAAACTTTTAAATTAAAAGTAGTATTAATTTAGTTAATTAATTTTAATTAACCTTTAAGACTTAGTTTGTGAATATTTATACATTTATATGCATGTGTTTGTTTAAGATTGTGTTCTAATTCGGTAATGCTTTATGACCCTGTTCCGACGACGGATACGGGTTAAGGGTGTTACAGTTGGCATCACTTTGGGTGAGAGAAATGGCTTGGGAAATAGCCTATTTTTGTCCACACGGGCAGAGACACGGGTGTGTGTCTCAGCAGTGTGTGACACACAGCCAAAGGACACGACTGTATGTCCCCTGATACTTATTTAGAAACCATGTCAGTAGCATCACACAGCCTAGCGCACGGGTGTGGGGCTTGGTCGTGTGGCACAAGTCAGTATACCCTCTAGTTTTCACACGGCCTAGTAGACAGCCTGACATACAGACGTGTGAGGCTATTTCGAAGGGTACCAGCCTGACACACGGGCGTGTGGTCTGGCCGTATGACCCAAGTCAGTGTGTTACATAGGGTCAGACACGGGTTGGGACACGGTCATGTGGTCCCATTTTGAATTCCCAGATGGCCTGAGACATGGGAGTGTCCCTTAGCCGTGTGAGACACACGGCCTGGCCACACGGGCGTGTCCCCTGCACTTTGAAAATTTTTCGTGTTTTCCTAAAAATTTCTTAAGTACTCGGTTTAGTCCCAAACCACTTTTAATGTCTATTTTGGGCCTCGAAGGCTCGTATTAGGGACCATATGAATGATTATGAATGATTTATGTTTTGAATGATAATTATTTATGAAATGCTTGGTTTTATAAGTTATAAGTTTAGTAATACTCCGTAACATTGTTCTGGCATTGGGTATGGGTTAGGGATGTTACAACCATCAACCTCCCTTCCACACTTCAAGGCTAGTCAAGCAAAAGAGAGAACTAAGGACTCTTCAAGCTAATTTTAGTAAACTCCTATTCCATCCCTCTACTATAAATACCAACCCTCTCTTCTCATTCCATCATCCTTTATTACTCATTCATCTCTCAATTCACAATCCTCTCATCTTTTCTTCCCTCTCTTCCACACAAAAACCTTTTCATTTTCCCATCTCCTTTAGCTAGCATTTTCCCTTTAGCAAAACCACTCTTGGCCGGCCACCTTGAGTAGCATTTTGCAATCACACGAATCGGAGGAAGCCACCACAATCGGTCTTCGGAGAATTGTTGAAATCATCAAGAGTTTCTTCTTTCTTAATCTTATATTTATTCAAAATATTTGCAAGTTGTTTTGATGTCTTTCAATTTAAAATGATTACTTAATTTTGTTTTAGCTAGAATGATTACATTAATTTGATAAAATTCATTTGATTTATGCTTATGATGTTTTGTGCCTCAGTCATTCATGCTTCCAAATAAACTCATTATTTATTTCATGCATTAAAATATGCTTGAATGCATTAGAATTAGTTAGTCAATCCTAATCAGATGATAACTAATGGACACGATAATTGGAAGATGCATACTTAATTTATATCTTAATCAAAATAAATTAAAGGTTCGTAATAGACTAAGAGAACTTATTACCTTGTATAACTTTAAGTTTATGCAATTAAATTGTTTCAAACCTAATCCATTCTTTTTCTAAGTATAAGATTCGGTTGAACTTATATGGGATTCCCAGTTAATGAAATATTGAGTTGCTATGGAATTTTTCCAGAACATTATTAAGTATGATGAAAAATGATTTGAGTCTAATGTTGTAATTATTTTAGCTTATTCATTTCATTGTTGTTGACACTTGAAAAGCGCTGCTAAACTGTCACCTTGCATTTTACTTCATTTGCATTTAGATTAACTTGCATTTAGTCAATGAATTTAATTTAAAACCTATCACTCAAAATTATTGTGTTTTTCTTAACTAATTTGTAAATAGTAATTTTTACAAGTATTGGTTTAAATACAGTCCTTATAGAGATGATAACTCTTATACTTACTTATTACTCGATAACGACTATGTATACATGCACAAACCTACGCGTTACAAGTTTTTGGCGACATTGCCGAGGACTATTAATATAATCATTATTTGTGAAATTATTTTTTGCAATTTCATTTATTTATATTTATTTAATCAATTATTTATTGTTTATTTTTTGCGATTTCTTTTTAGGAGTTTATGAGCATAGATAGAATCGTTGATTTACTTCCTGTAGACCCTCAAATCAAGCATACATTCAGATAAAGAAGACAAGAAAGATTAGCCCAAAGACAAGGCACAGAAATGAACCTTGAAAATCAAAATGATATTTAAGGGATTGGAGCCACTAATGTTCATAATTCAACCCTTATTGCTAACGATAGGGATCGAGTTATAAGATAGTACGTTGTGCCCCTTTTTAATGAACTTAAACTGGGAATTAGAAGACTAGAAATCGAGGCACTACAATTTGAATTGAAGCTTGTGATGTTTTAGATGCTTCAAACAATGGGCTAATTTAGTGGAATGCCCACAGAAGATCCACACATTCACCTTCGACTATTAATGGAGGTAAGCAATTCCTTTAAGATAGTCAGTGTAACTAAAAACACCTTGAGGTTGAAGTTGTTTCCATACTCGTTTCGAGATTGAGCGTGAGCATGTCTTAATTCATTACCACCACATTCAAAATCAACTTGGCGAGCATTAGCTAAACGTTTTCTGGTAAGGTATTTCCCACCTAGCAAAAATGCTAAGTTGCGAAATGAGATCACCACTTTTCAGTAAATGGATGACGAGGCCCTATACGATGCATTGGAAGGATTCAAAGAGTTACTACACAAATTCCCTCACCATGGTATTCCATAGTGCATCCAATTGGAGACATTTTATAATGGTCTTAATGCACATACAAGGTTGGTGCTGGATGCTTCTGCGAATAGTGCTCTCTTGTCGAAATCTTATAATGAGGCTGACGAAATTATCGAGAGAATAGCCAGTAACAATTACCAATGGCTAAAAAATTGAGTAGCTTCAGGAAGACAAGTAGCCAAAGTGCATAAAGTAGACACCGTCACTTCACTCTCAGCCCATGTATCTTCTATCTTCAATGTTGAAACAGTTCACTACTAACGATTTTAATCATGTTGCAGCTCAACCACCGAGACAATTTGATGTTGTTTCCTGTGTATATTATGGGGACGGTTATTCTTTTGAGAATTTTCCATCAAATTCTGAGTCTATTTATTACGTAGGAAATTAAAACCAAAATAAAAATGAACAAGGACCACAGTCCAATTTCTATAACCTTTCATGGCGAAACCATCCAAACTTCTCTTAGACTAACCAAGGACCAAACAACAACTACATGTAGCATAAATCAAATCAGCCTCAAGGGTTCAATCAATAAGTTTAGAAACAAGCACAATCTAAAGCATCTAATAGTTTGGAGAATTTGTTGAAGGCGTACATGGAAAATAATGACGCCTAAATCCAAAGCCTAGCAACAACACTGAAAAATTTGGAGAACCAAATGGGTCAGTTAGCTATGGATCTTCATAATTGACCGCAATGAGCCTAGCCGAGTGGCATGAAAAACCCAAGGAATTTGGGTAATGAACACCGCGAGGTATTTGCTTTACGAAGTGGTAAAACTTTGGAAGCCACTGTAGTTGAGGTTGCGAACAAGTCTGCCAAGGAAGAGGAAAATTATCCGGTAGATGAAACTCCTACACCACAACAGCCAGATTCTACAAAATCTGAAAAAGTAAAATTTAAACTAGTGAATTTTGATAAGCTAACATCTTCTTCAGATGCATATACAATTCCTTAGAAAAGTTGTTCGATTCAAGCCAAGGTTCCCACACCTCCATCTCCACAAAGAATTTAGTAGCAAAAACAGAAGGTGTAATTCAAGAAGTTTTTAGATGTTCTAAAGTAGCTTCACATCAGTATACCATTGGTAGAAACTTTAGAACAAATGCCCAATTATTTCAAGTTCATGAAGGCCATTTTTTCCAAGAAGAATAGGCTTAGTAAGTTCGAGACTGTAGCATTAACAAAGGAGTGTAGTGCGTTCCTATAGAACAAGCTACCTTTGAAAATAAAGGACCTTGGAAGCTTTACTATACCCTGTAATATTGAAAAATCTTACTATAGTAAAGCTTTATGCGATATTGGAGTGAGTATCAGCTTAATGCCAAAATCTATTTTCAAGATGTTGGGAATAGGTAAAGTAAGAACCATGACTGTGACACTCCAATTGGCGAATCAATATTTGGCATACCCAAAAGGAAAGATCGAGGTTGTTCTAGTATGTGTAGATAAGTTTATTTTTCCTGCTAATTTTATTGTCTTAGATTTTAAAGAAGAAAAAGAAAGTGTCGATCATCTTGGGGGGACCTTTCCTAGCAACGGGGAGAACATTAATAGACATGCAAAAAGGTGAACTCACTATGTGAGTTTAAGATGACCAAATTACGTTTAATGTTCTCAAAGCGATGAAACTTCCTGATCCGACAGAGGAATATTCAATAATGGAGGAGTTAGAAACCTTTATTTCTATGGAGTGGGAAAGCAATTTCGTAGAAGACCCATTAAGAAACACTGTAGGGTCTGAGCCATTGGAAGATGAAGAAGGTAATGAAAGTATAGCTCTGATAAAAGCTAATCCAAAGGACTATGTTCAACCAACACAATTTGAACCATTAGCGTTAGAAGCTCAAGAATTTACACAACTGAAGTTGTCAATTGAGGAACCACCCAAACTTGAACTTAAGGTACTTCTCTCTCATTTGAAATATGTTTATTTGGGTAATAGTTCTACTTTGTCTGTGATTGTTTTAGCAAAACTGACAAAACACCAAGAGGAGCAACTGGTCAAAGTTTTAAAGAAATTTAAAAAAATGATCGATTGGACCATAGCTAATATTCGAGGAATAATTTTGTCCTTTTGTATGCACAAGATTATCTTAGAGGAAGGTGAGCGAGCTAGAATAGATGGGAAAATGAGACTTAATCCAATAATGAAAGAGGGAGTTCAAAAAGAAGCTATTAAATGTTTAGATTTGGGAATTATCTACCCTATCTCAGATAATTCATGGGTAAGTCTAGTACAGTGTGTACCAAAGAAAGGTGGAATCACAATTGTTAAAAATAAATGAAATAAATTGATCCCAATGAGAACCATGTAAACTTTATATTGTATAGGGTTTTTCTAGTCATTTTTACCACCTTTTTACTTGAAAATAACATTAATTGCAAGCAATTGTTAATGAATTTAGTGAATTTTGCTTAAATCTCAATCATGGACATGAATTTATAGAATATACAAATTTGTACTTTATTTTATGAATTTTGTGCATAAATTAAATAATTTTCATGTTATTTATTAATGTGTTATGTTTTAATAATGCAGTGGGACCCTGAGGTGATATAATATAGAGCTCATTATAATTCTTGCATGAACATGAACAAATCCACTTTACTTGGACAGCAAAACCATGCAAAAGTGGGTCATAAGGATGTTAATTTGACTCAATTAAAGTGATGTTACAAGGTAGACATGTATGGTTATTTATTGGGTCATGAAACCATCCAACAAAGGGAAGTCAAGCCCAAATTCGAAACAAGGCTGTGGTTGCCCAAAAATAAGCTTTGGGACAATTATTTAAAGGTCCTACACTTTGAAATTCATTAAAAATCAGCATATAAAGATTACTCGAGAAACTGTCCACCCTATGGCTAAATTTAGCATGATTCCATGCTTAAATCAAGCAACCAACTCACCCTCATTTCCACTTGTTATGACCAGCCATTAATTAGAGAGAACCAAGGGATCTTTGATGCCATTTTTAGTAAATTCAGCTACCAACCTCAAGTATAAATACCACACTCCTCTCACCTATCCATTCATCCCTTTATCCCTAAAATCATCCATCATTCCTTCATTAATTAGTCATCCATTCATTTTTATTTTGTTCTTTCATTTTCTTCCTTCTTTCCACGCCTAGAACCCATACTTGTTTTCATTTTTAGCCAACAAAATCGTGATAAGGTTGCCTCTTGGCTGACCACCTTGAAGAGCCATTAACAAAGGAGTAACATGAGATCAGAAGAAAACATCTTCTTTCAGAGTTCGTGAGACTACCGATTTGAACAAAGTTTATTCTTTCTTTACTTTGTTATTTTGATTTAAATATGTTTGCAATGTGTTTTATGATTTTTTCATCTACAATGATAGCTTAATCTGTTGAGTTTGGATGATTGCATTTATTCAATAAAGTTTGTTAAATCATGTTTATAGTTTTTGTGCCTCAGTCGATCATGTTTTGAATTAAATTCAAGTATGTATTTCATTTATTCGTGATTGGATGCATTTAAATTAGCTAAGCAATCTTGACCAGACGACGACTAATGGACACAATAATTGAAAAGTGCATGCTTAATTTAGATTCTGATCCGACTAAATTAAAGGTTCATAATAACTTTGACGAGCTTTTTTATCTTGCATAATTTTTAGATTTATGTGATTAAATTGTTTCAAACTTGATAAGTCCCTATTACTTCACATGAATTCTAAGAAACCCTTAATTTAATATAGTCAGTAAAATGCATATTTCACTAAGTAAAAGATTTTGAAAGGACTTAATTTGGTTTCCAAACTCATGAAAGATCGAGTTGCCATGGAATGTTTTTTGAACAATGTTAAACATGAGGAAAATGAACTAAGTTGAAAGATGTAATTATCCTAGCCTATTCATGTTATTGATTGTGTTGAATTTTGTGTCTTTGCTGCTAAATTCATTTCATACTTGGCATTTAGATTAAATTGCATTAAGGATCATCTTGCATTTAGATAATTTAACTTAGCTTAATCATCATCACCCAAAATATTGTGTTTTTATCACAAATTGTTAACTTTAATTTTGCAATTAATTGATTAACATACTGTAACACCCCTAACCCGTATTCATCGCCAGACTAGGGTTAAGAGGCATTACCGGACATATCAGAACTTTTACTAACATTTTACAAATATATTATACATCATCATCATATCATAATCAAACCTAAACAACAAGTCCCTTTAGAAGGTCTACGAGACCTTAAAACATGCTTAGAAGGGGTTCGAGACTAAACCGATCACATATAAAAATTTCCAAACACTTAGAAAACTTTCATACAATCATAGGTCACACGCCCGTGTGAATAGGACGTGTACCTCACACAGTTATTAGACACGTGTAACGCCCCCTTACCCGAGACCGTCGCCGGAATCGAGCACGAGGCGTTACTAAACTTACTTTACAACTTAATCAAGTTCAAACAATTTATTTTATTTCTAGCAATAAACTATCTGCCTGCGTTAAAGTTGCTAAAAAAATCATATCTCAAGTTACGAAACTCAAAATTGAAATCCGTAATTTTTCCCTAAAACTAGACTCATATATCTACTTACTAATTTTTTTATAGAATTTTTGGTCGAGCCAATTAGTACCGTTTATTAGTTAAAGTCTCCCCTATTTCAGGGTTGGCTAATCTGACCTCTGTGCACTACAAATCAAATTTCTTCAATATACAGAAATCCAATGATTATGTCGTTTATTTCTCTTAAAAATAGACTCAATAAGGAATCTATACATATATAGTATGACTTCTAATTGTTTTTTTTTACAATTTATGGTGAATTTCTAACGTCAGAACAGCGGATTCAGAAATCACTTTGACCCTGTTTCACTAAAACTAAAGTATCTCATAAAATACAACTCATTTACCTATTTTGATTCCTCCATATGAAAATAGACTCAATAAGATTTAATTCTATCTCTCATTCACTATTTAAGTCCATTTCTACTATTTTTAGTGATTTTTCAAATCCACGTCATTGCTACTGATCAATACTGTTTTAAAGCTAAATTCACCCTTTTTCATGATTTCCATGGAATAACTAGCATTTAGGCATACATAAAACCAAACATGTCTTTGATTAGCCAATCCAATAGCTAACCATCATCAAGCATTTTCATACAATACATAAGCCATATCATAATATTATACACTCAAAATGATTGCTATGCTATACATGCCATACTCAAAATGAAGCGTCTAGCTATACCAAAATAATTCTTGATGATAGTGTGTCCGGATCTCCGACGTGCTTTATGATCCCCGAGATAGCTTGAAAAAACTATAAAAGAGAAGGAAAATAAAGGGGTAAGCATTAAGCTTAGTAAGTTTGCAAGCAGATAAATAACAACTTTCATAAGAATTATTTTACTTATCTTTTTCCTTATCAAACATACATGAGCATTATATACTTACCTTTGTTCTTCTATCATTAGCTTATCTTACCTTTTGATGTATAACTCGTCTTACCTTACCTTACCTTGATGTCTTCTTTAAATTTTCCCCCGTTGAACCACTTGGAATACTAAGGATACACGGGTACCTTACCATTGCCATGACTTGTCATGGTCTTACGTGGTATCCTTGCTTTATGAACTCACCAATGCCATGCTTTGGCATGGTCTTACATAGGACCTTTGCCTTATAGTAACTTATTAATGCCATGTCTTGACATGGTATCCTTGCCTTAGAACCTTACCAATGGCCATGCCTTGGCACGGGCTTACATGGTAACCTTAAACCCTAATGTCATGACATTCGTATCCTACACATTCCTAAGGTTCAACCGGGACTATCTGAAATTACTTCTCCTTCAATTCATGTTGGAGTCTTCTTTGAATAATTTCATGAAATAAATATACACATGCTGGAAAATTAACAACAGTAACATAAAATAATAGAAAATTGTATTTATTTACATAAACTTACCTCGAAACAAAATACAATCAACTATATCGATTTAGTCCTCTATCTTTTTCTTTCCCCGGTCTACCTCCGTATTTCGTTCTTCTTGATCTATAATAATAAATTTAGCTTATTTAATACTCATATTTATCAAAACAGTCCTTGACTCAAACTTTGGCAAAATTACACTTTTGCCCCAAAACTTTTACATATTTAACTTTTTCCCCAAGGCTCGGAAATTAAAATTCATCCTATTTTCTTATGTTTTATGACATGCTGATCATTTTTACTTTCTATGGAAACATCAAATTCTCACTCTAACATGTACTTATGAACATTAGGTATTTTTACCGATTATGTCATTTTACTTGTTTTCACTAAAAATCGCTTAGCAAAAGTTGTTTAACATAAATTCAAGCTTTATATTCTATCATAAAACATCAAAATAAACATATTTCACCTATGGGTATTTTTCCAAATACAAACCCTAAGTTAAATTATTGCTAGAATAAGCTTAAGCAAGTTACCGGGACTCCAAAAACGTAAAGAACATTAAAAACGGGGCTTGGAATCACTTACTATGGAGCTTGGAAGCTTGAAACAAACCCTAGCTATGGAGAACCCCTTGATATGTGTCCTAAGGAAGAAGATGAGCATATTTTTCCATCTTTTTCCCTTTTTTAATCTTTTAATTATCATATGACTAAAATACCCTTCATTAAAATTTTTTTGTTATTTCTACCTATGTATATCTTTTTTTGTCCATGAAAATATAATGATTTAATTACCATTTAAGGACCTCTACTTCAATTATGCACTTTAATTTAATCCTTTAACATTTAGAACTCATATTTATCAACTTTTGCAATTAGGCCCTAATATGCAAATCGGACATGCAATCACTGAAATTTTTGATCGGTACTCTAACACATGCATCTAATCACTCGGTAAATCATAAAATTTAATCAAACTAAACTTTTCTATTTTGGATTCGTGTTTTCACAACCACTGTTCCATTTAGGCCTTATTTCGGGATGTTACAACATGCCCGTGTCACAAGCCGTGTGAAAACAGGGCATACATACTGACTTGGGTCACACGGTCGACCACATGCCTATGTGACTAGCCCGTGTACCCTTCGAAATGGCCACACACACCCGTGTGCTAAGCCATGTTCCATTTAAGGGGGTATTCTCACTTATGTCACACGGCCAGTCACACGCCCGTGTGTGAGCCCGTGTGACACACACGGCCAATAGACACACCCATGTGTCTAAGCCGTGTCAAACCTGTAGGGTATACTGACTTAATTCGTAAGGTTATCCCAGGGGACACACGGCCGTGTAGCATGACGGTGTGTCGCACATGGCTGAGACACACACCCGTGTCTCTACCCGTATGGACAAAAATAGGCTATTTATAAAACCATTTTGCCACCCTATTATCACAAGCATTTAAGACCACATTTCATAGCTCAATATGCGACCAAAACATTACCAAATCAAGCATCATTCATGTTTCTATATCATTAATAAATTCCATAATATCATCAACGATGTTCACTCTCTATACCAAAACATACCAAAATCACATGCCAAATTCATTCACTCATACATGATCAACATCTCAATTACCATATCAATTCATACCAAGATTATACCAAATCCATAACTAAATCATTACTCAACCAAAACATGTAACCAAGACACCATACATACATATCATGAAACATACTTCTTAAAATGAGCTTATACCATGCCCGATTATACACAAACATTAAAATCATTAATAAGCCATTTTCGCATGGCTACATTTATACAAATCAAAATAAACCATATCGAAACTAGCCTATACATGCCACATAACCAAAAACTCAAAGCTTTTATTTACCGAAGCGATAACTAAATAGTGTGATAAGGTCTCCTACGACTTCTAACCCAAGCAAATCTCTGAAACTCTAAAAACATATGAAAAACATATAGAGTAAGATTTTAACCTTAGTAAGCTCGTATCTTAATAAACTTAACATAACAAATACTTCATTACAATGCCATAAGCATGATATGCTATCTTACACAACTTTTTAAAATTTTATAACATGTTCTCATATCGAATTATCATCATTCAATATTATACTTACTCACTTAACTAACTTTAGCTTTCACAAGCTTATTCAATTCAATTCTCATATATCATTCAATTCACACTTTTATATAGCCAAATGAGCACATTATGGGAAATAACACATTTAATCATATATCTTTCTCATATGAATCTCATATCATCATTTATACTCAAATTCACCTTTCAATCATATAGCATCTGACAATTTCACATATGCAACTTTATAAATCACATCTTATTCATTTGTTCATGTTTCATTGGCACATATTCACATCTCATTTCCATATACATCACATAACATTCTTTGCACATATACTTACCTTTAATTTTCAAACATTGTATATATTTCAACGTACCTAAATTGGGATGTCATTCACTTAATCGTTTATTTCTCGGAATGCCTGTTGAACCATTCAAAATCAATAAGGATACTCGGATAGCTCGGAAAGCTCGTATAATGCCAATGTCTTAGACATGGTCTTACATGTAATCAAATATCGATGCTACTGTCCCAGACAGAGTCTTACACGAAATCATATACGATGCCGACGTCCCAAACATGGTCTTACACATAAATCTCAAATCGATGCCAATATCCCAGACGTGGTCTTACACGATAACACATATCGGAGTCCTATGTCATGACATATGTATCCTAACTATTCCTATGGTTCGTACGGGGCTTTCAGATGTCATCACATTGCCGATACTTTCTCGTATTCATATATTCTGCTACTCGAACAATTCAACATCATAATAACATATATAACTTATTCAAAATACATATATATTTACATTACCATTCGGCATTGAATTCATTCACAAAAATAATATGCATTTATAACATGATTTCGTAACATCTATTAAAATACGAACTTACCTCGTTGGCAGTAATGACAAATTTTCGCAGTAATGACAAATTAAGTCGACTAATCCGATACTTCGATTTTCCCTCGATCTAGATCCGAATTTCACTTTTGCTAATCTAATTAATATCAAAATTAACTTACTTATTCAACAATTCATTCAATTTCATCCAAGAACATATAAATGGGAATTTTACACTTTAGCCACTAAAATTTTACATTTTTACAATTTAGTCCTTATCACATAAAGTCACAAAATACACAAAATTTCATCATACTCAAGCATAGCCGAATTTTCCTTAAGTCCTTAACAGCCCATTAATTCCATTTATTTTACATTTCACCCCCTCAATTTACAAATTTCACAAAGAAATCCCTAATTTGGATTTTTATCAAAAAATTACTTAACAAAATATAATAATCTATCAACAAATATTCATTTTTCATCATGAAACAACAAAAACATCAAGCTATCATCAATGGCAACTCACAAATTCATCAACCAATCCAAAAATTAAAGCATGTGCTAGCTAGAATAAGAAGCAACGATCTCAAAAACGTAAAAATCACTAAAAATCGGGTCAAAATGGACTTACAATTGCTCCCCTAAAGTGTCAAACTATTTTGAGCATTCAAACCCTATTTTTCATTGTGATATTCGGTCATTTAATGAAGAAGATGAACCAAAATTGATTTTAGTTTTATTTATTAAGAATTAATTAAATATTACTAAAATAACCTTAATAAAATAACAACAAAATTATCCATTTAATGGTCATTATTGTCCATTTCCACTATCCATGGTCCAATTGCTACATAAGGACTTCTCATTTAATAAATCATAGCTTATGAGCACTTTAAATAACTAGCATGTCACTTTTGCATTTTACGCGATTTAGTCATTTTATCAAATTAAACAACCAATCGATAAAATTATTTCACAAAACTTTCACACATATTAATTCACATGCTTTAAACACATAAAATAATATATAAAAATAAATTTACGATCTCAGATTTGTGGTTCTGAAACCACTGTTTCGACTAAGGTCTAAACCGGGCTGTTACACATACATAGTCCCTATGAAGACGATAACTCTTTTACTTACTTTTTACTTGATAACGACTGTGTACACTTGCACAAATAGAGCATTACAGAAAGTCATGGGTTGGAAAACTTGTATAGACTACAAAAATTTGAATAAAGCCACACAGAAGGATCATTTTCTGCTACCTTTTATGGATCAAATGTTGAAACGACTGACAGGTAATAAATATTACTATTTCTTAAATGGGTATTCGAGATATAACCAGATAGTTGTAGCCCCGAAAGACCAAGACAAAAAAACTTTTACTTTCCCATACAATACTTTCCTTTTAGGCGAATGTCTTTCAGTTTATGTAATGCCACTGCCACATTTCAACGGTGCATGATGACAATATTACTGATATGGCCGAAAATTTTGTTGAGATATTCATGGATGATTTTTCTATTCTTGGTAACACTTATGATGTTTGTTTGAGTAATTTGGCTAAGGTACTGAAGAGATTCGAGGAGCAATAAAAGAAGCAATTTGGTTACTGTTTAGTGAACTAGTAAGTGAAAAAGGAGCAACTATTGCATATTGTGATAGTTAAAGTGCCATACATCTCACCAAAGATCAAATGCATCATGCAAAAACAAAGTGCATAGGCATTCATTAACACTTTGATTGAAAGGTAATCATTTAAGGCATGTTGAGATTCTTAAAATTAGAACAGAACACAATTCGACCAACATGTTGACAAAGAGCCTTCCAGTTTCAAAGTTCGAGCATCACTTAGACTTGGTAAGTATCCAACGAAGATTCAATTAGGCTCGTAATAGGGCTTGACAAGGGAGTTAAGTCAAACACGAGTCAATGTGGAGATTTGTGGGAGAATGCCTCTTATTTTAACCAAACATTACTCAATGTCCCGATGAGCAACACTCTTTCGTCCGACGATGCGATGGTCATCTCGTCCCAATGAGCAACAAAGCTTCGTCTCGACAACTCGACAGTCCTTCATGTCCCGACGACACATCCAACCATGTCACGACGTGGCGACGTGCAGTCTAAGTTTTCTCAATTTTCTTCTCCCAATTAAACTTTATTTTTAGTTTTCCAGTTAAACTCTAATTAACCTAGGGTTATTATAGTCATATATGCTACGAATTTCAGTATATAAATAGGCCTTAGTTATTCTAGGTTTGATAAAACAAAAATATTTAGATTGAGAAAATTTTGTTCTTTGTTTTGAACGGGTTTTTTTTTTGGGGGCTTCGAGTTTTCCTTTGATTCTCTTCATCTTTTGTACTATCTTTTATTATAGTGAAATCTCTTTTTACTCGTGATTTTTTATCCTCTTTTGAGAAATTTTTTCACGTAAAATTTTCATGTTCAATCTTTCTGATTTTACTTTATTTACTTGCTCGTTGCATACATGGGTTAATTCCCCACAGATATGAAAAACTAGCTACGAAATTCTTTGTTTTTCCTTGTTGCAACTAATTTTTTATAAGAATTTTTATTTATTTTTATATTTTTTTTACAATTATTGTTAAGAAAATTTTTAAAATATTAAAATATTTTTTAACTATAGCTCAGGGACCAAATTAACTATTAACCCTTTGAATTAAAGTGTAACGTTATTCTTTTTAAAGGAAGTTAACAGCTAAGTGATAAAAATATAATAATTTAATAAATTTAGTGACTATTATGTAATATTTAAAAATTAAAAAAAGCAAAATATAATTTAAAACCGAATTTAAGAACAATTGATGTAATTTATCCTTTAAATTTTAATGGATAGACGGTAAAGTCTCCTTTCCCGGTTCATCGAATAACCGCCGCCTTTGCATAATTTTAATGGATAGACGGTAAAGTCTCCTTTCCCGGTTCATCGAATAACCGCCGCCTTTGCATAAGACTCCATCTTTTCTTTAGTTTTAAGCCTTTAATACTCCACTTTACAAGTTAATTTTATTTTGTACTGTTTATTTTTCATTTTTTAAAATGTTGAAGCGTGTGGCCTTATAATATATATCCCTTGCAACAAGTTTGGTATTATTCGTTAATCAAGGATAATATGTCAATGCTTGGATGCTAAGAACTATAGATGTGCACGTAGGCTTCCATAAAACCGATTGATTTGAAACATCAGCCTATGGATTGCAGTAAAATACGACGGGCGGATATTTATAAATTTATTACTGCTTTTTAATTGGCATATACCTGCTTTTATTATAAATATATAATTTTAAAATTTATTATTACTTTCCTATTTTTTAATATAGTTTTTGCTTTTTATATTTAATTTTTTTAATTTTTTAAAATTAAGTAAATATTTAAACATAATTCTTTAAATAAATATTTCAACATATTTTTTTCTATATTTATGTTATTATATTTTTATTCTTTTAATAATTTATATATATAAGAATAAAATGATAATTTTATAGTAGACCGAGGCAGGACAAACTATTATTATAACTACTCTAAGCCCATTATTTAAAAGAAAAATTTATTTCATCCCACTACGCACCTGCTTTTCAAACAAAAAAAATCGTTAATCAAAACTTTCCATCCCTGCATTAGCTAGTGAAAAAAAACAACTATCTTTTGTCAAAAAAGAAACATAATTGGATTCCAGCTAAGTTATTATTTCATTTGAGCTCTTGATACCAAAATTTTGTGGTTGAAATTAAAGGTAGATATGAAAAATAATACGAATACAACGTGAATGCACGGATAATATTAAATTTTTTCTAATGCAAATTATTAATTTTGCAAATGATATACACGAATGTGATATAAAGAAATATAGGAATACGACACTAAATAAACCCAAAAATGTATTAACATTTGAAGTATTTTTTTTAATTATGCTATTTAAGTTTTTACATATAGTGAGAAAACAGCTTGGGAGTGGAAGGAATGTCTGGGAAGCTTTAGACTTTAAACCAGCAAAAAAGCTAGGATTATAAGTGTATATTGAAAGAAAACTAAGAATTCTTTATTAATCCCTCTCTTTTTCAAACCTACATAATCATTTTAATTTCAGTAACTCGGATTACAAGTTATTAAATGGCTTTTATTATCTGGGTGATAGAAACTTAATAAACGCACACTGATTCAAGAAGAAAAACACACATCTGATCTTCTATTAATTCTTAGCTCCCTCAACTAGTACAAAGCCATTGTTTATATACTAGAGACTGACCTGCTAACAACCCTTAACAATAAAACTAACTTTATCAACAGCCTAACCATCCTAACCATCTTACTAATTAACACGTGCATATTATGTACATACTGTAACATTCACTGAGCTTCCTCAAGGGACACAACCAGAAGAAGGTGACGAAATCGAGTAAACAAAGACATGGACAGTGGCTTAGTAAGAATGTCGGCCACCTGATCACAGGCTGGAACTTCGCCAACAATCAAGTCACCGCTAGCAACCTTCTCGCAAACAAAAAATAGATCAAGTTCAACATGTTTGAATTTTGAGTGCAGAACGGGATTAGCTGCAACAGCTACGGCACTAGAATTGTCACACCATATAGTCGGAGGATCAATTGAGAAAATTTTGAGTTCTGTCAATAAAGAAACGAGCCAAGCAATATCACTCGTGGCTGCAGCTAAACTACGATATTCAGCTTCAGCTGTGGACCGAGAAACAACTTGCTGTTTCTTAGAATACCAAGAGACTAGTGTATGACCAAAGTACATACAATATCCTATTGTAGAACGGCGATCATCAAAATCAAGACCCCAGTTTGCATCAGCATAGCCGACCAAAGACAACCGGTCAGAACGACGAAAGACCAGACCATGAGAAAGGGTACCACGCAAATATCGTAGGATACACTTTAATGCCACCATATGAGTTTTAGTGGGAGCATGCATGAACTGACATACTCTATTAACAGCATAAGCAATATCTAGACGTGTTAAAACAACATATTGAAGAGCTCCAGCAAGACTGCGATACTCAGACGGATCAACAAGACGTTCACCTTGATCTTTAGATAACAGAACAGAACCAACCATTGGCGTATGCACACTTTTAGCATTAGCCATAGAATTCCGACTAAGAAGCTCTCGAACGTACTTTTGTTGACATAAATGAAGACTGCTGGAGGTAGACCGACTGACTTCAATACCCAAAAAATAATGGAGGTCACCCATATCCTTTAAAGCAAACTTATTGTGTAACTGCTGAACAAAACAATTGATCTTATCAGGAGAACTACCAGTAATAACAATGTCATCCACATAGACAAGAACGTAGAGAGTATAGTCAGATGAAATTTTGACAAGCAGTGAGGCATCTAATTTAGATATAACAAAACCATAAGATACAAGAAATTGCTTTAATTTGTCAAACCATGCACGAGGAGCTTGTCAGAGGCCATACAACGCTTTTGTTAGACGACACACCAATTTTTCACCATTCAGACCGTGTTGAACAAACCCCGGGGGTTGCTGCATAAACACTTCATCAAATAAATTGCCATTCAAAAAAGCATTATTAACATCAATTTACCGAAGAGGCCATCCACATGATACGACTATGGGCAAAATAACACGAATAGTAGTTGGTTTGACTACTGGACTAAAGGTTTCTTTGAAATCACAACTGGGCACTTGTGAACATCCCTTAGCAGCCAAACGTGCCTTTCTTCGTTCAATTGTACCATCAGGATTTTTCTTTACCTTAAAAAGCCATTTACGCCCAATCACCTTCCGTCCAGGAGGAAGAAGGCTAAGCTCCTATGTAGAATTAGCAAGCAATGCATCGTATTCAGCCTGAACCGCAAGTCGCCAATCTGGGTGAGCAAGAGCCTCTTCAATAGATACTGGCTCGAAATCAACCGTATTCACAGCCAAGGCTTTTGGTTTAAACACCCCAGCCTTAGACGGAGTGACCATAGCATGAGTATTAGTAGATGATGAAGCAGGACCACGAGCAATAACTGGAGCATCAGCAACCGTCGGATCACTAGCAACCACCGAAACATCAGCAAATGTCGGATCACTGGGAACATCACTAGACTGAGAAGGAGATGTCTCTCGTATATCAGTCCTCAGGAACAACGAGTCACTAGAAACAGATTGTAATGAACGACCTTAAGAGGAATCAAGATGTGCCGAGTCATCGAGAGCCGCAGTGTGCGAAATAGGATCGATACTTGTCTAGCACGATGATGGCGAGAACAGTGAAGAACAAGGACATATGACGAAGTACATACTGGTGACTGAGCACGATTAGAAGCAGATAGGGGAAACAAAAACTGTTTTTCATCAAAAACAACATGTCGAGAGACTATTATCTTGCCAGTAGGTGTTAGACAGTAATAACCTTTATGTTGCGTGCTATAGCGCAAAAATGTAGAAGGTTGGGATCGAAAGTCAAGCTTATGTTTAATAAACGGACGTAAGTACGGAAAGCAACAGCATCCAAACACCCGAAGATGATCATATGTCGGTATACTATCAAACAAACATTGATATGGTGTTTTACCCCCCAACACTGGAGTGGGTAGACGATTAATGAGATGAACTGCAGTGCAAAAAGCATAGCCCCAATAAGATTTGCCTGAGCCAAAAGAGTCAGACCGGTCTCTACAATATGTCGATGTTTACGCTCAGTAACACCATTTTGCTCAGAAGTATGAGGACAAGTAATGCGATGAATAATTCCATGTGTAGCCAGTACTGATGCGAAGGCACGAAACGCGCCACCCCAATCGCTTTAGAATTTCTTAATTCGCTTCCCAAACTGTGTATGAACCATCTGCTGAAACTGTAAAAAACAGTCCACTGCTTGAGACTTACGCTTAATCAAATAAACCCATGTAAATCGACTACTCATGTCAATAAAGGAAACATAGTATAAATTCCCTTAACACGGAATAGAAGCCGGTCCCCACAAATCAGACACGACTAACTCAAACATTTCAACATATTCAGTACTAGAGTGAGAAAAGGGCAGTTTATGAGATTTGCCTTTCTGACAGGCTATACAAATATTATCAAGAGATCTTTTATTGACAACAATCTAACAATTTTCAAGAACAGTTTTTGCAATAGTAGGAGAAGGATGACCCAGCCTTTGATACTACAAGTTGAAAAGATCATTTTCCACAGATTGATGTTGAAAAGTAGTATTGTGAATAGAAGGAGATAAAGCAGTTGCTGTAGTGAAAAAGTGATAGAGTCCATCACGAACTTGGCCCCGCATTAAGATTTCCTGTGTCTGAATGTCCTTAATTACACAAAAAGACGGGTGAAATTCAAAGAAGACATTGTTATCAGTAGCAAACTTAGATACAGACAATAAATTTTTTAGAATGCTAGGTACACACAAACATTCGATAGATGAAGTAACTTCGTTACTGTAGGTAAAACCGTACTCTCGATGGAAGAAATCTTAGTAGAGACCCCATTACCCATTAAGAGAGAGGAATCACCTGTATACAGAGAGAAAGCATGCAAATCAGCAGCATTTTGGCACACATGATGGGTAGCACCTGAATCAGGACACCAAGATGTGCTACCTACCGGCAACGGAACATAGGAGTCTGTACTATTAAAGTTGGAATCATAAGTCATGGCATCAAAAAAATCAGACGCATGAAACTCAGGAAGTCGAGGTATTCCGACAAACTGAGACGAATCATATGAAGAGGAATCAACATCAAAGACACGAGCTCGCGGCTTCGTCCACCATGGAATATCAGAAACATTAACATAATTGGCATTTGGAGCAGAAAAATTCAATTCATCATTAAGACGCGGTCTGACAGACTCACCGGGTCCAAAACTGGAATCAACACCAATCGGCCCACGCGTCCTAGCACCATACGAACCAGCGGTACCCGAATGCGGATCTATGGATGGAGTAGAATAGCGTCCACTATTGCCAGCAACATTCGGCCCAAACACAGGTGATCGATTACCAGGTGAGACAAAAGGATTGGGTCCAGGTGGAAGATTTGGCGCTGATAGATTCGGCGCATTTAGCCCACGTGGGAAAGCCCTCACATTTGGCTGAGGCCTGCTCCAATTTTGACCAGTAGGTAGCCAATTTTGACCACGCCCCCAGGTATCTTCACTCGATTCAACACCAGGTCCTCCTTGTGACGCCGGTGAAGAAACAATTGGTTGCGAATCATCACAATGATAACGATAGTAACATCGTTGAGCAATATGACCATACCGGCCATATATCTGACACTGAATCCGAGGATGAAACCCCCGACCACGACCACGCACAGGAGGTCGACCACCACGAGAAGAGACAACTAACACTGGCGATGAAGAACCATCCACGAAATTCGCTGCAACCATAACGTTGGAAACAGATCGCATCTGACGTGCCTCGCATTCAAGAAGTGCATCAACAATACGTTGAAATGGCAACGGAGAAGACGAGAGAGAGGCATGAGATACAACGGCATCAAAATCAGAGGGCAAACCAGTAAGCAAAATCACCGTTCTCTCCGCCTCTGAGATCTGCGATCCAGACGCTGCAAGGAGAGCACACAAACCTTTGATTTTATCAACATATGTACGAATAGAGAGAGTACCTTTCTTGAGGAATGAAGTTCATGGCGCAGTTGAGACTACTTCACACTAGTATCTACCGCAAACAAACTGCTTGCCATCATCCATACATCACACGCAGATCTAACATCAGTGAAAGAAGACAAGAACGACGAACTAATCGTAGATAATAACCACGAGGTGAGAAGATTATCTTGCTGATTAAAAATCAATGCCGATGGATTAGTAACGAGCGAACCATCAGATGCATGAACATACCTCGCCGGAGCTGAAACTGTCCCATCAAGAAATCCGATCAAGTCATAACCAGTAAGAATAAATCGTACCTGTTGTTGCCATTGAAGAAAAGTTCCTTCATCAAGTTTAACGAAATCATGCCGAGGAAAGGATGTGACAACCCGATCACCGGTAAACACCAAGTTACTCGGCTCAGTAGAATCAGAATCAGGGGAGGGTGTGACAGCCATGCCCAAGGATCACCTAAGCGACTGATACCATGATAGAAACTTAATAAACGCACACTGATTCAAGAAGAAAAACATACATCTGATCTTCTATTAATTCTTAGCTCCCTCAACTAGCACAAAGCCATTGTTTATATACTAGAGACTGACCTGCTAACAACCCTTAACAATAAAACTAACTTTATCAACAGCCTAACCATCCTAACCATCTTACTAATTAACACGTGCATATTATGTACATAGTGTAACAGAAACTAAAACGTAATTCCAAGTAGGAAATGGAGGCAATTTATGTCTTTGAATAAATTGATATTTGCAACATGCATTATTTTAGCAATATAATGAAGAATTCATTCTTTTGCCAGCTTTCAATTCGCCTGGTTCCACTGTTTCTTGACCATGAATTCCAGGAAGGTTTTGGGGAAATATATATTAAGTTCAGGCATCAGCATAAATCAAGCATCCAAATGATTAGACCAGCCACATTAGTCAACATTATAGCCTTAAAATACACAAATCCCCTTCATTTTTTATTGTTTGAATTCTAATTCCTTTCCATGAATTAAGCAGGTCGGTTGATTAAATGACAAGCTTTCTTACTGGAATTTGACATGGATTATAGGATAAAGGTTCAAAATACGCGTCTTTCTAGCTTTATATTTCTAAATCATCAAAACCCTTTTGGAGATTAATTGATAGTTTGCAAATACTAAGATGGCTATAGAAAGCAGTGGGCATGCAACATCTGATCTGTCAATATTAGAGAATGTATGGGCCAACTTCATTGGTGGAGAGGAAGCTGGTAAAACAAGTACTAGAAATGACGTGGAATCAACATCGAAATCATGGGTAGAACTGCCAAGCCTGGATGGGAGAGAGGGTTTGCGAAGGCTACCAAGTCTTGGGAGGTGGATATCAATGGGAGCTGATGCATGGGATGATCTTCTCCATGGGATTATCCCTTTTGGGGAATTAAATCAATCATTTAATGGTGAAACAAGCAAAGACATAAGCCCTCATCGAGGGTTTAAAGTAACTAATAACTGTATGAGAGCAGAGAAGGTGACAATGAGACACTACCGAGGAGTGAGGAGGCGGCCTTGGGGAAAGTATGCAGCGGAGATAAGGGACTCGTCGAGGAAAGGAGCTCGTGTTTGGCTTGGGACTTTTGAAACTGCCGAGGAAGCAGCTATGGCATACGACAAAGCTGCCTTGAGAATTAGAGGCCCCAAAGCATATCTCAACTTCCCATTAGAGGTGGTGTCTAAGGCTATGGGTATTGACGACCCAAAAACCGATATCAACTCTGGAACTTGTCAATATAAAGACCGTGCTTGTACAGGTTTCAAAAGAGAGTGTAGAGGTTGGGATCAAAACAGTGAGTATGTGATGATTGAAGAGCCTAAACTAAAAAGAATGGCAACTGTGGAACAAGTGATGGAGGATGGATATGGTGATGTTTTTGAGTTTCAGGATTTGGGGAGTGATTATTTGGAGAGTTTGCTGTCTTCTTTTTGACAGAATTTGGAGTGATTCATGGTCATACGTTGAACCGCATGCCTTATTTGTTGTTAGGGATGCATGTATTATATTAGTATCAGTCTAGGTTTTTATTGCTATATACATTCATTACATATGACAAAACAACTGAATTTTCAGTTTCATAGGATGTTTCTTTGACGAATACTGTGATTCTTATCACAGAGATAGGATTAACTTTAATTGTTTGTTATAGAAATGAAATGCAACATAATTTCTTTCTTTTAACATTGAATTACCATATTGTTTTTGTTTTGATACTATTAATACTTTTTTAAGAGCATTTTTATACTTAGTTTTAGACCAATCCATGGGTTTGATAGCTCGCTCAGATTAGCCTGGGTTAGGTTTACCAGATTTTGTATTCCAACAAGAATTTCAATTGATTAATTAAAAATTACTTAAATTTATTTATATAAAAATTAATATAACATTTTTAATTTTTTATAATAGATAAAAAGTGAACCAATATTTTGAGTTAGCGATGAACGTTTAATTAAATAGAGTAAAAAATTTTTGAGTTACTAGAGTTCACAAGTCTTATTTTATCATTCTAACTTAGCTTGAAATTTTTCGAATCGAGTCGAACGAAATGAAATTTGAGCCGAGTCGAATCGAGTGAAATTGTTTGAGTTAAATTAAAAAAACTAAACATGTCAAATTAAAATATTATTCCAGTATAACTAATTTTATGTTAGAATACATAAATTTGAAACCATATATATTTGAAAAATTTTTGAAAGCAAAATAATAATAATAATATAATATATTTTAATATAATAAACTTGAATCGTTAATTAACTTATTTAGGTCTCTAAAATTATTATTTTAGAAAAAAATTAAAATTTTTTCTTTATATATTTTTTAGAATTTTTATAATCTTTTAAAAATATATAAATTTTGAAAATTTTATTAATATTTTGAATTTTAAAAATTATTTTGAATATTTGAAAAGTATTTTGATTATTTTGTAATTTTTGTTGAGGGAGAGATCAATTTACTCATTCTAAAGTTGACAGGAACAAAAAAAGTATTTACACAAACCTGTTATTCAAATTATTTAAGTTATTCGAATTATAAAATTCAACTCAACTCGAACTCAAATAATTCAAATAACTCAAAATCTAATTTTGTTTCGATTTTTTGAATTGAATTGAGTTTTGTTCACCCCTACTTTAAGTAAAATTGAATTCGAGCTTATATGAAAAAATATTAAATGTTTGGCATCTATACTATTGCTAAATTGTCACTTTGATATATGTATTATTTTTTATGAGTTTAGTCTCTATATTTTTATTTTGTAATCCCTGTTATTTCACCAATATGTTTCACTAAAAAAATTAAGTCATCCACTGACACATTGCCATGTGTCAAGGAAAAGATAAAAATTACTTTAAAATTTTAAATAATATATGAGAAAAACTAAAGGGGTCATAAAAAATCTAACCCCCAAAATACTTGAAACTTAGAAAACTAAAAAAAAAAAACTAAAAAATTTCATAACCTATTTTTAAAAATGATAAGTTAATGTAAAAACTCAAAATTCCTTCACAATATCAAAAATTGCAAAAATATCATAAAATTTCCAAAAAAAAAAAAAATACTGTTTTTAAAAAAAAATTCATAAAATTTTAAAATTTTCTTTAAAAAAAACTAAAATTCCAAACTAACATATTTTTAAAATTTTATGAAAATTTTGTAATTTCTTTTGAAGTTCCGCATACTTAATATTTTTTTAATGGTTAAACCCTCGTATAATTTCAAGGTTAAAGCCTCCCGAACCATTTCATCTACTAGAATACCACATTTCTGGAATATGCAAATTTCATTTTCTTTTTTAAAATGGACTAGTATTTGATGTATTCTAAGTTAAAAAAAATAAAAATTTACTAATATGTATTAAGTAAAATTGTATAGAATGTATTCTACTTAATATTAAGTTTTTTTAGAAAATTTTAGAATTTCATAAAAAAATAGAATTTTCTGGTTTGTTTGGAAATATTAGGAATTCTTTTTGCAATTTTAATGAATTTTTTTATATTTTAAAGAAATTTTGAGTTTTCTACATTAATTTTTGTTAATTTATAGAATTTTTTATAATTTTTTAAAAATGGGTTATGATTTTTTTAGTGTTTTTTTTTTTTACAATTTTCTAAGTTTCAAGATTTTTTTTAGTTTGATTTTTTTATGATTTTTTTGATGTTTGATAATCTTTTCAATTTTTTAATTTTCTTTACTTTTTCATGAGACGCGTCAGCATGCCATTGGTCACAAAATGATATTAACAGAACAGCTTTTGTAACTGAAATTTGGACTGGGATGACAAGGTATACATAATGATAGTATAGGGGTAAAACTGATAAAAAAAATTGTACATGTATCAAAATGATAATTTAATTTTGTTAGAAGGATAAAAAGATATTAAGCCAATATTGAAAATAAGATGCAACCTGGTATTGTAAAGTTAACATATGTTGAAAGGTGCTACAAATTGATATATTTTTCGCTCATTAAGAATTTAGTCTCTAGTTATATTTTTAATAATTTAGTTTTGTGTTTTTTTATATTTTAAAATCCATATCTAATTATTGACATCGTTAAAATTTTTCTATTAAATTTATTAATATGTTATTTTAAAATAAAAAATAATATTCACTCAATAATCATGTAACAATATTTATAAATAATTTCAAAAAGAAGATTTGAGTAAATCCAAATTCTTATAAAATTGGTTTCTTTAAAATTCCTCAATAATCGTATTTCACGTGGTAGCATTCTAAAATAAAATTGTTCTAACTACAAAATATCATTTTTATATAATTTTAGGTAAACTATCAAAGTAGTCACTTTTGTTTACTTCAGGTTACATTTTAGTCATTTATGTTTGAAATGTTACGTTTTAGTCATTTACGTTATTGCGTTGTAACATTTTAGTCACTGAATCGTTAACGATGTAATGGTAAGCTGACATGATACGTTAAATCATCATTTCAAACAAAAATTTTAAGTTTATTTATACAATCAGTCCCTATATTTTTTTCATTTTCGGCAATTTAATTTTGTTCTTTTATGTTCTTTTAATTTTTTTTCTTTATTTCCATCCTCTTTTGTTTCTTCCTTTATTTTCCTCATTCACCATTTCTTTTAACGTAGTTTTTTTTATGTTTTCTATTTGTTAAAACTAGTCTTTATACTTTTTATTTTTTTTAAATAATTTAATTTTTTTCAGTGAGGCGAGCTTGCAGACTACTTTTAACAAATAGAATACATAGAAAAACTACATTAAAAGAAATGAAAAACAGAGGAAAATAAAGGGGGAAGCAGAAGAAAATGAAAAAAAAAAGAAAAAAAAAGGAAAGTTAAAAGAATATAAAAGAAAAAAATTAAATTGCTCAAAATGAAAAAAATATAGGGACCAATTGTAGAATCTAACCTAAAATTTTCTTTTAAAATGATGATTTAACATGCCACGTTAGTTTACCCTTACACCATTAACGATAATTAACAACTCAGTAACTAAAATGTTACAATGTGATCACGTAAGTGACTAAAGCATAACATTTCAAACATAAGTGACTAAAATGTAACTTGAGATAACTAAAAATGACTATTTTGATAGATTATCCTATAATTTTATATATACTTAAAAATATTAATATATTTCCACAAATGTAATTATATCATATAATTTATATTATTTTTAATATCATTATTATTTTATAAGTCATTAAATTCCAATAATCTAATTTTTTTCTAAAAAATTATTTATCTAAACAAAATAATTGACCATTTTACCAATAAAGGCCCATTTCCAACTTTATTTACGGAAATGGGTCACTTTTTCATTCTTTACCGGAATGGGTTGAAAACTCTAAAACGCGTTCACGTAAAAGCGTTTTACGGGGAAATTCCAGCAAAATGCGTCCTTGAGGGAGATATTTTGCCATGTCAGCACAAAACGCGTTGATGTGGACGCGCTTTGTTGACGTGGCAAAATCGCTTCCTCAGGGACATGTTTTAGCCTGTGTTTTTTTACCAACGGTCATTTAAAATTTTGACCGTTAAGGGGTCCAACAGTCAAAACAAAAAAACTATAAGAACTCCCCTCTTATTTTTTTCACACAACATTTCTTCCAAATTTCTCAAAAAAGTTCTCAAATTTCTCCCTAAATTTCTTAAAGCTCTTTTTAATTAATTATTTCCTTTAAACTTTTTTCTAAATTAGTATTTTTTTTTATAATTTCAAAAATATTTGATTATGTTAGCGATGGCTGGGGATTTAATTCGTCTCGATCATAAACATATATCCGTCAAACAAATAAAAATGGCAAGGGTTAATTTCAATTTTTGAATATTATTTAATATTTTTTCATTTATTTAATTTTAATTAAATTAAATTTTATATTTTTTTATAACAGTCTGTAGATCGGGTGTTACAATGTTATATTCGTAATATGTCTGATCCTTCATCACTGTTGATGGAAAATTACTTGAGGGAAACGAGTTTTTAGCACGTAACCAATATAGGCCGGGGGTGCAAGTTGGACCCGAAACTCATCAGCGGGTTCATAGAGAGGTGGAGACTTGAGACGCACACATTCCATCTTTCATGAGGAGAGTGTACCATCACTTTGGAGGACGTGTAGTTATAATTGGGATTGTAGGTGGATGGGTCCATACTCACTAGGTCTGTTCAATCTGCTGGTTGGGGAGCCATATGCTACAATCTTTTGGGTGCGATTCCGGATAATATTCACGGAGGTCGGATCGAGATGGGCTAGTTACGAGACACATTCCTAGAGTTGGGGAATGATTCGACTGAAGTAGAAAGAATACGATATGCTCGGGTATACATCCTTGAGATCATTGGAGGTTATCTGATTTCGAACTTGTCACGAAACCTCATATATCTGAGGTGGCTATTGAAACTTGTTGATTTTAGAACAACTGGTGAACTTAGTTAGGGGTCTGCTGTGTTGGCAACATTGTACTAGGAGATGTGCGGGGCGACGCCACCAAATGAAGCTAAAATCGGAGGTTGTCTATCACTATTACAATCATGGGCTCGATTTCGCTTTCCATTTTTACGTCCTCGAGTGAACCACTCATATACATTCTCACTCATAACGAAGTAAAATTTATATTAGATTTTAAAATTATTACATAGATTTAAAATATAATTTTATGCTAAAATTTATTTAATTAGGTGGAACCATTCGGCAAGTTATGTTAGAATACTTACCGCTCTTGAAGATATATAGCTTCTATTATACCAACGGTCGGAAGCGCATGTAAGTATTAAATAAAATATATATACATAACATAGTCGTTTCATATTTAGTATTTAGTATTATGTATATAACTAATATTTTTATCACGTTTATATAGTTTCAATGGACACCATATGAGGATCCGGCAATTCGGGTAGTAATTCCGAATGGATTCTTTCAAAATCTGAACATTTGGCATGTTAAGGTCCCATTGGTCAACTATGCTACCGTCGAGATGCACTAGACGGATAGAGTGTTATGGCAATTTGGATTCCGACAACCGATTGATGAGCACAAAATTGACTTACGGCAATCGAATATGAATTGGCCGGTATTCTTCTCGGAATATATCAAAATTTGGGAAAATCAATATGATCATATACCTATTCGCAAACTAATCATTGTTCTAGAGTTAGCATGCGCACCAGATTACATGCCACGATTTAGAATCCATGGCAAGCCATATTTCCTCTCGGAAGAGCAAAGGCGTTGGCAAATCCGTGTCGAAAAGGAACGACAGGGCCCTTTAAATCTAAGAACAAAGGTTGACGACACGGGCCTATCAACAACACCCACACAATCACCGGGCTCAATGCCTCAAGCGACAACACCCATACCACAGCCCCTTTAGATTATGCCAGGTGCGTATCCTAGCCCTTATATGTATCCTAACCCTTATATGTTTCCTTTTCCTAGTCCTATGCCAAGTTGGAATGTATGTCCTGGTGCATCTTATTTCTCGATGACTCTAACTCAACTGACGATATATAGGCCATCGTTACATGAGGGATTGCACGAGGCACCATTAGAGAGCTCATCTCATTTTCGATCTCCATCGCTTTATGGGATTCAAACACCTCTGCCGTGGGTGATGCAAACACCTCTACGTTCTTTATTTTATCAAGATGGGTCATCCTCCTAACACCCACAACTAGAGCAACCACAACCCCTACTGGAGCAACCAAACCCCGTCGAAAGTTGAACCAATAAGGAATCCAGCACGTAACCGTTGACCACCCCCATGTGGCACTAATTTTGATTGGCATATACATTGATTTTTTAATATATTCATACAAATTGTTTTTATATTATTTCATTTAATAAAATAAAATTTGTTTTGAATATTTTAATAGTAAATTATTTTTATAGTTTGTCCTATTTAATAAAATAGAAGTTCTTTTGAATAAGGCAATAGAAATAATGCAACGTAGTTTCATTTAAGCAATTATCAACTATTCCGATTTGGGCATATTCGGATTGTATGACCTAATCGATATTATCACGTATTCTACTCAAGAAAGGTCGACCTTTTGGTTTGCGATACAATTTTATATCCAGTAACAATTTAAACAGAGCAAGCGATACAGACGGTCACTTACATTCATCTGGGACCGGTGGGAATACATGTCTCCACACATTGTACATGTATTCTATTTTGTACACTTCATCAACATAGCTCATGGGATCCAAACGGAGATTCTGACAAGCTACAATTGCATAAGTGCATAGATAACGAAGTGCGTCAAACGTCCCACAGTCGCAAATCAAATTTCTCAGGTGTACACAATATTGTCCGCTGATAATACCTTGGTTTGGTCTATCAAACTCCGTCACATGAAACCATAGGTTGTCGCAATCGTGACACATTGTGTGCATGGTGTTGGCCTGCGCCTTCGTCTTGTTAATTTATTGTAATACCTTTCGACACCATACATGGCTTCCCTACATTTGGCCTTTATAACTAGCTGCTCAATTTGAAAATAGTGCCGCCAAAAGAAAATATGTCTCTCGCACAACTGAGATTATCGGAAAATGACGTGTTCCTTTTAGAACAGAATTTATGCATTCAACCAGGTTCGAGGTCATATGACCATATCGTAGGCCGTCGTCGTATGCTTGTGTCCACTGATTGAAAGGTATGTTACAGAGGTTGTAATGGCCTAAATTCAAGGTTATTGGAACAGTGGTTTCATAACCACAAATTCGATTTAAAGAGAAATTATTTTAAAATTTATTGCATGAATATTAATATAATAGGAAAATAGTATGAAAATATCGATAGAAAAATTTTACCGATTTAGTGGTTAGTTAGAAAAAGAAATTATTAAAGAAATTGGGTAAAAACAAGGTATCGAGATCTCGATCTCATAAAAATGAGTCGGAAATATTTTTATAAATATTTATGAAATGCTAGTGATGTGGTATTAAAATTTTGTTAGGAAATTTTAATGTTTGGGTAGTCAATTAAATGAAAAGGACTAAATTGGAAAAGATATAAAAGTTGCTAGAATGATTAAATAGCTTAAGTGTTTAATGAGAAAGGATTTAAAAGGCAATTAGACCCAAAATTTATTTGGGCTGGACGGCAAGGGCATGAAATCAGCAGGAAAATTGATGATTTAAGGGCCAAATTGGAATATTGCATAATTAACTAAATAAAGATAGGACTAAATAGGAAATATCTAGATTTCTCTTTATTTTTCTTCATTATCATCAGCCAAAATGCCATAGGAGGGGTTCTTTAAGCTGGTATTCCATAATTTTTGCACCAAGTGAGTTAATCCTTGCCTATTTCTTGTAATTTTTATGTTTCTAAGACTTTTACAACTAGGTCCTACTATTAAATTCATTAGTTTTTGATTTTATGGATGAAATTGAAAGTCACCATCGTTGAGTAATGTAATTTTATGATGAAATAGCATGAAATTGAAGCTTTAATTTGTTTATGAGATTATTTTATTAGGTAATTTCAATAGAAATTGATTTTTAGGACCTAATTGTGAAAAAGTTTAGAATTAAAATATAGTGCTGAAATTCTGATTCCCAAAGGTTATAAAGTAGTTTAAAGTGATAGAATAAAGTGTTAACTGAGAAAAATCAGCTCAATTGAGAGGTTAATTGAGTAGGGACGAAATTATTATTTATTAAAAGCTTGGGGGAAAAATGGTAATAAACAGCTTGCACTAAAATAGTTTTGGACAGCAGCAGTAGACTAACTTTGAAAAATCACCATAAATTTTGAAAATTGAGTTAGAGGATGAACAAAATATGAAATTAAATCTTATTGAGTCTAGTTTCGTATAGAAGAAACGGTGTAAGCAATGGAATTCTGAATTGTGAGATATAATACATTTAGTGAGACAATGTCAGAATGAATTCGGGTTCCCCTGTTCTAAATTTAAAAAATTATAAAAAATTGAAAAAAAATATTTATGAGCTTAAATTTATATGTTTAGAATTCTGAACGAGTCTATTTTCAATAGAAATAAATGAGAACATCATCTGAATCCTGTATGAAGAGATAATTAATTTTTAGTGAAGAAGGGTCAGAACTGTCAAACAGCAGAATAGGGGTGACTTTAAAGAATAAACTGTACTTATTGGATAAACCAAAAATTTTGAAAATTTTATAGTAAGAATATATGTGAGTCTAATTTTAGGTAAAATTAGTAGATCCTAATTTGGAGTTCTTTAGCTTAAGATAAAAATAATTTAGTGACTATGACTCAAGTAGACAGCTTTTAATGAACTATAAATAATAGGAATTATAGAGAATGTTGCTTATGAACATGAAATGTATTAAATTGATAATTAAATTTATTTATTTAGACCCAAGAAATTCAAATACAAAGCTAGATCGAGGAAAGGAAAAAGTTCGGGATTAGTAAATTTTTGTATACAAACAAGTATCGAGGTAAGTTCGTGTAACTTGAATTATATTCTTAAATACTTGAAATGTATGTTATTGATGTGAATATGATTTGAATGTTCATCGTATGAAAATTGATGAAACACTGATACATTTGATAAAAAGAGGAAGAACTCCCGATTGAATGGAAGGAAAATTTGGTGGATCTCTGAAAAGTAATTGACGGTAAAAAGGATCTAGCCCGGACGGGTGATCCTATCCTGATATAGCCCTCCCGAAGAATATGTGTAAAATGGATTTAGCCCTAATGGGTAATCCAAATTAGGGTCTGAATTTAGCCTCGACTGATAATTCAGATCCAAGCTCATTAGAGTAATTGTCATTGCAGAGGATTTAGCCTGGACTGGTAATCCTGACAATACTCTATGAGTTTATATTGCAGGGGATTTAGCCTGGACTGGTAACCCCGCTACAAGGTTGAGGTTCACGGGAGTGTACTCTCTGAAATGGAAATGTGTGCACATGAATATGAATTGACAGACCCGGAATTATACACTAAAAGTGTACCTTTGAAAATCCATCGGAATTCTGAGAAATTCAATGGGATAAATATGAAAAAATAACAAGGGAATGAAAATCATGGTATTGATGAGCTCATCAATCATGATATATATTATTGATACATGGAAATTATTGGACTAATTTGAATGTTAAGTTTGTGCATGTTAGGGTAATAATGCATTGAATGAATATATGAATGTTTATTGCATTGTATTGAAAATATTAGGTAAGTATAATTCTTGTTACATGAGCTTACTAAGCACAAAGTGCTTACCCTGTTTCCTTTTCCCCTGTTTTGTAGTGTTAAGAGCTCGGAGGTCAGATTTGGTTGGAGACACATCACACTATCAACCTCAAGATTTCGGCATATAAAGAAACTTTATTTTGGAAATCAATGGAATGTATAAGCTAATAAAGTAAATGTTAACATGAAATGAATATAAGGTCAACCATTGGTATGGCTAACAAATCTTGGTTTTGGTATGTGATGAGGTTATCTTATAAATATGCGTGAATCTATCTTGAAAATATGTTGAATTGGATTGGTTGATGAGGATTGGTCTCGGTTTAAAGTTGTAGGGAAGGTTAGATATCTATAAAGGGGTTATATTGAGTTTAAAAAAAAAATTAATTCGTAAACTCTGGTAATGCCTCGTACCCTATTTCGGCAACGAATACGGATAAGGGGTGTTATAGATGTAGTCTGTGCCTTAATTGTTAACTAACCGCAAAATTTCTAACATTTCATAAAAATGGTCCTTATTGATCTCGTACCCTGTCAATATAAGTTGATAGCAAAAATTACATACCACTCTTCCATCCAAAATAAATTGAATATTACAAACGAAATTATATTAATAGAGATTAAATACCCATGTTGGTCACTTGTCGTCGATCAGTGGTAGACCGATATTACCCGTAGTAGTTGGATGCAACGTGCCTTAGACAATACCGATGGTGTGTGCGATCCCATAGGCTTCCCTGTCACTCAATTGTGGTTAGTATTCTAATGCCCCGATCTGATAAAACGCAGATATCAAGTTGGGGGCAGACATGCCTCCTTAACCTAGAAAGAAAGAAATCATAGTCATCACCTAACTCCCCCGGTGTTATTGCAAACACAATTGGAAGGATTCTCCCACCTCCATCTTGTGCCATAGCTAGTAATAGCCAATGGGTATATCTACCATACATAAAAGTACCGTCAATTTGTACCAATGGCTTGAAGTATACAAATGCGTCCCGGCATTGCTTAAAGCTCTAGAATAGATGCTTGAACACTTGGCATCCATGGAGCAAGCAGTTATTGTAGTATGCAAGGTGTAACAACCTATTTTTGGTGAGATCGGAACAGTGGTTTCGGGACCACAAATTCGAGCCAAAAGTAAAAATTTATTTTATTTTATTTTATGGTTGGTATCATGATAGGAAGTTACATGAAAATTTTGGTACGAAAATTTTACCGATTGTGTGTTTAATTAGGAAAGGACTAAATTGCATAAAATGAAAAAGTTGGGTTCTAGTAGTTATAGGTATCAAATAGCTATGGAATTCAAAACTTATGGTCCTTATATGATAATTAGACCATTGAAGAGTAGTTAGTAGATATTTTAATGACTCATTCATGGAAAAATTAGAAAAGGGTAGGGACTAAATTGGAAATCAATAAAATTAATAGATGATAATTAATTAAAAAGAAAAAAAATCATCTATTTTCATATCATCTTCCCCAATATTTCTATGGAAACCCTAGGAGAGAGGAAGAAAAATTTTCAAGCTTAAAAATGTATGAAATCAAGTCCCATTTTTAGTAATTCCTATATTTTTGGAATTGGGATAGTCTAATCTTTCTATTTAGGGGATTTATTTCAAAAGTTATCAAAGTATGAAATTTGGGTCATAGATGAATATACTTAAAATTAGAAATTTATGGTAGAAAATGAAAAGTTATTCATAGATAAAACTTTTACAAAACAATTTTTGATGAAAACTTGATTTAGGGACTAAAATGAAAAAGTGATAAAACCCATGGAAAATTCTAAAATTTGTGAAATGTATGTGCTGTAAATGTAATATATAAATTTTGGCTAGGCTTGGAAAGAGGATTAAATTTCATTAATTTTATTTTTCGGGCCTAGGGACGAAATCAAAATTTTTTAAAAGGATAGGGGCAAATTGATAATTTTACCTAGGATGTAATAGAATGCAAATGTAAATGAAATGTGATAGATTAATAGTTAAATTTATCCATATAGATCCAGAAAGACCAACTACGGAACTAGATCGAGGAAAGCAAAAGGTTTCGGATTAGTTGACATTCAAATACGAACCATTTTCAAGGTAAGTTCGTGTAACTTAAAAATGTATGTTAATATGCTTGAATTGAATTGTATGATTGTGTTGGCATGTGTGAGATGATATATACATAATGAAATAGTCTTAAGTTGTGTAATATGGACAAATTATCATGTTCCGGTCGAATGTTGAATTTCGATGGGTTAAAAATAATAGTGCATATGTTGCAGATAGAATTTAGCCCAGACGGGTAATTCTAATGTAAGCCTTCTTGAGCTTAGGTTATAAATTGGATTTAGCCCGGACGGGTAATCCATATTAAGCTCACTAGAGCATATGCTACGGATAGGATTTAGCCTGCACTGGTAATCGTACTGTAAAATGTACGGCTCAAGAGTGTGCCTTTTTATTATGTATCCTAATGGGTACTTTTGCACATGTGTATATTACCCGAACATCCATCGAAATTTCAATAGTTTGACGGAAAAGACTCTTGAAGTGTTGAAAGAGAAATTAATGGAAGCTTGTAATGTGATGAGCTTATTTATGTTTACTTGATATTCTTATGAAATTATGTGACTAACTTGTTGAATAAGTATATGTGTTTAGGTAACTTACCCAAAATAGATGGAATGTAAATTTATATATGCTTGTATTAATAAATATGAACAGTAAGTTTATTTTCCCTTATACGAACTTACTAAGCATAAAATGATTACTTCGTTTAATTTTCCCTATTTTATAGTGCTCAAAGCTCGCGAAGGTTAGAAGTCGGTCAGAGCAGTCATCACACTATCCACTATCTCATTTTGGCACAAATAGAAATCTCGTTTTGGTATAATGGCATGTATAAGCTTATTTGGCCAATGATGGCTTGTAATTGTTGTTTCGTAATCTAGCTATTGGAGTGGCTAGTGATGGTTTAAGTTTGGCTATTTTTGAAGTAATATGTTGATAATCACATAAGTGCTTATTATGTGTTAATTTGTTGGAATTATGTTAGCATAATAGCTCATGATAAGAGTAAGTTCATATCCTTTGACGCATGAGATAATACCACATTATTGATGGCAAATTTTATGTGAATATGATGTTGGATTGGTGGATATATGCTTGTGAGTTTTGGTGTAGGAAAATGGTAAGTTTTGGGTGAAAAATGAGGCTAGGAAATGGCTTTATTTTGTCCACACGGGTAGACACACAGGCGTGTGTTTTGGCCGTGTATGAGACACAGCTTGTCAAATCGGAATGTGGTCTGGCCGTATGTCCTTGCATCTTAAAAATGAGAAATAGAATGCTCAGAATTAGGCTCATGGGCAGAGACACAGGTGTGTGTCTCAGCCGTGTGGTTGACACAGCCCTGAACACAGGCGTGTTACACAACCGTGTGAAAATTGCACCCAAATTTCGAAAATAAAATTTGCCACATGGCCTAGCACATGGGCGTGTGACTTGGCCATGTGACTTCAATTTCTTCATGCCTTATAAGTTAGAGAGTTACATGGATTAGGGACACGGGTGTGTGTAGTAACACGGCCCGACTACACGAGCGTGTCCCTAGACCACACGGGTGTGTGAGCCCTGCACCTTGGAAATTTTTTGAAATGTTGCAAAATATTATATGAGTTTCTGATTAAGTCTCGACTTGATTCTAATACTCGTATTGGAACTCAAGGGTCCAATTAAGGGACGTTTTGAATGATCTCGGTAAATGAATAGTAATCTATGTAAATTATCTGTAAAATGTTCTGAATGTTTTGATAATACTCTGAAACCTTATTTTGACGACGAATATGGGTTAGGGGTGTTATACAGGGCTCGTTTCAAGGTTTGTTATGCAACCTGTGACGTACCTCTCCAGCAACTGACACTACCGCCACACCTTATTATATGAAGCATCCCACCCATTATGCATATTTTCCAATGCCTTCTGCTTAGCTATCCAAGCCTTGCGGTAAGAGGGCATGTACCTCAATTGGCTACGAATATTGGCAATTAAGACCGACACAGAAGTCTTGGGATCTGCCTTCACAATCGGTAGTATTAAGCTAGCTATCATATCTGAATTGTAACACTCCAACCCGTATCTATCGTCGGAACAGGGTTACGGAACATTACCAAAGTTTACAGAAAAATTTCATGTAATTCATATCATTTACTATTTATATCCAAAACTAATCATATTGTCCCTTGAATGGACCATAAAGGCCCAATTTAAACATTAGAATCATGTAGGGAATAAATCGGAATCTCAAAGAATTTCTCGTAAAATTTAAAATTTTTTCTTTAATACAGAGGTCATACGCTCGTGTGGCTCACACGGCCAAATGACATGCCCATATCTTAGGCTGTGTGGGCATTCGATATGAGGCACACGGTCGTGTCCCAACCTGTGTCTTTACCCGTGTAACTCTCTAACTTGTGTCACACAGCCAGCCACACGCCCATGTGCTAGGCCGTGTGGTCAATTTAATTTTCAAAAATTAAGTGCAGGACTCACATGGCCAAGACATACGCCCGTGTTCTAAGCCGTGTATCACACACGGTTGAGACATATGCCCGTGTCTCTGCCCGTGTCTCTACCCATGTCTTTGCCCGTGTGCCAAATTCTGAGCATTTTGAGCATTCAAGATATAACTCTCTTAGTCTCATAATTTCTCATGTTAGGAATTTATTCCATTAAATTATTGGAACATCGATGGATATTCAAGTAGTACACTCAAGGTGTACAAAGTTGTAAATCGTCAACTCATAGTTTGGGGTACCCATTAGGGCACTTAATCAGGGAGCACACTCTCAAGCCACATACCAGGATGCTTAGATGAGCCATGCAATAGGACACTTATCCGGGCTAAACATGAAACTCATAAGAGTTTTACTCACGGAGCTCATAAAGCTTATCAGGTAACTCCGAAGAGTTATTATCAGAGAGCACCGGATAAGGTAACAGAGAGTTCAAGCGAGCTATGTCAGGAAGCCCATAAGAGCTTATATAAAAATGCTCACATAGAGCTGCGTTTGTGTCCGCATTATATGCTAGATCACAATCGATCGAATCATGTAACAGGATGCTCACACAGAGCTACGGTAATGCGCAATACATGTATAATCACTACCAATCATGATGTTCATAAGAACTATTTAACAGGATGCTTGAGAGGGCTAAAACAGGATTGTTCGTCCGAGCTATATTCTGTCCACAACATATGCAGAACCATATTCATTACGAGAAATCACATATATCCATCAAATTTCATTATTCAAACAGAACTAACATTTTTCAGACTTGATTGAATATGTGATTATTTCATTTATTTATAACATTTATATAATCAAGACAATCACATACCACATTCATTTCAAGCATGAAAATAAACACAATTTGGTTACACGAACTTACCTTGACACTTGTTTGTGTATGAAAATCTACTAATCCGAAACTTTTTCTTTTCCTCGATCTAGCTTCGAATTTGAGTGTCCGGATCTATATAAATGAATTTAATCATAAATTTATCACATTTATTATTCAATTGGATTCAATTTACACCCTAGAAAAAATTACCATTTTGCCCCTATACTTTTCATAAATGACAATTTCATCTCTAGGCTCAGAAAATGAAATTCATGCAATTTAATCATTATTCCAAGCCTAACCAAAATTTTCATATAACATTTACAGAACTTTTATTTCACAAAATTCATAATTTTTCCATGGGTTTTGCCACTTTTCAATTTAGTCCCTAAATCATGATTTCATCAAAATTGTCTTTGTAAAAGTTGTTTACCTATCAACAACCTTTCATTTTCTACAATAAATTTCAACATTTCAGCATATTCATCCATGTCAAAACTTTTTTACTTTGATAAATTTTCAAATTAATCCCCAAAATAGATAGATTAGACTATCCCGATCTCAAAAATATAAAAATTACTAAAAATAGGACAATAAAACATACCTAATTAAGCTTAATTAGTTTTCTTTCTCTCTCCTAGGGTTTCCATGAAAATTTTGGGGATGAAGATGATATAAAATGATAATATTTCTATTGAATTATTTATCATCCATTAAATTTTCCACTTTCCAATTTAGTCATTGCCTTTTTCTAATTTTCCATGGATGAATCACCAAAAATATTTATTAACATTTCTGTAATGGTCTAATTACCATATAAGGACCTCTTATTTTGAATTCCACATCTATTTGATCCTTTTAGCTACTAAAATTCAACTTTTGCATTTTATGCAATTTGGTCCTTTCCATAATTAAACACATAATCGATAAAATTTTCTTATTAGAATTTTCATATAACATTCCTATCATAATAACCATGAAATAATATTAAAATAAATTTTCTTTTTGGCTCGGATTTGTGGTCCTGAAACCACTATTTCAATTTCACTAAAAATGGGCTATTACAACTTTCCCCCTTAAGAATTTTCATCCTCGAAAATCTTACCAGTAAAGAGGTTGGGATATTACTTTCTCATAGTATCCTCCGGTTCCCAAGTAGCCTTTTCTATTCCATGTCGTTGCCAAAGAACTTTTACTAAAGCTCCCTTTTTGTTTCTTAACTCTTTTATTTCACTTGCCAAGATTTTGATCGGTTCCTCACTACAAGTTATATTAGGTTGAATCTCAACTTCAATTGGAGAAATAACATGTGAAGGATCCAATCGATACCGTCGCATCATAGACACATGAAAAACATTATGAATTCGATCAAGTTCAGGTGGTAATGCTAACCAATATGCAACAGGTTTGATTCTTTCAGTAATCTCATATGGCTCGATGAATCGTGGACTCAATTTTCCTTTACGGCCAAACCAAAGAACTTTCTTCCAAGGTGATACTTTCAAGAATACATTTTCGCCAATATGAAATTCTATCTCTTTTTGTTTAAGCCTGTTGATGGTAAAGGATTATTTCTTTTCGGCTGATCTAATGTTGTTTCCCTTTGATGAATTTAATGTGATTTTGGGAATGGATTGGCTAACCTAGCATGATGTAGTGGTTAATTGTAAACAGAAATACATTATGTTAAAGTGTCAGAATGGTGAGTTACTTCACATTGAATCTAATAAACTAGATGGGTTATCTACTGTGATTTAAGCAATATCAACACGAAAATATGTTAGAAAGGGTTATGATGCTTATCTTGCATATGTGTTGGATACTAAAGCATTTAAGTCGAAGATTCAGTCAGTGCAGGTTGTTTCTAAATTTTATGATGTATTTCCGGAAGAATTACCTGGTTTACCGTCGGTTAGAGAAGTGGAATTCTCTATAGATATTGTTCTGGGGACAACATCGATACCCATAGCACCCTACAGAATAGCTTCTACTAAATTGAAAGAGTTGAAAGAACAGTTACCAGAATTGATTAATAGAGGCTTTGCTTGACCCAGTTTCTCACCTTGGGAAGCACCAGTTCTGTTTGTAAAGAAGAAAGATGGATCATTGAGATTGTGTATAGATTGCAGACAATTAAACAAAGTCACAATAAAGAACAAGTATCCACTGTCTCGAATTGATGACCTATTTGACCAGTTGAAAGGTGCCACTGTATTTTCAAAGATTGATCTTTGTTCTGGCTATTATCAGCTACAGCTGAAGGAATCAGATGTTCCAAAGACAACTTTTAGAACCAGGTACGGGCATTATGAGTTTCTTGTGATGCAATCTGAAATAATGGAAACTGGCACTCCATGCAATCTGAAAATCTCAGAAATATATAATTCAGCCAATCTATCTAAAGAAAATCTATACATACCCGAATAAAGTGTGCAGACTTTGTTAACCAGTCGACAATTACCCAAATGGCATCTTTCTTCTTCGGAGACGGTGGTAACCTCGATATAAAGTCCATGGTAATTCTTTCCCATTTTCATTTCGGTATTGTAACTGGTTGTAATAATCCTGAAGGCGCCTGATGTTCAACATTTACTTGCTGACATATCAAACATTTAGATACAAATACAAAAATATCCCGTTTCATTCCCGACCACTAGTACCTCTTTTTCAAATCGTTATACATTTTATTACTACATGGATGAATAGACATATTACCATTATGAGCTTCATGTAAAATTTTTTGTACTAGTTCTGAATTCCTTGGTACGCATATTTTGTCTCTGAATAACAGACAATCATCAAACCCAATCTAAAATTCTGAATCAGAAGTCGATTCACATTGTATCTGTTTTGCTTATAACTCACTATCACCTTTCTAAGCTTCATAGATCTATTGCAGAAATGTTTGTTTAGCTTTGAACTCAGCTATAATTGAACCATCATCATATAATGATAACTGGGTATTCATTGCTCGCAAGGCAAATAAAGACTTTCTGCTTAGGGCATCAGCAACCACATTAGCTTTTCTTAGATGATAATTAATAACTAGATCATAGTCTTTCAATAATTCAAGCCACCTGTGCTGTCTCAAGTTCAAGTCTTTCTGTGACATTAAATACTTCAAAATTTTATGGTCAGTAAAGATGTGACATTTTTCACTAAATAGATAATACCGCCAAATTTTTAGTGCATACACAATGGCTGCCAATTCAAGATCATGTATCGGATAATTCTTCTCATGTGGTTTTAGTTGCCTTGAAACATAGGCTATTACTTTACCATCTTGCATCAATACACAACCTAACCTATTTAACGATGCATCACTGTAAATTATAAATTCCTTACCTGATTCAGGCTGAACTAACGCGGGTGCTTCAGTCAACAAAGCTTTCAATTTGTCAAAACTCTGCTGACATTTATCAGACCACTCAAATTTCACATCTTTTTGCAATAGACGAGTCATTCGAAGAAGCTATCATTGAAAACCCTTTAACAAACCTCCAATAATATCTGGTTAATCCCAAAAAAGTTCTAACTTTAGACACATTCTTTGGTGGTTTACAATTAACAATAGTTGAAATTTTATTTGAATCCACCCTGATTGTAACACCCCTAACCCGTATTTTGCACTAGAATAGGGTTATAGAGCATTACCGAAACTTTTAGAACATTTTTCGAGATTATTCATAACGTCCCTTAAATGGACCCTTAGAATCGAGTCGGGACTTAATCGGAGACTCTAAGAATTTTTCGCGAAATTTCAAAAATTTTCCAAGTTACAGGGCATACATGCCCGTGTGGTCCGAGGGACATGCCCGTGTGACCCTGGAACACGCCCGTGCTACGGGCCATGTTCGACCCTGTGTAACTCTCTGACTTGTGCACACGGTCATGCAATACCCCGTGTGCTAGGCCATGTGGTTAATTAATTCTTTTCAAAATTAGGTGCAGGTTTCACACGGCCAATACACACACCCATGTTCTAGGCCGTGTAGCACACACGGCTGAGACACACGCCCGTGTCCCTATCCGTGTGCTCAATTCTGAGCATTCTGTTTTCTTGAATTTAAGATGCAGGAGACACACGAACTAACCACATGCCCATGTACCAGGCCGTGTGTCACACACAACTTAGACACACACCTGTGTGTCTGCCCGTGTGGACAAAATAAAGCCATTCCTAGCTTCATTTCTCACCTAAAATCATACCAAATTCCTACACCAAAGTTACATCCAAATACCAACCAATCCAAGCATCGAATTCAAGCAATTTATAACATCTAACATGATATACTGTTACATGCATTCATGCTTTTAAACTTACTTTTTATAAGCATACTCATTTAATCTTTCTCAATCAGTCAATAATAAATACTTATGTTATCTCCATAAAATAAATTTAAATACATATATACATGAACCAAAACAAAATCATCACTAGCCATTCCAATGGCTAGATTACAATAATCATTTACACTTATATGCCAATATGGCCAATATAACCTATACATGCCATTATAACCATAATTGATTTACCATATGTACTAAAATAGGCCGATGGATAGTGTGAGTGATCTCCGCCAAGCTTCAAATCCAACGAGCTTCCGATTCTATAAAATAGGGAAATAAAACTAAATAAGCATAAAATGCTTAGTAAGTTCACATAACATGGTACTTAACTTACCATTCATTCTATTTTGAGTTAACTATGTAAGGCATATTCAACCAATTTGACCTCAAGCCCTACACATATCCTCATTGCCCTTGTTAGTCATATATTCCATAATAACATCAAAACATATATGGGCTCAACAACAATCAAGTTTCCATGCACATATGTTTTCCATAACATATATTCATTTAACATGTATAAATCATCTCTTTATATTACAAGTATAATTTCATAATAGTTCATCTCGAGTTCAGATTCTCATGTCAGAACTTTACTCATATCATTCGAAACGTCAAGGTCACACGAGTAGTAGTACACTCAAGGTGTACAAGTCTATAATCAAGGATGAACATTCTCATCAAATAATTTCCATGTACAAATCTCATCATCTCATACTTTCATATATCACTTGTCATGTATCATCATTTTCTTGTATTTCTGACAGTTACGTTTAATAACTCATTTTGTTATTCATATCTTCTCATGTCTGGAATTGTCACCCGTTGAATTTATCTGAAATATAGATGGATACACAGGCAATACACTCGAGGTGTACAAATTAGGATCTGTCAATTAATGTCCAATGGTACCCATAAGGTACTATTTCAGAGCGTACACTCTCGAGCCACACATGTATATAACAGGATTACTAGTCCAGGCTAAATCCTTCTTATGACATATGCTTTAAAGATCTTGATCTGGATTACTCGTCCAGGCTAAATCCAATCCATAACATATGCTCGAGAGGACTTATGTAACGACCCGATTTTGGGCCTAGTCGAAACAGTGGTTTCGGGACCACGAATCCGACATAGTGAATTTTTTTTATTATATTTTCATGGCCTACAATTTTATGGAATGATTCCGTCAAAATTTTGTTCGAAATTTTTGACGTTTGAGCACTCAATTTAGCAAAAAGGATTAAATTGTAAAAAGTGTAAAAGTTGAGTTCTACATGCTAGAGGTGTCAAATTGTTATGAAATTTTAAATTGAAGGCCCTTAGATGGTAATTAGACCATTTTAATTTAATTTGGACAAAAATAGACACGAGGTAAGAGAATTTTAGTGTTTTAAGAAGAGGGTATTTTGGTCATTTAGTAATTAAATGAATTAAAAAGAAAAAATAAAGCCAAAATCTTATCCATCTTCTTTTTGCTTGTGCCAAAATTTAGAAGGTTAGCCATAGCTAGGGTTTGGCCGCTTTCAAGTTCTATTGTAAGTCCGTTCTTGCCCCATTTTTAATGCTCTTTACATTTTTGAAGTCGTTATCACTAAATCTATCTATTTCTACCATTAATTTGAGAAATGATTAAGGTATAGGGTTTGAACCATGTTAGATATGTGTGTAATTTGATGTTTAATGGTAGAAAATGTATGTTTGGTGTATGATAAACAACTTTTGCTGGGTGATTTTTGATGAAAATGTCAAAAGGACCAATTTGTAAAAAAGTTATAAAATATGTGTAAAAGTGTGATTAAATGAAAAATGTAGGCTCTTATAAGCATAAAAAGGTTTTTCTAGGCTTGGGAATCAAAAAAATTGAATCTATTTCAATTTACGAGCCTAGGGACCAAAGTGTAAAAATGTTAAAGTTTAAGGGCAAAAATGTAATTTTGCCCCAATGTGAATTTTGAACTGAATTGAGTAATGTGAATAATAAATGAGTTAAATTTGCTATTATAGATCAAGAGAAATGAGGTTCGAACCTAGTTCGGGGGAAAAACAAAGTGTTTGACGATTAGGTCCCATTTCTACCATTTTTGTACCGAGGTAAGTTCTTATGTAAATAATGCATTTTTTAATTATTTTTTAAATGCTTTATTATTGTATGAATTTTGATTGACTCATGGATGTATTCGATAAAGTTACGACAATCGTAAAATCCCGGTTGAACCTTAGGAATAGATATGATACAAATGTCATGACATTAGGGTTATTGAGACTGTGTAAGACCATATCTGGGATATGGCATCAATATGAGACTTCATTTAAGACCATATCTGGGATATGAAATCGATGTGAAATTTCATGTAAGACCATAGCTGGGCTATTGGCATCGATATGAGAGTACATGTAAGACCATATTTGGGATGTGGCATTGGTATGGTACCGTGTGTATGAAACTTCCGAGTATCCTTTAGTATTCCAAGTCGTTCACCGAGTAATCTAATGAATATGTCAAAGATTAATTGTGTGTAAATCCAATTCGAGATGACTCAGGTATGTACGAAAAACTCATACGTGATGAGCTTGTTATGTGATGAACACTAGGTAAGGTTATGATTGAGTAAGTTATGATTATAAGATCTTAATAATATTTATGCCAATTATTATCATGTTAATTGTATGTTAAATGTTGGTTTATGATGCCTATTATTTGCATGAGAATTTACTAAGTTATATACCTTACTCCCCTTTTCTTTCCCTTGTCTTATAGAATCACCAAGCTAGCTCAGGGATCGGAGACTGTCGTAGATCCACTCACACTATCAATTGATTATTTTGGGTACCAATGAATTTGAAATTTTGAGTTATGGCATGTATAGGGACTTGGTTATTTTGTTATGTGTCATAATTGAATTGGCCTAATGTGTTGGGCTATATTGGTTGATAATTCATTTTTGTAAATGGCCATTGAAATTGGCTAATATTGGTTTAAGTATATATGCATATGATGATGCTTTCATGGACATGGAAATTTGCATGGTTTAAGTTGATAAGTATGTAATGTTCGTATGTGGTAAATGGTAGCATGTGAATGATGTGTGGATGTCTTAATTAAGGTTGAATTGGTTGAATGTAATTGCTTGGATTGGTGTTATATTTTGTTGTGTAGGTGTGTGAAAAAGGGTGACAAAATTGCTTGGTAAATAACCTTGTTTTTGCCCACACGAGTAGACACACGGGTGTGTGTCTAGGCCGTGTGTGACACACGGCTTGCCCCATGGGCGTGTGTTTCAGTCGTGTGTCCCCTGCACCTTACACGAGCAGAGACACGGGTGTGTGTCTTAGCCGTGTGGATGACACGGCCTCAGGCACGGGCGTGTACCTTGGGCATGTGAAGTCTGCACCTATTTTATGAAAAATCATAAGTTTTAAATTTACCACATGGCTTAGCACATGAGCGTGTGTATTGGCTGTGTGTCTTCAATTTGTTCTTGGGTGACAAATAGAGAGTTACACGGGTTAGGGAAATGGGCACGTGCGACCACACGGCCTGCCCACACGGGAGTGTCCCAAGCCACACGAGCTTGTGGATCTTAAAAACATGAAAAAATTTCTAAGTGTTGTGAAATTTTCTAAAGTTCTCAGTTTAGTCCCGAACAACTTCCAATGCATGTTTTGGGCCTCGTAGGCTCATTTTATGGATGATATGAATGTATATGAAAAGTTTTAAATTTGGATGGAAATTTACGTTTTGGTTTTGTATGTTTGCTTATGTTTACATCCGGTAATGCCTTGTACCCTGTTTCGGTGTCAAATACGGGTAAGGGCTGTTACATTACAACTTATATCAAGATTACCTGTCCGGGCTAAATCCTATCAGAAATGAGGTTAAAGGATTACTCGTCTAAGCTAAATCCTGTCAGCAACAAATGTAGGACCTCAATCTATAAGGGAAATCATATTTATCCATCGATTTTCATTTATTCAAAAGGAATTTAACATTTTTCAAGCATTACCAGGCATGTGATTATTTTATACATCTATAACATTCATATAATTCAAATAAACACATTCCACATTCATTTTAAGCATAAAAGTAACATTTTTATCATTTATCATTCTTCGGGCATTATCGTGGATCGGGCTTTGTCAGATACAGTTTCAATGTCTCACACACACACACACACACACACACACACACACATATATATGATATTTATACAATTCACAATGCAACATTTAATTCAAGCATATAAACATACACAAATTAGTTACATGAACTTACCTCGACAAATGTTTGTGTACGTAAAATCTACTAATCCAACATTTTCCTCTTTTTCTTGTTTTAACTCTGAATTCGGTCTATCCGACATCAATTTATCACATTTCATATTCAAGTGAACTCAATTTACATCCTAGGCAAAATTACAATTTTGCCCCTAACTTTTCCATAAATTCTCATTTTATCTCTAGGCTTGGAAAATAAAATTTATGCAATCTACTCTCTATTCCAAGCCTAATCAACATTTCACCTTAAAATTTACAGCACATATATTCTACAAAATTCAAAATTTTTCTTCAATTTTCACAACTTTACATTTTAGTCCCTAAATCATGTTTTCATCAAAAATCAATTTGTAAAAGTTGATCTATCAACAACCTTTCATTTTCTACCATAAATTTCAAGTTTTCAGCATATTTATCCATGACCTAATTTTCATACTTTGATAACTTCTCAAATTGATCCCCCAAATAAATAGATTAAGCTATCCTGGTTTCAAAAATATCAAAATTACTAAAAACTAGACAAGATAACTTACCCAATTTGGCCAAGAAAGTTTCTTCTCTCTCTTTTAAGGTTTCCATAGAATATTTTAGGGAAGAAGATGATAAAAATGATTTTTATTTCTATTTAATAATTTATCATCTTTTAATTATTTTGATTTCCAATTTAGTCCTTAGCCTTTTTCTAATTTTCCATGGATGAATCATTAAAAAATATCTACTAACTTCTTATTAATGGTCTAATTACAATATAAGGACCTTAAGTTTTGAATTCCATAGCTATTTGATCCTTCTAGCTACTAGAATTCAACTTTTGCATTTTATACGATTTGGTCATTCCCGTAATTAAACACATAACCGGTAAAATTTTTTTATCAAAATTTTCACATGACATTTCTATCATATTACGAACCATAAAATAAAATAAAAATAAATTTTATTTTTCAGCTCGGATTTTTTTTCGATTTCACCGAAATTGGGCTGTTACATTGATAGCTTCAGCAGATACAATATGTTCAAGAAAACCAACTTCTCATAGCAAAAATTCACATTTACTAAATTTGGCATACAATTGTTTCTCACACAGAATTTGCAACACTATTCTCAAATGTTCGGCATGCTCATTTTCATATTGGGAATATACCAAAATATCATCAATGAATACCACCACAAACCTATCTAGGTATAGTCTGAAGATTCTGTTCATCAGATCCATAAATTCCGCAGGTGCATTTGTCAAACCAAACGGCATCACAAGAAACTCATAATACCCGTATATGGTGTAATGCCTCAAAATTTATATTTCTGATTCTGTTAGAATATGACACAACTGTTTATCTGCTTTAGTGGTTAAGTGTTCTGGATATGTGTGAGAGGTCCCAAGTTCAAGCCTTGCATTTGGCAAATTTTGGTTTTATTTGATTAAAGCCTTGTCGTTGGTTATTAGACTTATATGTATTTATTTGTAAAAGCTTATAAGAATGGGCCTGCTGGTCTGGTGGTTAAGTGGGGTGTGGAAGCGCTGGAGGTTTGGAGTTCGCATCCCTGTGCGAGCGAGGGATTTATTTTGCTGCTTGAGCCGTGTGAGAGTTTGGAGTAGGATGGGATTCTGAGTGGTGGAATTAGTGGGGAGATTGCATAGAGAGATTTGAGGAAATTTTAGGGGAATGGTTATCAGGATAGTTTTTATTGTTTTTCCCCATAACCGGAAACTTCTTTTCTTCTAAAAAATTTTAGTCGTTTCTCTTCTCTTCCCCACGCCGACCTCTATTTTGCTACTGTTCCATATTTCTTTCTCTATTTGCCATCACTCATTAGCCTTCCTCATCTCTGCTTTCCTTTCGGCATTAGTTGGTAAGTTTTGGCTTTTGTCTTTATGTGTTTCTGAATATATTTTCATTAAGAGGAGTTCTTTCTGGTTTAGGAATCGATCTAGAGACTGTAAATCATTCCCATTAACGGGTTGAGAGCGTGAACTTTGCGTTTCAATCAAAGGTAAGGGTTTCGTTGTTTACGTGGTGAGCGCTCCAGTATAACTTCGTTTAAGTTTCGAATTAAGGGACAAAAATTGGGGTTTCAATTGTCAAATATAGGTTCTGGAGTGCTTGAGAGTGATTATGTGTCAAAATTGAACCAGGTGTGTACCCCGAATGCACTAAAAATGAGTTTCGACGAAAGCCAAAAAGTATTCTGTCGGTGCAACACGGGCATGTGGTCACTCGTGTAGTAGGCTATGTGGCAGTACACGGGCGTGTGGTCGACGAACCAGGCCGTGCGCGGGTGACACGGGCGCGACAGACATGGCCGTGTGCGAGACACGGGCTCAGCCAATTGGGCCGTGTGGACCATACGGGCGTGTAGACCCACACAAGTGAACCACACGAGCGTGTGGAATTCTGGGCCAGGTCGTGTGATCCACACGGCCAAGGCTGATTTGGGCCGTGTAGGCCACACCTGTGTGTGGGCCCACACGGGCAGACCACATGGGCATGTGAGTCCATTTTGCTGAAATGTTCTGTAAGGTTGCACGGGTCGCCCAAGTTGACTGTGACCTGTAGTAGGGTCGGTATGCCTTACTTAGACCCTTAATACTGTGATCTGATATTGCGATGTATGTACTACCATGTTCCACTTAGTATGTATATTTGTCTGTTCTAATTATGAAAATATGTCTGTTAATCTACATTATATGCTATTCTTGTATGATGCACTGCGTTGGGGTGGGTTTGATGAAGTGAAGGAAGTATCTAAAAGGCTTCATAAGCCCATTATCTGGCAGCTAAACTGCATATTTATGACATGTGCTGCATTGCAGTACTTTATGGTGTGTAGGGTTAGATGGGTCGATTTTATCCCCATATTTTGTGTGCAGGGTTGGATGGGTTGATTTTATCCTCATATTTGGTGTGCAGGGATGGGTGGGTCGATTTTATCCCCACATAGTGTGTTGGGTTAGACGGAGTTGGTGTGTAGGGTTGGTGGGCATGTTCTATTATTATGATCTGTTATGCATGTTGTATCTGAGATTGGCTTAGGCCCTAAGTTGGTACCTAATTCTGCTTCTGAGTGGGCCAAGGCCCACACCGGTTCTATAAAGGGTTCAGGCCCATATTATGACTGTATTCTATTATCTGACTGTTTGCATGTTGAACTGTGGGGATGTACACACTGAGTTTACGAAAACTCACCCCTTTATTTGTTTTATCTGTTCAGGTAATCCCCAGCAGTAGGCAGATCGGTGCAGTGGAGGACTCGACGGTGACCACGACCGCATACGTTTTGGTTTATGAACTTTCTACTTTTGCTTGTTCATTATTTTTGGGTATTTTGATGTAATGTTGGATTTGGAATTTTGGTTTGAATTTTGGTTTTTGTGTTGGGAATATGGATTATAAGCTGCAACGTCAAAATATGGTTTTCCTTAAATGAACTAAGAGTTTTCGTAAATAAAAATAGTTTCTAAAAATAATAATAATAAATGGGTTTTGAAAGCTTCCACGATAAAGAGATTTATTCAAATAATTAGACTAGTACACGTTTTTCGACTAAGTAAAAGATAATAATTTGAACAGTTTATGATTTGAAACAGTTTGTTTAAAACACTCTCATGTGATGTTGCCATATTTAGCCATAACGTCTAGGCCGAGTTTAGGGTGTTACACTTAGTTCTGAAAGTTATCTTTGGAACATCTAATTCCTTCACCCGTAGCTCATAATAGTCAGAACAAAGATCCATCTTTGAAAATATAGTGGCACCTTTCAACTGGTCAAATAGATCATCAATTCGAGGCAGTGGATGCCTGTTCTTTATTGTGACTTTGTTTAATTGTCTGCAATCTATACACAATCTCAATGATCTATCTTTCTTCTTTACAAAATAGAACTAGTGTATCCCAAGGTGAGAAACTGGGTCGAGCAAAGCTTCTATTAATCAATTCTTGTAACTATGTTTTCAACTCTTTCAATTTGGTAGGAGCCATTCTGTAGGGTGCTATGGGTATCGGTGTTGTCCCTGAAACAAGATCTATAGAGAACTCCACTTCTCTAACCGATGGTAAACCAGGTAATTCTTCCAGAAATACATCATAAAATTTAGAAAGAACGTGCACTGACTGAATCTTCGACTTAGATACTTTAGTATCCAACACATATGCAAGATAAACATTGTAACCCTTTCTGACATATTTCCATGCTGATATTACTTAAATCACAATAGATAACGCATCTAGTTTATCAGATTCAATGTGAAGTAACTCACCATTCTGACACTTTAACATAATGTATTTCTGTTTACAATTCACCACTGCATCATGCTGGGTTAGCCAACCCATTCCCAAAATTACATCAAATTCATTAAAGGGCAATAACATTAGATCAGCTGAAAAGCAATAACCCTTTACCATCAACGGGCAATTTTTACAAATTTTTTCCACCATAACATACTGGCCCAAGGGGTTTGAAACTTTAACCACAAATTCAGTAAATTCAACAGGTAAATTTTTAACAGACAATAAGTTCGTGCATTTGTATGAATACGTTGAACTAGGATCAATCAAAGTAGTAATATTAGTATCAAGTAGAAAAAATGTATCGGTAATGACGTCTAGTGCAAAAGCATCTCCTCTAGCACGAATAGCATATGTCCTTGCCAGTGCTTGTGCTTCAAGTTTAACTGTTGAGTCTTTTGTAGTACCTCGGCTGCCACTGACATTGCCGGGGTGACGGGGTGGTCTACCTCTCGAGGTAGGATTACTCGACTTTAGAGTCTGATCAATATCTTTTTCAATCCTTTCCGGGCAATCTTTGAGGAAATGATCAAAAGAACCACATCGGTAATAGACTCTATTTCTCAAACGACACTCCCTAAAATGAAATTTATTACAGTATTTACACCTCAGTTTAGGGTTACTGACACTTTCCACACTTGTTACAGATGGAGACGAAGATCTTGGGTTAGAACGTTAAGAGCATCGCTCTTTTCCAGATTATCCCGTAAAGGTGGTAGAACGATCATGGTACTCCTTTGAGTTCTTTAAAGTAGATGATTGTGACTTGCACATAAATCTTTTACCAGATACTGGAGCTTCTCTCTCTGCTTGCTTCTTTTCTTTACTTAATTCCTCAGCTTTGTGTGCTTGATCAGCCAGTACCATAAATTCCCTTAATTCAAGAATTCCAATCAATAGTTTGATATCTTCATTTAAGCCCTCTTTAAAATGTTTGAACATATTAGCCTCAGTCGGAACTCATTCTTTGGCATACTTACTTAACCGAAAAAATTCCCACTCATATTCAGATAGAATCATATTTCCCTATTTAAGCTCTAGAAATTCTTTCTTTTTCTGATTCAGAAATCTCTGACTAATGTACTTCTTTCTAAATTCAGTATGGAAGAATTCCCATGTAACATTTTCTCTCGGTACAATAGGAGTTATTGTAACACCCCTAACCTGTATCCGTCGTCGGAACAGGGTTTCAGAGCATTACCAAAACTTTCAAAACATTTTACAAATAATTCGTGTAAGTTACTATTCATTTACCGAGATCATTCAAAACATCCCTTAATTGGACCCTCGAGGTCCAATACGAGCATTAGAATTGAGTCAGGACTTAATCGGAACCTCTAAGAAGTTTTCGCGACAATTTAAAAATTTTCCAAGTTGCAGGGCTCACATTCCCGTGTGGTCTAGGGACACACCTGTGTGGTCTAGGGACACGCTCGTGTGGTCAGGCCGTGTACTACACACGTCCGTGTCCCTAACCAGTGTAACTCTCTAACTTTTAAGACACAAAGGAATTGAAGTCACACGGCCAAGTCACACATCCGTGTGCTAGGCCGTGTGGCGAATTTAATTTTTGAAATTTAGGTGCAATTTTCACACGGGCATGTAAGATGCCCGTGTCCAAGGCCGTGTCAACCCCACGGCTGAGACACACACCTGTGTCTCTGCCTGTGTGCCCAATTCTGAGCATTCTATTTCTCAAAAATAAGGCGCAGGGGACACACGGACTAGCCACATGCCCATGTTACCTGGCCGTGCGCCACACACGACCTAGACACATGCCCATGTGTCTACTCGTGTGGACAAAATGAAGCCATTTCTAGCTTCATTTCTCATCCAAAACTCACCATTTTCTAGCACCAAAACATACACACACATTCCAACCATTTCAAGTATTCAAATTAAGAGATTTCCATCATTCAAACATGACATATCATCACATGCATGCATGTTTACAATATTACCTTGGATTTACTAGGCATTAACACCATTTGATCACATGTACTTAACATAACACATATGAATATTTATGTCATAATAACCTACTTAGTCATAACAAAATAAGCCATTACTAGCCATTCCAATAGCTAGGTTACAAAACATCATTATCAGGCTACTGATGGTCAAGTTGTCCTACACATGCCATTATACCAAAATGATTTTAAAAAGTATACCCAAAATGACTAGTTGATAGTGTGACGATGCTCCAGTGATATCCAACCTTCGCGAGCTTCCGAACACTATAAAATAGGGGAAAAAATAAAATAGAGTAAGCATTACATGCTTAGTAATATCATATAACGAAAACTAAACTTACCAATCCCGTTTATTAAACCTAAGCATACAATAACAAGTTTTCCATCTATTTGGCTAAATTGCCTAAACACATGCATCCAATCAAACATGTTAGTCACAACGTTTACATATACATCAAAAAGGATAGATAAGCTCATCATGCAATACCCTTTCAAGACATTATCATTTCATCTCATAATCCATAAAGATAGCAGGTGCATTCGTCAATCCGAAAGGCATAACTAAGAATTCATAGTGTCCATACCTTATTCGGAAAGTAGTTTTTGGAATGTCTGAGTCTTTTACTCGCAATTGATAATAGCTTGATCTCAAATCTATCTTCCAAAACATAGCAGTTCCTTTCAATTGATTAAACAAATCATCAATTCAGGGTAGAGGATACTTATTCTTGATAGTCATTTTGTTCAACTGACAATAATCTATACACATTCTCATCGTATCATCTTTCTTTTTTACAAACAGAACCGGAGCACCCCAAGGTGAGAAACTTGGTCTATCAAACCCTCTATCGGTCAACTCTTGCAACTGAGACTTTAATTCTTTTAGTTCGGTCGAAGCTATTCTATACGGAGCTATCGAAATCGGAGTAGTTCTCAGCACTAATTTAGTGCCAAATTCAACTTCTCATATCGGAGGTAAACTGGAATTCTTCAGGAAACACATTAGAGAATTCACATACAACAGGAACTGATTCAACTTTCCTTTCTGACATTTTTGAATTGATCACATAAGCAAAGTAGGCTTCAGAACCCTTTCTCACAATACCCAAAGTTTTTCATCGAAGATATTACAGCAGGTAATCCATTCAAATCACTAGATTCAATTCGGACTATTTCATCATTCTTACATCTCAAATCAATAGTTTTCTGTTTGCAGTTCACAACTGCATCATGCAAAGTTAACCAATCCATACCCAGAATTATATCAAATTCGTCAAAAGGTAACAGCATCATATAAGCCAGAAAACATAAGTCTCGAAACATTAATGGACAATTCTTGCAGACTTTATCAACTAAAACACATCTGCCTAGGGGGTGTTTGAAACTCTAATTACAAATTTAGTAGACTCTACAGGCAAAGTCTTATTGTTCACTAAGTTCATGAATATATACGAATTTGTTGATCCAGGATCTATCAAAGCAATCACAGAAGTATCATAAATTGTAAATGTACCCGTAATCAAATCTGGTGACGAAGCTTCCTCACGAGCTTGGATGGCATAGGCTCTGGCAGGTGCTCTAGCATTAGATCTCGTCATAGTGTCTCTCGTCACACCTTTACCACCACCCGCATTTACCGTGTTTCTCAGTGGTCTACCTCTAGCTACAGGGTTACTCGACCTCGTATTCTAAACATTATCTTTTTTAGCTAACTCTAGGCAATCTTTTATAAAGTGATCTCATAAACCACAACTGTAACAAGCTTGGTTATTACTTTTTCCCCAGCATTCTCTAAAATGACGTCTTCTACATTGATTACACTCAGGCTTTTCATTCTTTGCATTTCCAATACTCGATACTGAAGTAGTTTGAGCTTTAGGGTTAGTATATTGCTTTCCACGATCTCTATTCTGATGTCCCATTGACGCTGTCGATTGATCATTAACATTTCTAGATTTCTTTGACAAGGAATGATAAGATTTATTCATCGATCGCTTCCTCAAATCTCTAACCTTTGATTCAGCTTTTCTCTTTTTTTCCCTGAGATTTTCAGCTTTGTAGGCCCTCTCAACTAGTACTACGAATTCTTTCAACTCAAGTATCCTGACTAACAACTTTATATCTTCATTCAATCCATCAACAAATCTTTTGCACTTGATCTCTTCAGTAGATACATATTCTTGAGCATACTTGCTCAAACGTACAAATTCTCTTTCGTATTCTGTTATAGTCATCCGACCTTGTTTTAACTCCAAAAACTCTTTATTTTTCTGATCGAGGAATCTCTGGCTTACTGACTTTTTCTGAAACTCGATTTGAAAGAATTCCCAAGTAACTCATTCCTTAAGAACCACCGATATCAACATTTTCCACCAGTGATATGCATTGTCTCTAAGCAAGGATACCACATATTTGATACATTCTTCTAGCGTACAGGACAACTTATCGAATACTCAAATAGTATTCTCAAGCCAAAATTTAGCACTCTTGGCATCATCATCAACCGTAGCCCAAAACTCTTTAGCCCAATGTTTACGAATCTTATCAATAGGTGGCTTATTCGATCGAATCGGATCTACTACTAGTGGCATAACCGGGATTTGTTGAGGAACAGGGGGGTAGAGGTTGTTGAGTAGCTGAATTCATTCGTACGAATTCCGTTAACCACTCAGTCATCATTTGGAAGAAGGATTGCTTAACCTCTCCTCCCTGACTACTAGACATTGGACTAGACTCGGCTGGCACTATCCCTTGAGCTAGAGCAGACGCATTGCTCACAACATCATCAGCTATTGCTCGTTTGGGATCCATTGTTATATGAAAAACACATTTCAAAGATCAAGAATCATCACACTATCAAAATTTTTATATATGACATATATAGCTAGACTCACATACGCTATGGAAGTCCTACAACAGGCTAAATCATAGCTCTGATACCAATAAAATGTAACTCCTCTATCTTGTATCCGTCGCTGGACTAGGGTTAAAGGTGTTACCGGACAATTCTAAACATTTAACATTCATTTCATAAACATCATAGTATCATAATTCAAACATCAATATTAAGTCCCTTACATAGGTCATTGAGACCTTAAACATGTATTAGAAAGGGGTCGGCACTAAACCGATCACATACAAAATTTTCTAAAACTTAAATATTTTTCGAAGACGTACAAGTCACACGCCTGTGTAAACAGGCCGTGTGCCTCACACAGCATTAGACAGACCCGTGTATTTAGGCCGTGCCGAATCAGGGCATACATACTGACTTGCACACACGGCCATAAGACACGCCCATGTGCCTTGGCTGAAATAGGGACTAAAGTGTCAAAATGTGAAAATATGAGGATAAATTTGTAAAATACCCTAAATTTATGTTTGTGGATTGATTTGAATGATTTGGTAAATAAAAGGGTTAATTTTAAATACATATAGATCAAGAAAAGAGGAATTCGGACTTAGACCAAGAGAAATCGAAGGTTATAGAGTAGACAATCCGAGTCAACAATTTCGAGTACTAGGTAAGTTCTTATGGGATAAATAATGTTATAGTTATCTTTTAATGCTTTGATAATGTATAAATTGTATAGATATTTGATTATGGTTTGAGCATGATGGCAATTAACTAAGTTTGGCACTAAGTGTCGTATTAGCTTCGGCTATAAATGGCACTAAATGTACGAATTGGAATAGCTTCAACTACATGTGGCACTAAGTGTGCGATACCGAGATAGTTTTGGTTTAATATAATGGCACTAAGTGTGCGATATTTTACAGCTCCGGCTAGATTGTTGGCACTAAGTGTGCGATGTTCTTGTACGTGGAAAAATAATCTAACGAATTAGTGCATCAAGCATTGAAGTGATAATGTAATAGATAAGTACGATTTTGTGCAGGTATGTATTCAATATTTACGGTTTTGTGCAGGTATGTATTGAATATTTATGGTTAATGATATGGTGTTTGAGATAGATGAACCTATGTGGTTGATGATTTTGTATATGAGTTATATGCAAGAATATGTGAACTAAGAAAATGGTATGAAATGAGAAATGGTAATGAATAAGGTTGAGTAGTGATATGAATTGAACTATGTGTTAGCTTATATGTTTTATAGCCTTTAAATGTTGAGTTAAGTGTATATTTCTACGAACTTACTAAGCTTTAAGCTTACTGTGTGAAGTTTTCTCTGTTTTACAGTGTTAAAGCTAGCTCGGATCCGGGAATCATCAGCGACACATGCACACTATCGAATATCCATTTTGGTACCATTTTGAATGTTGTATATATGGTATATGGCATGTATAAGCTAGGAGTATTTGAATATGTTTTGTAATGCTTATATCATGTCATGTGATATGGCTAGTTGTGGTTAAACTTATGGTTGGATAATGATATATGGTATCTGATACAAATGTGCTATTGTGATGTGTTTTTGGTTGGCCAAAAGGAATGGTTAATTATTAAGGTTTTGGTATGATTTTGGCTTATTGAATGATATGAATTGGTATGAGTTACAAGCATGAATTTGTAGTTAATGGTATGACAAGAATGATATATGTTTTGGTATTGAAATTAGCTAAAATTATAGTGCAAATATGCTTGGTTTGATGCTTGTAGGTTTGACCCAAATAGGGTGGCAAATTGGCTATTCAAATGGCCTATTTTTGTCCACACGAGGAGAGACACGGGTGTGTGTCTCAGCCGTATGCGACACACAGTCATGTTGCACGGCCCAGCTAGAGCAAATCACAAAATACACATAATTTGCATATACGCATGCTTGGCCGAATTCTTATAGTACTCATACAAGTCCATTCATTTCATTTAATTTACATTTTAGTCGCTCAATTTATCATTTTCACAATTTAGCTCAATATACACAAATTCATCAAAAATCTAAAGACAATATATTAACCCAACATCAAGCTTTCATATTTCAGCATTTAACAACATAAAACTCATGAATTCATCCATGGCATAACTCAAAATATTCATCAAAATCAGAAATTCAAGCATGGGCTTTTTACATTACACTGCAACGATCTCAAAAACGTAAAAAATATCAAAAACCGAATCAAAACCATACCTTAATTCCAAGCTCAAAGTGCTGAAACCCTATCTAGCTCTTTTTCTTTTCTTTTTCTTGAATTTTTGGCAATGGTGATGAATATATCACCAAATTTATGTTAATGTTTTATTAATATAAATTCTATATTTATTTTACTATTTTAGCCTTGTTAATTTCATTAGAATTCCACTATCTAATGTCCAACTATGTCCATTCATATATTTAATGGTCCATTTACAACATAAGGACCTCACATTTAAAGAGACATATCAAATAGACACTTTAACTTCTAGCACACATGTAATGCCCCGTACCCGAGACCATCGCCGGATTCGAACATGAGGTGTTAACAGACTTAATTCATTACTTAAACTGCTCAAACAATTTATTTTTTTTTTAAATTTCCAGTCAAGCTAGCAATCTGCGTCACAGTTGCTTAAAAATTCATATCTCGAGTTCCAAAACTCAAAACCCAATTCTGTAAATTTTACCTGAAACTAGACTCATTTATATATTTACTAATTATTTTCTAGAATTTTTGGTCAAGCCAATTAGTACAGTTTATTAGTTAAATTCTCCCCTATTTTAGGGTTTGACTACTCTGACCTCTGTGTATTACGAATCAGATATCTCTCTGTACAGAATTTCAATGTCTATGAAGTTTGTTTCTATTAAAACTAGACTCAATAGAAATCTGTACATATAAAGCATGACTTCTAATTATTGTTTTAAAATTTATTATGAATTTTTAAAGTCAGAATAGGGGATCCAAAAATCACTCTGGCCCTGTTTCACAAAAATTCAAATATCTCATAAAATATAATTCATATACCTGTTTTGTTCAATCCATATGAAAATAGACTCATTAATCTTCAATTTCATAACTTATTCATTATTTAATTCCATTTCAACTATTTTTAGTGATTTTTCAAATTTACATCACTGCTGCTGCCAGATTCTGTTTTATGACAAATTTCACTTTACTAAGGATTTTTATCGACTAAATATCATTTTAAACATATATAACATCAAATATGACTTAGATTGGCCATTCCAATGGCTAATCATTTACAAACCCTTTTCTTTCCAAACCATAGCCATATCATAAGATCGTTTACACAAAGTGAGTATTTTGCCATACATGCCGCATTCAAAACCACAAGCCATTTTACCAATTTAGGCCTTCGGATAGTGTGAACGAGTCTTCGACCTATCCCGATTCTCAAGCCGGCTTGTCAAAACTGCAATGAAAGAAAAGGAGGGAGTAAGCACAAATGCTTAGTAAGTTCACATGCAAATAGCAAGTAACATAATCACCCAATCCCACAAAAACATTATTTGCATAAACAACACCAAGACATTCATGTTTCATTTGTATTTAATATCTTTCTACGATTTCATCATACCAAGTTCTCAACCCAAGGGTTTAAGCACATACTTGTTAAATTTTCTCATTTACCACACTTACCAACATGTCACCTTCATTTTAGGCCTTCTTCTTATTCACTTAAGATTCACCGGTTGAACACATCGGAATATAATTCGAATACGCGGATCTCATGAACATAAGAGCCATACCCGAAGCTAGACAAAGTCAATAGCCTGCGGAACTTATGTAGCCAAGCTACCATGTAACCCGCCCATAAGTGAACTCGGACTCAACTCAACGAGCTCAGACGTTCGTATCCATAAGTGAACTCGGACTCAATTCAACGAGCTCGGATGCCTAGTTACATCTCACGAACTCGTACTCAACTCAACGAGTTCGGAACTCAACCATCCTAGTGACATGTCACTTGTATTCTAATCTATCCCAAGGTTCAAACGGGATCTTTCCTCAATCACACATCTTTGCCGTCTTCCACGGAATATCGAAACCGATACTCGGTAGCAATTCATATTTAACAAGTATTAAACATAATTTGGATATTACTCAACAATAACCACAAAGCATAATATTTCATAATAATAATCATCATATCATATAAATATCATTAAGTTAATTAAAATGACAATTATGTTACTACATTTACACATGAACTTACCTCGGTACAAAATTATTAGCAATCGAGCCTATTCTTCGTAAACTTTGTTTTCCCCTCGATCGCGACTTGAATCTCGTTTCTCTTGATCTATAATGCCAAATTAATCTTATTTAATACATACATTCACCAAAACAGCATTTAATACAAACTTTTGCAAAATTACATTTTTGCCCCTAAACTTTTACATAATTACACTTTTGCCCCTAGGCTCGGGAATTAAACTTCATCCCTTATTCTTATGTTTTATGACATGCTGATAATTTTTCCCTTCTATGGTAACATCAAATTCACACTCTAACATGTACTTATGACTATTAGGTATTTTTACCGATTAAGCCCTTTTACTCGTTTTTGCTTAAAACCGAGTAGTATAAGTTGTCTAACATAATTTAAAACCTCATTTTCTATCATAAAACACCAAAATATACAAATTTCACCTATGGGTATTTTTCCAAATATGAACACTAGGTTGAATTATTGCTGGCATAAGCTTAATCGAGCTACCGGGATTCCAAAAACGTAAAGAACATTAAAAACGGGGCTTGGAATCACTTACTATGGAGATTGGAAGCTTGAAACAAACCCTAGCTATGGAGAACCCTTGAAATTTTGGCCTAATGAAGAAGATGGACAAAAATTGGCTTTTAATTTTGTTTTTAATTCATTTTAATAACTAAATGACCAAAATGCCCTTACTACTAAACTTTCCAAAAATTCCATCCATGTCCAACTTTTGTCCATAGACTTAGAAATTGGTCAAGTTTCTATTTAAGACCTCCTCATTAATATTCCAAAACAATTTCATACTAAAAACTCCTAAAATGCAAGTTTTACAAATTATTCGATTTAGTTCCTAAATTTCAATCTAAGCACTTTAGGCATAGGATTTCATCACGAAATTTTCACACAATCATGCAATCATATCATAAACGTCAAAATAATTATAAAATAATTATCTCTATCTCGAATTTGTGGTCACGAAACCACTATTCCGGTTAGGCCCTAATTCGGGATATTACAATTCTCCCCCCTTTAAGGACTTTCGTCCTCGAAAATCTTACCAGTAAACAGGTGTGGGTATTGGTTTCTCATAGTTTCTTCAGGTTCCCATGTAGTTTCTTCTACTCCGTGCTTTTGCCACAATACTTTCACGAGAGCGACACTTTTATTTCTTAGTTGCTTGACCTCTCGAGCTAAAATCTTAATCGGTCCTTCTTCGTAAGTCATATCCGGTCGTAGCTCAATTTCTGTCGGTGAAATTATATGTGAAGGATTCGAATGATACTGACGTAGCATAGATACATGGAATACATCATGCATCTTCTGTAATTCGGATGGCAATGATAATCGATAAGCTCTTTGTCCAACTCTCTCAATCACTTGAGACGAGTCAATAAAACGTGGACTTAATTTACCTTTCTTGCCAAATCTGAGAACTTTCTTCCACGGGGATACTTTCAAAAACACTTTGTCACCAACTTGATATTCAATCTCTTTTCTCTTCAAATCTGCATACGATTTTTGTCCGTCTGCGAAAATTCGCTTTCAAGCAATCTCGATGACTTTTACTTTCTCTTCGTTTCCTTAACTAGATCGACCCCGTAAATCTGATTTTCCTTAAGCTCTGTCCAATACAAAGGTGTGCGACATTTACGTCCATACAAAGCTTCATAAGGTGCCATCTTCAAACTTGTCTGATAACTATTATTATAACCAAATTCTACCAATGGTAAATACCTTTCCCAACTACCTTGAAATTCCAATACGCAACATCTGAGCATGTCTTCAAGAATCTGAATTACTCTCTCTGATTGTCCATCAGTTTGTGGATGAAAGGAAGTGCTAAAATTTAACTTTGTACCTAATGCCTCTTGCAACTTTTGCCAAAACCGTGAAGTAAATCTCGAATCTCTATCCGAAATGATTGACAAAGGTGTTCCATGAAGTCTAACAATCTCACGGATATACAATTCAGCCAACTTATTAAGAGAATAATCCGTACGTACCGGAATAAAATGAGCCGATTTAGTCAGTCTGTCAACTATTACCCAGATGGCGTTTTTCTTCCCTAGAGTTAACGGCAGCCCTGATACAAAATCCATAGTAATCCGATCTCATTTCCATTCAAGAACCATGATAGGCTGGAGTAATCCCGAAGGTACTTGGTGTTCAGCTTTCACTTGTTGACAAATTAAGCACTTTGATACAAACTCGGAGATATCTCTTTTCATTCCACTCCACCAGTACATTTTCTTCAAGTCATTATACATTTTAGTACTGCCCGGGTGAATCGCCAAACAACCATTATGTGCTTCAAGCAAAATCTTTTGAATCAACTCATCATTTTTCGGTACACAAATCCGGTTTTTAAACATCAAGCAACCATCAAAATCGATTCTGAAATCTGATCTCATATCAACTTCACACTGCTTTCTCTTGGTTTGCAAATCTTGGTCATTTTTCTAAGCTTTACAAATCTCTTGTAAAAACATCGGTCTTGCTTTTAACTCTACTAGAATCGAACCATCATCTGATACCTTTAACCGAGTGTTCATAGCTCTCAAAGCAAATAGCAATTTTCTGCTTAAAGCATCGGCAACCACATTCGCTTTTCCCGGATGGTAATCAATAACAAGCTCCTAATCTTTCAATAAATCCAACCATCTTCGCTGTCTCAAATTCAAGTCTTTTTGTGACATTAAGTATTTAAGACTTTTGTGGTCGGTATATACTCGGCACTTTTCACCATACAAATAATGTCGCCAAATTTTCAAAGCAAACACTATAGCAGCCAATTCCAAATCATGAGTCGGATAATTTCTTTCGTGAGATTTTAACTGCCTCAAAGCATAAGCCACCACTTTTCCTTCTTGCATAAGTACACATCCTAAGCCATTTCGAGAAGCATCACTATACACCACAAATTCTTTACCTGATTCGGGTTGTACCAACACTGGTGCTTTAGTTAATAACTTTTTTAATTCTTCAAAACTTTGTTGACATTCTTTCGTCCATTCAAATTTAACATTCTTTCAGAGTATTCTAGTCATAGGAGCAGTAATTATAGAAAATCCATTTACAAACCGCCGATAATACCTAGCTAGCCCCAAGAAACTTCTAACCTCGGTTACATTTTTCGGTGGTTTCCAATCAACAATGGCTGAAATCTTACTAGGATCAACCCGTATACCATCGCCTGAAACAATATGACCCAAAAATCCAACTTCCCGGAGCCAAAATTCACTTTTACTAAACTCAGCATACAGCTACTTATCTCTTAAATTTTGCAAAACTATCCTCAAATGCTCAGCATGCTCTGTCTCATCTTTTGAATAAATTAAAATATCATCTATAAATACCACAACAAATTTGTCCAAGTATGGCCGAAATATGCGATTCATTAAATCCATAAACACAGTAGGAGCATTTGTCAACCCGAATGGCATAACTAAAAATTCATAATGACCGTACCTTGTTCTAAAAGTAGTTTTAGGCACATCCGGCTCTTTTACTACATAATCCAGTAGTACCCAGATCTCAAGTCAATCTTTGAAAACCATGTCGCTCCTTTTAGCTGATCAAATAAATCATCAATTCTTAGCAACGGATATTTGTTTTTGATTGTCACCTTGTTTAACTGCCGATAGTCAACACACAACCTTATAGAACCATCCTTCTTTTTCACAAATAACACAGGAGCACCCCAAGGTGAAAAACTCGGTCTCACAAAGCCTTTATCAGTCAACTCTTGCAACTGCGACTTTAATTCTTTCAACTCTGCTGGTGCCATTCTATATGAAGCAATTGAGATCGGAGCTATTCCCGGTATCAAATCAATACCAAATTCTACTTCCCTGACTGGAGGCAAACGCGGCAATTCTTCTGGAAATACGTCTGCAAATTCACACACAATCGGCACTGATTCAACTTTCTTTTCAACTTCTTTTGTATTAATTACATACACCAAATAAGCTTCATAACCCTTTCTCAAATATCTCTGAGCCGACATTGAAGAAATCATACTAGATAATGCCTCTGATTTGTCTGGTTCAACCCGCAAAATTTTACCACTTTCACACTTTAATTTTATAACCTTTTCTTTGCAAATTATTATAGCATCATGCAATGTCAACCAATCCATACCCAAAATAACATCAAATTCATCAAACGGCAACAACATCAAGTCAGCCGGAAAGTAATGACCCCGAATCATTAAAGGGCATTTCTTGTATACTTTATCAACTATCACACATTTGCCTAACGGATTCGACACTCTAATCATAAATTATGTGTTCTCAACAGGTATATTCATACTAAACACCAGTTTCATGCATACATATGAATGATTAGAACTGGGATCAATCAAAGCAATAACATTAACATCATAAAGAGAAAATATACCAGTAATCACATCGGGTGATGAAGCATCTTTACGTGCCTTTATAGCATAAGTTCTAGCTCGAGCCCTTGCTTCAGATTTAGCTGCTGAATCTCTGGCTACATTTTTGCTGCTTGCTTCATTTCTAGCTTTTCTCGAATATCTTCCCCTCAAGTCTGCACCGCTGGCTTTTACACTCTGAAATTTTTCTTTCTCAACTCTCTCTGGGCAATCTCTAATAAAATGATCCGGAGAACCACATCGAAAACATTCATTCGCTCTACATGGGCCAAAATGATTTCTGCCACACCGCTGGCACTCGGGCTTAACAAATCTCGTATTTCCCACACTAGCTGCAGAAGTAGTCTGAGATTTAGGACCCACATTTTGCTTCTTAAAATTTCCATATGATTGTCCAGCTGAAACCTGTGAACGAGGATTCATATTTCTAGATTTTCTGGGATTCTTTGTGAGAATGAACCGCTCGTCGGTCTTTTCTTCCAATTTCTAGTCTCAGCCTCTACCTTTTTCTTCTCTTTAAGTAGTTCTTCAGCCTTGCAAGCTCGATCAACCAGTACTACCATTTATTTTAATTCAAGAATCCCAACAAATACTTTGATGTCTTCATTGAGTCCGTCTTCAAATCGTTTGCACATTTTAGCTTCTGTAGGAATATATTCTCTAGCATACTTACTCAACCTGACAAACTCCCTTTCGTATTCGATGAATCGCATCATGTTCCCTGCTTTAATTCAAGAAACTCTTTACGCTTCGATCAATAAATCTTTCATCGATATATTTCTTCAAAATTCTTCTTGAAAGAACTCTCAAGTTACTTTCTCTTTCATACTCTCAAGTCAATGTCTTCCACCAATGATAAGCTAAATCCTCAACAATGATATAGCACATTTCAAGCATTCTTCAGTGTACAAGACAATTCATCAAATACTCGAATAGAATTCTCAAGCCAAAACTCGCTTTCTCGGCATCATCATCAATATTTACCACAATTCTTGGCCCCTTGTATGCAGATTTTGTCAACTGGAGTTCTATAAAATTTCATCAGATATACACCTTGAGGCATCGGGGGTACAGGTTGAGGAATCGGGGGAGGGGGGAAGTTGTGCATTTGGGTTCGTAGGAACGAACTCAGTATACCAGGCACTCATCATCTGAAGAAAGACTTCCCGAGCCCCTTCTCCTCCTCCTTGACCGACAGTAGGAGGTGGATTTTCAGTTGGCACCACCCCTTCAGCCGGAGCTGGTGCATTACTCTCTACATCATCAACCGCAACTGGATGGGGATCCATTTACTATAAAAAAAATCATTTAAAAGGTCAGAAGTCGTCACACTATCACAATTTATATATATGGCATGTATAGCAAAACCCGTACATACAACACATTAGTCCGAGAACCGACTAAACCTACTCTGATACCACCAAATGTAATTCCCCATACCCGATACCATCGCTGGATTCGAACACGAGGTGTTAACAAACTTAATTCATTACTTAAACCGCTCAAACAATTTATTTTTTTTTTCTAAAATTTCCAGTCAAGCTAGCAATCTGCGTCACAGTCGCTTAAAAATTCATATCTCAAGTTTCGAAACTCAAAACCCAATTTTGTAAATTTTACCTAAAACTAGATTCATATATATATTTACTAAGTATTTTCTATAATTTTTGGTCAAGCCAATTAGTACAGTTTATTAGTTAAATTCTCCCCTATTTTAGGGTTTGACTACTCTGACCTCTGTGTATTACAAATCAGATATCTCTCTATACAGAATTTCAATGTATATGATGTTTGTTTATATTAAAACTAGACTCAATAAGAAATCTTTAAATATAAATCATGACTTCTAATTATTATTTTACAATTTATTATGAATTTTTAAAGTCAGAACAAGGGATCCAAAAATCACTCTGGCCCTGTTTCACAAAAATTCAAATATCTCATAAAATATAATTCATATACCTGTTTTGTTCAATCCATATGAAAATATACTCATTAATCTTCAATTTCATAACTTATTCATCATTTAATTCTATTTCTACTATTTTTAGTGATTTTTCAAATTTACATCACTGCTGCTGCCAGATTCTATTTTATGGCAAATTTCACTTTACTAAGGATTTTCATGGACTAAATATCATTTTAAACATACATAACATCAAAGATGACTTAGATTGGCCATTCCAATGGCTAATCATTTACAAACCCTTTTCTTGCCAAATCATAGCCATATCATAAGATCGTTTACACAAAGTGAGTATTTTGCCATACATGCCACATTCAAAACACACAAGCCATTTTACCAATTTAGGCCTTCGGATTGTGTGAACGAGTCTTCGACCTATCCCGATTCTCAAGCCGGCTTGTCAAAACTGCAATGAAAGAAAAGGAGGGAGTAAGCACAAATGCTTAGTAAGTTTACATGCAAATAGCAAGTAACATAATCACACAATCCCACAAAAATATTATTTGCATAAACAACACCAAGACATTCATGTTTCATTTGTATTTAATATCTTTCTACGATTTCATCATACCAAGTTCTCAACCCAAGGGTTTAAGCACATACCTGTCAAATTTTCTCATTTACCACACTTACCAACATGTCACCTTCATTTTAGGCCTCTTCTTATTCACTTAAGATTCACCCGTTGAACACATCAGAATATAATTCGAATACGCGGATCTCATGAACATAAGAGCCATACCCGCAGCTAGACAAACTCAATAGCCTGTGGAACTTATGTAGCCAAGCTACCATGTAACCCGCCCATAAGTGAACTCGGACTCAACTCAACGAGCTCAGGCGTTCGCACCATAAGTGAACTCGAACTCAACTCAACGAGCTCGGATGCCTAGTTACATCTCACGAACTCGGACTTAACTCAACGAGTTCGGAACTTAACCTTCCTAGTGACATGTCACTTGTATTCTAATCTATTCCCAAGGTTCAAACGGGATTTTTCCTCAATCATACATCTTCGCCGTCTTCCACGGAATATCGAAACTGATACTCGGTAGCAATTCATATTTAACAAGTATTAAACATAATTTGCATATTACTCAACAATAACCACAAAGCATAATATTTCATAATAATAATCATCATATCATATAAATATCATTAATTAATTAAAATGAAATTATATTACTACATTTACACATGGACTTACCTCGGTACAAAATTATTAGCAATCGAGCCTATTCTTCGTAAACTTTGTTTTTCCCTCGATCACGACTTGAATCTCGTTTCTCTTGATCTATAATGCCAAATTAATCTTATTTAATACATACATTCATCAAAACAGCATTTAATACAAGCTTTGGCAAAATTACATTTTGGCCCTAAATTTTTGCATATTTACACTTTTGCCCCTAGGCTCGGGAATTAAACTTCATCCCTTATTCTTATGTTTTATGACATGCTGATCATTTTTCCCTTCTATGGTAACATCAAATTCACACTCTAACATGTACTTATGACTATTAGGTATTTTTACCGATTAAGCCCTTTTACTCGTTTTTGCTTAAAACCGAGTAGTACAAGTTGTCTAACATAATTTAAAACCTAATTTTCTATCATAAAACACCAAAATACACAAATTTCACCTATGGGTATTTTTCTAAATATGAACCCTAGGTTGAATTATTGCTAGCATAAGCTTAATCGAGCTATCGGGATTCCAAAAACGTAAAGAACATTAAAAACGGGGCTTGGAATCACTTACTATGGAGCTTGGAAGCTTGAAACAAACCCTAGCTATGGAGAACCCTTGAAATTTCGGCCTAATGAAGAAGATGGACAAAAATTGGCTTTTAATTTTGTTTTTAATTCATTTTAATAACTAAATGACTAAAATGCCCTTACTACTAAACTTTCCAAAAATTCCATCCAAGTCCAATTTTTGTCCATAGACTTAGAAGTTGGTCAAATTTCTATTTAAGACCTCCTCATTAATATTCCAAAACAATTTCATACTAAAAACTCCTAGAATGCAAGTTTTACAAATTATTCGATTTAGTCCCTAAATTTCAATCTAAGCACTTTAGGCATAGGATTGCATCACGAACTTTTCACACAATCATGCAATCATATCATAAACATCAAAATAATTATAAAATAATTATCTCTATCTCAAATTTGTGGTCACGAAACCACTATTCTGATTAGGCCCTAATTCGGGATATTACAACACAGCTTTTACATTTTACGCGATTAGGTCTTTTTTATCAATTAAGCACACAAACGATTAAATTTTCATATGAAACTTTCACACATGCTAATTCACATATCATAAGCACGGAAAATAATATGTAAATATTTTCAAACTCAGATTTGTGGTCCAGAAATCACTATTTTGACTAGGGTCTAAACCGGGCTATTACAGGCTTCCAATTAATAATGGCTGAAATTTTATTCGGGTCTACTCTGACACCTCCAACAGGTACTATATGCCCAGAAAACTAACTTCCCGTAGCCAAAATTCACATTTACTGAATTTGGCATACAATTGTTTCTCTCACAGAGTTTGCAACACTATTCTCAAATGATCAGCACGTTTATTTTCATCTCGAAAATAAACCAAAATATCATCTATAAATACCACCACAAACCTATCTAAAAACGGGCTGAAAATTCTGTTCATCAATAGGTACATTTTTCAAACCGAATGGCATCACAAGAAACTCATATTGTCCATACCTGGTTCTAAAAGCTGTCTTTGGGACATCCAAATCTTTTACATGTAGTTAATAATAACCAGAACGGAGATCAATCTTGGAAAATACAGTGGCACATTTTAACTGGTCAAACAGGTAATCAATACGAGGCAATGGATACTTGTTCTTTATCGTAACTTTGTTGAGCTGTCTATAATCAATGCACAGCCTTAACGATCCATCATTCTTCTTTACGAACAAAACCAACGCACATTAAGGTGAGAAACTAGGTCAAGCAAAACCTCTTTCAATCAATTCTTGCAACTTTACTTTTAGCTCTTTCAAATAGTAGGAGCCATTCTGTAGGGTGCTATTGATATAGATGTTGTACCCAGAACAAGATCTATAGAGAATTCCACTTTTGTGTCCGGTGGTAAACCAGGTAATTCTTCTGGGAATAAATTAGGAAATTCACATACTACCGGCACTGACTGAGTCTTTGACTCAGATACTTTAGTATCCAACACATATGCAAGATAAGCATCATAACCCATTTTGACAAATTTCTGTGCTGATATTGTTGAAATCACATTAGGTAATCCATCTAGTTTATCAGATTCAATATGAAGTAATTCACCATTTTGTCATTTCAATACAATATATTTCTGTTTACAATTCACCACGATCATATTAGGTTAACCAATCCATTCCTAAAATCACATCAAATTCATCGAATGGCAATAACATCAAGTCAACCGAAAAGCAGTAACCTTTTACCATCAACGGACAGTTCTTATAAACTTTATCCACCATAACACACTGACCCAAGGGGTTTGAAACTTTAACCACAAATTCAATGAATTCAACAGGTAAATTTCTAACGGGAACTAGGTTCGTGCATCTGTATGAACGTGTGGAACCAGGATCAATCAAAATAGTAATATCAGTATCAAGTAGAGAAAATGTACTAGTAATGACGTCTGGTGCAGAGGCATCTTCTCTAGCACGAATAGCATATGTATCAGCCCATTTAAACTTTACATCTTTCTGCAGTAAACGAGTCATCGGAATAGCTATTATTGAAAAATCTTTTACAAATATCCGATAGTTACCAGCTAGCCCCAAAAAACTTTGGACTTCAGATACATTCTTCGGTGGCTTCCAATTAACAATGGCTGAAATTTTATTCGGGTCTACTCTAACACCTTTAGAAGATACTATATGCCCAAGAAAACTAACGTCTCGTAGCTAAAATGAACATTTATTGAATTTGACATACAATTGTTTCTCTCGCAGAGTTTGCAACACTATTTTCAAATGCTCAGCACGTTCATTTTCATCCCGAGAATAAACAAAAATATCATCTATAAATAACACTACAAACCTCTCTAAATACGGGCTGACAATTTTGTTCATCAAATCCATAAACATTGCAGGTGCATTTGTCAAACCGAATGGCATCAGAAAAAACTCATAGTGTCCATACCTGGCTCTAAAAGCTGTCTTTGGGACATCCGGATCTTTTACTCGTAGCTAATAATAACTAGAACGGAGATCGATCTTGGAAAATATAGTGGCACATTTTAACTGGTCAAACAGGTCATCAATACGAGGCAATGGATACTTGTTCTTTACCGTAAATTTGTTGAGCTGTCTATAATCAATGCATAACCTCAATGATCCATCCTTCTTTACGAACAAAACTGGCACACCCCAAGGTAAGAAACTAGGTCGAGCAAAACCTCCGTCAATCAATTCTTGTAACTGTACTTTCAGCTTTTTAAATTCAGTAGGAGCCATTCTGTAGTGTGCTATTGATATAGGTGTTGTACCCAGAACAAGATCTATAAAGAATTCTACTTCTGTATCCGGTGGTAAACCAGGTAATTCTTCTGGGAATAAATCAGGAAATTCACATACTATCGGCACTGACTGAATCTTTGACTCAGATACTTTAGTATCCAACACATATGCACGATAAGCATCATAACCATTTCTGACATATTTCTGTGCTGATATTGTTGAAATCACCTTAGGTAATCCATCCAGTTTATCAGATTCAACATGAAGTAATTCACCATTTTGACATTTCTACAATATATTTCTGTTTACAGTTCACCACGACATCATATTGGGTTAACCAATCCATTCCTAAAATCACATCAAATTCATCGCATGGCAATAACATCAAGTCAACCGAAAAGCAATAACTTTTTACCATCAACGGACAGTTCTTATAAACTTTATCCACCATAACACACTGACCCAGGGGGTTTGAAACTTTTACCACAAATTCAGTGAATTCAACAGGTAAATTTCTAACGGGCACTAGGTTCGTGCATATGTATGAATGTGCGGAACCAGGATCAATCAAAATAGTAATATCAGTATCAAGTAAAAAAAATGTACTAGTAATGACGTCTGGTGCAGAGGCATCTTCTCTAGCACAAATAGCATATGTACCAGCCCATTCAAACTTTAAATCTTTCTGTAGTAAACGAGTCATCGGAGAAGCTATCATTGAAAAACCTTGTACAAATCTCCGATAGTAACCAGCTAGTCCCAGAAAACTTCAGACTTCAGACACATTTTTCGCTAGCTTCCAATTAACAATTGCTAAAATTTTATTTGGGTCTACTCTGATACTTCAACAGATACTATATGCCCAAGAAAACTAAATTCTTGTAGCCAAAATTCACATTTATTGAATTTGACATACAATTGTTTCTCTCGCAGAGTTTGCAACACTATTATCAAATGCTCAACACGTTAATTTTCATCTTGAGAATAAACCAAAATATCATCTATAAATACCTCCACAAACCTATCTAAATACAGGCTTAAAATATTGTTCATCAAATCCATAAACATATCAGGTGCATTAACTTAATGGCATCACAAGAAACTCATAGTGTCCATACCTGGCTCTAAAAGCTGTCTTTGGGACATCCGGACCTTTTACTCATAGTTAATAATAACTAGAACAAAGATCGATCTTGGAAAATATAGTGGCACATTTTAACTGGTCAAACAGGTAATCAATACGAGGTAATGGATACTATCGTAACTTTGTTGAGCTATTTATAAACAATGCACAACCTCAACGATCCATCCTTCTTCTTTGCGAACAAAACCGGTGCACCCCAAGGTGGAAAACTAGGTCGAGCTAAACCTCCGTCAATCAATTCTTGCAACTGTACTTTCAGCTTTTTAAATTCAGTAGGAGCCATTTTGTAGGGTGCTATTGATATAGGTGTTGTACCTGAAACAAGATCTATAGAGAATTCTACTTCTGTATCCGGTGGTGAACCAGGTAATTCTTCTGGGAATAAATCATGAAATTCACATACTACTGACACAGACTGAATCTTTGACTCAAATACTTTAGTATCCAACACATATGAAAGATAAGCATCATAACCGTTTTTGACATATTTCTGTGCTGATATTGTTGAAATCACATTAGGTAATCCATCCATTTTATCAGATTCAACATGAAGTAATTCACCATTTTGACATTTCAATACAATATATTTCTATTTACAATTCACCACGACATCATATTGGGTTAACCAATCCATTCCCAAAATCACATCAAATTCATCAAATGGCAATAACATCAAGTCAACCGAAAAGCAATAACCTTTTACCATCAACGGACAGTTCTTATAAACTTTATCCATCATAACACACTGACCTAGGGGTTTGAAACTTTAACCACAAATTCAGTGAATTCAACAGGTAAATTTCTAACGGGCACTAGGTTTGTGCATATGTATGAATGTGTGGAACCAAGATCAATCAAAATAGTAATATCAGTATCAATTAAAAAAATGCACTAGTAATGACATCTGGTGCAGAGGCATCTTCTGTAGCACAAATAGCATATGTATCAGCCCATTCAAACTTTACATCTTTCTGTAGTAAAGAATCTATCATTAAAAAACCTTTTGCAAATCTCCGATAGTAACTAGCTAGTCCCAGAAAACTTCAGACTTCAGACACATTCTTCGCTGGCTTCCAATTAACAATGGCTGAAATTTTATTTGGGTCTACTCTGACACCTTCAGCGGATACTATATACCTAAGAAAACTAACTTCTCGTAGCCAAAATTCACATTTATTGAATTTGACATACAATTGTTTCTCTCGCAGAGTTTGCAACACTATTCTCAAATGCTCAGCACGTTAATTTTCATCTCGAGAATAAACCAAAATATCATCTATAAATACCCCAACAAACTTGTCTAAATACAGGCTTAAAATTTTGTTCATCAAATCCATAAACATTGTAGGTGCATTTGTCAAACTGAATGGCATCACAAGAAACTCATAATGTCCATACCTGGCTCTAGAAGCTGTCTTTGGGACATCTGGATCTTTTACTCGTAGTTAATAATAACTAGAACAAAGATCGATCATGGAAAATATAGTGGCACATTTTAACTGGTGAAACAGGCCATCAATATGAGGTAATGGATACTTGTTATTTATCGTAACTTTGTTGAGCTATCTATAATCAATGTACAACCTCATCGATCCATCATTCTTCTTTATGAACAAAATCGGTGCACCCCAAGGTGAGAAACTAGGTCGAGCAAAACCTCCGTCAATCAATTCTTGCAACTGTACTTTCAGCTTTTTAAATTCAGTAGAAGCCAATCTGTAGGGTGCTATTGATATAGGTGTTGTACCCAGAACAAGATCTATAGAGAATTCTACTTCTGTATTCGGTGGTAAACCAGGTAATTCTTCTGGGAATAAATCTTGAAATTCATATACTATCGGCACTGACTGAATCTTTGAATCAAATACTTTAGTATCCAACACATATGCAAGATAAGCATCATAACCCTTTCTGACATATTTCTGTGCTGATATTGTTGAAATCACATTAGGTAATCCATCCAGTTTATCAGATTCAACATGAAGTAATTCACCATTTTGACATTTCAATACAATATATTTCTGTTTACAATTCACCACGACTCATATTGGGTTAACCAATCCATTCCCAAAATCACATTAAATTCATCGAATGGCAATAACATCAAGTCAACTGAAAGCAATAACCTTTTACCATCAACGGATAGTTCTTATAAGCTTTATCCACCATAACATACTGCCCTAGGGGGTTTGAAACTTTAACCAAAAATTTAGTGAATTCAACAGGTAAATTTCTAACGGGCATTAGGTTCGTGCATATGTATGAATGTGCGGAACCAGGATCAATCAAAATAGTAATATCAGTATCAAGTAAAAAAATTGTTGGAATGCCGGTGCCTCCAAGGCGTAGCGGAAAAATAAAATAATTAAAAAAATTCTGGCGATCCAAACCATGGATCCATGTGTAAGGAACGTATCGGGGTGATAAAAGGTTTCAAAATTACCGAAACTTGAATCTGAGTAGACAGCGACGCCTAGGCAACGAGAATCCTGAACCACTATCGAACCAAGTCGCAACCTTTTCGATGTCGGCCTCTACGTAGTCCACCCAGTTGACAATGAACGGTGGAAAAATCTCAGAAACTATTTCAGTGATTTTTATGCTTGACGGCTGCTAGACCCTTTAGCATAGTTTCGGGCTTATTTATATATTCTCTTTTTAGGGTTTTTACCCTTGCCATATATAACACCCTTTTAATTGGTATATCTTTTTAATGAATATTAATTCATTAAAATTAATCTGAACATAATAGTCATCATTAAAATAAATATAATAATATTTAACCGAAAATTATAATTACATTAATTATAATAAAGATTTCGGTAAACTATATTTATTTAAACTTATATACGAACCAAATTCCTATACTATGGAAATTATGTTCTGATTATGTGTACAACATCCTTGTACGTATAGTATGTTCAACAATTTGATTGCCCAATTAAATTAATTCTATAATTAATTTAATTCATCTAACAATCAGAATACAATACCATGTTTTACTCCGTTCATTTCAACCATAGAGTGTGACCCTATAGGTTCTTGTAACGTTAGCAGTAATATTAGAACGATTCTAATGTTACAAACAATGAGTGGCATTTAGCAATGCATCATTGCTACCTAAGTTACGAGAAGTCATAATTCGACATAACCTTTTGTGATTAACCTTTCATGCATTAATCCTTAAGTCCTATATCTTTTGAATGGACACAAGTCATGGAATAGTCACACTTGCATAGTCCATCCCATGTTTCTTGATACCTTAAGTGAACTATGATACACAAATAAGTATGACATCTCATATCAACTTATTTGAGCATGGCCATGCATTTCTAGTCTCACTCAATCAAGTGGCCTAAGATATTACTCCCATTATGTAGGAGAGACTTATCCTATATTGATCAACCATACCCTCTACATAGATTATGGTATATCCAACATCAGTCTTTATAGAACAACTAGTTACGATGTTTGTTTGACTATATCAAAATATACAACTCACGATGTTGGGATAATGATGATCTCAAGTATGAGGATCATATACATATTAATCACTATGAGTAATGTTGTGACAATTACATAATAATCCAAGAAACATACTCATAGCAGGTCAGTCCAATATGTTGTTCTCTAACACACATATTCATGCATTGATTTTGACACTCCATATCAATGACAACTCTTTATCATCAATCAACTACATGTTAGTCTTAATGTATTATTGTTGTCCTAGCCAACAATAATACTTGACTAAGGATCTTTTAAGAATAATCATATTATTCTCAGGACATTATTATAAAATAGTTTATTTATGTACACAGAAAAGAAATTGAAATTATAATGGCAACACCTTATATCAATAAACATGATAAATCAAGTATGTTATTACAACCATCTTGTGATTGATCTTTGGGCATACTCTTACAATCTCCCACTGGCACTAAGACCAATCACTCATATATCTAATACCAAGTGACTTGGTGTGGCGATCATGCTTCTGCTGTGTCAGAGGCTTGGTCAAGGGATCAGCAATGTTATTATCTGTAGGTACTCTGCATATCTCTACATCCCCTCGATCGATAATCTCTCGAATAAGATGGTAGCGCCTAAGTATATGTTTGGATCGCTGGTGAGATCTGGGTTCTTTAGCTTGTGCAATAGCTCCATTGTTATCACAACGAAGTTCTATAGCATCTGATATGCTAGGCACAACCCCTAGTTCGATATGAACTTGTTGATCCAAATGACTTCTTTCATTTCACCTCACTAGCTGCAATATACTCGGCCTCTGTTGTAGAATCGGCTACTGTACTTTACTTTGAACTCTTCCAGCTCACAGCACCACCATTAAAGCAAAACACAAAACCTGATTGCGATCGAGAATCATCCTTGTCGGTTTGGAAGCTGGCATCAGTGTAACCTTTTACACTTAACTCTTCCTCACCTCTATATATTAGGAACGTATCCTTCGTTCTTCTCAAGTACTTAAGGATATTCTTGACTGTAGTCCAGTGACCTCCACCGGGATCTACTTGGTACCTGCTCGTCATATTTAAGGCATATGAGACATCTGGACGGGTACATAACATGGCATACATGATAGATCCAATAGTAGAAGCATATGGAATTTTACTCATGCATTCTCTCTCTTGTAGAGTTGAAGGACACATTTCCTTCGAGAGTGAAATAACATGTCTCATAGGCAGTAATCCTCTCTTAAATTCTTCCATATTGAACCTTTTCAATACTTTATCTATATATGTACCTTGACTTAGACCTAGTACTCGTCTTGATCTATCTCAATAGATCTTGACTCCTAAGATGTAAGTGGCTTCGCCCAAGTCCTTCATAGAAAAACAACTTCCTAACCAAGTCTTAATAGACTGTAAGGTAGGTATGTCATTGCCCATGATAAGTATGTCATCCACATACAGTACCAAGAATGTGATTGTGCTCCCACTAAATTTCTTGTAAACACATGGCTCATCTTCATTTTTGATAAAACCAAACTCTTTGATTGCATCGTTAAAACGAAGATTCCAACTTCGAGAAGCTTGCTTTAATCCATAAATGGATCTTTGTAACTTACATATCTTTCCAGCATCCTTTGGATTGACAAAACCTTCAGGTAGTGTCATGTACACATCCTCTTCAAGTTTCCCATTAAGGAAAGCTGTTTTGACATCCATCTACCAGATTTCATAATTATGAAATGTAGCTATGGCGAGCAAGATCCTGATGGATTTAAACATAGCTACAGGAGAAAAAGTTCCATCATAGTCAACACCATGAATTTGACGAAAACCTTTAGCGACTAATCGCCCCTTGTATGTTTGTAAATTACCATCCATGTTCGTTTTCTTTTTGAAAACCCACTTGCACCCTATAAGTTTAACCCCTTCGGGTGGGTCAACCAAAGTCCATACTTGGTTTTCATACATGGAATCCATCTCAGAGTCTGGGCTCGCCACCACTTCTTGATAAGTCCTAGGCTCATCTTGATCTATAAGAAGAATGTCACCATGCATTGTAATGAGAAATCCATATCTCTCAGGTGCATGGCGTTCTCTTAAAGATCTATGCGGTGGTTGTGTTTCTACAGCAGTTATTTGTTCCTCAATTTCTTGTGGAATTTGCTATTGTTCTATCCCTGGTTCAGTGGTATCTTGTGATTCTCAAATTTCTTCAAGTTTAATCTTTCTCCCACTTCCTTTTCTAGAAACAAATTCTCTCTCTAGGAAGACACCAGTCCGAGCAACAAACACTTTGTTCTCAGTGGGATTAAAGAAATAATATCCTTTGGTTTCTTTCGGATACCCCACAAAGAAACACCTTTCAGATTTGGGTTCAAGCTTAGTAGACGTCTTATGTTTAACATAAGCTTCGCAACCCTAAATTTTCATAAAAGACATACTGCGATGTTTCCCAGTCCACATCTCATATGGCGTCTTTTGAACCGATTTAGATGGAACACGATTTAGTGTGAAAATAGCTGTTTCAATTGCATGTCCCTAAAAGGAAGTCAGTAGATCAGCATGACTCATCATGGATCGAACCATGTCTAATAGAGTTTGATTTCTTCTCTCAGAAACTCTATTCCATTGAGGAGTACCAGGAGGAGTAAGTTGTGAGAAAATCCCACATTCCTTTAAAAGATCATCAAACTCTAGGCTCAAATACTCTCCACCTCGATCAGATCGAAGTGTCTTAATAGTTTTGCCTAGTTGATTTTGTACTTCATTTTTGAATTCCTTGAACTTTTCAAGGGCCTCAGATTTATGGCGCATGAGATAAACATACCCATATCTACTGAAATCATCAGTGAAAGTAATGAAGTAGTGAAATCCACCTCTGGCTTGTGTATTTATTGGTCCATATACATCTGAATGTATTAAGCCCAATAAATCACTAGCTCGTTCACTTTTACCAGTAAAAGGAGATTTAGTCATTTTTCCTAATAAGCAAGATTCACATACTTCAAATTGTTCAAAAACAAATGAATCCAAGAGACCATCTTTATGGAGTTTGGATATGCGTTTCTCACTTATGTGGCCCAAACGACAATGCCAAAGATAAGTTTGATTTGAGTCATTTATTTTAGATCTTTTAGTATTTATGTTGTAAATGGGATTTATTTGATCTAAAATATAGATGCCATTAATCAATTGTGCCGGACCATAGAAAACATTATTGAGATAAAAGGAACAACAATTATTCTTAATTATTATCTCAAAACCAATTTTGTCTAAACAAGAAATTGAAATAATGTTTTTAGTCAAACTGGGCACAAAATAACAATCCTCTAAAATTAAACCAAGTCCACTAGGCAAAGATAAAGTATATGTTCCCACAGCTAATGCAGCAACTCTTGCTCCATTTCCAACTCGCAGGTCCACATCTCCTCTAGCCAAAGTCCTACTCTTTTGTAGTCTTTGTACAGAAGTACAAATATGAGAACCACAACCAGTATCTAATACCCAAGAAGTAGTAGTTGATAAATTAATATTAATAACATAAATACCTGAAGCAGACGTTCCGCTTGCTTTGGCCTTCTTGATTTCCTCAAGATAGGCAGGGCAGTTCCACTTCCAATGTCCAGTCACACCACAATGAAAACAGTTTCCTTCCTCAGACACCTCAACTTTAGGTTTCAGTGTAGCCTTTCCTTTTACCTTTGCCCTTAGGCTTTGTCGGGATTTTGGCCTTTCCCTTGCCCTTATTGTTACGGACCGTCAGTATGGGCTTGGGTCCAACCTTTTTCATGTTGCCTTCAGCAGTTCGTAACATGCTAAGCAATTGTGGCAGAGTCTTGTCAGTTTCATTCATATTGAAATTGAGGACAAACTGGCTGTAGCTATCCGGAAACGATTGCAAAATAACATCAGTGGCCAACTCTTGGCCCAATGGAAACCCAAGCTTAGACAGGCTTTCAATATAACCAATCATCTTAAGGACATGAGGTCCTATTGGGCTTCCTTCAGCCAGCTTACGTTGGAACAGGGCCTTAGAGATATCGAACCTCTCTTGCCTTGCTTGCCCTTGATATAGTTCTTTCAAGTGCTCGATCATATCATAAGCAACCATATCCTCATGTTGCTTTTGAAGCTCAGGATTCATAGTGGCAAGCATAAGACATCCAACGTCTACCATATCATCGAGATGCTTCTTGTAAGCATCTTTATCAGCCTTCGAGGCATTAGCAGCTGGTTCATCAGGAAGTGATTTTTCAATGACATACAATTCCTGTTCTTGTTTGAGGATAATCCTCAAGTTACGGAACCAGTCAAGAAAGTTCAAACCATTCAATTTGTCCTTCTCAAGGACCAATCGCAATGAGAGTGTATTAGTGTTTGTAGCCATAATATATCTACAACAATAAAATATGCGTGTGAATAAATTTACCAAGTTTATATCAATCATTAAAAGGACTTTATTATATGATATTTCCCACTATTCTATTTCAAAATTAATAACCCTCATATATTAATTTCGAAAAGACTTTCTTGAAAGTATTTCTAATGGGTCAAGGATCCATATTTCACCTCCTCTTAAGTCAGCTTTGGCTTTACTCTCAAGATTATGGTTATTTAGGTAAGCAACACTTGCTAATTACATCATATGTAACTCCTACAATTTGGTGAACAACTCTTGTTCTAATCATCTTATGATTTGTCCAAATTACTTGCTCTAGGTTTCTAATCCTATTAGAATAACCTAGTTAAGTCATTAACCAATTTTTAACCAGCGAATATCACTTGTTTATTCTTCGCGCTTAACTAAGATAAATACTAGTACTTTGCTTTGGCAAAACCTACATAGTATTGATCAAGGCCTTAACGAGGGCATAAATTGGAAGGCCATGTTGACTTAATATTTTAATAGAAGGATTTTATTAGAGTGTTACATCTCACCCATTATGGTCTACTTTAGTCCATTTAATCTTTTAATTGATCTAATCAATTAATGGGGTTTATTATTACCAAATTTGCATGCTTTAGACATCCATAGCATTTCATACATGAATAAGTAAAGCAATAAATAAATGCAATAGTTATAACCCATAAACTATGGTAGTTCAACCTAAGCCAATGGGAGAACCAAAAGGGAACCTGAAGGTGTAAGCCGTTTCACAAGCTGTCGATCACACTAGTCGGCCCATCTTCCTTCTCGTCTAGTCCACAGTAACTTTTACAAATTACAAAATTCAGAAACTTGTTTTACATACGAGGGAGTAAGATGAGAAGAGAAATACAAAAGAATAGTAGTAAGGCACGACACGTAGGCCGTATTTATAAAATTATAACCTTTTATCAAATAGGTCATCGGGCTATAACTATGCATTTCAAACACCGTGCATTTCAAAAATAGCATATATCATTCAACGTTTTGTCAAGTGAAATATTAAAATATCCTTTCAACCTTTTTATGGCCCATTAAGTTTTATTTATTACAAAACATACTGGAAGATGATGGGAATCTAAGGCCGTCGAAGGGAGCGGGCTTGATAACTTTTATCAACAGAATCGTGTTTTTAGGATTTTAATCCTTGAGGTTTCATATCGGAACAACCCTTTGTTCCACTGGCCAGTAAACTCTTACTGGAAATTGTAAAATCACCGCTACATCATAACAGATTTATTAAGGTTTACAGCAATAACATAAAGCCGAATATGCCATAATACCATGACTAACATTTAATCACTTATCGAAAGGAACAGTTATCAGATTCTACTTAAACGATTTAAACAGAAAAACATAATAAAATTAAAATATGCATCTCATACAATTGCATCACCCAAGTATTTAAACCCGAGTCTATATCACACAAGTGGCTCTGATACCACTGTTGAAACGTCGGTGCCTTCAAGGCGCATCGAAAAAATAAAATAATTAAAAACATTCCAAAACCATGGATCCATGTGTAAGGAACCTATTGGGGTGATAAAAGGTTTCAAAATTACCGAAACCTCAATTTGAGTAGACAGCGACGCCTAGGCAACGGGAATCCTGAACCACTATCGAACCAAGCCGCAACCTTTCCGATGTTGGCCTTTACGTAGTCCACCCAGTTGACAATGAACGGTAGAAAAATCTCAGAAACTATTTCAGTGACTTTTATGCTTGACGGCTGCTAGACCCTTTAGCATAGTTTCGGGCTTATTTATATATTCTCTCTTTAGGGTTTTTACCCTTGCCATATATAACACCTTTTTAATTGGTATATCTTTTTAATGAGTATTAATTCATTAAAATTAATCTGAACATAATAGTCATCATTAAAATAAATATAATAATATTTAACCAAAAATTATAATTATATTAATTATAATAAAGATTTCGGTAAACTATATTTATTTAAACTTATATACGAGCCAAATTCATATACTATTGAAATTATGTTCTGATTATGTGTACAACATCCTTGTACGTATAGTATATTCAACAATTTGATTGCCCAATTAAATTAATTCTATAATTAATTTAATTCATCTGACAATCAGAATACAATACCAACTATGTTTTACTCTGCTCATTTCAACCATAGTGTGTGACCCTATAGGTTCTTGTAACGTTAACAGTAATATTAGAACGATTCTAATGTTACAAATAATGAGTGGCATTTAGCAATGCATCATTGCTACCTAAGTTACGAGAAGTCATGATTCGACATAGCCTTTTGTGATTATCCTTTCATGCATTAATCCTTAAGTCCTATATCTTTTGAATGGACACAAGTCATGGAATAGTCACACTTGCATAGTCCATCCCATGTTTCTTGATACCTTAAGTGAACTATGATACACAAATAAGTATGACATCTCATATCAACTTATTTGAGCATGGCCATGCATTTCTAGTCTCACTCAATTAAGTGGCCTAAGATATTACTCCCATTATGTAGAAGGGACTTATCCTATATTGATCAACCATATCCCTCTACATAGATTATGGTATATCCAACATCAGTCTTTATAGAACAACCAGTTATGATGTTCGTTTGACTATATCAAAATATAAAAATCATTATGTTGGGATAATGATGATCTCAAGTATGAGGATCATATATATATTAATCACTATGAGTAATGTTGTGACAATTACATAATAATCCAAGAAACATACTCATAGCAGGTCAGTCCAATATGTTGTTCTCTAACACACATATTCATGCATTGATTTTGACACTCCATATCAATGACAACTCTTTATCATCAATCAACTACATGTTAGTCTTAATGCATTATTGTTGTCCTAGCTAACAATAATACTTGACTAAGGATCTTTTAAGAATAATCATATTATTCTCAGGACATTATTATAAAATAGTTTATTTATGTACATAGAAAAGAAATTGAAATAATAATGGCAATGCCATATATCAATAAACATGATAAATCAAGTATGTTATTACAACCATCTCGTGATTGATCTTTGGGCATACTCTTACAAAAATGTACTAGTAATGACGTCTGGTGCAAAGGCATCTTCTGTAGCATAAATAGCATATGTACCAGGCCATTCAAACTTTACATCTTTCTGTAGTAAACGAGTCATCGGAGAAGCTATCATTGAAAAACCTTTTACAAATCTCTGATAGTAACTAGCTAGTCCTAGAAAACTTCAAACCTCAGACACATTCTTCACTGGCTTCCAATTGACAATGGCTAAAATTTTATTCGGGTCTACTCTGACACCTTCAGCAGATACTATATGCCCAAGAAAACTAACTTCTCGTAGCCAAAATTCACATTTATTGAATTTGACATACAATTGTTTCTCTCGCAGAGTTTGCAACACTATTCTCAAATGCTCAGCATGTTAATTTTCATCTCGAGAATAAACCAAAATATCATCTATAAATACCCCCACAAACCTATCTAAATACAAGCTTAAAATTTTGTTCATCAAATCCATAAACATTGCAGGTGCATTTGTCAAACTGAATGGCATCACAATAAACTCATAGTGTCCACACCTGGCTCTAAAAGCTGTCTTTGGGACGTCTGAATCTTTTACTCGTGGTTAATAATAACTAGAACGGATATCGATCTTGGAAAATATAGTGGCACATTTTAACTGGTCGAACAGGTCATCAATACGAGGCAATGGATACTTGTTATTTATCGTAACTTTGTTGAGCTATCTATAATCAATGCACAACCTCAACAATCCATCCTTCTTTTTTACGAACAAAACCGGCGCACCCCAAGGTGAGAAACTAGGTCGAGCAAAACCTCCGTCAATCAATTCTTGCAACTGTACTTTCAGCTTTTTAAATTCAGTAGGAGCCATTTTGTAGGGTGCTATTGATATAGGTGTTGTACCTGGAACAAGATCTATAAAGAATTCTACTTCTGTATCCGGTGGTAAACCAGGTAATTCTTATGGGAATAAATCATGAAATTCATATACTACCGGCACTGACTGAATCTTTGACTCAAATACTTTAGTATCCAACACATATGCAAGATAAGCATCATAACCCTTTCTGACATATTTCTGTGCTGATATTGTTGAAATCATATTAGGTAATCCATCCAATTTATCAGATTCAACATGAAGTAATTCACCATTTTGACATTTCAATACAATATATTTCTGTTTACAATTCACCACGACATCATATTGGGTTAACCAATCCATTCCCAAAATCACATCAAATTCATCAAATGGCAATAACATCAAGTCAACCAAAAAGCAATAACCTTTTACCATCAACGGACAGTTCTTATAAACTTTATCCACCATAACACACTGATCCAGGGGGTTTGAAACTTTAACCGCAAATTCAGTGAATTCAACAGGTAAATTTCTATCGGGCACTAGGTTTCTGCATATGTATGAATGTGTGGAACCAGGATCAATCAAAATAGTAATATCAGTATCAAGTAAAGAAAATGTACTAGTAATGACGTTTGGACACTAGGTTCGTGCATATGTATGAATCATTTCAAGACATTATCATTTCATCTCATAATTCTCATGCCATGTCTAGAGTTATATGTCTGTTGAATCATTGAAATTCCAATGGATGCTCAAGTAATACACTCGAGGTGTACGACACTATATGTAACACCCCTCACCCAAGATCATCGCCGGAGTCGAGCACGGGGTGTTACTATACTTATCTTACTTGTTTGGGGCATAAAAAAATTACTTTTAAAAAAAATTAATTCGCTCACATTCATCCAATAAATCCCTAAAAAAGGCCCTCGAGGCCCTAAAATGTGCAATTGCAATGGTTCGAGACCAAACCGGGAACATTAAAAATTTTCTGATTACTTACACAAATCAAAAAAATTTATTTCACTATTCATAATAAAACTATCCATCTACATAACAGTCACTAAATTAATTATAAATTGAGTTACTAAACTTAAAATTTAAATTCGTAAATTTTCCCTGAAACTAGACTCATATAGTTTCTTATCATAATTTTTTTCAGAATTTTTTGTTTGTCCAATTAGTACAGTTTATTCATTAAAGGTTCCCCTTTTTGCAGTACAGTGGACCTGACCTCTCTTCACTAAAAATTGATTATCTCATTATACAAAAATCAAATAATGTTTCCATTTGTTTCTAATGAAAATAAACTCACTAAGATCACAAAGTCACTCTGAACCAGTCTTACAAAAATTTAAATATCTTAGAATATAGACTTCCTTTACTTGCTCTGTTTTTTTCTATAAAAATAGACTCAATAAGATTTAATTCTATATCTGATTCACCATTTAATTCCTTTTCTAAAATTTTTAGTGATTTTTCAAATCCATGTCACTACTGTTGTTTCCTAACTGTTCCATGGCCAACTCTTACTCTTTCATAGTTTCTTTGCATCAAACCTCATTTAGGCATACATAATACCAAAACATGTTCTTAATTAGCTATATCATAAGCTAATCATTACCAAGTATTCACATGCCATTCTTTAATCATATCATAAGGACATACACACAAAATAGCCAAGTCCCTATACATGCCATAAGATAAAGTATTTCTAGTCACAAAATACCGAGATAACTCGTTGATAGTGTGAGGCGATCTCCGACATCCTTATGATTTTCTGAGTTGGCTTTGCGATACTATAAAAAAAGAGAGAAAAGAAAGGGAGTAAACATAAAACTTAGTAAGTTTGCATGTAAATAAATAACAACATTCTAAATGAATTATCAAGATAACCTGAACCTTTCGAACATGGACTTATCTTACCTTCCCTTTAGTACACTCTTTGAATGTTCCGTTGAACCATTTGAAATACTAAGGATACACGGGTACCTTTCCTTTTTAAACTTACCATTGCCATTTCTTGATATGGTCTTACGTGGTATCCTTGCCTTATGAATTCACCATTGCCATGTCTTAACATGGTCTTACATGGGATCTTCGCCTTATAGTAGTTTATCAATGCCATGTCTTGACATGGTCTTACATGAATTCCTTGCCTTGTAAAACTTACCAATGCCATGCCTTGGCATTGGTATCCTTAAACCCTAATGTCATGACATTTGTATCCTACACATTCCTAAGGTTCAACTGGAACTTTTAAGTATCATTTCTCCGTCAATTCTTACTTGAATCATCAAGGAATAAATTTACAAAATAAATATATAGATACTGAAAAATAACATCATTAATTATAAATAATAAAGCATTGCATTTATTTACCAAAAACTTACCTTGATACAAAATATGATCAAATATTTTGATTTAGTCCTCAACCTTTTTCTTTCCTCGGTGTAACCCTGAATTTCGTTCTTTTTAATTATGAAGCTTGAAAGCTTGACAAAACCCTAGCTATGAAGAACCCTTGAAATTTCGGTCTAATGAAGAAGATGGGCACATTTTGCCAATTTTTTCCCTTTTTTAATCTTTTAATTACCAAATGACTAAAATACCCTTCATTAAAACTTTACTTATTTTTATCTATGTATGTCCATTTTTGTCCATGAAAACTTAATTGTCTAATTACCATTTACGGACCTCTACTTCAATCATACTCTTCAATTTAATCCTTTAGCATCTAAAACTCATATTTTTTAACTTTTGCAATTAAGCCCTAGTAGGCAAATTAAGCATGCTATCTATAAAATTTTCCATCGATACTCTAAAACATGCATCTAATCACTCGATAAATTATAAAAATTAATAGAAATAAACTTTTCTATCTCAGATTCATGGTTTCGCAACCATTATTCTATTTAGGTCCTATTTTAGGATGTTACATTTCTCCCCCCTTTGGGGATTTTTGTCCTCGAAAATCTTACCTGTGAAAGATTTGGATACTGTTTTCGTATAACCTCTTCAAGCTCCCATGTAGCCTTGTCTACCCCATGCCTATTCCATAATACTTTCACAAGTGCAATACTTTTTTTCCTTAGTTGCTCGACCTTTCGAGCTAAAATCTTTACCGGTTCTTCACCATAAGTCATATCTTGCTGAATCTCAACCACTGTCTGTGAAATCACATGTGAAGGATCAGAACGGTAACGACGTAACATGGACTCATGGAACACATCATGAATCTTCTCTAACTCTGGAGGCAAAGCTAACCGATATGCTAATGATCCAACTCTTTCAATCACCTCAAACGGTCTAATAAAATGTGGACTTAGTTTGCCTTTCTTGCCAAATCTAAAGACTTTCTTCCACGGGGATACTTTCAAGAACACTTTGTCACCAACTTGATACTCAATCTTTTTTCTTTTCAAGTCCGCATAAGGCTTCTGTCTATCTAAAGCTGCTTTCAAGCAATCTCTAATAACTTTCACTTTCTCTTCAGTTTCTTTAACTAAATCAACCCCATAAATCTAATTTTCTTTAAGCTCTATCCAATACAAATGTGTGTGACATATACATCCATACAAAGCTTAATAAAGTGCCATTTTCAAACTCAATTGGTAATTATTATTATAAGCAAACTCTACCGACGGTAAATATTTCTCCCAACTACCTTGAAATTCTAAGACACAACATCTGAGCATATCCTTAAGTATTTGAATAACTCTCTTTGACTGACCATCGGTCTAAGGATGAAAAGCTGTACTAAAACTCAACTTTGTGCCTAAAGCTTCCTGTAACTTCTTCCAAAATCGCGAACTGAATCTCAGTTCACTATCTGAAATAATCGATAATGGTACTCCATGTAGTCTGATTATCTCTGAAATATACAACTCGGCCAACTTGTTAAGTGAATAATCCATACGAACTGGAATAAAATGAGCCGATTTCGTTAGCTTATCAATCACAACCCATACTGCATCTTTCTTTCTCGGTGTCAACGACAATCCTATCACAAAATCCATGGCAACTCAGTCCCATTTCCACTCAGGAACTAACACAGGCTGCAATAAACCTGAAGGTACCTGATGTTTGGCTTTTACCAACAGACAGATCAAGCATCTAGAAACAAACTCTGAGATATCTCTCTTCATTCCTACCCACCAATACATTTTCTTCAAATCATTAGACATCTTTGTACTACTTGGATGAATAAACAAAGAACTGCTATCTGCTTCCTCTAAAATCTTTCAAATAAGCTTATCATTCTTTGGTACACATCCAGTTTCTGAACATTAAACAACTGTCAAAACTGATTTGAAAATCTGACTCTATACCCAACCCACACTGAGCTCTTTTGGCTTGCAACTCACTGTTATCTTTCTAAACTTCACAAATTTCTTCAAAAAACATTGGCTTAGCTCTTAATTCAGCTAAGATAGAACCATCATACGATAAGGTTAAACTAGTGTTCAAAGCTCTTAATGCAAATAAAGATTTTCTACTCAAAGCATCAACAACTACGTTTGCCTTACTCGGGTGATAATCAGTCACTAGTTCATAGTCTTTAATCAACTCTAGCCATTTTCTTTGCCTCAAGTTCAAATCTTTCTGAGTTATCAAGTATTTCAAACTTTTATGATCAGTAAATATTTGGCACTTCTCACCGTACAAGTGATGTCTCCAGATTTTCAATGCAAATACAATGACAGCTAGTTCTAAATCATGTATCGGATAATTTTTCTCATAGGGCTTTAGCTGTCTAGAGGCATAAGAAATTACCTTTCCTTCCTGCATAAGTACACAGCCTAGTCCATTCAAGGACGCATCACTGTAAATCACAAACTTTTTACCCGGTTCTGGTTGTACTAAGATAGGAGCTTCAGTCAACAATGCCTTTAACTTGTCAAAACTCTACTGACACCTTTCAGTCCATTCAAACTTGACATCTTTCTATAACAATCTTATCAGTGGAGTAGCTATCATGGAAAATCCCTCTACAAATCATCTATAATAACCAGCGAGACCAAGAAAACTTCTGTCCTCTAATACATTCCTGGGAGGCTTCCAATCAATAATGACTGAAATCTTGCTCGGATCAACTCTAATACCTTCACCTGAGACTATATGTCCAAGAAAACAAACTTCCAGTAACCAGAACTCAATTTCGCTAAACTTGGAATAAAGTTGATTATCTCCCAACGTCTATAAAAGTGTTCTCAAATGCTCTGAATGCTCAGTCTTATCATGAGAATAAATCAAGATATCATCAATGAACACAGCTACAAATTTATCCAAGTAAGGTCTGAAAATTTGATTCATTAAGTTCATGAAAATGGCAGGAGCATTAGTCAAGCCAAATGGCATCACAAGGAACTCATAATGGCCACACCTAGTCCAGAAAGTAGTCTTCGGAACATCTGAGTCTTTAACTCGCAACTGATAATATCTGGATCTCAAATCTATCTTGGAGAGCACAGTAGCTCCCTTCAATTGATAAAACAAATCTTCAATTCTAGGCAGTGGATACTTGTTCTTAATAGTCACCTTGTTAAGCTGCCGATAATCTATGCACAGAGCACTGGTGCACCCCATGGTGAACAACTAGGTCTTACAAACCCTTTCTCTCTTATTTCCTGCAATTGAACTTTCAATTCTTTCAATTCCATTGGAGCCATTCTATAAGGAGTAATAGAAATGGGTGTTGTACCCGGAACCAATTCAATACAAAACTCAACTTCTCTAATAGGAGGCAAACCTAGCAGTTCTTCTGGAAACACATCACGAAACTCACATACCACAGGCACTGATTCAACTTGCAACTCTGGATCTTTAGTATTCAACACAAAAGAAAGATAAGCTTCATATCCTTTTCTCAAGCATTTCTGAGCAGACATAACAGAAATCATGGCAATTGAACTATCTGACTCATCTGAATTAACCCCAAGAATTTCACCATTTTCGCATTTCAACTCAATGAATTTCTTTCCACCATTCACTATCACGTTATGCGCAGTCAACCAATCCATACCAAGAATCATATCAAACTCATCAAATGGCAATAGCATGAGATCGGTCGAAAACAGTAACCTCTAATCATCAAAGGGCAATTTTTACATACTTTGTCTACTAATACATACTGACCCAATGGATTCGATACTTTAATCACAAATCCTGTAAACTCTATGGACATGTTCATACTAGGCATCAATTTCATGCAAACATAGGAATGGGTCGAACCCGGATCAATCAAAGCAATAACATTAACATCATGAAGAGAAAATGTATTCGTAATTACATCGGGAGAGGATGCCTTTTCACAAGCACGGATAGCATAGGTCCTTGCAGGTGCTCTAACATCTGGTCTCACTACTGAATCTCTAGATACACCTCTACCTGCCCCTAGTCCTAAACTTTTCTGAGGTCTGCCTCTAACAGGGGCATTGCTTGATCTTACACTCGGTATTACTTCTCTTTTAACCATCTCAGGACACTCCCAAATGAAATGATTCGATTCACCACATCGAAAATAACCAGTCTCAGTTGCTCGACATTGACTTATATGATGTCGACAACATTGAGGACACTCGGGTCTATCAGGCTGAATACTGCCAACACTCGCAATTGAACTGGTCTGAGCTTTCTGACCCATAAATCTTCTACCTCTGTTTTGGCTAGAATACCCTGCTGAAAAATTAGATCTCGTAGAAAACGCTCTAGGCCTCTTGTATGTAAACTGAAATGACTTGCTCATCTATCTTTTCTTCGTGTCTTGCATCTCAATTTTAGCTTTACCCTTTCCTTTCAGCAACTCCTCTGCCTTACAAGCTCTTTCAACTAAAATGACGAACTCTTTTATTTCTAAGACACCGACTGACACTCGAATATCATCATTGAGCCCATCTTCAAATCTCTTGCACATAATAGCTTCAGTAGACACACACTCTCGAGCATAATTGCTGAGTCTGACAAATTGATCGTGATTTTTTGTGATAAGTTTTATAATGATTGTCTTTTTATTATCTAGCCTAAGAATAATGAGGTTTGTTTTAATTAACTAATTACTAAGCTAAGAAATCACAGGAAATAGAATTTGGAAATTACTTTTGGAAAAATGATTAATTTAAGACAATACCTAAGGAAAAATCCACCTAGACTTCACTTGTTATTTTGGCTCCAAATCGGGCGATTTATTCATTTAACTTGTTCTATAGAAATCCCTAAGTTATGTTATTATCCCTATTCAAGACTAATAACGTCTAACCCTAGATTGAATAATTGAAATCTTTTTCTAATTAACACCCTAGGGTTGCACTAACTCGATCTATGGATCCCCTTATTAGGTTTCATCCTAATTTGGCAAAATCTTGTCACCCTATCTCTAGGCGTGCAATCAACTCCGCTTAATTATGACAAAGTCACTTTTACACAGGGAATATTCATCCTCCAGCTAAGAGCATTAACTTGAATCGATATCCTGAAATACCAAAACAAGAATTAAGAACACATAATTAAGAACAAGTCAAATATTTATCATACAATTCAGAAAATAATAACAAGATTCGTCTTAGGTTTCATTACCCTTAGGTATTTAGGGGATTTAGTTCATAACTAAATAGGAAAACATCTCAGAAGAATAAAGAATACAAAATATAAAGAAAACCCAAAAATCCTGAAGTGAAATTGAGGAGAGATCTTCAATCTTGATGATGAATCCAGCTTCTGAGATGGATCAATCGGCTTTCTTAGAGTAATTCCTTACTCCCTATTTTTCATTTCCCCTTTTGTCCTCCTCTAGGGTGTTTAAATAGGCTTTAGAATGCCTCAAAGCCCTAAAAATTTCCCTTTTCTGAATAGAACTTAATCAGGGCTCAGCAGGGACACACCCGTGTGACACGCCCGTGTGCGATTACTTCAGGCTGTGGTCGAGGCTAAGAGATCAACACGCCCATGCTGAGGTTGTTTTAGGCCGTGGTCGAGCCTGTAAGAATGTCAAGGGTGTGTTCTGCCCATGTGAGGAAGTCCAGGCCGTGTTGTTTTCCCATGTCAGCCCATTTTCTCTGTTTTTGGCCCGTTTCTTATTTTTTTTGCTCTCCTATACTCACCTAAGTATAAAACATGAAATTAAAGGATTAGTAGCACCAAATCCACCAAATCTAAGGAGAATTCATTCATAAATGTGTTAAGCATGGGATAAAAATATGTATAAATTACGGTTTAACAAATACCCCCACACTTAAGCGTTTGCTTGTCCTCAAGCAAAATCCTCAATTCACAATTAAGATTTCCTTTTTCTCAACTTATAATTCCTATCAATAATATCTCAAACTAATCCATAAGTAATCATACATTGAGGATTCAACTAGAAGAACATTAAAGTTTCAAACATTCCAAGTTGAGCATTTAATCATGAAAAATATAGGTATCTCCCATTATCTACGTAGTTACCATCGATTCAAAATCTCACAGAGTTTAACACCCTCAGTAAAGATTCACTCAAATCACTCGAAGTGTCTAGGGACAATGAAATTAGCACTCATTAGTCAATATGAAAAGTTATTACCATAGGCTTGCATGAAAATCAAATCTCCACCACTATAAATTGAGATGATACATCAATCAAAAGGTCTTTAGAGGGTTGTAACGAGGCTTGGTTTTAGGTGTGGTCATAAGTTGAAAAAAATGGTTAGAATCGAGATTAACTGAAAAATTACTTAACTAGAAAAAATATTTAATCATCAATTGTGTACAACAGAGCTTCTTCTCTGAATATGAAATTTAAATACCTAAGCTCAAAAATAAAAGATTGCTACTACTAATATGTATACACAATTTTTTTAAGAACAAGTCAAATAACATAGACTAAATACTAAGAACAAGACATAGCTAAGCATTTATTCAAATCAAATCTTGACAAAAATAGGGATCAAATTAATTAAGGGGATTTCAACAATAATGGGTTAAGGGTTAATTAAGGGTAATACAAGGAATGGCTTGTTAAGCTCAAAGGGGTTTACTAAGAGTTAATCATGGAGGTAGGCTTTTCATGGCATGAGTGGGTTAATCCTAAGTGCCTCTATCATCTTGACATATCAAATCAAATGGTGTGGTCTTGACATGCATAATCAAGCAAGTTCTAGAATAACAATTCGATATTGACACACCCAAAGCAATAATAAAAAGTGAGCATGAAAGAATTAATAAATGCTTTTGAAGGCTCAAGATCTCACCAAAAATTATGGCTTTTTGATGTTTACACTTGTAGATTTCAATTCACGATAATACCTAAACTTGGGGAAACAACCTAAAATTTTAAATTCTTAAAAATCAACTTATCATGCTTAATTCTCTAATGTCTTAAAGTCTAAATAATCAATGCATGACTGCCTATGTTTTAATTCAATATATATCAATAAAATTCATAATTTAATAAAAATTCATCCTAAAAATGATATGATAAATTTGCAAGAGAACAAGGCAATATTCAGGGATTTTTTTGATAATGAAATGAATACCCCCCCACACTTAAGATGTACATTGCCCTCAATGTACAAAGATGAAGTTAGTGGCAATTATAGATATAATATCATAAGATAGGGAGAGAAATGAAACTTTCTGAGTGTTAAATGAATGAACTCCCTAGTTTGGAGTTATGTAGAGTAGAGGAGGATACTCCGGTGGTGGTAGAGGTTGGGTTCCACAAGTGCTGCGCCAAAAGAATATTATATCTTGTGATCGAGCAAGGCATAGCAGTCGTAGAGAACCTTTTCCAATGAAGTTTGAAGTTCCTAAATGATTGTGAGCTATGTAGCTCTTTATAACTGTGATAAAATCAGGAACTTTTTAGGAGATATAAAGAAGAAAAATTACTCATAAAGAATTAACCGAGATTAAAATTTGTTTACAAAACCTAAATATAAAGTAGTAGCGAAAATGAAATAATATTAAAAGTTAAAAGTGAAATTAATAAAAACATAAAATAAAAATAAAGATAAAGATAAAAATAAAAATAAAAATAAAGATAAGATAAAATTAAATATCATCATCGCCGGATGGTTCGCGAGGTGGTGGTGGCGATAAGATGTGGAAGTGCTAACAAATCTGCTGTAGAGTAGCATCAATGTTATCAAATTGTTGAAAACACTGCTGCTCGAATCGAGTGAGGCACTCAGAGATGTCAGCATATGAAGTCGCTGCATGAACTGGACGATGGGAGTGTGGTGGTTGAGATGGTGGGTCCTCGTGCTGTGGAGGGACATCATCAGTAATGTCCTCAGGAGCCTCCTCCTTGGTTGATTGAGCGAGACGATATTGAGGAGGGTAGGTTCCTTGGTGCTTTTCGATCATCCTCATGCTTAGCATGCTCGAGATGCCTTGTGGAGACATCTGGCTAAAAAGGGTCAAAGATGATTCTTGCGCCGTGGTATCGAGGAGCCCGAAGTGCCGCGTTAGTCGAGTCATGTAGAGGCCAATGGAGATGACCCCCTTCCGATGTCACTCCGTCTGATGGTGAATGGCAAGGGCGATGAAATAGGTGAGGTCAAAAACGTGTCTGTACGACATACACCATAAGAAATAGATGTCGTGGGTGTTGACGACGCCGGTACTCTCTCACCTCCCTGTCAGAGTGTGAGCTAAGATAGAATGTAAGTACCTCAGGGATGGAGGGAGAGCTGATGCCTTGGAGCGACTGGAGTCGTAGGTGGCTGAGCAAGGGATGAGGGCATTCCAGCACTTCGAGGGGGAATAATGGATGTGGCGATTGAGGGTACCAAGGTCATTCTCCTCTGTGTAAAAGCCCAGTGCTGAACCAAACTCTGGAACGCTCAACTGGTAGACAAGACCACCAAGGCAAAATTGAACCGTGCCGGGATCATCATAGTTGGTCATTACGGTCTGAAGATGGAATGTTGAGCATAGTTTCATCATGAGCTTGAGATACATTGGCTCGACGATCTTAAAGAAGAGGTTTCATGGGTTGGTGGTGAAAAGGGCCCAAATCGCATCAACCGATTAGACTTGTTCTACTATAGCCCAGTCGATGCAGCGGCCCGCAATTAAAGGTCAGGCTCAGAGTATTTGGAAAAGTTTTTCTTGGGGCCCAATGGGGAACTGCAGGAAAGGATGACGAATTTTCGCGGAAGGACCCAGGGAAGATGACGCTCCCTTCCTTTTCTTCGAAGCGAGGACGACGGCTTTCTTTCCTCGTGAAGATGACATGGTATACCTTCAATCAAAACCATTATTTCATCTTGATGATTGGACTAGGTAAAATGTAAACAATTTCAAAAAGAGAAAAGTCATAAATTAGGACTAATACTTTCAGCCACAACTACCAAAACAATTAATTTTATGACATACTTTTTGTGGCATTGGCATGGTAGTAGCATGAATAAAAAATGGCAAAGAACTCTATGGAAACGTAAAAAGCATGAATGAATTACAATGCATGGGTTAAAATGGCAAAGAACAATGAGTAAGTGAGAACTACGAATTTTAACTTAGAATAGGTAAACGGAGCTTGAGAAATCATGGAATAAGTGAAAACTTCAACATGAAATAAATGATAACTACCCTAGACATGGGATTTGAGTGATAGAAAAATAAAAATAATATGAACAATGTAGTTTCTTATGATAAATAACATTAGGAATAAGTAAAATAAAAGGGAAAAGAGTAAACAAACGCTAAAAAGAGGAGAATAGGCATCAAAAATAAAGTTGGAAGTGGCGCACGGGCATGGCAGGGAGGCCGTGTGGACTTGCAGCGGCTAGGGTTAGGGATTTTGGGTGAAGAAGACAATGAATAGTGCAGGGTATTTATAGATTTTGGAGCACACGGCTAGGGGACAAGCCCGTCTGCCCCAATTTTAGCCTGTGTGTTTCGCGTTTTTCCTATTTTGGTGCGTCTGAAATTTGACCCACGCCCGTGTATCTTGGGTGTGTTGGTGCACACGACCGTGTCTGGCTTCGTTCGCTTCTCCCACGCCCGTGTATGTATGCCCACAGCCTTGTTAATTCAACAGGTTCGACCACGGGTGCTAGACACGGGCGTGTCGCACACCTGTGCTATTTTGGCAGGATCGACCATGGTTTCATGACACGGGCGTGTCTCATGCCCGTGTTAGTTGGGCAGGATCGCCCACGGCCATGCCGCACGACTATGGCGATTTATCGTAGCCGTGTTGGGAAAAATCTTTGCCCTGTTTCCACACGGTCCTAAGCACGCCCGTGTGCTTAGCTGTGTGAGTGTGGTAACCTGTATTCAAGAGCTTTGTTAGAAAGTTAAGTGTTAAACACTAGAATTTAAAGGATTTAATACTGTTAGTACTCGGGTTGCCTCCCGAGAAGCGCTTATTTATAGTCTAAGCTCGACTTACCTCTTTATTGAATGGTCATCATGTTTCGAGGAGTATATACTTCTCATTCCTGCTATCAATCTCATCAAAATAAGGTTTTAGGCGGGTATTGTTTACCTTAAAAGTGCCGAACTTAGGATGACTTACCTCGAGTGTGTCGAATGGGAAAATGCTAAGTATCGTAAGAGGGATTTCTTCATTCGGTTTGGCAGTGATAATGTGAGGATCTGCGGCATCTAATAAAACTTTATCTCCAACCTTAAGTTGATTTGGTGAGGTATTGCGTAGTTTTGGTTTATCGTATGTTCTCAGTTTATGTGTCCGCCATTCATCTAGCTCCTCGATTTGTAGCCTTCGTTCTTCATGAATAGGTCCTCTATTGTTGCTTGAGCATGGCTTATGTACGTCCTTCAAACTCATTTCCTGTAAAGTAGGTTACACCATTTTGTCAGATTTAGTAGAATGGTTTATACAATCACCTTCAATTTTTGATGTGTTACCAGAATTGCGAGCTTGAAGGGTGATTGTTTCGTCTCCTACATGAAGTGTAAGTTCACCTGTGCCAACATCAATAACCGTTCTAGCAGTTGCTAAAAAGGGCCTTCCTAAAATCAAAGGAGTGTTGTTATCCTCCTCTATGTCTAGAATAACGAAGTCAACAGAAATATAAATTTATCAATTTTAACTAGCACATCTTCAATAATACCCCTAGGAAATCTTATAGTTTTATCTGCTAACTGAATGCTCATCCTAGTCTATTTGGGTTTCCCAAGACCTAGTTGCTTAAACATTTTGTAAGGCATGCCGTTAATGCTAGCCCTTAAATCAGCTAATGCATTATTAACATCTAAACTACCAATTAAGCAAGGACTTGTAAAACTCCCTGGATCTTTTAATTTGTTAGGTAGCTTATTCTGTAGAATAGCTGAGCAAACTACGTTTAGCTCCACATGTGATGCCTCATCCAACTTCCGCTTATTTGCTAAAAGCTTCTTTAAAAATGTCATTGCGTTTGGCATCTGCGATAGAGATTCAATAAATGGTAAGTTAATATGTAATTTTTTTAAGAGTTTAAGGAATTTACCAAATTGTTCATCTGAGCGGTCTTTCCTTGTCACTTTGGGATATGGCACGCGAGGTTTATATTCTACACTTACCATTTTGCTTTCATTGTGACCTATCTCACCTTTACCTTTGCTCACCACAGTTTCTTGCCTCGGTTCTGGCTCGGGCTCAACGAATCTTTCTTCACCTTGAACATTAATCACGTTGAGTTGTTCCCTCGAGTTAGGTTCAGTGTTACTTGGTAAGCTACCTTGTGGTCGTTCAAAAATTAGTTTGGACAACTGGCCTATCTAAGTTTCGAGCCCTTGGATCGACGCTTGTTGATTTTTAAGTACCGTCTCGGTATTCTGGAAGCAAGTTTCTGACACTGCGATAAATTTTGATAGCATCTCTTCAAGGTTCGGTTTCTTTTCCTGTTGATAAGGTGGTTGTTGAAAGCCTAAGGGTGGTGGTGGTCTCTGATTTCCTTGACCTCCCTACGAGAAGTTTGGGTGATTCCTCCAACCTGCGTTATAAGTATTGCTATAAGGATTATTTTGAGATCGAGGATTATTACCCATGTAATTTAATTGCCCATTCTCCATGTTGTGGCCATAGGGTTGATACTCTGAATTGCTTGATCCACCTCCACTTGCTTCACATTGCATTTTTGGATAAACCTGCGTAGAACCAAGTAAGCCATCAATCTTTTTTATTTAGAAGTTCCACCTAATTTGACAGCATAGTAATTGAATCAATGTTATAAACACCTGCTATTTTGGTTGGCTTAGTCCTCATAACTTGCCACTGATAGTTATTCAGTGACATCTCCTCAATAAATTTGAAAGCCTCTTCAGGTGTTTTGTTGTTGATGGTTCCACCAGCGGCTGTATCAATCATCTGTCTTGTTGAGGGATTCACACCATTATAGAACGTTTGAACTTGCAGCCATAGAGGTAACCCATGCATCGTAAAGTGTTTCTAAATCCATCCGCACAAAAGAAGAGATATCATTTCGTAATTTAGCCGTTTTAGCTGGTGGGAAATATTTTAATAAAAACTTTTTGGTCATTTGTTCCCAAGTAGTAATTGACCCTCATGGTAACGAGTTAAACCACTGTTTAGCTTTGTTCCTTAATGAAAAAGGGAATAATCGAAGATGAATGACATCATCAGAAATGCCATTAATTTTAAAAGTGTCAGAGAATTTCAGAAAATTTGCCAAGTGTTGGGATCCTCATCCTTCAAACCATCAAACTGAACAAATTGCTGTATCATTTGAATCATGTTAGGTTTCAGTTTAAAATTATTTGCAGCAATGGCAGGCCTAACTATACTTGACTCAGTTTCTGTTAAATTAGGTTTAGCATAATCATACATAATACGAGGAACAGGATTCTGATTTGCTAGATCAGCGGGTATCGCAGGAGGTAGCTGATTTTCCTAGTTTTCAGCCATCTCCTCGGTTGTAGTTGAGATATCGTCTTCTTGCTCTTCCTTTGTGTATTTTAGGCTTCGCCTTATTTCTCGTCGGTTTCTACGAGTGGTGCAATCGATTTCTTCGTCAAAAAGTAATGGTCCTGACGGGTTTCTTCTAGTCATAAACTGTAAGAACCTGCTAGAAGAAAGAAAAAGAAAATTTAGTAAATAAAAATAAAAAATTAAATTGCAGTAAAAGTAAATGGCTAAAGTAATAAAAATTGAGTGTTCCTAATATTTTAGATCCCTGGCAATGGTGCCAAAAACATGATCGTGATTTTTCGTGATAAGTTTGTTAAATTTGTAATTAATCATTCTTGAAACTAACTATTATCACGATGTAGGCAAGTGTACCTATCGAATAGTAGTATAGCTTTAGCAAGACCGGATTGTCAAACCCAAAGGAACTAAAAGTACTAGCAATGACTGTCTTTTTATTATCTAGCCTAAGAATAATGAGGTTTGTTTTAATTAACTAATTACTAAGCTAAGAAATCACAAAAAATAGAATTGAGCAATTACTTTTGGAAAACCGATTGATTTAAGACAATACCTAAGGAAAAATCCACCTAGACTTCACTTGTTATTTTGGCTCTGAATCGGACGATTTATTCATTTAACTTGTTTCGTAGAAATCCCTAAGTTATGTTATTATCCCTATTCAAGACTAATAACGTCTAACCCTAGATTGAATAATTGAAATCTCTTTCTAATTAACACCCTAGGGTTGCACTAACTCGATCTACGGATCCCCTTATTAGGTTTCACCCTAATCCGGCAAAATCTTGTCACCTTATCTCTAGGCGCGCAATCAACTCCGCTTAATTATGACAAAGTCACTCTTAGACAGGGACTATTCGTCCTCCAACTAAGAGCATTAGCTTGAATAAATATCTTGAAATACCAAAACAAGAATTAAGAACACATAATTAAGAACAAGTGAAATATTTATCATACAATTCAGAAAATAATAACAAGATTCGTCTTAGGTTTCATTCCTCTAAGGTATTTAGGGGATTTAGTTCATAACTAAATAGGAAAACATCTCAGAAGAATAAAGAAAACAAAACATAAAGAAAACCCAAAACTCTTGAAGTGAAATTGAGGAGAGATCTTCAGTCTTGATGATGAATCCCGCTTCTGAGATGGATCAATCGGCTTTCTTGGAGTAATTCTTTACTCCCTATTTTTTGTCTCCCATTTTGTCCTCCTCTAGGGTGTTTAAATAGGCTTTAGAATGCCTCAAAGCCCTAAAAATCACCCTTTTCTGAATAGAACTTAACTAGGGCTCGGCAGGGACACGCCCTTGTGACATGCCCGTGTACGATTACTTCTGTAACGCCCCACGCCCGAGGCCGACGCCGGAATCGAGCTTGAGGTGTTACCGAACATAATTTATCAATTTAAGTACTTCGAATCATTTGTTTCTACATTCACAGCTTTTTAGCAATCTGCGTCACAGTTACAAGAAAAATCATATCTTGAGTTACAAAACTCAAAATCAAGATCTGTAAATTTTTCCTAAATTTAGACTCATATATCTATTTACTAATTTTTTTTCTAGAATTTTTGGTTGGACCAATTAGTACATTTTATTAGTTAAAGTCTCCCCTGTTTTAGGGTTCGACTGCTCTGACCTCTATGTATTACGAATCAGATATCTCTCTGTACAGAATTTAAATGTCTATGATGTTTATTTATATTAAAACTAGACTCAATAAGGAATCTGTACATGTAAAGAACAACTTATAATTATTTTTGTAAAATTTATTATAAATTTTTAAAGTCAGAAAAGGGGATCCAGAAATCATTCTGGCCCTGTTTCACAAAAGTTTAAATATCTCATAAAATATATTTTATATGCCTATTTTGTTCAATCTACATGAAAATAGACTCATTAATATTCAATTTCATAACTTACTCATCATTTAGTTCCACTTATACTATTTTTAGTGATTTTTGAAATTCATGTCATTGCTGCAGCAATATTCTATTTTAAGGCAAGTTTCATCTTTCCATGAATTTTTTTATGAACTAGATAACCTATTAAACTTCCATGATATCAAACATGATCTAATTAGCCATCACCATGACTTATCAATATCAAACATTTTCTCAACCAAACATGATCATATCATAAAATTATTTACACAAAATAGGTACATTGCTATACATGCCATACTTAAGTTTTACAAGTCATTTACCAATAGAAATCCTTCGGATAGTGTGATCGAAACTTCGACCTGTCCTGATTCTCGAGTTGACTTGTTCAAAACTACGATGAATGAAAAGGAGGGAGTAAGCATAAATGCTTAGTAAGTTCATATGCAAATAACAAGTAACATAACAATACAATTATACCAAACAACCTTAGCATGGCATCACCAAAATATATATCACATTTCTAAACATCATTCATCATCTTACCACTTTATCGTTGTTGTATCTATTTTCAACCCGAGGGTTAAGTACATACCTGTCCAAAGTGCCCATTTCACAACACTTACCAAAACGTCACTTGCATCTTAAGTGTTCTTCCATTTCATAGAAATTTTCACCCGTTGAACACATCGGAATATAACTCGGATACACGGATAATTTGCACATAAATGCCACATATGTAATCAACCAATCATGTAACCCGCCCATAAGTGAACTCGGACTCAACTCAACGAGTTCGGATGCCTAGTTACATCTCACGAACTCGAACTCAACTCAACGAGTTTGAATATTCGCATCCATAAGTGAAAACGGACTCAACTCAACGAGTTCGGATGCCAAATATCCTAGTGACATGTCACTTGTATCCTAATCTATTCCTAAGGTTCAAACGGGCTTTTTCCCTCGATCTGACATTAGCCGTCTTCCACGGAATATCAGAATCGATACTCGGTAGCAATTCATATTTATCAAGTAGTAAACATAATTTGCATATTACTCAATATTAAGCACAAAGCATAATATTTCACGATAAAAATCAGCGTATCATATAATTAACATCAATAACTTAAAAATAACAATTATGCTACATTATTTACACATGAACTTACCTTGGTACCAAAATATAAAGATTTTGCAATTTAGTCCATAATCTTTTCATTTCCTCGATCGCGACTTGATTCCCGTTTCTTTTGATCTATAATACCAAATTAATCTTATTTAATACATACATTCATCAAAACAGCATTTAATAAGAACTTTGAAAAATTACACTTTTGCCCCTAAACTTTTGCATAATTACACTTTTACCCCTAGGCTCGGGAATTAAACTTTATCCCTGATTCTTATGTTTTATGACATGCTGATCATTTTTCCCTTCTATGACAATATCAAATTCACACTCTAACATGTACTTATGACTATTAGGTATTTTTACTGATTAAGCCCTTTTACTCGTTTTCACTCAAAACCGAGTAGCACAAGTTGTCTAACATAATTTAAAACCTCATATTCTATCATAAAACATCAAAATACACAAATTTCACCTATGGGTATTTTTCCAAATATAAACCCTAGGTTGAATTATTGCTAGCATAAGCTTAATCGAGCTACCGGGATTCCAAAAACGTAAAGAACATTAAAAACGGGGCTTAGAATCACTTACTATGGAGCTTGGAAGCTTGAAACAAACCCTAGCTATGGAGAATCCTTGAAATTTCGGCCTAATAAAGAAGATGGACAAAATTTGGCTTTTAATTTTGTTTTTAATTCATTTTAATAACTAAATAACAAAAATGCCCTTACTACTAAACTTTCAAAAATTCCTTCCATGTCCTAATTTTGTCCATGAACTTAAAATTGGTCAAATTGCTATTTAAGACCTCCTAATTAATATTTCAATGCAATTTCATACTAAAAAAATTCTAGAATGCAAATTTTGCAACTTATTCGATTTAGTCCCTACTTTCAATTTAAACACTTTAGGCATAGAATTTCATCACGAAATTTTCACACAATCATGCAATCATATCATAATCATCAAAATAATTATAAAATAATTATTTCTATCTCGGATTTGTGGTCACAAAACCACTATTCCGATTAAGCCCTAATTCAAGATATTACAACTTCAGGCCGTGGTCGAGGCTGAGAGATCAACACGCCCGTGCTAAGGTTGTTTTAGGCCGTGGTCGAGCCTGTTAGAATGGCACAGGCTTGTGTTCTGCCCGTGTGAGGAAGTCTAGGCCGTGTTGTTTTCCCACGTCGGCCCATTTTCTCTATTTTTGGCCCGTTTCTTATTTTTTTCACTCTCCTATGCTCACCTAAGTATAAAACATGAAATTAAAGATTAGGAGCACCGAATTCACCAAATCTAAGGAGAATTCATTCATAAATGTGTTAAGCATGGGATAAAAATATGTATAAATTACGGTTTATCACAAATTCATGTTCATATTCAGTCACTATCATCTTACCCTGCTTTAGTTCAAGGAATTCTTTTCTTTTCTGATCGATGAACCTCTGACTAATGTATTTCTTACGGAACTCCTCCTGAAAGAAATCCCAAGTAACCCTCTGTTTCAGTACTAATGACACAAGTGTCTTCCACCAATGGTAGGCAAAGTCTCGTAAAAGTGATACAACACACTTCATGCACTCTTCAGATGTGAAGGATAACTCATCAAAGACCCTGATAGTATTCTCGAGCCAAAACTCAGCTTTCTCTGCATCGTCATCTTTAGTAGCTCGAAACTCTTCGGCCCCTTATTTTCTAATTTTGTCAACTGGTGGCTTCTCTTTTCTAACTGTATCTATAACTGGGGATTCTACATGGGTAGTCTGAGGATCATGAGGGGGTGGAGGTCTAACGGCCGGATTCGTATGAATGAACTCAGCAAACCATTCATTCATAGCTTGGAAGAAGGCTTCTCGAGCCCCTCCTCCCTGACTAACTGTAATGGGCCTTTCACTACTATCTGGTGGCACTATTCCTTCTGTGGAAGTGGGCACGTTACTTTCTACATCATCTGCACCAACTCTTCAGAATCCATAACTATAAAAGAAAAATATTTTAAAATCGTCAGGAGTCGTCACACTATCAAAATATAAGTATGGCATGTATAGCTAAACTCTTACTTATACTGAATATTATGAGAACCGACTAAAATCTTACTCTGATACCAATAAATGTAACACCCCTTACCCGAGACCGTCGCCAAAGTCGAGCACGAGACATTACCAGACTTACCTTACTTGTTCGGGGCATAAAAAAATTTACTTTTAAAAAATAATAATTCACTCACATTCATCCAATAAATCCCTAAAAAGGGCCCTTGAGGCCCTAAAACGTGCAATTGGAACGGTTCAGGACCAAACTGGGAACATTAAAAATTTTCCGATTACTTACACAAATCAAAACAATTTATTTCACTATTCATAATAAAACTGTCCATCTGCGTAACAGTCACTAAATTAATTATAAATCGAGTTACGAAACTCAAAATTTAAATCTATAAATTTTCCATAAAACTAGACTCACATATCCTCTTACCATAATTTTTTTTAGAATTTTTGGTTTGGCCAATTAGTACAGTTTATTCATTAAAGGTTCCCCTATTTCGTAGTTCAGCAGACCTGACGTCTCTTCACTAAAAATTAATTATCTCATTATAAAAAAAATCGGATAATGTTTCCATTTATTTCTAATGAAAATAAACTCACTAAGGAATCTAAAAATATAAACTTTAACTTATAATTATTTTTGTACAATTTCTAGTGATTTTCCAAAGTTGGAATAGGATATCACGAAGTCACTCTGAACCAGTCTTATAGAAATTTAAATATCTCAGAATATAGACTTCCTTTGCTTACTCTGTTTCTTTCCTATAAAAATAGAATCAATAAGCTTTAATTATATTCACCATTTAATTCCATTTCTACAATTTTTAAAGATTTTTCAAAACCACATCACTGCTGTTGTTTCCTAACTATTCCATGGCCAACTCTTACTTTTTCATAGTTTCTTTGCATCAAACCTCATTTAGACATACATAATACCAAAACATGTTCTTAATTAGCTAGATCATAAGCTAATCATTACCAAGTATTCACATGTAATTCTTTAATCATATCATAAGGACATACACACAAAATAGCCAAGTCCCTATACATGCCATAACTTAAAATATTTCTAGTCACAAAATACTGAGATAACTCGTTGATAGTGTGAGGCAATCTCCGACGTCCTTACAATTTTCTGAGTTGGCTTTGCGATACTATAAAAAAAGAGAGAAAAGAAAGGGAGTAAGCATAAAACTTAGTAAGTTTGCATGTAAATAAATAATAACATTCTAAATGAATTATCAAGATAACCCGAACCTTTCGAACATGGACTTATCTTACCTTCCCTTTGGTACACTCTTTGAATTTTTCGTTGAACCATTTGGAATACTAAGGATACACGGGTACCTTTCCTTTTTAAACTTACCATTTCCATGTCTTGACATGTTCTATGTGGTATCCTTGCCTTATGAACTCACCATTGCCATGTCTTGACATGGTCTTACATGGGATCTTTGCCTTATAGTAGTTTATCAATGCCATGTCTTGACATGGTCTTACATGATTTCCTTTCCTTGTAAAACTTACTAATGCCATGCCTTGGCATGGTCTTACTTGGTATCCTTAAACCCTAATGTCATGGCATTTTTATCCTACACATTCCTAAGGTTCAACCGAAACTTTTAAGTATCATTTCTCTATCAATTCTTACTTGAATCATCAAGGAATAAATTTACAAAATAAATATATAGATGCTGAAAAATAACATCATATATACAAAATATGATCCAATATTTTGATTTAGTCCTCAACCTTTTTCTTTCCTAGGTCTAACCCTGAATTTTGTTCTTCTTGATTATGAAGCTTGAAAGCTTGACAAAACTCTAGCTATGAAGAAACCTTGAAATTTAGGCCTAATGAAGAAGATGAGCACATTTTGCCATCTTTTTCCCTTTTTTAATCTTTTAATTACCAAATGAATAAAATACCCTTCATTAAAAATTTAGTTATTTTTATCTATGTATGTCCATTTTTGTCCATGAAAACCTAATGGTCTAATTACCATTTAAGGACCTCTACTTCAATTATACTCTTCAATTTAATCCTTTAGCATCTAAAACTCATATTTATCAACTTTTGCAATTAAGCCCTAGTAGGCAAATTAAGCATGCTATCTATAAAATTTTCCATCGATACTCTAACACATGCATCTAATCACTCGGTAAATTATAAAAATTAATCAGAATAAACGTTTCTATCTCGGATTCACGGTTTCGCAACCACTGTTCCATTTAGGCGCTATTTTGGGATGTTGCACCATATTCCGTCAATTCTTATTCAATGGTACCCATTAGGGCACATAATCGTGGAACACACTCTTAAGCCACATATCATATAACAGGATTATCAGTCCAAGCTAAATCCTTTATATAACATATCCTCAAAGAGTTCAATTAGGGTTACTAGTCTAAGCTAAACCCTAATAATAACGTATACCCGAGAGGTATTATATCAGGATTACCCGTCTGGGCTAAATCCTTTCTATAACAAGGTCAATAGGATTACTCGTCCGAGCTAAATACCATCTGCAACAAATGCAGGACCTTATTCATTTCGGGAAAATGCATATATTCATCAGAATTCCATATTCAATAGGGACTTAACCCCTTTTTCACCATATCAAGCACATATTAATTCTCTCATTATAGCATTCAAGTAATGTACATCAATATAAGTCACATTCCATACAATACAACATTCAATTAAACATATTACATTCCCGTTTAAGTTACACGAACTTACCTTGGCACTTGTTCATGTTAGAAATCTACTAATTCGAAACCTTTTCTTTTCCTCGATCTAACCTTGAATTAGTGTTGTTCAGGTCTATATAAATGAATGTAATCATCAATTTTACACATTTCATATTTAAATGGACTCAATTTATATCCTAGGCAAAATTACCATTTTGCCCCTAACTTTTCCATAAATTTTGATTTTGTCCCTAGGCTCGGAAAATGAAACTTGTGCAATTTACTCCCTATTCCAAGCCTAACCAAAATCCTATTACAAATTTTACAGCACATATATTCATAAAATTTTAGAATTTTTCATCAAATTTCACAAGTTTACATTTTAGTCCTTAAATCATATTTCCATCAAAAATCACTTTGTAAAAGTTGTTTATCTATCAACAACCTTTCATTTTCTACCATAAATTTCTAATTTTCGACATATACATCCTTGACCCATTTTTCATACTTTGATAACTTTTCAAATTAATCCCTCAAATAGAGAGATTAAGCTATCCCTGTTTCAAAAATATCAAAATTACTAAAAAGGGATAAGAAAACTTACCCAATTAGGCCTTGAAAGTTTCCCCTCTCTCTCCTAGGGTTTCCATAGAATTATAGGTTGAAGATGATAAAAATAAGATGATATTTTCTTTTTATCTTTTAATTAATTAAGTATTTTGTAATTTCTAATTTAGTCCTTACCCTTTTTCTATATTTCCATGTATGAGTCATAAAAAAAATCTACATACTTCTTTAATGGTCTAATTACCATATAAGGACCTCTAGATTTGAATTCCATAGCTATTTAATCATTATATCTACTAGAATTCAACTTTCACATTTTATGCGATTTAGTCCTTCTCGTAATTAAACACTTAACCAATAAAATTTTTGTATTAACATTTTCATACGACATGCCTATTATAATACGAACCATATAATGAAATAAAAATAAACCTTATTTTTGGATCGAATTTGTGGTCCCGAAACTACTATTCCGATTTCACTGAAAAATGGATTGTTCCAGTTATAATATTCCACCAATGATAAGCTGTGTCATTCAACAATGATACAACACATTTTAGGCACTCAGCTGGTGTGCATGATTACTCATCTAAAACCTTGATGGTATTCTCCAACCAAAACTCAGCTCTCTCTAGATCATCATTGACAGTAGCCCTAAATTCCTTAGCCCCATACTTATGAATTTTATCCAGTGGAAGCTTATCGATTCTAACATGTTCAGCACCCTGTGGCATCTCTAGAATCGGTTGAGGAGCAGGTGGGGGAGGGTGTTGTACAGTAGGATTTGTTCTCAAATATTCAGTGAACCACTCATTCATCATTTGAAAGAAGGCTTCTTTTGTCTCCTCACCTCTGCCCTTAGATACAGGCCTTCTACTACTACTAGATACAGCTCATTGAATGGAAGCTTGAGTAGTGCTCTCAGCCTCCTTAGATTCAGCTCTAGCTTGGTTGGATGACATTACTATATGAAAAACACATTTAAAAATGGTCAGGAGATATCATACTATCATAAATTATATAATGGCATGTATAGCTAAACTCATACTTGCTACATTAGTTCAAGAATTGACTAAACCGTACCTTTGATACCAATAAATGTAACACCCCTAACCCATATCTGTCGCCAAAATAGGGTTACAGAGCATTACCAAAGTTTACAGAATAATTTCATGTAATTCATATCATTTACTCTTTATATCCGAAACTAATCATATTGTCTCTTGAATGGACCATCGAGGCCCAATTTAAACATTAGAATCATGTCGGGACTAAATCGAAATCTCAGAGAATTTCTTGTAAAATTTAAAAATTTTTCTTTAATACAGAGGTCACACGCTCGTGTGAATAGGTCGTGTGGCTCATACGGCCAAATGACATGCCTATGTCTCAGGCTGTGTGGGCATTCGATGTAAGGCACACGGTCGTGTCCCAACCCGTGTCCTTACCCATGTAACTCTCTGACTTCTGTCACATGACCAGCCAAACGCTCGTGTGCTAGGCCGTGTGGTCAATTTAATTTTTGAAAATTAAGTGCAAGATTCACACGGCCAAGACACACACCCGTGTTTTAGGCCGGTTATTACACACGGTTGAGACACATGCCCGTGTCTCTGCCAGTGTGCCCAATTCTGAGCATTCTGTTTCTAAATTTTAAGATGCAGGGAACACACGGCCAAACCACATGCTCATGTACCAAGCGGTGTGTCACACACGCTCAAGACACAAGCCCGTGTGTCTACCTGTGTGGACAAAAATAAGGCCATTTCCTAGCCTTATTTCTCACCCAAATTTCCCATTAACCTACAACAACACTTATACACATTCACCAACCAATTCAAGCCATTATAATCAAGCCTAATATTAGTATTGTATAAGATATATTAACATGTATATTCAATTGATTAAGCTTACCAAATTTTTGTTTATGTTCTTAAGTAAATTTTTATCATATATACTAACTCAAATTCATTTACCACTTGATTTATATATCATCTACTACTTAACCATTTTAAAACACATCAAACATGTTATGGCCTTATAATTATATACCAAAACATATCATTCTAGCCATTCCAATGGCTAGATTACAACAACCATTTACATGCCAACATTGGCAAAGTTAGCCTATACATGCCATTATACCAATATGAGTTTATTATATATACCAAGACGAGCTAGTAGATAGTGTGATGATGCTCTGACTGATCTCCAACCTTTTTGAGCTTCCGAGCACTATAAAACAGAGAAAATAAAACCTAGTAAGCGTTTAATGCTTAGTAAGTTTGTATAACAGGAAGTAAACTTACCAATCATATTCATGTAAATAAACATAACAATATCATGCTTTCCAAAAAAATAGCAAATTTGCCTAATCACATACACTCAAATAAGAAAGTTAGTCACATAACTCACATGTACATCAAGTACGCATGGATGAGCTCATCTTGCTATAAACCTTCAGGTATTTCAGAAGAATTCGAGATATAGTTCTCTTAGTCTCATAATTTCTCATGTCAGGAATTTATTCTGTTAAATTATTAAAATATTGATGGATATTTAGGTAGTACACTCAAGGTGTACAAAGTTGTAAACCGTCAAATCATAATCAGGAATACCCATTAGGGCACTTAATCAGGGAGTACACTCTCGAGCCACATATCTGGATGCTCAGATGAGCCATGTAATAGGACACTTATCCGGGCTAAACATGAAACTCATAAAAGTTTTACTCAGGGAGCTCATAGAGCTTATTAGGTAACTCCAAAGAGTTATTATCAGGGAGCACCGAATAAGGTAATAGAGAGTTCAAGCGAGCCATGTCAGGAAGCCCATAAGAGCCTATATCAGGACGCTCATATAGAGCTTCGTTTATGTTCGCATTATATGCTAAATCACAACCGACCGAATCATGTAACAGGACGTTCACACAGAGCTGCGGTAGTGAGCAACACATGCATAATCACTACCGATCAGGATGCTCGCAAGAACTATTCAACAGGATACTCGAGAGTGCTAAAACAAGATTGTTCATCCAAGCTATATTATGTCCGCAACATATGCAGGACCATATTCATTACGGGAAATCACATATATCCGTCGAATTTCATTATTCAAACGGAACTTAACATTTTCCAAACTTGATTGAATATGTGATTATTTCATTTATTTATAACATTTATATAATTCATACAATCACATAACGCATTCATTTCAAGCATGAAAATAAATACAATTTGGTTACACGAACTTAATTTGACACTTGTTTGTGTATGAAAATCTACTAATCCGAAACTTTTTCTTTTCCTCGATTTAGCTTCGAAATTTAGTTATTTGGATCTATATAAATGAATTTAATCATCAATTTATCACATTTCTTATTCAATTGGATTCAATTTACATCCTAGGCAAAATTATCATTTTGCCCCTATACTTTTCATAAATGACAATTTCATCCCAAGGCTCGGAAAATGAAATTCATGCAATTTAATCCTTATTACAAGCCTAACCAAGATTTTCATATAACATTTACAGCATTTTATTTCAAAAAATTCAAAATTTTTCCATGGGTTTTACCACTTTTCAATTTAGTCCCTAAATCATGATTTCATCAAAATTGTTTTTGTAAAAGTTGTTTATCTATCAACAACCTTTCATTTTCTACCATAAATTTCAAAATTTCAGCATATTCATCCATGGAAAAACTTTTTTACTTTGATGAATTTTCAAATTAATCCCCAAAATAGATAGATTAGACTATCCCGATCTCAAAAATATAAAAACTAAAAATGGGATAAGAAAACATACCTAATTAAGCTTGATTAGTTTCATTTCTCTCTCCTAGGGTTTCCATGTAAATTTTGGGGATGAAGATGATATAAAATGATAATATTTCTATTTAATTATTTATCATCCATTAATTTTTCCACTTTCTAATTTAGTCCTTACCTTTTTCTAATTTTCCATGGATGAATCACCAAAAATATCTGCTAACTTTTCTTTAATGGTCTAATTACCATATAAGGACCTTTTATTTTGAATTCCATATCTATTTGATCCTTCTAGCTACTAAAATTAAACTTTTGCATTTTATGCAATTTGGTCCTTTCCATAATTAAACACATAATAGATAAAATTTTCTTACCAAAATTTTCATATAACATTCCTATCATAATACAGATCATGCAATAATATTAAAACAAATTTTCTTTTTGGCTTGAATTTGTGGTCCCGAAACCACTATTCCAAATTTATTAAAAATGGGCTATTACATGAATCCATCTTGGGATGATCTTGTGAAACACCTGTCAATGAAGTACGTTAAATAATGCAACATTAAGTAATAACAGTATTATTCAAAAACCCTAAACACCCAATGATACTGTACTGGCAACACAAGTATGTGGACCTTTGTATTTTTTTACCTCCTGCAAGCCTTTTTTTTCCTAACTGAAGCCATGATTTTCCATGAACATTTGCACTGCACACTTGGCTTCAAACTTCTTGGATTTGGATTTAACCACATAGTAGTTAACCTAGTTCATGATGATATGTTGTTTCAATACACTAAGAAAACTATCCTTACTGGAAAACTCCTTACCAACTTCCAATTCACCCGAATCCAATGACGAAATTGTATGGTAACACCCTCTGTGTGGTAGATCTGGAAACTCCAATGCATCATTTGCCGATAGATCGACATTATGCATGTGGGCTGGAGGCGAGTACGCCCTGAATCGCGGATCTTTTTCTTCTTCATCTGAATCCCTTTCACCATCTCTAGGTTCGGTTGGAATAGGCTTCGGTTCAGAAAATAATGCAACTTCTGTACGTCGAGGTCAGGCTCTCGAGATGGATCTACATCGGACTTATCATCCAACCCATCATCATCTGTAACGTACGAGGTCCCCTCGTCGGTGGATGTCGTAGGGAGTACATCATCCCTGATTGTGGACTTTTCGTAACGTCCCCAATCAGATATGGATTGCCAACCACTAGAAGTTGATGTCATTCCCTAGTACGTATTTCCAGTATCGAACATTGACCCATCGAGGTGCATGTCCTGTCCACTAATCGAGTGTTGTGTAAGAGTTGTGTATTCCATACTGCTACCAAACACAGGCGCTTCTGTGTTCTGCCTCCCACTAACGAAGTGTCAAGTAAGGGTCGTGTATTCCTCTCAAACAATAGTAGATGTTGAAGTCGCAAATGCTTCATTTGGCAATGAAAATTGTACATATAACTCAAGATAGGGTGATCCACTAGTGAGATGAGTCTGCACCATCGCCTCCAAGCTACGACCACCTTTGATATCAAATGATTCATATGCCACAGGATCAACCAAAGCACAAAATCGATACTTAATTGATGATATTCTCATTGGTGTCGTTCCAAAGATTTTGCGCCTAATTCTTTTACGAAGTTTTGTCAAATTTATGTTTTGGTTAAAAACTAGTCGCATTGTGTTCTCCGATAAAAAAATAACGCTGTTCTTGGTGTCACGGACCTTACCATCATAATAAATAACAGAACTAATACATTCACTCATATTCAATTTCTATTCTACTTAGCCTGTCTAATTTTTCTTGTTGTAACTTATGCAACATGAGAATGAAATTTGGCTCATTTATAGCCTAAGGCCAAACAGGAACTACTGTAGAAAAAGAGCATCCATATGGGAGCTTTTTTCAGTAATTTTGCTGACAATGCATCCTACTTGAAGCGTTTTTGACACTATTTTTTTAAAACTGTCTTCTCAAAATTATTTTTTCAGGAACTACTATAGAAAAAGAGTGTCCATGTGGGAGCTTTTTTCAGTAATTTTGCTGACAGTGCATCCTGCTTGAAGCGTTTTTGACACTATTTTTTCAGAACCATCTTCTCAAAATTATTTTTTCAGGAACTACTGTAGAAAAAGAGCGCCCACGTTGGAGCTTTTTTCAGTAATTTTACTGACAGTGCATCTTGCTTGAAGCGTTTTTGACATTATCTTTTCATAACCGTCTTCTCAAAATTAATTTTTCTGAAACTACTGTAGAAAAAAAAATAAAATCTTTCTTGTCAGTATAAACCCCTCTAAACCCTTAACCTAAACCCTTTTACAAAAATCCTAAAAGCTAAAGACAAAAATTATTTAAAAACAAAATAAACCCTAATTTAATTTATTTATTTAAAATTCCTAAAACCTAATTTAATTAATTTTTAAAAAAAATCTAAACCCTATTTTATTTTTTAAAATTCTTAAATCCTAAATAAATAAAACCGTAAATTATTTTAATAAAACACTATCACTACAACCTTAAAACCCTAAACCCACAAACCCTAGACACTAAACATGCAAATAGCCCTAACCCTAGAAGAACACGGGCTAAAATGCGTCCTTGAGGAAGCGATTTTGCTACATCATCAAAACGCGTCCACGTCAGCGCGTTTTGTGCTGACTTGGCAAAATCTCTCCCTAAGAGATGCATTTTGCTGGAAATTCCTCCTAAAACGCTCCTACATCGACGTGTTTTGGAGTTTTCGGTCCATTCAGATAAATAATGAAAAAAGTGGCCGATTTTCATAAATAAAGTTGAAAATGAGCCTTTATTGGTAAAATGGTCCAAAATAATCACAAATACTAGGATTTTGACATAATTCATTTAAAATTCTCTGTCCAAGTATATTTTTAAGGCGCGTTTGGCTCAAAGTTGAATTCTAACATAAGATTCTCACTTTTTAAAGCATTAACTTAAGTCAATAATCTCATATTCTCAAAAGTGTCAACAACTCTTCCTTAAATAATTTTATATTTCTCTTGATAATATGACATTTTTAAATATCTTATTCTTATTTTTAATGACATTACCAAACAAAATAATAAGTAATGAACAGGTTGTCCAATTTTTTTATACGTTCTTTAAAGTTGTATTTTAACATATGTATTTTATAAATTGAAAAAAAAAGTAACATTAGTATTATATTACATTCTACCAAAATATCACTTTTATAATAATTTACTGTTTTTTCTATCATTTTGGTCTAAAATAAATAGCAAGTTTTAATAATAAAAATGTAATTTTTTTTCCTTGTCACTTTGATGTATGAGAAACTCGCTCCTAGCTTGGACCTCAACTTGTATAAAAAAAATGTTAGCCAACTATATCTTAAATCAATCTCCATCTTACTTTCTTTAGTGATTACTAATTAAAATTTAAAATGTTGTTTACATAAGCCCCACTTGGGATGGCTGGGGTTAATTTTGTGTCATATTTTATTATTTAAAAAATAGTGGTATTTATTAAGTAACAACTTAGTATGAGCTTGACTAAATAGAGAAGCGTCATGTTCCATATGTAAAAATTTCATAAAAGTAATGACTTAATTTTATAAAACTAAAACTTAATTAAATTATGGATAAACACATATAATATTAACTTATTGGTTAACATAAAATATACTTGATTGATTGATTAAAAAGTAAAATAGAAATAATTAAATTAATATTAAGGAAAATGTTACCAAATTTTATAATTTCAAAGTAAATATTTTACAATGAATCAATTTAAGAGATTAAACACAAATATATATTAAGTAAATACAAGGTACTTTAAGGAATCTTAAAAATTGGAGGCCAGGACGGGCCAAATATAAATTTACCCCCTTTTGAATGATAATATGTATGAAATAGAAACACTTGATAAATCTTGGGGGTGGGGGACAAAATGGCCCATACTAACCCCCTTGTCTATGCCATAGGTCAATGGTGATGCCACAAAAATACTATCTGATGAGAAACCCCAAAATCTAGAATAACAAATCACAAAGTCATATTTGAAAGTCTTGAAAGAAAAATTAAAGAAGAAAGAATGGACTTGTATTCAACTTAGAGGAAGGATGAGTCAGCCAAATGGAAATTTTAGCCCAAAAAGAGTGTTTGAATATGAAAATAAGATATAAAGTTAAGTCAGATTCAAAACAAAGGAGTGAAGAAAAAAAATAATAATATATTAATTTTTGAAGAATTTGTATAAAAAATATCAATGATCAAATTTAAACCCCTAAAAATCTCTTAAAACAAAATTACTAAAACATCAATAATTCAACTTGCAGAACTTACAAGAAAATACTCTTACTTCCACAATATGCTTCCCACATACAATAAGGAGAAAAACTCTCAAATTTATTCTATCAAAGGTGAATAGACTGGGCAGCCTAGGTAAATTACTAGACTTTAAAATAAATAATTTCTCCCAAGTAAAAATCTAATAAATATGTATATAATTCTTGGTAACCAATAGAATTAGTATACATACCTAGTTGATGTGTATCAACCAACCAAAAGAGATCATTGATGTAAATATTACATAAAAAATAAGTGTTTAAATTCAACAAAATCTCTGCTATGTTCGCCTAATGAAGTGTCCCTCATTTACATTCCTTCTTTGCTATATCTCAACCAAAACCCTTGCTTTCTTCATGCTTAAGTAAGCTCTCCTAAGGTAGACTACTCTTTGGCTCATTGAGTCCAATTTTGACTTGCAGTGTGGGATCCCAGTGACGAATATGATCTAAATATTTATTCAAAATCCTCAAGTTAATTAATGTTTTAAAATTGAAAATCAATAGCTTCAATGAATTTAATTTAATATTCATTAAATTTGTGCATCTATCACTCGTTCATAATAATATTCCTTGGTAAAGCACCATTTAAGTTAAAGTGCCCTTTTTGGATTCCTGGGTTTACTGTACTATTAAAAATGCTTCTCCCTCTGATTACATCTAAATATGCAAATAGCATCATGTTTAACAAACATCACCTCAGTGTAACTCCACCATTTAATATCTAGACTACACTATTAAGGAGTCTGCTTTTTAGATTGTCCTGCTTTTACACATCAACATTGTTTAAAAAATTAATGTTTTAGTTAGGATTTTTTGTTAAAAAACGTATTAATTCTTTTTGAAAGGTTAATGATCAAATTTAACTTAAAAAATAAGATTTGAATTAACAAAAAAATATAAACATCAAGGATTAAATTTGTCACTATGCCTTTTTTAAATAAAAACTAATGTCTCTAATTATCCCTTACTTCATTTTTTTTTAATTTTATTGATTTTATTGTACTTTCTTTGATAAAGTTGGTGTGACTAAACTCGTGATATCAAACTTGATCAAATAGTACTAAATAAGAATATCATTGGATCAAATAGTACTAACCTGGGGTTAAGGATGACGACTACTATAAATCTATAAATAAGTTCATTTATCACACATTAGATACCAATTACTTAGCTTAGAATTTATCTTTGAACTCCAGTTTAGCTTTTCTCTTTTCTTAGGTTTTAGATTTATTTTTAGTTTGATCTTTGTTTTCTTTCGGGAGATCTGATTTAAGGATACAATCAACTCTTGTGGATTCACTTTTATTGATAATACAAATCAGGCTTTTTCTTAGACCTTATACTTTCGATTCAATTATCATGATTATGCTTTATATCGATTTTATAGTGTTTACGAGAACCATGAGGAACTAATCCCTCTATGGGGGATTAGCAAGTGGAGTTATGATTTATTAACTATTTTGTAAGGTTACTCAACGGATCATGTAACATTTCGAATTAGGGCCTAGTAAGAACAGTGATTTTGGGACCACAAATCTGACATAAGATATTTTATTTTTATTATATTTTTACTACAATTTCACGAAATGATTTCGTGAAAATCTCATTCAAAAATTTTGACGTTTGGGGACTTAATTTAGTTAAAAGGACTAAATTGTAAAAAGTGCAAAAGTTGAGTTCTACATGTTAGAAGTGTCTAATCGTTATGAAATTTTAAATTGGAGGTCCTTAAATGGTAATTAGACCATTGGATAATTTGATGGACAAAAATGGACATGGAAGGGTAAAATTTTAAGGATGAGTAAAAAGGGCATTTTGGTAAATTGATAATTAAATGGACTAAAAGACAAAATAAAAGCCAAAAACCCTTGTCCATCTTCTTGTTTGGCTGAATGTAGCAAGAAGGAAGCTATGGTTAAGGTTTTCAAGCTTCCAAGCTCCATAGTAAGTGCATCCTAGCCCTGTTTTTAATGTTCTTTACATTTTTAAAGTCCTGGTAACTCGATATACCTATTTCTACCATTATTTTGAGCTAGGGTTCATGTTTAAAAATTTACCCATGAGTGATATGCATGTGTTTTGATGTCTAATGGTAGAAAATGAATGTTGGGTGTTAAATAAATGGCTTTTGCTAAGTGATTTTCGGTGAAAATGCTTAAAAAGACTAAATCGTAGAAGTTATAAAATTTGTCATAAAAGTGTGTTCTAGTGGAAATTGTGGGCTGCTATAGTTATGAAAATGATTCGGATAGGCTTAAAATTTAAGGAAATTGAATAAAAATCATTTTACGAGCCTAAGGGCAAAAGTTTATATAAGTGAAAGTTTAGGGGTAAAAATACAAATTTGTAAAAGTATGATTTTTGGGTCTGTTTGAATAATGTGAATGATAAATGAGCTATATCTTAATTATTAGATCATAAAAACTGAGATTTGGGCTTAAATCATGAAAGTTCGAGATTATGGATTAAAATGGAATAGTTGGCCGTAATTGCATTTGAGGTAAGTTCGCATGGTAATAATAATGCAATATCATGCTTGAATTGTAATTCTCTATTATTATCGCATAAAGTGTATGATTTAATATATTAGAAGATGTTATGGATGATGAATATGATGTGGAAAATGTGATGAATGTTAAATTACTATTACATGAGTTGTATGAGTTGTTACACGGTTGTACCCAACGAGGATTCGACAAGTAAGTTCGTGTAACTCGAATGTATACTTTTTAATATTTAAAATGTATGCTCTTTGATGTTATGAAATTTTGATATTCATGGTATAACAATTCATGTTATATGAATGTAATGATAAAAAGAGGACTAAAAGTCTCAGTTGAATGAAAAGGATGTTCGATGGATTTACCTAAAAAGGATTTGACGGTAAAAAAGATCTAGCCCGGACGGGTGTTCCTTATGTGATCTAGCCTCCCGAAGAATATGTGTTCTAAATGGATTTAGCCCATACGGGTAATTCGAATTAGGATCTAAATTTAGCTTGGATTGGTAATTCTAATCCAAGCTCATTAGAGTAATTGTCGTTGCAAGGGATTTATCTTGGACTGGTAATCCCTACATTACTCAACGAGTTTATAGTACAGGGGATTTAGCCTGGACTGGTAATCTCGTCGTAAGGATTGGGGTTCGCGGGAGTGCATTCGTTGAAAAGGTCACTAACATGAATTGACGATAAATGATTTAGTATGCTATAAGTGTACTATAGAATATCCAACGAGAATCCGAGGAATTCAACAGGATTAATATGAGAAATGGAATGCTTGTAATAATGAACTCATCTAAGACCATTATTATCATGTATTGTTATGTGACTAACTTATATGATTAAGTATGCCATGAGAATTAACGACGTTTATATTAAGCTCTATTATGTAATCGAGTATGGGATCCATGAAATGGTAAGTTCATGATTAGTTGAAAACGATCTCATGATAGTGATCACTATATTGCACTAAAATAGTTTTGGACAGCAGCAGTCATCCAAATTTGAAAATCCACCAAAAATGGTAGAAATCGAGTTAGAGGTTGAATTAAAAATCAAATTAAATCTTATTGAGTCTAGTTTTATATAAAGGAAATTTCGTAAGCAAAATAATTTCATATTATGAGATATTTGAATTTTTGTGAGACAGAGTCAGAATGAGTTTGGAATCCGCAATTCTGACTTGGGAAAATCACTATAAATTGTATAAAAATAATTATGGGTTAGAATTCATATGACTAATTCATTATTGAGTCTATTTTCAATAGAAATAGATGGCAATATTATCCAAATCCGGTACTAAGAGATAAATAAATTTTAGTGAAGAAAGGTCAAAGTTGTCAAATGGTGAAAAAAGGGAGAATTTAAAGAAGAAACTATACTTATTACTAGACCAAAAATTCTAAAAATTTTATGGTAAGAATATATATGAGTCTAGTTTTAGGGAAAATTAGCAGATCTTAATTTGGATTTCCGTAGCTCCAGATATAAATAATTTAGTAACTATGACTTGAGAAAACAACATGACCAGAATATAAGTAAAAGTGTAATTATGGTTATATTACCTTGAGAAACATGTTGGCATATTGCTTATTATTTTCATATAGACTTACTAAGCATAAAGCTTACTCCCTCTTTTTTATTTCTTTAGTGTTTTCAGGTTAGCTTGGGGTTGGAGATCATCGGAGGCAGCATCACACTATCAAGCCATCACATTTGGAGTATTGACATATGTGTATTAAGCACCTTCAAGTGAGTGGCATGTATAGGGACTTAGTTTTTATGATAGATTTTGTTATGATTAGTCAAATGTATTGGCTTATATTGGTGGCTTATATTGATTCATTGTATATAGCCATGAGATGTGGCTTATAATGATTGTGGCTTGTAAGTCTAGTTATCCATAATAAGTTCTAACGCTTGTGATGCGATGATGTGATTATGCTTGTGGGACATGCATTATTGGTGTTAAGACATGTGTGTATGATAAATACTTCATGACCAATCAAAATGGTCATAGCTATGAAGTAATTATATAGTATAGAAATAAGACGATGATGATTGAACATGAATGCTTAACGTTTAAATAACTTGACAAGGTCAATGAATATAGATTATTGTGTCTAGACTTGATATTATATGAGTATGTGAAACTTGTGAATGATAGTATGTTAAAGTTAAGAATACACCTTAGTGAAGTATGCTAAATCATTAAAATGATGCCATGATGTATAACTTTGATTTGTGTAAAGATGTGAGGGATTAATGGTAACAAAAGGCTTGGAAAATAGCCTAAGTGTTAACCACACGGGCAGAGACACGGCCATGTGTCTCAACCGTGTGGATGACATGGCTTAGCACACAGGTGTGTGGCTTTGCCGTATGGTTAAATTTTGTTTGCTGGCGTCATAGTCAGAGAGTTACACGGCCTGAGGACACGGGCATGTCCTAGGCACACTGGCGTATCCCTATGCCCACACGGGCGTGTGACCCTGTTTCTTGGAAAATTTTCCTGAGATTTCCCGAATCCTTCTAAAGTACCCGGTCTAGTCCCTAACCACTCTCAAAGTATGTTTAGGGCCTCGTAGGCCCGTTTAAGGGACATCTTGCATATGTATGAATGTTTTTAAAAAGAATAAAATTTTATGGCTCGGATTTGCATGTATGTTTACAATTATGTCTGGTAATGCCTCATACCCTGTTCTGGCCTTGGCTACGAGTTAGGGGTGTTACAGATCAATTATTTAGGAAAGAAAGAACCTAAACCCTAGGAAGTCATCAAGGTAGGAATTAACCCAAAATTGGTATGGCCTATCTATGAACACCTTCACCCCAAGCAAGTCTAGACTGTAAGGTTGGAAGATAAGTAGTCCTTGTTGACTCGTTATTTTAGTGGACGTATAAGAAGATCCTACTAGGATATTGACTAGTTGATTGACAATGAACTCGAAGCGACAGTTGATAGAGATTACTAAAGCAAGCTTATCACTCATAATCATATTTTATTACTTCCCTTTTTCAAATTCTTACAATTTATTTATTTGTTACATTTTATTATTATAAAAATCCTAAAAAATCCTCTTATTTATAAGTACGTAATATAAGCTATTTCGAGTATTAATTAGATTTTTTGGTGTTTAGGTTTAAATTAATTTAGCATTACCCTTGGGTACCATCCTCGGAGTACTTACCTACTCTATTGTAACTATATTACAATTGGACCAGTATACTTGCAGATACCACCTCATTTATATATCTTTTACTACAGTATTCATGCTCTAGACGTTAGTATTTTCAGAGGAAATCAGTTATCTAGATCTTGGAGGATATGTTGAGAAGTTATGTTATTAATTTTCAAGGTAGTTGGGAGAAGCATCTGATGTTGGCTAAGTTCACCTATAATAACAACTTCCAATCTAGTATTCAGATGACACCTTATGAGGCTCTATATGGTCGTAAGTGTCGTACACCCTTATGTTGGACCTAATAGGGTGAGAAAAAGATGTTGGGCCCAGATTTGATTCAAGAAACCAAAGGTAAGGTCCATTTGATTCAAGTCAAGTTAAAAGTAGTTTCAGATAGGAAAAAGTCTTATATTGATCTGAAACAGAAGGGCACTGAGTTCAATGTGGGTGATCAATTTTTCCTTAAGGTTTCTCATTGGAAAAAAGGTTTTGAGCTTTCATCGGAAGGGCAAGTTGAGTCTTAGGTTCATTGAACCCTATTGAATACTTAAGAGGTTTGGTCCAATGGCATATCAGCTTGAGTTGCCTCCAGAGTTGGATCGCATCCATGATGTATTTCATGTTTCGATGTTGAAATTGTATCAATCCAACCCTTCTTACATTGTTCTAATTGAGGAGATTGAGGTTAGACCAAATTTATCTTTTGAGGAGGAGCCTTTTCAGATTTTAGATCGTGAAATTAAGCTTTTTAGGAGGAAGCAGATTCCTTTGGTTGAGGTTCTTTGGCGGAATCATATTACCAAAGAAGCTATTTAGGAGTTGAAGTATTCAATTCATCAATAGTATCCTCATCTATTTGAATAAGGTAAATTTTGAGGTCGAAATTTCTTTTAAAGGGGGCGAGTTGTAACGTCCCAAAATTTTAGTTTAAAGTTTATAAAATTATTTCAAAAAAATGAGTTATTGATTTGATGATTAAGAGTGAGTAAGGAGATAGTTTAATCGGCTTTGAGACTCTAGTTCGAATCCTTTCCCTTGTAGATTGATTAATTTTGTTAATTTTGCTCTCACTCCTTTAGTGTGTTGTCCCACCCTAGTGAAACCCTAGGTTTAAATACAAAAATTAAACATAATGATCAACCTATTCATTTAATTTCTCTTCCTTTTTCATCCAACCCTCCTCTCCCAAGATATTTTATTTTTATTCTTCACTTTTCTCCCTTGTGCCATCCAAATAAAAGTGCCTTTCCACCCTAGTTGAGCCATCCCTTTGATTTAATATTTTTTGTGTTTTACTGCCATTTTCCATCCTTTAATTCTGCTATTTCAATCACCAAAGTCGCCCTTAATTGCTTCCAAATTTATCTCTAAAATTGTCATTTTGCTATAAAAATCCCTCTTTAAGCCACCCCAAATTAGCCTTTCTTAATGCCATTTGTGGTGGTGTGCTGCCCCGTTGTGCAACACTTTTGGGATGCTGTGTTTTCTATTTTTGTCACACCTTTACAACAATATTTCCTTATTTTTTCCTCTATTTATATGACCCCTTTACTTAGCTGAGTAGTGCCCATTCAATTTTGTATAAGATCACATCTCAAATTTAGGAAATATGAAGCGTAAATGTAGTTTTTTAGTGAGATCTAGTGTCGAACTTGTTTTGCTAATTGATGTTGTGCTGGCCAAATATTTTAAAGCCTTAGAAGGGTTTTCAATTATTGATTTTGTACATTATTTTAATCGTAGGTATTGATATTAACGTCAGTAGTGACAATAGATCTCATTCGCACTCTTGTTTTGTGTCAAAATAGTGTAAGTAAACTTATCGTTCCGGATCTGGAAAATTTGTTAATGTGGCATTGTTTTGGTCGAACCCTTATGGGTATTTTAGGGCTGGTTTTTAATTGTATTTTTATGTATTAAGTGTTGTTTTTGAATGTAGGCTCATCTAAGGCTTAAGTGCGGAAGTGTGGATTTTATGGCTTAGTGTTGTGGATTTTGAAATTAAGGTGTGGGTTTTCCCTTTTCTAAATTAGTCTAAAATTCATAATTGGTGTGGCTGAATGGCTTAAATGCAAATAATGGAGTGCGAAGCAAGGCGCGTACTTAAGTGGTAAGTTCGATTGTTAAAAGTCTTGTTTAGGATCACTTGACTTGTGTATGAGTTGTATGTATTGTTTGCTTTTGTGCCACGATATGGTTGACTATATGTGTGATATGACATACTTCCTATTGTTAAACCTGTGATGAAATGGATTAATGAATACATGTATATCATGTTGTATTTGGTTATATAGTTTGATGTGCATGTAAATATTCCATGATTGACATTGAGTTTTTATATATTCAAATTACATACCATATATGATTTTGATTGTATGGGAAGCATGTAACAGCCCATTTTTCAGTGAAATCGGAACAGTGGTTTCGAGACCACAAATCTAGCCCAAAATATATTTTATTTTTATTTTATAATATGGCCCGTAATATGTTAGAAATGACGTGTGAAAATTTTGATATGAAAATTTTATCTATTAAGTGTTTAATTACGAGAAGGACTAAATCGTATAAAATGCGAAAGATGAATTATAGTAGCTATAAGGATCAAATAGCTATGGAATTCGAAACTTAAGGTCCTTATCTAGTAGTTAGACCATTAAGAAAAGTATGTAGATTTTTCTTGGTGACTCATCCATGGAATTATGGAAAAAGGGCAATGACTAAATTGGAAATATCAAAATACTTAATTAATTAAAAGGTGAAAAGAAATAAATCATCTTATTTCATCATCTTCAACCTAAAACACATGGAAACCTTAGGAGAGAGAAAAGAAACTTTCAAGGCCTAATTAGGTAAGTTCTCTTGTCCCATTTTTAGTAATTTTGGTATTTTTGAAACCGGGATAGCTTAATCTCTCTATTTGAGGGATTAATTTGAAAATTTATCAAGGTATTATGTTGGAAATTATAGAAAATGAAAGATTATTGATAGATAAACAACTTTTACAAAGTGATTTTTGATGAAAATATGATTTAAGGACTAAAATGAAAAGTTGTAAAATTTGATGAAAAATTTTAAAATTTTATGAATACATGTGATGGAAAATTTGTAATGGGGCTTTGGTTAGGCTTGGAATAGAGATTAATTTGCACAAGTTTCATTTTCCAAGCCTAGGGACGAAAATGAAATTTTTGGAAAAGTTAGGGGTAAAACGGGAATTTTACCTAGGACGTAAATTGAGTCCATTTAAGTATGAAATGTATGAAATTGATGATTAAATCCATTTGTATAAATCCAAAAAATACAAACTCGAAGCTAGATCGAGGAAAAAAAATTCGGATTAGTAGACTTTTACGCGAACAAGTGTTGAGGTAAGTTCATTAACTTAATCGGATATGCAATTATATTAATTGAATGTTATATTGTATGTAATGTGATTTATATAATGTTCCTTGTATGTATGTTATGATGGAAAATTTATACGTGCTTGAAATTATTGTAAAGGATTAGTCCCGAATGAACGTTGAATTCCTATGATTATATGCGCTTTCCCAAAACGGATAAGGTCTTGCATTTGTTGCGGACGGGATTTAGCTAGGACGAGTAATCCCACTGACCTTATTATAAAAAGTATTTAGCCCAGACGGGTAATCCTGATATAATACCTCTCGAGCATACGTTATGATTAGGGTTTAGCCTAGACTGATAATCCTAATTGAGCTTCCTTGAGCATATGTTATATAAAGGATTTAGCCTGGACTGGTAATCCTGTTAAACGATATGGTACCCTTGAATAAGAAATTGATGAATTGTTGAATCGTACACTTCGAGTGTACTACTTGAGCATGCATTGGAATTCAATGATTCAAAGGACATATAACTCTTGACTTGGCATGAAAACCTTGAGATGTAATAGTAATGAATAGATAGAATATTGCTTGATGAGCTCATCTATGTTACTTGATTTATATGAAGATTTTGGTGACTAACATGTTTGATTGAATGTATGTGCTTAGGCAAATTTAGCCAAATGGATGGCAAAATTATATTGTATGTTTAGATTTGATAATCAAGATTGGTAAGCTTAATTTCCGTTATACGAACTTACTAAGCATGTAATGCTTACTCCTTTTATTTTTCCCTTGTCTTATAGTGCTTGAAAGCTCGTGAAGGTTGGGAGATCATTGGATCACCGTCACAAGCTTGAAATGTTATTTTGTTCATGAGTTACAAGTCAGATAGTTACACGGGGTCAGGACACGGGCGTGTGTGACCACACGACCTGCCCACACAGGTGTGTCCCATATTCACACGGGCGTGTGACCCCTGTATAATGGAAAATTTTTTAAGTTCTGTAAAAATTTCTAGAGTTCTCGATTTAGTCCCGAACCACTTCCAAAGCATGTTTTGGGCCTCGTAGGCTCGTATTAGGGACTTTATGATTTATTACAAATGGTTTTAATTTGGACGCAAATTTATGGGTTGGAATTGTACAATTGTTGGTTATGTGAGTCTGGTAATGCCTCGTACCCTGTTCCGGCGTTGAATACGGGTAAAGGATGTTACAAAGCATGTACACATGCCATTGTTAATGTTAATTGTTAATGTTAATATTGAAAAACATGATATGCATTCCATTGCACCGAAACTGTTATTGAAAGCAAGGTGTGCATATTGATTGTATGACATACTGCATCTGCATGAGATGGGTATTTGTGGATGACAGAGGATTTCCGTGGAGTACTGGTAGTCGTTAAAATTCGTAATATTGTTTTCAATACACTGCATCAGAGTACTGAAGAGAACCAAACGATTTAATCGCATTATTGGCAGCTTGTTTACACCATAGGTGCCTTGACCACATCATTGGCAGTTTGTTTGCACTTTATACTAGCAAGTTATCTACACTCATTGTTATTAGTGGTTTATCCACATCGAGATTCATCTCACACTATTTAGAATTTAGTAGATGGGTTCAGGGGAACTCGTGGCCTTGACTATTATATCTGAATAATATGTTATATTATATTTAGACTCACACTTAGCTTTCAATATGTTATATAATATTTAGACTCACACTTAGCTTTTTTAGGCTCACCTCTACTAGTCTTAAACTCTTTAGGTAATGCTCGAGGTTAGGACCGAACACGACATGCAGATGACTTTTCGGACCTCAGACTATTCTTATATCAAATTATTTTTTTAATACTTTTTCACTGGTATTGGACTATAAATTTATTATCTAGACAGTGGCTTGGTAGGTTTTTTTTTTTGGGGATTATTTTTATGCATGCCTAACTCATTTTACTAGTATAGACTTAATAATTGGTAATATCATGTTAATCAGCCTAAGTAAAATCTAACATATTTATCACTTTCCACTTTATCAAATACATGAGTTTTTATAAATTTTTAAGTTTTACCACCAAAGGTTTTCTAAAATATCACTATCAATAATTAAATGGTTTCTAAGTACAGACAACTTAATAAATAGATGTTTTAAATCTAACTCAAAGCAACATCAACCATAGTTTTTTAATGAGATGGATTAGGTTTTAAATGATTTGTTAGGCTATTTAGCCATTTCGATAGCTAGTGTAGCCTTCTTGTAACGCGTAGGTTTGTGCAAGTGTACACAGTCGTTATTAAATAATAAGTAAGTATCGAGTTATCATCTCCACAGGGATTGTATTTGTGCTAAATCACCTAATTTGTAAAATTATATTAACAATTTGGTAAATAAAAACACAATATAGTTGAGAAGTGATGATTAAAATATATTAAACTAAATAAAATGATCCCTAATGCAAATTATCCTAAGTATGCAAACTATATGAATGAAATAGATTTTAGCAAAATTAAACACAATTTGCAACAATTATAACATAAATAAACTAGGACAATTACTTTAACTAAACTCAACTCATTATCAACATGATTAATAACATTCGGAAAAATATTCCATGGCAACTCGATCTTTCATGAGTTTGGAAACCACATTAGGTCCTTTCGGAATCCTTTATTAGTAAATATGCATTTTAGTAATCCTTATTTACTAAGGGTTTCTTAGTATTCATGTCAGGTAACAGGGACGTGTAAGGTTTGAAATAGTTTAATCACACAAATCTAAAAACTATGCAGATAACAGAGCTTGGTTAGAGTTGTTATGCAACCTGCAATTTAATCGGGTTAGATTTAAATTGAGCATGCACATTAAATAAAATTAAGCTAAAATTGTTGTAAACAAGAACAAAGAACACATAAAAAACATTGTTAGATTAAATTAAAGAAAGGAAAGATTAAACTCAAATCAAAATGGCTGTCACCCAAGACTCTGATTGACTAGGGTCCTTCGCTTCTTTGCTTTGCTCTTTTGCTGATGGCTCTCCAAGATGGCCAACCAAGGGCTCTTTAAGAGGCTTAATTGCTAAAATCTGTATGACGAGATGATGCTAGGCGTGGAGAATGGAAAAGACTCAGAGAACTTGGAGAGAAGAGAGAATGATGAATGATGAGGGATGAGGGAATGTAGCAACCTAAACCCATCCTAGACGTTATAGCCGAATCTGGCGATGTCACGTGCTAGCATTTGAAACTAAGTTGTTACGATAAAATCTTTTTCATTTGTTTACTCTTGTTGACTCCAAAGTCCTTACCTATTTAATCAATCGTTTTAAAACACAATTCATTGCGGAAGTTTTAAGAAATCATTTAGTTTATGGAAACCCAGTTAATTAGGCGAATTTGTCCATTTTAAGAAAACCCCTTTTGTTTTAGAGAAAACCATTTGTTCGTTGAGTTTTGTAGTTTAATAGAGAAACCATAAACAATTTAAAATCCAACCTTTAGCCAAACAGTCCAAAAGTCCCATTTACATCTAAAATCAACCCAGAAAATACTTAAGAATTAATTACCAAAATCGAAGTCAAAATGGTTTATATTATGTGTGACCACCTTTCAATCCTCCACTGCACCGATCCGTCAAGTTTGGGGATTACTTATGCACATTTAAACAAAAAAAGGTGAGTTTACATAAACTCAATGTGTAATCCCACGGAAAACAAGCATTAGTAAAATCATGGTGCACAGCTAAAACAGTCCTGGGCCTAAGCCCTTTTCAGTATCAGTAAAAGTTTGGGCTATTTAATCAGTACTAGGGCCTAAGCTCATCATAGTATCAGAAATAATCAAGAAATATTCAGTGACAAAGTCCTACCCAACCCGCCTTTACACTCCATCTCCGTCCAACCCTGCACTCCATGTGGGGATTAAATCAACCCACTCATCCCTGCACTCCAGATAGTACCGAATGCAGCACATATACAAAAATTTGCAACTGAGCTGCCAGTATATTAGGCCTAAAAGCCTTTCAATACACTTCCTCCAACAATATTATCCCAACCAAATGCAATGCAACATACAATGAATGACATGCTATCACAGTATTCCCAGTTACACATATAGTTCAATATTTATGCATGTATCTATCATGCTTAGTACATACATCATATAATCAGTTCACACATTTAGGGGTCTAAGTGCTTATCGACTGTACCGTAGGTTCACAGTCGACTTGGGTGACCCGTGCAGCCTTAGAAAACATTTCAGTAAAGTGAGCTCACACGCCCATGTGGCTTGCTCGTGTGGCCCACCCAGCCCAAATTGGCCTTGGCCGTATGGATCACACGGCCGTGTCATGCGCACATGGCTTGGCTTGTCGATCACACGCCTGTGTTCCATCAAACGGCCTACCGCACGGGCGACCACACGCCTGTGTGGCGTCAACAGAATGCTCTTTCGGCTTTTTACTGAATCTTATTTTCTACATTTCGGGTACACATCCGATATCAATTCGATGCTAATGTGACCTCAAGCACCCCAGAGCCTAAAAATTGGTATTCTATCGCCCAAAGTTAGTGTTACTTAATGAAACATAACCAAAACTGTAACGAGATATCCAACCCAAAACCTTCAAGAACCTTACCTTCGATCGAACAATCAGAATTCGACGAGCCTAAGTCTCTAAATAGTGATTAAGAGTCCCAGAGTCTTCACCTAAATGGCATTAACAACACACATAAGTGACAAAATTCAACAGACGAAAACCAACCTTCTTACCAAAACTTACCTATTCAATCGCAATCAAAAGTTGTACAAACGAGAGAGACGAGTTCAGAAGGCAAATAGACAGGGAAAAAAAAGAAAAGAAGAAGGGAAGTTTGCAAGGCTCACGTCAGAAATTTTGGAGAGGGAGAGAGAAAAACAAAATTTGAAAAAATAAAAGAATAACATGATAATCCCAATATCTCAACTCCCTACTATTTTTTCCATCCAGCCACCCACTACTCAGAATCCTAACTCTACTGAAATACCCTCACAGAAATTAGCAAAAATTACTACCCTTGCTCATGCAAGGATTCGAACTCAAGACCATCAGCAAGCCAACACACTACTTAATCACTAGACCAGCAGGCCCATTCTGATATGGTTCTGCCAAGAATTAAACATAAGCCCTATAGGCCTAGGTTAAGGCTTTACTCAGAAAAATACAAAATCTTTCCCAAGACAAGGCTTGAACTTGGGACATCTCACACACACCCAGAACACTTAACCACTGAAGCAGATACATATTTGTGTCATATTTTAATAGAACATAAATATGATTTTTTTGGGGTGTTACAACTCTACCCCCCTAAAAGAAAATTTCGACCTCAAAATTTATCTGATCAAAACAGATGAGGACACTGCTGACGCATCGCATCCTCAGGCTCCCACATAGCCTCCTCAAAGTTATGATTACGCCATAGAACCTTAACCAGGGGAATGAATTTTCTCCTCAGAATCTTAACGTCGCGATCCAGAATCTAAATCGGCTCTTCCTCGAAAGTTAGATTTGGCCTAACCTTAATCTCCTCCACTGAAACAATATGCGTTGGATCAAAGCGATAGCACGTCAACATCGAGACATGGAAAACATCATGGATCCGATCCAACTCTGGAGGTAGTTCCAACTGGTAGGCAACTGGTCCTACTCGTTCCAGTATGCAGTACGGCCCAATAAATCTAGGGCTCAACTTGCCCTTACGACCAAACCTTAGTACCCTATTCCATGGCAAGACTTTTAGAAACACGAAGTCCCCCACAGAGTACTCGATTTCACGTCTCTCCAAATTAGCATAAGACTTCTGTCTGTCAGAAGCTGCCTTCAGTTGATCCCTAATCAGTCAAACCTTATCTTCAGTCTCGAAAACCAACTCCAGACCCAGAACTCGTCGCTCGTCCAACTCAGTCCAGCATAAAAGAGTGCGACACTTACAACCATAAAGTGTCTTATAAGGTGCCAACTATATACTAGACCGGTAACTATTATTGTAAGCGAACTCTCCCAACGACAAATACTCCTAAACATATCCTCCAGTATCTGAATCACCTTCTCAGATTGACCATCTGTCTGAGGATGGAAAGCAGTACTGAAGTCCAACCTTGTACCCAGAGCTTTATGCAGCTTCTTGCATAACCGAGACGTAAAACGAGGATCCCTATCAGATATAATCGAAACCAGTACCCCATGCAGTCTCACTATCTTAGACACATACAGTTTAGTCAGCTTCTGCAGCGAGTAGTCAGTACGAACCGGTATGAAATGGGCGGACTTGGTTAATTGATCCATGATGACCCATATAGAATTATTCTTAATGGTTGTGGGGGGTAACCCACTAACGGAGTCCATAGTCACTCGCTCCCACTTCCAAAGTGGAATCTTAACTAACTACAACAACCCCGAAGGTAACTGATGCTCAGCCTTAACCTGCTGGCAAGTCAGGCATTTAGCCACAAAATCGGTAACCTATTGTTTAAGTCCTGGCCACTAGTATAACTCACGAAGGACTCAGTACATCTTATTTTTGCCAGGAAGCATAGCATAGGGGCTATGATAAATCGTAATTTATACATATTTATAACCCATGCTTAACGCCTTTTATGAATGATTTCCCCTTAGATTTGGTGAATTTGATGCTCCTAATGCCTTAATTTCATGTTTTATTCTCAGGTAGGCATAAGAGAATATAAGGAACGAGAAACGGGTCGAAAACGAAAAAAATGGGCCAAAGCACGAAATCAACACGGCTTGGACCTCTTCACATGGGCAGATCACACAGCCGTGTCAATTTGGCAGAATTGAGGCAAGATTCATACAAGTATAACACACGGTCGTGTACCTCGAACATGGCCTGAAGTTATCGCACACGGGTGTGTCCCTGCCAAGCCTAAGTTAAGTCCAATTCAGAAAAGGCCACTTTTGAGGGTTCTAAGGCATTCCAAAGCCTATAAATACACCCTAGAGGAGGAAGAAAAGGGAGACGAAGAATAGGGAGTAAGGAATTACTCTAAGGAAGCCGATTGATCCATCTCAGAAGCCGGATCTACTATCAAGACTGAAGATTTCTCCTTAATTTCCCCTCCAGGAGTTTTAGGTTTTCTTTATGTTTTGTAATTATTATTATTCTGATATGTTTTCTTGTTTAGTTATGAACTAAACCCCTAAATACCTAAGGGGGATGAAACCTATGACAAAACCTTGTTATTATTTCTGAATCGTATGATAAATATTTGACTTGTTCTTAATTATGTGTTCTTAACTCTTGTTTTGGTATTTCAGGATATCACTTCAACTTACTACTCTTAGCTGGAGGAGGAATAGACCCCGGCTTAGAGTAACTTTGTCGTAATTAAGCGGAGTTGATTGCGCGCCTAGAGATAGGGTGACCTGATTTTGTCAGATTAGGGTAAAACCTAATAAGGGAATCCATAGATCGAGCTAATGCAACCTTATGGTGTTAATTAGAGATAACTCTCGGTTATTCAACCTAGGGATTAGACGTTGTTAGTCTCGAGAGGGATAATAATATACATTAGGGATTTCTTCGGAACAAGTTAAATGAAGAAATCGTCTGGTTCGGAGCCAGAATAACAAGTAAAAGTCTAGGTGGATTTTTCCTTGGGTATTGTCTCAATCAATCGCTTTCCCCAAAAGTAATTTCCCAAATTCTATTTTCTGCAAGTTGTTAGTTTAATTAATTAGTTAGTTAAAACAAATCTCTTTTCTTCGGCTAGATAATAAGAAGACAGTCATTACTAGTACTCCTAGTCCCTTGGGTTCGACAATCCGGTCTTGCTAAAGCTATACTACTGTTCAATAGGTACACTTCCCTACGTCGTGATAATAGTTAGTTTCAAGAACAATTCATTATAAATTTATAAAACTTATCACACACGAAAATCAATGATCAAGTTTTTGGCGCCGTTTCCGGGGACTAAGATATTAGGAACGCTTAATTTTTTATTACTTTAGCCATTTATTTTCTTACAATTTAACTTTAATTTTTACTTTACTAATTTTCTTTCTTTTTCTCCTAGCAGATTCTTATAGTTTATGACTAGAAGAAACCCATCAGGACCATTGCTTTTTGACGAGAAAATTGATCATACAGCTCGTAGAAACTGACAAGAAATCAGACGCAGCTTAAGATACACAGAGGAAGAGCAAGAGAAGGATATCTTAACTACTACTGAAGAGATGGCTAAAAATCAAGACAATCCGCTACCTCCAGCCATACACGCTGAATTAGCAAATCAGAATCCTGCTCCTCGTACTATGTATGATTATGCTAAACCTAATTTTACAGGAACTGAGTCAAGTATAGTTAGGCCTGCTATTTCTGCAAATAATTTTGAACTGAAACCTAACACGATTCAGATGATACAACAGTTTGTTCAGTTTTATGGTTTGTAAGATGAGAATCCCCACACTCACTTGGCAAATTTCCTAGAACTGTGCGACACTTTCAAAATTAATGTCGTTTCTAATGATGCCATTCGCCTTCGGTTATTCCCTTTTTCACTACCTCCAACCATACCTCCAGCCATACCTGCTAAATTAGCAAATCAGAATCCTGCTCCTCGTACTATGTATGATTATGCTAAACCAAATTTTACAAGAACTGAGTCAAGTATAGTTAGGCCTGCTATTGCTACAAATAATTTTGAACTGAAACCTAACACGATTCAGATGATACAGCATTTTGTTCAGTTTGATGGTTTACAGGATGAGAATCCTAACAGTCACTTGGCAAATTTCCTAGAACTGTGTGACACTTTCAAAATTAATGTCGTTTCTGATGATGCCATTCACCTTCAGTTATTCCCTTTTTCACTAAGGAATAAAGCAGTGGTTAAACTCACTATCACGAGGGTCCATTACCACTTGGGAGCAAATGATCGAAAAATTTCTATTAAAATATTTTCCACCGGCAAAAACAGCTAAGTTGTGTAATGATATTTCTTCTTTTGTGCAGATAGACTTAGAAACGCTTTACGATGCATGAGAGAGATTCAAGGACCTTTTGCAAAGGTGCTCACACCATGGGTTACCTTTATGGCTGCAAGTTTAAACATTCTCCAACGGTGTGAACCTTTTGACAAGACAAATGATTGATGCAGCTACCGGTGGAACCATCAATAACAAGACACCTGAAGAGGCTTCTGAATTCATTGAGGAGATGTCACTGAATAACTATCAGTGGCAAGTCATGAGGACTAAGCCAACAAAAATAGTAGGCGTTTATAACATCTATTCGGCCACCATGTTGTCAAATCAGGTAGAACTTCTGAATAAGAAAATTGATGGTTTACTTGGTTCTGCGCAGGTACATCCAGCGTTGAGGTGCGATTCAAGTGGAAGAGGTGTGCCTACAAAATACCCACCATTCAAACCTACAACCGAAGAGGAACAAGTCAATTATATGGGTAACAATAATTTCAGATCTCAAAATAACCCATATAGTAATACTTACAATGCAGGTTGGAAGAACCACCCAAATTTCTCTTGGGGTGGTCAAGGAAGTCAAAGGCCACAGAATCCTCAGGGTTTCCAACAGCCACCTTATCAACAGGAAAAGAAGCTGAACCTTGAGAAGATGCTATCCAAATTCATCTCGATTTCAGAAACTCGTTTCCAGAATACCGAGACAGCATTCAAAAATCAACAAGCATCAATTCAAGGGCTTGAGACACAGATAGGTCAGCTATCCAAGTTAATATCCGAACGACCACAAGGTAGTTTTCCAAGTAATACTGAACCAAACCCAACGGAACAACTCAACATAATTGATGCTCAAGAATAATGCGTTGAGACTGAGCTAGAACCAAGGCAAGAAAATGTGGAAAGCAAAGGTGATGGTAAGGTAAATCATAATAAAACGGTGAATGCAGAATACAAACCTTGTGTCCCATATCCTAACGTGACAAGGAAAGACCACTCAGATGAACAATTCGGTAAATTCGTTAAACTTTTGAAAAAATTACATATTAACTTATCGTTTATTGAAGCTCTTTCGCAGATGCCAAATTCCATGAAATTTCTAAGAGAGCTTCTAACCAACAAGCGGAAGTTGGACACAGTATCGCATGTAGAACTAAACGCAGACTGCTCAGCTATTCTACAGAATAAGCTACCCCACAAATTAAAAGATCCAGGGAGTTTTAAAATTCCGTGCTTAATTGGTAGTTTGGATGTAAATCATGCATTAGCTGATTTAGGGACAAGTATTAATGTCATGCCTTATAAAATGTTTAAACAACTAGGTCTTGGGAAACCTAAACAAACTAAGATGAGCATTCAATTGGCAGATAAAACCATAAGATTTCCTAGGGGTATCATTGAAGATGTACTAGTGAAAGTGGATAAATTTATATTTCCCGTTGATTTCGTTGTTTTAGACATAGAGGAGGATATCAACACCCTTTAATTTTAGGGAGGCCTTTTTTAGCAACTGCTAAAACAATTATTGATGTTTGCACAGGTGAATTTACACTTCGCGTGGGAGATAAAACGATCACCCTTCAAGCTCGTAATTCTAGCATCACATCGAACATGAAAGGTAATGATCCACACCATCCTACTAAAACTGATAATATGACACAATCCACTGTGCAGAAATTAAGTTTGAAAGAAGTACACGAGCTATATTCCAGCAACAGTAGAGGACCTATTCATGAAGAACGAAGGCTACAGATAGAGGAGCTAGACGAATGGTGAGCACATAAACCGAGAACACCCGACAAACTGAAACTAAACCAAAACAAGCTCGATACCTCTCCAAATCAACTTAAGGTTGGAGATCAAGTCTTACTAGATGCCGCAGACCCTCACATTGTCACTCCCAACCCGAATGAAGAAACCCCTCTTACGGTACTTAGTATTTTCCCATTCGGTATAGTAGAGGAAATTCATCCAAAGTTTGGCATTTTTAAGGTAAACAATTCCCGGCTAAAGCTTTATTTCGATAAGAATGATAGCAGGATGAGGAGTACGAACTCCTTAAACCACCCTGACCATTAAACGAAGAGGTAAATCGAGCTTAGACTATAAATAAGCACTTCTCGGGAGGCAACCCGAGTACTAATTGCACTAACTTTTTTAACTTTTACTGTTTAACACTTGCCATGACTAACAGAGCTCTTGAAAACAAGTTTACCATAGGGACACGGCCAAGCACAAGGCCATGTGTACTACCGTGTGGAAACAGGGCAAGATTTTCCCCAAAACACTGGCAACGATAAATCACCACGACCGTGTGATATGACCGTGGGCAAACTTGCCAAAACAACATGGACATGCGACACACCTGTGCCTGAGAACCGTGGTCGAAACTGAGAAACTAGCATAGGTGTGCGACACGCCTGTGTCTAACACCCGTAGGTGAACCTGTCAAATTAACACGGGCGTGGGGATTGCATACACGGGCGTGGGAGAAGTGAACAAGACAAAACACGATCCTGCGACACGGCCGTGTTAAACAACATGCTCAAGGAACACGGGCGAGTGTCGAATTTCAAGACGCGCCAAAAAGGGGAAAAACACAAAACACATGGCCTGAAATTGGGACACACAGGGGTGTCCTCTGGCCGTGTGCCCCGAAATCTATAAATACCATGCACTATTCATTGTCTTCCCCACTCAAAAAACCCTAACCCTAGCTGCTGCAACTCCACACGGCCTCCACGCCACGTCCGTGCGCCGCCTCCAACTTCGTTTTTGATGCATTTTCTCCTCTCCCTCAGCGTTTGTTTTAATCTTTTCAACTATATTTTACTTAGTTTTTAATGTTTATTCTTAAAATAGTTATTATTTTCATCATGCTATGACCATTTTTTTTTATTTTCTACATTATTGGATTGTTTATCATGCATTTCGTGTTAACTTAAGTTGTTAGGAAAGCTTTATTCTTTTGTTATTCACATGCCATTACCATGCCCACCCTCATACATTTACAATGATAAAAGGATTTTTTTTGGTTGTGTTTTGGTGCATACTAATAATTTTTGCTAAAATTGGAAGTTAAATTCATGTTTTTTTTTCAAATTCATATATACATATTGTTATTCTTCTTCATTTATGGCAGGTTCACAATGTCGTCCTCACGAGGTAAGAAAGCCGCCGTCCCCGCTTCGAAGAAAAGGAAGGGAGCATCATCTTCCGCGAGCCCTACTGCAAAAATTCGCCACCCATTCCTCTAGTTTCCTAACAGACCTCAAGAGGAACTATATCAGATACTACGGGCCCAACCCTTAGTAACGGGCCGCTGCATAGACTGGGCTGCTATCGAACAAGTCCAGTTGGCTGACGCAATCCGAGCTCTCCTTACCACTGACCCATGGGAGTCATTCTTTGGGATTATCAAGCTGACGTACCTCGAGCTCACAATAGAACTATGTTCGACATTCCATCTTCAAACTGTCATGACCAACTACGACGATCCTGGTACAGTCCAGTTTTGCTTAGGCGGATTAATTCGCCAACTAAGCGTTCCCGAGTTTGGTACCGCCTTGGGTCTCTATACCGAGGAGTTTAGAGAGAAGAATAACTTACACGCTCTTGACCGCCACATCAACCATTCTCCCTCGTGGTGTTGGGACGCCCTCGTCACACGTTCGGCTACCTTCGACCCCAGTCGTACAAAGGCATCATCCCTCACTCCGTCCCTAAGATACCTTCATTCTCTTTTATCTAACACTTTGACAGGACGGAGGGAGAGCACCAGCGTTGTCACTACCCACGACGTCCATTATTTATGGTGTATGTCCAACGGGCACGCCATCGACCTCCCCTACTTCATCACCCTTGTCATACGCCACCAAACGGAGCGACATCGGAGAGGGGTCATCTCCATTGGCTCATACGTGACTCGCCTGGCCCGGTACTTCAGACTCCTCAACACTGCGGCCTAAGCATCATCCTTAACCCTTATTGGCCAGATGTCTCCACAAGGCATCTTGAGTATGATGAGCATGAGGATGATCGAGAGGCACCGAGGAACCTACCCTCCCTAATATTGTCTCGCTCAATCTACCGAGGAGGAGGTTCCCGAGGACATTACTGATGATGTCCCTACCCAACACGAGGACCCACCTTCCCACCCACCACCACCACCTTCTCAGCCAGTTCATGCGGTGGCTTCATACATTGACATCTCTGAGTGCCTTAACAGATTCGAACAGCAATGTTTTCAAAGATTTGACAACATTGATGCTACTCTACAGCAAATTTGCTAGCATCTTCACATCTCATCGCCAGTCCCACCTCGCGAACCATCCAACTATGAAGATGTTTAGAAATTTGTATTTTTCTTATTTTATGTTTTTATTTTTATTTTTATTTTCATTTAAGACAACTTTTTATTTTCCTTTCATTTTATTTTTATTAGGATTTATAATATTTATCTAACAATCTTTACTCTCGGTTAATCTTTTACGAGTAAATTATTTTTCCTAATATCCCCTAAATAGTTCTTACTTTTATCACAGTTATCACAGAGCTCCAAAGCTCACAATCATTTAGGAACTTCAAACTCCAATGGAAAAGGTTCACCACGGTTACCATGCCCTACTCAATAGGAGATATAATATTCTTTTGGCACAGCACCTGTGGGATCCAACCTCTACTACCACCGGAGTATCCTCCTCCACCTCCATAACGCCAAACTGGGACATTCATTCAGTACTCAGGAAGTTTCAATTCTTTCCCTATCTTATGATCTCATATTTTCTTATATATCTTTGTACATTGAGGGCAATGTACATCTTAAGTGTGGGGGGTAACTATTTCATTATTTGAAAAATCCCTAAATAGTGTTTTGTTCTCTTGTGAACCTTTCATATCACGTTTAAGTTGAATTTTGATTGACTGATAATTTTGATTGATATATCTTGAATTAAAACATAAGCATTCATGCATTTATTGTTAAAGTTTAAGACACTAGAAAATCAAGCATGATAAGTTGATTTTTAAGAATTTAAAATTTTAGGTTGTTTCTTCAAATTTAGGTATTATCCTGAATTGAATCCCACAGATTTAAACATAAAAAATCCATAATTTTTGTGAGATTTTTGAGCCTTTTGAGCATTTATTAATTCTTTCATGCTCACTTTTATTATTGCTTTGAGTGTACCAATATTGAACTGTTATTCTAGAACTTTCCTGATTATGCATGTCAAGACCACACTTTTTGATTTGATATATCAAGATGATAGAGGCATTTAGGGTTAACCCACTCATGCCATGAAAAGCCTATCTCCACGATTAACCCTTAGTAAACCCCTTTGAGCCTAACAAGTCATTCCTTGTACCACCCTCGATATTAACCATTAACCCATTATTGTTGAGATCCCTTAAATTAATTTGATCCCCAATTTTTTTCGAGAATTGATTTGAATAAATTGCTTAACTATGTCTTGTTCTTAATAGTAATCTATGATATTTGACTTGTTCTTAAAAAATGTATATAAATCAGTAGTTATATGTTGCTTGTAATTCTCATTCCAAGTCAAAAAAGAAAGCTTTGTTGTACGCAAGTGATGATTTAATATTTTTTTCTAGTTAAGTAATTTTTCAAGTCAATCTCGATTCTAACCCTTTCTTTCAGCTTATGACCATACCCCCTAACTAAGCCTCGTTACAACCCTTTAAAGACCTTTGGATTGATGTATCATCTCGATTTTTAGTGGTGGAGATTTGATTTTTATGCAAGCCTATGGTAATAATTTTTCATATTGACTAATGAGTGCTGATTTCATTGTCCTTAAACACTTCGAGTGATTTGAGTGAATCTTTAGTGAGGATGTTAAACTCTGTAAGGTTCCAAATCAATGATAACTACCTAGGGAAGCGGAGATACCTAAGTTTTTCATGATTAAAATACTCAATTTAGAATGTTTGAAGCTCTAATGTTCTTTTAGTTGATTTCTCAATGTATGATTACTTATGAGATGATTTGAGATAATATTAATCAGAATTATACGTTGAGAAAAAAGAAATTTTAACTGTGATCCGAGGATTTTGCTTGAGGACAAGCAAACGTTTAAGCGTGGGGTATTTGATAAACCGTAATTTATACATATTTATAACACATGCTTAACGCCTTTAATGAATGATTTTCCCTTAGATTTGGTGAATTCGATGCTCCTAATGCCTTAATTTCATGTTTTATTCTCAGGTAGGCACAGGAGAATGAAAGGAACGAGAAACGGGCCGAAAACGGAGAAAATGGGCTAAAGCACGAAATCAACATGGCCTGGACCTCTTCACACGGGCAGATCACATGCCCATGTCAATTTGGCAGAATTGAAGCACGATTCACACGGGTATAACACACGGCCATGTACCTTGAACACGGCCTGAAGTTATCGCACACGGGCGTGTCACACAGGCATGTCCCTACCGAGCCCAAGTTAAGTCCAATTCGGAAAAGGCCACTTTTGAGGGTTCTAAAGCATTCCAAAGCCTATAAATACACCCTAGAGGAGGAAGAAAAGGGAGACGGAGAATAGGGAGTAAGGAATTACTCCAAGAAAGCCGATTGATCCATCTAAGAAGCCGGATCTACTATCAAGACTGAAGATTTCTCCTCAATTTCCCCTCCAGGAGTTTTGGGTTTTCTTTATGTTTTGTAATTATTATTATTCTGAGATGTTTTCTTGTTTAGTTATGAACTAAACCCCTAAATACCTAAGGGGGATGAAGCCTATGACAAAACCTTGTTATTATTTTTGAATCGTATGATAAATATTTGACTTGTTCTTAATTATGTGTTCTTAACTCTTGTTTTGGTATTTCAGGATATCACTTCAAGTTACTATTCTTAGTTGGAGGAGGAATAGACCCTGGCTAAGAGTAACTTTGTCGTAATTAAGCGGAGTTGATTGCGCGCCTAGAGATAGGGTGACAAGATTTTGTCAGATTAGGGTGAAACCTAATAAGGGAATCCATAGATGGAGTTAATGCAACCTTAGGGTGTTAATTAGAGATAACTCTTGGTTATTCAACCTAGGGATTAGACGTTGTTAGTCTCGAGAAGGATAATAATATACATTAAGGATTTCTACGGAACAAGTTAAATGAATAAATCGTCTAGTTCGGAGCCAAAATAAAAAGTAAAAGTCTAAATGGATTTTTCCTTAGGTATTGTCTCAATCAATCGCTTTCCCCAAAAGTAATTTCCCAAATTTCATTTTCTGCAAGTTCTTAGTTTAATTAATTAGTTAGTTAAAATAAATCTCTTTTCTTCGGCTAGATAATAGGAAGACAGTCATTACTAGTACTCCTAGTCCCTTGGGTTCAACAATCCGGTCTTGCTAAAGCTATACTACTGTTCGATAGATACACTTCCCTACGTCATGATAATGGTTAGTTTCAAGAATGATTCATTATAAATTTATAAAACTTATCACACACGAAAATCAACGATCAGGCTACTATACGCCTCTCTTAGTATTGACTACCTCAATTCAGTATTTTTTGGTACACAAATTCTCCCATAAAAATATAGTACCCCTTCGCTATTCAATCTAAAGTCCTCAGTATGCCCATTCTCAACCTGTCGAAAACGAAGACCCAAAAATTCATCCTCCAACTACTTATCCTTAATCTACTCAATCCACGTAGGCTTAACCTTAAGCCCAGCTAGCAGACTTCCATCATCAAATAAACTGAGGTGAGCAAACATCGCCCTCAAATCAGTCACAGCCCTACAGCTTAGTGCGTTGGCCACCACATTGGCCTTACCTGGGTGGTATTCAATCGTATAGTCATAGTCCTTAAGTAGCTCAATCCATCTACCCTGCCTAAGATATAGCTCCTTCTGAGTGAGAAGATACTTGAGGCTCTTGTGATCCGTGTAGATGATACACTTTTCACCATATAGGTAATGCCTCCAGATTTTCAGCACGAATACCATCGCAGCCAACTCCAAGTCATGCGTCAGATAATTTGCCACATGAGTCTTAAGTCGACGAGACGTATAAGCTACAACCTTTCCCTCCTACATCAACATACATCCCAAACCGACATGTGATGCTTCACTGTAAACAGTAAACTCTTTTCTAGACTCCGAACTGTATCAGAACAGGGGCCTTAGTCAGTACATTCTTGAGCTTCTCAAAGCTCTCTTGTTGCGCATCAGTCCAGTTAAATGGCACACCTTTACGTAGCAGTTAGTCAAGGGTGCTGCAATTAGTGAAAAGCCCTCCACAAATCATCGATAATACCCTGCTAGTCCTAGAAAACTGCGAATATCAGATATAGTTTTAGGTTGTTTCCAATCCAACACCGCCTCAATCTTTTGAGGATCAACCTTAATCCCCTCAGTAGAAACCAAATGGCCCAGAAATGTTACTTCCTGTAACTAGAACTAACATTTACTGAACTTGGCGTATAGTTGTTTCTCTTGCAAAATTTGTAGAACCACTATAAGGTGTTCATCATGTTCATCATCAGTCCTCGAATACACTAGTATGTTATCAATAAATACCACTACGAACCGATCCAGATAGGGCTAGAACACTTGATTCATCAAATCCATGAAAGCTGTTGGTGTATTCGTCAGTCCAAATGGCATCACTAGGAACTCATAATGACCGTATCGAGTCTTAAATGTTGTCTTCTGTACATCAATCTCCTTAACCCTCAACTGATGATATCCTGATCAGAGGTCAATCTTGGAGAAAACTGAAGCCCCTCGAAACTGATCAAACAGATCATCTATTCTCGGTAAGGGATACTTATTCTTGATTGTCAACTTGTTCAATTGCCGATTATCAATACACATATGCATGGATCTATCCTTCTTTTTCACGAACAGAGCTGGTGCTCCCCACGGAGACACACTAAGGCAGATGAACCCATGATCTAGTAACTCTTAAATCTGAGCCTTAAGCTCCACAAGCTCTTTCAGTTCCATTCTATTGGGAGTGGTGGACACCGGAGCTGTATCAGGAAAGAGCACAATCTCGAACTCTACTTCACGATCTAGGGGTAACCCAGGTAGCTCTTCAGGAAAAATGTCTGGAAAGTCCTTAACCGTCCTAATATCCTTAACCAAAAAATCCCTAGAATTTGAAACACTAATGTAGACCAGATACGCCTCACATCCCTTATGAACTGACTTTTTCACCCTCAATGCAGAAATTACATTCGATAAGTAGTTTCGACATTTCCTAATTACAAAAACCTCGTTATCCTCCTCAGTTCTCAGTACAACCCTTTTTGTGGCACAATCTCACTCTGTGTTTAACCAACCAGTCCATTCCCAGTATCAGATCAAACTCTCCAAAAGGCAGTTCCATTAGATCAGCCAGAAAATAACCCCTTGAACCTCTAAAGGAACGTCTCTAAACAACTTATTTACCCTTACTGATTGTCCCAGTGGACTCAGTACAGTCACCTCATTCGCAATGCTCTTAACCAAGATACCTAAGTTCTCAGACACAGTACAAGCTATATAGGAGTGAGTGGATCCTATATCTATCAGTGCAGTATAAGGTACATTATAAATAAAGAACGTACTCGTGATAACATCCAGAGTTTCTCCATCCTCTTAGCAATGTGCAGCATAAACTAGAGTCAGTTACCTCACCTCAGTATGACCAGCACCTCTGCCTAGTGCTCTCTGACCACGACCCAACCCATTACCACCTCTGGCCTATCCACGGCTTCTCGATGGCTACTAAACTACTCTCAGTGGTGGTGCAGTACCCGTACCCGAAGCTTGCATCTGATTAGACCTCTGCGAACACTTTCTAATACAATGCTCTAATGAACCGCACCTCAAACAAGCCCCAGTTATTTTCCAACACTCGCCCTGATGGCGTCTACCACAGTCAGTACATGAAAGCTATCTAGTAGCAGCAATAGGAGCCCTAACTCTGATCGGTCCATCAACTCTGGCCTTTTTCTTAGGCCTCTAAAGAGAACACGAGGACTCCGTATCCCCCTTCCTCCTACCTCTCTCTCGGCTCTGGCGCTCAGTGCGCTTCACTTCCTCGGCGATCTTCTCCTTGTCAACCAGTACAACAAAGTCTCACTCTCTCTACGAAGCTATCAGAACCCTTAGATTATCCCTGAGGCCATCCTCGAAGCGAACACATCACTCATACTCAGTTGCCACCATACCTCGCGCATAGCAGCGCAGTCTAAAAAATTTGGCCTCATACTCGGCCACCGATCTATCTCCCTGAGTCAGATTTAGAAACTCTCTCCTACGGGCATCCATATAACTAGCCCCCACATATTTCCCCTGGAAGGCAGACTTGAAGAAATCCCAGGTCAGTCATTCGGGCTGAGTGCCCTCCCTAACAGTGAGCCACCACTGATATGCCTCATCACGTAGCAGTGATACAACACCCTTTAATTTTTGCTCGAGAGTGCAGGCCAAATCGTCCATAATCCTCTCCATGGCCTCTATCCAGTGCTCAGCCACATTAGGGGCAACTCTAGCAATACCCCTAAAAAGCTCAGCTCCATTAGACCAGAGTCGTTCCGTAACTAACCCATGGCCTCTAGCTCTAGTATTGGGCCCAGCGACCCTCTCTAAAATCCTCAACATGGCCTAAGATAGTGCGCCGTCCCCATCCGCTTAATCATGAGACCCGATCTCAGTCACAGGTGAAGCCGGTGTCTCACTAGTATCCAAATTAGGCAAATTGCCAGATGACACAGACCCAGCTCGAGCACCTCTACGGCCTCTGCCACGGCCATTTGTACCCTGTCCGTGAGTATCTCTGGTACTCATTTTCTAATTTTGTTTTATCTGTATTCACAGTTTTATGTATCAGTTTATAGTTCTAGTGTTTATTAACAAATATTTTAGGAGAACAGTATCAGTAGTGTAAAGTTTGTTCCGTACATCGTAGTGTCAATCAATGTCTATCAATTTTACTACAGTCTCAGTATATACCACCTATAGCAGTTTCAGGATATACTATCAATTCACAATTTCTATTTAACCAATTCACAATTTCATAAAACTTACTGGATTGGCGCTAGAGACTTAGTGTACAACACTTTCAATAAAAACATTACAAATCTTTTGTAACCAATTCCTCAAAACCAAATTTTAAAAACCTAATTCCACAGTTGAGTTTTGCAACCTAACTCTGATACCACTAAATGTAACACTCCAAGCTCTGCCTAGACGTTATGGCTGAATCTGGCAATGTCACATGCTAGAGTTTGAAACTAAGTTGTTACGATAAAATATTTCTCATTTATTTTCTCTTGTTGACTCCAAGGTTCATACCTATTTAATCAATCGTTTTAAAACACAATTCATTACGGAAGCTTTAAGAAATCATTTAGTTTATGGAAACCCAGTTAATTAGGCGAATTTGTCCATTTTAAGAAACCCCTTTTGTTTTAGAGAAAACTGTTCGTTCGTTGAGTTTTGCAGTTTAATAGAAAAACCATAAACAGTTTAAAATCCAACCTTTAGTCAAACAGTCCAAAAGTCCCATTTACATCTAAAATGAACCCAGAAAATACTTAAAATTAATTAATTACCAAAATCGAAGTCAAAATGGTTTATATTATGTATGACCACCATCGAGTCCTCCACTGCACCGATCCGTCAAGTCTGGAGATTACCTGTGCACATTTAAACAAAAAGGGTGAGTTTACGTAAACTCAGTGCATAATCCCACAGAAAACAAGCATTAGTAAAATCATGGTGCATAGCTAAAACAGTCCTGGACCTAAGCCCTTTTCAGTATTAGTAAAAGTTTGGGCCTTAGCCCATCTCAATATAGTATTCAATCAGTAGTAGGGCCTAAGCTCATCACAGTATCAGAAATAGTTAAGCAATATTCAGTGACAAAGTCCTACCCAACTAACCTCTACACTCTATCTTTGTTCAACCCTACACTCCATGTGGGGATTAAATCAACCCACCCATTCCTACACTCCAGATAGTACCAAATGCGGCACAAATACAAAAATTTACAGCTGAGCTGCTAGTATATTAGGCCTAAAAGCCTTTCAATACACTTCCTCCAACAATATCATCCCAACCCAATGCAATGCAACATACAATGAATGACATGCTATCATATTATTCCTAGTTACACATACAGTTCAACATTTATGCATATATCTGCCATGCTTAGTACATACATCATATAATCACTTCACACATTTAGGGGGTCTAAGTGATTACCGACCCTACCGTAGGTTCACAGTCGACATGGGAGACCCGTGTACCCTTAGAAAACATTTCAATAAAGTGGGCTCACACGCCCATGTGGCTTGCCCGTGTGGGTCCACACGCCCGTGTGGCCCACCCGACCCAAATTGGCCTTGGCCATATGGATCACATGGCCTGACCCATAATTCCACACACCTGTGTGGTTTTACCCATGTGGGCCCACACAGCCCAAATTGGTATAGCCCGTGTGTTGCACACGGCCTACCTGGCCATCACACGATCGTGTCATGTGCGCACGGCCTGGTTCACTGATCACATGACCGTGTTCCATCACACGGCCTACTACACGGGCGACCATACGCCCGTGTGGCATCAACAGAATGCTCTTTCGACTTTTTGCCGAATCCTGTTTTTTAATTTTTAGGTACACACTTAGTATCAATTCGATGCTAATGCGACCATGAGCACTCCAAAGCCTAAAAATCAGTATTCCATCGCCCAAAGTTAGTGTTACTTAACGAAACATAACCGATACTATAATGAGATATCCAACGCAAAACCTTCAAGAACCTTACCTTCGATTAAGCAACCAGAATTCCACTAGCCTAAGTCTCCAAACAGCAATTAGGAGTCCCGGAAGCTTTGCCTAAACGACATTAACAACGCATATAAGTGACAAAATTCAATAGATGAAAACCAACCTTCTTACCAAAACTTACCGATTTAATTGCAATCAAAAGTTGTACAAATGAGAGAGATGAGTTCAGAAGGCGAACAGACAGGGAAAAAAAAGAAAAGAAGAAGGAAAGTTTGCAAGGAGAATTTTCGGCAGAGTAGCAGAAAGTCACGTCAGAAATTTTGGAGAGGGAGAGAGAAAAACAAAATTTGAAAAAATAAAAGAATAACCCGATAATCCTAATATCTCAACTCCCTACTATTTTCTCCATCCAACCACCCACTACTCAGACTCCTAACTCTACTGAAATACCCTCACGAAAATGAGCAAAAATTACTACCCTTGCTCACGCAAGGATTCGAACTCAGGACCATCAACAAGCCAACACACTACTTAACCACCAGACCAGCAGGCCCATTTTGATATGGCTCTACCAAGAGTTAAACTTAAGCCCTATAGGCCTAGGTTAAAGCTTTACTCAAAAAACTACAAAAATTTTCACAAGACAAGGCTTGAACTTGGGACCTCTCATACACACCCAGAACACTTAACCACTGAGGCAGATACACATTTGTGTCATATTTTAACAGAACATAAATATGATTTTTTTGGGGCGTTGTAAGGAATGAAGGGGTCATATTTATAGGTTAAAAGAGGTGGGTAGTTTGCTAAAAATAGCTAGGTTTAGTCTCTTCAAATCACTTCCTTGGATGGCTGACCACAATTAGTGGAATTTGAGCTGATTTTTGCTTGATTTTTAAGCAAATTAAATGCCATAATAACTCAGGACTAAGACTCGATCAATCGTAAATCTTCGGACAAATCTCTAATTTCTTAAACAATGCAAGGACCTTGTGCAATTAAACCAAAAGGTGGCTTAAAAGAATAGCCATGTGTAGCCAAATTTGGGTTGACTTGGTCTTCAATTTAGACGGTTTTGTAATCCAACGAAGCTATCAGATCTGTTCAAAATAAATTAATAAGTTAAAGGACCAGAGAATAAAATTTAACCAATTTAAATAATTAATTAAAACCCAAATTATTAATGAAATATTTTAAAATGAATTATTAAAAATAAAATTTTATATTTTATTATTTAATTTAATCATGCATGGCCCATTTTATGTCTTAAAAATATAATATGCTCAAATCAATATAAAATAAGCCATCTTATGCATGAAAACTATATAATAAAGCATAAAATCACATTTTAATAATTTATATGTCCTAATTTCATATTTTCACATATTTCATTAATTTATTAAACAATTACTTAGTTTTAACAATGAATTTAAGTAAAAATGTGATAAATTACATAGGAAAAATCCTATATATTTTTCACTTTACACATCCCCAAACTTAAATCATTGCTCATCCCAAGTAATGTTTCTGCACAGTGAAAGGTCTTGCTAAGGCAAAATTGCTAATTGTGTAAGCAATATCAATCTTTGTCCCATAATCATGCATTAATAACTTCATGCTCATCGATCTTTTTTATTAACAAGTAATTCATATGCAAACATTTGGAGAAATTTATACTAAGTTTCAAAATATGCCAGCATGAACCATAGTTTGTATGTATGTCACAGCCACAGATAACATTCTACATTCAACATAATTTCTTATCAATCAAGCGATCAATCATAAGGCTTATTTATGATCTTCATATGTTGAACTTAGGACTTCCTCTCCACTAAGGTTGTAATGGGGATCGGTTAAAGATAAGGATTTTAAGAGATGGGACATTTCAGTTTTAAAAATCTTAACCTTTAACTTTGTCTTGGTTTTCTTGATATACAACCTTTTTCTTTAAGTGAACCTTTGGAACACCCCCAAACTTATTTTGAACTCAAGCTCATACATTTTTCCTTTTTGGAGATTGAGCAAACTTTTTTTTTAAGCATGAGCACATACATCTTTCTAAAAATTTTCTCAATTGTTGATTACCAAGACAACTTTAGTTAAGATGGGTGCAAATGATTAGGATAACTTAAAAAAATATGGTAATTGGCTTATAATGTAGGTTCATTACAATAAACAGGCCTTTTAGCTCAAAATTACAGTTTCATGGATCTAATATCATAGGGTTGGCTTGAAAAGGCTCAAACGATCCAAAGAAATAGTGTCTATATCATTTTAGATTTTTATGCCCCCTAGGATTTTGCCTCAAGAAAGTTACTAAGTCAATTCTAAAGATATAAACCTTCATGCATGTATAATCTCAAAAGAAACTAAGTTTTCATGGTAAACATTACTAAGGCTAAGATCATACAAGCATTCTAGTCTTCATAATAACATACTTTCACTCAGATAAAATCATCATTCATACTTGCATACAAACTAACTCATTAACAAAAAATATCTCTAAACATTCATTTATTGAAACATACTTATGAAAGAAATGATTGAAACATACTTAAAAATTTAAAAATTTGAGCAATTTATTTGCCTTACCCCCTTTAAAAAGAAGCAATGTCCTCATTTCAAGAACAAAGTAATGAATGAAAATTGAACACCAGGTAGGGTTGTAAAGAAAGAGAGGTGAGTCATTAAGACTACTTAAATAACAAGTCTTTCCTAATAAGCTAATCCTAGACATGTTCATTCCCATTACCACATCACTTAGCCTTTTTCTTTCTAAAGAAGTGTTAAGTTTATTCATGCTTGCTATATTTTATTATGTAGAAATTAAACGAAAGAAATAAATTCCTAAGACCTAAAAATAATTAAATAAATAACAAGATAAGAATCCCCCCTTTTATTTTTCTAACTCATTCCCCTTATCTTCTTTAGCTCCATCTCCACCTGCATCTTCAATATCTTCCATCCATGTCTCAAAGATAGCATCTGGGAACTCAGGAACAAAAGCATTAGAGATATTCTTAAAAGATTTTTGAATTGAGTCATCTCTAATTTTTTTCATATTTCCAGTAAGTTTTTTGTTGATTGTGCATGAACTTGCACATGTCCATCAAAATTGACAACTCCGATTTCCATGAAGCACTTGCAAAAGTCGGCATAAGAGTTGTAGATTCAAGTTCAACACTTAGCCTGACTGGTTCTTCTTCTGGCTCAACCCTTGGTTCAGGGGTTTTTAAATCCTTCAACTAGTTTAGGACTGTACAGTTCCTTATCAGATTCTTCCTCTTCAGTGTCTGTAACTGAATTAGCTTCATTCCAGTTCCATCTGTTAACTCCTTGGTATCTGGCTTAGTTGGCTCTTCTTGCTCGCCTTGATTCAGCTCATGCACCCTCTCTACTAATCTTTCAAGATCATAATTTGTAATGCATCCTTGAACATATCGCCCCTTTAAATTTTCTTGTGTTTTAACACGGGCCCTTAAGCAAAGTGAAGTGATTAATGATGGGAAATAAGCACTTTCTGCCTTCTTTTTTAGCACAATTATGAATCTCCTTGAGAATAATTTTCCCAACATTAATGGACCTTTCTATCAAGATTGCTTATAACAAAAGCATTCGTTCCATCGAGAAGGTGGAACTACATGAGATAGGCATAAAACTATTGCGAACGAAATAAAACCATACATTTGCTTCTAGTTTTAGGTATTCCCTTCGACAAGAATGGCCCCCATACTTTCTTATAATCCATTGGGATCCCAGATTTGTCATAACATCATGCACTTGTTGAAGAAAACCCCAATTGATATTGTTCATCATAGGGTAGTACTCATCTTCTTCAACATCAGGTAAGTTAAACAAATCATTGATGGATTTAGAAGTAAGAGGTACCTTTTTATTTTGAACGATAACCTTAATAGCATCTTGCATAGTTAAACTAGCATAGAATTCTCGAACTAGTTCATCATTGGGAAGTGAATGAGCATCACAAAATCGTTCCCACTTGAGAGCATTGATTTTCTTTCTAATCGGTATAGGAACAACCATTAAATCATTACTCTTCAAGTCAAAACCTTTTTCCGGCATCATAGGTTGCTTGAAGATTGAATCAAATCTCTCTTTCACTTCTTCATCGATCAAAATTGGGTTTTTAGGAATAGTCTTTGAAGATCTAGTTCTTTTGCGAGACATGGTATCTTTTCTTGAAAATTCGGCAAAGTTTATGCACAAGGGGAAAAGAGCAATCGGCAAAGTGGTAAAGACATGCTAAGGAAAAAATCTTGCAACGGCAAGCATGGTGCGGTAACAATGACAGCGTGCGACAGCAACAGTGATGTATGGCAGTGTCAAAGGCGATGTGCGGCAGCAAAGCTGGTGCTTCGGTAATCTTCTTGAGGCAACAATAGGTGATTTCGGCAAAAAGGGAAGACAACTAGGGTTTTTTTTTAGATTTGAGATTGATGGCATAAAAGAGAGATTTAGGGATTTTTTAGGGTTTAAGCAAATTGCTTGGAGGGATATGAAAATTAGTAGAATGGAGAAGCGTTTATATAAGGAAAAATTAGGGCAACATGTAGCAAAAATTTAGCTACATTAGGGTTACTTGGGCAGCAAACACTGGGAGTGGCGGTAAGGTATGGATTTTTCCCTCCTTTTTGCTATATTAGGCCTCAAACTGAGATTGTATCTACAAGCTTACTAAAAAAAATTGATTAGTACTTGGGCCAAATTTGACCCCCTTTATTAACATAAAAATTTAAAATTTAAACAAAACAAATGAAACTTAAAAATTTTAAATCTTAATTAGAAAATTTCTTCTTAAAAAATTACATTAAATTAATTTCCAGGAAAGGTTGGAAGGGTCATAATGGTCCTGCTTAAGTTCCAATCTCCTTAGACAGAATTAATTAAAGGTACTAAGTTAAGAAAATAAGTTCTAATTATTTATTTATTTACAAAATGAGTTCATGAAAAATTAAGGGTCTGTTAATTTGAACAATGATTCAACTCACTCGACTTCACTATCCCAATAGTGTTGGAGACGTTGACCATTAACTTTAAGCGCACCTCTATAATTGTCGTATAATTCAATAACTCCATAAGGACAAACTCGGTATATGGTATAGGGTCCTTTCCATTTAAGCTTCCCAAGAAATAACTTCAACCTTGAATTAAACAACAAAACCTTCTGACCTTCTTTAAACTCGCGAGGGTTTATATGATTATCATGCCATCTCTTTGATCTTTCTTTACACATTTTGGCATTCTCATAGGAAAACAACCTCAGCTCTTCCAACTCATCAAGTTGTAACATCCTTCTCTCACCGGCTTGCTTAAGATCAAAGTTCAACTGCTTCAAAGCCCAGTAAGCTCTATTCTCCAACTCTAATGGCAAATGACATGCCTTTCCAAAGACTAACCTATAAGGAGTCACTTCTAACAATGTCTTAAATGTTGTTCGATAGGCCCATAATGCATCATCGAACCTTCGAGACCAATCTTTTCTGCTAGGGCGTACTACCCTTTCAAGGATACCTTTGATTTTACGGTTCACTCTTTCAGCTTGCCCATTAGACTGGGGGTGATAGGCAATAGCAATCTTATGCTTCACATCATATTTTTCAAGCAACTACTTAAGCTATTTGTTCACAAAGTGAGAACCTTCATCACTAATAATAGCTCTTGGTGCCCTAAATCGTGTAAACACATGCTTATGTAGGAATCGCATGACTACCTTAGCATCATTTCTAGGGTATGCTTTAGCTTTAACCCACTTGGATACATAGTCCACAACAACTAAGATGTATTTGTTCCCATACGAAGAAGGAAACGAGCCTAAGAAGTCAAATGCCCCATACGTCGAATAATTCAATCTCCAAAATGTTTGTCAAAGGCATCTCATTCCTCCTTGATATATTTCTGGTCATTTGGCATTTATCACAGTTCTTCACATAAGCATAAGTATCTTTAAATAACGTAGGCCAAAAGAAACCTACTTACAGAATTTTTGCTGTAGTACGTGAACCACTAAAGTGTCCCCCACTTAGAGATGAATGACAATGATACAAAATCTCAGCAATCTCGCTTTCAGCTACACACTTTCAGATTATATTATCTGCACACTGTTTATACAAAAATGGATCCTCCCAAAAATAATATCGACTATCATGAAGGAATTTTTTCCTTTTTTGGTATGTCATTTCTCGAGGAATTATTCCACATGCAAGATAATTGGCAAAATCAGCAAACCAAGGTGTTTCATGAATTTGACTTACCTCAAATAAGTGTTCATCTGGGAAATTCTCGTTGATAGGCACACATGATCGAGTTACCTCATCTTGCTCCAACCTCGATAGATGATTAGCTATTTGATTTTTGACACCTTTTTTGTCTTGGATCTCAAGGTCAAATTCTTAGAGTAATAGTATCCAACGAATTAGCCTTAGTTTCTCATCTTTCTTTGTGAGTAAGTATTTAATGGCCGCATGGTCAGTAAATACTATAACTTTGGTACCTATAAGATATGAGCGAAATTTGTCAAAAGCAAAAACTATAGCAAAGTGTTCCTTTTCAATTACCGTATAATTGAGTTGGGCTCCCGTCAAAGTTCTACTTGCATAGTAAATAGGGTGAAACACTTTGTTTCTTCTTTGACCCATCACAACTCCAACAGCATAATCACTTGCATTGCACATCAACACAAAAGGTGAGCTCCAATCAGGTGTAATGATTATTGGGGCTGAGATTAACCCTTTTTTAGATCTTCAAAAGCTTCTAAACATGCTTTGTTGAAATCAAACACTGTATCTTTCTCTAACAACAAACACAACGATTTAGAAATTTTTGAGAAATCTTTGATAAACCTTCGGTAAAAACTGTCATGGCCTAAGAGACTTCTGACTCCTTTCACATTAATTGTGGCAGGTAATCTTACAATTACGTCCACATTTACTTTATCGACTTCAATCCTCTCTTTGAGATTTTATGCCCTAAGATAATCCCTTCCTTAACCATAAAATGAGATTTTTCCCAGTTAAGGATAAGATTCGTCTTTTCACATCTCTTTAGTACCTTAGACAAATTACTCAAACAAATATCATAAGTGTTACCAAAAATAGAAAAATCATCCATGAAAACCTCAACAAAATTTTCAACCATATCAATGAATATTGCCATCATGCATCATTGAAATGTTGCAGGTGCATTGCATCAACCAAAAGGCATTCGCCTAAAAGCAAACGTACCCTATGGACAAGTAAAGGTTGTTTTATGTTGGTCCTCCGAAGCTACAAATATTTGGTTATATCTCGAATAGCCATCTAAAGAATAATAGAATTCATTACCTGCCAGTCGATCTAACATCTGATCCATAAAAGGCAATGGAAAATGGTCCTTTCAAGTGGCTTTATTCAATTTTCTGTAATCAATACAGATTCTCCAACCAGTAACAGTTCTCATTGGAATCAACTAATTAAGCTCATTTTCAACAATAATGATTCCACCTTTCTTTGGCACACACTGCACCAAGCTTACCCACAAACTACCTGAAATAGGATAGATGATTCATGCATATAATTATTTGATCACTTCCTTTCTCACAACTTCTTTCATAATAGGATTGAGCCTCATTTGCCTAGCAATTCGAGCTCTTTCACCTTCTTCTAAAATAATTTTATGCATGCAAAAAGAAGGACTTATACCTCAAATATCAACTATGGCCCAACCAATTGCTTTCTTAAATTTCTTTAGAACAACAATTAGTTGCTCCTCTTGATCTTTCGTCAGTTCTGCTAAAATAATCACAGGCAAAGTGGAACAGTCACCTAAATAAACGTATTTCAAATAGGAAGGAAGTACATTTAGTTCGAGTTTAGGTGGTTCTTCAATTCGTAACTTGGGTTGCGCAAATTCTTTAACTTCTAACTCCAACAGTTCAAACCGTGTGGATTGAATAAAATTTTTCGAATTGGCTTCCATCAAAGGCATGTTTTCTTCACCTTTTCATCCTCCAAAGGGTCAAGATCTAAGGCTTTCTCCAATGGATCTTCTTTAAAATTGCTTTCCATAGAAACCAAGGTTTCTATCTTTTCCATAACTGAACACTCTTCTGCCGGATCGGGAAATTTCATCGCTTTAAGAATGTTAAAGGTTACCTGATTGTCTTGAACTCGCATGCTTTGTTCACCTTTCTACACATCAATTAACGTTCTTCCTGTGGCTAAGAAAGGTCTCCCAAGGATGACTAGCACTTCCTTATCTGCTTCAAAATCTAGGACAATGAAATCAGCAGGAAAAATAAATTTATCGACTCTTACCAAAACATCCTCGATCTTTCCTTCGGGATACGCTAAAGATCGATCCGCTAGCTAAAGCGTCACAGTTGTAGGTCTTACTTCACCTATCCCTAACATCTTGAAAATAGACTTAGGCATCAAGTTGATACTCGCTCTTAAGTCACAAAAAGCTTTACCACAGTAAGATTCACCAATGTTACAGGGTATAGTAAAGCTTCTTGGGTCTTTTAATTTCGGTGGCAATTTTTTTTACAAGAATGCAATGCACTCCTTTATTAAGGCAACAATCTCATACTCACTTAGTCATTTCTTCTTTATTCTGCAGGAATGCACTGCAATCCTTTGTCAAGGCAACAGTCTCATAGTCACTCAGTCATTTCTTCTTGGATAATATATCCTTCACAAGCTTCACATAATTCGACATTTGTTCTAAAGCCTCCACCAATAGAATATTAATGTGTAACTACTTCAGAACATCCAAAAACTTCTTGAATTGCAACTCCTATTTCTGCTTGTGTTGCTGCAATCTTTGCGGATATAGAGATGATGGAACTTTCGGTTGAATCAAATAACTCTTTTGAGTAAGTAAATCTACATCTAAAGAAGATTTTAAAGTATCTGAATTCACTAAGTTAAGATTTACCTTGTCAGTCTTTGCAGATTCTGATTCCTTTGGTGTAGGAATTTCAACAGCTAGTTGATTCTTATCTTCTACATCAATCAATCGGGGTTCCAGAGTTTTACCACTTCGCAAAACCACTGCCTTGATATGTTCTTTACCCATATTTCTTGGATTCTCAGTATCTCTTGGCAAGGTTCCTTGTGGTCTATTACGAAGCTCCGTAGCTAATTGACCCATTTGGTTTTCCAAATTTTTCAATGTTGCTGCTTGGATTTGGATCAAAGCATCATTCTTTGCCATGTACGCTTTCAACAAGTTCTCCAAACTGTTTGATGCCTCAGCTTGAGGTGGTTTTGGAGCTTGCTGATTAAACCCTTGAGATTAGTTAGGTCTATGCTGCAAGAAGTTGTTGTTTAGTCCATTTCATTGGTTGCTCTAAGAAAAGTTAGGATGATTATGCCATGAAGGATTGTAGAAGTTGGACCGGGGTCCTTGTCCACTCCTATGGTTCCCCACATAGTACAATAACTTGGGATTTGATAGGCAATTCTCAAAAGAATGATCTTCCATATAGTACACACAGAAACTACTTCAAACGGACTTGGTGGCTGAGCTGTAAAATGATTAGCACTATTAACGGTAAACTATTTTAATATAAAGGAAATAGACGATACCTGAGCCGATAACGAAGTAAGGGTGTCAACTTTTTGAACTCCAGCTACACATCTTCCTAAAGCTATTCAATTTGTTGGCCATTGATAGTTATTACTCGCGATCCTCTCAATGATCTCATAAGCCTCATTATAAGACTTAGACAAAATTGCACCATTTGTAGAAGCATCTACCATCAATCTTATATGTGCATTGAGACCATTATAGAATGTCTCCAACTAGATAGAATGAGGAATCCCATGATGAGGACACTTATAAAGTAACTCCTTAAGTTGCTCCCAAGCCTCATACAAAGACTCGTCATCCAATTGTTGGAAAGTTGTGATCTCGTTCCTCAACTTAACATTTTTGCTAGACGGGAAATACTTAACCAAAAATCTCTCTGTTAATTCTTGCCATGTAGATATGGAACTTGGTGGCAATGAATTGATCCAAGCTTGTGCTCGATTTAGTAATGAGTATGGAAATAACTTCAACCTCAGTGCATCTTCAGTTACACTGACTGTCTTGAATTAATCACTCACCTTCATAAACAATCGAAGGTGGAGATGTGGACCTTCCGTGGACATACCACTAAATTGACCCACCATTTGGAGCATTTGAAACATTATTGGTTTTAATTCAAATTGGGTTGCCTCAATATCTGGCCTTCTAATTGCTGCATTTAACTCATTGAAAAGTGGCACAGCATATTTTCTGATGTATCGATCCCTATCATCGGTAATGAGGATGGTATTTCATACACGATCGGCTTCATTACCTTGGTCTTGATTCTAATTTCTAGGATCCATCTCGACTTGTCTTTGAGCTATTCGTTCACGTCTTCTTTGTCTAAAAGTTCACTCAATTTCAGGGTCTACAAGGAGTAAATTGATAATCTGATCTATACTCATAAACACCTGAAAAGAAAATCACAAAATTAAAAAGAATAAGTTAGTAATGTTAGAAATAAATCAAATTGAAAATAAATAATTTCACAAAAGAAATAACTATGACAACAGTTGACAATCCCTGGCAACTACGCCAAAAACTTATAACGCGTAGGTTTGTACAAGTGTACATAGTATTTATCAAGTAAGAAGTAAGTACCGAGTTATCGTTTCCACAGGGATTGTATTTGTGCTAATTCACCTAATTTGTAAAATTATATTAACAATTTGGTAAATAAAAACACAATATAGTTAAGAAGTGATGATTAAAATATATTAAACTAAATGCAATGATCCTTAATGCAAATTATCCTAAGTATTCAAACTATATGAATGAAATGGATTTTAGCAAAATTAAACACAATTTGCAACAATGATAACATAAATAAACTAGGGAAATTACTTTAACTAAACTCAACTCATTATCAACATGCTTAATAACATTCAGAAAAATTTCCATGACAACTCGATCTTTCATGAGTTTGGAAACCATATTAGGTCCTTTCGAAATCCTTTACTTAGTAAATACGCATTTTACTGATCCTTATTTACAAAGGGTTTCTTAGTATTCGTGTGAGGGAACAGGGACGTGTTAGGTTTGAAACAATTTAATCACACAAATCTAAAAATTATGCAGATAACAGAGCTTGGTTAAAGTTGTTATGCAACCTACAATTTAATCAAGATAGGATCTAAATTGAGCAGGCACATTTCAATTATGCGTCCATTAGCTGTCGTCTGCTTAGAATCACTCAACTAATTCAGGTGCATTTCAATCACGTATGAACGAAATACAGGTTTGATTTTAATTGAAAACATGATCGATTGAGGCACAAACATTATAAGCATGAATCAAATAAATATTATTTAATCAAAGCAATCATCCTAGCTTAAATAAAATTAAGCTAACATTGTTGTAAACAGGAACAAAGAACACATAACAAACATTTTTAGATTAAATTAAAGAAAGGAAAGATTAAACCCAAATCAAAGTGGCAATCACCCAAGACTCTGACTGACTAGGTTCTTTCGCTTCTTTGCTTTGCTCCTTTGCTGATGGCTCTCCAAGGTGGCTAACCAAGGGCTCTTTAAGAGGCTTAATTGCTAAAATCTCTATAAAGAGATGATGCTAGGTGTGGGGAATGGAAAAGACTAAGGGAATTTGGAGAGAATAGAGAATGATGAATGATGAGGGATGAGGGAATGAAAGGGTCATATTTATAGGTGAAGAGAGGTGGGTAGTTTTCTAAAAATAGCTAGGTTTAGTCTTTTCAAATCTCTTCCTTGGATGGCCGGCCACAATTAGTGGAATTTGAGCTAATTTTTTCTTGATTTTTAAGCAAAGTAAATGCCATAATAACTCAGGACTAAGACTCGGTCAATCGTAAATCTTCGGGCAAATCTCTAATTTCTTCAACAATGCAAGGACCTTGTGTAATTAAACCAAAAAGTGGCTTAAAAGAATAGCCATGTATAGCTGAATTTGGGTTGACTTGGTCTTCAATTTCGACGGTTTTATAATCCAACAAAGCTATCAGACCTATCCAAAATAAATTAATAAGTTAAAGGACCAAAGAAAAAAAGTTAACCAATTTAAATAATTATTTAAAACCCAAATTATTAATGAAATATTTTAAAATGAATTATTAAATATAATTTTATATTTTATTATTTAATTTAATCATGCATGACCCATTTTATGTCTTAAAAATGTAATATGCTCAAATCAATATAAAATAAGCCATTTTATGCATGAAAACTATATAATAAAGCATAAAATCACATTTTAATAATTTTTATGTCCTAATTTCATATTTTCACATATATCATTAATTTATTAAACAATTACTTAGTTTTAGCAATGAATTTAAGTAAAAAGGTGATAAATTATATAGGAAAAATCCTATATATTTTTCACTTTACACTTCTCAATCTGGCCATAACGTCTAGGTTGGGTTAGGGAGGTTACAAGGTCTCTTAAGAAAATCAACAAATCGTCTCTATACATCAAAACATCAAAGCTAAAATAGTTTTTCAAAGGAAGCATGTCTGGAAACATGGCTCCATTGTCTCGACACATAGTTGCGCAACTTGATAGGTTGGCCCAAAGTTCGTATTTTGACCCCATTTTCAAGTACTTCTGACCTCAGAACTTCATATGTGGGCCCTTATTTATTTTGTTTACATTCAATTACATTTAACTACTCAGTTATATTTAAAACTTTACTACATGATTTGTTGTTGTTTGATTGATTTAGTTGTTGTTTGCTTGATTTAATTGCTATAGCAACGAATGTGACATCTTGCATTCGGATCCGTTGATTGGATTAGGTGTAGGGTGTTATAATTCTTTCTCACTCACGACTTCCAGGAGAATGATAATATAAATGTTTATCAAATTCGTTCAAGTGATCATTTATAAAGCTAATATTCAAAATTAAATAAGTATAATATGAGATATCAGGAGATGTTGTCATGATGGGGAGTAAATACATATTGTATTCTTTTTCCCTTAACTGAGATTTTTCCCATTGGATTTTCATGGTAAGATTTTTAAGAAGGTAGCATGTTATACGTATTATAGATATGTATACTCTTTTTCTTTCACTAAGATTTTTTTCTCAAAGGGTTTTTATCTCAATGAGGTTTTAATGAGACACATTATCTATTGGCAGACATCCAAGAGGGAGTGTTATAAATATTTGAGTAAACTACACCAGATGCCGCTAAACTTTGTTTAATTTATAATTTTTTCCATCAACCTTTTAAAACTTACAAAGAAGACACGAGTGTTATTGTGTTATTACAAAAAATGCCACTCAATTGTTTATTACCATTACTAAGGTAACGTGTTTCTGACGTGGCATGTAAATGTGTCACTTGTTTAGTTTTTTTCCTTTTTTTCTTAATATTAAATATTTTTTTCTTTTTTATTTACTTTTTTCCATTTTCCCCTCTCTTTTCGCTTCTTCTTTTTTCTTTTTCTTATTCTTTCCCTTCCCAGCAAACCCTAATCGCCACCAATTTCACCATCATAGGTGGCTTCCCTTAATAACAAACACGTTGGTGGATCTCCCAAGGTTGTCCCTTGATTCTAATAAGCCTGATGGTTAAACCAGCAGTGCAAGTCTAGGTTGTGAATGTTGAATCTAGTGCATTAGGTGTAATATATTCATTTGTAAACTTGTAATTTTTTCAAATAGATTGATTAATAAAATAAATTCATTTATTATAATTAATACTTTTATTATTATCCTCAAAAGGTTTTTGCATGGCATAATGGAAGCAAATGTCGCTCATTGGTTATCTAATGTTTAACTAATACTAAGCGGTATTACGTGGTCAGATCATAATACGAAAAGATAACTTGTATTAAAACAATGAAGAAACACTAATTATTAAAAACATTCTTCTTATTATTTTAAACGAAATACTTACATTATGTTTGGTTTGAGGGAGTAAGAATAGATTACAGCCCCACCACCAAACTTATGTTTGGTTGGCTATAATGGCCAATTATGGCCTGTATTGATTTAGGGTTTATTCCAAGAAGAGGTTGCACAGCCATTCCCTTTCCTCGCCACTGAATATCCATTCAACTTAGTGGAATAGGGAATTTTTTCCCATTTTCAATTTTTTCGCTTAACTTTACCCAGAGGATGAAGATGTAACTAGAACTATCATCGTTCTCCCTCGGTCTCACTAGTAACTTCCTTTCCTTTTTATCTCTACGCTTCTATTTTCTTCCTTTGGTTGTAGAGGAGACATAGGTCAATTGATTGAAGCCATCATCCTCCGTTCTTTCTCCTTTTTCTTCACATTTTAAGCTAATAAAACCCTTTGGTTGTAGATTGCAAGCGAAAGTGACGACCAAGTGCTTCTTTGATGTCAAAATTGGTGGTAAGGCTATTGGTAGAATAGTTATGGGCCTTTTTAGGAATGTTGTTCCTAGAATTGTTGAGAATTTGTGTCCTCTTCACAGACAAGCTAGGTTAAGTCTTCTACATTCACTTTTGTTTTTGTTTTTTACTTAATATTTTTCTTAATTAGATCAACATTTTTAATTCTTGCGGGAGAGAATGGATATGGTTTCAAAGTATGCTCCTTTCACTGTATTATTAAAGATTTCATTATCCAAGGTGGTGATTTTACTAATGGAAATGTAAGCCCTCTCTTTCTTTCCCCTTTTCCTTTGGCTTTATAAAGAACGAAATTTTCATTATTAAGCAAAAAAATGATGCATTTGCTAGCTGTAGGGAACTAGTGGAATGAGCATTTATAGATCTAATTTTGAAGATCAGAGATTTTCTTGTGAGTTGTTCTCTAGTAACTAAAACCCTTCAAGTTTCGATATTTGAGAGTTTATATTTAGGGTTGATGGGTTAAGTGGTATCTAGAATGAATTGCTTGCTTGGTTCCTAATGTTTTGAAGCTATTATCTGTAATGAAGCATGTTGGACCCGGAGTATTAAGCATGGCCAATGTAGGTCTTAATACCAATAGGAGCCAAATTTTTATTTGCACAGTAAAGGTGAGCTAGGCTGCAAATTGCAAACTTATTCTCTTTTGTAGATTATGTAGTTTTAAGGCTAATTGCATTTTTTAAGCAAAACATATAAAAAAAAAGTTCATTGTTTAATTGCACAAACTTTCAGGTTAATTTCCTAGCGTAAGTTGTTGAGTAGCTGCTAATTATTCATTTGCCCTTATCTCCATTTCACTTAAAAAGTTTCATGTACTACTAATGTTTCAATCTACCTCCTTTGGACCCTTGTTTTAGAGTAACCTGATTTTATTACCATAAACATGCACACCGGTTTGAGTTTTGGCTTTATTATATCTGTGATGAGAACCAAAATGTAATGCCCCAAAAATCTCGAAACCCAAAAATCTCGAAATCCTGAAATTTCTTTGTTTTTGATTTTGATAAAAATTGTGTTTTATGTTCCTAGCCATGTGATAATTATAGTAGGTCTTAGTTAAGGTTTGAGTTCGAACCTAGGAATAAATGAAATTATAGTTTAATTATTAAAAGAATCAGGGTTGGCAAGTAGTTGGGCTTTTGAATAAAAATAGGGGAAAATAGCATCAAAAAGCCTTGTGGAGGAGTGGCTAAATGACGCCACTTAGAGAGCAGGGAGGTGGCATTAGTAGCTAGCAAGGAGATCCAAGGTTCGAATCCTAGCTTAGTATTTTTAGAAGTTTAATTTTGGCCTTCTAGAAGGATGTTAGTGGCATGAAAGAGGACTCCAAGGGAAGTGTTCAGGAGAGAAAATTAAGGAAAAGATCAAGGGGTTATCAGGGAGAAAAACAATGAGATGAGAAGGGAGAAGTGATGGAGCTGAATTAGGAATTAGGCATGGAAAATTTAGCTATAAGGGCTATAAATAGGGGCCGAATACAGGGTTGCCAGGCTACTGCCGAAATTCTTCTTCACATTGTTGCTAGAAACCCCTTTCTCTAAAAAGCCAAAAACCCTTTTGTTTTTCTTTCTTTTCTTCCTGCCGATTTCTATTCTTCTCTACACAATTTTCTTTGTTTCACTTAGCCGATTTCTTCTTCTACTCTTCTTCTCTAATCTGTACCAAATAAACCTTATTCACCATACTAAATTTGAAAAGTCGAAAAGTCGAATCTCTCAAGGGCTAAATACTCTTTGACCGAATCTAGTGTAAGTGTTGCTCTTCCAATCGATTTTCTTTGCTAGGTATCGATTATTTTCCCTCACTCTTTCAATCAACTTTGGTAGGGAATTAGTATCGGATCTCGGATCTTAGCTCTCTGCCGAATAGCTCTTTAGGTGTTTGCGGTTTTGGTAAGTATTCCTCATCCATTGGCTAAGGTTGGCCGAATAGCCATAGTAAGGTAAGGGGACTTGTTTTGGATAGGAGTCACCTATTGTTCTGGTTTTAATAGTTACGATTGGTGCAGATCTAGGAGTTGATTGTGGTTAGTGAAGGGGTTGTTATACTTATCGCGCAAGGTAAGGTTAAGGTGAGATTCTGGCTTTTGGTAAAGTATTCGATAAGTATGTAAGATTAATCTTTGAGTGATATCGATTGTAGTTTGGGCTAAGGAGATCGCATCATGGTTGCTTACCAGGTGTGTACGTACACTACTCACACACTATGAATTGGCAAAAGCCGAAATGCTGAAATGTCGAAATGCTGAAATGTCAAAATGCCGAAAGTTTGGCTACGGTAGTCTTGCGAGTGCACGAACACTCGTAAAGGAGACCGATAGGTTTCTTGAGACCCACAGATGATTCCGTGGACTTGGGTTGTGATTTGGCCATACGGGTCGGAATGGGCTAAATAGGCCGGATGGGCTGTTGGGCCCATAATAGGCAAAAACTAAATATTGATGCTATGTGATAGGAATTTGAATGTGAGCATGAATATGAATGTTACTGGGCCTAACGGGCCATATAAAAGTGATTTGGGCCTAATGGGCCATATATAAGTGATTTGGGCCTAATGGGCGATATGAATATTATTGGGCTTAATGGGCCAGATATAGGTATGTGAATTTGTTTAGGCTTTGTAAGGGGTTTTGGGCCTAGTATATGATAACTACATAAGACTTAATTAATATTTTGCGACCGTGGACAGCTCAAAAGGTTAAGGTGTGGCAACGGGTATATGCATGTCTAGGATTAGATCTAAGGAGAGCTTGGTACTTAAGCGGTCTTAATGTGTAACATCTCGAAATAAGGCCTAAATGGAATAGTGGTTGCGAAACCACAAATCTGAGATAGAAAAGTTTATTTCGATTAATTTTTATGATTTATCGAGTGATTAGATGCATGTGTTAGAGTATTGATAAGAAATTTTATAGATTGCATGTTTAATTTGCTTATTAAGGCTTATTTGCGAGAGATTCATAATGTGACCAGATTTAGGGCCTAAACGGAATGATGGTTTTAGAACCACGAATTTGAAGTCGAAAAATTTATTCCAATTAAGTTTTAAGGTTTATTTATTGATTAAAATATTGTGTAAAAATATCGTTAAGAAATTTTACTGATAAAGTGCTTAATTAGACTTTTAGGACTAAATTGCAAAAGTTGCAAAATATATGTTCTAATTCATAAGTACTTGATTGAAATGGGAGTTTAAAGAGGAAGTCCTTAAATGGTAATTAGACCATTATATTTTGTTTGGACAAAAATGGGCATGAATAGGACAAAATTTTAAAGAAAGGCCTTAAGGGCATTTTAGTCATTTGGTAATTAAAAGAAATAAAAAGGGAAAATAAAGCCAAAATTGACTCATCTTTTTCATGGAGGCCGAAATTAGCATGGGGGAATCCATGGCTAGGGTTTTCAAGCTTTCCAAGCTCAATAGTAAGTCCGTTCTAGCCCCGTTTTTCAAGTTCTTTACGTTTTTTGGAATCTTGGTAACTTGATTAAGCTTATTCTAGCAATAATTTAAGCTAGGGTTCATATTTGGAAAAATACCCATAGGTAAATGTGTTTAGTTTGCTGTTTTATGGTAGAATATGAAGGCTGCAATTATGTTAAACAACTTTTGCTAAGCAGTTTTAAGCAAAAATGAGTAAAACGGCTTAATCGGTAAAAGTTGTTATTGTTCATAACTATGTGTTAGAGTGAGAATTTGATGTTTCCATAGAAGGAAAAAATGATCAGCATGTCATAAAATATAAGAATAAGGGATGAAGTTTAATTCCCGAGCCTAGGGGCAAAAGTGTAAATATGCAAAAGTTTAAAGGCAAAATTGTAATTTTTCCAAAGTTTGAGTTAAGGATTTTTTTGAATAATACATTAATTAAATAAGTAAAATATGATGTTTTAGATCCCGGAAAATGAGATTTGAACCTAGAATGGGAGAAAAATCGAAAATCAGGAAAGTTGGTAAAATGGCCGTTTTAGTATCGAGGTAAGTTCATATGTATAATAAGCATTAATTTATGCATATTTCAATGTAATATTGACATATTTACTATGATTTCCGAGGTGTTGAAAGTAAATATAATTATGATGAATTAAATGTTCAAAATTAATTCGACATGAAAATGAGAAAGTATGTAAGTTTGTATGTAAATATTACATTATCTTTATTTACGTTTTTATATTTCAGCATATTTTATGTATTGTAGCTGATCTTTGAATTATAATTGACTATTGGAAAAATGGAATAAAGTATTAGATAGTGAGATACTTCCCGTTTGAACCTTTGGAATCGAAAGATACGGATGGTATGTAGCTAGGTCACATGTGTAATACAGGATGTACACCATGTGTACAAGAGAGCTACGGAATATATGTAGCTAGATCGCATGCATGGTTCTAGGTGAAGGACACGATGTAGACAAGAGAGCTACGAGATAAACTGGCTAGGTTACATGGGTGGTACGAAGTGTTCACCATGTGTACAAGAGAGCCAAAATTATGTGTACAATCGAGCTAGGTCACATGAGTGGTGCTAAGTGAAGGCCATTATGTGTACAAGAGAGCTTCGATTTTAAAGGTGGGCTGTGTGCGATATTATCGCGTATCTGTTATTATTCCGAAGCGTTCAACTGGGAAATTGATTAAATGAAATTGTGTATGACTTTGTGATGATAAGTGTAAGTATATACGTGTGTAAATTATGAGCAATATGCTCGATATGTGATTGGAAATTAGAAAGATTGTTATGGGTAAGTGATGAATACAATTGAAGTGTGAAAGATCAAAATTGACAATAAAACTGTTCAGGATAGTCGCAGTGATGGAAATCTAAAAATTTATCAAAAATGGTAGAAATTGAATTAGAGACTGAATGAGATATCAAATTAGAGCTTAATGAATCTATTTTCATATAACGGAAATAGAGCAAGCAAAAGAATTCTATATTATGAGATATTTAAGTCTTTGAGAGACTGGTTCAGAATGACTACGTGATCCCCTGTTTTGACTTGGAAAAATCATTAAAAATTGTAAAAAAATAATTAGGGGATATAATTTATATATTTGAAATCCTTAATGAGTCTAGTTTCAAATTAAATAAATGAGAACATCCTTTGAATTCTGTACATAGATAAAATTGATTCGTAGTGAAGAATGGTCAGGGCATTTGAGCAGTGAAACAGGGGTAACTTGAATGAATTAACTGTACTAACTGGCTAGACCAAAATTCTGAAAATTTTATGATAAGAATATAAATGAATCTAGTTTCAAATAAAATTAACAGTTTGTAATTTGGAATTCTGTAGCTCCAGAAATAAATAATTTAGCTGCTAGTACTCTACTAGACAGCTTATTTTGAACCTGTTTATGATTGTAATAGTAAAGTATGTGTGTTTGTGATGGTAATATTCCTAGAACATGTTGTGACTTTGTTTAAAGTATGATAATATATTGTTTATTAATATTTACATATTTACTTACTAAGCTATAATGCTTACTCCCTTCCTTTCCTTTTTCTTATAGTGTCACAGATGTTAGCTCGAGTTGGAGGTCGCCGGAGGTTAAATCACACTATCAAACTATTGATCGATATATAAAGGTTTTAAAGTATTTTTTTTAGTCTTTGGCATGTATGGGGACTCGTTTAATTGTTATTAAGTTGCTAGGAGCTAGTCTAAAATACTGACCTATGTTAATTGAAAATACTGACCTATGTTAATTGAAGGTCTCTATTGTATAAAGTCATTAAATGAAGATAATCTTGATTATGTTATTAATTAAATCATGCAATTTATGAATGTGCGTGCTTGCCCATGTGTGTGGTTGAATTAAAGCTTGATATGGGCCTTGTAAGCTCTTTTTAAGGGACAGGTTGAATGTGTTTGAAAAAGTTTTAAATTAGAGTGAAATTGTGAATCGGTTTTTATACGATGATCAGTGATTAAGTCCGGTAATGCCTCGTACCCTGTTCCGGTGTCGAACACGGGTAAGGGGTGTTACATAATGACCCACCTCCTCTTCTTTGGAATCCTACCTAGTGTATAGTAATCGCTCATCTTAGCTCGCGAGTCTTGTTAACGGGCCAAGGTAAGTGGAAACCATAATTAAGGAAAAATTATCAAAATGCCCCTAAGGGCGAATATGACCAAAATACCCATAGGTGTTGAATGTAAGTTTTATGGATGTGCCATGCATACATATGATGCTCTGCTTAAGTTGCATATGGGGTGGGAACTATGGAACTAAGGAAGTATATGAGGATCGCATGGTCGCTTGACAATCGTGGATCCACCGATGGCTTTTAAAGCCCAATATGTAAATGAAGGTAGTTCCGCAACCAGACTACCATGGTGTATGGGTTGGGTGGGTCAATACTTATATCCCCACATGGTGTGACGGGGGACGGAGCTGGTGTGTAACCGATGGATAATTTGGATGGGATTGCATTGCATGATTGATGAATGATGTTTTTTTTTTTGAATGCTTGTTTTCCGTCGAGGGTTGTACACACTGAGTTTGCGAAAACTCACCCCCTCTTTTATTTTATTTTCAGGTGATGCTCAGTAGAAGGTTCGATGTTTGGAGGGACTCTCGGTGGCCAGCTAGCAAGACAACTTGAACTTGTTTCTCTTTTAAAAGCATATAAGTTCTTTATTTTATTAAGTATTTTTCGGACCGGAATGTAATAAGGCTTCCTTCTTATTATTATTTGGATTATTATCATTTTCATTGTAATTAAGAGAAGTTTAACATGGGATTCCTAAATTATAGTATGTTTTCTATGTTTCCACAACTTAATTTTTAAATGATAAAGTTTTCTTAAATCAAATGTTTTAAACAAGGCTTTCACAACTGAAAAGTGTGTTTATTTTTAAGTTAATTAAGGTTTCTTTTGTTTAAGAAGGGTTTTCAATGAAAACACGGTTTTCGCTAAAACACTTCAATATGACATGCTAGATTCGGCCATAACGCCTGGGCCGGGTTTGGGGTGTTACATTTAGTGGTATCAGAGCCCAGGTCGCAAAACTCGGGCTGTGAATTGGGCCTTATTATTTAGATTCTTTTTGTGTTTAAAATTTTTTTTTACAATGTTTCGAAAAAGAGGAAGTCTTGTTAAGCGGTACACCGAGTCTCCGACGTCGAACCAAGTAAGATTTCTTATTCTTAAGTTTGTTTAAATTGTTATATAGTAGTTAGCTAGAGGGCTACTTTAGATGATCTTGTAGAATGGAACTAAAGCCCGCAGGAACTTGAAACTGTAGAGAATTTTCGAAAATAATCTTCTCTTTAATTACTTCCATAAAACATCGGGTTAATTATTAAAACTAACTAAGACTTCATAAAACTTCTAATTCAGATAATACACGAATCGAAGATGAGTGCTAGAAGAGGTGCGAGAGGCCGTGGCTGAGGCCGCAGAAGTTTTAGGGTCGAGTCGTCAACATCGGGCCATGTGCCCAATGTTGGAATAGAAGAGGACTTATTTTGCTTGTGGGTCTATGGAGCATAAGATCAAGGATTGCCCTCGAACGCTAGGTCGAGAGCCAGCAGTAGGTCAAGGTGGTGCTCAGCCACCAAGGGGTGGACAGCTGCCGCCGAGAGGCCGTGATCAGGCCAGGGGTGGAAACGGTTTAGTTCGTGGAGCACCGGGCAGAGGTGCTGGTCATGCTGAGGCAAGGCAGCCAGCTTTGGTCTATGCAGCACGTCGTCAAGAGGATGAAGACACTCCAAAAGCGAATACTGGTATGTACTTTATCCATGGTGTGCGATCTATCTATTTTGAAATTAGAAATAGAGTGCGTAGCAGAAGCGTAGTCGTGTAACCTAGGCGGTGCAACTATTGGGTAGTTGGAAATTTCGAGGACAAAATTTCTTTTAAGGGGATAGAGTTGTAACGCCCTAAAAATCTTGAAACCCAAAAATCTCGAAATCCTAAAATCCTAAAATTTCTTTATTTTCGGTTTTGATCAAAATTGTGTTTTATGTTCCTAGCCATGTGATAATTATAGTAGGTCTTAATTAAGGTTTGAGTTCAAACTTAAGAATAAATGAAATTATAGTTTAATTATTAAAAGAATCAGGGTTGGCAAATAGTTGGGCTTTTAAATAAAAATAGGGGAAAAATAGCATCAAAAAGCCTTGTGGTGGAGTGGCTAAGTGACGCCACTTAAAGAGCAGGGAGATGGCGTTAGTAGCTAGCAAGTAGATCCAAGGTTCGAATCCTAGCTTAGTATTTTTAAAAGTTTAATTTTGGACTTCTAGAAGGATGGTAGTGGCGTGAAAGAGGACTCCAAAGGAAGTGTTTAGGAGAGAAAATTAAGGAAAAGATCAAGGGGTTATTAGGGAGAAAAACAAGGAGATGAGAAGGGAGAAGTGATGGAGCTGAATTGGGAATTGGGCATGGAAAATTCAGTTATAAGGGCTATAAATAGGGGCCGAATACAGGGTTGCCAGGCTACTGCCGAAATTCTTCTCCACCTTGTTGCTAGAAACCCCTTTCTCCAAAAAGCCGAAAACCCTTTTGTTTTTCTTTCTTTTCTTCCTGCCGATTTCTATTCTTCTCTACACAATTTTCTTTGTTTCACTTAGCCGATTTCTTCTTCTACTCTTCTTCTTTAATCTGTACCAAATAAACCTTATTCACCATACTAAATTTGAAAAACTGAAAAGCCGAATCTTTTAAAGGCTGACTACTCTTTAACCGAATCTAGTGTAAGTGTTGCTCTTCCAATCAGTTTTCTTTGCTAGGTATCGATTATTGTCCCTCACTCTTTTAATCAACTTTGGTAGGGAATTAGTATTGGACCTCGGATCTTAGCTCTCTGCCAAATTGCTCTTTAGGTGTTTGCAGTTTTGGTAAGTATTCCTCATCAATTGGCTAAGGTTGGCTGAATAGCCATAGTACGGAAAGAGGACTTGTGTTGGATATGAGTCACCTATTATTCTGGTTTTAATAGTTATGATTGGTGTAGATTTAGGAGTTGATCGTGGTTAGTGAAGGGGTTGTTATACTTATCGCGCAAGGTAAGGTTAAGGTGAGATCCTAGCTTTTGGTAAAGTATTTGATAAGTTTGTAAGATTAATCTTTGAGTGATGTCAATTGTAGGTTTGGAATAAAGAGTTCGCATCACGCTTGCTTACCAGGTGTGTACATACACTGCACACACACTATGAATCGGCAAAAGCCGAAATGTCAAAATGCCGAAAAGCTAAAAGTTTGGCTACGGTAGTTTTGCGAGTGCGCGAACACTCGTAAGGGAGAGATCGATAGGTTTCTTGAGACCCACAGATGATTTTGTGGACTTGGGTTGTGATTTGGCCATACGGGTCGGAATGGGCTAAATGGGCCCGATGGGCTGTTGGGCCCACAATAGACAAAAACTGAATATTGATGCTATGTGATAGGAATTTGTATGTGAGCATGAATGTGAATGTTACTGGGCCTAACAGGCCGTATAAAAGTGATTTGGGCCTAATGGGCCATATACAAGTGATTTGGGCCTAATGGGCCATATGAATATGATTGGGATTAATGGGCCAGATACAGGCATGTGAATTTGTTTGGGCTTTGTAAGGGGTTTTGGGCCTAGTATATGATAACTACATAAGACTTAATTAATATTTTGCGACTGTGGACAGCTCAAAGGGTTAAGTTGTGGCAACGGGTATATGCATGTCTAGGATTGGATCTAGAGAGAGCTTGGTACTTAAGCGGTCTTAATGACCCACCTCCTCTTCTCTGGAATCCTACCTGGTGCATAGTACTCGTTCATCTTAGCTCGCGGGACTTGTTAACGAGCCAAGGTAAGTGGAATCCATAATTAAGGAAAATTTACCGAAATGCCCCTAAGGGTAAATATGACCAAAATACCCTAGATGTTGAATGTAAGTTTTATAGATGTGCCATGCATACATATGATGTTCTGCTTAGGTTGCATATGGGGTGGGAACTATGGAACGGAAGAAGTATATGAGGATCGCATGGTTGCTTGACAATCGTGGATCCATCGATAGCTTTTAAAGCCCAATATGTAAATGAAGGTAGTTCCGCAACCGAACTACCATGGTGTGTGGGCTGGATGGGTCGATATTTATATCTCCACATGGTGTGACGGGGGACGGAGCTGGTGTGTAGCGGATGGATAATTTGGATGGGATTGCATTGCATGATTGATGAATGATTTTTTTTTTTGAATGCTTGTTTTCTGTTGAGGGTTGTACACACTGAGTTTGCGAAAAGTCACCCCCTCTTTTATTTTATTTTCAGATGATGCTCAGTAGAAGGTTCGATGTTTGGAGCGACTCTGGATGCCCAGCTAGCAAGACAACTTGGACTTGTTTCTCTTTTAAAAGCATATAAGTTCTTTATTTTATTAAGTATTTTTCGGACTGGAATGTAATAAGGCTTCCTTCTTATTATTATTTAGATTATTATCATTTTCATTGTAATTACGAGAAGTTGAACATGGGATTCCTAAATTATAGTATGTTTTCTACGTTTCCGCAACTTAATTTTTAAATGATAAAGTTTTCTTAAATCAAATGATTTAAACAAGGCTTTTGCAACTGAAAGGTGTGTTTATTTTTAAGTTAATTAAGGTTTCTTTTGTTTAAGAAGGGTTTTCAATGAAAACACGATTTTCGCTAAAACACTTCAACGTGACACGCCAGATTCAGCCATAACATCTGGGCCGGGTTTGGGGTGTTACACAAAACATATATGTTTTGAAGCTATTTGTTTCCCTTTAATGATATGTTTTGAAACATATAGGCTTGGATGACTACTTTATGGTGAATTGATTTCGTTCATCAAACTAAGACCCAAAAATAGCAACTTGGTCCGAAAAATGTTGTATAAGAGAAGCATTAGATCTTTGTATAATTTTTGTTTCAATATTTATTTGTTAGACTATGTTAGTAACAGCAATTGGGTTTTTAAGGAGGTTTTTGTCTGAAAATGAGGCAAAGATGAAGCTAATAAATGGTAGATGTTTCATACTTTCATTAGCCATGAAAATTAGTTGAGTTCTTGCTAGATCTATCAATTATTTTTTTTTTTTTGTATAGAATGGGAAGATTGCAGTGGATAGCAATAATGGAGAGGATAACAAAGGGATAGTGTGGCCAAAGTTGTATATCACATGGTCAAGGAAAGAAAATGAGGACGATTTTATGGCAATGAAAGGGTGTAAACCTCTTTAGAGGCCTAAAAAAAGAGCCAAGATTATCCAGATGAGCTTACTTGTAAGTAAACATTATTGTATTTAAAGCATACATGTAGGCTTCATATATATTTTTTGTGTAAATTTGACATGTATTGGTAGGTTGTGGTGGAAAATGGTGAGCCCTAGGGCATGGTTGACTGATATGTGACAAGAAAGATATGAAGTTAGGGAAAAGAAGAGTTCTAAGAAGGTAACATATGATTTGATTTTTTTCTTTTATATTTCCTACAATGCAATAATATTTTATGCTATTGTTTATGTTTCTGATGTGGGGTGTTGGCATGATGCAGAGCTCAAGAGGATTATAGGCCATGGGGAGTATGAAAAGTGATTCAGATTGAAGATACATTAATGGCAACAGCAGGGCCCTTTTTCTTTTCTGATATTTTTGGGGGAATATTTTTGGAGTTGATGTTAATGGGTTGGGGAAAATATATAGAAGTTAAAACAGGGGTGTACTTGCTGAGGTTTGTGATGTATAGATGTTTGATAGTTTTTCATATACATAAAAATGAGAATAATTATTGTTTGGATCAATATTTGTAATTTTGGCAATTATGATCCCATGACACTATGTTGTGATTTTTATTAATTCATATTTTTAATAATAATTATATTAAGAATGTTATTAAATTATATATTTGTTTTTATTTAATTATATTTAATAATAATCCTATTAAAATTTAATAATAATAATCATCTGCCTAAAAAAATTCTATTAAGGGTACTCTAGTCAATTAAGCCTTTTTTCTTATGCTATTACAACATCTATTCCATTTAACCAAACACAAGAATACTATTACAGCTCTATTCCATTCCATTCAATCAAACAATTGAATTACTAATTACAGCTCTATTCTATTACAGCTTTATTTCATTCCTCCCAACCAAATGTGGTGTTAATATTTAAGGACCAAGGAAAGTATTTAGAATAACTTGTTACATCAAACTTGACAACATTACAATATAGAAGTTTACTAAAGGCAGACATATAAGGCGTAACACTAAACTATATCGCTTTTCTATTTTCTGCATTATAACCCACTTCGCTGCTAATTTGGCGTACTCTTAGCATCGTCCCTCTTAACGCAAACTCTAATCGCACACCTAAAACAAAAACAAACTGTGTAAGTTCTGAAGAACGTAGTGAGTTTTATCACCAAAAATACATGGGTAGAGACTTTATATAACTTGAAGAACATTTGTGCACCATCTATCTTTCTGAACCACTTTCTTCTGTATCGTGCGAATACTATTACAGATTCGGCTTCCACTTATACGTCAATTATCATACTCTTAAAATACCAATTCTTTCTTATCTGACTAATTGTAGATCCTTCCAGCAATTCATACATCTCCTTATCTCATTGACACTTATAAAAAAAATGCCTTCAGAGACCACTTCATACAGACCATAACTTAACACGTACCCTCATCCCAAAGCAGTTGCTCACAAAAATTAATCACTGGCAGATACATACATATTTGGCGAATACTTACACCGACCTGAATACCACCAAATTGTTATTTAAATCATACACTGTTTTGATACTTACCAACTTACAATGATAATGTACTACTCAGATAATGCACATGAATTCTATACCACTTTTTCATAGAACCCCAGAATCTCTAAATAACAATACCTCAAATTCCAAATAGTTTTAGAAGAAATCATTATAAAACCCAAATATGAAAAATTCCAGATAATAATGATTCAACCACTACATATCACAAACAAACTCACATTAGCAATTTCTTAGGTCACACATAGCTACATATACATCCATATTTAATGCTAACAGATTATTATGGTGGATACCCTTCTTAACATACAGGGACACATTTATGTTTAAGAAAACCGCTTAGCCTCGGACATACTATAACCTTACATTAGCAATACTTCATACAAAACTATCAGAATTTATTTATAATTTACCATAAAGGTGTATGAGTAAATTTTATCAAACTGACTTGGCAGAACACGCCATAAGGGCTAAACAGAATATGCCATAAAAGGCATCCTAAAAAATCTCATTTTTGTTGTCCTGATGGACTTCATAGAAGGTGCCATGGGTTTTTCCTCATGGACTTATACATAATTTCATGTATCGTGATATGTCATTTTGATTCATACACCATCGAAGGCTACACCATGAATATAAATACAGACATATCATACCATGTGTCTTAACCACATGATCTTACGTACATTCATGTATCGTGATCTACCATTTCGATTCATACACTATCGAAGGCTACCCCATGAATATAAATACAAACATATCATGTCATGGGTCTTAACCACATGGTCTTACACACATTCATGTATCATAATCTACCATTTCGATTCATACATTATCAAAGGCTACACCATGAATATAAATAAAAACATATCATGTCATGGGTCTTAACTATATGGTCTTACACATATTTATGTATCGTGATCTGCTATGGGTTTTAACCATATGGTCTTACACTTGTTTTCATACCGTGATATGCCAATCTAGTTAGCAATATAACTGCCCTACCAGAGGCTTCACAATGGGACATTTCTCATTACTCACTTACCTAGATTTGATTGCATTATTGACTGACTCATACTTTCATGTCACAAGTTTTACCTGCATACTTACCAATCAACATTCCTCTCAACATAACTTATTACATATCATCATGGCAGTTATCTCATCTTTACTATACTCGTACACTTACCAATTATTACAGATATCATCATATTCCATATATATATATTCTTCTACTTGAAAAGTTTACTTAAGAGAGAGAGTCAAGGTAGAGACTTACCTGATACTCACCTACTAAAGTGCAAAACTCTAGATCCAACCATCTTTCTCGAACCAACAACAACAACTACTTACAGAATATAGGATCACCATTACAACTCATTGACACATAAGATATTATCATCTTAATCACTGATAACCCCCATGCATAACCTTATGCTTACAACTTACAGTTCAAATACCACATATAGACTTACTCATTTAGAGCTTAACATGTAATGTTGTAATACTTACCTAAAGATAGGATAGCCACTGGTTAAATCTAGATTCACAGCTTCCAACTTAATAAGGAAGAGATACCATTTGATTTAAGAAAAATAATTAGAGAGCATCATTCAAGGAAGAAGAATGACCTTTTCCTGAACTCTTCTTACATATATATAACTCATCCTATTAGGTGGAATTTACAAGTGTCTCACATTTCAGAATTTGCCTTCTTAGTGGTCTATAGTTTTCAAGAGAAATATAAATGAGAATCTCGTATGATAAAAATAAGGCTAGTCTATCTAGTTGGTTCCTAACCAGGTTACTTTACAATCTAACTAGCACAGTACTTCAGACAAACAAGGTGTACTATACCTTTGACGATAATTAATATCATACATACTTACCCCTTTTTGCTTAACACTATCTTTTCCTTTAAATAGCAGAATATCCTGAAATAAAATCTTCACTTACATACACAGCAGTTACAATACGCCCAGACCTATACACCAAAAGAAACATATGGGCAGATTACACTTCGCCAAACATATTATTTTGCCGCTATTCACCAAAATCTTAAGTCTACCAAACTTGCGGTGTGATAGGGGGTAGCAGTAGATAGTCCAAGAATGAACTCGTTAGGAAAAATGTGCTTTAAAATGACAACTTCATTGCCATCAGTGAGGAAATGCACCTCCAAAACAACTACCACGACCACAATTACAACTACAAATGTTGCAACATTGCCTCATCCTCCTCACTATTTCAGCGTATGGATATACTACCTAAGACACAATGTGGGCTTAATAAGCCTAAATGTATTCAATGTGGCAATATTGCACATTCTAGGAGAAACGAAAATCTCTTTTTTTTTTTTTGTTTAAATTTTATTTCCATATGTAGTTATGGATTTTTTTTGTAGCAATTTACCCCCGAAAGAACAAATGATTTTAGTTTAGCTGTCAATTGTTGTTATTTGGTTTTGTTTGGTCAAAAATTGTAGGACCATTGTAAAATTTGCAAAATTTGCAAACTTTGCAATTCAATTTAGATATTTGATTAGTTTAATCCATTCGAGTTCTAACAATCTCATTGATGGTGTTTGAAAATAATTCTTTTAGTGGTTTGCTGGGAAAGGAAAGAATATGAAAAAGAAAAAGAAGGAAAAAGGAAAGGAAAATAAAGAAATAAAAAAGAAAATAAATATTTTAATATTAAAAAAAGGAAAAAAAAACATGTGACACATTTAACATGCCATGTCAAACACACGTTACTAAATAACGGTAGCAAAGGGTTGAGTGGTATTTTTGTAATAACATGATAATGTTAGTGACATCTTCATAAGTTTTAAAAAGTTGGTGGCAAAAATTATAAATTAATCAAAGTTCAGTGGCATCTGGTGTAATTTACCCTAAATATTTTACTATTATAAAGTGAATATCCATTAGAACAAGAAATTTGATATACTTTAGGACTCTAATGCCCTTTAGGAATAGAGATTTATTTTGTTTATATTTTTTATGTTTATAAATATAGAAATCATTGTAAATATTTTGTTTTCTTTTTTTATTCTTTATTGTTTTATTCTTTTATTTTTTAATTAATCTTATTTTTTATTTTAAATTATTGACATACAGACACAAAATTTTAAAAAATGTGCATCAACCATTGAATCCTTTGACAAGTAAACTTGGGTAGGTAAATTTTCACATGGATCAAAATGGTTTTGATAAAAGTCTTGATGCAAATTGACCTTAAACTAAAGGTTTTTTTCTTTTACGTTACTAAATTTATATACTAATCATAAGTCAAACCGAAACCAAATTGGCGCACTTAGTCTTGTACAAGGAAACCAAAAAGGCAATTGTGAAATTTACACCTATTGGATTTATTTAGATACAATAAATGTAATAATAAAATAAAATCGAACCCATATTTTCTACCAATTTTATGGTCCTAAAATCCCATTTGTGCACTCTGTTGCAATGTTCATTGGACATCCACGATCTAACTAGACAGACCTCTTCTATACAGAAAATTAAATCAAAAGGGAAAATGTAAAACCCAGAAAAAGGAAATTAAAATTAAAATTAAAAAGGTAAAATGAAAACCGTAACACGTATGAATTCCCTGGCTTAGGAAACTTTCAAGAACTGGTCGTCTTGTTTAAGTTATCCGATTCTGATCCTTTATTACGGGACTCCCCTGTTGTCCTGCTCTCTGATTCCGATATGGATGCCCCAAATGAAATCTTGGTGGAGCTACTACCTGAACCACGGGTTGTTTCTTCCAATCTTTTTGAGCTTACATTCGACCGTAATCTTTGAACCGATGATGGTTCCACCGTAACTTCAGCTGGGAAATTCAGTAAAGCCTTTGAACCACGCATCCTAAAAGCTGCCTTGTCATAAGCCAAAGCAGCAGCTTCAGCTGTTTCGAACGTGCCTAGCCACATCCGTGCCCCTTGTCGAGTGGAGTCACGGATCTCGGCGGCGTATTTGCCCCATGGGCGACGCCTGACTCCCCTGTAATGCTTCTTGGGTGGGTTCCTGGCTGGTTCAAGCGTGGTTTGGTTTGTTGCGGTTACCTGAAACTGAAACTGATGGCAATAGTTATTGAGTGGGAGGGCGTGATGAGCGTTGGCTTCGTCCAAGACTTGGAAGATGAACATGTCTTGTGAATCATTCTCATTAAGTGGGAGATGATGATCCATATTCTGGGACTGGGAGACTTCAACCATGGATTCCTTTCGGACCTTTTCTGCTCTATGGGATGTCATGTTGGGTTGATGAAGCCCTCAAGTTTGTACAAAGTGGCTCTAGTCTACACTTGTATTTAATTTAAGAAACTATAATCGTGATTATGCATGGTATATATTTATATCCTCATTTAAAATATGCTGAGATTTGTTCGAAGATACTATCATTGTTTTTTCTTTCCTTAATATTCTAATATCATATATAATATACATATATATATATATTACAAAGTTATTAAATTTTTAATATGTTTATACAATAAAAAATTGACATGTGATAAAAAAATATTTACGAAGAAAAAATTTGCAACATAAACCCCTTCAGCTGTTCTGCAAGTTATATCTTCATTATAAGTGCTTTCAATTTTTTATATTCACTAATTCAACTTACAATTTTATATAATATGTCAGTATAATATTTTTTTAAAATTACTATCACTATTCTCACAAATTAAATACACTATTAAAATTGAATAATGTTTTTTAATATTTGAATATAAGATTTTAACTTTAAAATTCCAAATATTTTTTATACAATAATTCCAAGTAATTTTTAGAACATAGTACTTTTTAAAAACTATTTTAAGAATTTTTTTTTAGAAAAAGAATGATAAGTTTAAAAAATGACATTAAGTATCTTAAAAATTATTTATACTGTTTCATATATATAATATTCATTTTTTAACTAATATATAAAAAATTATGTTTTAAATTTTATTTGTTTCATTTATAATTCTGACATTTGTTCATACTTCCGATCATATTATGTTTTAATTTTTATCTCATTATACAATTATATTATGTATTTAGATTTTAATACTTAATTTTTTATATATTAGTTTAAAAATGAATATTATATATATGAAACAGTATAAATAATTTTCAAAATACTTAATGTCATTTTTTAAACTTATCATTCTATTTCTAAAAAAACATTCTTAAAATAGTTTTTAAAAAGTAATATGTTCTAAAAATTACTTGAAATTTTATAGAAATTTGTATATAGGCACAAGGATGATGAAGTAAGAAATTTTGTATAAGAAATCAATATAAAATTAAAAATATTTGAGAGACTAAAGCTAAAATTTTTTTGTTAAAATAATTTAAATTGAAATTATTTGAGGGGACTAAAAATGCAATTTTTTATTTGGCCAATGGTAAAAGAACTAAAAATAAATTCTTAATTTTTTAAGACAGACTAAAAGAATTATAAGTTTATAAAATTAAACTAAGGGCCTCTAGTTCCATCCTTGTACTAATAATTCGTAGAATATGAAATAGGTTTATGTTAGGAAAAAGTTCTTTGATAAATATGTATTATATAGATAGATTTACAATAAAGAATAGTTAGTACAAATTCATATTTAAATTTAGAAATATTAGTAAATTTTATTTAAAAAAATTAGACCTCTTTAATTTAAGTAAAAATTATACCTTCACTTATGCAAAAAAATAAGTAATGTGAATAGCTAAAAATTACCAATTTATATTAAATTATTACTAACTCATATACTAAAATATGATAAAAATGTAGCATTAATGTATTATATAAGCAAAAAAGAAGGTGAGAGAAACTAGAGATTCTATTTAATTTCTTGATTGGAATTTATAAAAGATGAAATTTTACCCTCATATTTTTAGTTTCTACATGAATTTATTTCATTTTCTTTGACTATATTAGATCATGATATATGTATATATATATATATATATATATATATATATATATATATATATAAATATAATATAGGTCAAAATAATTATATAATAAATTTGTAAAATATATAAGTTAAATATGTAAGTAAGGAAAGTGAAAATTATGTCTCAAATTCCTACCCTTTTATATGTATGCATATATTTCTTAGATTTTATATTAAAAAATACAAAAAAATTCTCAAAATAATATTTATTACAAATTTACAATTGAGTTGAAACTGGTTGATAGATGACACCTACTCAATTAAAATCTTAAATAATAACATAAATTGGATACAGTTGTTAAGATAATAATATAACCAATTGAGGTAAGTTTGATATTCATATATATATTTTGATATTTGACATGTTTGTTTTTATGATACATGTTTAAGGTTCGTGACCGTCTTTCTTAATAATGTTATCTTTAAAATTCAAATATATATTTTTCTTTTAAAAATGTAATATATCCCACTATTAAATCAAACACTTGTTGATCCAACAATGATATACATCCCTTTAGGCTCTTTGGTACCTGAAAGAGATTATAAAAATGGTAAAAGGATGAGATACTTAGTTTTAAATTATTATAGATTTAAGTAAAATTGAATTTAGTAATATTACGTGGCATAAAGATTATGAATGTACCAAAAACTTGAAGGGATTTGTGAGAGGGTGGGGGACATATGCTCTTGTTTGGGAAAAATAGCATAGGATTGTCTTAAATGAATAATTTTCATCGGAAAAGCAAAGTTAGGTTGGACGTCAATTTTCAACACTTCATTTCGTTGAATGTAGCTTTGATTGCGTAGAAACATCTGCAAACACATTGAAAAGCAAAAGGCTGAAAAAGCTAATGATTTCCCACGAAAATTCTACAATTTATCACAACCACTTTTATAAAGAAGTTTAAAATCCACAAGTTTTTTTATTTTTATTTATCAAAAAAAAAAATCTCATCAATATCCATTTCATAATTATAATAATTATTTTTTTTAAATTCGATTGTTAAGTTTTTTGAATACAATAAATAGTTGAACCCTTTTTTTAAAAGCACTAAAATCATATCAACATCTAATGACGAAAGAGTTTGGCATCCATAGGAATGATTGAGGTCACCAAGGTCGTCATGTTATTACTAGAACACCAGAGTCCTTTTCGAAATAAATAGCTGGAAATCAAGTCGATCTCCGCCTTGACTTTCCAACTTGTACAGAGCAATGAAAAACCCATACAACTCCATCCCTTCTTAAATTGTAGCCCACAGCTTCTAGAGTATAAAGAATTCCACAAGTCCACGCAAATATAAAATTATTTTAATATTATCAAATGAAAACTTTGACTTGCGTTCTCGAGTTTAATAAATAATTTTTAAAATATATAATTTCTTTAAAAAAATTTCTTCATCTTTCTGATTATATCTGTTATTTTTTATAAATAATGTATATATAAAAAATTTAAATAAATTAAATTATTATTTTTATTTATTATATTATTAAATTGAGAATGAATGATATGTTACTATTATATTATATGAAATATTACAAGGTGTTTTTTGTGGTAGACGAAAAAATTTTCGAATTAATTACAAAATAAAAATATATGTTGCAAGCCAAAATTATCATGGTTAAAAATGATAATATTATTGTATCATAATTATTTGTTTCAATTAATTTAAATTAATTAAAAGATAAATAATAAAAAATTATAATGCCACTAATTAAATTAAATTAAATTGATTAAGTAATAATATTAAATTATTATTTTATCTCTATCTAATTAAATAAATTTGAGATAAATAATAAATAAAATAGTTTAAATATTTTTATCACTTTAAACTGATGGTTTACATTCCACAATAATTGTCTTTAACTTAAAAAAGGTTAGATATAACAGTCCATTTTTTAGTGGTGTCAAAAACAGTGGTTTCGAGGCCACCAAATCTGACAAGTAAGTTCGTAAATATTATTATTTAATATTTACGAGTCAAACATGGTTTTAAAAATATTTTTGATATGACAATTTATGCTATTCGAATGATTAATTAAGTTTAAGTGGTAAGACCCTAAGGTTAAGTGGTTCTAGAAAATGAGGTATCGAGACCTCATTTCTATAAACCGAATCGTAAATATTTTTATAAATATTTACGGAGTGTCATTAAGGTGGTATTAAAGTTTCGTTGAAAATTTTAACGTTTCGATAGTTAATTAATTAAAAAGGACAAAATTGTAAAAGATGTAAAATTTAATCACTATTTGATTTAAGTGATTAAATGGTTAATTGAATAAAGGAAAAGGGACTTATATGGCAATTAAACCATGGCCAAAGTTTCCGAGCAGTGGTGTTATCCACTAGCTTTTGGATTAATTGTTCTTTTAGTCCTAATTAGTTTGGGATTAAATTGTAAATAAGTTTATTTAGTTAGAATTTAATTACATTGAAGGACCAATTGTGAAATTAAACCTTCTTTTAATGGTAATTATGCCATATATTTATGTGATGGACAAATATGGACATCACTTTGGTTATTTATTTATTTAATCAAGGGCAAAATGATAATTTGATAATTAAATTAAAACCAAAATATTTGTATTTATTCTGGTGACTTCTTCTTCACGAATAAAAAGAAAAAAAAAACCATGAAAGTTTCAAATTTCGGCCATTCCTTTAATGGTGCATGTAAGTTCAATTTAGCCCTGTTTTCAATAATTTTTATATTTTTGAGATCGTTGCAACTACGTCCAACTAGCCCGCACTTTCGATTTTGAAACTTTTAAAGATTGTGAATGTTTCCATTGATGAATCTATATGATTTTAGTTATTAAATGATGAATTTGAGATGGTAGATATTTAAAAGTATTTTGTTAGGTAATTTTGATGAATTTTCCAATTAGGGACTAAATTGTTGAAATAGTAAAAAATATAAGGGTTTGTTGTGAAATTATTGCAAAAATGGGCTGTAATGAATGCCATGAATATTTGGCTAGCATGTGTTTGCATTAAAAATGGTTAATTTGCATGTTTTAGGATAAGGGACTAAACTGAATAAAAGTAAAATGTTAGGGGCAATTTTATTAAAAATGTAAAAAATACTAAATTTCATAAAATAAATTGTTTTATTGTCTGAATTAATTAATTGAATGAAATTATTAATTTAGATCAAGGTCGAGTAGAAAATCGAGGAGAATAAAAAAAATTACCAAAATACCCCTGTACTTTGAGATTTCTGCAATTTAGCCAGGTAAGTTCGTATGGTTAGAATTTAACATCAATATGAATTTTTAAGTAGATTAACCTGGTACAACTTGTATATTTATTAATTTTAATTATTGATAATTAATGGTAATTTGAGATATAATATTGAATTTGATTACTCGGATTGGATTGAACGCGGGATAGAGTACAGTCGTGATCTAGTGTGTTTGGTTGGATTAACAATGTACTCATATCCGCAAGTCATTCTTTGCATGGAAAATCTCGGTAAGGTAAATTGTTTAATGAATTTGAAAGATTTGTTATTTATTGAATATTGACCTGAACATAAATGAATTCATCAGTTGAGATTGTGCAAATGTGATAATGTGAATTGGATATTAGTTGTATTTGGAAAGTGAATTGGAACCCTATTAACTGTATCGGGTTGAGTCGGATATAGATGGCATGCCATAAGATAAGAAGAGTTCAGGGATTTCTTCGACTTCGAGTCGATGAGGCATTGGGTGCCAATTTACTTCGATTTAACTGATGAGATATTGGGTGTCAAATTTATATAGCGTTGGGCGCATTTACTACTTCGAATTTATTAGATGAGGCAGTAGGTGCCAAACTGGTGTGTTGGTTGGATCCGTGTATTCGCTGAGTCTGAGTCGTATTAATAGGGTCTAAATAACGCTTACTGCCCCTACAATTAGGTCACAGTCGATTTAGGCGACCTGTGCAACCTTACAGAATATTTCAGACAAATTGGACTCACACGCCCGTGGGGCATGTGGCCCCCCACAACCCAAATAAGCTTTGCCCATGTGGATCACACGGCCTGGCCCAAAATACCACACCCCCGTATAGCTCACCCGTGTGACCCACACGGCCTAAATGGTCGAGCCCGTGTCTCGCACACGGCCTCGCCAACCTCACATGCCCATGCTCGTCGCGCCCATGTGGCACGCGCACGGCCTAACTCGTCTACCACACGCCCATGTCTCGCGACACAAGCTACCACACGGGTAGACCACACGCCCGTGTAGCGTCGACAGTGAGCTTTTTGGCTTTCACTGAAGCTCGTTTTCTACGCAATCGGAGTACACACCTGGTTTGTTTTTGCTGCTAATCCAACCAAGAGCACTCCAAAGCCTAAGATTGATAAAACTGAGCCCAAATCAGTAACTTAAATCGATTTACTTAAGAATGGACAAATCCCGAAACATAAGATCTACTTACCTTCGACGAAGAACGATGTTCCTTTGCTATTTAGAACCCCAATTAGTGATCCATGGATCCTTGAACACTCCTTAAAAAGCAACCAAAATCTCTCTTAACAAACTCCCACATAAAACACTTAACTTGATTAAAGCGATACTTACCGAGTTGACGAAACCACTATCAAAGCACCAAGCCAAACGAGAGGGAAAGAAAAACGAAGGAGATGAGAGGGAAAAGTATGATTTTTGGCAGCAAAGGAGATTTTGGAAAAATGGTAGAGACAAGTTTTGTCAAAAAGGAGAAAATAAAAGAAAACCCTAGGTTTTCCCTAAAGCCCAAACACAGAATTTTACTAAAACCCAATACTTACAGGAACTTGCAGCAAAATAATCCCATCGCTACTATAAGGGATCGAACCCCTGTCCCTAAGCGTAGTCCCTTTCCACTTAACCACTAGACCAAAAGGCCCATTCTGTTAAGTTTTTTACCAACAATTCCATATAAGCCCGCTGACCTCAAGTCAAACTTTATTCAAATAAAACCCAGGATTTAGCCCAAGTTAACGCTTAAACTTGGAACCTCTCAAACATACCCCAGAGCATATAATCACTTAACCCAACATATAATTAAGTCAAAATAACACGAATCACAAGTTCAAACACTTCCAAGCCTAATACTCACAAAAGCCGAAAATAAAAAATTTGGGGCGTTACATTAGTCATTCAAACACAAAACTTATAACTTACTTCACAAATTTATCCTTTAATCAATTCTAAATAAGAATCCTATTAATTTAATCCCTAATTCAATCATTTGTTCAACATGTACTATACTCAAAAACCTAAGAACTTCCAAAATCTCAACTTAATTTCTACAGAACTTTGTTCTAAAACTTATAAAACATCAAAATTAAAAGAAAAGGACTTAATTGACTTTCCAAATTAAACTCCAAGCTTTAAAACCTCAATTTTTCCTTTTCTTTTTCTTTTCTTCTTTCCTTTCTTCCTATTTCGAAAGCTTCTGTTTCTTTTCTCCTTTTGTTTCTTTTGTTATTTTACTTTATTTCATATATATATATATTAGTTAATAATATTAATAATAATACATTATAATAATATTTAATTCATAAATATCTTTTACTTAAATTATAAGAAAATATTTTATTTTATTACAAGTGTATTTATATATATTTTACACATGTACCATTAATCATTATACAATTGTCTTCATTTTAATAATTTAATATAAAACTATAATAATTATAATAAATATCTATTTAATAACAAATACATATATCACAATTGTACATATAAATATTTTTACATTTGTATATTATCATTACCATCCATTTGTCTTTCTTTTATTTATTTATCATACAAAAATATTATAATATAATTATTTAATTAATAAATATCTTTTAATTTAAATTTTAAGTAAATAAATAATTATAATACAAGTATATATATATACATTATTACACTTATACCATCTTATCACCATACACTTGTCTTAATTTATTTTATTTCGTAATGTAATAATATTAATAATAATATTTAAATAGAAAACCATAATAATAAATAATAATAATTTCATATAATATATATAATCTATTTAATAATGAAATATGCATAATTTCCTATTTAATCCCCTTTATTTTATTTTAATCAATAATTAAAACTTTACCCTTTATTTAATTTAATCCTTATACCTAATTAACCTTAATTAAACTCTAATTAACCACTTAATTAACTTCGTAAATATTTTTAATAAATATTTCCGAATTCGTTTTCCAAAATCGAATGCCCAATAATACACTTTCCATTAATCATAAATTTTGGGTCGTTACATTTACCATGAAGTTCTATATGTTTCCGATTTAGTCCCGACTTATTTCTGATGCGTATTTAGGGCCTTGAAGGCTCGTATAAGGGATAGTATATATGATTTTAATTGATTTTATTATGAATATTGATATGTTATTAAATGTTTGAAATTTCTGTCTGTTTGATCTGTAAACCCCAGTAATGCTCCATAACCTTGTTCTGGCGACAGATACGGGTTAGGGGTGTTACATTAGCACTATAAAAGGGAGCCACCCTGCAGTTATTTTACACATTCACAAATTTAGAAATATAAAAAAGAAATACTTTGCATACTTGAAGCCCTCTCTAAAATTTCAAAAACTTTTTAAAGAAATCTTGATGAATACTAAACCGATTCTAAATAAAGTTGCCTTCCTACTTGTCCAACTAAAGAAAGGAGGTCAAAACTTAATTCTAAAACAATCGTGTTTTGATATTGTTCAATTGAAGAAAAAAAGGGTCTAAACCTGTTTCAAGAGTATGTCACCACAACACTTGAAGCTGTTGGAAAATATGTAATTTTTGGAAACTTTGATGCATATTCTCGAGTAGTAAATGTGGAAAGTTGAATCATAAAATTATGGTTTTATATTCTACTCCATGAGACCTTTACAACGGTATATCATATGCTCAAAATGGTTGAGTGACAAATGAGAAATTTACACTCAAAGTAAGCTGCAATAGAATTGATTTTGATTTTGTTTCAGAATATTAATTCTGCTTTTTAACAAAATCAAAGGATAATATAAATTGGAAATTAAAATTTCTATTTATTGTGGCATTAATTATGTCTTTAAATTGTTAAAACTTAAATTGTAGCTTCAAAATTGTGACATCAAAGAAAAATAAATTTATCAACGGTGAATTAAAAAGACAATATGAGAGTGCATGTTTAGGATTAGTTCTTTGAAAGACTTGGTATTTAAGCGTGCCAAGTGCACCACCTTTCTTTCAGAGTTACGTACCTAGTGCATTATTTTATTATGTTTTTAATAGACCGTATAAACTTTTGTTTCGGGTTTTATTAAATTCCTGTCATATAACAAAAGTTGATAATTTTTCTAATTTTAGTTTGTTTCTGAAATCTTAACCAAAAGTAGAAACTCCCAAAAATGTTGTGGAAGATATGGGCTTATGTGATATGATTTCTGAAGTCAACATTTTTGACTCAAATCCAAGAGAATAGTTGTAACACCCTTAACCTGTATTCGTTGCTGGAACAGGGTTTCAAAGCATTACTGAAACATTCAGAACATTTTTTTGATTAATTCTGGCAAGTTACTATTCATTCACCGAGGTCATTCATAATGTCTCTTCAATAGACCCTCGAGACCCAATACAAGTATTAGAATCAAGTCAAGACTAAATCAGGATCTTAGGGAATTTTTCGCGAAATTTTAAAATTTTTCCAGGTGCAGGGCTCACACGCCCGTGTGGTCTAAGGGACACGCCCGTGTGACCCTGGGACATGCTTGTCCTGCAGGCCGTGTTCAAAACTAGGTAGCTCTCTGACTTGCGCCGTACAGCTATGCCTCATGCCCATGTGCTAGCTTTTGTGGTTAATTAATTCAATTCGAATTAGGTGCAGGTTTCACACGGCTAAGACACACACCTGTGTTCTAGGCCCTGTGGCACACACGGCTGAGACACACGCCCGTGTCTCTGCTCGTGTGCTTAATTCTGAGCATTCAGTTTCTCAAAATTAAGTTGCAGGGGACACACAGCCTAACCACATGCCGGTGTTACTAGGTCGTGTGTCACACACTGTCTAGGCACACACTCGTGTGTCTGCCGATGGGGACAAAATAAAGCCATTCCTAACTTCATTTCTCACCTCAAATTTTGCCATAATCCTAAACCATATCTTTCATTCATAACCCAACAAATCCAAGCATTTTATTCACATTAATTTTATCATTTAACGTGATATATCATCATATACAATTACTATCCATTTCAAGCATTCTAATCAAGCATATTCTATCCATCATCATGGCATATCATTTCATGCATTCATGTTTACAATCTTACCTTGGTTATGTCCTCAAGTAAGACATAATTTGATCAACTACTTAACATATATGTGGCTAACATAATATGACATTACAAGTATATCAAAACAATCATTAGTAGCCATTCCAATGGCTAGATTACAAGCATCGCTTACGTTTACATGCTAATATGGCCAACATCTCCTATACATTCCATTACAACCACAATTGAATTACCATACTATACCGACATGGGTTGATGGATAGTGTGAGTGATCTCATCCAAGCTTCTAATCCAACGAGCTTCCGATTACTCTAAAACAGGGGAAAATAAAACAGAGTAAGCATAAAATGCTTAGTAAGTTTGTATAACACGATACTTAACTTATCATTCATCCTATTTGAGGTAACTAAGTAAGGTATAATCGACCACTTTGATCTCAAGCCCTACACACATCCTCATTGCCCTTGTTAGTCATATATTCCATAGTAATATCAAGACATGTATGGGCTCAACAATAATTAAGTTTCTAAGCACATATGCTTTCCACACATGTATTTATTCAACATATATAATTCATCTCATTCTTTCGAGTATAATTTCATAATAGTTCATTTCGAGTTCAGATCATTTTGCATCAAAACTTTGCACATATTACTCAGAATATCAAAATCACAATTAGTACAATTTAGGTGTACAAGTCTATAATCAAGAATGAACATTCTCATCAAATAATTTCCATGTACAAATATCATCATCTCATATTTCGTATATCACTTGTCATGTATCATCATTTTCTTGCATTTCATGTAATATTCTTTCATGTTATATTTCCATATCATATACACCATTCCATATCAATTTGTTTTAAATTTATATTTGCCCATGTCAGAACCTTGCCCGTTGAATTTATTTGAATTATCGATGGATACATAAGTAGTACACTCGAGGCGTACGAATCAAGATCCATCAATTCATATTCTTTGGTACGCATAAGGTACTATTTCAGAGAGTACACTTTTGAGCCACATATATATATACTACAAGATTATCAGTCCAGGTTAAATCCTTTTTATGACATATGCTCTAAAGAGCTTGATCTGGATTACCCGTCTGGGCTAAATCCAATCCATAATATATGTTCGAGAGGACTTATATCAAGATTACCTATCTGGGTTAAATCCTATCAGAATTAAGGTCGAAGGATTACTCATCCGAGCTAAATCCTATTCGTAACAAATGCAAGACCTCTTTCATTTCGGGAAATCATATATCCACTGATTTTCTATTTATTCAACCGAGATTTAAACACTTTTTAAGCATTATCGGGTATTTGATTATTTCATACCTCCGTAACATTTATGTAATTCGAGCAAAACACACTTCACATTCATTTCAAGCATACAAGTAACATTTTATTCACTTACCGTTTTATCAGACATTTTCATTTATCGGGCTATATCGAGTAGGTGATCATTTCATATATTTATGACATTGATAAAATTCACAAACACAACATTTAAAATTCACAAGCACAACATTTAAATCAAACATAAAAACATATACAATTTAGTTGCACGAACTTACCTTGATAAAGGTTCGTGTACGTAAAATCTACTAATCCGACATTTTCCTCATTCCTCGTTTTAACTCCGAATTTAGTCTATCTGGATCTATACGATTAAATTTAACATCAATTTATCATATTTTACATTCATGTGGACTAAATTTTCATCTTAGGCAAAATTACTATTTTGCCCATAACTTTTCCATAAATTCCATTTTCGTCCCTAGGCTCGGAAAATGAAACTTGTGCAAATTACTCCCTATTCCAAGCCTAACCAAAGCCCTATTACAAATTTTACAGCACATGTATTCATAAAATTTTAGAATTTTTCATCAAATTTTACAACTTTTCATTTTAGTCCCTAAATCATGTTTTCATCAAAAATCACTTTGTAAAATTTGTTTATCTATCAATAATCTTTCATTTTCTACCATAAATTTCTAACTTCCAGCATATACATCCATGACTCATTTCCATACTTTGATAACTTTTCAAATTAATCCCCTAAATGGAGAGATTAAGCTATCCCAATTCTAAAAATATCAAAATTACTAAAAACAAGACAAGAAAACTTATCCAATTTGGTCATGAAAGTATCTTCTCTCTTTCCTAGGGTTTCCATGTTTATTTTGGGGAAGAAGATGAGAAAATTTGATTTTTATTTTCTTTTCATCTTTTTAATTAACTAATTTAGTTGAATTCCAATTTAGTCCTTACCCTTTTTCTAAATTTACATGGATGAGTCACCAAAATATCTACATACTTAAATTAATGGTCTAATTACCACATAAGGACCTCAAGTTTTGAATTCCATAGCTATTTGATCTTCTAGCTACTAGAATCCAACTTTTGCATTTTATACGATTTAGTCCTTCTCGTAGTTAAGCACATAATCGGAAAAATTTTCTTATCAAAATTCTCACATGACATTTCTATCATATTATGGACCATAAAATAAAAAAAAATAAATTTTATTTTCAGCATAGATTTGTGGTCTTGAAACCACTGTTTCAATTTCACCTAAAAATGGACAGTTACAGTGGTGGCATGATATTGGTGCCACACGTCATATTTGTTGTGACAAAAACTCTTTTTCTGAGTTGGAGCCTTGTGAAAGCGGGGAGAAGCTCTATATGGGCAATGTTGCAACTTCCAAGATCAAGGGGAAGGGTACTGTAGTCTTGAAGATGACTTCTGGCAAAGAACTCAAGCTTCAAAATATGTTTTATCTACCTGACATATGCAAGAATCTTGTTTCTGGAACACTCCTTAGTGTGCATGGCTTTTGGATGGTGTTTGAATCCTAAAAACTAATTTTGTCAAAGGGAGGAATGTTTGTGGGAAAGAGATATGTATTAAATGACATGTGGAAACTTAATGCAATCTTTGGAAAACCAAAAACTATGAATAAGAATGTTGCTTCGTCTTCTGTTTATATGCTTGAGTTATTTAATTTATGGCATGGTAGGCTCAGACAGATACTTTACATACATTAATTAACTTAGAGCGCATTCTTTCGTTTCACATTAATTATAAACATAAATGTGAAACTTGTATTGAGGCAAAATTAACAATGTCTTGATTTCAAACTGTTGAAAGAAGTACAGAATCACTTGATCTAACAAATAGTGATATTTGTGACTTAAAGTTTGTTCAAACGAGAGGAGGGAATAAATATTTTATTACCTTCATTGATGATAACACAAAATATTGCTAAGTATATTTCCTTAAGAGCAAAGATGAAGCTATAGAGAAATTTATTCTCTATAAGCAGGAAGTTGAAATCCAACTCAATAAAAAGATTAAGATGGTGAGAAGTGATTGTGGTGGTGAATATGTTGAGCCATTTTATGAATACTGTGCACAACATGATATTGTTCATGAAGTGAAACCACCATACTCTCCTCAAACAAATGGAGTACCTGAGCAGACAAATCGGACTCTAAAGGAAATGATGAACGCATTGCTAGGAAGCGCTAGGTTATCATAGAACATGTGGGGGGAAGCTATCCTATCAGCTAATTGCCTTTTAAATAAGGTTCTCCCCAAGAAAAGGGACAAGACACCATATGAGTTATGGAAAGATAAAAAAACCTTCTTACAGCTACTTGAAAGTGTGGGGATGTCTTGCAAAAGTAATGGCTCCTTTACCAAAGCAAATGAAAATATGTCCTAAAATGGTGGACTGTATTTTTATTGGCGATGTAGATCATAGTAATGCATATAGGTTTCTTGTGTATGAATTAAAGAATCATAACATTCACAAGAATACTACATTGGAATCAAAGAATGCTTCATTCTTTTAAAACATCTTCCTTGTAAAGCTGGGGAAGTTGATTCAAGTTTAACAAAATGAACTTCAGAGACTATAAATGAAAATAGTCAAGACGAGGTTGAAACTGAGATGGTGCCAAGGAAGAGTAAACGAGCAAGGGTGGAAAAATCTTTTGGATTGGATTTTCTAACCTTTATGCTGGAGGCTGGACCTCAATCGTATAATGATGCTATACGGTCACTAGAAAACACCTCATGGAAAGATGCTATTAAAAGTGAAATTGATTCCATCATGCAAAATGATACATGGGAATTAGTGGATCTTCCTCCGAGAATTAAAACATTAAATTCTAAATGGATTTTCAAACAGAAAATGAAAGAAGATGGAACAATTGTTAAGTACAAGGCCATATTGGTTATAAAAGGTTATAGAAAAAAAGAAGGCCTTGATTACTTTGATACTTTTTCTCCAATATCCAAAATAACTTCTATAAGGATGATACTTGCAATTGCCACCTTGCAGAATCTAGAAGTACATCAAATAGATGTTAAAACAAATTTTCTAAATGGAGATCTTAATGAAGAAATTTACATGGAACAACATGAGGGTCATGTAGTTTTAAGTCAAGAAAGGAAAGTTTGTAAATTGGTGAAGTCTTTATATGGACTTAAGCAAGCACCAAAACAATGGCATGAAAAGTTTGATAATGTCATTATGGCAAATGGCTTTAAGGTTAATAAGCGTGACAAATGTGTGTATGTCAAAACTATCGGTATTGGATATATAATTCTATGTTTATATGTTGATGACATACTCATTGTTGGAAGTAACAATGAAATGGTAAAATGCACCAAAGAGATGTTAAATTCAAGGTTTGACATGAAATTTATGGGACTAGCTAATGTGATTTCGGGCATCCAAATCAAGAGGTCATTTGAAGGTCTCATATTGACTTAGTCACACTATGTGGACAAGATTCTTGGGAAATTTGGCAAGGACGATGCATAGCCAGAACTCCAATAGATACGAGCCAACATCTGTCCAAGAAAAAAGGTGAAAGTGCTAACCAAGTGGAATATGCAAGGGTCATAGGCAGCCTAATGTACCTTATGAGCTGTACTAGACCAGATATTGCTTTCACTGTAAGCAATTTAAGCAAATTCATAAGCAATCCAAGGGAAAACAACTAGAAAGCAATTATGAGAATACTGAGATATCTTAGATATACTCGGGGACTATGGATTGTAGTATTCCAGAGATCGTGCTATTTCAGAAGGATTCTCTAATGCCAATTGGATATTTGATATTCAAGATACCAAAGGCACAAGTGGATATGTTTTTACATTAGGAGGAGGAGCTATTTCATGGAAATCCTCAAGACAAACGATTATAACCAGATCCATAATAGAATCTGAGTTTGTAGCTTTAGGCAAATCTGGAGAAGAAGCCAAATGACTTCAAAACTTCTTCGAGGATATTCCTGACTGGCCAAAGCTTATGCCAACAATATGCATATATTGTGATAACCAAGCAACAATTGGTAGAGCACAAAATGTAATGTATAATGGTAAGTCAAGACATATGCGTCGTCGACACAATACCATTAGACAACTGATCTCAAACAGAGTTATCTCTATTGATTTTGTAAAATCAGAATATAACATTGCGAATCTGCTAATTAAAGGCTTAAACCGAGATCAAGTTGATAAAGCATCGAAAGGAATGAGACTAAAGCCCATAGAAATAAAAGGCGCTATGTGAAGGAAAACCCTACCCAGCTAACTGGAGATCCCAATATCTAGGTTCAAAGGGACAACTTACTTTCATAGACCTATGAGGTCACTGCGGGGTTATTATCCCAAGTCTATTCCTATGATGTAAACAATGATTAAAAATGGAATAGGTTAAGCAATGCTTTTAATGACCGTTGTGTGTTTTGGTGAGCCAAGCAACATAAGTCACCTATGTGAGAGTGAAGTGGGGTCGCTTTGAGAACACTATTAGGGTATAGTTCTCTCAAAGTCTTGCAGAGCCAGGAGATGTTCATAGTTATATGAACATACCCATGAGAACTAAAACCTTGCCCAGGGGTAGTTGTGTGAGGTATATCATCGTTTACACAAAAGATAGAACAGTTCAAGGACATTGCGTCTACTGGTCTACTGGTAAAGTAAATATACTTTCACAAGGGAAGGGTTAAATGTGGATGCCTACCTATCCTATACAACTATCGATTGTAGATTCTATCACCACATCAAGTCAATGTTTTTTGTTAAAACTATCAATTTTCATTCTTGTGGGGGATTGTTAGAAATGATGTAATTTTTGGAAACTTTGAAGCATATTCTTGATTGGTAAAGGTGGAAAGTTTGTAACACCCCAAACCCGACCTAGAGGTTATGGTTGAATCTTGAAATGTTATGAAGAAGGGTTTTGAAACAAAACTTTCATGTTGAAATTTCTCGTATTAATTGTTACTAAAAGAGTCCACGTTTCTGAAAAAAAACATATTATACTTTTTAAATGAAACCGTCATTTATCTCCCTTTTAGGTAAAATGTAAATTTGCAACAGAAGATTGTAAGTTGTTATAGTTGAAAATCGAGCTTGTGTTTTCAAAAACATTTGTTTGTGTAAAACTGTTATTTGCCACACCTTGCAATTTAAAAGTCAAAATGCACCTAAAACTCAAATTATACATAAACAGTCTAGAGAGCCCATAAATTACAAAACTCTCAAACTAATCCAGAATTTAAATAAAATCGTTAATTAAACCATTTTATGAACTCATGGTCACCGTTAAGATTCCGCCACACCGAATCGCCTATGTCTGAGGATTACCTGAACAGAACAGACAAACAGATGTGAGTTTTCATTAAAATTGCAAAGTAATTCCTATAACAAAAAACTCCAAAACGCAACGTAAAGAGTAAAAATGCTACTTACGAAATGCTCTGATAGTAGAACAAATAATCTCAAGCACCCGTATGATGAAGCAAAATCAATGGACTAACAAAACTGCGATTTGACCAAAAGAAAGAGAGAGAAGGGAAAAAGAAGAAGATAATATGAGAGATGGGGAAAAATAGATTGTGAAATTGGGAAAGGAAATTTTGGAAAGACAAAGTAAAATTAATTAAAAAAATAAAATAAAATACAATCCCCCAAATTAATTCATGATCTTTCATTCAAACCAAATCCAACTACTCACTCATTCATCCACTATCACAGACTTTCAATCCCATTCAACCTTTACTACAAAAATGGCACACGTGCCCAGAAGTAAAAAAATAACATCCTTCGCTCACACGAGGGTTTGAACACGAGACCTTAGGGCAAGCTAACACCTTACCACTTGAACCAGTAGGCTCATTCTGATATGATTTGACTAATAATAGAATATAAGCCAAACTGCCAAGGGATAGGCTAGGATTAAAAATAGCAAAAATTTCCAAATGTGGGACTCGAACTCGAGACCTCAAACATACAAACCTAGAACACTTAATCACTGAAACAGATACATATTTATGACAGAATTCATAGAAACAAATTAAATTAGTTAAGGAGTTATAACTCTACCCCTTAAAAGAAAATTCGCTTCGAAATTTACCTGATTCAAATAGATGAGGATACTGCTAATGCATTGCATCCTCAGGTTCCCACGTGGCTTCTTCAGTGCAATAATTCTGCCTCAGAGCCTTAACTAATAGAATAGACTTCCTCCTCAGAATCTTTACGTCTCAATCTAAAATTTGAACCGGATCCTCCTCAAATGTCAAATCCGGTCTAACCTCGATCTCCTCAATTGAAACAACAAAAGATGGGTCAGACCAATACTGCCTCAACATAGAGACGTTAAATACATCATGGATATGGTCGAACTCCAGAGGGAGTCGATTGAAGTCCTTAAAAGCTTTTTTTGATTGGCTCCCGTTCCTCGCTCAAGTTTTGTCTCTTTTCACAGGAGAGGGGACAATACGCTCTTAAGGAGCTTGCTAATAAGCGACCGGTTCCACACACTTCAAAATCTAATACGGCCCAATGAACCTAGGGCTCAACTTGCTCTTACGTTTAAATCACAGAACTTTCTTCCATAGAGATTCCTTAAGAAAGACAAAGTCACCCGCAGAGTACTCGATATCCCTCATTTTTAGATCTGCATAAGACTTCTGTCTATCAAAACCTGCCTTAGGACGATCCCAAATTAAGTTGACTTTGTCCTTAGTCTCAGAAACCAACTCAGGACCCAAAACTCGTTGTTTACCTAACTCAGTCCAACACAGTGGAGTACGACACTTACGACCATACAGAGCCTCATAAGGTTTGGAACCCCAAGAGCCATCATCAGTGATGAAGGGTCCCATTTTGTGAACAAGTGGTTGAAATGGTTATTCAACAAGCATGGAGTGAAGCACAAGGTTGTCACAACTTACCACCCGCAGACAAATGGGTAAGTTAAAATGGCAAACAAAGAGATCAAAGGCATACTCGAGAAGGTAGTTTGCCTGAACTGACAAGATTGGTCCAAAAGACTAGACGATGCTTTATGGGTCTACAAGACAACATACAAGACACCTTTAGAGATGTCACCCTATAGGTTGGTATTTGGGAAAGCTTGTCATCTACCCTTGGAGTTAGAACACAAATCTTATTGGGCTTTCCAACAGCTTAACTTGGATCTTAAGCTTGTTAAAGAGAAATGAATGCTTCAACTCAACAAGTTAGAAGAATTCTAAAAGTTCTTATACGAGAATGTCAAATTACTCAAGGAAATACTTAAGAGATAGCATGACAAGCACATTCGAGTTTGAGAATTTGAAGCAGGCAACAAGTCTGGATATTCAATTCCAGATTAAGGTTCTTTCCAGGTAAGTTAAAATCACGTTGGTCCGGTCTATTTATGATTCACCAAGTTTATCTATATGGAGTTGTCAAACTTCAAAGTAAAGGAGGTAATTTTTGAGTCAATGTTCAATGCTTAAAACATTACCAAGGGGATAAAATTAAACGTGATCAAATCTCGTTCATTTTATGATATATTTAAATTTTCTTATTTTTATTTTTTAAATAAATGATTTAGGTTATATTTTTGGGATTAGTATGTTTCAATAAATTCTATCTAGGAGATTGGAACTTAAGCGGGACCGCTTGTGACCCTTTTAATCTTTCTTGGGAATTGATTTTAACATAATCTTTTGAGAAATTATCTCTTAAATGGAAAAATAAATTTTTAGTTTGTAAATTGAATTCAAACCCTTCTACTATTTATACATTTCTAGATTTGCCCCTACCTTAAAATAACAAGTTTGAAACCTTCAAACTTGCCACATGTGTGGCCAGCCATGGGGGGACTCTATGGCTGCTGATTTTTGCTAATTTTAGCAGCCATCTATACCTATAAATACCCCCTTTTGCTGTTCACTTCAAACATATCTCAACACATTATTACCTTACGTAATCTTTTATATACTTATGAGATTGAATTAATTGTTTGAATTGGTATAGAGATATGTAGAAGATATTATTTTAATTTCATAAGTATGTATGTGCATTAACACATTTGCTTATTAAATCTTGTTTAATCGGTTGAATTGACGTAGAGATATAGTCAAGAGATAAATGGATTTTGGTAGGTTAGCAAATTACCGAGTTGTCGTGAATTTTTTTGTAACAACATGAACATGAGTTTAATAATTCTAAGTTAAGAAATGTAATTAATCTAACACAATTATGTCATTTTGATTAGAATCATCTTTTGAAATCATGCATTGGAACTTTTATTTTATTTTTATTTATTTTACTTTGTTAAAATCCTAGTTTTTAATCACTTCTTCAAATCAAAACATTTTTCTTCACCAAAGTGCTTTTAAAATTGCATTCATAAATAATTCTTGTCACAGTACCTGTGGGTACAATAACTCAACATTTACTTGTCACTTTATTACTTGTTGCGATTGTGTACACTTACACATTTCCGTCATTCCAATAAGTCACAACCTTACCATCTTGCATTAGTACACATCCCAGATCGATGTGTGACGCATCACTATAAACCACAAACTCCTTACCAGATTTAGGTTGTACCAGAATAGGAACCTAAGTTAGAATAGACTTGAACTTCTCAAAGCTCGATTGTTGTGCATCAGTTCAGATGAAAGGAGTATTCTTGCGTAAAAGCTTAGTCAAAGGAGCTACAATCAATGAGAACCCCTCAACTAACCTTTGATAATAACCCGTAAGACCCAAAAAACTGTGGATCTCAGAAACATTCTTAGGCTGTTTCCAGTTAAGTACAGCCTCAATCTTTCTAGGATCAACTCGGATTCCCTCAGCAAAAACCACATGCCCTAGAAACGTTACTTCTCTTAACCAAAATTCACACTTCTTCAACTTAGCGTAAAACTGTTTCTCTCAAAGTATCTAAGGAACTACTCTAAGATGCTCATCATGTTCATCCTCGATCTTAGAGTATACTAGAATGTCGTTGATCAACACTACGACAAAATGATCCAAATACGGCCGAAAAACTCAGTTCATCACATCCATGAATACAGCTGGAGCATTCATCAAACCAAAAGTCATAACTAGGAATTCGTAGTGCTCATAATGAGTCTTAAAAGTTATCTTATGAACATCAAATTATTTAACCCTAAGTTGATGATACCCAGAGCGGAGATTTATCTTCGAGAATGCTGAAGTCCCATGAAACTAATCAAACAGATCATCGATCCTCGGAAGAGGGTACTTATTCTTCACAGTTAACTTATTCAACTATCAATAGTCGATGCATATCCTCATGGTACTGTCCTTTTCCTTGACGAAAAAAATAGGTGTCCCCCACGAAGACACACTAGGACGGATAAATCCACTATCCAAAAGCTCTTGAAGCTAAGCCTTAAGCTCTGTAACCTCCTTTGGTGCCATTCGATAAGGAGCGATAGACACCAAAGCTGTACCCGGTAGAAGCTCCATGCCGAACTCAACTTCTTGATTCGAAGGTAAACCAGGTAACTCCTCGGGAAAAATATCCAAAAATTCCCTCACTGTTCTAATGTTCTCAACAGAATAGTCCCTAGAAACTAAAACGCTTACGTAGGCCAGATATACCACACCCTTTCTGAGCCAGTTTTTCGGCCACTAGAGCAGAGATTAAGTTGGACAAGTAATCCCAATGCTCGTCGATCACAATAATTTCCACATCATCCTCGGTTCTCAAAACTACCCTCGTAGTCACACAATCCAAGTTGACTCAGTGGTCTACTAATCAGTCCATACCCAGAATCAAATCGAACATCCCAAGCTGTAGCTCCATCAGATTTGCCAGAATACAACCCCTTGTACTTCTAGTGGTACATTCCTATACAGTCTGTTTACCCGAACCGACTTACCCAGTGAACTCAATACAAAAATGTCACCTGAAGTACTCTCAACAGTAATCCCCAAGTTTCTAGAGACAAAACTAGCTACACACAAGTGTAATGACCCTATGTCTATCAATGCAACATATGGAACATCATAAATAAGAAATGTTCCCATAATCACATCAGGGGCGTCTCTATCCTCACGGTGTTGTGTAGCGTATACTAGCATAGGCTGCCTCGCCTCAGTCTTATTACCAATTCAGCCCGGTGCTCTCTGTCCTCTTCTCAAACTATTACCACCCCTGGTCGAACCACGACCCCTAGGCAACTGCTGTACTGCCCTCTAAGGCTGAACAAAACCTGAAACTGAAGCTTGCATCTAAACCGAATGTTGTGGGCACTCTCTAATATGATGATCCATCGACCCAACACATAAACATGTCGCCAATCTCCTCTAACACTCGCCCGGATGGCACCTACCACAATCACTGTATAGCTGAACCCCAATAGATGCAACTGCAACTCCCACACTAGAAGGCCCATCAGGTGTAGCCCGTTCTTAGGCCTCTGAGCAGAATTAAAGGGCTTTGCATCCTTCTTATTCTTGCCTCTCTCACGATCCCTATTCTGGCGCTCTACGCGCTTAACCTCTTTGGCGATCTTCGCCTTGTCCACCAAAGCAATAAACTCTCACTCCCACTGAGGAGCTATCAAAACCCTCAAACTGTCCCTCAAACCATCCTCAAAACAAGCACACTTTGTATTAGCCCATTTTCGGTACAATCAGAATAGTGGTTTCGGGACCACAATTTTGATTCCGGAAAGGAAATTTATTTTAATATTATTTTATGATCTACAGTATGATAATAATCGTAAAGAAATTTTACCGATTACATGTTTAATTTGATAAAGGACCAAATTGCACAAAGTGTAAAGTTGAGTTCTAATAGCTAAAGGGATTAAATAGCTATGGAATTCAAAATTTGAGGTCCTTATATGGCAAATAGACCATTAAAAATACTTAGTTGTTAAGGATGATGAATCATCTATATAAAAGGATAAAATTGGAAAGATGATAAATAAAGATGATAAATAATTAAATAAAGAAAATATCATCATTTTTATCATCATCTTTCCCAAATAAATATGAAAACCCTAGCCATGGAGAATGGAAGAAAGAGAAAACTTATTTGGCCAAATTAGGTAAGTATTCAAGTCCCGTTTTTAGTAATTTTTATATTTTTGAGATAGGGATAACCTAATCTAGCTATTTTGGGGATAAATTTGAAAAGTTATCAAAGTATAAAAATTTTTCCATGGATGACTATGCTAAAATTTTCAAATTTATGGTAGAAAATGAAAAGTTGTTGATAGATAAACAACTTTTGTAAAGTGAATTTTGATGAAAATATGAATTAAGGACTAAATTGTAATGTTGTAAAATTTATGGAAAAATTATGAATTTTGTGAAATACATGGGCTGTAAATGTTACTTATAAAATTTTGCTAGGCTTGAAATAAGGATTAAATTGCATGAATTTCATTTTCTGAGCTTAGGGACGAAATCATCATTAATTAAATGTTTAGTGGCAAAACGATAATTTTTCTTAAAATGTGAATTGGACTGAATTGAGTATGAATTATATTAAATAGATGTTAAATTTACTTGTATAGATCCGGATAAACTAAATTCAGAGTTAGAACGAGGAAAAGAGAAAAATGTTGGATTAGTATATTTTACGTACACGAACAATTGTTGAGGTAAGTTCGTGTAACTAAATTATGTATAATTGTATACTTGAATTGAATGTTGTGCATGTGAACTGTATAAATATTATATATATATGAAATTGAAGACATATCCAACAAAGCTGACAAATGATAATGCCTGAAAAATGTTAAATCTCATTTGAATAAATGAAATTCGATGGATTACTGGATTTCCTGCAATGGTTGTTGATAAACTGTAATTTATACATATTTATAACCCATGCTTAACGTCTTTTATGAATGATTTCTCCTTAGATTTGGTGAATTCGATACTCCTAATGTCTTAATTTTATGTTTTATTCTTAGGTAGGCAAAAGAGAACGAAAGGAACGAGAAACGGGCCAAAAACGGAGAAAATGGGCCAAAGCACGAAACCAACACGGCCTAGAGCTCCTCACACGGGCAGATCACACAGCAGTGTTAATTTGGCAGAATTGAAGCACGATTCACACGGGTATAACACACGCCCGTGTACCTCGAACACAGCCTAAAGTTATCGCACACGGGCGTGTCCCTACCGAGCCCAAGTTGAGTCCAATTCGGAAAAGGCCACTTTTGAGGGTTCTTAGGCACTCCAAAGCCTATAAATACACCCCAGAAAAGGAAAAAAAGGGAGATGGAGAATAGGGAGTAAGGAATTACTCCAAGGAAGCCGATTGATCCATCTCAGAAGTCGGACCCATTATCAAGACTGAAGGTCTCTCCTCAACTTCCCTTTCAGGAGTTTTGGGTTTTCTTATTGTTTTGTATTTATTATTATTCTAAGATTTTTTCTTGTTTAGTTATGAACTAAACCCCTAAATACCTAAGGGGGATGAAACCTATGACTAAACCTTGTTATTATTTCTGCATCGTATGATAAATATTTGACTTGTTCTTAATTATGTGTTCTTAATTCTTGTTTTGGTATTTCAGGATATCACTTCAAGTTACTACTCTTAGTTGGAGGAGGAATAGACCCTGACTAGGAGTAACTTTGTCATAATTAAGCAGAGTTGATTGCGCGCCTAAAGATAAGGTGACAAGATTTTGCCGGATTAGGGTGAAACCTAATAAGGGAATCCATAGATCGAGTTAATGCAACTTAGGGTGTTAATTAGAGATAACTATCGGTTATTCAACCTAGGGATTAGACATTGTTAGTCTCGAGAGGGATAATAATATACAGTAGGGATTTCTACAAAATAAGTTAAATGAATAAATCATCCGGTTCGGAGCCAGAATAACAAGTAAAAGTCTAGGTGGATTTTTCCTTAGGTATTGTCTCAATCAATAGCTTCTCCAAAAGTAATTTCCCAACTTCTATTTTCTGCAAGTTCTTAGTTTAATTAATTAGTCAGTTAAAACAAATCTCTTTTCTTCGGCTAGATAATAAGAAGACAGTCATTACTAGTACTCTAGTCCTTTGGGTTCGACAATCCGGTATTGCTAAAGCTATACTACTGTTCGATAGGTACACTTGCCTACGTCGTGATAATAGTTAGTTTCAAGAACGATTCATTATAAATTTATAAAACTTATCACGGGAAAATCACGATCGAGTTTTTGGCACCATTGCCGGGGACTAAGATATTAGGAACACTCAATTTTTATTACTTTAGCCATTTATTTCCTTGCAATTTAACTTTAATTTTACTAATTTTCTTTCTTTTTCTCCTGGCAGGTTCTTGTAGTTTATGACTAGAAGAAACCCATCAGGACCATTAATTTTTGACGAGGAAATTGATCGTATAGCTCATAAAAACCGACGAAAAATTAGGCGCGGCTTAAGATACACAGAAGAAGAGCAAGAGGACGATATCTTAACTACAACTGAGAAGATGGCTGAAAATCAGGACAATCCACTACCTCCAGCCATACCCACTGAATTAGCAAATCAGAATCCTGCTCCTCGTACTATGTATGATTATGATAAACCTAATTTTACAGGAACTAAGTCAAGTATAGTTAGGCCTGCTATTGCTGCAAATAATTTTGAACGAAAACCTAACACGATTCAGATGATACAGCAATTTGTTCAGTTTGATGGTTTGCAGGATGAGAACCCCAACACTCACTTGGCAAATTTCCTAAAACTGTTCGACACTTTCAAAATTAATGGTGTTTCTGATGATGCCATTTGCCTTTGGTTATTCCCTTTTTCACTGAGGAATAAAGCTAAACAATGGTTGAACTCACTACCACGAGGGTCCATTACCACTTGGGAACAAATGAATGAAAAATTTTTATTAAAATATTTTCCACCGGTAAAAACAGCTAAGTTACATAATGATATATCTTTTTTTGTGCATATGGACTTAGAAACACTTTACGATGCATGGGAGAGATACAAGGACCTTTTGCGAAGGTGCCCACACCATGGATTACCTTTATGGCTGCAAGTTCAAACATTCTACAACGGTGTGAACCCTTTGACGAGACAAATGATTGATACAGCTACTGGTGGGACCATCAATAACAGAACACTTAAAGAGGCTTCCGAATTTATTGAAGAAATGTCATTGAATAACTATCAGTGGCAAGTCATGAGGACTAAGCCAACAAAAATAGCAAGCATTTATAACGTCGATTCGGTCACTATGTTGTCAAATTAGGTAGAACTTCTGAATAAGAAAATTGATGGTTTACTTGGTTCTACGCAGGTACATCCAACGATGAGGTGTGATTCAAGTGGAGGAGATGTGCTTACAGAATATCCACCATTCAATCCTACAACCGAAGAGGAACAAGTCAACTATATGGGTAACAATAATTTTAGATATCAAAATAACCCATATAGTAATACTTATAATGCAGGTTGGAAGAACCACCCAAATTTCTCTTGGGGCGGTCAAGGAAATCAAAGGCCACAGAATCTTCAGGGTTTTCAACAGCCACCTTATCAATAGGAAAAAAAACCTGAACCTTGAGGAGATGCTATCCAAATTCATCTCGGTGTCAGAAACTCATTTCTAGAATACCGAGATAGGACATAATAATCAACAACCATCAATTCAAGGACTCAAAACTCAAATAGGTCAACTATCCAAATTAATTTCTGAACGACCACAAGGTAGTTTGCCAAGTAATACTAATCGAACCCAAGGAAGCAGCTCAATGCAATTGATGCTTAAGAGGGATGCGTTGAGACTGAGCCAGAACCAAGGCAAGAAGATGTGGAAAGCAAAGGTGATGGTGAGGTAAGTCATAATAAAACGGTGAATGTAGAATACAAACCTCATGTACGATACCCTAACGAGACAAGAAAAGACCACTCAGATGAACAATTCGGTAAATTCCTTAAACTTTTGAAAAAATTACATACCAACTTACCGTTTATTGAAGCTCTGTCACAGATGCCAAATGCAATGAAATTTTTAAGAAAGATTTTAGCAAACAAGAGGAAGTTGGACAAAGCATCACATGTGGAGCTAAATGCAGTTTGCTCAGCTATTCTACAGAATAAGTTACCCAACAAATTGAAAGATCCAGGGATTTTTACAATTCCCTGCTTAATTGGTAGCTTAGATGTGAATAATGCATTAGCTGATTTAGGGACAAGTATCAATGTCATGCCTTACAAAATGTTTAAGCAACTAGGTCTTGGGAAACCTAAACAAACTAGGATGAGCATTCAATTGGAAGATAAAACTATAAGATTTCCTAGGGGTATCATTGAAGATGTACTAGTGAAAGTGGATAAATTCATATTTCCCGTTGATTTCATTGTTTTAGACATAGAGGAGGAGACCAACACCCCTTTGATTTTAGGGAAGCCCTTTTTAGCAACTGCTAAAACAATTATTGATGTTGGCATAGGTGAACTTACACTTCGCGTGGGAGACGAAACGATCACCCTTCAAGCTCGTAATTCTAGCATCACATCGAACATGGAAGGTAATAATCCATACCATCCTACTAAAACTGATAATATGACACAATCCACTGTGCAGAAATTAAGTTTGAAAGAAGTACACGAGCCATGTTTCAACAACAATAGAGGATCCATTCATGAAGAACGAAGGCTATAGATAGAGGAGTTAGACGAATGGCGAGCACATAAATCGAGAACACCCGATAAACTGAAACTACGCCAAAACAAGCTCGATACCTTTCCAAATCAACTTAAGGTTGGAGATCAAGTCTTATTAGATGCCGCAGACCCTTACATTGTCACTCCCAACCCAGATGAAGAAACCCCTCTTACGGTACTTAGTATTTTTCTATTCGGTACAGTGGAGGTAAGTCATCCCAAGTTCGACATTTTTAAGGTAAACAATTCCTGACTAAAGCTTTATTTTGATAAGAATGATAGCAGGAATGAGGAGTACGAACTCCTTAAACCACATTGACCATTCAACAGAGAGGTAAGTTGAGCTTAGACTATAAATAAGCGCTTCTCGGGAGGTAACCCGAGCACTAATTGAACTAACCTCTTTAAATTTTAGTGTTTAATAGTTTCCATGACTAACAGAGCTCTTGAAAATAGGTTTACCACAGGGACACGGCCAAGTACACTGGCGTGTGTAAGACCGTATGGAAACAGGGCAAGATTTTCCCAAAACACGAGCGAAGATAAATTGCCATGGCCGTGGGACATGGGCGTGGGCGAACCTGCCAAAACAACACGGGCGTACGACATGTCGGTGCCTTAGGACCGTGGTCAAAACGAGAAGCTAGCACGGGCGTGCGACACGCCCGTGCCTAACACCCGTGGGCAAATTTGCCAAAATAACACGGGCGTACGCATAGGTACACGGGCATGGGAGAAGCAAGGCACTCGTACATGGTCGTGCGTTACGATTATAAAGCCACACGGACATGTCATCAAACTGTGTGACAAACTCTCAACTCGTGACAAACATGAGCTAGACACGAACCACACAGGTGTATGAGACGATCGTGCCACTAATAAAATCAGACTATTTCCTTTATTTTTATTATTAATCTTAGTTCCTTTTAATTGATTCACGTATTCTTAAAACGCGGCTCACCTTTATGATTATGATCAGGTTATTTCTTCCTCCGAATCAGGCCTTAACTCCAGTTCTATTGTCAATTCTTGCTTTCGCCAAACTAGGACATTCATTTAGTACTCAGAAAGTTTCAATTCTTTCCCTATCTTATTATCTTATATTTTCTTATATATCTAACCTTGTGCATTGAAGGCAATGTACATCTTAAGTGTGAGGGGGTAATCTTTTCATTATCTGAAAATCCCTGAATATTGCTTTGTCCTCTTGTAAATCTCTCATATCATGTTTAAGATGAATTTTGATTAACTGATAATTTTGATTGATACATATTGAATTAAAACATAGGCATTCATACATTGATTGTTAAACTTTAAGACGTTAGAAAATCAAGCATGATAAATTGATTTTTAAGGATTTAAAATTTTAGGTTGTTTCCCCAAATTTAGATATTATCTTGAATTGAATCCCATAGATTTAAACATAAAAAAAGCCATAATTTTTGTGAGATTTTTGAGCCTTTTGAGCATCTATTAATTCTTTCATGCTCACTTTTATTATTGCTTTGAGTATGCCAATATTGAATTGTTATTCTAGAACTTACTTAATTATGCATGCCAAGACCACACCATTTGATTTGATATATCAAGATGATAGAGGCACTTAGGATTAACCCACTCATGCCATGAAAGGCCTACCTTCATGATTAACACTTAGTAAACCCCTTTGAGCCTAACAAGCCATTCCTTGTACTACCCTCAATATTAACCCGTAAGCCATTATTGTTCAAATCCCCTAAATTAATTTGATCCCTATTTTTGTCGAGAGTTGATTTGAATAAATTGCTTAACTATATCTTGTTATTAATAGTTAATTTATGATTATTTGACTTGTTCTTTAAAAAAAAAAAAACCCTGTATACATGTCAGTAGTTATCTTTTGCTTGTACGTTTCATTCCATAGTCAAAGAATAAAGCTTTGTTGTACACAAGTGATGATTAAATATTTTTCTAGTTAAGAAATTTTCCAATTCAATCTCGATTCTAATCATTTCTTTCAGCTTGTGACCACACCTCCTAACTAAGCCTCGTTACAACCTTTCAAAGACCTTTGGATTGATGTATCATCTCGATTTATATTGGTGGAGATTTGATTTTTATGCAAGTCTATGGTAATAACCTTTCATATTGACTGATGAGTGCTAATTTCATTGTCCTTAAACACTTCGAGTGATTTGGGTGAATATTTAGTGAGGATGTTAAACTCTGTGAGGTTCCGAAACAATGATAACTACTTAGAGGAGGGGAGATACCTAAGTTTTTCATGATAAAAATACTCAATTTAGAATGTTTAAAGCTCTAATGTTCTTTTAGTTGAATTCACAATGTATAATTACTAATGAGATGGTTTGAGATAATATTGATAGGAATTATAAGTTGAAAAAAAGGAAATTTTAATTGTGATTCGAGGATTTTGCTTGAGGACAAGCAAACGCTTAAGTGTGAGGGTATTTGATAAACCGTAATTTATACATATTTATAACCCATGCTTAATGCCTTTTATGAATGATTTCTCCTTATATTTGGTGAATTCGATACTCCTAATGTCTTAATTTCATTTTTATTCTTAGGTAGGTATAGGAGAACGAAAGGAACGAGAAACTGGCTGAAAATGGAGAAAATGGGCCAAAGCACGAAATCAACACGGCCTGGAGCTCTTCACACGGGCAGATCACACGACCGTGTCAATTTGGCAGAATTGAAGCATGATTCACACGGGTATAACACACGCTCGTGTACCTCGAACACGGCCTAAAGTTATCGCACACGGGCGTGTCCCTACCAAGCCCAAGTTGAGTCCAATTCGAAAAAGGCCACTTTTGAGGGTTCTTAGGCACTCCAAAGCCTATAAATACACTCTAGAAGAGGAAGAAAAGGGAGACAGAGAATAGGGAGTAGGGAATTACTCTAAGGAAGCTGATTGATCCATCTCAGAAGCCAGAGCCATTATCAAGGCTGAAGATCTTTCCTCAACTTCCCTTTCAAGAGTTTTGGGTTTTCTTATTATTTTTTATTTATTATTATTCTGAGATGTTTTCTTGTTTAGTTATGAACTAAACCCCTAAATACCTAAGGGGGATGAAACCTTTGACGAAACCTTGTTATTATTTCTGAATCGTATGATAAATATTTAACTTGTTCTTAATTATGTGTTCTTAATTCTTGTTTTGGTATTTCAGGATATCACTTCAAGTTACTACTCTTAGTTGGAGGAGGAATAGACCCTGACTAGGAGTAACTTTGTCATAATTAAGCGAAGTTGATTGCGCGCCTAGAGATAAGGTGATAAGATTTTGCCGGATTAGGGTGAAACCTAATAAGGGAATCCATAAATCGAGTTAATGTAACCTTAGGGTGTTAATTAGAGATAACTCTCACTTTTTCAACCTAGGGATTAGGCATTGTTAGTCTCGAGAGGGATAATAATATATTGTAGGGATTTCTACGGAACAAGTTAAATGAATAAATCGTCCGGTTCGGAGCCAAAATAACAAGTAAAAGTCTAGGTGGATTTTTCCTTAGGTGTTGTCTCAATCAATCGCTTCTCCAAAAGTAATTTTTCAACTTCTATTTTCTACAAGTTCTTAGTTTAATTAATTAGTCAGTTAAAACAAATCTCTTTTCTTCGGCTAGATAATAAGAAGATAGTCATTACTAGTACTCCTAGTCCTTTGGGTTTGACAATCCGGTCTTGCTAAAGCTATGTTACTGTTCGATAGGTACACTTGCCTACGTCGTGATAATAGTTAGTTTTAAGAATGATTCATTATAAATTTATAAAACTTATCACGGGAAAATCACGATCAGTTGTAGTTTTGCATATGTTACAGAATGCTATAGCTTGGACGAGTATTATGTTATTAGCACTCTCGAGTTTCCTATTATATAGTTCTACAAGCATCCTAATCGGTAGTAATCTTACATGTGTTGCGACTACCGTAGCTCTTTGTGAGCGTCCTGTTTATTGATCGGTTATGATCCTGCATATGTTGTGCACACAAACGCAGATCTTTGTGGGCATCCTGTTATGCTATCGGTTATGATCCTACATATGTTGCGGATAGAAACACAGTCTTTATGAGCGTCCTAATATGGCTCGCTTGAACTCCCTGATATATGGCTATCCGGAACTCCCGTTATATGGCTCTTTGTGAGCATTCCTAATAGTTCCTTCATGAGCTTCCTGATTAAAAGTTCTTTGTGAACTTCTTGTCTAAAACTATTATGAGTTTCCTGATTTAGCCCGGATAAGATTCCTGTTATATGGCTCATATGAGCATTCATGATATATGACTCGAGAGAGTTCTTCCTAATTATGTATTCTAATGAGTACTCCTGATTATGAATTCAAAGATTTTTAATTTGTACACTTTGAGTGTCCTACCTGCGTATCCATTGATATTTTAAATAAATTCAATAGGCAAAATTCTGACATGAGAAAATATGAATAAGAAATGACTTATTACAAGTGTCTGCCTGAAATACATGAAATGATGATACATGATTTATAGAAATACAAGTTGATGATATATGAACATGGAATCTGTTTAATAAATATATTCATCCATGAATATAGATTAGTACACCTTGAGTGTATTTCCCATGAGACAATGATATTTCAAATGATTTAATGGGTAAAGTTTCGACATAAAATAATCTGAACTCGAGATGAATTATTATGAAAATGTACTTGAAATACAGGGGGATATGAATTGTATATGTTATTTGAATTCAAGATGTGGAAAAATATATGTATATAGGAATTTGGTTATTATAGAGCCCATACATGTTTCTTTATGTTTATATGAGATAGTATGACTTAGAAATGAAATATTACCTATATGTACATGACGTACATGGAAATGACATTACTTGATATAATGATGCATGAATTGGTTATTACATGAATGTGGATCATGCTTGATGACTTTGTTCATCCATGATTAAGGACTATCATATGTGATTACTTGGCTAACGATGAGAATATGTGTTTAGGGCTTATGATAAAATTGATTGATAGTGCCTTGCAAGTTTATTCTGAACATAAACATATGGTAAGTTATTTACCATTTTATACGAACTTACTAAGAATTTCATGCTTACTCTGTTTTATTTTCCCTTGTTCTATAGTAATTCAGAAGCTTGTTGGATTGGAAGCATCGGTGGAGATCACTCACACTATCCATCGGCCCATCTTGGCACATATGGTAAACTAATTATGTTTATAATGGCATGTATAGGTTAATTAGCCAATATTGACATGTAAATTTTTGGGTTAAAACTAGCCATTGGAATGGCTTGTGATGAATATGTTTTGATGTGTATGAATGGGGCCATAACATGTTTGATGTGTACTTAAATGGTTGAATGATAGAAATCATGTTGGCAAATTAATGATTAATTCTAGCGTATTTGGAAAAATACGCATATACATGGATTTAATAAGTTAAGTAAGTTTTGTATGTTTGATTACATGATGGTAAAGTGTTATTTAAGGTGTTTAAGAGCACATTGGTTGTATGTGATGTTATGTCATGCATGAGATTGGGTTTTGTCTTGAATTAATTGTTTTAAAAATTGTATTGTCAATATGTTAAAGTATTAGTGTAAAAGGAAAACAAATTGGGTAAGAAACGTGGCTTGGAAAAGAGCCTATTTTTGTCTACACGGACAGAGACACGAGCGTGTATCTTAGCCGTGTGTGACACACGGCCTAGCACATGGGCGTGTGATATGGTTGTGTGTCCCCTACATCTTCAAAATGTCAAAGCCGAATGCTCAGAATTGATCACACAGCCTGGCACATGGGCGTGTGGCTTGGCTGTGTGACCTCTGCACCTACACACGATCTAGCACATGGGTGTGTGACCTAACCGTGTGACTGAAGTCAGAGAGTTACACGGCCTGAGACACGGGCGTGTCCCTGGCCATGTGAACCACACGGCCTAACCAGACGGGCGTGTGAACCCTGCATTTAGGAAAAATTTTGAAATTTTATGAAAAATTTTCTGAGTACCCAGTTTAGTCCCAACATGATTCTAATACATGATTTGGGCCTCGAGGCCTCATGTAAAGGACTATATGATTAAATTTGATTGAAATCTAATATGAACGGTAAAGATTTATGAAATGTCTGTTACTTGACCCGTAAACTTCGGTAATACTTTGTAGCCCTGTTCTGGTGACAGATTCAGGTTAAGGGTGTTATACACTTCTCGTACTCAGTTGCCACCATCCATCAAGCATAGCGGCCCAGTCTTAGAAATTCGACTTCATACTCGGCCACAGTCCTATCACCTTGCATGAGATTCATGACCTCATGCCTACGAGCATCTACATAGCTTGCTCCCACATACCTTTCTTAGAAGGTAGTCTTGAAATAATCCCAATTAAAATGATCTAGTTGAGTACCATCCTCAACCGATAACTACCACTGGTATGCCTCTAGTACCATAAATTCTATAACACCCTTCACCTATATTCAACGTCGAAATAGGGTTACGGAGCATTACTAAACTTATAACACAAATAACCATACTTTTATCATACATTCAATCATTTCATACAATCATCATTCAATCTCAATCAATTTGTCCTTTATAATAGCCTACAATGCCTTAAGCAAGCTTTAGGAACAGTTTAGGACTAAACTGATAACCTATAAAACTTTCACGAAACTTTGAAAATTTTTTCTAAATAGAGGACATGATGGCCACTAGACACGCCCGTGTCACTGGCCGTGTAAAAATAGGGGTACATATAACATCCCGATTTAGGGTCTAGTCAGAATAGCAGTTTTGAGACCATAAATTTGAAGTAGAAATAATTATTTTATGATTATTTGATGGTCCATGATATGAATGCATGTTTGTATGAAAATTTCATGAAGAAATTTTATGTCTAAATTGTCCAATTTGAAGTTAGGGGCTAAATTAAATAAGTTGCAAAATACATGTTCTAGAAGCTTTGAGCATGAAATTGCATTAGATCATTAATTAGGGGTCCTTAAATAGCAATTTAACCAAGTTCTAAAATTTTGGACAAAAATAGGCATGAATAGGAAAATTTTGAAAGAAAGGCCTTAAGGGCATTTTGGTCATTTAGTAAATAAAAGAATAAAAAAGGAAAAATCAAGCAAAAATGATGTCCATCTTCTCTAAGGGTGCCAAAAATTTGGAGAGTCTCCATAGCTAGGGTTTTCAACATTTCAGGCTTGATTGTAAGTGCATTCTAGTCTCGTTTTTGATGTTCTTTCCATTTTTGAGATCCTTGAAGCATGATCTATCCATTTTTAGCCATATTTTGAGCTAAGGTTCATGTATGAAATTTGAACCATGTGTGACATGTTTGTATTTTGTTGATTAATGGAAGAATTTGAAAGTTTGATGTGTGTTTAACATCTTTTACTAAGTGATTTTTAGTGAAAACACCTAAAAAGGACTTATCTATAAAAGGTGAAGAAATGAGTAATAGAAATGTGATTTAATGAGAAATATGGCCTGATATGAGTTAGAATATGAATCAGCTAGGCTTAGGTAACCAAGAAAATGCATACATTTTATTTTATGAGCCTAGAGACCAATTTGTAAATAAGTGAAAAGTTAGGGTTAAAATGGTAATTTTACCAAAGCATGGTTTTTGGGTCGATGTGAATAATGTATGTATTGAACAGGTTAAATTTGGCATTGTAGATCAATAAAAACTTAATTCGGGACTTGATCAAGGGAAAAACAAAGTTTACGAGGATTAGGCTTGTTTCTATCATTTTGTACCGAGGTAAGTTCATTTGCAAATAATGCAACATGTACCATACTTTAAATACTCTAATATTGAATGTATGGTGAGTATATACATATTTAATGTGATGTTGTATCATGTGTTTAAATGCTTATCCTTTTATTATGAATTATGCTTGAATATTTTATGAGTATGTGATTGGTGCTATGGATATTGAAATCGACATTACGAGCAAGTTTGATAGAGATGTGGTGTCGAAGAATCCCGTTTGAACCTTAAGAATATTTTAGGATACAAGAGACATGTCACTAGGAATTATGTGATCTGAACTCATTAAGTTGTGGTCTGAGTTCATGATTTATGTGATTCAAACTCATGAGTTATGGTCTGAGTTCATGATTATGAGACACATGTTTTGGCGGTCCGGGTACTAGTCTCGTACATTCTATTGATGGTGAGGTAGTCTGACATGTGTTGCGGATACCTGACAGCCTGTATGAGCAGGCCTGAATAGCTCAAAAGCAAGCAACACATGATATGAAATATGAAGTAGAATTGCCTACATATGGGGCAATTAGGTGCAAGATTCTGATGTATCCGAAAGTATTCCGAGTGTTTAATAGGTAGTTCAAGAGAAGCTTAATGAGTAATCTTAATGATTGCACCAAGACGGTAAAGTAAATCGTTATGTGCAAATGACACAGGTATGTACATCAAACTCATGACGACGACATGACACATGATGAACTTGTGGTAAGAATACTTATATATATATGTAGATGAAGAATAAGTTAAAAATATTTGATAAAATGCAAGATTATGTTCATTATGTTAAATGTATGACTAATGCTTTTTTAAGTTGCATTTTATTTGCATGTGAACTTACTAAGCTTTAAAGCTTACCCTTCTTTCCTTTCCTTTTCTTACAATGTCGCCAAGCTAACTCGGGGATTGTGGAATGTCAGAGACTCGATCACACTATCAATTGGATAATTAGGTATAGTTAGACTTATCATTTTGAGTATGGCATGTATAGGGATTTGGTTCTTTTTGTTATATGTCATGTTGATGTAGCCAAAGGTGTTGGCTTATGATAATATTGATTCATTTTGTATATGGCCATGAGAGATGGCTCATATTGATTATTGGGTTGTAACCCTAATCATTTATGCATGCATGCAAATGTGTATATACTTGAGGTGGTTGGTTGCTTATGGATGATAATGTGAGATGGGTGGCTTATGTGGTTAATGATTGAATGGGGACTAATGGGTACAACCATAATAATGGTGTAATTGGGTAACTTGAAAGAAGAATTATAATGATGAATAAACATGAAATTGGTGTGGAATGCCCTATAGTAGTTTGATGATTGGAATATGTGATATGCCCGAATTATAAAGTCATGGATTAACCATGAACGTGTTTGCTTGTGTAATTAAATGTGCCATGTTGCATGCTATTAAGTGAAAGTATGTGTGTAAGTGTTTAAGAGTGGCAAATGGCTTGGAAAATTGCCTCAAAATTGTCCACACAGGTAAACACATGGGCATGTGTCTAGGCCGTGTGTGACACACAGTCTGCCCCATGGGCGTGTGATCCAGCCGTGTCTCTTTGCACCCTTATTATGCAAGTCAGTGTGCCCGGTAGTAACACGTGGGCAGAGACACGGCAGTGTGTCTCAGCCGTGTGAAGGACACGGCCTCAGGACATAGGCGTGTGGCCAGGTCGTGTGACATCTGCATGTAATTTTTGGAATTTAATTCGCCACACGGCCTAAGCACACGGGCGTGTGAGTTGGCCGTGTGACCTTATTTGATTGATGACGTCATAGTTAGAGAGTTACACGAGTTGAGGACATAGGCGTGTCCCAAGCCACACGGGCATGTGGGACTACACGGCCTACCCACACGGGTGTGTGACTCTCCAAAACAAGAAAATTTTCTAAGTTTCTCAAAAGTTTCCAAAGTTTTCAGTTTAGTCCCGAACCACTCCTAACGTATGTTTTGGGCCTCGTAGGCTCGGGTAAGGGATGATATGAATGCATGTGAAAGGTTTTAAAATTGAATGGAAATTCATGTCTCAGTTTTGAATGTTTGTTTGAGTTTAAGTCTAGTAATGCCTCGTACCCTGTTCTGATGTCGAATACGGGAAAGGGGTGTTACATTTAATGGTATCAGAGCTATGGTTTAGTCGATTCTCGGACTAACGTAGCGCGTGTACGAGTCTAGCTATACATTTCATAAGTAAATTGTGATAGTGTGACGACTCCTAACCTTTTAAAATGATGTTTTCATATAGTAATGGATCCTGAACGAGCTATGGCAGATGATATGGAAAGTAACTCACCGGCTCCCGCTGAAGGGGCAATGCCATTTGAAAACTAACCTCCTACAGTTAATCAGAGAGGAGGAGAAGGGGCTCAGGAATCCTTTCTTATGATGAACACACGGTACACGGAGTTCGTTCGAACGGACCCGAATGCTCTACCTCCTCCACCCCCTCCTAATCCACAACCCATACCCCAAGTGCCTCAAGGTATGGATTTTATAAGATTTCATAGAACATCGGTTGATAAAATTTGAAAGCAAAGAGCTGAAGAATTTAGGGCCAATGCCGATGATGACCTCGAGAAAGTAGAATTTTGGCTTGAAAATTCTATTCGGGTATTCGATGAACTATCTTGCACACCCAAGGAATATTTGAAGTGTACTATATCTTTGTTGAGAGACTCGGCATATCATTGGTGGAAGACGCTAGTGTCGGTGGTACCTTAAGAGAGGGTCATGTGGAATTCTTCCAAGAAGAATTTTGAAAGAAATACATCAGTGAACGCTTCATTGATCAAAAGCATAAAGAATTTCTTGACTTGAAACAAGGTCGCATGTCAGTTACTGAGTACGAAACCAGCTTAGAAAATATACTCGGGAGTGTGATCCTTCGAGGCAAAAATGTGTAGAAGGTTTGAAGATAGACTTAATGAGGATATTAGAGTGTTAGTGGGTATTCTCGAATTGAAAGAATTTGTGGTACTCATTGATCGGGCTTGTAAAGTCGAAGAACTGAACAAGGAAAAGAGAAAGACTGATGCTGAGGCTAGAGATATAAGGAAGAGACAAATAGTAAGTCATTTCCATCTCAGTTTAAGAAATCCAGAGACATGTACTCCCGTTCTCATATGTCGGCTAGGCATTCATACAGAGATCGTAAGAAGTAGAATTCAGGTTTTAAATCTCAGGCTACATATGTGGCTAGTGTAGGTAATGCTAGACCTTCTAGACCTGAGTGCTAACAATATGGCAGAAATCATTTTGGCAAGTGTAGAGTGAATGATGGATCCTTTTCCGTAGTTCTCAAGACCACTACATCAAAGACTGTCCTCAGATGGTTGAGAAAGAAAATTTCAGAATGCAAGACTATGTAGTACGGCTTCAAAAAGGAAACCCCAGAGAAATGCTGGTAATGGAGCTAGTAGCAAGAATGTAACGAGGGATACAGCCGTGGGATCTGAAGCTAGAGCTCCTACTAGAGCCTATGCCATACGTGCATAGGAGGACGTATCTTCTCCCGATGTGATTACGGGTAATTTTTCTCTCTATGACACTTCTGTTATTGCCTTGATTGACCTTGGTTCTACTCATTCATATGTGTGCATGAAATTGGTATCTAGCATGAATATGTCTGTTGAGTCTACGAAACTTATGATTAAAGTGTCAAACCCGTTAGGCAAGCATGTTTTTGTTGATAAGGTATGTAAGAAATGTCCTTTGATGATTAGAGATCATTGTTTTCCGGCTGACTTGATGTTATTGCCGTTCGATGAATTTGATGTTATATTGGGCATGGATTGGTTGACATTTCATGATGCTATAGTAAATTGTAGGCAAAAAGTTATTGAATTGAAATGGGAAAATGGTGAAATTCTTCGGGTTGAATCAGATGAGTCAAATAGGTTGCCAATTATGATTTCTTCGATGTCTGCTCAGAAGTGTATGAGAAAAGGATGTGAGGCTTATTTGGCTTATATATTGAATACAAAAGAGTCTGAATTGAAGATTGAATCAGTTCCTGTTGTATGTGAGTACCCAGATGTATTCCCGGAAGAGCTACTTGGATTACATCCCATTAGGGAAGTTGAGTTTGGTATTGAGTTAGTCCCTGGTACAGCACCATCTCGATTGCTCCATATAGGATTGCCTCGACTGAATTGAAAGAACTGAAGTCACAGTTGTAAGAATTGACCGACAAGGGATTTGTGAGACCAGTCTTTTCGCCACGGGGTGCTTCGGTATTATTCATGAAAAAGAAAAACGGATCTATGAGGTTGTGTATAGATTACCTATAGCTCAATAATGTAACAATTAAGAACAAGTATCCTTTGCCAAGAATTGATGACTTGTTTGACCAATTGAAAGGAGCGACATGGTTTTCTAAAATAGATTTGAGGTCCGGCTACTATCAGTTGCGAGTTAAGGAGCCAGATGTGCCTAAAATTGCTTTTAGAATGAGGTATGGCCATTATGAATTTCTTGTTATGCCATTTGGGTTGACAAACGCACCTCCTGTGTTTATAGATTTCATGAATCGAATATTTTGACAATCTACTACTTGCCAAAACATACCATTTTTTATTACTTATACACAACCAAAACATTATACCAAGTTAAGCCAAATCACATGGCTTTAACTTATACCACAACATGTACCAAAGTCACTATCTCAAGTAACCATAACTATCATCTTTATAACTAGCCTATACATGCCATATTTACAAATATCCATGAGTGCAAAGGTACCAATCAGCAACTGGATAATGTGATGTGTAACTCTGACTTATCCGAATTGAGCGAGCTATCGAACCTCTATAAAACATGAAAAAGAAACAGAGTAAGCTTTATAGCTTAGTAAGCGTATATAATTAAGAATTTAACTTACCCTTTATACATAATCAAACAATTAAACAAAGTATATCAAATTCACTTGCCAAATGCCTATACACAAGCATTCATCAACAAGTTAGTCACATAAGTGCATGTAATCATCCATTATCTCAATTTAATACTCAATACATTGTATCATATCAAATTCACATATCATGTACATCATTTGTAACATTTCACTCTCAATCATATGAACAGTAAATCATTTGATAACAGTAACTCATCTGTTTAAATAGTACTTCATCCATATAACAGTATTTCATCCGTGTAACACATAGCTTTTTCACATAACCAATAACATAATTTATGCCCGTTGAACCTATTAGAATTTCAAGGGATACTCAGGTGATATGTAACAGCCCGGTTTAGACCCTATTCAGAATAGTGGTTTTGGGACCACAAATCTGAGTCAGAAAAATATTTTAATATTATTTTTTATGTTTATAGTATGTGAATTGATATATGTGAAAATTTCGTGTGAAAATTTTATTGTTTGTTTGCTCAATTTAAGAAAAAGGACTTAATCGCGTAAAATGCAAAAGTTAGCTATTAAATATGTAAGTGATGAATTGCTATTGTTTTTATAATGTGGAGTCCTTAAAAGAAAATTAGGCCATTAAAGGGTAGCATGGATGGTTTTGGGCTTGTATTATATGGTTTACTAATTAAATTTATAAGGTTAAAATAGTAATTATTATATTAATATGTATTAAATAAAATAAAACACAAAAACTATGCATATTGTACATCTTTTTGGCTGAACCTAAGAAGAAAATAAAGCTTTTGAAAGCTTTAAACATTCGGCACTTTGGGAGCTTAATTCAAGGTTAGTTTTTGTTCGATTTTAGATAATTTTTACGTTTTTGAGATCGTTGCTTTGAATACTAGCTTGCCCATGCTTGAATTTTTGAATTTGATTATGTATTCATGAATTTCCATTATTGATAGCTTGATGATTTTTGTGTTTGATGATGAAAAATAAATATATTTTGTTAGATTGCCAAGTTTAATTAAGTGATTTTTAGTAAAAATGTCTATTTAGGATTAAATTGTGAATTTTGTAAATTGAGGGGTCAAAATGTTAAATTAATGAAAGAAATGGGCTGCTAGGGACCTTAGTGAAATTCGGCCAAACATGGGTGTGGTGAAATTTTGAATATTTCGTGTTTTGTGAAATAGGGACTGAATTGTAAAAAATATGAAATGTCAGGGGCAAAAATATAATTTGCCCATTTATGTGTGTTTGGATTAAACTGAATGAATATGTTAGTAAACAAGTTAAATTTGTATTAATTTAGATCAAGAAAAAAGGAAATCGGATTTGGATCGGGGGAAATCTAAAGTTGTCGAATAGTTATTCCGGTTCGTTCGGCTTTGTCCGAGGTAAGTTCATAAGTAAATAAATGTCATTAAATTCGATTGTATATATTTTAATAGTGCCAAATTGAATTATTACTTGTGTATATGTATATGTCGAATTGAATTAAGCATGGGAGCAATATTTATGAGATTGAATCGATTGAGTTAGGACGTCCGAAAGCCCCGTATGAACCTTAGGAATAGTTAGGATACATACGTCATGACATAAGATTCTGATATGTGATTTCATGTAAGACCATGTCTGGGACATTGGCATCGATTTGTGATTTACGTGTAAGACCATGCCTGGGACATTGGCATCGTATAAGAGTTCGTGTAAGACCCTGTCTAAGACAGTGGCATCGATGTATGATTACTTGTAAGACCACATCTGGGACATTGGCGTTGTATGAGCTTGTCGACTATCCGAGTATCCTTATTAATTTCGAATGGTTCCATGGGCAATATCAAGTAATGATCGAATATAAAATCAAGCTAAGAAGGTATGTGCTAAGTCAAATGATTGACATAATAAGGTAAGTGTATACTTGTGATATATATATATATATGAAATACGCAATATAAAAGTGAGAATTATATATGTTTATGAGTATATGTATATTCGGCCATTGGCATCAAAATGTTAATGATTATGGGATTTGTATTGTAATGCCCCCACGCCCGAGACCATCGCCGGAGTCGAGCTTGAGGTGTTACCGAACATAATTTATCAAATTAAGAACTTCGAATCATTTGTTTCTACATTCACAGCTTTCTAACTACCTGCGTCACAGTTACAAGAAAAATCATATCTCAAGTTAGGAAACTCAAAATCAAGATCCGTAAATTTTCCCTAAATTTAGACTCATATATCTATTTACTAATGTTTTTCTAGAATTTTTGGTTGGTCCAATTAGTACAGTTTATTAGTTAAAATCTCCCCTGTTTCAGGGTTCAACTGCTCTGACCTCTGTGTATTTCGAATCAGATACCTATCTATAAAGAATTTCAATGAATATGAGGTTTGTTTCTTTTAAAACTAGACTCAATAAGAAATCTGTAAATATAAATAATGACTTCTAATTATTTTTGTACAATTTATTATGAATTTTTAAAGTCAGAATAGAGGATCCAGAAATCACTCTGGCCCTGTTTCACAAGATTTCAAATATCTCATAAAGTATAATTTATATGCCTATCTTTTTTTAATCCATATGAAAATAGACTCATTAAGATTCAATTTCATAACTTTCTCATCATTTAATTCCATTTATACTATTTTTAGTGATTTTTCAAATTCATATCATTGCTGCAGCAATATTCTGTTTTAAGGCAAATTTCATCTTTTCATGAGTTGTTATGAACTAAATAATCTATTAACTTCCATGATATCAAACATGATCTATATTTAACCATCACCATGACTTATCAATATCAAACATTTTCTCAACCAATCATGGCCATATCATAAAATTATTTACACAAAATAAGTATATTGCTATACATGCCATACTTAAGTTTTACAAGCCATTTACCCAGATGAAAGTCCTTTGGATAGTGTGATCGAACCTTCGACCTGTCCCGATTCCTGAGCCGGCTTGTTCAAAACTACAGTGAATGAAAAGGAGGGAGTAAGCATAAATGCTTAGTAAGCTCATATGCAAATAACAAGTAACATAACAATACAATTATAACAAACAACCTTAGCATGGTATCACCAAAACATATTTCACATTTCTAAACATCATTCATCATCTTATCATCTTATCGTTGTTGTATCTAACTTCAACCCGAGGGTTAAGTACATATCTGTCCAAAGTGTCCATTTCGCAACACTTACCAAAATGTCACTTGCATCTATGTGTTCTTCCATTTCACTAGAAATTTTTCCCGTTGAACACATCGGAATATAACTCGGATACATGGATAATTTGCACATAAGTGCCACATAACATATGTAATCAATCAATCATGTAACCCGCCCATAAGCGAACTCGGACTCAACTCAATGAGCTTAGGCGTTCGCATCTATAAGTGAACTCGGACTCAACTCAACGAGCTCGGATGCCTAGTTACATCTCATGAACTTGGACTCAACTCAACGAGTTCGGACATTCGCATCCATAAGTGAACTCGGACTCAACTCAACGAGTTCGGATGCTCAACCATCCTAGTGACATGTCACTTGTATCCTAATCTATTCCTAAGGTTCAAACGGGATTTTCCTCGAACACATATCCTTGCCATCTTTCGTAAAATACCGAAACCAATGCTCGGTAGCACTTTATATTTAACAAATAATACAAATAATTTGCATTTTATTCGAAAATAACCACAAAGCATATATTTCATGATAAAAATCAACATATCATATAATTAACATCAATAATTTAAAAATAACAATTATACTACATTATTTACACATGAACTTACCTTGGTACCAAAATATCAATTTAGTCCACAATCTTTTCTTTTCCTCGATTGGGGTCGATTCCACGTCTTTCTTGATTATGGAGCTTGGAAGCTTGAAACAAACCCTAGCTATGGAGAACCCTTGAAATTTTGGCCTAATGAAGAAGATGGACAAAAATTGGCTTTTAAATTTGTTTTTAATTCATTTTAATAACTAAATGACCAAAATACCCTTACTACTAAACTTTCCAAAAATTCCTTCCATGTCCTAATTTTGTCCGTGAACTTAAAATTGGTCAAAATGCTATTTAAGGCCTCCTAATTAATATTTCAATGCAATTTCATACTAAAAACTTCTAGATTGCAAGTTTTGCAACTTATTCGATTTAGTCCCTACTTTCAATTTAAGCACTTTAGGCATAGAATTTCATTACGAAATTTTCACACAATCATGCAATCATATCATAATCATAAAAATAATTATAAAATAATTATTTCTATCTCAGATTTGTGGTCACAAAACCACTATTCCTATTAAGCCCTAATTCAGGATATTACATGTGTGATTTTGTAAGCATAATACATGTACATTTGGTTAAGATTTGTTTTGTTCGATCTAGTTAAATTGAATTATTGATGTCATTAAAATAAATTATTTGCTTATGACTTACTAAGCTATTTAAGCTTACCGTGTGTGTTCGTTTGTTGTTTTATAGATTTTGGAAGTTGGTTATGAGCTCGGGGATCGTCAAGGAAATCCGTCACACTATCGATCATTATTTTGGTATTATAAAAGTTTAAAACTATGAACTTATGGCATGTATAGGCTAGCCTTTGTGTTAGTTGATTTAGGATTTGCATATATATGAGCCATGCGAAAATGGCTTGTAATGAAGCTTATGTTTATGCATTTTCGGTTGTGATATAAATTCATGTTAGGTATATGTATATTTTGGCGTGAAGTAACCATTTATGGCTTATGTTTAGTTCTTTTGGGAAAGCTTGATATATGTGGTTGAAGTATGTGTTTAAGATATGGATTGTTAATGATCTTTTATTGAGATATATATTCGAAACATGAATGCATCTGGAAATTGTTTTTAATGTAAATTATGCATTCGGTTATGGCATATACTTATATTGAAAGTATATCCATGGTATATTATATTGTGAAGCTTGATTATGTATTTCGTCATAAGGTAAATAATGGATGCTAGATGAGTTAGGATATATCATGTGTTAGTTAGGTAGTATTCAAGATATATGCTTGGGGTGTATTCGGTATTTATTTGTGATTTAGATTAATGATATGTGTATATCACGATTTATTCATCATGGTAAGTTTGACATATTGGGATGTATATTTTGTAATAGGAATTGGGTTGATAGTGGAAGATGATGTACCTATATGTTTGGTCATAATTTGTTAATTGAATTCATATACATATATATATGCGCATATGTCATGCTTGCTAATGTACTGAATTGGTCAAGTAGAGACAAGTTGGTATGTAATTTAGAATTGTTAACATACTAGTAAACTAGGTGTTCTATGATCATACCTATTGTGACCGAAAATGGTAATTGGTATATCATTAAAATAGATATGAATAAATGATTAAGTTGTTGTTTACTTTGGTACTTAGTTGATGGTTAAAAACGATCATGATTTGTGCTTAAATTTGATTAATAATTTGGTCATGTGTTTGTGTTTTAAGTATGGTAAATTGGCATATAGATTGAGTGTATTTTTCTTTAGTTGGTGCTGGTTCTCAAAATAGTATAAATTAATATATTCATATGCACATAGTTTTGTGACTAAGAAGAGGTATGTTTAGTTTTAAATGATGAGTGTTTAAATGAAGTATATGAAAATGAATGACTATTGTCGTGTGGTTGTTTTAACTTGCATTAATGTACAAAGCATGTTGTTTATATTAACTATTATACATGCCGCATATGTGAGTGGTATTTAAGTTGAGTAATATGGTTTCTTTAATATTAAAATGTGCATGTGTGTTGATTATGAAGTGGTATATTTAATATTAAACTAATGTATCAATCATTTTGACACATGCTTGGTACAGGTTAATTAAATAGATATGATTGATTATAAGTAAGTATTAAATGATAAAATTTGAAATTGTATTAAAGTTTCAAAATTACTGGTTGAAATAAATGTTTTTAGTATGGATAAATTACAAAGTATAGAATGTAATGAATGTCTATTTGAGTTGTATTATGTTAGGTAATGCCTCGTAACCCTACTCCGACGACGGTTACGGGTTAGGGGTGCTACATAATATACATTACGTATATAAATCAGTAATCTGTCAATTCATTATCATTTCCGCTCTTGCGAGCTATAATTAGTAAGCTCCTCCTGAGCTGATGGATAGTAAGCTCTATTGAGCTAAAACGGTAAACTCTGACGAGCTGAAAATAGTAAGCTCTTACGAGCTGATATATCGGTAAGCTCATACGAGCTGTGGTGAGTCCGCAACACATGCAGGATCTCAACCTAAATGGTAACCCTAGTGACTTGTCACTCGTATCCTACGAATTCCTACGATTCAAACGGGGCTCAGTAACCATCGGACTATATCAATAAGGCATTTGCATTTCAAGTAGATCAACTACTCAATTGTATACATTCATTATTAAAAGTTTGATTCTAATTATACGAACTTACCTCGAGTTGCTCAGATGGAAATTGTCGACTATCTGCCCACTTTTCCTTTTCTCTGATCTAATCCCAATATCGACTTATCTTGATCTATATATTATCAAAATCAGCTTATTTAATCAACTATTTATTTAATTTAGTCTAAAACACACATTAGGGCTATTTTATACATTTTCCCCTAAACTTTCATATTTTTACAATTTAGTCTTTATCACATAAAATTGCAAATTCATGCAATTTAGTACAAACTCATGCTTAGCCAAATTTAATACATGTTACTAGCAGCCCATGTTTTTAATTTATTCACACTTTTAACCACCACATTTCACATTTCACAAATTAATCCCTTTTTGACATTTTTGTCAAAAATCACTTTACAAAAACTATTAATCTAACATTAAACCTTCCAAATCTATCATAATTCATAAAATAACTCAAGAACTCAACAATGGCAACATGATAAATCTTTAACAATTTTAAAATCTAAGGTACGGGCTAGCTAGAATACGAAGCAGTGATCTCAAAAACGTAAAAAATTATTAAAAACTGAGTCAAAATCACTCACCAATTTAAGCTTGAAGTTGCCGAATGCTTAACCCTAAAATGGTTTCTCCTATCTTCAATTTTTGACTATTTGGGAGAAATATGGACAATTATTTTATTTTGTTATATTTTAATTAACCTTTATTATCTAATTACAAATTTAACCTTAACGACACTTGTTAATTACACCAATTTCCATGCTATCATCATCCGCTAACCATAAATGGCCTATTTACCACTTAAGGACCTTTACTTTAATGTTCCATAGCTATTTGACACTTTTAACTAATAGAACACAAGTTTTACACTTTACGCGATTTAGTCCTTTTTACCGAATTAACTATTCAAATGGTAAAATTTCTTTATGAAACTTTCACGTAATTAATCTATCATGCTGTAGACCTTATGAAAATAATAAAATAAATATTTTGACTTTGAATTTATGGTCTCAAAACCACTATTCTGATTTGACTAAAAACGGGCTGTTATAACTCTCCCCCCTTAGAGATTTTCATCCCAAAAATCTTACCAGTGAATAGGTTAGGGTACTATTTTCATATAGCTTCCTCAGGTCCCCACATAGCTTCCTCGATCCCATGTTTATGCCAAAGAACCTTCACTAGGGCTATGCGTTTATTTCTCAATTCTTTGATTTCACGAGCTAAAATCCTAATCGGTTCTTTGCTATACGTCAAATCAGTCTGTATCTCAACATCTACAGGAGAAATCACATGTGACGGATCACATCTGTATTGACGTAGCATAGAAACATGAAAGCCATTATGAATATTTTCAAGTTCTGACGGTAAAGCTAGTCGATACGCTATAGGCCCTATTCTTTCAATGATCTCATATGGTCCAATAAATCGCGGACTCAACTTTCCTTTACGACTGAATTGAAGAACCTTTTTCCACAGTGACACCTTTAGAAACACTCGGTCCTCGACTTGAAACTCAATTTCTTTACGTTTCAAATCTGGGTATGATTTCTGTCGATCTGAAGCTACTTTTAAATTGTCACAAATCGCTTTCACTTTTTCTTCAGTTTCTCTGATCAATTCAACCCCGTGAATCTTTTTCTCACATAGTTCAGTCCAGTATAGTGGAGTTCGACTTTTACGACCATATAAAGCTTCGTACGGTGCCATCTTTATACTCATTTGAAAACTATTGTTATACGTAAATTCAATCAATGGTAAATATTTTTCCCAACTACCCTCAAACTCTAAAATACAACATCTCAACATGTCTTCGAGAATCTGAATAACTATCTTAGTCTGACCGTCACATCACGAGGATGAAAAGTCAGATTGAAATTCAACTTTGTACCCAAAGCTTCTTGCAATTTCTTCCAGAATTGCGACATAAATCTCAGATCTCTATCAGAAATAATAGATAGTGGCACAAACTCTAAAATACATCTCAACATGTCTTCGAGAATCTGAATAACTCTCTTAGTCTAACCGTCAGTCTGAGGATGAAAAGCTGTACTGAAATTTAACTTTGAACCCAAAGCTTCTTGTAATTTCTTCCAGAATTGCGACGTAAATCTCGGATCTCTATCAGAAATAATAGATAGTGGCATCCCGTGCAATCAAACAATCTCAGAAATGTACAATTCAGCTAGTCTATCAAGTGAGAAATCTGTACATACTGGTATGAAATGAGTAGATTTCGTTAGTCGATCAACAGCAACCCAGATAGCATCTTTCTTTTTCAAAGTTAGGGGCAATCCCGACACAAAGTCCATTGTAACTCTATCCCATTTCCACTCGAGAATCATTACAGGTTGTAGTAAACTAGATGGTACTTGATGTTCAGCTTTGACTTGTTGACAAATCAAACATTTAAAAACAAACTCTGAGATATCTCATTTCATGCCTTGCCACCAGTAAAACTGTTTCAACCCGTTGTACATTTTGGTACTCCGTGGATGAACCGATAAACAACCATTGTGCGCTTCATACAAAATCTTCTGAATGAGTTCTAAATTTCTCAGTATGCAAATTCTATTCCAGAACCTTAAACAACAATTGGTTCCAATCTAAAACTCTGAATTAGGGATAGTCTCATATTGAATTCGTTTAACTTGCAATTCACACTCATCTTTCTAAGCTTCACAGATTTTTTGAAGAAATGTCGATTTAGCTTTTAATTCAGCTAAAATAGACCTATCATTACAAATCATCAACTGAGTATTCATTGCTCGTAATGTAAACAAATATTTTCGACTCAGGGCATCAGCAACAGCATTAGCTTTTCCCAGGTCATAATCAATCACAAATTCATAATCTTTAAATAACTCGAGCCATCTTCATTGTTGTAGATTCAAATATTTCTGTGACATCAGATATTTTAAGCTTTTGTGATCCATATAAATGTGGCATTTTTCATCGTATAAGTAGTGTCGCCAAATTTTCAATGCGAAGACAATTGCAGCTAACTCTAAGTCGTGCGTCAAATAGTTCTTTTCATGCGGTTTCAACTGTAGGGAAGCATAAGATATAACTTTTCCTTCTTGCATTAGAACACATCCCAGACCGTTTAATGACGCATCACTATAAATCATAAATTCTTTCCCCGATTTGGGTTGAACCAGAACTGGTGCTTTAGTTAACAGTACTTTCAACTGTTTGAAACTCTATTGACATTTTTCTGACCATTTAAATTTCACATCTTTTTGAAACAGTCGTGTCATCGGTGTCGCAATAATCGAAAATCCTTTCATGAATCTTCGGTAATAGCCCACTAAACCCAGAAAACTACAGACTTCAGACACATTTCTCAGAGGTTTCCAATCAACAATAGCAGAAATCTTACTCGGGTTAACTTTAATACCTTCAGCAGAAACAATATGCCCCAGAAATCCAACCTTTCGTAGCCAAAACTCACATTTCCTGACCTTTGCAAATAATTGCTTATCACGTAGAGTTTGTAACACAACTCTCATGTGCTCGGTATGTTTCTCGCAAATATATCAGAATATCGTCAGTGAATACAACACCAAATCCATCTAAATACGGTTTGAATATCTGATTCATCAAGTCCATAAAAATTGCAGGAGCATTAGTTAATCTGAACAAGGAATTCATAATGTCCGTACCTCATTTTGAACGTAGTTTTCGGCACATCTGACTCTTTAACTCGTAATTGATAATAACCCGATCTCAAATTAATCGTTGAAAATACTGTAGCCCCTTTCAACTGATCAAATAAATCATCATTCCGCAGTAGAGATTCAGCTGTCTATAATCAATACAAATTCTCGTCGTGCTGTCTTTCTTCTTTACAAACAATACTGGTGCATCCCAGGATGAATAACTCAATCGTGCAAAATCTCTGTTTGTTAATTCTTGCAACTGAGCTTTCAACTCTTTTAATTCTGTTAGAACCATTCTGTACGCAGTTATTGATATCGGTATTGCTCGTACTAATTCAATACCAAATTCAACCTCTGTGATCGGTGGCAAACCTGGTAATTCTTCTGGAAATACATCTGAAAACTCACAAATAGTAAGTACAGATTCAATATTTGATTCAGACACCTTATTATCTAATACGTATGCAAGATATGCATCATAGTCCTTTTTCATATATTTCTGAGCTAACATAGACGATATCATAGTAGGTAATTCACTTGAATCATCAGACTCAATCCGAAGAATTTTACCGTTTTGACATTTTAATTCGATAATCTTTCGTCTACTATTCATAACTACATCATGAATAGTCAGCCAGTCCATACCCAGAATCACATCAAACTCATCGAACAGTAGAAGCATCAAGTCAGCCAGAAAATAGTAACCCTAAGTCATCAATGGACAATTCTTACAAATTTTATCCACTAAAACAGATTTGCCCAGTTCGATACTTTAATTACAAACTCTATAGACTCAACATGTAAACTCCTTTTAAATACTAAATTCATACGGATATATGAATGGGTTGATTCAGGATCTATCAACGCAACTATATCAGTATCGAAAAAAGAAAAAGTATTGGTAATAATGTCTGGCGATGATGCCTCCTCCTGTGCACGGATAGCATAAGCTCGGGCAGGTGCTCGTGTCTCAGATCTCACAGCAAAATCTCTCGTAACACCTTAGTTACCACTTGTATTTCCAGTGTTTTGGGGTGGTCTCCCTCTAGTAGCCGTATTACTTACTTTCACCGATTGATCTCTTTCAGCTATAGGCTTTTCTGGACAGTCCTGGAGATAATGATCAAAAGATCCATATATAAAACAAGCTCCGCTCATTATTCTACATTCACCGTAATGCCGCTTATTACAATGCTTACATTCAGGTCTAACATTTCTAACACTACCCACACTAGAAATAGATGTCGTCTGAGGTTTAGAGCTGAAATGTCTCGCATCTCTATCCCTGATCGAAATCCCCCTAGAGGCAGTAGAACAAGGATGATATTCTCTAGATTTCTTTGATGCTAACTGATGTGATTTTCTCGCAAATCTCTTTCTAAAGTCTTTAGCCTCAAAATTAGCTTTTTTTTTTCATTTTTCTAAGCTCTTCGGCTTTGCAAGCTCTGTGAAATAGAATGACAAACTCTTTCAGCTCAAGAATCCTATCTAATAGTCTGATTTCTTCATTTAATCCATCTTGGAACCTTTTACACATTATAGCCTCAGAAGGAACACATTCACGAGCATATTTGCTGAGTTGTACAAACTCTCTTTCGTATTTTGTTACCGACATATGACTCTGTTTCAATTTAAGAAATTCTTTTCGTTTCTGATCAATGAACCTTTGGCTGATGTATTTCTTTTTGAATTCAACTTGAAAGAACTCCTAAGTAACTCTTTCTCGCAGAACTGCAGATATCAAGGTATTCCACCACTGATACGTAGTGTCTCTCAATAGTGATACAACATATTTTAAACATTTTTCAAGTGTGCAAGATAATTCATCAAATACCCAAATCGTATTCTCAAGCCAAAACTCGGCTCTCTCAGAGTCATCGTTAATAGTGGCTCTGAATTCCTCAGCCCCGTGTTTTCATATCTCATCAACAGGTGGTTTATTCAATCACAAAGGGTCCATACCTTGAGGAACTACAGGGATCGATTGGGGAATAGGTGGGAGTGGAGGTTGTTGAGCAGCTAGGTTTGTACGAATGTATTTAGTGAACCACTCGTTCATCATTTGGGAGAAGGCTTCTTTAGTCTCTCCTCCTTGGCTGTCTGTTACGGGTTTAGAATCAGAAGGCGCTGTCCCTTGAGTGGGAGCAGGCGCATTACTCTCAACCTCATCAACTACAGCTCGATCAGGATTCATTTACTATATAAAAACACATTTCAGAATGTCAAGAGTCATCACATTATCACAGTTCATATATATGGCACGTATAGCCAGACTTACATATGCTACATTAGTCCTAAAATCGACTAAACTGTAGCTCTGATACCAATAAATGTAACACCCCTCACCCGTATTCAATGCCAGAATAGGGTTACGGAGCATTACCAAACTTATAACACATATAACCGTACTTTTCTCATACATTCAATCATTTCATACAATCATCATTCAATCTCAATCAATTTGCTGCTTATAATAGCCTATGATGCCTTAAACATGCTTTAGGAGCGGCTCGAGACTAAATTGATAAAACTTTCACGAAACTTTGAAATTTTTTCTCTAAACAGAGGACACACGCCCATGTGGCCAGCCCGTGTGTCTCACACGGCCACTAGACACGCCTGTGTCATCGACCTTGTAAAAACAGGGGGTGCATACTGACTTGGGTCACATGGCCAACCACACACCCATGTGTCTAGCCCGTGTGTCCTTCGAAGTGGCCACACACGCCTGTGTGCCAGGCCGTGTGCTAGGCCATGCCAAACCTGTAAGGTATACTGACTTATGCAACACGGCCAAGTCACACGCCCGTGTGCTAGTCCGTGTGCCAATTAGGGGAGTATACTGACTTGTACCACACGGCCAGTCACACGCTCGTGTGTAAGTCCGTGTGGAGTATACTGACTTCATTTTACTTTCAACACCATGGGACACACGGCCGTGTAACATGACTATGTGCACACACGGCCGACATATACGCTCCTGTCTCTGCTCGTGCGGATAAAAATAGGCTATTTGTAAAGTCATTTTGCCACCCTATTTTTACATACCTGCACAAGCATAAATTGCAATATTTTATAGCGCATTAGGCAGCCAATCCACAACATTTCATACACATTGTATACCAATTCGACATAGTATTCATATACCTAATTAATATCATGCATTTTTCATTCATATGCTTATTACATATCAAGACAATATTTGCATATTTCCATTCCATCTACTACTTGCCAAAACATACCATTTTTGATTACTTATACACAACCAAAACATTATACCAAGTTAAGCCAAATCACATGGCTTTAACTTATACCACAACATGTACCAAAGTCACTATCTCAAGTAACCATAACTATCATCTTTATAACTAGCCTATAAATGCCATATTTACAAATATCCATGAGTTCAAAGGTACCAATCTACAACTGGATAGTGTGTTGCGTAACTCCAACTTATCCGAATCGAGTGAGCTATTGAACCTCTATAAAACATGGAAAAGAAACAGAGTAAGCGTTATAGCTTAGTAAGCCTGTATAATTCAGAATTTAACTTACCATTTATACATAATTAAACAATTAAACAAAGTATATCAAATTCACTTGCCAAATGCCTATACACAAGCATTCATCAACAAGTTAGTCACATAAGTGCATGTAATCATCCATTATCTCAATTTAATACTCAATACATTGTATCATTCAAATTCATATATCAAGTACATCATTTGTAACATTTCACTCTCAATCATATGAACAGTAAATCATTCGATAACAGTAACTCATCCGTTTAAATAGTACTTCATCCATATAACAATAATTCATCCATGTAACACATAGCTTTTTCACATAACCAATATCATAATTTATGCCCGTTGAACCTATTAGAATTTCAAGGGATACTCAGGTGATATACATTACGTATATAAATCAGTAATCTGCCAATTGATTATCATTTTCGCTCTTTCGAGCTATGATCAGTAAGCTCCTCCTGAGCTGATGGACAGTAAGCTCTATTGAGCTGAAATGGTAAACTCTGACGAGCTAAAAATAGTAAGCTCTTACGAGCTGATATATTAGTAAGCTCATACGAGCTGCAATGAGTCCGCAACACATGCAAGATCTCAACATAAATTGTAACCCTAGTGACATGTCACTCGTATCCAATGAATTCCTACGGTTCAAACAGGGCTCGGTAACCATCAGCCTATATCAATAAGGCATTCGTTTTTCAAGTAGATCAATTACTCAATTATATACATTCATTTCAAATAATTACGAGTATTTAAAAGTTTGATTCTAATTATACGAACTTACCTCGAGTTGTTGGGATGGTAATTATCGACTATTCGTCCACTTTTCCTTTTCCTCGATCTAATCCCAATCTCGACTTATCTTGATCTATATATTATCAAAATCAGCTTATTTAATCAACTATTTATTCAATTTAGTCCAAAACACACATTAGGGCTATTTTACACAGTTTCCCCTAAACTTTCACATTTTTACAATTTAGTCATTATCACATAAAATTGCAAATTCATGCAATTTAGTACAAACTCATGCTTAGCCAAATTTAATACATGTTACTAGCAGCCCATATTTTTAATTTATTCACACTTTTAACTACCACATTTCACATTTTCACAAATTAATCCCTTTTTGACACTTTTGTCAAAAATCACTTTACAAAAACTATTAATCTAACATTAAACCTTCCAAATCTATAATAATTCATCAAATAACTCAAGCACTTAACAATGGCAACATGATAAATCTTTAACAATTTTGAAATCTAAGGTACGGACTAGCTAGAATACGAAGCAACGATCTCAAAAACGTAAAAAAATCATTAAAAACCGAGTCAAAATCACTCGCCAATTTAAGCTTGAAGTTGTCGAATGCTTAACCCTAAAATGGCTTCTCCTATTTGCAATTTTTGGCTATTTGGGGCAAAGATGGAAAATTATTTGATTTTGTTATGTTTTAATTAACCTTTATTATCTAATTACAAATTTAACCTTAATGACATTTATTAATTACACCAATTGTCATGCTATCATCATTCAGTAACCCATAAATGGCCTATGTACCACTTAAGGACCTTTACTTTAATGTTCCATAGCTTTTTGACACTTTTAGCTAATAGAACACAAGTTTTACGCTTTATACGATTTAGTCCTTTTTACCGAATTAACCATTCAAAAATTAAAATTTCTTTACGAAACTTTCACGTAATTAAACTATCATGTTGTAGACCTTATTAAAATAATAAAATAAATATTTTTACTTCAGATTTGTTGTATCATAATCACTATTTCGATTTGACTAAAAATGGGTTGTTACAAATTCCCTTAATTCAAGAATTGCAATCAACAGTTATATCTTCATTTAAGCCCTCTTTGAAATGTTTGCATATATCAGCCTCAGTCGGAACCAATTCTCTGGCATACTTACTTAACCGAACAAATTCCCACTCGTATTCAGATAGAATCATATTTCCCTGTTTAAGCTCTAAAAATTCTTTCTTTTTCTGATCCAGAAATCTCTGACTGATGTACTTCTTTCTAAATTAAGTATGGAAGAATTCCCATGTAACATATTCTCTGGATACAACAAAAGTTATAGTATTCCACCAATGATAAGTTGTGTCTTTCAACAATGATACAACACATTTTAGACACTCAGCTGTGTGCATGATAATTCATCTAAAACCCTGATGATATTCTCCAACCAAAACTCAGCTCTCTCTGGATCATCATCAAGAGTAGCCCTAAATTCCTCAGCCCTATACTTACGGATTTTATCCACTGGAGGCTTATCGATTCTAACATGTTCAACATCTTGTGGCATCTCTAGAACCGGTTGAGGAATAGGTGGGGGAGGTTGTTTCTCAAATATTCAGTGAACCACTCATTCATCATTTAAAAGAAGGCTTCTTCACCTCGACCCTCAGATACGGGCCTTCTACTACTACTAGATGCAGCTCATTGAATGGAAGCTTGAGTAGTGCTCTCAGCCTCTTCAGATTTAGCTCTAGCTTGGTTGGATGACATTACTATATGAAAAACACATTTAAAAATAGTCAGGAGATATCACAGTATCATAAATTATATAATGGCATATATAGCTAAACTCGTACTTGCTACATTAGTCTAAGAATCGACTAAACCGTAGCTCTAATACCAATAAATGTAACACCCCTAACCGATATCTATCACCAGAACAGGGTTACAGAGTATTACCAAAGTTTACAGAAAAATTTCATGTAACTCATATCACTTACTATTTATATCCAAAACTAATCATGTTGTCTCTTGAATGGACCATCGGGGCCCAATTTAAATATTAGAATCATGTCGGAATCTCAGAGAATTTCTAGCAAAATTTAAAATTTTTTCTTTAATACAAAGGTTACACGCCCGTGTGAGTAGGCTGTGTGGCTCACACAGCCAAATGACATGACTATGTCTATGGTCGTGTGGGCATTCGATGTAAGGAACATGGTCGTGTCCTAGCCCGTATCCTTACCTGTGTAACTCTCTAACTTGTGTCACACGACTAGCCAAACGCCCGTGTGCTAGGCCGTATGGTCAATTTAATTTTCAAAAATTAAGTATTAAAGATATGTTAACAAAAGTTGAAATTAAATCTCTCATGAAATTGAACTTTGATTTCATAATCGTCCAATTGATGAATAAAAGATTTGCTCATGAAATATGGGGTGGCTGAAATATTTGAGTTAGTTATATTAATAATGTGAATAGCATTGCTAAATGGTTGAGGGTTGTATCTGGATCAAGTTCTTTTGGTAGTTGTTGAGTATTGTAATTATTGAAATGGATCAAGTTGAATTATTTTTGAATATTTGGTATACTTACTACTTTCTATCTATTTTTGTAGATTTTTGGCACTTAGAACATGTCGATTGGATCAGCAAGGAAGCTTACACCTATCATCATTTTTATTTGGTAGAACTTTTGTAGTTGTTGTGGATAATTGTGGCATGTATATAGGTCATTTTGTTTGTTAATTTATGTACATATTATGGCATCTAGTTTATGTTTATAAATAGAAGTTCTATAGCTGTAAAAACAAGTTTAGTTCTTGGTTGTGAATGAATGACTCAATCTATATATACACTTATATGTTCGATGTGCATGCAGTTCATTATGAATGGGTATGATTTGAGGTGCCTAAAATGGCATATTGGTTAAGAGTATTAGGTTGTTTTTTTTGGTATGCTTTAGGATATTTTAAGATTGTGTTACTAATGAAATGGTGTGTGTGATTTATTACGTTAGGTGCATGTTTCACACAGCTTGGGTTGTGCCACACGGCCTGGCCACACGGCTGTGTCACACGGGTGTGACCTCTGTTTCTCAATTTTTTAAATTTTTCTCAAACTTTCTGATTTGTTTTAAATTAGTCTCAGATTGTTTCCAACATGTTTTTTTTTTAAAGTTTCGTAGACGTGATTTAATGCTCAAAATGTGTTTGGTTGTTATGATTATATATAGTTATTAGAAGTTATAAGTACTATTAATTGATGTTCTTTTTGTGGTTCATTGTTACGATTCGTATGTTAACACTTCGCAACATTTATCTGGTGACAGAGATGAGTTAGGGTTGTTACAGACATGGGCTAATCCGTAATTTTTTATTTTCCTCGATTATCCTCCACAGAAGTCAAATCTTAATATGTATAGATTTTTGCTTGGCCAAACCTAAGGTTTCATTAATGGGGTTTTTCTTATCCTATATTCGGTGATGGAAAGATAATAAGGAAAATGATACCAAATTTTTATTTTATGTTTTTACTTATTTTATTGTTAGTTAACTTATGAAATAATATATAAAAATCTATAAATAAGTGTCATCCACTAATATTGAAACATGGTCCAATTACTTCATGAGCCCCATACATCTAGTAATTAAATTACTTATTCAATAAAAATTCAATAGTGATTAGATTTTACGACTTTTGCAATTTAATCCTTTTTAATTATTTAACTATCTAAACGCTAAAATTCCCATACCAAACTTTTACATATCAATATAATAATTTTGTAAATATTTAAAGAAAAATATTTACGAGCTCGATTTACAGAAACGAGGTCCAAATATCTCATTCTCTAAAACCACTTGACTTTCAGGACAACCACTTATACTAGCTATTTATTCAATTAATTAAAATTCAACAAATCAAAATTCAATATAAAATTATTATTGACTCATAAAATTTAAATACTAATTATTATTGACTTACTCGTTGGTTTTGTGGTCCCGAGACCATTGTTTCCGACACCACTAAAATCTAGTTGTTACATGACTCATAAATATTTGTTAATAATATTTAGAATTCACTCATCAAATTTATGGTCCTGAAATCACTGTTTCTGACACCATTAAAAAACGAGTTGTTAAATTGCGAACTGGTTTGTTGATAATGATCTTCTTAGAAGCCATTGCAACTTTGAACTTTAACTTTTAAAGAGAAGAGATGAAAGGTGGTGATTGTCCCACCGAGCATGCCAGAAATTTGTAAACACAAATTTTGAGTCATAAATTGAATTTGAAAATTTCGGAGTCAAAATTTATTTATTAACTTCAGAGTTACAATACATGAATTTCTTGATTACAAAGAAAACTACTTTGATTATTCTTTTTTATTAGGTTTTGATTCAAGGGTCGTTTAGACTTTATCTTGGATGAATGTAAGTTGCTTCTATTGGACAAATCACGTTAGCGAACAAATATAAATATAAATAATTATATAACAAAATATTTATATTTATGTTGAAGCACCAAATTTAAGTAAAACAAATTAAATAAAAATTATATTTATTTAAAACATTAGATTTGAAAACAATTAAATAAACAAGATTTTGGAAAACCAAAGATCGAATAAAGGGAATCGAGTTTTACTAGATCTTGAGGCCTATTTTCACAGTTTCCTTAAGAAAGATTCAGCCGCTCCTATGGTACTTGGAGAAACGTTGGTCGATTGTCTCCCAGGATACAACAACAAAATGATCACAGTAGTAGTACATTTGCAATGATCAAAGAACAAACCTTACATTCTTCTATCACCGAAACATTTGAAATTTGAAGAGAAAAGACAAGAACTTTTAGGCTTTTATAGGCATTCAATATAGAGGAATTTTGGAAATTTCCATGAATAGAGTTACAAATCTTTCCATTAAAGGAGCCTTCAAATCAAATTGAATAAAATTGAGTCAAATTGAAAATCAATTTGATTGAAACAAAATCAAATCGAGATATTCTCCCTTTTAATACAGATTTTGTATAATATTTGCTGAGAAAAATAAATTTTGTGCTGGGCTTAAAATATCCGTAGGCCCTTCTTGGGCCCGAACATTTCGCATCACCCATGTTGTGTGGGTGTGCCCCAACCCCAATTGGTTTGGATCTACACATCTTGCGTACAAGGCAGGGTTTCAAGCTTAGTCATTCAATAACCCTTCAAGTGGGTTCTCATATATATACATATCTCACACTTGGTATTTAACCAATGTTGGATTTAAGCTTTTTCTTTCCTCAACAAATATTCACAAGTAGCTTACTTTGAGCATCAATTTCTCATTCATCACTCGACCATTTTGAGCATATGATATACCGTTGTAAAGGTCTCATGGAGTAGAATATAAAATTATAATTTTATGATTCAACTCTGTAACGCCCTGACTAATTTAATTTTGTTTCTATGAATTTTGTCATAAATATGTATTTTCTTTAGTGGTTAAGTATTCTGGGTTTGTATGTTTGAGGTCTTGGGTTCGAGTCCCACCTTTGGAAAATTTTTCTATTTTTAATCCTAGCCTATCCCTTGGCAGTTTCGCTATATTCTATTGTTAGTCAAACCATATCAGAATGAGCCTACTGGTTCAAGTGGTAAGGTGTTAGCTTGCCCTAAAGTCTAGTGTTCGAATCCCTGTGTGAGCGAATGATGTTATTTTTTCCTTCTGGGCGCGTGTGCCGGTTATGTAGTAGAGGTTGGATGGAATTGAAAGTCTATGATAGTGGATGAGTGAGTGGGTAGTTGGAGTTGGTTTGAATGAGAGATCATGGCTTAATTTGGGGGTTTGTGTTGGGATTGTATTTTATTTTATTTTTTTAATTAATTTTACTTTCTCTTTCCAAAATTTTCCTTCCCAATTTCACATTCTATTTTTCCCCATCTCTCATATTGTCTTCTTCTTTTTCCTTTCTCTCTCTTTCTTTTGGTCAAACCGAGGCTTTGTTAATCCATTGATTTTGCTTCACCGTACGGGTGCTTGAGATTGTTTGTTCTATTGTTGGAGCATTTTGTAAGTAGCCTTTTTACTTTTTACGTTGCATTTTGGAGATTTTCTATTATGGGAATTAGTTTGCAATTTTAATGAATGTTGGTTTTAAACGTTGGCATTGGTTAATTGTTTAAGAGAAGGGCTGGAAACATTCGATTTTGCGGTGAATTAAGTTTGGGAAACGTTGTTCGTCAAAGGTGAGCACTTTATTGAATTGGGGATTTTAGTTCTATAAATCGTTTCAGTTATTGACTTAGTATCCTTAATTGAATTATAGGTTCTGGTGGTCTCGGGATTACTGTAGCAGCAAAAACGAACCAAGTCTGTAATAAAAATACGAGAAAATGAGTTTTGGTAAAAGCCAAAAAAATGGTCTGTCGACGCCACACGGGCGTGTAGCCGGTCGTGTGGCCGACAGTATGTGACACACAACCGTGTGACGGGTGAGTGTGTAGCTGTATAGGTCACACGGGCTAGGCCGATTTAAGTGTGTTGGCCCATATGGGCATGCCACACGAGCAAGGCCAATTTAGACATGTGAGCCACACGGACGTGTGGGCCCACACAGGCATGTGGGCCTATAATTTTAAAATTTTCCCTAGGGTCAAATACGTTGTTCCAATTGACTGTGGGTCTTCTATAGGATTGGTAAGGGCAAAACAAACCCTAATGCATGATATATGCTATTTTGATAGACTGATTTAAGCATTTAGAAATTGATATGTATGATTTAACTGGTTTGTAATAACATGTATGTTATTTGTATATGAACATGGGGGACATGTTAACTTTGTTATATCTGTATATTTTTATTTTATATCTGTATATGGGGTAGGATTTGTATATGTGGAGAAAGTGTTCTGTGAGACAACATTTCGCCGATATACTAGCAGCTTGGCTGTAAACTATTCTGATAAGTTTTGTAAAGACACTATATGGTATGTAGGGATGGGTGGGTGTCTTATACCCCACATGATGTGTTAGGATGGTCGGAGATGGTGTGTAAAGGATGGGGGTAGGACTTTGCATATATGTATATTTTTGATAATCCGATTCTGTTAAGGACTTATGTCCGCTTTTGTTCTGATATACTGAGAAATCTGAGTTTATGTGTATGTATGACTCTGTTTAGTTACACACTGAGTTTATGAAAACTCATATATGTTTGTCTCTTCTGTTCTAGTAATCCTCAGACATAAGTGGGTCGGTATGGCGAAGTCTCAACGTGACCACAAGTTCGCAAACTGTTTTAATTAACAGTTTTATTTAAATTCTAGATTATTTTAAGAGTTTTGTAATTTATGGACTCTTTGGATTGTTTGTTTATAATTTAGGTTTTGGGTGCATTTTGACTTTTAAACTGTAACATTTGGAAAATAACGATTTTATGCAAACAAATGTTTTTGAAAACACAAGCTCAATTTTCAACTATAACGACTTACAAACTTCCGCTGCAAATTTACAATTTACCTAAAAGGGAAATAAATGACAGTTTCATTTAAAGAGTATAATAAGTTTTTCTGAAAACGTGGAATATTTTAGTAATAATTAATACGAGAAATTTTAACATGAAAGTTTTGCTTCATAACCCTTCTTCGTAACATTTCTAGATTCAGCCAGAACGTCTAGATCAGGTTTGGGGTGTTACATTTAATGGTATCAGAGTCAAGTTGTAAAACTCGGGCTATGAATTTTAGGTTCAAAATTATAATTGTAAAAGAATTGGTTTTCAAACAAAGTTTCTTTCGTTTTGAGTTAAGTATTTGGTACATCGAGTCTCCTGTGCCGATCCTATTAGTACTTCTGAACTTAGAAATAATATAGTTAGGACTGTATGAAACTATACTGAGTTAGTTAGAGACTAAAACTTTTGAAAGATTTTTGAAACTTTTGATAAATGTCTGAAGCATAAAACATTTTCTAATAAACATTGAAATTGATGCATAAAATTTCATAATGTAGATAAAACTTTGAAACAATGAGCACTCATGAAATGCGTGGTCGTGGTACTCATGGGTGTGGCAAGCATCGTAGGGGAACTCAAGTTGAGTCTTCCTCTTTGGGCAATATGCCAAATTTGGATACGAGCAAGACTTTAGCTACATCTATTACCAAGATCAAGTCTCAAAGTCGCTTAGCTGGGGACGACGCACTATCCCAAGCCATGTTGAGGGTTTTGAAAAGGGTCGTTGGATCCCATTCTAGATCTGGGAGCCACGGGTCGGTTACTGAACGTCTCCAGTCTAATGGAGCTGAATTGTTTAGGGGTGTTACTATAGTTGCCCCTACCATGGCTGAGTACTGGTTAGAGGTCACTGAGAGAATAATAAATGATATCGATTGCACTCCTGAGTAGAAACTGAAGGGTTCAGTTTCTTCGCTTCGCGACTAGACCTCACCTTCCTGCCCCTTTGCGAGACAATCTCTAATTTGCCTGTTTGCCCAGAACCTGCTTCAACTCTATTTGGACAATGTTTCACAAAGTGTTCTATTGAACCACATTGGAAACAAACTCCTCTTTTTGATCTACACACTCCAAAATCAGTTCTGCCACAATGCTCATAAGAAACTGGGTTTACATTTCGAACACTACCAGCACTCGCAACTGATATAGCCTAAGTCTTCGATGGAGCCGGGTGAAATGTGTTTTTTCTCACATTATCCACAGTAGGAACAGATTCACTCCTGAACTTTCTTTATTTCTTGGGTGGAGGGCTTGAAAAATTCTAAGACATACTTCTTTTTCTTGAACTTTCATTCTTTGCTTTTAATTTCTTCTTTTCGTTCCAATTTACTTTCATTTTCTGTGCACGCTCGAATAATACTACAAATTCTTTAACATCCAACGCTCTCACCATAGCACGAATATTCTCATTTAGTCCCCAATCAAATCTTGAACATATCTCAGCTTCTGAAGCGATTTGCTCTCAAACATATTTACTCAAATTTACAAACTTTTGCTCATATTCAATAAACGACATGCTACCTTGTTTTAGATCCATGAACTCATACTTTTTGCCTTTTAAATACTTACATATTTCTTTTTAAACTCTGCTCGAAAGAAATCCTATGTTACTCGATCTTTCAGAACCATCATTGTTAACGTAATCCACCACTCATAAGCATCTTCTTTAAGTAATGAAATAACACACTTCAAACTATCTTCAGCAAAGCAATTCAATTCACAAAACACCTGCTAAATGTTTTCTAGCTAACGTTCAAATTTGTTCAAGTCATCATTAAACAATCCTCGAAATTATTCAGCTACAGATTTTATTAATGGATGGTCAGTGTAAGGTCACTTAATTTAAATTTTGAGGATGAACTAGCGTCGGAAGAGGGACTAGAGGCAGTTGTAATGGTGGCTGTGGTGCCATAGGATTTATTTGCATAATTTGTGTAAACCATTCATTCATTAATTTAAAAAAATTACCACGATTATCACTTCCCGGTAGCAAGGATCGAGATATTCTTTGACTTGCTCCTTGATCAGAAACTGGAGCATAACTTTCAACCTTTTCATTTTCGACACAATTAGATTCGTTTTACATCACAAATCTAGAAAAGAAAACATAGTTAGATCATATCAGAAGCTCTACATAAAAACTATGGTTATTCTAGCGTGTATTTCTAGATTTAATACACAATATGTTTCGTCCTAGAATTGGTTAAACCATGCTCTGATACCACTAAATGTAACACCCCTAACCTGTCTCTGTCGTCAGATAGAAGTTGTCAAATGTTAACATACAAATCGTAACAGTGAACCACAAAAAGAACATCAATTAAACTTACTTATAAATTCTAATAACTAGATATAATCATAACAACCAAACACAGTTTGAGCCTTAAATCACGTCTATGAAACTTAAAAAAATAACTATTTCGGAAACAATCTGGGACTAATTTAAAACAAATCAAAAAGTTTGAGAAAAAGTTGAAAATTTGAGAAATAGAGATCATACAGTCGTGTGGCTAGGCCGTGTGACATAGCCCAGACTGTGTGAAACATGTACCTGACGTAATAAATCACACAGACCATTTCATTAATAAAACACTCTTAAAATATCCTAAATCATACCAAAACAAACAACCTAAGACATGTTATTTTAGGCACTTCAAATCATACCCATTCATAATGAACTACATGCACACCAAACATATAAGTGTATATATAGATTGAGTCATTCATTCACAACCTAGAATTAAACTTGTTTTTACAACTATAGAACTTTCATTTATAAATATAAACTAGATACCATAATATTTGCATAAATTAATAAAAAAAAAGACCGATATACATGCCACAATTACCCACAACAACTACAAAAGTTCTACCAAATAAAAATGATGATAGGTGTGAGCTTCCTTGCTGATTCGACCGACACGTTCTAAGTTCCAAAAATCTACAAAAGCAGATAGAAAGTAGTAAGTATACCAGATATTCAAAAATAATTCAAATTGATCCATTTCAATAATTGTAGTACGCAACAATTACCAAAAGAACTTGATCCGTATATAATCCTCAACCATTTAGCAATGTTATTCACATTATTAATATAACTAACTCAAATATTTCAGCCATCCCATATTTCATGAGCAAATATTCCATTCATCAATTGGACGATTATGAATTCAAAGTTCAATTTCATGAGAGATTCAATTACAACTTTTGTTAACATATCTTCAATAGTATTTCTGATGAAAGTTCGTAATTCACTCCAATATACAGATATAATAGAAATATTTGGTTTTCCCAAATGGGTCAACCTATGTAAATAATTGCCTGGCCAAATGTTAATGTCCTTGCTTAGGGATGTTATACGCAAGCTTGCTCAAGCTAATCTTGTAGCTTGTTCAACTTCATAACCAAATGTCAATTTCCTCGCTTATCCTTATGGCACTAGATAAAAGACAAAAACTCTTTTAGAGTTATTCGATCAGACTTTTTTAATGCTTAGTGACAATTCACTTTATAATACTTCTTCACCAACCCATGACTTGGAAAAATTTTATGCTTGTGGATCAAATGTAGCTCATCGATTATCATTCAAGGAGAAAAATAGTCAATCAAGTGACAATTTCACTCTAACATCTCTTTCAAAACCAAATTTTTAAGTGATTAATTTCATGACAACTGACACCATTTGGAAGAACAAGTGGCACCTCCAGTAAAAATGGTGGAGAGTCTTATTGGAAGTCTTAAAAAATGATGACTAGATTACTTTTATGAAGGGAAGGATTCTTGATCTTACCAAGAAATTTCAAAATTTCTTAATCAAATATGTAAAACTTATTTCAAAGTGTTACAAACTTTAAAAAACAATTACAAACTCAAAAAAACAATGTTCTTAAATGACTTAAACAATTCAAAAAGTTTTTTTAGCATCTCCAAGACATTTCAAAAGTGTTTCTAAACCTTACAAAGCATTTCCTAGTCAAAGTATCAGGACTTAGCCTATAACATCCTTATTTTGGGCCTAATCAGAATAGTGGTTTTGAGACCACAAATTTGAAGTAGAAATAATTATTTTATGATTATTATAAGGTCTATGATATGATTGTATGCTTGTGTGAAAATTTCATGAAGAAATTTTATTGATAAAGTGTCCAAATTGACATTTAGGGCTAAATTGCAAAAGTTGCAAAATGTGAGTTCTAGAAACTTTAAGCATGAAATTGCCATGGATTATTAATTAAAGGTTCTTAAATAGAAATTTTCCCAATTTCTATTTTTATGGACAAAAATGGGCATGAATAGGAAAATTTTGAAAGAAATTAAGGGTATTTTTGTCATTTGGTTAATAAAAAAATAAAAAGGGAAAATACGTCCAAAATTGGTGTCCATCTTCTTCATGTGTGCCGAAATTTCTAAGGGTTCCATAGCTAGGGTTTCTTCAACTTTCAAGCTCAATAGTAAGTGCATCCTAGCCCCATTTTTAACGCTCTTTACATTTTTGAAACCCTCGTAACCTGATTTACCTATTTCTAGCCATATTTTGAAGTAGGGTTCATGTTTGAAATTTGACCCATGTATGACATGCATGTGTTTTGATGTTTCATGGACGAATATGAATGTTTGATGTATGATAAACATCTTTTACTAAGTGATTTCTAGTGAAAATGGCTAAAAATGACTTATTTGAAAAGTTTGTAAAATGAGTAGTAAGATGTATGATTTAATGAGAAATTTGGGCTGCTATGAGCATGTTATAAGTTCGGCTAGGCTTGGGTAACAAAGAAAATGAACACATTTCATTTTACAAGCCTAGGGGCTAATTTCTAATTATGTGAAAGTTTAGGAAAAAATTGTAATTTTTCCAAAGTATGATTTATTGATTGATTTGAACAATGTGATAATTAAATAAGTGGAATTTGCTATTATAGATCAAGAAAAATAGAGTCTGGGACTTAATTTGGTTGTGGACTAAATCGAATAGTTAGTCATATTTTGGTACTAAGGTAAGTTCGTGTGTAAATAATGAAACATTTCATTATTATGTTTTTAATGCTTTAATATTGCATGATTTGTGTATTTGTCCTTGTGGACTTAATTAATGATGACTCGATGAAGATTAGATGAAGTTTGATATCTCGAAACCCCGATTGAACCTTAGGAATAGTTAGGATACAAATGTCATGACATTAGGGTTATGTGTGATCCCATGTAAGACCATGTCTGGGACATGGCATTGGCATCGATATGTGATCCCATGTATGACCAGATCTGGGATATGGCATTGGCATCGATATGAGACAACATGTAAGACCATAGTTTGGCTATCGACATCGGTATGTGATCCCATATAAGACCATATTTGGGATATGGAATTGGCATCTTACTATGTGTATGAGATTTTCCCCGGGTATCCTTCAGTATTCCAAGTGGTTCAACGGGTAATCCAACAATTATGTCAAAGAGATGACAAGGTATGATCAAGTTGAAAGGGTACAGGTATGTACACAAAGCTCATAAATATTGAGATTACGAATCGATGAAACCTCGATAAGAAGTGAATGAATGGATTATGATCATGAGTTTTATTGTACATTATGTAAATGACATGACTTAAAATATACCTCCGATACTTGATAACATTGTCATAAATATTATTATGTTATATGTATAATAATGCATGGTTAATGTTGTTAATTATTTACATGCAAGCTTACTAAGCTTTATGCTTACTCCCCTTTATTTTTCTTTTTCTTCTAGTATCGCCAAGCTAGCTCAGGGAATGAAGGACGTCAAAGCTCGATTCACGCTATCAAACTAATCTTTTGGGTATAGTGAATTCAAGTATTTTGAGTATGGCATGTATAGGGGACTTGGTCTTTTTGTTTATGTGTCATATTAATTTGGCCAAGTGTGTTGGCTTATAATGATTTGATGATTCATTTTGTATATGGCCATGAGATATGGTTCATATTAATTATGGCAGATGTAATCCTATTCATATATGCATGCATGTGCTAAGGTCACTCATGATGTGGTTAAATTCATTTGGCATGGATGAATTTTGGATATGGTCATGGATGTTTAATTATGGAATTGTGAGTAAATGGTATAATAACAACTAAGGCATGAATGTATGAAATGGAAGTATATTGATGTTACATATTGCATGTGAATTGGCAAGCTTGGTATAAATAAAATATGGAGTCTTAAGCAAGTATAAATTGATAAGAAGTTGATATGCATGAGCCATGTTTATGAATATGTAAGTGCTCATTTATGCCATGTAGGATGCCATTGAGATGTGTAAGTGTGCATGTGTTATTGAATGTGACAAAAGGCTTGGAAAATAGCCTTAAAGTTGCCCACACTGGTAGACACACGGGTGTGTGTCTAGACTGTGTGTCCCCGACACCCTAATTAGGTAAAACAGAATGACTAGTAGTAAAGACATGGGCAGAGACACGACCGTGTGTCTCGACCGTGTAAAGGACACAGCCTTAAGACATGGGCGTGTGCCCTAGCCGTGTAAAGTCTGCACCTGACTTTTGGAATTTAACTCGCCACACAGCCCAAGCACATGGGTGTGTAACCCTAATTATGTTGATGACGTCATAAAAAGAGAGTTACAATGGCTGAGGACAAGGGCATGCCCCAAGCCACACGGGTGTGTGTGACCACACGGCATACCCATACGGGCGTGTAACCCTCCAAAACAAGAAATTTTTCTAAGTGTCACAAAAGTTTCGAAAGTTCTCAGTTTTGTCCCGAACCACACCCAATGTATGTTTTGGGCCTCGTGGGCCCGTATAAGGGACTATAGGCTTGTGTAAGAATAGTTTTAACTTGGGCAAAACTTTATGGCCCAATTTTGTATGAATGTTTATGTTTGAGTTAGGTAACGCCTCGAACCCTGTCCTGGTGTCAGATACGAGTAAGGGGTGTTACATTTAATGGTATCAAAACTATGATTTAGTCGATTCTTAAATTGTGACAACTCTTGACCTTTTAAATTGTGTTTTCATGTAGTAATGGATCCCAATCAAGCTGAAGTTGATGATGTAGAAAGTAATGCACCGGCTCCAGCTCAAGGGGCAGCACAGTTGAGAATAAACCCATGGCTAGGGAATCTTTTCTCCATATGATGATTGCTTGGTATACGGAGTTCGTTCGAATGAACCCGAATGCTCAACCCCCTCCACCCCCACCTATTCCTCAGCCTGTTCCTTTAGCACTCTAAGGTATGGATTTTATGAGATTGAATAGACCTCCAGTGGATAAAATTTAAAAGTAAAGAGCCGAAGAGTTTCGAGCTAGTATAGATGATGAACCCGAAAGGACAGAGTTCTAGCTCGTGAATACCATTAGGGTATTTGATGAGTTGCCATACACACTTGAGGAATGCATGAAGTGTGTTGTGTCACTCCTGAGAGACTCGGCTTATTAGTAGTGGAACACCCTTATGTCGGTTATACCAAGGAAGAGAGTTAACTGGGAATTTTTCCAAGAGGAGTTTCGTAAGAAGTACATTAGCTAGAGGTTTATCGATCAGAAGCGGAAGGAATTTCTTGAGTTAAAACAGGGCCGAATGACTATAACAGAGTATGAGCGTGAGTTTGTAAGACTCAGTAAGTATGTCCGAAAGTGTGTATCGACTGAGGCCATCATGTGTAAAAGGTTTGAAGATGGGTTAAATGAAGACATCCGATTGCTAGTTGGCATCCTAGAATTAAAAGAGTTTGTTGTACTGGTTGAGAGAGCTTGCAAGGCCGAGGAATTGGCTAAAAAGAAAAAAAAAGCTGAGTTTGAGTCTCGAGATTCGAAGAAGAGACAGATGAGTAAGTCATTGCAGTCCTCATCTAAGAAACCGAGAGAGTTTAATACTCGATCGAGTGATTTATTTGGGTACTCAAATAGAAATAAGGGTAAGCAGTACTCAGTTTCAAAAGCTCAAACTACTTCAATTGCTAGTGTCGGTAATGCCCGACTGAGTAAACTAGAGCGTTCACATTGTGGTATACGCACCTCGGCAAGTGCCGAGCTAATGATGGAGCTTGTTTTAAGTGTGGTTCCTAAGATCATTTCATTAGAGATTGCCCCGAGATGGTTGAAAAGAAGAGATTTTAGAGTGCAGGATCAGACAATGCTACTTCTAGAGGGAGACCATAGAAAAATCTGGGAAATAGAGCGAGTAGTAAGAGTGTACCAAGAAATCCAGCTGTGAGACCCGAGGGTAGAGCACCTGCGAGGACTTATGCCATTCACGCTCGTGAAGAGGCTTCATCTCTTGATGTAATTACGGGTACTTTTTCTCTCTATAATACTCATGTCGTTGCTTTGATTGATCCGGGATCAACCCATTCATATATTTGTGTGAAATTGGTGTCTAGCATGAATATGCCCATTGAGTCTACAGAATTTGTGATAAAAGTGTCAAACCCTCTAGGCAAGTATGTGTTAGTTGACAAAGTATGTAAGAATTGCCCTTTAATGATTAGAGGTCATTATTTTCCGGCTGATCTTATGCTTTTGCCGTTTGATGAATTTGATATACTACTTGGTATGGATTGGTTGACCATGGATGATGTAGTAGTAAACTGTGGAAGGAAAATCATTAAATTAAAATGTGAAAGTGGTGATATTCTTCAGGTTGAACCAGATGAATCGGATAGCTTGCCTGTAGTGATTTCTCCTATGACTGCTCAAAAATGTATAAGAAAGGGTTATGAAACTTATCTTGCCTTTGTATTGAATACAAAAAAGTTTGAGTTGAAAATTGAATTAGTGTCGGTAGTATGTGAGTATCTGAATGTATTTCCAGAAGAGTTGCCCAGATTGCCTCCAATTAGGGAAGTTGAGTTTGGTATTGAGTTAATTCCTAGTATGGCACCTATTTTGATAGCTCCGTATAGAATGGCTCCAACTGAATTAAAGGAGTTAAAAGCTCAGTTGCAAGAATTGACGGATAAAGGTTTTGTGAGACCTAGTTATTCTCCATGGGGTGCACCGATACTATTTGTGAAAAAGAAAGATGGTTCAATGAGACTGTGTATAGACTACCGACAGCTCAATAAGGTAACCATAAAGAACAAGTACCCCTTGCCAAGAATAGATGACCTGTTTGACCAATTGAAGGGAGCCACAGTATTTTCCAAGATTGACTTGAGGTCCAGTTACTACCAGTTGAGAGTTAAGGAGTTTGATGTGCCAAAAACTAAATTTCAGATGAGGTATGGTCACTATGAATTTTTGGTTGTACCTTTTGGTTTAACGAATGCTCCTGCTGTATTTATGGATTTGATGAACTGAATTTTCTGAATGAATTTGGATAAATTTGTTGTTGTTTTTATTAATAATATAATGATTTATTCTCTTGATGAGACCGAACATGTCAAGCACTTGAGAATGGTTTTGCAAACTTTGAGAGATAAGCAGTTGTATGCTAAGTTTAGTAAAAGTGAATTTTGGCATAGTAAAAGTTAGATTTTTGGGCCACATTGTTTCGAGTGATGGTATTAGAGTTGCCCTAAGTAAGATTTCGGCTATTGTTGAATGGAAACCGCTGAAGAATTTAACTGAGGTTAGAAGCTTTCTAAGCTTAGCCAGTTATTACAGACAATTTGTTAAAGTATTTTGCATGATTGCTACTCTGATGAAAAAATTGTTACAGAAAGATGTCAAGTTCGAATGGACGGAAAAGTGCCAATAGAGTTTTAAGAAACTAAAGACATTGTTGACTGAGGCTCCAATTTTAGTACAACTTGAACCGGGAAAAGAATTTATGGTTTATACTGATACATCTTTCAATGGATTGGGTTGTGTACTTATGCAAGAAGGCAAGGTGATAGCTTATGCCTCAAGGTAGCTGAAACCGTATGAGAAGAATTATCTGATATATGATTTGCAGCTAGCTGCCATTATGTTTGCATTGAAGATTTGGAGACACCATTTGTATGGCGAGAAATGTTAAGTATTCACTGATCATAAAAGTCTAAAGTACTTGATGACTCAAAAGGATTTGAACCAACGACAATGGAGATGGCTAGAGTTGATAAAAGATTATGAACTAGTGATTGACTATCACCTGGGAAAGGTAAACGTGGTCGTCGATGCCTTGAGTAGGAAATCCTTATTTGAGGGCTATGAATACATGGTTGGCTTTATCATACAATGGTTCTATTCTAGCTGAGTTAAGAGCTAGACCGATGTTTCTCCAAGAGATTTATGAAGCTCAAAAAAGTGACAGTAAGTTGCAAGACAAGAGAGTTTAGTGTGAGTCGGGTACTGAATCAGATTTTCAAATTGGTTCCAATGGTTTTTTGATGTTCTGAGATAGGATTTGTGTTCCTAAAAATACTGAGTTGATTCAGAAGTTTTTGCAAGAGGCACATAATGGTTGTTTATCTATTCATCCGGGTAGTACGAAAATGTACAATGACTTGAATAAATTGTATTAGTGGTCAGGAATGAAAAGAGACATTTCATAGTTTATTTCTAAATGTTTGATTTGTCAACAAGTAAAAGTTGAACACCAAGTACCTTCTGGTTTACTTCAGCCTGTGATGGTTCCCAAGTAGAAGTGGGACCGTATTACTATGGATTTTGTAATGGGTTTGCCATTGACACTGAGAAAGAAAGATGTTGTATGGGTTGTTGTAGATCGATTGACAAAGTCAGCCCATTTTATACTGGTACGTACTGACTATTCACTTGATAAGTTAGTCGAGTTGTACATTTCTAAAATTGTGAAATTACACGGAGTGCCTTTGTCGATTATATTGGATAGAGATCCGAGGTTCACTTCGTAATTTTGGAAAAAGTTACAAGAAGCTTTGGGTATGAAATTGAATTTTAGTACCGCTTTCCATCCGCAAACTGATCGTCAATCCGAAAGAGTAATTCAGATTCTTGAAGATATGTTACGATGTTGTGTTCTTGAGTTCCAAGGTAGTTGGGAAAAGTATTTACCGTTGGTGGAATTTTCCTACAACAATAATTCTCAGTCGAGTTTGAAAATAGAGCCTTTTGAGGCATTGTATGGGCATAAGTGCCGAACACCCTTGTATTGGACTAAAGTCAGAGAGAATCAGATTCACAGAGTTGATTTAGTCAGAGAAATCAAAGAAAAAGTAAAGGTAATTCGTAATTATTTGAAAGCCGCTTCGAATAGACAGAAATCCTACGCGGATTTGAAACGAAAAGAGATTGAGTTTCAAGTCGGTGATAAGGTATTCTTAAAAGTTTCTTCGTGGAAGAAAGTCCTCAGATTTGGCCGAAATGGCAAGTTGAGTCCACATTTTATTGGACCGTATGAGATTACCGAAAGAATAGGGCCGGTAGCATATCAGTTGGCTTTGCCGACTGAGTTGGAAAGATTTCATGATGTGTTCCATGTGTCTATGTTACACCGATACTGATTTGATCCTTCACTTGTGATTTCACCAATAGAGGTTGAGATTCGACCGGATATGACTTATGGCGAAGAGCTGGTTAAGATTTTGGCTCGGGAAGTCAAACAATTAAAAAATAAAAGTATTACTCTTGTGGAAGTCTTGTGGCAAAGGCATGGGGTTGAAGAGCCTACATGGAAAACCGAAGAAAACATAAGAAACCAATAACTAAACCTTTTCACTAGTAAGATTTTCAGGGACGAAAATCCCTAAGGAGGGAGAGTTGTAACATCCAGATTTTGGGCCTAGTCAGAATAGTGGTTTCAAGACCACCAATCTAAAGTAGAAATAATTATTTTATGATTATTATGAGGTCTATGATATGATTGCATGCTTGTGTGAAAATTTCATGAAGAAATTTTATTGATAAAGTGTCCAATTTGACATTTAGGGCTAAATTGCAAAAGTTACAAAATGTGAGTTCTAGAAACTTTAAGCATGAAATTGCCATAGATTATTAATTAGAGGTCCTTAAATAGCAATTTTCCCAAGTTCTATTTTTATGGACAAAAATGGGCATGAATAGGAAAATTTTGAAAGAAAGGTCTTAAGGGCATTTTTGTCATTTGGTTAATAAAAGAATAAAAAGGGAAAATAAGTCAAAAATTGGTGTCCATCTGCTTCATGTGTGCCGAAATTTCTAAGGGTTCCATAGTTAGGATTTCTTCAACTTTCAAGCTCAATAGTAAGTGCATCCTAGCCCCGTTTTTAACGCTCTTTACATTTTTGAAACCCTCATAACCCGGTTTACCTATTTCTAGCCATATTTTGAAGTTGGATTTGAAATTTGACCCACATATGACATGCATGTGTTTTGATGTTTAAGGGAAGAATATGAATGTTTGATGTGTGATAAACATCGTTTACTAAGTGATTTCTAGTGAAAATGGCTCAAAAGGACTTATTTGTAAAGTTTGTAAAATGAGTAGTAAGATGTATGATTTAATGAGAAATGCGGGCTGCTATGAGCATGTTATAAGTTCAGCTAGGCTTGGGTAACAAAGATAATGAACACATTTCATTTTATGAGCCTAGGGGCTAATTTCTAATTATGTGAAGGTTTAGGGGAAAACTTGTAATTTTGCTAAAGTATGATTTATGGACTAATTTGAACAATGTGATAATTAAATAAGTGAAATTTGCTATTATAGATCAAGAAAAACAAAATCTGGACCTAAATCGGGGAAAGAACAGGGTTGTGGACTAAATCGAATAGTTAGTCATATTTTGGTACCGAGGTAAGCTCGTGTGTAAATAATTCAACATTTCATTATTATGTTTTTAATGCTTTAATATTGCATGATTTGTGTAATTGTCCTTTTGGATTTAATTAATGATGACTTGATAACAATTCGACGAAGTTTGATATCTCGAAACCCCGATTGAAGTTTAGGAATAGTTAGGATACAAATGTCATGACATTAAGGTTATGTGTGATCCTATATAAGACCATGTCTGGGACATGGCATTGACATCGATATGTGATCCCATGTAAGACCATATCTGGGATATGGCATTGGCATCGATATAAGACATCATGTAAGACCATAGCTGGGCTATCGGCATCGATATGTGATCCCATGTAAGATAATATCTGGGATATGGCATTGGCATCTTACTATGTGTATGAGATTTTCCCCGGGTATCCTTTAGTATTCCAAGTGGTTCAACGGGTAATCCAATGATTATGTCAAAGAGATGACAAAGTATGATCATGTTGAAAGGGTACAGGTATGTACACAAAGCTCATAAATATTGAGATTATGAATCGATGAAACCTCAGTAAGAAGTGAATGAATGGATTATGATCATGAGTTTTATCGTACATTATGTAAATGGCATGACTTAAAATATACCTATGGTACTTGATGACATTGTTATAAATATTATTATGCTATATGTATAATAATGCATGGTTAATGTTGTTAATTATTTACATGCAAACTTACTAAGCTTTATGCTTACTCCCCTTTCTTTTCCATTTTCTTATAGTATCGCCAAGCTAGCTCAAGAATCGAAGGACGTCGGAGCTCGATTCACACTATCAAACTAATCTTTTGGGTATAGTGAATTCAAGTATTTTGAGTATGGCATGTATAAGGGACTTGGTCTTTTTGTTTATGTGTCATATTAATTTGTCCAAGTGTGTTGGCTTATAATGATTTGATGATTCATTTTGTATATGGCCATGAGATATGGTTCATATTAATTATGGGGGATGTAATCCTATTCACATATGCATGCATGTGCTAAGGTCACTCATGATGTGGTTAAATTCATTTGGCATGGATGAATTGTGGATATGATTATGGATGTTTGATGATGAAATTGTGAGTAAATGGTATAATAACAACTAAGGCATGAATGTATGAAATGGAAGTCTATTGATGTTACATATTCAATGTGAATTGGCAAGCTTGGTATAAATAAAATATGGAGTCTTAAGCAAGTATAAATTGATAAGAAGTTGATATGCATGAGCCATGTTTATGAATATGTATGTGCTCATTTATGCCATGTAGGATGCCATTGAGATGTGTAAGTGTGCGTGTGTTATTGAGGGTGAAAAAAGGCTTGGAAAACACCTTAAAGTTGTCCATACGGGTAGACACACAGGCATGTGTCTAGACCATGTGTGACACACGGTCTGCCCCATGGGCATGTGATCCGACCGTGTGTCCCTTACACCCTAATTAGGTAAAATAGAATGCCTAATAGTAAACACACGGGCAGAGACACGGCTGTGTGTCTCGGCCATGTAAAGGACACGACCTTAGGACATGGGTGTGTGCCCTGGCTGTGTGAAGTCTGCACCTGACTTTTGGAATTTAATTAGCCACACAACCCAAGCACACGGGAGTGTGACTTGGCCGTGTGACCAGAATTGTGTTGATGACGTCATAAATAGAGAGTTACACAGGTGTGTCCCAAGCCACAGCGAGGTGTGTGACCACACGGCATACCCATATGGGCGTGTGACCCTCCAAAATAAGAAATTTTTCTAAGTGTCACAAAAGTTCCAAAAGTTCTCGATTTAGTCCCAAACCACACCCAATGTGTGTTTTGGGCCTCGTGGGCCCGTATAAGGGATAATAAGCTTGTGTAAGAATGTTTTAACTTAGGCAAAATTTTATGCCCGATTTTGTATGAATGTTTATGTTTGAGTCCGGTAAAGCCTCGGACCCTGTCCCAGTGTCGGATACGGGTTAGGGGTGTTACATAGCCTCCCAAATATCAATACCTATAAAACAGGTTCTAACAAAGCTTTTGAGAAGGGTACAATATCAAGACTTATGTAACGAGTCTCAAAAATTTGGAATGCAAGTATCTATACTTGTGAAATAATAAGCACAAGCCTTTTGAGAGTAGGATATACTTGAGATTTACTACCTTATAAAGACTTACCCTTAAGTCTTGAGACTTGTTTGTTAGGTCTCGAGGCCTCAATATTTCTAACAACTATTTTCAGCCAAGTATTGATACCTATCCTCCAAGTATCGAGCACTGACCTTGCATATTACATTAAACACGTAAGATTAATTCTTCCAATAGCTCCAAACATCAAAAAATAAGATACACGGGATAAATACAAGTCAAGAATAATTAAATACTTAAAGAGACTCCAAGCATCAAATATGAGATAAAAGGTTCAAATTCCTTATTTTCTAATTTCTCTCTTATACATAGTTTATATAATAGTCCATTTTTCAGTGGTACCGGAAATTATGGTTTTGGAATCCCATTTTTCGATGATCGAGTCAGTAAATATTATTTATTAATAATTACGAGTATATTATAGTGTTATATTGATTTTTGCTCCAGTAATTTTATTGAATGATTAGTAATTAAGGCATAAGGACTAAATCGTAAAAACTATAAAAATTAATCGCTATTGATTTTTATTAATTAAAAGGATTAAATACAAATTATTCAAGGATTTAAATGGAAATTAGGCCATAATATATTATTATGGATGGTTGATGCATGATTTTAACAATTGTTTTGTTAAAAATTAATGATAAACTAATGAAATTAATACATTAATTAAAAGAAAAAAAAGGGGGGAAAGAAAGAGAATGAGTTTCATTCTCATCTTCTCCATAAAATATCACCATTGAAGGAAGAATTGGGAGCTTCAAAAATTCCCTAGCATTCGGTCTTTGCATGTAAGTGATTCTAAAATTTGTTCTTTTTTTTTGTTGTAAATTTTATGTTTTTTATATCGTTGTAGCTTGATCTAACTAACCCAAATATTAATTCATAAAACCGTTAAAGTTTATAAAAGTTACTATTTATGACTTTTGAAGCTTTTGGTGTTTAAATGTTAGCTTTTAAGCTTAGAAATGAAAAAAGATTAAATTATAAAGTTTAAATGCTAGTTTTAAGTATAATGGCTAAAATGAAAATAATTTGAAATTAACATGAAATTTATTTAATTATAGATATTAGGGAGTTGTAGAATGATGTGATTGAAATCAAATTGCAAAATGGGGCTTAAATGTGAAAGATATGATTATTTCGATTTTAGGGAGTAAATCGAATAAAATGTGAAACTTTGGAGAAATTGTAAAAAGTGAAATTAAAATGTCATATACATGGAATGAGATAGTATAAGTGATTGAAACTGATAAATTGAAATGAATTACTGAATAGATCAAGATTTGAATCAACTAGTAGATAATCGAGAAAAAGGAAAAATTACAAATTAGTCGAGAAAAAGGAAAAATTACAAATTAGTCCTCGACTCCTCGTTTGCTATCGTTTTTTCCAGATGATTTCCTATGGTAAAGTTATATATGCAAATGTAATGTATGTGTTTGAATTATAAATTTATCTTGTGTGAATGTATATGAATTAGGATAAAAAGGTGAGAAAATGATTGAATTGTAAAGAAATGAACTAATGTGTTAAATGTGCCCGGACGAACATAAGTAATGATAGGATACAATTGGCATGCCAATAGCGTTATTTGCACGCTGTACGAGATATGGTATGTGATGATACTGATGTACGAAGAATTTACTGTTTATACCGGAATTCAGCATTTGTTGCGGATTACCGATCTTTGTCTCTACGGAGACCACTGTTACTGATTGTCTCTACGAAGACATTGGTGCGTTCTGGAGGGATGTAATGTCTTATGACATATGATGCCTACAAGCTCTTTGGTGCTTAGGTGTGTATTGGAGTTATCGCTCGAACAAGCAATCTCGTGTGTTTTGGAGGAGTAGGGTTTAGCAACAAGGGAATTGAATGAATGGTAATATGTAATGTGGTAGAAATGAAAATATAAGACTGAACGATTGAAATGATGATATATGTTCTAAATTGATATGTTATACAATGATTGAATAATGTAATTAAAGTATATATATATGATGATAAATTATTAATAATGAGTTGTAATAAATTACTTTTGTACATTGTTACTAAAATATCATAATATTAACGAATTTGAATATTATTTAAATACATATTTTCATTTCCTATCATCTTGCTTAAAATCAATATTTTATTTCTTCGTAGCACTTTTCAAAAATAATAAGAAACTGATACTAAATTCAAGTTACGAAATTTAACTACGCCCAATTTTTTTAATTATATTAATCCTTTTTAATTTTTTTTTAAAAAGAACACTTTTTTTTATCCAACTTGGAGCATTTCCAGTAATAATACTTAAAATTTATCAGTGGTACTTACAAGTCCAATGAGAATTACTGGTCTCATCGAACTAGCTGATAATTAAAATGGATCACCCATGATTTACTATCTCAATTGCAGTCCATTATGAGTATCTTTGTATGCAATTTGCGTATTTTCCTATTTTCTCCTGTTATATTCTTATATTTATATTAGTTTTGTTAAACTAAAAATGTATTATATTAATTTTAACATTTTTGTGTATTATATCATCTTGATTTCTTTATGTATAATTTTAAATTTTAATTGTTTTATACAATAATTATATTATATAATTGTCTCGTATAGAAGTGAAGTCAATAATAATTTTTAGGGGTCAATATTAAATTATATATTTTTAAAAGAATTAAAATATAATTTTATTATTAAATTATATATTTATATTTTTAGAATGATTAAATTAAAATTTTATTATTTTTGAATGTCGTATGTTATTAATTTATAATTTTATAAATTTTGAAGTGTGGCATATTAGCTCTACAAATGAAAGACTAAGCAATTTGTTTCTTACAAAATTATAATGATTATCATTAGTCCCTATGGCCTCTCCCTTCCCCAACACTTAAAACAAAGTAATTAAGAGCGGCACCAAACCTCCTTTACTCACCTATTTGTAGCCATATCCTTGCACTTAAAGACAAGAAACACCACCCTGCAATCATTCCATTCCATATCCGATACGCTAATGGTTAAAGTTGGGTGATGGGATTGTAGCAGGTTGTTAAACCCCCCCCCCCCCCCTTAGCCTCCATTTTCTTCATTGGAACAAGCTCGAAGGTCCCAGCACTGAGATAATGAGCACCGCAAGGTTCATCGCATGCTTATCTCCTATACGAGCAATACTTTCCCCACCGTAATATCAACCAACATTTCTTGGATGTTATGTGATGTGATGGATTTTCTCATCAAATGTGATAATAATGCAATGCCTTTTCCTTCGTTTTCTGTAGGATTATGTTCCTACAGTTTTTGACAACTTTAGCGCCAATGTGGTGGTCGACGGCAGCACGGTCAACCTTGGTTTATGGGACACTGCCGGTAAGTAACTTAATGAAAATCCCAGATTTCCATCATTTATGTTAAATGTCACTCATCATTGAAAGCAATGGTGTAATTTTGTGAATTCCAGGGCAGGAAGATTACAACAGGCTAAGACCTTTGAGTTACAGAGGAGCTGACGTGTTTTTGCTTGCGTTTTCCCTCATTAGCAAGGCCAGTTATGAAAAAGTCTACAAAAAGGTCAATTTTGCTTCCATGCTTCTATTCTTACAGTTTTCTTCATTGTGTTCACTTGACAAAACTACCCAATTGTTGACTAACAGTGGATTCCCGAGCTAAGACATTATGCTCCTAATGTCCCTGTTGTGCTTGTTGGAACCAAACTAGGTAAGTTCCCTGTTGTGCTTGTTGCTACATGTATATTCTTGGCATCTAACTCTGAATTTCAGGGTATTTGGTTACACATAAACATCTTATTTCATTTTTCCTGGAATGTATGGTTACGATCCATGTTATGTGTTGGATACGGATATGTATCTTTTTCATGTACTTGCAAGGATTCTTAGAGGGTCACAACTCCAAATTCATATCCAAATATATGTCGGATAGAACTCCATATTACAAGCGTAGATCATTCTTTATATTATTCAATTCTGCCTTTCATTTTCTCTTTTTTGGGTATAATCCTGTTTTACGTTAGACTCCAACTAACTGCAGATTTGCGAGATGACAAACAGTTCTTGACTGATCATCCAGGAGCAACGGCAATAACAACTTCTCAAGTAAGTTAATATCAACTATTGGGGGACTCAAGTGTTCTCGAGCATGAGTACCGAGGATATGATCCTCCTATACTTACACTGAAGTTCAAGTAAACATAATTTACTGGAAACTCTATGAGCAGGGGGAGGAACTAAAGAAAATTATAGGAGCAGTTAGTTACACTGAATGCAGTTCCAAAACCCAACAGGTACCCCATTTCTATGTACCCTTTATCCCAACAAAAAAAAAGTTCATAATAATATTTTCTTATTGCATTTGGTGTTTAATGTTCAGAATGTGAAGGCTGTTTTCGATACTGCAATAAAGGTAGCACTGAGGCCACCAAAGCCAAAGAGAAAGCCTCACAAGAAAAGATCATGTGTTTTCCTTTGAGTCTCAACATTACACTCAATTGCAGGAAATATATTTTCTGCTATACCTTTTTTTTTTTTTACTTAAATTCCATATGAATATAAAGGATATCCATTAAAAATGCTGTAATCGATTACTGAAAGAAATAGTTTTTGTTTTTATTTTTGTAATCATCTTTGTGATAAGCTATATTTTGAAATGGCAGGACCTGTTTGTAATTTTCTGAGCAATAATTTAGATTAAAGTTCAAGGGAGTACTCCCAACTGTTTGAACTCTTGTTCCCGGGAATCCTGTTCAATCTTATCAAAACTTTAAGAATGGAAAAGATAAAAATAAATAAATTTTACTAGATAGTGTTATTTTTTAGTCTTACAAAATTGACATTTATCTCTTCTTTTTTTTATTATCAAATTTTTAAATATTTTACTATCATATTTATTAACCCTTTAACCTTACTTATTTGGAAAAGCTACATCACAGATTCATATGGTAAAATGATGGAAAAGTGTTTGATAAAGACGAGTATATACTTAAATGATTGAGAAAGCATGAACGACAATTGACAGCCAACGTTTTAATTTAACTGAGTTTCCAATAAATTATCAAAATTTATCCCTGTGAAGTGAACTAATCAAATTTTGTATATATGATCAAAGAAAACAAAAACAGAAAGTGAGATGGACAAGGACAAGGACAAGGACAAGAACAAGAACAAGAAAGAACATGTAGTTTGATAATGTACGCTTCATTTTTACCTGAGCTAAGAAAAAGTAACCAATCTAGGTAGGCCGTTCATAAAATAAAACGGTTAAAGAATTTAAAATTTTATTAACAGAAATGGAATAATTGATTATTAAATATTATTTTAAAAAATATATTCTTAGAGATTATATGTGATTATGTTAGTTGGGTTGAAAATTTAAAATAAAAAAACAGTAGACGGAAAAGTCGCAAGGGACAGCTATTTTGAATGTGTAAATTGTTAGTAACGCTGTTACAAAACTAACCTTTTACCCTCCAAAATGACGTGGAGAAAAAAAAAAAGGTTAAAATTGGGTAAACCCAGCCAGCAGCAGCCGTTGTAATATTAGCCATTAGCCTCAAGCGTTTAGCTGTTTCATTCTTTGTTCTTCAGTTCCCAAACCCAGACAGATTCTAAAACAGAAAATGCCAACCGTAGCATGCAAGTAATTTACCCAAATAACAAGCAAAACACCAAAACTAAAGCGTGTTTCTCCTTTTTCTTTTGTTTTTATCTTCATTTTTAAATACTTTGTTTTCAATTGAAGACAACATCCAAGGACAAAAGAAAACACGAGAAAGAGAAAGAGCAATGGGAGCTTACAGAGCTGATGATGACTATGATTACTTGTTTAAGGTTGTCCTGATCGGTGACTCTGGTGTTGGGAAATCCAACCTTTTGTCTAGATTTACCAAAAACGAGTTTAGCCTTGAATCCAAGTCTACTATTGGGGTTGAGTTTGCCACTCGTAGCATTACTATCGAGGATAAGGTTGTCAAAGCTCAGATTTGGGACACCGCTGGCCAAGAAAGGTTTCTTCTTTCTTTCCACTTCCATTTTTTTTTCCTTACAGCAGATCGTGATCTGGGTTTCTTTTATTTTTATTTTTGGCTTCTTGCAAAATGGATAATTTCTTTTCCTTTCTTTTGGATAAAGATATCGTGCAGTCACCAGTGCATACTACCGTGGGGCTGTTGGTGCTTTACTAGTCTACGATGCCACCCGTCATGTTACCTTTGAGAACATAGAAAGGTGGCTCAAGGAACTTAGAGATCACACCGATGGCAGCATCGTGATTATGCTGCTCGGAAACAAGTCGGACTTGCGTCACTTGCGAGCAGTTTTGACCGAAGATGCCAAAGCTTTCGCCGAAAAAGAGAAAACTTATTTCATGGAAACATCCGCACTGGAGTCTCTCAATGTTGAGAGTGCATTCACTGAAGTGCTGACCCAGATTTATCATGTTGTAAGCAGGAAAGCTCTTGAAGGTGGAAACATCCAAGCAACATTGCCAAAAGGCCAAATGATCAATGTCGGATCGAAAGATGATGTATCAGCCATAAAGAAAGCTGGCTGTTGCTAGACTGAAGTGCGGGCTTTGAAATTGAATGCCCTTTGTTCATACATGCGTGAACAATATATAAACCAGTTGACATTGTGGTTTGGATCATGTCAAATGCAAACTAGTCTATGTTAGCTTGAGCTTTAGGACTTAAATGGTTTTTGTTAATGTCATGCATTGCAAAGACCTAAACCCATCTTAATTTTATATAAAGTTACAGCTTGTTTAGGATTTTGATGGAAACCCAAAATTAATACACGATCCGAACGCCTGTAATGCAAGAGTTATATCGTAATTTATATATGTAATGAAAATTGAAATAATGAAAATTGAAAACTCCATATGGTACCTCGCTTGGCCTCTAGATGTCAGATTGCTAAAACTGTTTACTTATATATGAACAAAAGGGTTAAAAAAGACCCCATTTATAATTAATAACCGGAGGGACACTGAAGCAAAAACTATGATGCCAGTACACGCTACAATCTGGTCCAATTTATGTCTTTTCTTCCTGATCAAACTGGCCTCTTTAACAGTTGTGGTGAAATCAAACATATCCACTCTGTAGAAAGAGACAAGTTGTCAAAAATTAAAGATAAGTTTTTAAAACTTTTCAATTTAAATGTATTCACTTTATTTAATTTAATGTGCCAACGGTTTTTTAAATTAAAATTAAACTTTTCAATTTAAATGTATTGACTTAAATTATAGATAAGTTCTTTTTTAAACAAGTTAAAACTTTTCAATTTAAATGTATTCACTTAAATTAAAATTAAAATAAATTAAATACCGTTGAAACAAGTTGTTAAAACTTTTTAATTTTTTACAGTCTTCCCATAATTCTTACTACTCTTTTAATGTGCTTTTTTTAATTGTTAGATAAGTTTTTCTTTTCAATCCTTTTATCATTTTTTTCTACTTGGCTTCTTTTCCTTGCGCTTTTTTCATTATAGAGGTTAACCCAGCATTAATTATTTTAAGCAAAGTATATAGTAAAGAATGAAAAAATTATTTTTAAGAAAAATACATAAGTTTTGATCGGGGTGAAAATGGAATCGAAACCGATGTTTAAAAACGAAAAAGAAGTTTGTTAGAATTTAGGTTTTGTCATCGAAAACTGGATTTGGATGAGGTTTTTCAAGGAATTCTTAAATATTTTGTTAATAGAGTTCTTGGGCCTGAACAACAAAAGAGATTAATATATTTATAATTAAAAAAAAAAAAACTCTTAAGAGAATGCAAACAAAATAATCAATTAAGCTCCTATATTAAATTTGTAACCAACTAATTGAGTCTCTTTATTAATAGTTTTCATCATTGACCACATTGATCATTAAAATAAATTGATTGACCAATCAGATGGTGACACATGATTGTTTTTAGTTTAATTTAATATTTTTCCCATAAAAATATTAAAAATAAGAAAAAAATTATAAAAAATCAGAAAAAGTTATAAAAATTATCAAAAAAGTTAAAAATTATTAAAGATTAAAAAGTATGAAAAAAATGAAAATTGATATCAACTTATAAAAATAATAAAATATTATAAAATATATAAAAATCTAATAAATTATATAAAATTAATAAAATATATTTAGAATATATAAAATTTTATAAAATTTTATAAAAATCATAAAAACTTAAATTGGGCAGAATTAGCCGGTTGGATCGATTAGATTGAAATCGGCAAGGGTATTAGGCTGGAGAAAGCCATTATATTGATTGACCTGAGAACCAGACAGTTGATTTATTTATTTTTTATTTTTAAATGTTTTATTTAGTTGAACTAGACAAATTAATTGAACTGGCAAATTGGCTTGATCGGTTCGACCATCAGTCCAATTTTGAAAACATTAGTTAGAATATTTCATTCTGACATATACTAATAGTTGGATAATGATATTTTGGTTTGATAAAAATATTAAAATAAAATTGAAAGGTTTAAGGGTGTAAAAAGCCCTAAATTCTTTTTTAAAGCAATTAAGTCCTTTTTTTTTTTTTTTTGCACTCAATTAGGTACTTCAACTTTCAAAATGTATAAAACAATCCTCAAACTTTTTCAAAAA